>CM057826.1:105590745-108040745 GCA_030068075.1 Paguma larvata
TTCATCCTTTACACAAGGTAGGCCAATACACTGATTTGAAACTCGTCAGGGGCTCCCTTTCCCTATAGCTAAGGCTAGTACACTATACTAAGGGGTTGCTTTTGGGATAAGTTTTGGGGGGGGGTCAGGGTGGTAAGACATTGGCAGAACCGCTTGGTTGAGTTCTCTTACGTAATTATGCTTCTACATCATATTTCACTTCTGTAAGTTTTCTATTGCCTGTGCAACATCTTTTCTCGCTATTCCTCATCAGCCCTTCTTTCTCAGTGCATTTTCCCCATCCTGGTACCTCAAAGTCCTCAATTCTTCCCCATACTAAAAGCAACTTAGATCTCATGTTTTTTAAGAGGTCTTATCATTCATGTCTTTATTGATTTATTTACTGATATTTATTAGACATCTGCATTGTTTTTAGCAGCCGGTAACATATCAGAAGGTGAGAGATGAGAACATATCTGAGTGCATTAGAGCAGTACTTTTCAAACTATCTGTGTGGTGGACCAGTTGGGTTTTTTGTTTGTTTTCATTTTATCATGAGCCAATAAGTGGTCTTGTTGCACATGATTAAAATGCAGTTTGTACGACATGTGACTCACTGCACAAACTCAACAACACCCAAACTGGTCTAAATCTTGTTTAACCAGTATCACATACTTGGATGTCACAGCAATGTCCAATTGCCATATACATCTCTGAGTGCTTATACTTGATTTCTGAACTTAAGCTTGATCCAGACTGGTAATACACCATTTGTTCGTTAGCACCAGTCCACAGGCCACCTTTGAGTAGCATTGCTCTAGAGGGTTGCTGTAGATGTCATGGTGGAAGAGGGGACAGCTTACAACAGGGGCTCAGAAGAGACTAGACACTTTTCCTGAATGGTTGAGCTGTAAGGGAGGAGAGATCCTATTAAAGAAGGGTAAAACCTTAAAAAATGAGATCTGCTTACCAGCTAGATGAACGTGACTGTTTAGCCATGAGGAAAAATTGAAGCATAGAGAGAGGGCAGTTGGAACAACCTGGTTCTGGTAAGTCTAGAGTAGTAGACACATAGTGCAAAGGGATTGCTATAAGGTAAGAGGTGAGACTGGAGTCAGTGGTTGATTTGGTTAATTCAGCAAATACTTTCTGAGAATTACCTAGGTAGCAGATCCTTCCTAGGCCCTGGGATTAGAAGCCAAGGAGGCACAGTTTTTGCCCTAGTAGGACTTAAAAAGATTGCTAAGGATAGCCAAGGAATTAGACATTTACTTGCAAGCCATATTCGAAGGATTTTTGAGCTGGCACACAGCATGATCAATTTAATCCTTAGAGGGATGACTCAGGTGGATGGAGGGAAATGGATGGCTATGAATCAGGAAAGTTAGTTGAGAGGTAAGTGATCCAGGTAAGAGATGATAAGTATCAGGAAGGCACAGTCAGGGGTTGAGGGAAGTTGGGGTGAGGGAGAGAGAATTGGACTTTTATGGGAAATATTATTAGGGTGGTATATATCACAGGTCTTGAAAAGTCAGTGGAGTTTAGGATGGCTTGCAGTTTCTGACTTGATGTAAGGTTGATAGTATAATTCATTGGGGAAGGGGTTTTTGGACGGTGAAGGGATGATAGAAGTGATAAATAAACTGTCTGAGGCCAGTTAGATGCCTGCTCTCTGTATTCCTGTAGTGTGTTGTGCTAACCTCTATCATTGTATGGGTCAGTGGGTTTCTGTATTTGTGAGCTCCTTGAGAGCTTATAAGATACATTTTTTTTTCAGAATATGAAGTGAGATATAAGATGTACATATTTTTTCTTTGATTTGTCTTTTGATTTTGTATGCTTAGGCTTTTGACATGCATAAACATTTCATTGTAGGTGAGCATGTTTAATTAATCTTTACTCTTTGTCTTCTGTGCTTTGTGTCATCATTGGAAAGGCCTTATTTATTTCAGTATTACAAAGTAATTGCCTCAGATTTCACCAAGTATTTTTTTTAACTTTTTATTTCGAAATAATTATAGGAACCTATAATCACAGGAACCTATAAAGTTAGTACAGAGAGATTCCTTGTACTCTACTCAGTTCCCCCAACCAGCAGGTGTTTTTATGGTTTCATTTTTTATATTTAAATTGTTGATGAGTCTGAAATTTATTTTGGTATAAGATGAGATAGGAATTCCAATTTTTTTTCACCTGGTTACCTATTTGCCCTAACATTATTTATTGAATAATCTATATTTTGTCCAGTAATTTAAAATGCATATGTATCAGTCATGTTGCTAAATTCCTAAGTGTACTTACTGGTCAGTATTTGAAATATTAAAGTATCACAACTTGCAGAGAAGCTGAAATATCACTGTATATTTTCCTAAAAGCTAAGCGTTGAGATAGCTGGGCTGGCCCTCTTTCAAAACCCTATTCTGGTGTAATTTGGTCTGTTTGTCTAGAATTGTCTTTGTGGCATTGTGGGTTGTTCTAGGGTACAGATAAATAACATTTAGGTTTTGGTCTCCAGGAGTGCATCCTAGCTTACTGTTCCCAATCTGTGAGGGTAGGTCCTAAGGTTAACCATGCCATTCATTAATATTTCCAAAACTGTTTAGATGGATGTATATTATCCTCATTTGGTAAATAGGAAATAGAGATTCAGAAATATTAAGAATTGCCCCAGACCTCAGGTCATAGCCCAAGTTGGTAGAGCTCAGACAGGTTCTGCCCTTGCAATTGGTATTATTCCACAGTATTCCAGGACATGCCTCACATCTGCCCGAGACACCTCTTCACTCCATGAAGAGTGAATTGATCTGAGATAAAAACTACTGTAACTTCTGGGCTTTAGCAAGCTTAAAGGCTTTCACTATTTTTAGCTCCTGGTTTTCAGTTGCAAAGTTTAGGCAAAAACAGAGATCTTTTCAAGGTTTTTCTGACTTCACTCTGAAGAATCCTGAAGGAAAAACATAATACTTATTTGCCTATATCGTTATCTGAATTTAAGGGGTAGATAATTCTTAAACTCTTTCCCAGTTCTATTATTCTGGATATTCTTTATCTTGCTAGTATTTTTCATAGTTTTATGTTCTTGTATAGTGGGGAGTGAACAAAGCATTTAAAGAATGACAAATATTTTCTGTGGGTTATTTAGAGGGGAAACATGTTAGAAATTCTTTAATCCAATTAGAAATCACGTCTGTTAGGAGAAATCATGTAGGCTGGTTACTGTATCATATAAAAGTTCTCTCGATTTTTGTTCATTACATTAGCTTGCTAGCATATATTTATTTTTAAAAAATACTTTAATATTTATTTTAGAGGGTGGGGGGAGGGGCAGAGAGAGAAGGGGACAGAGGATCTGAAGCAGGGTGTGCTCAGTCAGCAGCAAGCCTGGTGCAGGGCTTGAAGTCATGAACTGATTTTACCTGAGCCAAAGTCGGACGCTTAACCAACTGAGCCCTCCAGGTGCCCCACTACCATATATTTAAAGGCCACCACTTAAAATTCTGTATGCTCTTTGGGTCTGAGGTTATCACTTCACACAGGTCCTCTCATTTCCTGTTAGCTGCAGTGTAGTCCGTGTGATGCTCTTCACGAGATCAGAGTTTTAGGAAAAGTAAAGCCTCTGGCTCTGAACTTTTCACTTACTGTTAAGAATTATTGCTATGGCAAAGTAAGTTCTTCCAGATAATTTTGCCCACTTCTCTTTGAAGCTGTGTCTGGGGTCTCCATGAACAGCCCTCAAACTGGCCAACTTGAAGATTTAGATTCATAAGTCATCTGGTGTGTTTGGAGGGGAGAAATATATTCTTAGGTCCTAAGTGAGTTAATGGAAGGCCAACCACACTCAGGAAACGGATTCATAAACTGGAATCTCCCGTCATCCATTTACAATTGTTATATCTGTAGACAATGCAAAGACTGAGCAAAGTTGCAAGTAGGTAATTCTGCTTAGAAGATCCAGGTCTAGGTGAGAAAATTGATCAAATGAAAGCAAAAAGAGCTTGACTAATCCTGTTCTCTCTAGAGACCATTCTGTCTTTTAAAGCCTTCATTTCCAACTCACTTCTGTGCAATGCTAGAAAACTCTGGTGAGTAACTGTTTTTTTTTTGAGATTTTAAAGGGACTTCTTCCTCACAGTTTGCATTCAGTTCCACATCATCTTCTGTAGTTTTAACAGAACTATTACAGTCTACTAAAGTTTACTCACCACATAAATTTTAAATGATTTCTTTTATATGAAGGGTAGTACCTAATTCACAATAAGCAGGCTGATTTTCTTTCCCTATCTATTGGTGGACAGGCCTCTTCATGCAAAGACTTTCAGCTCTGTTAACCTATCTGTGAGGGTGGGCGATTGACACCTCTAGATTTTGTTCTTGAATTTGGAGATTTGTCGCACTGGGGGAACTTGAACTTTCTTTCCCTAAGTCTTCCTTTACTCCCTTTTGAGACTTTTCCATATCGTGGACTGGGGAAACTAGCAGTAAGGAGAACCGCAAGCCATCTCACGTGTAAAAGTCTCAGCTAGACTGGATTGTGTTAACTTTCTCTTATTAGATATCTCCAAGTTACATTTCTTGGAGATACACCAGCCTCACTCCTCCTTACTCTTTCAATGATCAGCTCAGACAGGACTTCCTCCAGGAAGACTTTCTTCATCTCTGTCCATGACTTGAGCTTCTAGACTAGAGTAAGTACCCTCTCCTAAAAGCATGCTAGTGTCATTGCTCTTGTAAAGCATATGCTATATAAGTCTTTACTTGTGTATGAACTCTAAGAGGCCAAGAACTCTGTCTAGTCTACATCTTAAAAATAGCTTCATTGAGATATAATTCGCATACCACACAATCCACACATTCAAAGCGTACAATTTATTGGTTGTCTGGTCCACTCTTGAATCTCCAGCATAGGGCCAACTTCGGGGTTAACAGATGTTGGTTGATTGGCTAAGTCTTTTTTGCCTTCTTGCCCCTCTTACCACCCTCCACACTAGAAAGCTGTGTGCTCTAAATAATTTATCTGTGACCTAGAGGTAATGGTACCTCTTTCATAGTGTTACTATGAGGATTAACTAGATCATATGAATGAAACACGTAGAGTAATATTTGACACAGAGCCCTGGATGAGTGGCCATCTTGTTATTCCCTTGGGTAACTTGGGTGGCAACTGGCTCTCCCTTATCTCAGGAAATAGAGGCAGCCTTTGATTTCAGATCTGCCTGGTTGTGCTGCCTGTGGTCAGTAAGGTCAGCTCCCTTTTTTTCTTCAAGAAACCTCTCTCCACATAGGATCTGTTAATACCTCTTCACTCTTTCAGCAATAATCCAAGACTACTGAGGCCTGATGAGAAAGCCGGTTGTCATCTGTGGTTCTGCTCCTTCCTCATGAATTCCTACTTATATTTTTTAAGTTTATTTCTTTAATTTGAGAGAGTGCAAGTGAGCAGGAGAGAGAAAGAGAGAGTTGATCCCAAGCAGGCTCTATGCTGTGTTGTGAGTGCAGAGCCCAATGCGGGTTTTGATCCCATGAACCGTGAAAACATAACCCTAAGCAAAATCAAGAGTTGGACACTTAACCGACTGGGCCACCCAGGTGCAGCGTCACGAATTCCTCCTTAAGCTTTAACCACCTGTTTCAAACATTCGCTTGCACCTATTAACTCATTATTAAGATGGCATTCTTTTTAGGAGTCCCACCTTAAAACTTGAATCAAGACAGCTTTTGGGGGTGCTTGGGTAGCCCAGTCAGGTGAGTGTCCGTCCGACTCTTGATTTTGGCTCAGGTCATCATCCCAGGGTCATGGGATTGAGTTTCATGTCAGGCTACTTAAGATTCTCTCTCTCTCCCCCACCTTCTTCCCCTCTGCCCCTCTCGCCTAACTGTGCTCTCTGTCTAAAATAAAATTTTTTTTAAAAAAGCTTTTTAATTGCAAAAATCCCCAATAATGAAGATTCCAGGTCCGGCGGCATTGATTTGGGCAAGAGAGAAAAGTCTTTCCGACCTTTGTCCAAGACAAGGTCTGCTTTGCTTAAGTGCAGTCTGTGGCCACCTTGCTTTTGAACCTCTTGGCTAATTTATTAAAGCAGAGGAACTGCTTTCATCTGAGGCACACAGTGGCAAAGTTCCCGTGGCAGGAAGTGTTTGTTCTTACAAATCTCATACATAGTGATCACAAGAGAAACCGTATTTTGTTTTACTTTTGGTGCTTTATTGTGATTTTGTGATTCTGTTAGTGTTTTTATCTGAGAGCTAATTCTCTAAGAAAAATAAGTGTGATGCACTCGCCCTTAGGGATCTTCATTATTCAGCTCCAGTCTACATGTCCAATTGAACTGCTGCTTCTCCTTATATATCCTCACGTGCTACAGCTGGGCTCATGGTCTGCAAACAAGCACTGCTTGAAGTCTGCAAGTCCCCGTTTCTGTAAGGAGAAAAAGTGTGATAGGAACAAAAGCAAACTGTTGATGACTTTGGGGTGGGGAAGAATGGGGAGGCACAGGTGAGAGATAAAAGAAAAATGGGGAAAAAAAGAGGTTTTTAACATCAAAGAGTAGAAGAGAGTGGTGGGAAGTAAATTTGAATGGAAAGAGTGGAGTCAGATAATGAAGCTAAGAACTTGGGACTTGATGTGATTTATAATAGGTCATTCTTTTTTTTTTTTAATTTTTTTAACGTTTATTTATTTTTGAGAGACATAGAGACAGAGTGTGAGCAGGGGAGGGGCAGAGAGAGAGGGAGACACAGAATCCGAAGCAGGCTCCAGGCTCCAAGACATCAGCACAGAGCCAGACGCGGGGCTCGAACTCCCAAACCGCGAGATCGTGACCTGAGCCGAAGTCAGACGCCTAACTGACTGAGCCACCCAGGCGCCCCTAATAGGTCATTCTTATAGGTTCTGGAAAAGGGGGAAAAGAAGGTTAAAGTGATATGTTAGAGTGATTTTTTTCTGGTAATATCATTAGGCACAAGCAGGGATTTAAAGGAAATAAGAGTGGAGGCAGGAGTTATCGAGGCTTACACCTATATTACAGTGGAGGTCTAGTTGTTAGTAGTAAGAATGGCGGGGAAACTTTTCATCTATAAAACATAGAGAATTTGTAACAGCTCACAGGTTAGAGGCAAAAAAACAGAGTCAAAGATTATTGTAATGTTTTGGATCAGAAGAAAAGTCAAGCCACTAACATCGGTGTTGGGTAAAGAAGCCAGCTGGTGGAAGGACTTGGGCAATATGACTTCCTTTTGGGATTAGTTAGGTTTTGTGTGGCAGTGGAATGTCCAACTTACAGTGTTTATTGGCAGTTGGGAATGGTCGACTCTGGCATAGGTACAAGGTTGGGGTTCAGAGTATAGATCTGGGAGTTGTTACCATAGTAGTAGGAGCAACTAGATGTAAAGACAAAGAAAATGGTACAGATTGAGTGGAGAAACCCCCAGTACAGGAGTATGAAGAAGAAACCCAGCAGAATAAAACAATTAAGGGCTGACAGACGGAAAGGGATGAGGCCAGTTAGAAGAGTGCTATGTTCTGAAAGCCAAAGTCAGGGCTTTACCAAGTCTTTTTAAAAGGGCATTAAAGAGGGCACATGTTGGGATGAACACTGGGTGTTATATGTAAACCCATTTGAAAATAAACTATTATAAAAACAAAAAAGAAGGGCTTCTCTATTCCTGTATTTTATGATTCATCTCCATGTTGGCTTGATTTTGTCATCATATTGTTTTTTTCAAGAAAGCTGATGAATGTTATATACCCTGAGTTCTTCCATTTTTGAGAAGGTATTTCTTCTGCCTTTGTACTTGAGCAAGATCTTAGTTAGGTAAAATATTCCTGGGTTATACTTTGTTTCTTTGAAAATATTGTGTTAGTTCACTTATTAGTGAGTTTTGCTTTAGAGAAGTGTGATGGAGCCTAAATTTCTTCTCTCTTGTATATAGTTTACTTTTGGGGGGATTTTAAAATATTTTCAATTTATCTTTAGTTAATTAACTCTTTTTACATTCAGTAAATTCACTGTTTTTTGCTTGGTAGTTCTATGAGTTTTGACTCAGAGAATCATGTAACCACCATCAGTTAAGATAGAGATATTTCCATCACCCTAAAACATTTCTTTGTATTGTGCTTTGTAAGCAACTCTTCTTCCAAACTCCGTCCCCTGGCAGCCACTGATATGGTCTGTCTTTATAGCTTTACTTTATTCAGAATGTTGTACATGGAATCATATAGTATAGAGTTTTTTTTGGCGGTCTGGCATACTTCACTTAACATAAACATATTTGAGAGTCATCTGTGTTGTAAATATCACTGTCCTTTTGCTTTTATTGGTGAGTAGCATTTCACTAAAAGGATATACCAGAGTTTGTTTATCCATTTATTCACTGAGGAACTTGGGTTGTTTACAATTTTGGGTGTTTATGAATTAAGTCACTGTAGATATTTGTATATAGGTTTTTGTGTGAATATTTTCTAGATATATTTAATTTACCTTCTGTAAAGATTCTTCCTCCAAATAAGATCATATTCTGAGGTACTGGGTATTTGGACTTCAGCATATGACTTTTGAGGGGATACAATTCAATGTATAACACTTGAGTATTTGCTCAAACCACAGATATTATCTGCTACCTTAGTCTAGGCACTGGGAATAAAAAGATAATGAAGCTTAGTTTCTTCCTTTTTGATTAGTGGAAAGATAAGAATTAATAAATAGGCATCTGCAGTACTATGCAATAAGTATTGGCAAAGATGAGACAAATTATTATGAGAACACCTCCGCGAGACTCCTAACCCTGACGGATTACATCAGGGATGACATCTCAGAGGAAATGATATTTATGTTGGATCCTTCCCAATAGGATATTCTAGTTGCTTACGTGTTCTTCTTGCTTCCAAACCACACCCTCAGTTACCCAGCCCTGGACTCTACCACCCAGTTAATCTTTCCAAGTACCACTTTGGTTAGGATATTCCCTGGTTGAGAAACCTTTAATGACTACCCATTGTCAACAGAACTAACTACACAAAAATTCTTTATCCTGGCTTTTGGTGCCTTGACAATCAATACCACCACTGTATTCTACCTTTCCTGTTTTCGTCTCTATTTTGTTACCCTCCTTAATTCTGTGTGTTACCAAAAAGACTAACAAACATCTTGGAAACACATAAGGAGCTTTTCTATAATTTCCTACAAAAGAAGGATTTTTATTTTGTTTTCTACTTTATCTCTGGCACCTAAAATGGTGCTTGGCATATAGCAGATATGTAAGAATATTGGTTGATATATATGCACTCAACATAGAAGCACCAAAATATATAAAGCAAATATTAATAGACCAAAAGGGAGAAAATGACAGCAATACAATAGTAGTAGGGGATTTTAACATCCCACTTCATCAATGGATAGATTAGACAGAAAATTAAGGAAATATCAGTTTTAAATGACACATTAGACCAGGTGGACTTAATAGATATATGCAGAACATTCCATCCCAAAACAGCAGAATTTACATTCTTCTGAAGTATATATGGAACATTTTCAGGACATCATATGGTAGACCACAAAAAAAAGTCTCAGTAAATTATAGAAGATTGAAATCATATCAAGCATCTTTTCTGATCACAATGGTAGGAAACTAGAAGTCAGTTATTAGAAGAAAACTGGAAAACTACAGGTACAAAGAGATTAAACAGCATGTTACTGAACAACTACTAATTGATAGAAGAAATCAAAGGAGAAATTTAAAAAAACCCGCCTAGCATCAAAACAAAAATACAACCTACCAAAATCTGTGGGATGCAACAGAAGCAGTACTCTGAGGGAAGTCTCTAGTGATACAGGCTCTAGAAACAAGAAACAAGAAAATTTCAAACAATTTGATTTTATACTGAAAGGAAGTAGAAGAAGAACAAATGAAGTCCAGAGTTAGCAGAAGGAAGGAAGTAATAAAGATCAGAGCGGAAATAAATGAAATAGAGACTAAAAAGCCAAAAAGGTCAATGGAACTCAAGTGCTGATTCTTTAAAAAGATAAAAAAAATTGACAGACTTCTAACTAGGTTCACCAAGAAAAGAAGAGAAGGTGCAAATAAGTCAGAAATGAAAAAGTAGTCCCAACTCGTACCATAGAAATACAAAGGACCATCAGAGACTATTATGAATGATGTACACCAACAAATCGGACAGCCTAGAAGAGATAAATCCCTAGACATTTACAAGCTTCCAAGACTGAATCAGGGAGAAATAGAAAATCTTAATAGACTAATTGCTAATAAGGATATGGAATCAATAATCAGAAACCTTCAAACAGACAAAAGTCCAGAACCAGACAGCTTCACTGATGAATTCTATCAAACATTCAAAGAAGATTTAATACCTATCCTTCTCTAGCTTTTCCAGAAAATTGAAGAGGAAGGAAAGCTTCCAACCTCATTTCACAAGGCCAGCATTACCCTAATACCCAAGCTAGACAAGGATGTTGTAGGTTAATATCCCTTATAAACCTAGATGCAAAAATTGTCAGTAAAATATTAGCAAACTGAATTCAACAGTACATTAAAATAATCATACATTACGATCAAGTGGAATTTATTCCAAGGATGAAAAGATGGTTTAGCATCCACAAGTCAATCAATGCAATATACCATATTAACAAAATGAAAAGTAAAAATTATATTATCGTTTCCATAGATAGACAAAAAGCATTTGACAAAATTCAGCATCCATTTATGATAAAAACCCTCAATGAAGTGAGTATACAGGGAACATACCTTAACATAGAAGGGCCATATATTAAAAACCCATAGCTAATATCATACTTAACAGTGAATAGCTGAAAGCTTTTCCTTTAAGTAATAAGACAAGGATGATTACTATACCCACTTTATTCAATATAGTATCAAAAGTCCTAGCCACATTAACTAGTCAAGAAAAATAAATAAAAAATATCCAAATTGGAAAGGAAGAAGTAGAACTGCTGCTCTTTGCAGATGACATGATGCTTATGTATAGAAAACCTCAAAGACTCCACCAAAAATCTGTTAGAACTAATAAATGAATTCAGTAAAGTGGCAGGATACAAAATTAACATGCAAAAATCTGTTGCATTTCTATACACTGATAAAGTATCAGAAAGAGGAATCAAGAAAATTATACATTTACAATGGCATCGAAAAGAATAAAATGTCAGAATAAATTTGACCAAGGAGGTGAATGACCTGTAAACTGAAAAGTGTAAGACATTGATGAAAGAAATTGAAGCAGTTACAATTAAATGGAAAGATATCCTATGTTCACTGTTTGGAAGAATTAATATTGTTAACCTATTATATGACCTGAAGCAGTCTAGGGATACAGTGCAACACCTATCAAAATTCCAATGACATTTTTCACAAAGCTAGAGCAAATAATGATATTTGTATGGACCGAAAAAAGACCCTGAGTAGCCAAAACAATCTTGAGAAAGAACAAAGCCAGAGGTATCACACTGCCTGACTACAAATCTATAGTATTCAAAACTGTATGGTATTGGCATAAAAACAGACACATGGATCAACGGGACAGAATAGAGAACCCAGAAATAAACCCACACATATGTGGTCACAGGAGCCAAGAATTTTTGGTGGGGAAAAGACTGTCTCTTCAATTAATGGTGTTGGGAAAACTGATAGCTGCTTGCAAAATAATGAAACTGAACCACTGTTTTACACAGTATGCAAAAATCAATTCAAAAATGGATTAAAGACTTGAATCTAAGACTGTAAACCAAAATCCTCCTAGAAGAAAACATAGGCAAAAGGTCCTTGACATTAATCTTAACAATGTTTGCTTTGGAACTGACTCCAAAGACAAAGGAAACAAAAGCAAAAGTAAACAAATAGGAATACATCAAACCAAAAAACTTCTATAGAGTAAAGAAAACGATCAACAAAATGAAAAGGGAACCTACCAAATGGGAGAAGATATGTGAAAATCATATATCTGATAAGAGGTTAATATCCAAAATGTATAAAGAACTCATACAACTCAGAAAAAAATGAACAATCCAATTAAAAAAATGGGCAGAAGATCCGAATAGACATTTTTCCAAAGAAGACACACAGATGGCCAAAAGGCACAAGAAAAGATGCTCAACATTACTAATCATTAAGAAAATGCGAAATAAAGCCGCAGTGAGATATCACCTTATATCTGTCAGAATGGCTATCATCAAAAAGACAAGAAATAACAAGTTTTGGCCAGGATGTGAAGAAAAGGAAACCCTTGAGTACTGTTGGGGTTTGGAGTAAATTGGCTCAGCCACTGTCAAAAACAGTATAGAGGTTCCTCAAAAAATTAAAACTAGAACTACCATATGATCCAGCAATTCTGCTGGGTATTCATCTGAAGAAAACAAAAACACTAATTCAAAAAGATATATGTTGATTGCTGCATTATTTATCACTATGTTGGACATCTAAGACTAATATATCATATGTCAATGATACCACAATAAATTAAAATCATATTCAGTAAAAAAAATAACTGAGGTATGGAAAAAAAGATGTGGTGTGTGTGTGTATTTGTGTGTGTGTGGAGCTTGAGAGTAAGTATTATGCTAAGTGAAATAAGTCAGACACAGAAAAAAATAATGCATGATATCACTTATATGTGGAATGTAAAAAAACAAAACAAAACACAGACTTAAAGATACAGAAAAAAGATTGGCCATTGCCAGAGGGGAGGGGGATTGGGAGTGTGAAATGGGTGAAGGATATTAAGAGATACAAACTTGGCTTATGAAATAAGTCACAGGGATGTAATGTAGAGCATGGGGAATGTAGTCAATAGCATTGTATTAACTTTGTAAGGTGACAGATAGTAACTAGGATTTATTGTGGAAACCATTACACAACATATACAAATGTCAAATTACTGTATTGTATACCTGAAATGAATATAATATTGTATGTCAATTATACTTTAATACAAAAAATCAATCATGTCCAGCAAAAAGAATAAAAACAATAATATTGATTGAGTAAATAAATGAACAAAGTTTTCTTTGGAGGGCCCTCTGCTTGCAGTGCATGTCTGTCCTGTCTCCCAGGTGCACACAGTTTTGCTATTGAAATCTTATTCTTAAAGCCCAGCTCACGTATCCTCCCCTCCATTATGCCTTTCTTCATGGTCACAGGTGCCAGAAGTGAACCTTCATTCCTAGAAGCTGTAGTATTCACTGTGAACTGTTTGTGTGACTCTGTGTTCTGCTTTGCATTTTAGATATCTTTGTAGGCATTTATTTTTCCTGTCAAATTGAAAGTCATTGAATTGAGGGACCATATTTTAAAAATAATATTGTATCCTGCTCAGCACTTCCATACACAGTAACAAATCCTCAAAAAATGACCTGTATTTGAAGAAAAAATGAGTGGGAGGAGTACTGCATTCATTAGAAAAAAAGTGGAGAAAGCCTAAGTGAGGGGATTTTTGGACTGGCCCCCTTGCTTCACCTTTTATTTATTTATTTATTTTGAGCTTACAGCATTTAAAAAAATTCTTTTGATGTTTATTCATTTGAGAGAGAGAGAGAGAGCATGAGCAAGGGAGGGGCAGAGAGAAAGGGAGACACAGAATCTGAAACAGGCTCCAGGCTCTGAGCTGTCAGCACAGAGCCCAACGCAGGGCTCGAACTCACAGAGTGTGAGATCACGACCTGAGCCGAAGTCAGATGCTTAACCAACTGAGCCACCCAGGCGCTCCGAGCTTACAGAATTTTAAAATTCATCTAGCAGATATTTATTGAGCACCTATTTTACTCAAGGCATTCTTGTAGAATTTAGATTACAAGCAGGAATTGAACTGTCCTGGAGGTATTCCTCACTTCTGACAGAGAAGCAAGTCCTTTTGGTCCTGGCGGTCACTTTCATCTGTGTGGTTTTCCAGATGGTCTTCTCAGACTTATCACATTTCCTGGAATCTTTCTATGAGTTTAGGAAGTACAAGGGCAGCGTTCCTGTCTTCCTCGTCCTGCTCCTTGCTGCATTGGACTGAGTTTCATACTTACTAATGATTTAAGCAGGTCCTTTATTTACCCTAAATGTCCTCTGAGTCTTCTCTAAACTTGTTTTGTGTTTCTAGTGATAAATGCTGAATTGGGATCAAAGTCTTGGCAAGAATACTGATTTCTCTGCTAAGAGTAACAGTAAGCACAATAAATAGCATGTTTAGCATTGCACTAAGCGTTTACATGACTTTTTTCCTAGTGGAGCCTGTTGCTAATATCACTGGTTTTTAGGAGTCCTTCATTTCTAACAAGTCATCGTATTAACTGTTGAAGTTGTTAAGTGAACATCTCAACAAGTTTATCTGCTTCTCTGCTCAAAATTATGAGTACTGATAATGTTGCAGAGCTCAAGCCAAACAGAAACGTAATCTGAATTAGTCTTGTGGGTCATGTGTATATAGTGTTGTATTTTCCAGAGGCCTCTGATATTAAGGAAAAGTGAAGAAGTCAAAGTCAAGATGAAAGAATGGAATAGTCAGAAATGGAGTAGATGGCACATATACTTGTTATGAGGTCCTACTTGACATGGAAATGACAGCTCTTAAATCTGATTGAAAGGCAGACTTGAGTCTATCCTATAGAGAGAGTGTTGATATATACTCTCATGTCATGGGTACTGGGGGCTAGAAGCACCCATTTTATTTAAACATGCTGTAAATCAGTCAGAAAAATGTAAGTTCATGGAAGTGAAGTTGGAAATTACATTTGAAATCATATTTGAAACCACACTTGGAAAAAGTGTGAGTTCAACCCTACGTTGTCTTGTGTTTATGAATTTATAATGTGTCACCTGTATCATCAAAGAGACTGTGGCACAAGATAATTCTAAATAGATATATAGAAGTCACTAGAAAGTCTCAGATGCTGCAAAGCACACTTAAACTAACCATGTCTTGTTTAAACAAAAAAAGTCAAGATTAGTTTACCCTGAGCACGTATCACCAGGACCCGCAGCACTTGGATGGATAGGCTCACTGTCAAGAGCTTCAGTTCATATTGGAAATGTCACTACAGAGGAATCTCTTTAAGCCACAATTTCAGCAGACATCATTTCTCAATGCTAATCCTCTTTCTTCCTTATGGAGTAACCACTCTTCTCGTTCATTTCAGGCTCACCCTTCCTTTCCGAAGCCATGTGCTTCCCCATGTCTCCATGGGGTTGTGGTAAATGCAGTATTAGCTATCCTAAAGAAACCACTGCAGTCTAAATCCTTTCTCAGTGTATGGCTTAGATGGTGGCAGGTTCTGGGAAGGGACATTTAAAGAGTTTCTGGGGAACACTGGGAAGAGTTTTGAAGGTCCTGAAAAATAGACACATTGGAAGAGACCCTTTGGTCTGGACGAAGGTGTATGAGAACATGATAATTGGAATGACTGCCACCATCTTTTTTCCACAAAAATGACAATACAGAAATTAATCAACCCAGAAGACATTTCCCTACCTTTAGACCTCTTTTTCTATAACTCACCCTCTTACTGTTTAAGCCACTTTGGGTTGAGCATTCTCTTGCAGACAAAAACCTTTTCCCTGATACTATAACATTCTTATTTGCAAAACAGAAAGCTAGGTGGTTAGTTTCTGTGTTTGATATTTGTGGTCACTTTTGTTTGCCTAAAAGACAAGACTTATATTCTAGTTTTCTGTAATTTACTAAAACCTAAGATGTGGCTATGATTTTCTCTTTCACACATGTTTGGAAGCTTCAAGCTTATTTTGCTCTCAGAATACAAGGTTACTTTCCTTACATCTTGAGTGTATGTACTGATTAAAAGATCTCCCACATTTCACATCTCTTATGGATGTTTTGCATCACTAGAGAAAACATTCCAGTATTGATTGCGTTTCCTGTTGCTGCCTTTCTTGACCCAGATGTCTTATCATATCCTGGTAACATTCATGAGCTGAATCCTTAGTCACAGATTTTTGCTCTTTCCTCATGTTGTGGGTGTTGTCGTGTTTGACATTGGCTTATGCAGCATTAAGAAAGGTTCCCAAACTTGGCCCATCACCATAATATCCCCAAATATACTAACCGAATCCAGATCTCTCTGCAGGTAATTCCGGTTATCATCCAGGTCTGGCAAACACTGATATAAGGGATATAGAAAGGAAAAACATTGTAATGACCTGATTCTGTAGCTGAAGTAAATGGTTCCAAACTTCAACTGACAAAGACAGCTATGTAGGACAAAATTTTATTTCTTTAGATTTTAATTTTTATTTTCAAATAAAGGTTTCTTCTTTTCGGTGGCAGGAACCTATTTCAAGCAACTCTAAATATGGCCACCCCTCTCTATACCCTTCAGCAAGTTAGGACAAGCTTATGTGATACCAACTTACTTGGATGGAAGAACCCTTTAGTCCTCAATGTCCTTTGTCTATATTGCTATCCCATGAGATATCCAGGGTGCCATCAAGTCTCTGGCCACTTGTCCCTGTAGGTCTGTGTTGTTGCTAGCTGCATGACTATTTTGTATAGTTCTTCTGTAGTTCTTCTGGGTACATCGAGGGTACTCAGAAGTGTTTCTGCTGCTCCCTCTCTATGCTCACCCAAGGCCCCATCAGCCACCTTTTCCTCTTTACCAGGGCAGCTGAGCCTGACCGTTACTCCTGCTCTCAGTTCCCATAATCCTACCTGGCACCTTGCCAGGGCTCCTGGTCTTTCTCGTTGAGATCTGCACTAATTGCTTTCTCTCTGACTTTTCCTCAGTCAACCCTGAAGCATGTTCTTCTGTGCTGGGAGGCTTGGAAACATCAGATGTTTCCTCTCCAGTATCTGCTTACGTCTTTTGGTTCTTCTGTATGGCTGAGTGCCTAGGCTTCTATAACTCAAAAGCTAAGATAAAATTTTCTGTCCCTTTGCTTTCTGCTGTTCTGTTTCACTCCCAAGACAATTTATATAACCTAGTTATTGAATAGATATGGCAAAAGAGTGGGAGGAGTGATAAAGGAAATCCCAAGGAAAAATTAAGTGTATGTATGTGTGTGTGTGTGTGTGTATGTGTGTGTGTATAAAACATTAAAATGAAATGCAAAATCCTGTATGGTAGGTGTGTCAAACTTATTTTTACTTTTGATTGTGCGTGTGTGTGTTAATTAACAATATTGAAAATCTGTCATTTGGAATCAGTTTTCACTGAGTCTATATCACATTCTAAAATTACTTTTAATTGGAGTTCATAGTAGATGGCAGAGAAAAAGGATTTGAACAAATATGTCAGAATGTACACATATAAATGAGTGTTTCCTATAAAAAAGTCACCTCAGGCTTCTATACATTTATTCCACTAATTTTTTTTGAACTTGTCTTCATGTTACAAACCTATAAATTAAAAATGTTAGTGGTAAGTTATGATTAAAGCTACTCCACTGCCCCCTTTCCCAGCCCACTTATCAAGGTGGAGTTCAGCTTCATTCATTTACCTTCAGAACCATTCTTAAGTTCTGCTTAGTTATGAGCTTGATTTTTCTGAAGTAGTAGACAAAGATTTTTCTTCCTTAAATCCATTTAAATGAAATTCTGAAAAACTCTGACTTCAGTTTCTAAAGAAAAGTTCAAAAATCGTTTTGAATGGCAGTGTCACTGAAATAAATGTATTGTTGCTAAAGTGATGATTCTGAAGCAAACTACTATTATTTGGATGACTCAATGTTGGTAGTTTAATTTAAACCAGTGGTTCTCAGGGTGCCTGGCCGGCTCAGTCGTTTATGTGTCTGACTTCAGCTCAGATCATGATCTTGCTGTTCGTGAGTTTAAGCCCCGCATCAGGCTTTGTACTGACAGCTCAGAGACTGGAGCCTGCTTCAGATTCTGTATCTCCCTCTCTCTCTGCCCCTCCCCTGCTGTGTGCTCACACATGCTTGCTCTCTCTCTCTCTCTCTCTCAAATATAAATAAACATTTAAAAATAAAAAAAAAAATAAAGTAGTGGTTCTTAACTGGGGATTGCCAATTTGGCAATTTCTGGAAACTTTTTGGTTGTCTCAACTGGGAAGGAGGTATTCCTGGCATGGGAATGCCAAGGTTGGTGCTAAATATCCTACAGTGCCTAGGGCAGCTTCTCACAGCTAAGGATTGTCTGTCTGTTCCCAAATGTCAGTACAGCCAAGGTTGAAAAACCCAGGTTTAAACAAACAAATTATTTTATAGTCATTTCTCACATTTTATTATGCTTAAAAGTTTCTGATCCCCTTCCTCCAGCCTCAGTCTTACTAAACCGTAGGGATAGAGCAGACTCAGGCATCCTCTGGTCCAACACTTAGACTCACAATCTCTTTAAGGAAGGCTTTCTTTCTACTTACATACAGAGAATGGGGGTGGAGTAGGGGAACCGGATCCAGGGAGGAAACCGATCCAGGGAGGAAACCGACGGGGAGGAGAATATACAGGAAACACAGATTAGTGTCTAGGCGGAAGTTTCCCTAGCAGTCTTTGAATTCTTCCCGAGATTTTTGGTTCTCATTGCAGCGTTTTTTTCTTCCCAAGACAACAGGAGCAGAGACTGCATGTGAACTCTGGTTTTCCAAAGTCAATACGCAGAGAGAGGCTGTGTGACACTTCCACCTTAATACCTTTTATCCCCCCATGTGCTTGCTGAAGTCCCCACTGCCTGGTTCTGACTCACTGCAGAACCTCCCCAGTCCTCTTCTGATGAGTCAGGCTTGAGTGCCTTTCCTTTTGCTTTCCAAGCTGGCTCTGCTCTCCTCCGTTGCAACACCATCTGCCTTCAAAGGCAAATTTCGCTCACCTGTTCTCCGATGAGCAATTATGATCTCTATGGAATAGCTTGATTTCCCCTGTCCCTCCCTCTCTCCTCCCTGCTTTGTACAAAGGTAAAGTTTCAAACCACCACCTCAGTATGAGACCAGTTATGGCTTTCCACAGGAAGGTCAGCTGTTTAGTTCTTAACCCTGCTGTCCTCATTTCCACCACAGACCCCATCCATATGCTGGTACCTTCTTGTATCTCCTTTTGTGTCTTTAAGCAGTATGTGTGGCTAGCCAGATCTTTTCTTGCAGGTTTGTCCCTGATATCTAATTTCCAAAGCAAAGATCAGTGGGAAGCCCAGAACCTCCCAAACATCCAAGAGAAATGGAAAACCATATGGCCTTGTTTATGGATCATAGACACGCCTTAGGAAAGCCATATACTGACTCTGCCACTCCTTTCCCTCAGAGAGGTGTCCCCTACATATTTTACAGGGTTTGGATAAATCTCTACATGGGAGGGTTCACCTGGAAATGGTGGACCATGGTTTTAGATTTCTGGACTCCTGACAGGTGCTTCCTATCAGCTCTAAGGTCCCATCCTCATCTGGGTGAATTCCACCAAGAAGTCTTCTCAAGTGAGTTCTGCCTTATTATTGAGCCATCCAGTATGAGTTGCTCCTCTGAGGTACCTTCCTCACCTCCCTTCATTTCAGTCTTGTGTAATGTTTGGGATTAGAGAAACCAGCTCTGTTTACTGCCTGTGAATATTTCTGACCTATATTAGACTGTGGTGTCTTGAGTTTTTGTGCTTTCGTGAGGTTTGGGAGAGGAGAATATCCTGTGTGGAATCAGTGAGGGGTAAAAAAAAGGAAGGAATTGCACAGAAAACAGAAAATACTTTGAAATATAACCTCACCATATGGCATATATAATTAGAATCTTTTACTGTGATTTTGGGTAATTTAAACAGCGTCATTTTGGCAGTTAATCGTGAGAATAGTAGCTTGAGGTCTATTTTGTCCATGGTTAAGGTGCACAAGCAGGTAGCTTTTAGCGTAGTCTGATACACTCATATCAAAACAGTTGGAAAACATCAAGGGAAGAATCATTATAATCTGTGATATACCAGCTTTTAAAATGAAAGTAGAGTTTTCACTATATTTGTTGTATAAAATGCCACTCAACTCTAAAAGATAATGAGTTCAACCAGATAAGGGACAACTTATATCTGAAAGTGATGGTGTCCGACTTTGATTAAGTGTTCATTCTTTACAAATTCTGTGCTCTAAACAAATATATATAATCTCTATGGTCCTCAAAACCAACTCTGAGTTAGTTGGTTTATCTTGGTAGGTTGTAGAATCACCATATTACAGATTAGGAAATTGAGCTTTCAGTTTGCCCAGGATCACACAGCTATTAAGTGGTGGGATTCAAACCAAGCCCTTTGTGACCACAGAGCCCCTCCTTCTGAGCCCACATCATACCTTCAGTATGGAAACGATCCATAGAAAAGCAAGACTCCAGCTGACTCCAGCAAGACTCTGGCGTTATCACAGTCAATCTTGAATCTGAATTCAGCTCGAGGATACAGAATGTGTCAAAGCCATGCTGAGATACTTCGCTGAACTTGGAGAGATCCTCTGGAGGGAAGGAACGCTTGAAGAACTTAAGATAAAAATCTCTCTTTTGTGTGGATGTGCATTCGTGTGTGGATGTTTAAGTAGGAATGTCCCAGCAAAGATGCAGCTGATCCTATTCTTCTTTTTTTTTCCTTTAAAATATTTCAATTCTTTCTTTTTGGATAAATAATATATTCACATTAGTTAAAAACCAAACAGTATGAGATCTACCTTTTACCCCTGCAGCCCAGTTTGTACCATTCCCTTACCCATGGATATCTTTTCACAGTCTGTTTTGTGCCAAAATTAATAAATGCAAATTTATATTCTCATTCCTTCCCTCCTTTTTAATATAAAAGTATCTTAAGAATTATGTACCTTCCTTTGGTTTTACTCACATAGAGATTTATCTTGGATATCTTCCCATATCAGCACATGGAGAACTTCCTCCTTCTTACTTACAATAGCATAATATTTCTTGGTTTAGATGTATTATTATTTATTAACCAGTGTACTTTTAATAGACATTTGGCTTGTTTCCAGTCTTTTGCTGGACTTTGGACCATCCACTGCAATAAAATATAGCAAATTTCTTATATGATTAAAATTAAGCAACTTTTCATATGTTTAAGAGCCATTTGTATTTCTTTTCCAATGAAATTTGCCCATGTTTTTCTTGGCTTATAAGCCAAGTCTTTTTCTTATCAATTTCTTAGAACTCTTTATCTATGAAGGAGAGTAGCATTTGTGTATGAACTGGACATATTTTTTCCTATTTGCCATTTTTTTACTTTTTACTTTTTTCCTCTTGATTTTCGTGTGGCTAAATTTGTTAGTCTTCTCTTACATCTTTTGAATTTTAAGTCAAAGTTAGAACGTTCTTTCCCATTCCAAGGTGAGAAAAGTGTTTTCTTTGTGTCATCTAGTATTTTCATGGTTCTGTTTTTCTTACTTAAATCTTTGACCTACTTGGAGTTTTTCTTTGTTTATAGAATAATGTTTGGATCCAACATTTTTTCCAGATGATCATCTAGTTCTATCACACCATTTTTTAAAATGCTTTTATTTATTTTTGAGAAAGAGAGAAACACAGAGCATGATTGGGGGAGAGGCAGAGAGAGAGGGAGACATAGAATCTGAAGCAGGCTCCAGGCTCAGAGCTGTCCGTACAGAGCCTGACGTGGGGCTTGAATTCGTGAACTGTGAGATTATGACCTGAACCGAAGTCTGACGCTTAACCCACTCAGCCACCCAGGTGTTCCTATGACACCATTTATTTATTTATTTTTTATTTTTGAGAGACATAGAGACAGAGCGTGAGCAAGGGAAGGGCAGAGAGAGAGGGAGACACAGAATCTGAAGCAGGCTCCAGGCTCTGAGCCGTCAGCACAGAGCCCAAGGCGGGGCTCGAACTCACAAACTGTGAGATCATGACCTGAGCCAAAGTCGGCTGCTTAACTGACTGAGCCGCCCAGGCACCCCTATGACACCAGTTTTTGAAGAACTGCTGATAATTCAATACCCACCGGTTTGAGATGCTACCTTTGATAGGGAAAAATCTGTTATCAGATGGCTGACAGGACTGATAGGGAAAGTCCTATCCCCTCTGCTCCTATCCCCTCTGCGTTCTTCTTTTCCACCCTGCTTGCCTCATATTAGTGAGGAATGCAGAAGTAACAGACTATAAATTGTTTCCTCTGCTTATGCTCAGGCCTCAGACCTCTGGAGAATGATCTCCTCTGAGCCCACAGGTGTAAATAAACCTCCTGCCTTCCAAGATCTCCGAGTGCCTCTTGGTTCTTCCGCCGGGCCATCCAGACCAGTTTCCGTAACACCTTTATCATATACCATATGTCTTAAAATATATTTATGTATTTTATATTCATATATATATATATATATATACATATATATACTCTAAAATGGCTTTATTTCAGAATGCAGGAAGAAAGTTTGAATTTTCCTGTTGCAGGCATTAAAGGATTTCTTTATTTATTGTGATAAAATTTACATAATGTAAAATTTACCACTTTTAACCTTTTTTAAGTGTGAAGTTCAGTGGCATTAAGTACAGTTTCATTGTTGTGTAGCTATCACCACCATCCATCCCCAGAGCTATTTCATTTTTCCACTCTATGACTTCGAATCCAATACACTATTCATTTGATGACATGCCTTCCACTTGTAAGACGTATACTAATTTCAGAGGAGTTAAAATGAGGGAGAGTGTACATCTGAGAATTTACAAAATACGGTTCAAAATTCCTAACTGCATTTGATGTATTTTTGGATGTTACGCACTGTTCCATTGGTTTGCTTGGTTTGCTTCTTCATGTGCCGGTGTCACACTGTTTTAATTATTGAAGATTTAGAATTTTTTTTAAAATATGACAGAGCTAGTTTCCCCTCCCTGGTCTATTTTTTCCTTCCTTCCTTCCTTCCTTCCTTCCTTCCTTCCTTCCTTCCTTCCTTCCTTCCTTCCTCCCTCCCTCCCTCCCTCCCTTCCTCCCTTCCTTCCTTCCTTCCTTCCTTCCTCTTTCTCTCTTCTTTCTTTCTTTTCAGAAGACTTCTTTTTCCAACTATCCTTATCTCTCTGTCAAGATAAACGAGGCAGCTTTTTATTGGTTGTGTTGGATTGTCTTCCCTCTTTCTACCTGTATTCTATTTACATTGTAAAGACTTGCATATAGAAGACCTTATTTTTTTTTTTCATTTATAATAGTTTATTTTCAAATTGGTTTACATAAAACATCCAGTGTTCATCCCAACACTGGGTGTTTTATGTAAACCAATTTGAAAATAAACTTATTTTGCCTGAAGATCCGCTATAAGTCTTGGATCAGAGGTCGCTTCTCTGAAAGTTTGTATATCTCCTTGACTTTTTTCTGTTAGGTTTTTATTTCAGAATTGCCATGGGAGGTATAGTCCTTTCCTGATCTGTGTGGTTGCCATAAAAGGGAGATGCATTTATGAAAGTTCTTAGAATCATTTATTCCTTTTATATGTTTTACCTAGAGTGTCAGCCTTTTTCAGCAAAGTAAGTATTGTTCTTATAATGATGAAAAATCTTAAATGTTTGCTACTGTATCAGGGTTTCACTAATGTGGTTCACTAATGCATTTACCCTCAGTACAAGTTTGTTGTTTTGCCAAGTATTCCTATTAAATATTTAGCATTTATAATATTGTTTTATTAGAATTTGGCTTTATTTGCATTTATAAATCATAAACTCATTTCTCTTTTATTGTACTGAAGAAACCATTGTAAGAGCCTGTAAATCCTGTGGAAAAATGGCCTTCAGTGATCTTACGTCGAGGACTGTGCGTCTTTATGATAATTGGATCAAAGATGCTGGTAAGTCACCAAATTTCCTACTTAAGATGCATCTTTCCTTTTTGTATCAGATTCCTATATTTAATAGGATTTCAAAGAAACAGAATGAAAGACTACAACTTAACACTCCCTTGTAGACATATTGATTTTTATTACCAGTTAATGAAAGGGAAGTGTCAGTGTTCTCATTACAAATACGCACAAAGAGCTACACAGATGTTTATTATGCTTATAATAATGAAAATAGCTTTAATATCCACTGAAAGAAATTGGTTAATAAATGATGGTACATTCCAACTCAATAATCATTAAAACTGATTTTTGAGGCACAGTGCTCTTAGCTTGATTCTGCCCTAATGCTCCTAAGGGAAATAGCACTTAATGCCATCAGTGATAAATCTTGAATGGGGGGCTCTACACCCTCAGGGGTGTGTCAGAAAGGCCAGAGAATTTTCTTAGGGCAGTCTCTGAGTAATACTGATGTGTCTGCCTTCTTGCTTTGCCCATTAAAAAAAATAAAAGTCAATGTTCTAAAAGAACGTTTAGTGCCAAATCAAGTTTAAATACATTAAATGAAAAACAGGATAAAACATCATTTTATTTCTTTTGTGAGAACACTTGTCTCTGTGATGGGATTATGTGTAGTTTCTGTGTACTTATCTACATTTTATTTATTTATTTTTCAAGTTTATTTATTTTGAGAGAGACAGAGCAGGGGGAGGGGCAGAGAGAGAGAGAGAAACAGAATCCCAAGCAGGCTCCACTCTGCCAGTTCAGAGCCCGATGTAGGGCTTGAACTCATGAAACCACAAGATCATGACCTGAGCTGAAAGCAAAAGTCAGACACTTAACCAACTGAGCCACCCAGGCGCCCCTACTTATCTATGTTTTATAGGACACAAATATGTATTGCTTTTATAACCATCACAAAACACTTTAAAAATATAACAAAGGTAAAACAATTCTTAAATAAACAAGGAATCAGAGTGTTGTAGAGCTGAATTGGACCTAGGCATCATCAAAGAACTAACTCCTCGTGATAGAATGTAAGACACTGAGGCTCAGAGATGTGACCTTCCTGAGACGTGTTTAGTTGTTGGCAGAAAAGACTAGAGCTTTTGTTTTCTGAATTTGATTGGTATTCTGGTATTTCACATTTGAATTATTTTTACACATATTCACCACCATCACCACTTTAGAATAGTTCTTGCCTATCATCCAGAAATCACATGTTCACCAAATGCAGGAAGAAAAAGTGTGACCTCTTGGCATTTAGCACAACTGGAATTATTTTCCAATTTATGCAGATTTTAGCAAAGATACACTGTCTCATGGTTGCCATGTTTCTCAGGAGACTGCTAGAAGACCGATTTTATTTCACTAAAAAAGGTCCCAACAGATTTGGGCCCTTGAAGAACGCCAAGGGTTTTGTTAGTATCCTGTAAATAGAGCAGGTTCAATCTGGCAGGGGGATGGAGAGTGATTATTTCCATATTTCATCCTTTTTTTCTTCCCTTAGTTTCTCAATTTATGTAATGATTCTGAGAACACACATTTTTTTTTTTTTTTTTTTTTTTTTTTTTTTTTATTATAATAGTTTATTTTCAAATTGGTTTACATATAACACCCAGTGTTCATCCCAACATGTGCCCTTTTTAATGCCCATCACCCCCTCTCCCCCCCTCCCTCATCCCCCTCACCCTCAGTTTTTTCTTAGTCTTTGAGAGTCTCTTATGTTTTATCTCCCTCCCTCTCTGTGTCTTTTTTTTCTTTCCCCTCTTCCCCTCCCCCTGGTTTTTATAGAGCTACCCTATGACCCAGCAATAGCACTGCTAGGAATCTACCCAAGAGACACAGGAATGCTGATGCATAGGAGCACGTGTACCCCAATGTTCATAGCAGCACTTTCGACAATAGCCAAATCATGGAAAGAGACCAAGTGCCCATCAACTGACGAATGGATAAAGAAGTTATGGTACTTATATACAATGGACTACTACGTGGCAATGAGAAAAAATGAAATCTGGCCATGTGTAGCAACATGGATGGAACTGGAGGGTATTATGTTAAGTGAAATAAGTCAGTCAGAAAAAGACAGATACCATATGTTTCCACGAATAGGTGGACTTTGTGAAACTAAGAACACACATTTCTTGAGAGATCGTTCTTCTCTGAAGGTTTACAGTCGTTCTTTTAAATATAGTATTTAAGTTCTAATTTTTTGTCTTGTTCTAATGACTTTCACTTTTATTTCTTTTTATATTTTTAAAAATAGTAATATTTTCCTTGCTTTTCAAAGTAGAGGTATACCTTGCTACCTGAAATCTCATGATTTGAACTTGGGAGCCAAATAGATTTGGGTACATTTTTTTAAATGGACTCATTTGGAAGCACAAGTTCTTGCTTTCCAAGTCTTGCTATTCACTATACCAAATGCAGTAGCTCAAGAGATTCAGATAATCAATATTAACTCCAGAGCCAAATCAGATGATGATGAATACCTGTATACTGCTAGAAGTATAAAACGTTTTTTATATTTTTAACGTTTTATTTTATTTTATTTTATTTTTGAGAGACATAGAGAAAGAGCATGAGCAAGAAGGGCAGGGAGAGAGGGAGACGCAGAATCTGAAGCAGGCTCCAGGCTCTGAGCCATCAGCACAGAGCCCGACGAGGGGTTCGAACTCAAACTGCGAGATCATGACCTGAGCTGAAGTCGGCCGCTCAACCGACTGAGCCACCCAGGCGCCCCAAAATGTTTTTAAATGAACTGCTTCTGAATTCCACTTCCACTTTTATCCTTGGAATGACTCTGTTTTTTATTAGGAATACTTACATTGAAAAGCTGAGTAATATGAGGTCAGAATAAGAATGTTTAAAGGGCTGGAAGTGGTTAGGGAGAGAGGAGAGAGGATTTGGGGATGTATAATGAGAAGACCTAGATTTAAGTTTTATTTCGATGGACAGGCTACATGATCTTGAACAAATTATTGTCTGTGTTAAATAGATGTTTCTTTTTTTTAGCAAAACAGGTGGGAATAGTACCTACAAGCTAGTAGACAATATACATGAAAGTGCTCTGTTACTTAGGAAGTATCTCAACACAAATGGTGGTGGTTGTTACAGATGATGGAAAGAGTACTTTTATCTGAAAATACTTTTTTTTAAATGTTATTTTAAATTTATTTTTGAGAGCAGGAGAGACAAAGCATGAGCGGGGGAGGGGCAGAGAGAGAGGGAGACACAGAATCCAAAACAGGCTCCAAGCTCTGAGCTGTTAGCACAAAGCCCGACATGGGGCTCGAACTCACAGACTGTGAGATCATGCCCCGAGCCAAAGTCGGACACTTAACCAACTAAGTCCCCCGGGCACCCCTGAAAATACTTTTAATATAGCATATGCTTTTTTCAAATGTCTCTTCATATTTTTTTAATTCAGGAACTAGAGGGTTAAAATATTTTGTGAAAGATTTACAACTTTGTGAGAACACTATCAGGCATAACAGGAGAGGTTTTTTGCTTCTGCTTAGTGTGATATTGATCTCTGAGAGCCATTAGAAATCACTCCTGGCCATCTCAGTCCAGTCTTACTTTGCTTGCCCTGGGAAGGTCTGAACCCATGATCAAGGGCCAAGAATTTCAGTATATTCTTGGTGTTGGCCGTATTCCTGAGTAGCATTCGGGAAACCTACTGTTATTCTTTGGTTTTCCGATTGCTAGGGAAATGGTGATACTGCATAATTATTTCATGTGGAAAATTCCACAGCTACATATTTAATGTGATTTAATTAACACTAAGCTATAAAAGGATTTATCATAATTCTTAGATATGAAATGTCAAATTTTGAAATAATGCTCTAGCAGCATTTTGGACTATAGAGAAATGGAAACTTTTTAATGTTTTAGAAGTAACTTTCCTTGTGTTTGGTTAGTAACAATGGCTTTTCAAACCTAGTTATGATCTTTTTACAAGAAGACGGAGTATGAATAAGGTTGCTGCCATTCTGAACCTTTAGTTTTTCACCAAGTGCTAGAAGTACATGTTTGCTTTTCCTTCCAGCTTCTTCATCTTGTTGGTGCTTTGATTTTTAAAGGGTGTACTTGAGTTAGTACATGCTACTTAAGAAGAAAACACTCTCTTACAAGTAGTTGATGGAAAAGCTCATTAAAATTCTATGTATGTGGCACTTCTACTTTCCCTGTACTCTCTCTCTCTCTCTCTCTCTCTGGAACACTCTTAGAAAAAAATTATTAGCCTAGCAATAAGTCAGAACTTTGGTAATCACTGGGGTATGGATTTCAGACAACCTGTCTTCCCATCCTCTTATTTCATCTTGGCTCTATTCATGACACTTAAACCCAACACTGATGCCAAATAGAAGGTGCACAAAACACTTTTCCCCTCAGCCTGTTGTCTCTGGGGAAAACAGAGCTCACTTCCCTGAACCTTTTATGATTTGTGGGCTCACAGAGTGAGTCTTTATCACAGACTTTAAACATAGTCTCATCACAGCCTTTACGTGATTTGTAGACATCCTTGTCAGGAGGACCCCCCTACCTCCCATGGAAATGGTCTTCCTATTCAGAAAGGTATAACTGTCATTGAGAGAAAAGGCAGGGAGAATGAACAGTTGTCAGTATTAACAATAGCCAGAGTCATGAACATCATATTACAGACTTTGAATTTTATTTGCTCAGTAGGGAGAGCTGATTTAACCAGAGGAATAATCTGAGCAGAGCTGTACTTTTAGAAAGTGAACTTGTCAGTTGTATGGAAGACAAGGTGTAGCAAATTGGATCCAGGGCAGGGAAACCACATAAAAGACCACTACAGAGCACCTAGTAAGGGATGCTGAGGCCCCGGGTGTAGGTTAAAGAAGCACTGGACGCTTGGTTCTTAACTCTGCCAGTTCATCACGGTCACCGCAGCAGCTTATGGTCGCCTGGGACCCATACCCTAGGGTTCTGAAGCAGTTGGATCAGCGTCATTTTTTGACCATTTGATTTTTAAATACTGCAGAAGTGCTTATACTACGTTGACAGAATTGATCTCTGCTGTAATCGTAACAATGAATAATTACTGACCCCTTAGGTCGTGCTAGGCTCTTTACATATAACTCACTGAATTCTCTATGAGTTAATGCTGTTTTATGCCCAATTCACAGATGAGGAAAGTAAGTACAGAAAAGTGAAGTCAGTGGCCCCAGATCACACAAGTCAGTGGAAGAGCCCAGGGTCAGAACCCAGACCCGTTGAGTACAAAGCTTGCTGAAATAGGATTTAAAAACCCCCAAACTTGACATATTGTTTTATGAAATAAGCATGAAATTAGTTTTTTAAAAAAAATATACAATGATATTTTTAAATTTACAAAACCTGAAAGTTACACATAGGATTTTAATAGAAGGAGTGTGCTTAAAACGTTAAATTGCAGGAAAAAAAATTATTTAAAGGTTTTTGTTTTTTTTTCCTGCTTATTGAGCCAGCCCAATGTGCCTTTCCTGGCTTGTTTTCTTTCTCCTGCTACCAGAGGAAGAACAGAAAGATGATGTCATTTGGTATTTTCCCCCCCTGATGAGTCAGTAAAAGAATAAAATAAAATATATCTTTAGTTCAGGAATTCCTTTATCAACACGCACACAAAAGCCTAGTTTTCAGTCATACCTGCGATGTCTGTTAACAACAGAAACATTTTAAATGACTTAAAGAGAAAAAGCAAAAAAGTGAAAGTCATCCATACTGTCACCATCCAAAGGCAGTAAACATCCTACCAGTCAACATCCTACCAGTGGTCCTCTTTGGTACTAGTTTTAAGTCTTTATATCATTGGAGATAAAAACTAGACATATTCTTGGGGCTTACAGTGTTGCTCTAAGCTTCAGATTACCCACTGACAGAAAAAATTCAACAAAGTTTGCGTAGTTGTGATTCTGT
Source organism: Paguma larvata (assembly GCA_030068075.1). Classification (NCBI taxonomy): domain Eukaryota; kingdom Metazoa; phylum Chordata; class Mammalia; order Carnivora; family Viverridae; genus Paguma; species Paguma larvata. The sequence continues at coordinate 105,620,357 of CM057826.1, forward strand.
CCCTTAAGTCCCCATTTATGTTGCAACTTTTATTTACAGACACTTCGCTGGTGAGTTACAGGCCCATAGCTAGCATTCCTCGTGGCCATTTACACTGCATATGGTACCCCGCTGTCCTGGGGAACTTGCTGAAGGGAAGGATGGTCACTAATAGAAGCAACAAAAGACTTCAGTGCTGTGTACCTGGATAGATGATTTCAGAACTTTTTCTGACAATCTTAATATGAGGAAAAAAGATTTTAATTTTTAAAACTTTGTGTTTTTATGAATGTCTTTCAGGAAACTTTTGTTGAATTTCTATCTTGTGCAGGATACTTGACTGAAATTTTTCCTGCTAAGAGCATCAGTGACTTCCTTTTATTAAATTCAGTATCACTTTTCAGTCTACATTTTACTTTGTCTCTCCTTCATTTTATCCTTTGACTCCTTCCAAAGATTAACTCTTCCCTTGGCCTCCAGCTAGCCTACTTCTCTGGTTTTCCTTCTACCTCTCTGGCCACTCCTCATTCTTTTTTATAGTTTTCTCATGTACCATTCTTCCTGTGAAGATTGAGTCCTCAAGATTCTGACTTGAATTACTCAGGCTCCTTACTCTATCCACTTGCATGGCTCTATTCATCTTTTATGTGATAATGACCCCAAATAGTACATCCCTGGCCCAGATCTCTCTCCTAATTCCAGATCCAAATAGGCAGGTGCCTATAGAGGTCTCCATAGAAATGTTTTAGGGGCACCTGGGTGGCTCAATTGGTTAATCACCTGACTCTTGGTTTTGGCTCAGGTCATGATCTCACAGTTCATGAGTTTGAGCCCCATGAACCCCATGAGTTTGGATTCTCTCATTGGAATCCCCATGCTTTGGATTCTCTCACCCTCCCTCTCTCTCTGCCCCTCCCCTGCTCTCTCTGTCTCTCTCTCAAAAAAAATAAATGTTTTAAAGGTTTATAAGATATATATAGATATATAGATATATACACCATAGATATATATTGATACATATACTATAGATATATAAGATGTTCTAAACATAAGCCACCTCTTTCTGACCATTCTTGCTCCATATTTTGTATTCCTAGTTTCAGTGATAGTACACTTATCTAAACAAAACAACCTCATTTTTTTCTTAACTTCCACCTGTTTCTCATTCCCTGTGTTTAACCATTTACAAACTTTTATGTTTTTTACATATATCTATATATCTATATTTACTATATCTTAAAATGATCAGGCCTTATTTATCTTCCTATATCTCTACCTAATTTTAAAATTTTTGATTCTAGTATAATTAACATACAGTGTTACATTATTTTCAGGTGTACAGTAGAGTGATTCAGCAGTTCTGTACATTACTCAGTGCTCATGATAAGTGTCCTCTTAATCTCCTGTCACTACCTAAGTTTCAGTGATTAAATTTAAAGATTTATATCAGCAAAGTGCTCTTTCCCTGTGTTCCGCAATTTTAGTTTCACACGGTGCAGAATGGGATTCTACAAAATAGCAGTTTGAGGAATGGCCAAGTCAGTTTAAGGAATGCTGCGTAATACCGTTTTCATCTTGGCAGTTCACATTGAACACGAAGCACTAAGAAATCCTGCAGAAAAGCAGTTTGCTTGTTTAGCATTCGCATTAGCCTCACCCTACTTTTTTTGGACAGATTTTAAATGTCTTGCTTCCATGCATAGATTGGGCTGTGTTTGTATAGGATATGAGATAAGGAACAAACTCATTTTTCTTCCAAGTAGTCATTTTTCCTGTCAACATTTGTTGAATATTCTCTCCCTTCCCTGCTTGTTTATGAGTCTTCCTTGGTCATATATTAAATTCCTAAATATTTTGGGTTCTGCTTTAGAGCTGACTTTTGACTTTTTTTTTGAGATAGGAAATCTGTTGGTATTTTTGATGGAAACCCATCTGAATACAGAATACATAATCTTTGATAGCTAAACTATGCCTTAATCTAGCCAGGTATCAAATGTGAGCTCTCCAGCAATAAAATTAAGGCCTAGTTAGTCCTCAAACATGAAGTCTGCTGAAGAAATTTTTGCATTGCGTAGGAAGTCAGACTTGTAAGGCTATTCAACGTGTTTTGGTAATTGGCTACACCATTATCAATAAACGAGCAAGGACTGTATTCCTCTCACCCCTGTTTTCCAATTGATATAAGCGATGGCATATAGTAACTAAGGTTAGTCAAGAGCTTATTTGTAGTCAGATACACTTGGAAACTTGTTCATCCTTATCATCCTTTGTAATGCTCTGGTTTCAGGAGGCAATTTAGTAAAATTACACCTGAACTAGTTATGATTATAGAATTAATCACATTTATTTTTTGTGTGTCATTTTTTATTTTAAAAATATTTTCAGGGGTGAAACACCTGGGTGGCTCAGTCAGTTAAGTGTCTGACTTTGGCTCAGGTCATGATCTCACAGTTTGTGGGTTCCAGCCCCACATCTGGCTATGTGCTGACAGCTCAGAGCCTGGAGCTTGGCTTCAGATTCTGTGTCTCCCTCTCTCTCTCTCTGCCCCTCCTCCCCAAAAAACAAATAAACATTAAAAAAATTTTTTTTAAATATGTAAAAAAATATTTTCAGGGGTGCCTGCATGGCTCACTTGGTTAAGTGTCCAAATCTTGTTTTCAGCTCAAGTCATGAGCTCACGGTTGGTGAGATTGAGCCCCGCATCTGGCTCCAAGCTGACAATGTGGAGCCTGCTTGGGATTCTCTCTTTCTCTATCTCTTTCTGCCCCTATCCCACTCACTCTCTCTCTCTCTCAAAATAAATAAATAAACTTTAGAAAATATTTTAAAAAATAAAATATTTTCAGACATTAACACATAGCCATAATATTATAATTATACTGAAATAAAACATCATCAAGAATTCTACCAGTATTTATATTTTCCCAATTATCTTATAAGAGCATCTTTTTTTAATGCTTATTTATTTTTGAGAAGGAGAGTCAGAGCATGAGCAGGGGAGGGGCAGAGAGAGAGGGAGACACAGAATCTGAAGCAGGCTCCAGGCTCTGAGCTGTCAGCACAGAGCCCATTGTAGAGCTTGAACCCATGACCTGTGAGATCATGACCTGAGTGGAAGTCGGATACTCAACTGACACTGAGCCACCCAGGAACCCCTTTTAAGAGTATTTTTAACTGCTAGTTTGGTCAAGTTTTATATTTGAGGCATTAAAATAGTTACTCAAATGATTTATTCTATAGTAATAGCCCATCTTAGAAATAATAATAAAAAGTTTGATTTTAATGTTTTTTTTCCTTTTTTCCCTCTTCTACTTGAACAATAGTCTAAATATATTAAGAATGCTTAGATTATATCAATTTTTGTATCAGTCTCTATATGCATTGAATCTTTTTTTGTGGTCAGTTGGTGTTAAGAGACTTGTGTTAAGAAACAGCCCTACCCTTTCTAGCCCCAAGTCTAACATTTTTTCATTTTAAGATTTGTTGCTTCTTTCATCGTGCTTATAGAATTTTCGTTTATCCTTGCAATAGGAGAACTTTACATACATCTAGATTTGTTTATTCATTAGTATTTACTTCCTGATATAAGTATTTCAACATATAGATTTAGTTTTGATTTTCATTTTTCAGAAAAATATTTTATGATCTATTTTAGCGTTTTTCTGTTTTTCATTTCTGTTTTTCTCCTGTTCAGGATTACCTATTATTTTTGCAAGTCTGCTGTTGATTTTGGCATATGTATTTTTTTCTCAGATACTAAAAAAAATTCATTACTGAAGTATAACTCACATACAATGTTATATTAGTTTTAGATCTACAGGATATTGACTTACCAGTTCTTTACATTACTCAACAGTCACCACGATAGTGTAGTTACCATCTGTCACCATATAGTATCGTTACAGCGTTATTAACCATATTCCCTGTGCTGTACTTTTCATTTCCAAATCACATTTTATTCTGAGTTGCAGTGTTTTAAAAAATATTTATTTATTTATTTTGAGAGAGAGAGAGCACGTGAGTGGGAGAAGGGCAGAGAGAGAGAGGGAGAGAGAGAGAGAATCTCACGCAGGCTCCACATTGTCAACACAGAGCCCAGTGTGGGACTTGATCTCACAAACTGTGAGATCATGACCTGAGCTGAAATCGAGAGTCTGGTGCCTAACTGACTGAGCCACTCAGGTGCCCCTCAAGTTGCAATTTTTAACTGATTTAATTGTCCTGGTCTGGAATGAGCAGTGACCAGGTGAATTTCTCTTCACATGGTTGTGAGGCCAATAGAGTGTTTTTTTCCCCCTCAAAGTATTAGGTTGGTTAACCTATTTTGGGTACCTAGAACCCACGCTTTAGGTACATAATGTTAACGTCTCTTTCAGTTCTCTGTTTCATGATACGGTATATGTGGAAATGTTCCAGTTTCCTTGGGGAAAGAAGAAAGTTAAGAAACGGCAAACACAAACATTTTTATATATAAAAGAATATCTGGATAGAGAAACTCTAAAATGTTGCTAGTGGTTCTAGATGGATGGTGGAACTTTGCTGCGTGTCCCCTGTTCCCCAAATCTACTCTGTACCCCGTGCTGGACCCTGGGGAGTGACCTGTGTAGACTATACCCACAGGCTTACTCTCCTACCCTCTGGTTCTGGTTGCTTTCAGCCAATGGAGAGCCCCAGGAAACTAGAGAGAGAGAGAGGAGAGTGGTATCGAGATGTTAATTCCCCAGTCACTTCCAGAATTGCCTTATGCTGACCCAGTCCCTCCAGCGAAGGTCGCGGCTCCTCTCCAGGAAGGCTTCTCGATTTGACTCCTGGGTTCTGGTGACCACTACCTCCGTTTGCCCTTTGAGGCCTATGGTGGTAACAGCCCTACTCTTTCCAGCGCCATCACTATCCCTGGTGATTTCCCTTGACACTTCCAAAGACCGTGGTGATCACTGACCACGCAGTCTGCTGTCAACATTAGGATCTCAGTGCTTGCTTAAAGAAATGCTGGTTGCTGTCAGTTATTTCTTGGCTAAATGAATGTGCACTTACATTTTGTTTTTAGATCCAAGAGTCGAAGACTGGCTCCTCATGTCCTCACCTCTGCCACAGACCATCATCCTGGGATTCTATGTCTATTTTGTCACTTCTCTAGGACCAAAGCTCATGGAGAATCGAAAACCCTTTGAACTCAAGAAAGCGATGATAACGTACAATTTTTCCATAGTACTCTTTTCTGTGTATATGTGTTATGAGGCAAGTGTCTTCAGTATTCTTAATAGGAGAATTTTGCCTGAGTCTTCCTTTTTTTCTGTCATTATGTGCCTTGTTATAATTATAATGATGACTCTTTGAGATTTAAGGAATTTTAGAAATGTAGCTCACTAGAGCAGGTATTTGCCAAATAATTGTTATGTATCGACCAGGTATAGAGGATCTCAATATAGGCTACCTCACAAGTAGTGAGAAAACTTAATATTAAGTTCAGGGACTTGTACATAGTTAGTCTGAAGAGATGATTGAATGAATCCAATTGAATACAATTCAATTTAAGGTAACTCATACATGGAGAAATGAAGTAACTTACTCAAAGTAGCATAGCTCCTTTGGTATTAGTTAGTGGAGGACTGATATTTGAATCCAGGTCTTTCTGACATCAGGAGCTCATCCTGACTCTGTGGTGAGTTACCATCATCATGGTAGGAATCTCTGATGAGCTGTAAAATGGTAGACTGTTTAGGTTTGATTTAGATGGGACTTGTAGGGACAGAGAATTTAGACTGATACAAAGCAGTACTTGAGGGAGTCTGTCCCTTAATTGTTACTTTGTTCCTACGAGAGATGAGGATCTTCCAGAACCAAAGAGTACACTCATGGATTCTCTCCCACCCACTCTGCTATTAACAACTTTCACCCAGCCTCACTTACCTGCTTTTCTGTGATTCCTTACTTCTTTTCTAATACTGGCGGTCTTCCTCATCTTCTACTCCTTAGTTACTCCTTTGCAACATAGCCTGTGCTCCCACGTAACTGGAACTCTTTAGGGGCCACCATGACTCCTCTGGCCCCTCTTGACACTATGACCTCTGCACATGCATCCCTCCTACCTGATTCCTGCTGTGAGAATCCATCTGATTGAGTCACCTTAAATCTGCTGGAGCCTCATTCTCACCAGCCTCCCTGAAGTCTGGACTTAACTTGCTACCTTCTATTTCTTCTACTTTATTATTAAAATTAACTACAAGCTACCTTACTGTCCCTTCGGGATCATGAATAACTGAAAGGGAAAGAGTAATAGAGGTGGTCTAACCAGGTTATGAGAGATAGGAACTACCTTGTAAAGCCTATAGAATAATGTTAAGTGCAGACCTAGAAGCCAGGAGACCAAGGGCCGATTAGTATCAGTTATGCTACTAATCAGTTGCCTCATTTTGAGCAAGTTACTTAACCTCTCTGGGCCTTAATTCTCCCATTTTATAGAGTCAGGATTAAGCCAAATTGTCTCTCACGTCCCTTTATGGTCTGTGTCTGATTGTGCCATTCAATGTGATATCCCCAAATACATTTCTCAGGAAGTAATTTAATTATAGCCAGTAAGTTTAGTTTCCTATGTTGACAATTACAATGTAAAAGAAGTTTTGAAAATATCTGAATTTGGCAGTGTTTGTCTCCCATTAATCACTCATACTAGAGTTACTTATATGCCAATTTGGGGTTTATTACCTGCCAAATACTTCCTGATTACCTGAAGTATAGACATATATGTCAGAAGCTCTGTAGGCTGTTAAAATGTTCTTAAACTTAGTATCAGGAAAGCATTAGGCTTCACTCTCTGTTTAAACAAAGGCCTGTGACAGCTGGTCAGGATGTCATCTCCAGGACACTGAACACGCGGTTTACTGGGTGTAGGAATACAGAGGAAATACCTCCACTATGGATGTTAGGGGAAATATGAACAATGTGAAAGGGAAGTACACAGACTAAAGGATCTCACGTGCCTTATTGTACAGTGATGGTTTTGAATGTGCTAGTTACTTGGCACCGGTCAGACATTAATAGAGACTGGTGAAGACTGCCCAGGAGGCCTTATCACAGGGTTTCTCTTGTCCAGCCTGGTGCTTATTTGGGGAAGGGCACAGAGGAGAGCCAGCATCCCCGTCAGGTGAGTAGACTTTCAGCTTTACTTGCATCAGTCAAAAGACAGTCTGAATGGAAGAGAATATGACACTCACTGACAGATCAGGATTTAGTAGAACAAGATTAGCTGTTTTTCTACCACATTCCATTGTTCCTTTGAGAAAAAACTTATTGACTTGTTTTTGTAAGTTATTTTTCTCACCCATAAAATATGTCTTATACCTTTCTGAACCTTAAGATAATCTTTTTTAAGATTTCAAAATTTACCAAGGTAAAAGTGAGATTGAATATCTTATGAATCAAGCTCGGAGTAAATATCAGAAAAGGATGGTATGATTTTGAACACCAGAGTCTAAATAGTTGTTTTAGCTCCTTTGTTTCTTTTTGTTTTTTAGCATTTAAATATCATTCTGTTAATGCTTCGTAAACTTTTGCTTTTAAAAATTGATATATGGTAAAGTTTTCATTTTAGCTTTAATAGTAATTAAAAGTAGAAATTTAGAATATGCATTCATGGCAGAAAATGATGTAACCATTATACTGAGAAAGAAGACATTCCAGGGAAGATGCTGGCACTTGAGAGAATAGGATGTCAGAGATGAGTGGATCATATTGTGAGAACCCTAAGTTAAGCCAACCATTTAATATATGCATTAATTTAAAATTAGAGCCTTAGCTTTTCATTTTCAGTTAAATTTTTTTTAATTTTATTAAAGTTTTTATTTGAATCAGATACTGTTTAAAAGAAGAACATCCCACCATCATACTAAAAGAATGCCCATGTAATCTTTGAATTGAGGTTCAGATAACAACAATAGGCTTTTTCTTCCCACCACCAGGCTACGATTCCTTCGTGGGTGTGCTGGAATTAAGGCATGCCAAATTGCACTCTTACTGATAACATTTTCCTCTCTTACTTGTTATGTGAATCCAAAGCCAAATTGATCTCTGAGCCTTGTGGTTTCATCTACCTTGATTTTAAGAGCCACAGACTACCCCTTCACTTTACACCCACTAGCAAAGGACAGGAAAACACAGTTATGGCAGCCATCTTATGAGTACAGTGAGGGATCTTGTTTTGCCCATATGTTTATTGACTAATTGAGAAGACTGGAAATCACCAGAAAGGACTGCTTTCAGACCTAGTTATTCCCTTCAGAGTACACAAATATATTCGTGGGCATATGTAGATGTACATATATGTACACATACTGGCCTATACCTACCAGTATTTACTGTTGAGGTAAAACACTCCTAATGTTTTATTCTCCGCCATATCAGAATAATCATCCCGAGAAATGGACATCTGAATCCGAACACAGTTGTTACGAATAATAGATGACTGTACAATTTTGAAAATTCTTGTTGCTTTGATTATCAAGTGAGTTCCTAGTTTGTAACTGTTCTAGCCTGCCTTTCCCACTGTCCTGAATGCTGGCTCAGCTGGGAATGTGGTGAAGAGGCACAATCAAAACTACCTTTGTTGTAGCTGTTGAGTAAATGCTTCCTTCTTTGATATGCATGTGCTCTCTTACAGTTTGTGATGTCTGGCTGGGGAACAGGTTATTCATTTCGATGTGAAATTGTTGACTACTCACGATCACCTTTAGCACTGAGGGTAAGTTTCTCTTTGGAAAATCTTATAACTCAAATTAAATGTTAAAACTTTTGAGATTCGGGACGCCTGGGTGGCTCAGTCGGGGAAGCGTCTGACCTCGGCCCAGGTCATGATCTCACACTTCATGGGTTCAAGCCCCACGTCCGACTCTGTGCTGACAGCTCAGAGCTTGGAGCCTGCTTCTGATTCTGTGTCTTCTTCTCTCTTTGCGCGCCCCCCTCCCCGCCCCCGATCGCACTCTGTGTTATCCTGTCTCTCAAAAATAAAAAACATTAAAAAAATTAAAAAAGAAACTTGAGATTCTATTTTTTAACACTTAATGTGAACTCAGAAGAAGTAAATGACTCATTTATCAGATTACATGTATTGAGAGGAAACTAAAAATTTTCAGAAAGAATCAAAATCAAGTGTGTAGTTTTCTGTTAAATGAAATTGGTACTTTTATTTTTTGACGTCCTGGACGTAAAAATAAATCTATATCTGGTTCCTCAAAAAAAGTAAAAATAGAATTCCGTTATGATCTGGCAATTCCATTTCTGGGTATGTACCTAAAAGAATTGAACACAGAGACTCACGTATCTGTACTCCCATGTTCATAGCAGCATTATTCACAGTAGCCAAAAAGTAGAGGCAACCCACATGTCCATGGACAGATGAACGGATAAAGAAAACATGGCATACATACAATGGAATATTATTCAGCCTTGGCACCAAGGGAACTTCTGACACATGCTGCAACATGGATGAGCCTTGAGGACATTATGCTAAGTGAAATAAGGCATGAAATAAGGCATGAAATAAGGATAAATACCATATGATTCTATTGTATGAGGTGCCGAGAGTAGTCAGATTCAGAGATAGAAAGTAAAATGGTAGATTTCTGGGGCCGTGGGCCAGAGGGGAGATGGGGAGTTCTTGTTTAATAGGTAGAGTCTCAGTTTTGCAAGATGAAAAGAGTTATCTGGATGGATGGTGGTATTGGTTGCGTAACATTGTGAACGTACTAATGGCCACCAAACTGAACACTTAGAAATGGCTAAGATGGGGGCGCCTGGATGGCTCCGTTGGTTAAGCGGCCGATTCCGGCTCAGGTCGTGATCTCACGGTCTGTGAGTTCGAGCCCCGCATTGGGCTCTGTGCTGACAGCTCAGAGCCTGGAGCCTGCTTCAGATTCTGTATCTCCCTCTTTCTTTGCCCTTCCCCTGCTCATGCTCTGTCTCTATGTCTCTCAAAAATAAATAAACGTTAAAAAAAAACTTAAAAAAAAATGGCTAAGATGGTAAATTTGGTTATGTGTATTTTGCCAAAATGAAAAAATAAAATTTTCCTCCATATAAAAAAATAAAATGAATTTTTATCTTTGCGTGTTTCTGCAGATGGCACGTACCTGCTGGCTTTATTACTTCTCCAAATTTATTGAGCTATTAGATACTGTGAGTATGTGGTCACCACATTTGGTAAATGTTTGATGTTTCAGTGGAAGCAATAAACTGTTACGGTTCAGTTTTCTGAAAACTTTGGTCATCTCTGCACTTCAGGCAGGCCTCCTATTATCTCTTACCTTTTATTATCAGCAATTTTAGAAAATAGATTGGATAGGCTTATTTTCAATCTTTTACAAACTCCAAAAGGTTTTTTTATGTATGTACCACCTGATTAAGATAAGCATGCAACTGTCACATACACTGCAAAGCTGTGCATCTTTATGGACATGGATGACAGGTGTTTTGAGCAGCAAGTTCACTAAGCAAAGAAGAGAGAATGTTTTACCTTGGGTTCCATCAGTGTAAACCAAAGCACTCTGTCATCTCTATTCCTTTAAAAGGATAAGTGCTTCAAAATTTGTAAACATAAATTAGGATATTACCTCTGGGGTATCAGTAATTTTGGTAATATCAAAACTATCTCTAGCTGCCTTTCTGAAGTTTATGCTTACTGGGTGTTCTCTGTTCATCTTAAGATTCTGTTGAGAATCAACTCTGAATTTGGGTGACTGGGCTCTGGGAGAAGCAAGTGCCATGGATTAGGGTTCATGATGAGAAGAAAAAGCTGTGTACTTCGGTTTTCAGAGCAGCTTAGGGAAGCTGGGTATTTATTGTATCTTTGGGATATGTGGGTCTTAGTTATCTGGAACCAGTTCTGAGTCTAAGACAAGTTCTATCTCCAAAGGGCATACAAATACGGTTCTTGTAGCAAATCTCAACATGCTTCACCTACTCACCTGAATAATCACATAATGTTAGAATTGGAAATGACTTTAGTGAGCATAGAATACAGTGGTTCTCAAACTTGGGCATGCATTAGAATCACCTAGAGGGCTTGTTAAAAACACAGATGCCTGCACCCCACCCCTAGAGTTTCTGATTTGCTAGATCTTATGGTGGCCTCAAGAATTTGCATTTCTTTTAAGTACTCAGGTGATGTTATTACTATTGATCCAGGGTCCACACTTTGAGACCTCTATGGTAGTTCACGGGTTCTCAGCCTTCATGGTGCAGGAGGATTAACTGCATCAGGGTAAAAAAAAAAAAAAAAAAAAAAAAAGTTCTGGGCCCTACCTCCAGAGATTTGGTGCCAAATGGTCTACTGTTTTTAAAAAGCTTCTTGGACATTGTCATATGCAGCCAGGGTTGAGAACCACTAATCTGGTCCAGAGTCCTCAATCTGAAAGTAAATCGAAGCCAGGAAGGTAAGTAACTTACCCAGAGGAATGCTGCTACTGTCTGGGGTCAGGATCCCGGATAGCTGGTTTGGGGCTTTTCCGTTGCACCATGCTGCCTTCTTCCATGTGCATAAGCAAATGCATTTCGGCCTCATTGTTTCTGCTTTGCATGTTCTCAGTTCCATTTTCCATAAGAAAACCGTTGCTGCCTCTATGTCCTTCCCTGAACCACATTTTTCAAATACTGCTGTGGATACTTTTGTTTGTGCTACTCTGTTTAGCCTGTATTTAGAAGTCTGACTCAATACCGGTATTCTGAATTTTGAATATTTTTGGAACATTTAATTCTGCTTTTGAATTTAAATTTCCCCCTGCTTTTGCCTTCCTGTTCTCCTCTTTGTTTGTAGAGTTTCTGCAAACCACGGGTACTTGCAATCTAGATGGTGCCTTTGTTGCTCCACTCATTTTTCCTAGGCTACTTTTTTTCCCCATCCTGTTTCTATAAAACCACTCGAGCTTTTCCCTTTTCATCTTTCTCTAATAATAATATGCTGACTTTTGATTTGTTGCAAGTCCTCTTTCAGTTTGCTTAATCCCTTATCTAAATTAGTAGGATGTCTTAGAAAGCAATATAGAATAATTTCTGTCCTAAGAATTGAGACCCTCTGCTTTCCCATATACTTCAAAATCCACATGGATGTTTTCCTACCAATAAGAATTCTTTTGGTAATATTTGACCATGTTCTTCACTTTCCATTTTTGATTTTGAAATCTATATTCAATTTCTTGAACACCTTTTTATTGATTCTCCCATGACTAGGCATCGTACCAAAGTTTCTTCATACTAATTAGCTTTTGAGCTGCCCCTTGGAGAATGAGCTGCTTCTGTGAGCGTTCTCTAAGGCAGCCCTTTCAGTGCAAGTTATGACGTGAAATAGTTTGTACTTTGCCAATTTTTTGTAACAGTAGATAAATCATTGCATGATTTTATATGAACTTGATTTTTTTAAAATTATTTCAGATCTTTTTTGTTCTGCGTAAGAAAAATAGCCAAGTGACTTTCCTGCATGTCTTCCATCATACCATCATGCCATGGACCTGGTGGTTTGGAGTCAAATTTGCCGCAGGTAGCCAAGGGAGATTCGGGATCATGTGTAATAAACAATTACATTTTTGTATGTTGTAAACACAAATTCTGTCCTGAAATGTGATTTAGAAGAAACTCAGAACATCAAAGAATTAATTTAATCAAACTTCTGACTTTCAGTATTACCTGAAACATAAATGTAAGACTCTTAACCTAGATCCCTCCCCTACCGTCCGCTCTTTAGATAAACATGGCTTTTAGGTACAATCTTCTATCCATATCTTTTAGTTACTTTGTTTGGATTTTACTCTTTTACCATATAGTTCTATTAAATGTCATTAAACAAAAACAAAAAAATGGTACAAGTTTTAGTTTCATAGATATATAGTTAGAGGTCTACTCCTAATATGTTTCTAGGAAGTTAAAATGTGTATCTCAACTTTCAGTCTTTTTGCATTCAAATTTCAGTAACTGATAAATACCTCATCCCCTACCACCTCTGTAAAGATATGTCAAATTGTGGTTGTCCAAACTTTTTTAAACATCCTGCCATATTAAAGGATATTGTTTTGATATTTTTTGAAGTCAAAAGTAGTTTAAATCAAAAGCTTGGCAAACAGATTCTGATTCGTTTGGTTTTCATTTTATACTTCTGAACGTCTAGAATTGGAAAAAACAGGTGAAGTAATTTTACCCTCTCATAAAGTGTTAAATGACACCCCCAAGGACATATACTTATTAGCAAAAGTTGGTTGGGAGATTTATTTATGTGAGTTTCTTAAATTTAAGAGGACTTCGAGTAGATCCGCAGCCCATGTTAGACAATGCTTTAAAATTTCTGCGAATAGCTCACCTCTATTAGGCATTCTGACTTTAACTAAAATGAGAAACCACAATTGAGGAACTCTTGTTTGAGTTTTAGAGTCTCTAGGCATGGGGAAAAATCTGCATGTCTCAGAACAGGAGAGGATATGAATAAGCTAGTGGCATGAAAGAGATACCAGAATCTAGAAGAGCCAGAAGGCTGACTCTCCCATGGCCTCTGGGCATCAGATTTTCCAATATGTGAAGTATTTCCTTTCCCCACACTGGCATTTATATGTCTCGGATTTTTAAAAAGTGAAAGTCGCTGGTTTTTCTTATAATGTATGTAAAAATGTAACTCATTATTATAAGATAGTCTCATCTGTGTCCATCTCACAAATCAAGGATAACTATATTATTTAGTCTTCATCATTGTTCTTAGCGTCATATGTGTTTGTTTTCTTTCACATGCACATCAATTCTTTGACTAGTGATATTCATTGACATCTCATTCGTGTTGGCCAAAAATTGAAAAATACCTAACCAACCATTAAGAAAATGGTTATGAATTCTTGTGTATATACAATTGTGAAATTCAAATGATATTGGGAGACATTTAGCTTATCCTCTCTTTTAAGCAGTTTGACTCCAAAATTATCAGAAATAGGTGTCTATTTCATTTTAAAGTACACTAGAAAAAGTTATTTCACACCCTTATAATTTATTTATTCAGATTTCTTCTCTGAGACTGGAATATTATATCATAACACTGAAAAATAAATATAAATTTAAAAAAGATTGGGAGGCATTACCTCAAAATACAGTGATTTAGAAATAGGGACACAAGAAGTGGTTTCCCTATCCACCTTTATCCTTCTCTGTGTTTTCAAAATTGAATATCTGTTGGTTCTATAATGGGAAAAATGGACTTTATTTGAAGAATAAAGTGGAGCACTTTTTTTCCTAGATTCAGGAGTAGAATTCAGTGATTTATAACTTATATATAGCATCCAGTGCTCCCAACAAGTGTCCTTAATGTTTATCACCCATTTAGCCCATCCCCCTACCCGACACCCCTCCAGCAACCTTCAGTTTGTTCTCTGTATTTAAGAGTCTCCTGTGGCTTGCCTCCCTCTCTCTTTTTATCTTATTTTTCCTTCCCTTCCCCTATGTTCATCTGTTTTGTTTCTTTGATTTCATATATGAGCAAAATCATGGTATTTTTCTCTCTCTGAGTGACTTATTTCGCTTTAGGATAATACGTTCTAGTTTCATCTGTGTTGTTAAAAATGGCAAGTTTTCATTCTTTTTGATTGCCAAGTAATATTTTATGTATATATATATATATATATATGCCCTATCTTCTTTATCCATTCGTCAGTTGGGAGACATTTGGGCTCCTTCCGTGATTCGGCTGTTGTTGATTGCGCTGCTATAAACATTGGGGTGCATGTGCCCCTTTGAATCGGCATTTTCGTATCCTTTGGATAAATACCTAGTAGTGCAATTGCTGTTCTATATTTAATTTTTTGAGGAACCTCCACACTGTTTTCCAGAGCAACTGCACCAGTTTGCATTCCCATCAGTGATGCAAAAGTGTTCCCCTTTCTCCGCATCCTTGCCAACATCTGTTGTTGCCTGAGTTGTTAATTTTAGCCATTCTGACTTGCGTGAGGTGTTATCTCATTGCGGTTTTGATTTGTATTTCCCTGATGATTAGTGATGTTGAACATCTTTCTATGTATCTGTTAGCCATCTGGCTGTCTTCTTTTGAAAAGTGTCTGTTCATGTCTTTTGAGAAGTATCTATATACTAACCCTTTGTCTGATATGTCAGTTGCAGATATCTTCTCCCATTTCATTAGTTGCCTTTAGTTTTGTTGACTGTTTCCTTCGCTGTGCAGAAGCTTTTTATTTTGATGAGGTCCCAGTAGTTCATTTTTGCTTTTGTTTACCTTGACTCTGGATGCATGTCTAGTAAGAAGTTGTTGCAGCCAAGTTCAGAGAGGTTGTTGCATGTTTTCTCCTCTAGGATTTAAATGGTTTTATGTTTTACATTTAGGTCTTTCATCCATTTTGAGTTTATTTTTGTGTATGGTGTAAGAAAGGGGTGCAGGCTCATTCTTCTGCATATCGCCGTCTAGTTTTCCCAACACCATTTGCTGAAGAGACTGTTGTTTTTCCACTGGATGTTTTTTCCTGCTTTATCAAAGATTAGCTGGCTGTACATTTGTGGGTCCATTTCTGGCTTTTCTATTCTGTTCCACTGATCTATGTTTCTGTTTTTGTGCCAGTACCATACTGTCTTGATGATTACAGCTTTGTAATACAGCTTGAAGTCCAGAATTACGATGCCTCCTGCTTTAGTTTTCTTTTTCTAACATTACTTTGACTATTCAAGGCCTTTTCTGGTTCCATCCAAATTTTAGAATTGTGTATTCTAGCTCTATGAAGAATGTTGGTATTATTTTGATAGGGATTGCATTGAATATTTACATTGCTTTGGATAGTATCACATTTTAGCAATGTTTGTTCTTCCAACCCATGAGCATGGAATGTTTTTCCATTTCTTTGTGTCTTCTTCAATTTCTTTCATAAGTTTTATGTACTTTTCAACGTTTAGATTTTTTACCTCTTTATTTCTAAGTATTTTATGGTTTTTGCTACTGTGTAAATGAGATCGATTCCTTGATTTCTTTTTCTGCTGCTTCATTATTGGTGCACAGAAATGTCACGGATTTCTGTACATTGATCTTATATCCTACGATTTTGCTGCATTCACGTATCAGTTTTAGCAGTTTTTTGGTTGAGCACTTTTCTAATGTCTGTATTTGAGTCCATTGATAGCCTTCCATTTGTAAACAAGCAATGCTTTTGACAATGAAATTTTAAAAATGAAATTCCTGTTTTTCAATGTTACCCTGTTTATGGACATCGAAAACCTTAATCCCACTTCTGCTCTACAAAATGTAAATACTTTATTTTCTCTTATGTATTCCCTAAGTTGGCGTCTTGCATATGGAATCTAGTAAACCTTTGTACACCTAATATCTATTTAGTGATAGGTACAGCAATAAGAGCTGAGATATTTCCAGAAAGGTGGTTTGGCATTGACTTTCATTCCTAGAATGTAACTGTTCAGTTTAAATTGTTCTTTCTAAAACTTGAGCATAGCTGATCTCTATCTAGTATTTAATTTCCTGTTTGCTTGTTGTACAATTCTCTGGCATAATAACAATCCAACTTTTCTTTGGAATATGATGAAAATATTTCTCTGGCACGTTTTTGTATTCATTATGCACACATTCCCTTCCAGAGATATGGAGAACTGTGATAATTATTCAGGTGATTCCTTTATTTTTCTAAACCAAAGGAATAAAATGTGATGGCATTAATTATAATTCATTCTGAGATGTTAACTTTTCAAAACTATTGTTGTAAAGAAGAAAGCAAAGTTAGAGAATACTTTTAGGAAAGCCTTCCAAAGAAGATATGAAAAATATTACTAGTTGAAATGTGACTGTTCTCTGAACAAACGTATTAAAATAACTTAGAAAATAATCATAACTAGAGAAAATAAGTTAATTTTCATAGCTGATTTTGATTAGTAACCCTTACTAAGCACTGTTAGTTACATTAGTGCTTTATTAAATTCCTGTCCATAGGATCCTCATTTTAGGACATTTAAATGGACTCTGATGTAGTTTGTTAAAAAGATGAAATAAATTTCCTGTGTGTTTTTATAATCTCAAGACACAAATGGACTTGAGACGTATTTGGCTTCTGTCTGTTAAGCAGCTTGACTCCTAACCTACCAGAAATAGACAACTGTTGTATTTTCAAATCACCCCAGAAAAGATGTTTTCACACTACTCTAATTTATTTATTCAAGTTTCATTTGGGGAAAAAAAGACTAATCTAAATGTAAATAATAAAAGAGGGGAGGTTGTTAATAAGCTGCATTAATACAGTTTCTTCTGATGTGAAATTTATGATAATTAAAGAATTGGCTGAAATTTTAGTTACTCTATTTAGAAACGGAAAATTTATGAAGCACAGTATAGCATAAATGAGGCTTTGGGGAAATATTTAAACTACTTAAAATATTTCTTTAAAAAAGAATATTTTAAAGGAGTACTTTAGCAGTGGTAATATACAGAAGTATCTAAAATTTCTGCAATTATGAATGATTATTAAAAAGTCATTATTTTCTACTATGCAACAATTTTTGTTTTAAAATTTCTGTTATACATTGTGTTTATGAATTTGGTCCTTTTTCTAATATAATTGTTCCACATTTGTTAGGTTTTGCTTTATTTCTGGAATTAAGGAATACCGGAATAAGGGCACATGAATGGCTCAGTTGGTTAAGCGTCTGACTCTTGGGTTCAGTGTTACCCCTTCCACTGAACTACAGTGGAAGCTCTACAGACAATTGAAATGATACAGCTCAAGACAGTTGAACTACAGATACAGCTCAAGACAGTTGAAATGATCTTTGCTTCTGTTCCCCCATGGTTTTTTTGCTACTACTTTGAATGGGATCAGTAGGAGATGTAGTGGTTAGAAGAAGAAAATCAAGATAGGAAGGCACAATTGATAATAATTACAAATGGAAGCAGTGAACAAAGATGGTTTAACAATTAATAAATGTTTATTTTGGAAAAACAATCATTGTTTTTAAATAATTAAGGCAAACCTACATAGCCTACTAATGAAAGCCAGCAATTTTACTGCCCAAGTTTTGTAGCACAGGAGAATGGATTGTGATCAATTCATACAGTTGTAATACTAAAATATTGCACAGCAGTAAGAAGACAAACTACTAATAAACATAGCAACATGGGTAAATCTTAAAAACATTATGTTGATTGAAAGAAAGTAGGTTCAAAATATCTTGTATAATTCTATTTATGTCATATAAATGTTTAATAACAGGCAAAACTATAGTTTTAGCACAAAGGTAACTTTGGGAGGGGTATTTTCTTGGAAGGGGGACATAGGAACTTATGTAATGTTGGAAATATTCTATATCTAGACTTGGTGATGGTTATGTGAGTATATACTTATGTAAAAAATCATCAAATTATACACTTAAGATTAATGTATTTGTGTATACATGTAAACCCTTACTAAAAAAATGAATTTGATTTCTATTATTTAGCATATACCATGTTCAAAAAGTAATGCAACTTAATTTGTTAAAGTAAATCCAAATTATAAGACCATCTTAAGGTTAAGATATAATAATAAATAAAGACATGCTAATTTATTTTTAAAGATTTGCATCTTGTATTTTACTGAATGAATGTATTAACCAGCTCCCTCTAATTTAGTAGCTGTTTAACAAGACTGATAGTTTAGATGTTTTTCTTTCTACTAAAATTAAAGAAATAATTACCCTAAAAATCTCAATTTAGATAAAAGAAGTCTCATTTTAAGGAACGATGCCCCCATTTTATGATAATTTTCTTTTCCAGGTGGTTTGGGAACATTCCATGCCTTTCTGAATACTGCTGTACATGTGGTCATGTATTCCTACTATGGGCTATCTGCATTGGGACCAGCCTTCCAGAAGTATTTGTGGTGGAAAAAATATTTGACATCATTACAGCTTGTGAGTAATTGTTTTTAAAATCAGATATGAAACTACAGTCATTTCTCTTCCCTATGAATCAGGATACTAACTAAATAAGGAACAAAAGTTACAAAACAACAGGGATATAGTGTGTCTGGCCCCTATATTGCATTCCATCCTTATCCTTTCCCTGTAGTTTAAACTTTTGTCAAGAACTGTGTTGAAAATGAAGTGTATTTGGTAGCCGAGAAGCTCAGTGAAACCAGAATGTGTATCTTTATGCCATCTTTATACTATTTTATGCTTTTATATTAATTGTATTTATGATCAAGATAATCTCAAAGTTATTTGAACCACAGTAGGCATAATATTAAATTAGAAGTTAGAAATTCCATATTCTAGATCTAAATGACTTTAAGGGAGAGAATGTAACTTTGAGAGCATTAAAGGTATAGAGTGATGGTGTATATATTGACAGTTGACAACCCTCTAAATAAGCAAGTATAAGGAAATAGTGAAGTAAATTATGTTAATTCTTACTTTGGAATATTATGAAATCAAGAAAATTATTCACAGTTGCTTTCTTTTTAAGATATTTATTTTCTGATCGTAAAGTAACATATGCTCATTGCAGAGAAATTAAAATATCTAAATAGCTTGTCTTTTCTATACATATATATGTGCACCTGATGCATGATTTGCATTATACTGCATATACAATTTCATATACACCTTTTTTTCAGTTAACATTACTCTTAAATGTAAAAACTTTATAATGTGGTAAAATATTCATATAGAAAAAAGAATAGACATTTGTTTATTACTGTTTCAAACATGTTAGTTATTCACAAACACCTACATCGAATGCTGAGGGTGTAACTTAAGCTTCCTAAGGTTTCATCTTGTCTGCAAAATGAGAGGCATAGCTACTGCACAGGAATGTCATTAAAGTTCCTTCAGATAATGCAAGGAAAGTTGACATTGATAATAAAAGAAACTATGTGAAAATATTAACCATTGTTACAACTGGATAGTTTATAGGTAATTGTTATTTATTTATAGATTTTTACTTTTCTAAAATTCCTACAGAACTCATGTTGCCTTTTAATCAGGAGAAGAAAGCTATCCAAAAAATCTGAACGTTAGCCTGGAAGTGTTCTTCTTAAGTCTGTGTATAATATCTACAACAAAGAGCCCTTGGGGATCACTAGAAAGGTGATTAGTAATGTTTCACTCCTTACAGATTCTCCGCTGCCACTGACAGGATATATTTTTATCTATGACTGTGGATGACAAGTGGCAGATATAAGGACCCAGAGATGCTTTGGCTCCTACCAAATTGCTGGGGCTCTACTTAGAATGTTTGTATTTCCCCAAAATTGAAATACTTTGTCTATCAGCAAGACAGAATATTTGAATTGAAATTATTCTAGAAATTTAGACCATAAGATAGTGATCCCTTGTGCATTACATCAGTCAAAGACTCAAGTCAGAGACATGCCAAGAAAAACCTGCCCTGATGGTCCTTTCTCTGGGTACCAAAGGCCTCTTGCACCTCACAGCTCCAGGGCATTTTTGTGGGGCCCTGCAGGAGTTGTAGAGTTTGACGGGACTGAATAGTGGTTCCCACTTCCAGTCTGGATTCTGACACTGTCCCACCCACTCTCACATCCATGGAGGTTAGATAGACTTAAAGATAAAATTCCCTACCCAACAGTACGCTAGATGTAGTTGGAGAGTGTTTAAACGTAAGCAGCCAAAGAATGCATGAAATAATTGCTCCATTGTGACCTCATATCTGAATAATATTTTTCATTCTTTCATCTGTTAGGCCCAGTTCATTATTGTCACCATCCACATAGGCCAATTCTTTTTCATGGAGGATTGCAAGTACCAGTTTCCAGTCTTTCTGTACATCATTATGAGTTATGGGTGCATCTTTCTGCTGCTCTTTCTCCATTTTTGGTACCGTGCTTACACCAAAGGCCAGAGGCTGCCCAAAACTGTGAGAAATGGAATCTGCAAAAACAAAGAGCACTGAAATGCAAGCACAACATGAATCTATGAATGAGACTGGAGTCTTACTCTCCTTGACAATCAAGAGCTATTTCCATGTGAAGTGCATTTTGTATATTTTTCAAAACCAAGAGCTTGTATTTTTATGATAAGTTATTGGGGTTTCTGATATTTGAGAGCCCAAAGCTCCCAGATAACAGTCTTCTGATAATTAGAGCCTAAAGCAGGCAGTTTTTCAGCAGCTTTTAAACCTAATCTAAAGGTTTTATTTAATACATTTTGTTATAGTGAAAGGAGGGCATGAAACAGTATAGTACTTTTCAAAGAAGTCCAGTATAGATGAGAAATATCATTAGATATTTTGAGCACGGACAGAGATCTATGCCATACAATAGATTCCTTCTGCCGGTTCTGAAAACCTCTAACTGTGGGCTCTGGTTTTGTTGCTTGTTGATTATATTCAGAAGACGATGTATACTCTGGAGTTAAATTCCCATTCTAAAGAGCTAACACTGGTGAACGTTAAGTGAATTTTTGATAAGTTGTTCTTTAATATCACTAAAAATGATTTTTAACGGATCTCTTTTGTAGCTGCTACCAGTTTTGCTGATAGGACTTCCCTACAACACTTTTGTTGTATGAACGGTTTAAAAGCAATAGTTCTTTTGATTAGTACATTGATGCACTTGACACTAAGTTTACGTTAATATTTTGAAAACAAGGTGATTTGTTCTGTGGCTTAATGAACACTGTGCTGTTACTATTTTGCAGTTAACTTTGTATATTTCTGGAAAGAGGTGAAATTGGTCAGTGGAAAAAGTACTCTGTAGTTCTGTGGGAAAAATCTGTTTCCTGTTATGTCGTAATGTCACTTTCTCATATTGTCACAGTTTAAAGGATTATCTTGGTGAAATGTGTATTGGTTAGATGTGTGAGTGTTCACATCATTAGCACATTGCAGGTACCCTTAATCATAAATGATTTCGGACCACCTGTTATTCACAGTTTCCAGAGATGGGTTGCAGTCAGGAGTAAAGAAGCAGGAGGCAAATGGCGGCACAGAAATTCTCGATTTTTGGTTATGTAAGCCTTTCTTAATAAAGAGAGAAAGAGAACCCGTTTCATATTCGTTGTAGATACACTGCATGAAAAGATGTTTCCCAGAAATATGAATTAATCAACAGTATAGATTTATTTTTTTCAAACCTATAAACTATATAACGAAGACCTGAAATTCATTTTGCCTACTTTTGTTTGTTCACAGTTACTACTTCCTAAAATTCTCTTATTGTTACTTCTTTCTTGGTGGTGAACCCAAACTACTGGTTGATAGAGTTTTGTCCCAGAAACAATGATATTTGGATGTTTCTGAATTTCTCCCTATTGTTTTTCTTTTTTGTTATATTTATAGTTGAATCCGAAGGACTGCCTATGCCTATATGACCTTAAACAATTAGTACTTTGGGGATGGGCCTCAGTTGGGTAACACAGTGCTAGCATTGTACAGCAAAGCCTGAGTTTTTCCTCGCTGTAAACTCCTGTAGTTAATTTGTCCCTCCTGGCCATTAATCTATATCATGGCTTTTTCTCTTACACTAAACAGATTTACATTTGCCTTTACTGATTTCACGTGCTTATAATTTGAGAAGATGAGAGTTGGTAAATGGGGGAAATAACTTACTTTTCTTAAAGAACAAAGAACAGAAAGCAGAGCTAAAAGAGCAGCTGTAATTTATTTCTCTGAGGGCCTCAGGATTCCTTAGTGTTTTCATGTTTGGGCTTTTCATATCCAGCCTGTGCTAAAAAGAGACCGTGCAGTTGGTGCTATTACACATGCACACAATTCCCAAGGACCCAAGTAGGGTAAAGACCAAAAGGAAGCCCAAATACAAGACAAAAAAGGAGAGTTTGGTTTTCATAATACTTTCCATCCTGCATTGTACAACCTCTCCTAATCTCCCTGTAATCTTTAAAATGTTTGACTTGACAGAGAACTAAATTACAGTGTTCTAAATTATGAGAATAGAAGTGGAGAGCTGGGATGTTACATAAAGAGAAATCACAGCTAGCAGAAGTATCCTCCATGTAAACATCAGTAGGTCAAAATGAGTATCACTGGATATAGGATTTGCATGGACAATGTTTTATTAAAGAGCTCTGTGGGTCACATAAAAGTTTTATCCACTTTTCAACAGTTCATTGCCTTTGGGTTTGCTTACCTAACAAGAGGCCAGTTACAAAATCTGGCTTATGACATGAAGCTTTATGAATCCTTGAAAACCTATGTCTGTATTATAAATCAATACAAATACAAAATTTTAAATATCTGTTTACAGTCTAAATGGAGTTGAATTCTTAATGAAGTAGACTACGTTGTTATCTAAATTATAAAATTATGAGTTTTACATTTCCTCATTGTCTCTGATTTCTGTTAAATTTTCAAAGACTATGGAAAACTCCATGGATATTGTCAAAGTTTGTGTGTGTGTGCGTGTGTGTGTGTGTATGTATTAAAATAAATCTGTGGTATGGTGTGTACGTGTGTGTGTCTTTTATTATGAAATTTAAATGCGTATGTTTGCATGGGCAGATGGTTTTAATCCTGAATACTCACTTAACCAAAGCATTTTACACATTGGTTGCCCACTTGCTATATTCAGAGCCCCTGCTAGATATTAGAATGATACAAAGATGCCTCTGACATAGTTGGAATCTCCTGAAACTCACAGACTGACCTGGGAAATTATGTAACCAGGCAGCTAGGTGCCATATGAGTGAAAGTTGCTCATTTAGAAAGCATGGGAGGCTAAACGAAGGAATTAGAACTTGAGTTGTGTGTTTAAGATGTACAGAATTGAAAAATGGGTGGTGGGTTAGTGGGCAAGGTATTAGAAGTAAAAAGAAATAGCAAATCAACCTGACACAAACAGATAAAACAACAAGAACAAAGCAAGGCCCAGGGAAAGTTAAGTTTAGGGAATGACTAAAAGACTAAAGCAGAGGAAGGTTTTTTGCACGTGAAACAGAGATGAGGCCAGAAAGGGAAACGAACTCAGACCTTGGGGCCACGCAGCTGTGGCGTCTGGGCTTGATTCTCCAGGAAAATGAGAGCATTCATCGTTTTTTGAGGAAGGTAAGGTTTAATCAAAGTGATACCTTAAGAGTCATCTGGTGGGGTGGGGTGAGGTAGTGGCCTTAGATACTAACGGGAGGGATAAATCGGCTGATTAAGGGTGAGGGGAGGCAAGCCAACACGTGTGACTAGAAGGAAAGGCAGATATGAGAAAGCTTCTGAAGGGAGAGTTTCATCTGGACGGATCATGGATGGGATGGGTAGCAGTGTCCAAGGAACCTGTGTGCTAGTGTGGAAAGTGGTCTGAATCTGAAGCCATGGGGCATGGATGTTAGATGCCAAGTGACCTTGAGCACACCAGTTAACCTCTCTCAGCTTCTGTTTCTTCATTTATAAAATGAGAACAATAGTACAAGTTCTCCTTGCTGGATGATTGTGTGGCTTAAATGAAACAATGTATTTAAAAGCTCTTTGTGGTAATTGATAAAAATAAGAGCATAAGCACGAAGAATACTGACTCAGCAGGTTTAAATGGGGAGGAAAATAAAGTGAGTCCTTCGCTCAAAAGAGCACAAAGGTTGTATTTCTACTTCAGGTGGAGTAAGGTATGTGATGATTGTGGAGGGGATGGGAGAAATAGATTGAGGTGAAATTCTTTTTCTTTTTTTAAATTTTTAAAAAATGTTTATTTTTAAGAGAGCTAGTTGGAGAGGAGAGAGAGAGGGGGGCACAGAGGATCTGAAGCAAGCCTGACTTGCGGCTGAAACTCATGAACTGTGAGATCATGACTTGAGCTGAAGTCAGATGCTCAACTGACTGAGCCACCCAGGTGCCCCTTTTTTTTTTCTTTTAAAGAAGCAGCATAAGGGGTGCTTGGGTGGCTCAGTCGGTTGAGTGTCCGACTTTGGCTCAGGTCATTATCTCGCAGTCTGTGAGTTCAAGCCCTGCATCAGGCTCTGTGCTGACAGCTCAGAACCTGGAGCCTGCTTCGGATTCTGTGTCTCCCTCTCTCTCTGCTCCTCCCCTGCTCATGCTTTGTCTCTCCCGCTCTCAAAACTAAATAAAACATTAAAAAATACAGAAGCAGCATAAGCATGTTTCTTTATTCTAGGGATGACTTGAAGAGTGAAAATGTTGCATAATCTGTGGAGAATGGATGTGGTTAGGGATAGATACAGATTTCAAATATTTTCCAGCTTCCAGGAGAGCCCTGTGGAGACTGGAAACCATACATCTGTAGTGGTCTCCCAATTTGCATAATTGTGTTAGACCGTAATCATGGCATGGGGAAGTCTTGCATTAACCAAGGTGGGGATTTGCAAGAAAGCTGCAGCAGGACAAGGGAGGAGATTGAGAACGCCAGCAAGAATGGATGCAGTGATGCATTATGAGAGCAGAGAGTGAGGCTCTCAACAGACAGTGGTGGTTACCAAACTCCTTATATGTCTCATGCAATAAGAGCCTCACAAAATCCCTATAAGATAAATACAATGATGTAGCTACCGATAGGGAAATTGATGCTTCAGCCATTTACATAAGTTGCCCAAGATCAGGAAATTATTGGGTGGTAGAGCTGGGTGTCAAACCAAATCTTTTTGATTTCAAAACTCTTAACCATTGTGCTATACGGCGAAGAAAGGCGGATGGAATAAGGGAGTGGGCTGATTTCTACATTTGGGAATGATGGAAACCTTAAAGTAACAGTTCTTTAAACAAGACAAGTGCTTTCTCACATAAGGTCCCAGAGATAGGCAGTTAGTGTGGGTTAGAGGTATTGTATCAGAGACCTAGGAACTTTTTGTCTTACAGTTCTGCCATGTGTGGCTTCCTTTCCCATAGTCCCCTCATGATCCAAAATGGGTGTTGGAACTCCATTAATAGACATTTCAGCCAGCAGGAAGGAGGAAGAAGATAAGAGAAGGAATGATCCCATCTAAGAACCTATAACAAAAGTGATACATCCTTGGCTAGAGTTGCTACGTGGATCACATGGAGCAGAAGGAAATCTGGGAAGTATATAGTTTATCCTAAGTGACTCTATCAAGCCAAAGTCAGAGATTCTATGACTCTGGAAGAAGGAGGTGAATGAGAGTAGTAGAGGCTGTAGCCTGTGGTCAGCATTTCAAACTATATAGGTGTGGAAGTGAGTGGCTGATACAGAATGTGTATGATGGTTATTGGAACTGAACGGACTGATGAAGTGTTAGGCATGGTGGTGGATGGTTTGTCCACATGAATGTTGAAGAGCCTCAAACAGTGAACAGTCTTGGAATGAAAAACTAGTCAGATGATAAAGTGCTTAGAATATGAGTATATGGCCAAGAAGACATTGGATGACAATAATGAAAAAAGCAAAGTGACACAAGCCTCAAAATCCAGGCTTCTGCATGAATGGGTTCCTTTAAAAATTAATTTTAGAAAAGTTTTATAGAAATAGGTTTACAGAAAAACCATGAAGTTAGTGCAGAGAATTTCCCTATCTGCATACCAAGTTTCCCCTCTTATTAATATCTTACATATGTATAGTATATTTATTGCATTTGATGGGCCAATATTGATACTTTATTATTGTCTAAAGTCCATACTTCATTCAGATTTCCTTAGTTTTTACTTAATGTCCTTCTTCTTTCCCAGGATTCCATTTAGGACACCACTACATTTAGTTGTCTTGTCTCCTTAAGCTCATTTTGGCTGTCATGATTTCTCAGACGTTCCTTATTTTTGATGGTTTTGACAGTTTTGGGGAATACTGGTCACATATTTTATAGAAAGTCCCTCAACTAGAATGTATTTGATGTTTGCCCAAGATGAGATGGGTTATTAGTTTTTAGGAAGAAGACAATAGAGGTAAAGAGGTACCATTCTTATTACATATCATGGGTGCATATCATCAATATGACTTTTCAGTATTGATACTAACCTTTGTTACCTGGTTGAGGTAATGTTACTCTCAGAAGGGAGTCACTATGCAGTCACACTTAAGGATAACTCCTTCACAGCAAGGTATCTGCACAAATTATTTGGAATTCTTCTGCCTAGATAAGTTTCCTTATACAGTAATTTATTTACATAAGTATGGATTCATGAATATCTATTTTCTACCTTGGATGGTAATCTAATATTGCATTACTTATTTAATTGCTCAAATTCTTCCAGCTTTGGCCATTGAGAATTCTTCTGGATGGCTCCTTTGTCATCTTAACATATTCCCACTTCCTTATCTTCTGGCACTGCAAGTATTTCCTGCCCTAGTTCTAGAATCAGCCAACTCTCCCAGGGGTCCTGGTTCCTTTCCCTGGGGAATGGTATTAGAAACCAAGAGCGGGTGCTAAGTGTGCTCACTGCTACTGGAGTGTCATCACTTCCAGGCCCTCTCAACTGACAGCAAGGAATTACATGTGTGAACACTAACTAGTGCATACACACAAACTGTAAATATTTCTATATGTAACCACCTGTATATATATTAAGGAAAACATGAGTTCATATTGATATCTCCAATTCTAATCCATTACCACATGGATCATTCTAGCCTTTCCTTGCTTTGCTTCTCTGTAACTCCAACAGTAAAAAACCTGGCTTTCACATTAGTCATCTATTTACTTAATAGTTCTATTCTAATACATGCATATAGTGATTTCAGAATTGTTAATCTATACCACAATTTATCGACTAGAGTTCCTTTTGTTTTCCATTTACAGACTCCACTCATTTCCAAAATTACTTAGGTCAGCACTTTCCCCCCCTCACCCTCTTCAGTGAGATTGTTTCATATATTTATAATACAGTTAGATTCTTTTGTTACCATTCTACATTCCTTCTTGGGATTCCTTCACTTTCTAAATGATTTTTTAAATGTTTAGTTATTTATTTTGAGAGAGAGAGAGAGAGCAGGGGAGGGGCAAAGAGAGAGGGAGAGAGAGATAATCCCAAGTAGCTCCCTGCTGTCAGTGCAGAATCTGATGCAGGGCTAAACCTCACAAACGTTGAGATCGTGACATGAGCCGAAATCAGGAGTCAGATGCTTAACCAACTGAGCCACCCAGGTGCCCCTCTAAATGACTTTTACGATTTTTGCATCTTTTAAGTTTGACTCTGCTCCAAAGCTCTTGGCGTTTTGACAAATGCATGGTGTCATATAGTCACCATTACAGTATCATACAGGATCGTTTCACAGCTGTAGAAAAAAAATCCTCTGTGCTTCACTAATTCAGCCTTTCCCTACCATAAGCCCCTGGCATCCACTGACCTGTTTACCATCTCTATAGCTGTGCCTTTTCTAGAATGTCACATAATTAGGTTTTTTAAAGATGAGTTTCATTTAGAAGCAACATTTAAGATTCACCTATGTTTTTCTTGTGTCTTGATAGCATGTTCCTTTTAACTGCTCAATAATATTCCATCATCTGGAGGAACCTCAGTTCTTGCTTTTCTTTCTCATTCTTTCTCTTTCTTTCTTTTGAGAGAGAGGGCAAAAGGGGGCGGGGGGAGAGAGAGACAGAGAGACAGAGAGAAGACAGAGAGAGAGAGAATCTCAAGCAGGTCCATGTGAGCACGGAGCCCGATGCAGGTCTCAGTTCCATGACCCTGAGATCCTGACCTGAGCTGAAATCAAGAGGTGAGTGCTTAACTGAGTAAGCCACCCATGCACCCCAAACCACAGTTCTTTATCCTATCACCCTATTGAAGGACATCTTTGTTGCTGCCGTTTGGGGAGATTCTTATTAAAATAGCTGCAAGCATTCATGTGCTGGTTTTTGTGTGGACACGGGTTTTCAAATCAGGAGGATAAGTATGCAGCACAGTTGCTGGGTTGTACAGTAAGACTACATTTAGCCTTGTAAGTAAAACCGCCAAAATGTCTTCTAAAGTGACCGTACCATTTCGCATTCCCACCAGCAACAAATGAGAGTTCCTGTTGCTCCACATCCTCACTAGAATTTCGTATTTTCACATTTTAGGATTTTAGGCATTTTCATAGGTGCCTAAATTCAATCACTTTTTTTAAACATTTTTATTGATTATTGAGAGACAGAGACAGACAGAGCGTGAGCATGAGAGGGGCAGAGAGAGGGGAAGACACAGAACCTGAAGGAGGCTCCAGGCTCTGAGCTGTCAGCACAGAGCCCAACACGGGGCTCAAACTCATAAACGGCGAGATCATGACCTGAGCTGCAGTCGGGCGCTTAACCGACTGAGCCACCCAGGTGCTGCATTTGTTTTTAGTTTTTATTTAGATGCCAGTATTGTTAACCTACGGTGTTGTATTAGTTTCAGATGTACAATATAGTGATCAACAGTTCCCTACAACACCCAGTGCTCATCACAACAATGCACTCCTTAATCCTCACCACTTATCTCACCAATCTCCCCAACCCCTACCCTCTGGTAACCATCAGTTTGTGCTCTACAGTGAAGAGTCTGTTTCTAGTTGTTTTTATTTTATTAATTTCATTGCATTTTTTCCATGATGAATGATGTTTAGTATAATCGAGTTCTTTTTATTCCTCACATGGGATGCCTTTTATTTTCTGATATTTACCAGTTTCTCTGCTTTCTCCAGTCTCTGTTCAAGTGCTTTTGCCTCCCTGAATTGTTCACAGATCTCATTAGCCCTCCTAGCAACACCTTCTTCTTTTGATTTCTATTGCGCTGTGCTACAGTTATATCACACCCATACCTAATCTACTCAAACTCACTTACAGATCCATAGTCTTTTCCTGCGATTATGAAATCCAAAAGCCCTGAAACCCAAAGTTTGTAAATTTGCAGCACACTTATTTGGTGGCCAAATCTGACTTGGGCGCTGAGAGACCATTTATCTTTTTATTCATCCACATAAAGTAACTATTAATATATTTCACTACAGAAATATGAATGTGTTTGACTATGGGGTGCTGCCCGAACCGTGACATGATGTTAAGTAATATGTGGCATATGTACAACATAATCCCCTCAGAAACATGCTAGGCTGCATTTAGTAATCCGCAGGGGAATGGAGGTACTTTAATTTTCTAGGGACTGGTAGGGAATGGATATGAAAAGGCTGAGAGAGATCTTTGTCTCCTGAAAGCAGAGAGAAATTTCACCTTCCCTCTGATAGTATTTCTGGAGAACTGGTACTCCAAGAGAAATGGCTGCATTGGGCCTTTGGTCAAACAGGGCCAGGAAGAGCCTGGACACTAAGGCCCTCGTGTAGAAAGGAGCCGTTGAATCCGTGAGGAGAGGGAGGGAAGGTCCGTAGCCATCACAAGAGCCATCTCTAAAGTCAGACGACAAAAGGCGTATGTCCAGCCCACCCTCCCATACATTGAGAAAACTGGAAAGAACTGAGGCTTTATATGTTCATTTGTTGAAATGCATAGGACCAAACCAGTAAGGAAAAGGTCAGTGTTAGAAATCTGGACTATAATAAAAGAAGTTTTATTTTTTGGAGTCATGAGTTCGTGGACTAAAAATCATCTCTGACATAGACGTCAAATTACATCTAGTCCTCACAGAGAGGATTTTATTCTTGGTCTTCTTTCCATTTTATTGAAATAAACTGCTCAGGGTCTCACGTCTTGGAGGCCTTTGAATCATCATTGAAGTCTGAGGCTACTGATGGAAAACTCAGTGCAGTTTCTTCTGGTTTCTGTTAGCTCATCACCCTGTGCTGTCTTGTGGATGGATTGCTTACATCATGGTACTTACCTGTGGGTTTTTCTCCACCTGTGTCCTGTGTATCACTCCAGCTTTCTTCTTTGCACCATTTTCCAGGTGAATCAAGATAAATTCTTTTCAACATTTTCCTACTCACTCAAAGAGTAGTCCAGGAGAGAAACTTTAAGACTCAGATTTTAGGAGTATGAATCAGTTTCATGCCTACAGACAAGGTAGCCTAGCATGGCAATTCCTCATTGAAAACACATTGCCTTTGTCATTACTTACTGGAGTGCACTGGAGAGCACTTTTCCATAAAACTGCAGTATATTTTGTCCCAGTCAAATCAAACAAGAGTTACCTTAAGGGAGTAGCATTTAATTTCTTGTCTCTGGCTACAAGAGGGAAGAGAGTGTCCGTTGCTGCTGGGTGGTAGTGGTGATGGTGATGGTGGTAGTGGTGCCACATGTGATTGTTTTTCATATCTAGTGGCTCCTTCCCCACCTGCGGTAACTGCCTCTTGCTTCCTTCTTGGCTACTCCTGACTCCTGTGAACTGACTGTGCAGACTCTTCTTGGTCTCCTCGGGTGGAACACGTGCATCTCCAAACTGAATATAACTCCCGTTTAATGTTCATTTTTGAGAGACTGCATGCCTGTGAGTGGGGAGGGGCAGAGGGAGAGAGAAAGAATAGGAAGCAGGCTCTGCCCTGACAGCAGAGAGACCGATGCAGGGCTTGAACTCACAAACTGATCATGACCTGAGCCGAAGTAGGATGCTTTACCAACTGAGCCACCCAGGCACCCCTGTGATTCTTGCATCTTGGCAGCAAGACAGCAAAACAAAAACCTTTCATCCTATGACCTGAACCAAAGTCAGACGCTTAAATGACAGAGCCACCCACTTGCCCCTCCTAATTCTTCTTTTAAATTATATAATTTTTTCCCACCTTAGTTTAAAAGGTGACATAGGCTAAAGATAGAAAGTGCGGAAAACACAAAAAGCCCAAGTGGAAAGTGAAAAATCTACCATATTCTATTCATCAAAAGAAATCCACTGTTAATATTTTGTTAGAAGTGTCAGGTTACTGTTGGGAAGTAGTGCTACATATCAATCACCTTCCAAGTCTTGGTAGTTTATAACAGCAAATATCTAGTTTTACAACCATGGGTCTGTGGGTTGGTTGGACTGATTTGGGCTGGACTCAGTAGGGTTTTGCTTCAAGCAACTGATGTGGGTTAGGTCCCCTTCATGTGATTTATTTTAGGGCCCCAAATAAGACTGAAGAAGCGAAGGGTACTACAATTTTCCAGTGAGATGGTATGGTGGGATGTAAGCTGGGCTGGGGAACAGTGGGTGGGGCTGTAGATGAAAAACATTGACTTTAAGTTGATAATTACTGAAACTGTGAGTTTATTATACTATTCTTTCTACTCTTGTACATTTTTAAACTTTTACATAATAAATAGAGCTAAATTTGTATCCAGGGTACTGCTTTTACTGTTAGCAGTTTCTTTAAACCAATCTTTAACATCTACCTACCATAGCAGTAGCGGTAATTGTAAAGCAGTTATTGTTGTTGTCTGGTAGCAAATACTGTATATTAGGTATCTAGTCTGTAATCCTGTCATGGTCACGAGCTGCTCTTAAGATCAAAGGGCCCATCGAAGGCCCAGCAATTTTTATTGAAGCTCCTGACTTGTTATATTTGTTTGATTCATTGTATTTTACAGTAAAAGATATAGACAAATCTATGGAAAATGTTTTAATAGTGGACCCACCAGGATCACCACACATGAGCCCCTCTCCCTGCCACCTCTCTCAGGAATAATCCCAGAGCAATTCTGTGGTTGGTTTGTTCATACCCCATCTGCCACCCTATGTATTTACTATAGGATCCTGAAACTTATTGGCACTATAAGTACCCATTCCACTCTCCTGTTAAACCTCAAGAGAACCCCTGTTAGTGGGGACTGAGCAGAAGAGGGGCCTCTGCCTCTGACCCAACCATACTCCATCCACTACTGCATCCAAGAAGAGAGCAAGTCCTCAGTTTTCCTTTTTCCCACATGCACAATCCTACAGGGCATCTTCTTTGTCATCAAACATTATGGTAACATCCTACAGACCTAGGCCATTTCCACAGACAGGAAACTCAGCCTTAAGATCTAGAAGGATCTGCCTCCAAATCCTATCAGGATTTCACCCATAAGAATAATTCTACCAGTGATGGGGCATCTGGGTGACTCAGTTGGTTAAGCGACCGACTTCAGGTCATGATCTCATGGTTCATGGGTTTGAGCCCCATGTTGGGCTCTGTGCTGACAGTGTGGAGCCTGGAGCCTGCTTAGGGTTCTGTGTCTCCTTCTGTCTCTGCCCTTCTCTCTGACTCAAAAATAAATATACATTTAAAAAAAAAAAGAATGACTCAACCAGTGGAATGAAGACAGAATTCCTAGAGCGTTTGAATGCTTGCTGGATATTCTAAATTCTTTGCTTTTTAAACACCTATAACCACCACAAGTCTCCTACCAGACACAGGTGAATCAACGGTCTTAATCAGTAGTTAAAGTTACTTAACTATTTGCGGAGCTAGTAACTCAACTGTTTGCTTTGGTTTTCTACTGTTGTACAACAAACTGCCCAAAACTTGTGGCACTGAAAGACAACCAACCATCTATTATGCTATCAGATCAGGACACGACACAGCATGCCTTGCTTGTGTCTGCTGTGACATCGGGGCCTCGGTAAGGAAGACTTAAAAAGCTGGAAGGTCTTGAATGGCTGAAGGTTGAAATCATCTGGAGGCTTTTTCTACATCTGGCATCTAGGCTGAGATGATTCCAAGGCCGGGCTCAACTGGGACTGTCATTCATGCACCAATACTTGACTCCCCTCCAGCTTGGCTTTTCGCAGCATGGTGGCCAGGGTTCAAGGGGGAGTACCCAGTAAAGAAATTTACGTAGAATGAGCAGTCTAAGAAAGCTGGGGCAAACCTGTGAGACCTTTTAGGACCTAATTCCAGAAATCCCTCAGCATCACAAGAGGAGACTTAGAGCTCATCTCTTTAATGGGAAGAATTTCAAAGTGTTTTGGGGCAAGTTTTATTTTTTATTTATTTATTTTTAATTTTTTTAACATTTATTTATTTTTGAGACATAGAGACAGAGTGTGAGCAGGAGAAAGGCAGACACAGACTCTGAAGCAGGCTCCAGGATCTGATGAGCCGTCAGCACAGAGCCCGACACGGGGCTCGAACTCACAGACCACGAGATCATGACCTGAGCTGAAGTCGGCTGCTTAACCAACTGAGCCACCCAGGCGCCCCTGGGGCAAGTTTTAAAACCATGACACAGAGGGGCCTGTGTGACTCGGTTGGTTAAGCGTCTGACTCCTGATCTCGGGTCAGGTCATGACCTCATGGTTTTGTGGACTCTAGCTCAGTGACGGTCTCTAGCTCTGTGATGGGCTCTGCGCATGGTACTGCACAGAATCTGCTTAGAAATTCTGTGTCTTCCTCTCTCTCTGCCCCTCCCCCGATCATGCTCTGTGTCTCTCTCTCAAAAGGAAGCAACTGAAGTGTACATTAACCCATGGATGGGTAAACAAAATGTGGTCTGTAGGCACAGTGGAATATTATTCATCCTTACAAAATAAGGAGATTGAGTCTACGGCCATACCAACCTGAACATGCTGGATCTCGTCTGATCTCGGAAGTTAAGCAGGGGTGGGCCTGGTTAGTACTTGGATGGGAGACAAAAGAAGGAGATGGTGACACATGCTATTACAGGGATGAACTTGGAGGCCATTACGGTAAGTAACATAACCGAGTCACAAAACAACAAATACTGTGTGGTTCCATATATATGATGTACTCAGAGTAGTCACATTCGTAAAGACTAGAAGTAGAAGGATGGCTTCGGGAAGGGAGGAGGTGGGAGTCATTATTAATGGGTACAGAGTTGCGCAGTGTGATTGCACAACATTGTGAATGTACTTAACACCTACTAAACTGTACACTCAGAACTGTGAAGATAGTATCTTTTATGTTGCCTCCTTCCCATTTGAATTTACTATGCCAGTCAGATTTAGTGTCAGTTATGCTAGTGTTTAGAAAGGAGTTGGAATGCTTTTAAAAATCTTTTATGACACTTTGAAATAGCTTATGAGTTGGATGTGGTTTTAAGGAATCATTCAGGTTATTCTCTGGCTCCCTTCCTCCAGCTATCGCGGTGAAAATTCATTTCTCACACATTCCCTGCCCCACCTTACTAGAGACCTCATTCCTTCCTTCTCTGCTTTCCCCATTACCCCTGCTCTCTATTTCAAACCATTTCCACTGCTGGGACACACCAGGTTTTTCGTGATGCCGCATCTCTTGGTGGGAAAATGGCAGATCCTATGGAGAAAGGACTGGGTGTGGGAAGCCCTATGTTCAGCCCTCCGCTAACCTCCCATCCATCATTTCCTCCTCCTCACAATAGAGGAGGCGCCTGAGTGGCTCTGTCATTTAAGCATCCAACTCTTGATTTTTGCT
Source organism: Paguma larvata (assembly GCA_030068075.1). Taxonomy (NCBI): domain Eukaryota; kingdom Metazoa; phylum Chordata; class Mammalia; order Carnivora; family Viverridae; genus Paguma; species Paguma larvata. Next base: position 105,655,471 of record CM057826.1, read on the forward strand.
CAGCTCGTGATCCCACAGTTGTGAGATGGAGCCCCATATCCAGCTCCGTGCTGAGCATGGAACCTGCTTGAGATTCTCTCTCTCTCGCTCTCTCTCTCTCTGCCCCTCGCCTGCTCTTGTGCACACTCACATGTTTTCTCTCTTAAAAAAAAAAAAGAGTCAGGCAAATTTCTAGCTTCTATTCCATCTCTTTTCCTTCCTCCAGAGACTTCTACCCTACTGGTGAAGTATGTTTGTGTTTTGGGTTCGTGTACCTTTCTGTTCCTAAGCTCTTGCAGAGAGATCACCTCTGATCTCCCCTCTGTGTTTTCCCTACTGGATAAAAGAAAAGTGAGGAGCAGAGAGAGTGGGGGCTGGGAGGGAGATCTTAGGGAGGAGCCCATTAACTAGATGCCCCATTGTCTGTAGAAACTTTTAGAGAGCCCAACATGGGTGTGTGCGAGCTTCTGTGACAGGAAGTGGCGGTGATGTTTCACAGCCGCCACTCTGTAACATATTACTTGGCAGCTCTGTCTGCCCTACTGCAAAGAGCCCGACATCTGGATGCTAACATGCATCCTCTCCCCAGCCAGTCTCTTCTGTATTAGCCATTATTCATTTGAAAATGTAGATCTAATTATGCCTCTCTCCTGCTTAAGTCCTTTGCCCATGGCTTGGAATATGATAAACACTAAAACCTGTAGTTTGCCCTGAGTGCCCTTTGGAGTTAGCATCTGCCCAGCCTTCTAGCAACCCAGATAGCCTCTTACCCTAGCTCTTGGCTGAATAAAGATCTCCACACCCTTCTGGTTTCTCAAGTTTCTCTCTTGACCTGGGTCTGGAATCTGCTTGACTGACTAGCCCGCTTACCTTCTGCTACAACCACCATTACCCCCAACAACACACAAACCCCCTACCCTTGAACTGTGTAACTGCTCTCCATGTTTAGTATATCAGATTCCCTGTTGTACATTTAGAACTCTAGAATCGTGTGCCTATTTTTAGAGCACTTATGGTATTTTTCAATATTTGTCAGATCATCTGATTCATATTTGCCCTTCTCCCTAGACTGTAAGCCCCACGAAGCCCACAAATGTATTTGTTTTGCTTCAAATTTTGCCCTGGGTTCTTAGCATAACACTGTGAACAATAAGCGTTAAAAAATTATTCTGAATCAACATAGAATTGTAAAGATAAGGTCTGAGTCTGTTCTTTATCACATTGGGTCAGGTGTTGAGGTGTAGGGGAATTAATGCACAACACCATAATTTTCCCTTCATACAGAGAAATACATGCAGGAATCAAGCAGGTAAAGATAAAAACATTACTGTTAGTACTGAAGAGAAACGGTATGATAAATGTCATCTCTAATGAAAAGGGATGTCGGCTTCTTGGAGAGATGGTTGATTTCATGTCTAGAGAAGGAAATGTACAAGGTGAGCTTGAAGTGTGTTGCAGTAAAAGTAAAGGCCCTTCCTAAAGACTAATGGAGACATACTGAAAAAACACAAGCGCTGGTTTCACAAAGACAAATAACAACAATGAATCATAATTTGTCAAATACGCAAAAATTCATTTGTCCACACGATACTCAAAAAAGCAGGAATTGGGAAAAAGAGTAGGAAGTGGAGCAAAGGGGAGAAAAAGCTCCTATTTATAGTGGAATGTCCATTAAAAATGTAGAAGGAATGGCAGAATTGGAAAATTGCTATTTGCAACCACCATTGTAATAACTGGTTATTGGTGGATGCTAAAACCATTGGGTACAAGTATGTTGGGGAACAGGATATTCATATGGTTTCATAGTATTATTCTGCTGATTATTTATTCAATATAAAGGAAAAAGATACCTTTAAAATGAAGAGTTCACTTAACTAAGTAATTAAATTCGGCATCAGAGATAATGGGGCAATCAGAGATAATTGTGATCTCCCTGCTGTGATACAATTGGAAGCACACAACATCATCAACATGGTATTCTGGCTAAATATTTAAGTTGAATCCTAAGGAAGCATCATTATTTTGGGGGTATTCTGCAACACACTCTGGCTTTTTCAAATTTGTCGATGTCTTGTAAAAAGGAGGGAGATTATGCTAGATTATGGAGAGTAAAGAGACAAGTGAATGTAGTGTGAGGTCCTTAAAATAGGTATAAAAGAAATTGTGAGATAATTGGAGAGATTTACTTTTTTTAAAGTGTATTTATTTTGAGAAAGAGAGAGAGGGAAATCATGAGTGGGGGAGGGTAGAGAGCGAGGCAGAGAGAAAAAAATCCCAAGCAAGCTCTGCACTGTCAGTGCAGAGCCCAATTCGTGGCCTGAGCCCCCCAAACCGCAAGATCATGACCCGAGCTGAAGTTCGATGCCACCCAGGCGCCCCCAGGTAATTAGAGATATTTAAATATGGATTGTAGATTAGGTAATATTAGTATATCAATGTTAAACTTCTTGAGAGTAAGAATGATATAATGGTTAAGTAGAAAAATGCCCTTGTTTTTGAGAGATACTTATGCAGGTTCAGCCGGGGGTGGCAAATGAAGCACAATGTCAACAATCGAAAGTGAGGACACCTGGGTGGCTCAGTTGATTAGTCGTCCAACTTTGGTTCAGGTCATGATCTTGCAGCTCCTGGATTTTCTCTGTGCCGACAGCTCAGAGCCTGGAACCTGCTTCAGATTCTGTGTCTCCCTCTCTCTCTCTGCCCCCTCCCCCACTCTTTCTCTGTCTCTCTCTCAAAAATAAATAAACATTAACAAAGAATCTATTAAAAAACAATTAATGAATGTATGTGAGAGTATGTGGGTGTCATTGGACCATTCTTTGAACAATGTATGTGGAGTGCACGTAGGTTTGAAGTTTTTCCAAATTAAAGCTGGGGAGGTAAGTCTTCAGAGAAGATGGTTTCAAGTCTGTTGACTAAGTGGGCTTGCGGAAACTTTCTTATACCTAAATTAGATAGCCTTACCTTGTCATAGTCACTTGTGCACAACCACAGCTCCTGTTCCCTGTGCCCCTTGCCACAGGGCCTATCATTAAAAAATTGATGTCTCCGAGTAGTAGAACAGACTTGGCAAACTTTGTAGGTAGGCGGATCCCAAAGCAAACCCAGTAGAGCCTGAGCCATGCTTGCTGTCTCAACTCCCGAATTCACTGCTCAGAGAAGTTCCAAGGCTAGAAACACAGCTCTAGAGCAATGGTTCTCAAACTAGATTGTACATTAGAAGCACATAACAATCTAATGCCTGGGTCATTCCCAGAACATTTCAAGCACCATCTGTGGAGCAGGAACCCAGGCGTCAGTAGTTTTTGAAGCTCCCAAAGTGATTCCAACGTACAGACAAGCTTGAGAACCGCTATCCTAACGAAGTCTCTCTGTGTGGAAATTGCATTAGGGAAGACTGGAGTATTCACTCCCAACATCAGTCAGAGAAGAAAAGCCATCCACCACGGGCCCTCAGGTTGTGATAGGATGCAGGCCCAGAAAGGAAAAAAAAGCTCCTGGGAGCTTACACAATCTAGAACCCTTGCGCCCACAACCACCCAGCACCTGAGTTGCCAGAGCCTCTCTCCTTGGCCACAGGATTGTGAAATTTTTCTTATTAGCTTTAGCAATTACGGTGTAGACCTTATAGGATTTTCGGCATAGACAGTCGCATTGTCTACAAATAAAAACAGTTTTACTTATTCTTTCGAATCTGGATGCTTTTTATTTCTTTTTCTTGCCTCATTCACTAGTTAGAATCTCCAGTATGATGTTGAATAAAACTGATGACAGCAGACATCCTTGCCATGCTGCTGATCTTAGAGAGGAAGTGTCTATTCTTTAACGAGTAAGTATGAAGTTAGCTGTAGGATGTTCATGGATTCTTATCACATTGAGAAACAACCTCCCTTTTATTCTCTGGTTTGTTGAGGCGTGTATGTGCGTGCATGTGTGTGTGCGTGCATGTGTGTGTGTGTGTGTGTGTCTAAATCAGGAATGGATGTTCGATATGGTCAAACGTTTTATGTATTTTTCTTTTCCCTTATCTTAAAAAAAGAACTTTTAAGAACAGACATTTCCAACATAACAACAGTAGACAGAATAGTCATACGGAGCCCTTATGTACCTGTCATCCAGCTTGGCAGAAATGCAAATTCTCAGGCCACCAAAAAGTCCTACAGAACAGAAACTCTGGGAGGAGGGTCCAGTAATCTGTGGCTCACCAAGTCCTCCAGGTGATTCTGATGCATGCTAAAGGAGTAGGGCCGCAGTGAGGAAGAGTACGGTGGCTTGGAAAAGATAACTAAATTGCGATGATCACACCTAACATTTTAAACTGCAATTCCTGATTATCCTCAAGTATTCGTTCAATGTTCCAACTCCCAGTTGTCTCTTTTAAAATTTTTTAGTTGTTATTATTTTTCCAGTTGGTTGAATTATAATTCAGATAATGTCCACACCCTGCAATTAGTTCATTTGTCTCTTAAGTCTCTTAGGGGTTCTCCCTCCATCCTCTGTTCTCCCTCTTCCTTGCAGGGATAAACACTTGCTCATTGTAGATGCTCCCACATTCCAGATTTTTTTGGTTGCGGTCTTCCATTTTCTTCAATCCTCTGTGTTGCCTAAAAAGTGGCAGCTGGGTCATAACGGTGAGGTGTGGTCAGGTTCAGGTTCTACTTGTAGCGGGGGCAGAGGGCAAGAATCCTTAGTAGATGGACTTGTGGTCCTTTTCCCGTTAAAAGCTCCTGGCCCAACTGGGGTCTAGCTCTCTGTACTGCAGTTCTGTGATTACTCCATGCTCTGCCTCAAGCCCATGTCATTGTACCTCCTCTGTTCCCATCTCTTGAGTTCTTTACTTTTCCTGGCCCAGTTTGGAGACCTGACTTGACATTGGTTATGGCCTTTATTGAACATTCCTTTAGGATGTGACTGCTGGTCACTTCAACTTTGAGTATAGAACACACAGGAGGCACTCTCTCCTAGAATGCTGCCCAGGTCCTCAGGACACCTCTAGGAGGGTCCACAGAACCTTACCAGCAGCCGTCAGCTGGCCTGTGGGAGGGAGTCAGATAATACCATTTCTGTGGCCATTCCTCTTTTGTCCCTTCTCCCCAGAGCAGGTACTTTCAGGAGACCTGGAGTCCGGTCTGGCATCTGTATTTTCATAAGTTTTGAGGGTTCTGGTGCATGGACAGCCTGGGGGGTCACTTCATAGTGGACTTTGTGTAGATACTCTTCCTCCTATTCCCTCCTTGGAGTTGGAATCAAATCACTGTCCTGTTGTTAATTCTAGGAGTAACCCAATCAGAGATTTTTAAAGAGAGAGCTATATAAGAAAGTGCAGTCAAACAGGTTTTGATGACTACAAAGTCTCTGTTTAATTTTAAATGAAAGGAGAAAGTCTAAAACTGGTATATCTAGGGACACCTGGGTGGCTCGGTCTGTTAGACGTTGGACTTCGGCTCAGGTCATTATCTCATAGTCCGTGAGTTCAAGGCCTGCATTGGACTCTGTGCTGACAGCTCAGAGCCTGGAACCTGCTTCAGATTCTGTATCTCCCTCTCTTTCTGCCCCTCCCCCCACTCACTCTCTCTCTCTCTTTCTCTCTCAAAAATAAAGATAAAAATTTTTTTTAAAAATGATATATCTAGTCAAAATAGAAACCGCTGTGTTTTATCCACTAAATAAAATCCTTTCATCCCCTCTCCCTCCACATTCATAATTGGTTTCTGGGTTTCCATGTAGATGAACTAAATTCCCAGTAATTTGTGAGTTGACTCCTGTTCCCTCTTTGGTCTGGGGTCAACTCCTTCTTGTTTCTTTTTTTTCTTACACAACGAAAGACCTGTGACAGTTATCCTTGAGGGTGGAGACTGAAAGTGGGTGTGAGAATCTCTGCTCAGGCCATGTTCTGTTTCTAGCCTGGAGTGCTTGTTACCAGGGTGTTTTCACTTTGGGAAAATTCCTCAAACTCTCTACAGATAATGTGTATGTTTTTGTCTCTATATGTTACAATCCAATGAAAAGTTGAGAGAAAGAAGAAAGAAGAGAAGGAAGGAAGGAAAGAAGGAAGAAAGGGATCTGTGTCAGAAATGAACAAAAGAAAACTCTGGAATATAAAATAATCATCATAAGTAAGGACAAATGCTGAAAATGGTTTTTTAAAAAAAATATATCCAAGCCAGTTTCAGTTCCTTGACTCTGAAAGAAGAGGGGCAGTGTTGTAGGCAAACACAATAACCATTGTTGCCTTAGTAAGCCCTTCCAGATAGCTCAACAAGTACAGACACCCTGCCCCAACCCCTGCTCACAGACCTTCCTTGTTCCCCAACAGTTTTTGCCACACAATCTCATTTGCATTCCTTCTGCTCAGGCTTAGTAACGCTCACCCTGTTCCACTTCTCACTCTCTGGGCTCCTGTGTTTGTTTGTGGTCCACAGGCCCTGGCTACCAGGATTCTGTTGTTGCTGCCAAAAGGAGGAAGTACCATGTTAAATATTGTACCTTGCAGGATGCAACACCTGCTACTACTTACAAGTGTCTGGCAGTGAGACCCAGAAGTAGTGTCCTCTGAAAGTTCTGTTCATTATCCTTCTCTGTCTACTCTGCTTTTTTTTTCTTGGTAAATTGAGTTCTTTTTGGCAATATTTACTACATTTTCTATTTGAGGGACCATTTATGATGACTCTTTTTATTTTTTATTTATTTTATTTATTTTTTTAAGTAGGCTCCATGCCTAGCACAGAGACCAACACGAGGCTTGAACTCACAACCCTGAGATCAAGACCAGAGCTGAGATCAGGAGTCAGATGCTTAACCGACTGAGCCACTCAGGCTCTCCTGTGATGAATCTTTTAAAAATGCAGATGATTTCAACCTAGCTTTTAGGTTTTTCTTAAAAGTGAGCTTAGGTGCTATGGTTAACGTGATTGATATACACTGGAGTTTATCAGTGGCCTATTTGAGAGCTACTTGAAAGTTCAGTAACATGTATTGATTTGTAATTCTGCTGAGGCTAAAGCTAGAATCTGATGCCTTTGGCAGTAAAATGGAAGAGAAGGTCTTTGAAAGAGGTCCAGAGCTTAAGGCTAATAGAGAGGGAACCTGAGTCTCTGGCTCAGGGCAGCCTAGGGAAATGACGTAAGTGGGGTGCCAGGCATGGGTAGAAAAGACTACATTCAGGGGTGAAGCAGCAGGATTGAGGGCCAGAGAAACAGGTCAGACAGAGTAGTAAGTCCAAAGGGCTGAAATGGGACAGTGGAGAAGTACTTTCTTCTCTCCATAGTTTTCCTTCCTCTAAGTCCTCATATACCTGTAGGATTCCAACTTACCCAACTCTATCTCCCTGACCTTTTGATTTGATATTTTCAACGATGAGTCATCTCTATTTGGATGTTTCAATGTCAGTCAAATGCTGCATGTCCAAACCCCAACTTCTTTTGGCCTTTGACATTTCTGACTTGGGTGAATTCTCAAATACCAGTAAATATTTTCCCCATAGCATACACAAACACGAAGAGTTGAGAATGTAATGTCAAGGTCATATTGAGTAAGGAATACCTCCTCCTACCTAGGTAGTTGCCTAAGCTCACTTACAAGCTAGGCTCACTTACAATTCCAAGGTGGGAGTTGTAAGGTTTTGCCTTATCAAAATTAAAAATCTGTACATGTCCTGGATCTCTGGAGTCACTGGTAAAGTCAAACCATAAAATACCTATGGACATAGATACCTGTAGGTACCTTTTGTGGGCAGAATCCATAGAAGTGAATTTTAAACAAGCTGGTGTGGTGATTCTTATGAATAGTACAGTCCCTCCTCTTTGTTCCTTCTTGCTTACGCAGACAAATCCTGCTTCATTGTGACCAACAGTGCAGTCTTTCTGTCAGTCCTCCAGGTAGGTATCATTTAGAGCCATGTTTGGCCTTTCCTTCTCCCTCTTCCCTTACAGCTAACCATTCACGAAGTACTGACTTATCCACAGTCCCCTCTATTGCCATATAGTAGCTAGAACAAACATTTATTGAGAACTTGTGCTTACAAGCTGTATCAGTTTTCTGTTGTCAAATAAGAGAGTACTATACATTTAGTGATGAAAAACACCCATTCATTCGCTTATAGTTTGGTGGGTCAGAAGTCTGGAGTGGGGTGGCTCTGCTCTCTGTTCAGTGTATTAGGTGTCAGAAGGCTGAAATAGAGACATCAGCCAGGCTGAGTTCCCCCGTGGAGGCTCTGAGGGGACATCTGCTCCCATGTTCATTCAGGGTGACAGAATTCTGTTCCACTTCCAACCTCTGACTTCTGCACCCAGCTAGAGAAAAACTCTCCTCTTAAAGGGCTCATGTCATTAAGTCAGGCTCATCTAGATAAGCTCCCTGTTCTGAGGTCAACTGATTTGAAACCTTAATATCATAGGCAAATTCCATTTACAGCAGCACCCAGCTTAGTGCTGAAAAAATGGGAGGAGAAGTAGCACATTGGGCCTGGGAATGTTGGAGACCATTTTGGAATTCTGCCTACCATCAAGAGAAGCAGAATTCTAAGAAATCCTCATGTATTTCCTCAAGTAAGTCTTTCAGTAGCCCTATGAAGCAGATACCAATGTTATTTCCATTTTTTGGATTAGAAACTGATATGTAGGAGTCTTGCCCAAGGTTACACGGCCGTTTTCGTAACACTCCACTACTATTGGATTTTCATGTCTGTGTTCATTCGACTACCTTCTAAATGGCTTTCCTGTCTCCACAATCTTCCTCCTTGAGTTTATGCAAGCCAGACCAATGTTAGTTAAAATTTTTTTTGCCATCAGGAGGCTTTCTTAGATATAAAGAATTATACTTAGTTATAGCAGCAAAGAGGTATGGTTATGTTGTGCAAGAAACTGAACTTATACCGAAATATGAGAATCCATTCAGCTATATCCTTGTCAAAGGTTTTATTATGCTAACTTAGAACTGTAATGGTGTGATTGTGAGGGGCGTGAAGTGTGTGTGTGTGTGTGTGTGTGTGTGTGTATGTGTGTGATTATAACACAAGGCATCAGGTATGGATTGAGTCTAAGAAAAAAACAGAATAGTAGGTTCGGTAGCAAATTTTATAGATTATATCAAAAATATAGAAGTTAGCTATTACATTGCAGAGTACACACCATATAATTAAGACATCAACTTAGAGACAGAATAAACTGATCTTTAAGAGATGAATAAGTCATGAAGTTTCATTTTAATTTGTTCATCCATTTATTCCTTCAACAAGTACTTGTTGAATGGCACTATGTGTCAAGCACTGTATCAACCACATTTATTTATTGTTTTCTACTAGAGTGTTGCAAGCTTCCTAACTGGTTTTCCTGCTTCCACTCCACACCTACCCCCATTCCAGTCCATTATTCACACAGTGGGAGAGTGATGCTTTAAAAAACCCACTGAGATCTTGACACACTCTCAAAACTTTCAAACTTTCAACCAACTCAGAGTAAAATCCAAACTTTCAGACTTTCCACCAACTCAGAGTAAATCCAAATCCTGTGGCCCAGAATGTGACCTATGGATCTCCTCTCTTCTCTGTGTCCAAACTTATCTCCTCCCCTCTCCCTTTTACTCATTCCACTCCAGTGACATAGGCTTCCTTCCCATGTTCCCTGGATGTGGCAAGCATGTGTCCACCTCAAGCTTTCACGTGGGCTATTATTCCATCATCTTAGGAGGTCAGCCCCCAGACAGCTACTCTTTTGACTCAGATTGTTTACTCAGATGTCACTTCGTCAGAGAGACTTTCCCTGGCCACCTGAGCCAAAATAGCATCCCTGCCTCCACCACCCTCTCCTCTTTCTTCTTCTCCTTTTCTTCCCAGCACTGTTATCCCTTGATATAGTACATACATTTTTACGTATATAGTTGATTTGCTGTCTCTTCCCATCCTAGAATGTCAGCCTCTGGCAACAGGGACTTTGTTTTTTCTCCTGAAGTATTCCAGTGACTGGAAGAGTGCCTGGCACATAGTGGGAGCTCATACATATTGAACAAGTGAATGAATGAATGTAAATCTCTAGTTTTTGTGGTATTTATTTTTTAAATGCTGAAATAAAAATATCATTTAACAGTTTCAGTGAAATAATATGGCTTTACATTTTCCGTATATTTTTATCCTTTCTTTATCATCCATATCCCCAAAGAATATGATGCCCCTATTAGTGAATAGTATTGATACAATTTCTGGGGGAACATTTCCCAGTAGAGGGATGACAGTACAGATCAATAGCTATGGAAATCAAGTCACTGATTTTGCAACTTTTATGAACCTCAGCAAATGGTCTGTCTTGTTAGCTTCAATGCCAAGGAACACAACTGATTGTGGTTGCAGCATAATCCAAATGGCTTAACTCTAATGTAAGCAGTGAGTGACTTGGGTTTCAGCAGAGGAGTTCTTTCAAAACGACCCATCCAACCTGCTGGGAGACCTTTCAGGCAGCTGGAGGAATGAATGCGGCAGTCAGGAACCCTCGGGGCAGTGAGGGCCTTGCTCCCAACCACTCCCTACTCAGCGATTGAGAAACACAATTTCCAACCCCACATTAAATATACTTGATGCCTATGTTGCTTTTTGCTCCACAGCCTGGAATTTCCTAACATCAGGGACAAGTTAGCTGGTGATGGTGAAATTGCCAGTACTTACTGTACCTTATAAAGACGTCCTGAGGATGAGTCAAAGCTTCTCCAGGATCTTGATGGTGTCACACTTGAACATGCCAGAGAAGAGTATGTACGGAAATTTCCCAACTGTTTTTATGTGATGCTGAAAGACTGGTAGATTATCAGCAGCTCAATTTAAACTCCAGTCACGAAGACTGTGGCCTCTGATAAGTAGATCATTTTGAAATATGTTTTTCCAGTAGAAGTAATTATCTTGTCTGTGGCTCATGATGGACTCTCGGGAAAATGCTCAGGAGTCAGGGCATGACATTTTGTATCAGATCACAGTTCCACAACCTGGTGGGTGATGACAAGTCCCACATACACAGGTTCTGAAGTTAGATTTCTTCTTTCTCTTGTACCTCATTGGAATCCTTTCTGATAAGGATTCACTCATTGGAGGCAAAAATCACTTTTTCTGATTATAAAAGTAATACATACAGGTCATCTCAGAATTCTTCTGGGGTTTCCAAAATGCAGCTAAATATATATCTAAAAGAACAAATGGAGGAGGGTGTTATGAACGTGGGAGTCTGATCTTATCCTGGGTACTCACTGAGGTGACCAGATATGAACTTTTTTTTTTTTCAGATTTGAACTTTGAACTCCAGTTGTAGGTATAGAGTAGTGACCTCCTTTGTCCCTTTAACGATAGCAAATCAGACCAGCAATTCCTAAGGGGAAAATTCTGAGCGCAAAACAGAACTCACAGCCCTCTGGCAAAAGACAGAAATTTTCAGGCTGATATAAAATATAGAATTCCAGGGGCACCTGGGTGGCTCAGTTGGTTGAACGTCGGACTTCGGCTCAGGTCATGATCTCAAAATTTGTGAGCTCAAGCCCTTCATCAGGCTCTGTGCCTGCTTCGGATTCTGTGTCTCCCCCTCTCTCTGCCTTTCCCCAGCTCGCTCTGTCTCTGTCTCTCTCAAAAATAAATAAAAACATTAAAAATTAAAAAAAAATATATATATAGAATTCCAATTCAAGGGATAGACCATCAAAAAAAATAGATGAATTGGCACTTTTCCAGCTTTTTTTTTTCATTAAAAAAAGTTTATTTTGAAAAAGAGAGAGAGGCACAGGAGTGAGGTAGGGACAGAGACAGGAAGAGAGAATTCCAAGCAGGCTCAGCTGTCAGCGCAGAGCAGGACATGGCGCTCTATTCCATGACCCTGGGATCCTGACTGGAGCCCAAATCAATGATCTTAAATCAAGAGTGCCACACTTAACTGACTGAGCCATTCAGGTGCCCCTCCCCCGCCCCTTTCATTTTATTTATTTTAGAGAGAGAGCCAGTTGGGGACAGGACAGAGAGAAAGAGAGAAAGAGAATCTTAAGCAGGCTCCACGCTCAGCAGAAGCCTGATGGAGGGCTATCTCACCATCCTGGGATCACTACCTGAGCTGAAACCAAGAGTTGGATCCTCGACCTATTGAGCCACGCAGTCATCCCTCTTTTCCAGCTCTTTATTGCTCCTACGGGCTGTCGACACTCCTTAGGGCCAAGTGACCTTATCCAGTGTTTCAGTGTCCCTCCACTTGTAGAGGCCGTCCACTCGGTTCATTTCCCTACCCACCTCTCCCAATCCTGTTAGTAGCAGCTGCAGGTTCACTGTACATGTGGAAGGCTGATCCGGATCTGAGGTTGGCCAGGTCGCCCCAGGGCTAAGCAGAGACACCCTCCACGGTCAGTGCACAACCTGGTGTGCACGCGGTTGGATAAGGGCGGACAGCCGACTCTGTCCCCGGCCGGTATGAGCCTACAGCTCTCTCCGCAGCAGGAGTCTCGGTAGAGACCCCTGTCCAGCCCCCAGCCGCCCGCCAGGCTGGGCCCGGCGCTACTGATATCCCCACGTCCCCGCCTCCCGAGCCTCAGTTCCCGTCACGTGCCGCCGTGTCGCCCAATCAGTGTCCGTAGCGCTTAGGCTCGCGATTCAAACTGCTGCGCCGCCAGCTCGGGATCCGCGCAGGGGCGGCCGACGCCTCTGCTGTTTACCGGCTATGGAGCACCGCATCGTCGGGCCCGGCCCGTATCGGGCCACCAAGCTGGTGAGTGACCGTGCCGGGGCTGGGCGCAGCCGCCGGCCGCGTACTGGTCAGTCCTCCCTCTGCAGGGCTGGCGGGGCCCGTGTTTGGAGGCGGGACGCATTTCGGCTGGTGCGGCAGTTTTCTGGACGGTGAGCAAAGAAAGGCTTACGGGGTCTGGAGCTCAGCACGTCGTGGGTTCGGTGCAGCTTCGTCGGCCTGGTTCTCGGCAGTAATTGACGCCTTCCGATTTAAAGCATCCGAAACACTAGGGTGACACCGCCCCCCCCCCCCCTTCCTTTTGTCCTATGTGGAATCGAACGCCTGCTGCCGGGAGAGGAAGGACCCACCTAATCCGTAACCTCAGGGCCACCCACTCTTTCTAACACTCACCCTTCGCCGCGGCAATCCAGGTTGGGAGTGTTTCCCTCCTGAGTGTCTCATGTGGTGACACTTGCGGTTCTTTCTAACGGTGCCCGGGACGGTGGTGAATCTTGGCAGTTTTTCTGGCTCCCAGCGGTTCTGGTTCTGGTTCTGGTTCTGGCAGCACCGACCTAAATCAGTGATTGACCCGATGTTCTGAAAGAGCCTTTGCAGCCCCTGATGGTACAGGGTCCTGTTTTTTCTCCTGGGAGAACTTTAGTATTCAGGGTTCTTAGGTGTAGTTGATTTCTTTGTGACCTGGAGCAAGTAATTTTAGTGCGTTGCGTTTCAGAGGAATACTGTAATACAATAAGCGGTGACATTTTGGTAATATCTGTGGCAGGTTTTTAGAAGCTTTCTATGAATTCGGCAGGAAGGGACCTCGCTCCTTCCTGTGTTAATACTTCCCATGTGTAACTTGGGAATTCGTTTCATTGTTCTCTGCAACCTAACGGATATCTCGGAGAAGGTAAGAACAGGGTGGGAGGAGTTACTGCACTCATCTTTGCAAACCATCTACTACAGGCATTCATAGTGCTTAATTCATTAAAAAAATTCAGCAAATATAAATTTAGATTTTCCTTTGGGCAAGCCTCTAAGAGGTGTGGATGGTGCTGACAGGGAACAAGTATGTTTTAAAAATCATGTTTTCATATCTGCTTCCACTTCACAATGGCCTCTACCATTCGAAACCATCTGGAGTCGGGCTATTGGTAGGTCCATCTTTAGGGATGAGATAGAGTTTGTGCTTCATCAGGAACTTTCAAAAACGTACCTCCTTTGTAGAGGGAAAAGACACATCCCTCACCCCCCCAGTTTATTCACAGTCTTATGCAAGGGAAGCAGAGAGGCTCAGGATCTTGGAGTAACTAGTTTTTTCATCCGTCCTGCTTTAGACTGAAACAAGTTACATCAGAATTGGAACTGTTTTTAATCTCACTCACTGAATTGTATGAATCAGAGTACCTATGTAACAAGACACTGCTTCATTCTGAGTCACATTGGAATATTATCAAAGGAATTTATAAAGAAATGTGTTCTTGGTCCTCCAGAGGCTGCCATCCCCCAAGGAGTGATATTCAGGTCAAGTTTAGTCAAGCCTGATCAAGTTAAGCAGAAAATTATGCGAATCATTAATGAAAGCACCTCAGTTTTGCCAAAATTTCCCAGGTAGTCATTTCACTTGTCAGCTTTAATCTATTTGAGATCCTTGATCCTAAACTAAGATTCTGAAAGCCCAAAAAACATTAGCAAAAAAACTTTTTTTTAAAGTGAGACTTTCCGGTTTATCAGTGATTTCGGTCATCATTAGAGGTGCTTATCCCTCATTATAAAATGTATAAATGTTCCCCGGAGCCTAGTTCAGTTGTGCCTTATGGCTCTTACCAGGTAAATCGTAAAGTTTGTGACCAGTCCTCTCTTACTTATTTACCCCAGCTTGCCTTTCCCTCCTTCTCCCCACTTATCATTTTCTCTTTCTCCCAGTGTCACCCTCAACCCAGTCTTCAGGAAAAGCTTGGGAAAAGCTGTTGGTGTGCAAACAGCAGGACTTCACTTCCTCCTTTCATGACTTCCTGTACTTTTCCAAACCGTGTACAGCTTTATTTTCTAAAGCATCAAAGTCTTGTCTGAAAATAACATTTTATGGACTCGGTGAATTTTTCTGCTAAAAATCAGATGACAGGCTCTAAGTCATTACATGACGAATGTGGAAGTCGGTTAGCAACTTACTCATCTTCTTTGAAATAGCTTTCACTTTTGTAACCCATATACAAATATAGTTTACCCTTGAACAATGTGGGGGTTCGAGTGCCCATCCATGTGCAGTTGAAAATTGGGGGTGCCTGGTGGCTCAATCAGAAGCATCTGACTTTGGCTCAGGTCATGATCTCATGGTTTCTGAGTTCAAGCCCCTCATCAGGATCTCCTGTCAGCACGGAACCCATTTCAGATCCTCTGTCTCCCTCTCTTCCTCACACCCCCAAAATAAAATAAACATTAAAAAAAAAAAAGAAAGTTCTTATATAACTTTTGACTTCCCTAAAACTTAAGTCCTAACAGCTTACTGTTGACCAGAAGTCTTACTGATAATATAAACAGTCAATAAACATGTACATAAACATGTACATAATTATTGCGAGCATAATTTGTTCCAGAGACCTGCTCGTAATCCAAAGCACTTGTATATCAAAGCAAATTTCTCCATAAGAAATAAAGGAAACTCAGATGATTTGTTCCACAGCCCAAAAATATTCATATAAAATGATTACAATACTGTAATATAATACAAAAAATAAAGAAGATACCAAATATAAAGAAAAGTAAACAAATGAACCTGTACGTACCTTTGAAAACCTTCATGGCTGGTGTGAGAGAGAAAGAGAGAAGAGGCTTATTGTATAGGATGACTTTCACTATCACTAATGGAATTAATGCTGTCTCTTGGCCCAATGGAACATTTTTCTGCATAGGGGCCATTGTATACACTCGCATGGATATCGACAACAGTACAGTATTAATAAACTCTTGTCATATACTATATTTAATGAAATTGGCAATAAGGCAGAAGAGGAAGGGGTCTGTATCAGCAGGCAGCCTGACCCAGAATGAAGCAAAGCATCCTAAGCTTACTCTTGTATGGAAGAGGAAAAGCAAAGGACTGGTCATAGGTGCTTTGAAGTGACAAAAAAAAAAAAAAGATGCACTACTGCCAGTGGCAGGCACCTTCCAGCATTCAGAAAAATGACTGATTTCTGCCAAATACTGTGGCCTGAGACCAAACATGTGAGTATGGGGGAAGATCACCCACAATTCTGCAGAGAGAGAGAGAGAGAGAGAGAGAGAGAACCATTGGCTCAGTTGTGATCATGTGACGTTTGGCGTCATGTACAACTCGTATTGCAAGACATTGCTCGTTTACGTTTATTACAAATGTTTGGTCATCTTGCAGAACACTTGCAGACAAGTTACTCACAATCTAAAGTTTACTGTATTTTTGTATGTTGTATGGATTATACACTGTATTTTATAATAAGTAAGCTAGAGAAAAGAAAATGTTATGAAGAAAATCATAAGGGAGAGAAGATACATTTACAGTACTGTACTCTATTTGTAGACAAAAATCTGTATCTAAGTGGTCCCTCGTGTTTCAAACCTTTTGTTTAAGGGTTCATCATTTTAATAGAAATAATGACGAGAAGGAAAATCGCTTTTTAAAAACTCCTATAATCTACTGATTCTTTCTTCGAACTTCATTCCGAGTAATTTATATTATTTGATGCAACTGGTAAACTTTAAAACATTTAGCAGCTGTCACTGAATCTGAGAACTAGAATGGATGTGAATGAGATCGTCTGGTCCAGTTCTGTCATCCTCTTGAGCCCTAAAGGGGTGAACTGACTCGATTAGGTTTGTCCTGCTAGTATGCGGCAAGTATAAGCACATCTAGAGTTTGGTTGTCTCTGCTCCCAGGCCAGGTGCTCTATCATTGTAGCAGCATTATCACAGTATTTTTGGTAGTAAGAAGGAAGAAAATGGAATAAATATCCTAGAGAAAAGAACAGGAAGCACATTTCAGCACTCAGTGCTGTATTTTGTATTTTGGCTCGTGATATGAAGCAAAGACAATTGTTTCCTTCCTTTTCTCACGTCCCTACTTTAAGGGATAAATAGGTAAAACAAAGGTTTTTAATCACAAAGAAATCTGTTTTATCCACTTTGCTATAAAGATTATCTCTTCAAATGTAATATGTTGTAGAAGAAAATCACATTCTGAAGCTCTCTCGTTCTTTGTTGATGTAGGATATTTTCCTTCTAAGTGTGACTAAGAATTGTGACTTGTTTTACAGAGAACTGAATTCTTTTTTGACAGAGTGACCAAATAACAACATAATTATTTTTGAAAATAAGCAGAAATAGAAACCATGGTTTTCCCTAGATTTTAGAATTCTAAAGTGTTTCATGGGTTAAGTAAATATAATCCATAACGATAAATGCCATTAAAAATCAACATAAATTAAAAATTGTTTTTATAAGTTACTTTTGACAAAGATGTCTTATTAGGAAATTTCTAGTACATAATGAAAACCAGCTATCCACAGAGTTAGTGAAAATAACTAAGTAATCATGAGTTAGTGAAAATGATAACTAAGTAATCATGATAGATTGTTTTTTCTGTGTGGGGAATGCATTGAATGAAAAGCTCATATAGAAAAATAAAAATATGAGAATTCAAAAAAAATATTTTGGAAAAAGGAGACTGTAGGGGACCTTGACCTACCAGAGATTTACACTTAGTATTAATTGACTGTGATCACAATGTTATGGCCCAGGAAAACACAAGTAGCACAGTGGGATAAAAAAGAGAGTTCAGAACAGAATCAAGAAAGATACTCTGTAAGGTAACTTAATATTTCAAATCATTGAAAAAAGGTACCATCCCTCCTACCATAAAAAAATCCAGTTGTAGATTCAAATATTAAAAAAATTCCTCTAAAATATTATAAGAAGACTCTGATAAATATTTTTAATACCTCAGGATGGGGAAATCTCCAACTTCCTTCTCCTAAAGGGGAAAAACCTGAAACTATAAAGAAAAAAAAGATATATTTGTTTCATTAAAACATCTTCATCAACAACAAAACCTTCATGTAGCCAGAGACTACATAAACAAATTGATAAGCCAGGAGAAAACATTTCTAATATATTTTAAAAAGGATTAATATTCCATATTTATTCATTCAATACACCTTTATTAAACACACATACTTTATATGTCAGACACTGCCCTCAGTTGTGGGGATACTGAACCGAGCAAAATAGACTAACGTTCCTGACTTCTTTCTGTGCGCTTTGACCTAAATGCTAGATTTAAACATTTAAAAAGTAAGAGACCATCCAACAGAAAAATGTCAAGTCTCAGATGAGTAAATGAGAATTACTAAAGGTAAGTATAGAAACATGCAAACAAAACTTAAGAGATACCATTTCTAGCGATGGGCAACGGTAAGGCAGTGTGCTTATACACTGTGGGTAGGACTCTGAATTGTTACATTCGATTTAAATACGCTGATACTCTCTAGAATTCCATTCTATCCAAAATATTGGTTCTTTCGGTTTTTAAAATAAGTGTATTTTGAAAGAACAAACTGGAAAGATACATGCCGTTGCTTAGAAAATGGTTAAGTAGGGGCACCTGGGTGGCTCAGTTGGTTAAGTGTCCGACTTCGGCTCAGGTCATGATCTCACTGTTTGTGAGTTTGAGCCCTGCATTGGGGCTCTGTGCTGACAGCGCAGAGCCTGGAACCTGTTTCAGATTCTCTCTCTCTCTCTCTCTCTGCCCTCCCTCCCTTGCTCATGCTCTCTCTCTCTCTCAAAAATAAATAAAATTAAAAAAAAAACAGAAAATGGTTAAGTAAATTATGGAACTCATTCCTAAGAATGGGCTAGATCTATAGGTATTCACACAGAGAGACATCCATGCTGTGTTCAGTGCAAAAACAAGTTGGGTAATGTGTACAATCGTATTAATCTCATTTCTTTAAAAAGGAAGCAACCACAGCAGTAATAATAAATAACACATACATAAAAAAGGAAAAATCTATATATGCATATATATGTTTGGTATGTGGGATTGGGAGATACTGGGCAGGCTCTATTGTATATACTTCTGCATTTAATTTGTTACAATATATGTTATTACTTAATTAAAATAAGTAGAGGAACTGCTTATCAGCTTGAGTCAATTAATACTTCTGTTTTGAAATATTGGATCCCAGGAACCCATGTCTTCATTACATTTTTTAAGTAATGTATAAAGTACTGTGTATTAAGTTTAATTGGTAATGATTGTGATCATTCAATAAACACAAAATAAATGCAAATCTTTTTTATTAACTCTTCCCACTCCCAATATGCCTGATCGGGACTAACATGAAGGCTGGTGTCAGCAGGGAATAAAACAACAACGTTTAAAAACATGTGGGTATCGTTTAAAAGCATGTTTATATTTATAGCTATAGGTGCTATAATGAAATGACCACTTGAGGAGGAGATCACAGACAGATTCCAGATTGTATTCTGAGACTAAGTACCTGAGAGACATGTGCCATTTTGCACATCTTCCTTGGGTCTTGATTTTGCCCCGATTTCTTTCTAGCCCTAGAATAGTTTGAGCCCCAAATTTCTTGTAAGGGATTATTGGGGGGCACCTGGGTGGCTCAATCCAACTCTTGATTTCTGCTCAGGTCATGATCCCAGGGTCATGGGATTGGGCTCCATGTCAGGCTCCTCCCGGAGGGTGGAGTCTGCTTAAGATTCTCTCTGACTGTCTCTGCCCCTCTCCCCCACTCATGCTCTCTCTCTCTTTCTAAAAAAACCAAAAACCAAACAGACCAAAAAAACTCAACTGTAATTATTAGAAAAAGGTTTTCTGATTTCAGTGGGAAGGGAGGTGAAAAGTGAATATTCACTTTGTGCAGTGATACAGGAAGAGAAGGGTAGGAGAGGGACAATGGTTATGAGAGAAAGACTGAGTTTTTAAGACTTAGGAGGACTGGCAGGAAGCCTAGGGACCTAAAAAGATGGTGTGATTATGTAGGAAGGATACCATATGTGAACATTTCATTTAAACTAGGGAAGGCTGATGAAGGGGTGGATGTCTAGATTTCTTTTTTTAAGAGGAAAATATTTTTGCAGGATTTTAAAACATGTTTTGACATCAGGACTATATCTTATGCATCTCTCTTCTCTCCATATAATGCTTTCTGTGTAACAAACAGTACATATTTGCTGAATGATGTCAACTCATATTAGAGCTCCAAGAAGTGAATTATGCATATTTGGCTCAGGTTTACCAATATTTTTGATCATATGTTTCTCATTAATGTAAAAATCCACTAAATTCACATAACGGGACAACTTGCTGGTCATATCGCCAGTAAATACTTATTGAATGAATAAAATACAGTTTTAAAAGTTATTTTTCTTTCAAGTGTGAAAGTTGTAAATAAAAAAAAAATTTAAGGCTGTCATTAAGACGGTCTTCTAAGTGTAAAAACTTAGAAGCATTCATTGTCTTAAATGTTTGGGATGTAATAAACTTTAACAAAACCGATTGATTACTACATGCCTTTTTCCCTCTTCCCCCTCAGTGGAATGAAACAGTGGAGCTTTTTCGCGCTAGGATGCCCTTACGGAAACATCGGTGTCGTTTCAAAAGTTACGAACGCTGCTTCACGGCAGCTGAAGCCGTGGACTGGCTGCATGAGCTGTTGCGGTGCAGTCAGAACTTTGGCCCCGAGGTGACCCGCAAGCAAACGGTCCAGCTGCTGAAAAAATTCCTCAAGAATCACGTTATTGAAGACATCAAGGGAAAATGGGGTCAGGAAGATTTTGAAGACAATCGTCACTTGTACAGGTAACGGCGACAAGGAAACCTCAGAGGGGAGGACGAGCGGCTCGGGTCAGTCTCCTGAAACTGCCTCATGTGAAAGAATCCCTCTTGTCCACTGGAGTGATGCTTGTCCTTGCGGTTTGTTGAGGGAAGACCTGGACGTGTTGTCACAGTAAAGCCTATTGCCCTGTTCTTGCGTCCATAGAGTGCCCCCTGGCCGTGTTTTGTTGCAGTGAGTTTTTGGAGAGGACATCGTTCTTTGCCTTTTGTGCTGGGAGGATGACCACAGGGGCTCAGTGCTTCTAGAGAATATGGAAGGGTGAAGTAGCTCTGGGTTGGGCCTCTCTGGAAGTGAGAATGTATGTGTTCGAGGGGTCAGCGGCAGATAGGTCTGATCTTTAGGCAGATCTCAGAGCCTGCACGAAGCATCGTACTAGAATTTCCTGATGTATATCTGCTTTTCCCCAGTTGTTTTTACTCATGTTTTAGTGCCATTTTGTGATTGGACACTTACCACCCGATCGCCCAAGGGAAAAATGCATCTGTCTCTCGGCTCAGACTTTCCTTCTTACTGCATGCTAGGTTGTTTTACTGCTGGAGGCAGAGGGGACCTACCTAAGCTTCAGGAACTGGGAGAATATGAAAGAGGAAAGAAGCTGCACATGTCCTGAAAAGAGGAAGTATTGAGTTATTGACAGGCCCACCAAGGGCTGAGAACCTGAGAGATTAAAAGAAGAAATGGAGAGTATGGACCCTTCACATTTGCTTTCTTTTACTCCAAAAGAAAAGTAGGCGTTCTCCCACAATACGTTTAGTAAGGGAGTTCGAGGCCCCTGGGACCCATGACTTTGAGCAGAGATAACTTGTCTATTTCTTCCCTGAACCATTTTTTTGGCTCTTTTGTGGACTAGCTGCTGAGGAAGGTTGCAGAGCAGTGTGAGGGTGGCCACCAGCACCACGGCTAAGACCAGACACTGCCGCGCATGTTGCATTGAACTTCTTTGTGAAGTTTCATCGGCAGTCTCCAGCTTTTAGATATCAAGACTGTCACGGGGCATTTAGTTGTCTTTCCATTTGGCAGTTATTTCTGGCATACTCATCCAACTTTGAATTAGGATCTTGAGTGATTTGAGCTTATTCTGAGACCGTAGTGCTTGTTAGCATCAGGCAGTGGAAACCCCAGTCCTGGTTCTGCATGCCATACTTCACTGGGCATTCTCTTGGGAAACTATAATTGCTTGTACCCCATCACAACTTAGCTAGAACACTTCTAAAAGATTCTCTGGATGAGTAACTTCCAATCTGTTCTTTTGTGACCTTACGTTGGGTGACATCCATTGTGTCCCAGGAGGCTTTCAGGGTCCTCAAAAGAGTGAAATGGGAGTATGCACTAGAAGCTGGCCACCCCGCGCTGTCAGAGCATGCTTCACGTCAGTATGAAGACTTAACCAGGTGTCTCGCTTTAAAACATCGAGTGCACAGAGTACATTTGTCCATTAAATAGTGATTTTCTCTTCACTTTCTCTAATACTTATGAATCATAAAGGGAACAGTATTTTCTTCCGTTGTTTACCACCACTGGTGTTTGCCAGTTTCTCACGTTAATCCGGGATGAAATCTATTCAGACACATTAAACATTTGTTAAGGAGCATGTGCCCTGAATCGAGAGTGAGCTAATGAGTGTGGTGGCAGCTGTTGCCCGCGTGCAGCTTCTGGGACTGGAGCTTGGATCCTCACAGCCGTGTGCCAGGGCTCCAGGGAAGAGTGGGAGGTGGGGGGAGGACTGCCCGGCTAGCCCTGCTTGCACCTGCTTTCCTAGTGGAGTAGTCCTGCTGCTGAATTATAATGGAAGCGGATGAGGGAGATGAGGAGCCAGAGGCAGGTTAGATTTGAAAGTAGATGGAGAGTCAGTAAGGTGGAGAAATTCCAGGACATGCTTCTCAATACCAGGCTTTAATGGATGGGAGGGGCTTTTCTAAGTAGTATCACGGAGGCTGGAATGGACAGCGAGTACTCTTGCTGGCAAGTAAGGAGCTAAGGTACTCAAGCACCAATAATGGGCACTGATTTAATTCAACATCTGTCTTCGATGTAGTATATTATCCTAAATTCGACATCTGTCGATGTAGTGTACTATCCTAATTTTAACGATTAGGAAGTTAATAAGGCCAAAGTTATTAACTTCTGCAGAGTCACTCAGCTGGTAGTAGAAGAGTCAGGATTTGAATTGAGGCATCTGGGTCTGAAGCCGTGTTCTTATGGTATGCTGTATTGCCGCCATTTCCACAATGTGAAGTTGGCTTATGTTATTAAATAAATTAGTGATTGGATGAGTAAGCACCAAGTAATAAACAAGATGCATTTGGTGTGGCCAACATACATTTATATATTTATAGAATTCCAATAATGTTTTAAGCACCAGGTAATACAGTAAATGATCAGCTGTCTTCAAGAAGTTGTCAAAGGAAGACTGGGTGGCTCAGTTGGTTCAGCGTTCTGACTTCAGCTCAGTCATGATCTCACGGTTCACGAGTTTGAGCCCAGCATCGGGTTGTCTGTTGTCAGCACAAAGCCTGCTTTGGATCCTCTGTCTCCTTCTCTCTGCCCCTCCTCTGCTCACGTGCTCTCTCTCTCAAAAATAAATAAACATTAAAAGAAAGAAAAGAAGTTGTCAGATAAAGGAAATAAAGTAAACATAATCTCCTAAGCACTTACAAATATAACAGGAGGTGGGTGGTTTCTTGGGTTTGTGAGTTAGAGAAAGCTACTTGAAATAGCAAAGGCTCTTAGAGCATTTTTTTGAAGACAGAAAATACACACACACACATATACACACACACACACACACACGACAGAGTATTTGTGGGAGAATTTTGTAACAAATTATGAGTTAGGTTTTTATTTTGGAATGTGTCAAATCTTATTCTAGTTTTAAAAGACTGGTGTCATATTTCTTCTGTGACTACAGTCACATTTGTTAACCATGATCTTTTTTCTCAAGAATCAAAGACCTAAGTATAGAAGCTAGAAGGAAACAGTGAATTTTAGTGTGTGAGAAAGGAAAGCAAGATCCCAGTATCTGCAAGTCCAACCTTGTCAGAGATGTTGCAGAGAACTGCAGTTACCGAACCACACCTTTCTTGTTACTAATGCCAATATCTGGAAAGAGTTCAGAATTTGCTGCAAATGAAGACCATTTTAGATTTCATTAAGGGTCTGTGTAGTTGAGCCAGATGCTGTAGCCTGTGCTAAGTTTCCTGGCCCTGTACCTCTAATGAGGAGAGCAGTGATACATATTTGTATGAGAAGTTTTGGTTTATGAAGCAGTTTCCTTTCCATGATCTCCTTTGATCTTCATGGCACCCTTGGGGGGTGGACAGGGTGGATATTTCATCCAAAGAGAACCAAAGATGTTGAACCAGGAATTCTCTAGTTAAGGAAATTCCATACTGATCATCGAATGTATCCAGTTTTTTATGTGAACAGGCAGTTATATAGGAGTATTTAAACCTAATGTAATGGGTCATATAAAAATTGAAGTGGCTGTTATGATAATTGCTTGTTTTGGATGATTTAATGAGAAAAATGTTTGTCCTACTGTAGATTTTTAGTAGGAGGAGGTTCCTTTTCTCTGTTTCTCTTTTTCTTTCTGTTCCTTTCCTTCATATTTGCTTTTTTTCCTGTCCTATTTCCAAAATACTGATTTTAATTTGAAACTAGAATTTGTTAGGTAGATATATCCAGCTCTATTGAATAATGTTACTTTCACATTCTTAATTTAAAAGAGCAAGAGTCATGTTACCCAGTTTTAAGACTTATTACATAAAGCTACAGTAATGAAGACTGTGGTATTGGTGAAGGAATGGATGCTTAGATTGGTGGCACAGAATTGGTGGTCCGAATCACACACAAACTTGGCCACTTGATTTTTGACAGAAATGTAAAAGCAGTTTAAAGGAAAAAGAGTCTTTTAAGCAAATCATGTTAGAACAATTGGATATGTATCCTCTATATTAAAAAAAATGAACCTCAAATGTAAACTGTGTACTTTAATGTAAAAGTTAATTCAAGGTGAATCATAGATTTAAATGTAAAACTTTAAGAAGTTTAGAGAAACCAGAGAAGATCTTTATGTCTTGGGGTTAGGCAAAGGATTCTTAGACATGACACCAAAAGCATGATTCATCAAAGAAAAAAACATGATAAATTGAACTTCATCAAAATTAAAAACTTTTGCTCTGTGAACGACGCTATTAAAAGGCTTAGAAGACAAGGTACAGATGGGGAGAGACTTTTGGCAAGGCACATATATGACAGTGGACTAGTATCAAGAACATTTAAAGAACTTAAAAAAACTCAACAGTAAGAAGACAATCAACCCAATTCAAAAATGAGCGGAACACTTAAATAGACATTTCACCAAAGATAACTTGAGTGCTACTGATACTTGAAAAGATTTTTATGGTTAGTATTAGGGAAATGCAAATTAAACCATGATAAGATACTATTACATATCTGTTGGAATGGTTAAAATAAAAATACTGACACTATCAAGAGCCAGAGAAGATACAGAGCAGTTGGAAATCTCATCTGTTAGTAGTAGGAAGCTCGGATTGGTTATCGCTGTGGAGAGCAGTTTGGCATTTTCTTGTATATATACTGTATAACTCAGTATTTCCATGCTGGGGCATTTACCCTAGAAAAATGAAAACTTATTTTCACACAAAAACTTGTACATGAATATTGATAGCAGCTCTCTCTATATATTTATATATATATATACTTTATATATTAGATTAAATATATATAATATATATAAATATATATTAAAGTATATATAATATATATATACTTTACATATATTAGATTATAATATATATAATACTCTATATATTAGATTAATATATATATAATATATATATAAATATATAGAGAGAGCTGCTATCAATATTTTTTTCAATATATATTTATATACTATAAAATTAGAGGAGGGGGTTCTTGGAAAATATGGAACTGTTCTATTTCATTGTGGTGGTTGTACAAATGTATACATGTTTTAAAATTGGTAGAATTGTGTATCCAAAAAAACTACACAAATTTTTCTGTATGCTACTATGTTTTTAATGCTGGAGATTTGAAGATCCCTGTTTGTATCTCTGGCGAAAGAGATCTGAATTTATATTGTTTAGGTGCGTGGCTCTTTAGTTACCTCCTGTGGCCCTGGGAAAAATTTTTCATTATCCCTTTGAAGGGAACACGTAGGGACCTCACCTTCAAGTTAATGGACTATTGGCTCCCCCTAGTGGGCATCTTTTATTCTCATAGTAAACTCAAAATATATGATTTTGTTTTTTGTCTTTTGGGTTTTCTTTTGTTCTTTACATCAAATCCTGGGTCGTTGTCCTATAATAATTGGATATATTTTGTAGTCTTCCTAGGCACCTGCGTTTTCATCTATAAAATGACAGGATGACCTAGATCTTTAAGGACTTTTAAAATTCTAAATGTTTATGATTCCAAATATTGAGTACTTATCCCATGTGTTTGTCAATCTAAAGCAGTGAAGGAGGTAAAAAAGAAATATAACATGATTCTTTTCCTCCCTAACTTGGCATTCTCTGGAGAGATAGGGTATGCATACATGGAAAAGATAAGTCGCAGAAACAAGGTGTTATTTAATTAATTAACCAAAATGAACCAGAACAAATAATAAATTAGAGGTGCTACAGTGATAGTCCTTGGGTGGACACATCTGTTTTGTTTCACTGGCATAGTGTTTTTAGTCATTAAAATATTTTCATCTCATTTTTATTTTTCAATTTTGGGTATTTGGGGAAGATAATACTTTAATGTGGTTCAAAATTTACGAAGTTTAATAGAGTATCTGCAATGAAAAATCTCCATTCCACGTCTCTCCTCCAGCTATCCAGTTCCTTTCCCCAGAGGCTCCTAATATTTTGAGCTTTGACACAGTGTCTTAAGAAATTGTGAACCTGAAAGTCTTTAGTTGGGGCAAACCCACTGTGGTTGCTACTCTTGCCACCATTCCCTTCCCTTATACCACTCTGGATCATGGTGATGTCTGCCTAGCCACTGCAGGATTTGTGTTTGTGACCCACTTGCTGTGGACTGGAGTGTTTTGAGACCTCTTGGGGCAGGAGATGGAGGACTTCAACCTGGGTCCTGAGAATGCAGTGGAATCTGGTTAATGAGAAAGGATGGGAAGGGAGAGGATATTTCAGGTGACAAGGATAGCAAGATTGAGGCTGTTGGTCAGAAATGTCTAAGTGGGCTTTCCTAGGAGAGAAGAGAGGAGACTTGCCTGGCTGGAGAAGTTTTAGGTCAGAAAGTCATAGGGATGAATCTGGTGCAATTTCTTAAATATCTGGTTGTGAAGTGGACTTTAACTTTTAAAATTTATTTTTAATCGAAGTATAGTTGACATATGTTAGTTTCAGGTGTATGACATAGTAATCTGACAGTTATATACATTACAAAATGCTCACCACGATTGGTATAGTTATTTTCTGTCACCATACAAAGTTATTACAATGTTATTGATTATATTTCCTATGCTATACTTTTTATTCATGACTTATTTATTTTATAACTGGAATTTTGTACCTCTTGATCTCTCTTGCCCGTTTCACCCATTTCTCTCCTCTCTCCCCTCTGGCAAACACCAGTTTGTTCTTTGTCTTTATGAGTCTGTTGTTGTTGTTGTTGTTCATTTGTTTTGTTTTTAGATTCCATGTGTAAGTGAAATCATATGATATTTATCTTTCTCTGTCTGATTTATTTCACTTAGCCTAATACTCTCTAGTCTACCTATGTTGTTGTGAATGACAAGATTTCATTCTTTGTTATGACTGGAAATCTTAGTTCCTTCCTTTCTCTCTCTCTCATTCTCTCTCTCTCTCATCTTCTTTATCCATTTGTCTGTTGATGGACACTTGGGCTACATCCATGTCTTGGACATTGTAAATACTTCTGCAGTAAACATAGGCGTGCATATATCTTTTCAAATTAGTGTTTTTATTTTCTTCAGGTGAATACCCCAGTGTGGAATTACTGGGTCATACGGTCTTTTTATGGTGATATGGTCTTTTTAATTTTTTG
The DNA here is from genome assembly GCA_030068075.1 of Paguma larvata. Lineage (NCBI taxonomy): Eukaryota > Metazoa > Chordata > Mammalia > Carnivora > Viverridae > Paguma > Paguma larvata. The sequence continues at coordinate 105,683,081 of CM057826.1, forward strand.
TGATACCTTCATACGGATTTTCCCAGTGGCTGCACCAACTTACAGTTCCATCAGCGCTGCCTGAGGGCTCCCTTTTCTCCAGATTCTTGCCAACCCCTATTATTTCTTGTCTTTTAATTTATCCATTCTGACTGGTGTCAGGTGGTATCTCATGGTTTGATTTACGTTTCCCTGATGATTAGTGATGTTGAGCATCTTTCCATGTGTCTTTTGGCCACTGGTATGTCTTTGGAAAAATGTCTGCTCAGGTCCTCTGCCCATTTTTAGTTGAATAATTTGTTTTTGTTTTGTTTTTGTGTTTTTCGTGTGTGTGCGTGTGTGTGTGTGTGTGTTTTTTTTTTTTTTTGCTATTGAGCTGTGGTTCTTTACATATTTTGGGTATTAACCCCGTATCAGATATATCATTTGCAAATATCTTCTCTCACTCAGTGGGTGGCCTGTTTGTTCTGTTGATGGTTTCTTTTGCTGTGCAAAAGCTTTTCAGTTTGATGTAGTCTCAAGAGTTTATTTTTGTTTTTGTTTCCCTTGCCTGAGGAGATATATCCATAAATATGTTGCTAAGGGCAATATCCAGGAAATTACTGCCTATGTTTTCTTTTAGGATTTTTATGGTTTCAGTTCTCACATTGAGGTCTTTAATCCATTTCGAGTTTATTTTTGTGTATGGTGTAAGAAAGTGCTTCAGTTTCATTCTTTTCTCATGTAGCTGTCCACTGTTTCCAGCACCATTTATTAAAAAGACCACCTTTTCCCCATTGTATGTTCTTGCCTCCTCTGTTGTCTACTAGTTGGGTTCAACCCTATAGACTTGGGTTCATTCTGCTCTCTATCCTGTTCTTTTCATCTGTGTGTCTGTTTTCATGCTAGTACCATACTGTTTGATTACAGTGACTTTGCAGTATAGTTTGAAATCTGGTTTTGTGATACTTTCAGCTTTGTTCTTCTTTCTCTGGATTGCTTTGGCTCTTCAGAGTGTTTTGTGGTTCTATATAAAATTTAGGATTAGTTGTTCTATCTAGTTTTGTGAAAATTATAACTGGAATTTTAATAGTGATTGCATTAAATCTGTAGATTGCTTTGGATAGTATCAACCTTAAAAAAAATTTTTTTTTTCAAATTTTAAATTTACTTTTGAGAGAGAGAGAGAGAAACAGAGCATGAGTGGGGTAGGAGCAGAGAGAAGGAGACACAGAATCTGAAGCAGGCTCCAGGCTCTGAATTGTCAGCACAGAGCCCAACGCGGGGCTCAAACTCACGGACCAGGAGATCATGACCTGAGCTGAAGTCGGGTGCTTAACTGACTGAGCCACCCAGGTGCCCCTTTAAAAAATTTCTTTTAAGTTTATTTATTTATTTTGAGAGAGTCAGAGACAGCATGGGTAGGGGAGAGGCAGAGAGAGAGGAAATCCCAAGCAGACTCCGCATTGCCAGCGCAGAGCCCAATGTGTGGGGCTTGAACTCACAAAACCGTGAGATCATGACCTGAGCCAAAACTGACAGACGCTTAACCGACTAAGCCACCCAGGTGCTTCTCAACATTTTAACCATGTTAATTCTTCCTATCCATGAGCATGGTGTATCTCTTCATTTGTTTCCTTTGTCTTCAATTTCTTTTATCAGTGTCTTAGAGTTTTCAGAGTGCATTTTTTGCCTCCTTGGTTAAATTTATTTCTAGGTATTTTCTTTTTGGTTTGTGGCTATTTTGCGGTTCATTTATAATATCCTAAATAGATAGCAGTCTATATTAAGTTTATGGTCACTTAAGTTTGAACACATTCTAAGAACATGACATTTATATTCTCCCACCTGCACTGTTTATGTATATGATGTCATATTTTACATCTTTTTATGAATCCCTTAACTAAGTTTTTAGATATAATCAATATTACTACTTTCATCTTTATTTATCCTTCATACTGGCTTTACAAGTGATTGATCTAGTTCCTTACTATGTTTGCTTTTACCTGTGTATTTTTTTCATTTTGTAATTGCCTTATAGTTATTGGCCTTTTCCACTTAAAGAAGTTCCTTTAACATTTCTTGTAAGGCTGCTCTAACGGTGATGAACTCCTTTAACTGTTTATCTAGGAAATTCTCTATCTCTCCTTCATTTCTAATGATAACCTTATTAGGTTGAGTAACCTTATTGAGTTGTAGGTTTTTTTCCTTTCAGCTCTTTGAATATATTAGGCCACTCCCTTGTGACCTACACAGTTTCTGCTGAAAATCAGTTGATAACCTTAGGGAGTTTCTGTTGTTTATAACCACAGCTGACCCTTGAACAACACAGAGTTTGACTACATTGGTCTACTTATAAGTGGATGCTTTGCAGTACAGTATTATAAATGTCTTTTCTCTTTATGATTTTCTTAATAAAATTGTCTTTTCTCTAGCTTTCTTTATTGTAGGAAGACAGTATATAACACATATAATACACAAAATATACGTTAATTGACTGTTTATGTTTATCGGCAAGGCTTCTGGTCAATGGGGGCTATTTGTAGTTAAGTTTTGGGGGAGTCAAAGTTACGCTTGGATTTGAGGTGCACGAGGGCAGTGAGTGGAGTGTCAGTGCTTCTCATCCCCACTTTGCTCAAGGGGTTCCTTGTCGCTTTTCTGTTGCTGCTATTAAGATTCTCTTTTTATTTTTAGTTTTGGGCATTTTAATTATTAGGTGTCTTATTGGGACCTAGATAGACATTTCTTTCCCCAGGTTAGAGAAGTTTTCTTCAAATAAGTTTTCTGTGCCCTTCTCCCTCTCTTTTTCTGGGACCCTTATCATGTGAATGTTAGTATGCTGTTGTACCAGAGGTCCTTTAATCTCATCATTTTTAAAACTCTGTTTTATTTTTGCTCTTCAGCTTGGGTTCATAGTCTTATCCCGTGTTCCAGAATGCTGATTCGTCACCTGCATCCTTTAATCTGCTCTTGATTCCCTCTAGTGTGTTTTTCATTTCAGTTATTGTATTCTTCAGCTCTGATGGTTCTTTTTTATATTTTATCACTTTGTTGAAGTTCTCACTTCATCCACTCTTCTCTCCAGTCTGGTGAACATCTTTATGAGCATTGCTTTGAACTCTTTATCAGGTAGATTGCTTATCACTATTGTATTTAGTTCTTTTTCTGAGATTTTGTTAATTTGTGTGCAGTATATTCCTCTGTGTCTTCATTTTGCTTGACTTTGTGTGTACGTTTCTGTGAATGAGGTGGTTCTGGCTGGCTGAGTGCAGCCGGGGCTGGAGCAGGCTGGAGAACCCTGCAGAGCGGACTTGCCGGTGGGATGGCTGGAGCTCAAGCAGGTGTGGGCCGGAGTTTCCCAGTGTGGACCACACTATGGCAGGCTTGTTGGGCTGGCTGGAACTGGGGCAGAGGTGGGTGGGGTGGCCGCCTTGGCAGCACAGCTGGAGATGGTGTGGGCTAAGGGCCCCGGGCTTGCGGCAGCAGGCTGGCTAGAGTGCCTTGACCCTGCCCTGCTCCGTGCTGTCACGGTAGGGAAGGAACAAAAACAATGACACTCACTGGTATCTCCAGCCCTTGAGAGAGTGTCAGCAGTTCCCCCACTGTTCGGTGGGTGCTCTAGGGTTAGTAAATGGGATTCACCCACTTACAGTCTAGTTGTCCTTTAAACTGCTATTTTTATGCTGTGTCTCAGTCTTGCGAATCTGCCGAGGGCCCTCTCTTGCTATCCCTTCCCTCCGAGGTTTGTAGTGCGGGGCTGGTGTTCTCATCATGACCTTGTCTCTGTCTCTCCTGCCCATTCACTGTGTGGTCCCCCTGTCCTTTGATGTGCAGAAGTTGTTCACCAACCCTCAGTTCTTCAGGAGGAATTGCTCTACATGTAGGTGTAGATTCCATGTGTTTCTGGGAGGAGGTAATTTCCGGGTCTTCCCATGCTGCCATCTTGGATCCCTCCCCTTATCCTTTTGCATTTAGAATCTTTACTGATGTTTAGTGTTTTCTTTTACTGATGTCTGGAGTGTAACTCTTACCTTTGTCAAGGCACCTGTCTATCTGTAAGTCCTTGCAGTTCTTCAAATACATCTGCTAAGTCTTTAGCATTTGTTCCTGTATAACGTCTCTGGGAGTTTAGAGCCTCTGGAGCTGGATGAGTATTTCAAAGTCTCTGTACCCACACCTCCCACAAAAGTCAAGAACGAATGTCCAGGTTACTGTGTCATAGTTGTGGGGTAATGAAAAATATATACTGGACATTTCACCTTTTTTGCCGCCAAGCATTTTAAACTCCTTTTCTGTTTTGTGGGATTCCCTGTTTTTGTGAGCCTTGGAGGGAGGCAGGGCCCTGTCTTCCTTGTAGAAGCCGAGGTAGGTGAGATTCTCCCTCTTTCTGCCCCCAGCAGTTAGTGTTCAGGGACCTGTCCTGCCCTTGGTGGTTGATACACTCCTACATAGGACTTTGGATCTCAAGGGAGAGATGGAAAGGGGAATTTCTTGTGACAGCAGCGGCAGCCTGCAGGAGCAAGGGTAGAGCACATAAAGGCAAAGGCATGCAGAGGCCATGGTGCCAGCAGTAGCTCTCACACTAGACTGTCCCTTGTGGTTTCTGCTGTGTGTGCTGCTGTGGCTTCCCTTCTCCCTTGCCCTAGCAACTCCCCCGCCCCCTTTCTGATGCTAGTTCTTTAGCTCTCCTATTGATTTTGTGACCTACTTGGATATTTTCAATTTTTTTTTTTTTGGTGGTTAAATTAGCCACAATTGGTTTTTGGAACCCACAACTCAGACTGATATGACAGGCAGTGCCTGTTGAAGTAGCAAAATTGGGGAATTATTTTGGGCAGAGGAAACAGTGCCACGATCATGGTGTGTATACAGACTGCCCAAAAGGTAATCAGCAGTGCAGCGTGTCCCAAGCTGTGGGGACGGATTCGAGCTGAAGACCCTGGCAGTTCCTGTGGTGCAGGAGCAGAATCCACTAAAAATAAGCAGTAAGCTGGTTGTGTGTGGCCCTGGGGCAGAGAGTTCTATACCAGGCTCAACTCACTCTGAGGTTACATTATCACTGCCATCTTTGGATGTAAAACATGCCAGGGAAAGTAGGCGTGTTAAACAGAGTGTTGAATAGACTGTCCTGACTCACAATAAAGCATCTACTAGTTACTGATAAACTTTTGGGACATCTTTTTTTAGGCTTTTTGGTGGTTACCTCAGGTTAATTTCATACCTGTGTTTTATCTTTCTACCCTGGCCCTTCTTGTTTCTTTTTCCCTTCACTTGGTATGTGTTTGTTTCGCCCACTTGGTCTTTAATTCTTTTTTCGTTTAATCCTTACCCAGGTTTCTTTCCTATGAATTCAGAATGCCTAGTGATTATCATTAATAGAGAATAGAGCTTCATCAGTAGAGAATCCAGAAAAATCAGTGAACATGGCCCACTGAACCCTCCCCTTAGAGGAAGAGAAAGTTTTTTGGCCAGAGAAGGTAGATTGAACAGGAGTAGTCCTTAAATACTGTTGACCTCAAAACACAATGATCCCGTGGGAATTCACAAGTTTTTCAGTTAACCCCAGGCCAGAAGTTTCTGAGAAGAGTGGGGACTTGCCTTGAGGTGCGAGCTGTAAGAGCAGACTTGTGAGGGCTGTGGAAGGGTGGGGTAGGCCACTCTCTGAATTTGATAAGCCTGCAAACTAGCAGTGGGAAGGCCTGACAGGTGTGTTATGGGAATGTCAGAAAGCAGTCTGTTTCAGCGTTGTTTTTTTTTTTTTTTAATGTTTATTTATTTATTTTGAGAGAGTGTGTGTGAGCTGATGAACCAATGGGGGAGGGTCAGAGAGAGAAAGAATCCTAAGCAGGCTCTTCACTGTCAGCACAGAGCCTGACATGGGGTTTGAACCCATGAACTGTGGGATCATGACCTGAGCTGAAGTTGGACGCTCAACCAACTGAGCCACCCAGGTGCCCCTATTTCAGTGTTTTTATGCAACTGGTGTCCAGTCAGCATTTCACCACTTGTGAAATACTTCTGGCTTCTTGTTGGCTCTGGTCCTTGTTTGTTAAAGTCCTTGTTAGTTAGGTCCTCAGGTGTGCTACTTCTCACTGTCCTCTTTTTGCTTCCTTATCTCTTCTCAAGCATCTAGGAGTGCCTACTTTATGCCAGGCACAGTGCTTTGGATACATGACCTATGCTTCAAAGAGTTCCAGTTTAGTTAGGAAGACAGACAAATCTGAATTCATTATCACAGATGCCATGATTAGGGTGTGTTGTAAGAGGACCAAGGAATCAACTCTGTGTAAGTGTGAGAATATTTTGCTTCAGAGGCGATGCTTGTGTTCAGTCTTTTTTTTTTTTTTTTTAAGAGTTTTTGTTTTGCTTTTTATTTGTATGGGAGCGGATTGATAATGCTTAAGAAAGTAAGTCTTGATGCAACAGTGGGTGTTTGCTGGGCAAGGGAGATGGGGCCTATCAAGGTGGAGGGAATTGCTTATAAAAGTGGTCATCACAAGTGAGCTTGAAGGATATAGGAATGTGTAGGGTGTTATTAGGAAGGGTGTGGTGGAAGATAAGGCTGTGAAAGAATTTGCTTTTATCTGGATCCCCCACACCTAGCACAATGCCTAGTATTCACTGAGAAAGAAGTTCAAAGGTTAGTAAGTGAGGAGGTCCCTTTTTACTGAGAAGAAGTTAAGCAATAATCACTCCACCTTTTCCTGAGTCAGCGTGGCTCAATGTTTTCCCACATCAAGTGAGCTGCAATTAAGTATAATGTGAAGTCACTAATGGAAAGACCTTAACAAACAAACTGTTTGGAGTGAGACAGGCCTGGGTCTGTTAGTTCAAGTTCTCTGAGAAGAGAAGGAGATGCCACGATGGGGCTAGGTGTGAAAGGAAATTAATGCTAGTATTTGGGGCATGTCTGGAAAGGTTAAAGGGGGAAGGGAGCAAGGGGCTGAGACCTGATGCAGGTCTGATCTCTGGGAAGCCAGAGAGGAAAGAATTGGGCAGGAAGGACCTAAGACGATAGCGTGCAGTTCTGAGAAAGTCTTGGCCAGGCTAATGGGGAGTCCTTGGACAACAGTTGTTTTCTAGAGGAGTCCTCTGTCTTCTGGTAGAATTGGCCCGGCTCCAACCTACCGTGTGCTCACTGACATGCTGGACGCATTGTGGCGAAGCATGAAAGGTAGAGCGGTTAGAGCCTGGGGTCTGTCTTGGAGGCTACTCGCCTGTTGAAGGGAGATAGGAACCGTGCACTTCCATGGCCGGCGTAGTCAATCACTTGTGCTGCACACATCTGCTTCTCTTCACGTGCTTATGGGACTTTCTTCCTGAGGCAATATGCAGGAGATGGAAATTATTGGGAAGAATATATCCCTTGCTGCTGCAGCCAGTCTTATGGCTACAGCTGGTCCTCATTCTCTTTCTTCTCCACTTGCCACCATAAACTTCCTTACCGTCAGCTATCACCTTGACAAGCTTTGGGTGCCTTATCTTGTAGCATGACCCCAAAGTTCATTCCTGAAAGTGTCTGGACCTTTGACAACCATATACCTCTTAGACTGATGTTTCTGTCCATACACATTTACAGTTACAGTGGGGCAAGGAAGTACCAAGAGGTGCCATAGGTGTTCTTGCCTCCAGAGGCAAAGAGCAGCCCACCCTCCTCCTGCTGGTCAGAATCAGTTACCTCTATCATGACAGCAGCCTCTCTTCTTTCCTCTGTTCCCTGCCGCAAGGAGTCTAAAGCGCCCTTGCTATGTCTCCTGGCAGGAATACTTGCTTCTCTTTTGGGAACAGGACCTCTAACTGCAGAGCCAAGAGTTGTGGGGATGGGTCACTGGGAGGGTTGGTCAACAGGGCTGTTCTTACTTCCACTTTTTGATTCAGGGCCATGTACTCTTGTGGATATGGGACACAGCACCATATAAAGTCCTGTGACTTAATTTATGTATTGTTCCATTGTCCTGTATGTCCAGCTTGTCTCCAGTATAACAGTCTTGATTATTGCAGATATATAACTCTCAGAATCAGTTAGTGTAAGTCCTCCAAATTTGTTATTTTTCAAAATTATTTTGGCTATTCTAGTTCTTTTGCTTTTTCACATAAATTTTATAATCTCCTTGTGTATTTCTATAAAAATTTCTGTCAAAATTTTTAATGATATTATATGAGTCTATAGATCGGTTTGGGGGATTTGACAAATTAACAAAATTGAGCCTTCCAAGTCATGAACATGGTATAGCTTTCAGTTCATTTAGGTCTTTAATTTCTCAGCCGTGCTTTGTAGCTGTGCAGGTACTGGCGCTGCACAAGTTTTGTTAGATTTAGATCTAAGTAGTTCATGTTTTTTGGTGCTATTGTAAATAGTGGTAGTTTTCTTTGTAAATCTCGCACATTTTTTAAAGTTATAGATATTTTATATGCTTCTGTTGTAAATGGAATTCATTTTCTAAATAGTTATTGCTAAGGTAAGAGTGTCTTTCAGACCCGATCTCTCCCTTCCTTAAAAAAACTCACTTAATCCTTTACACATAATGGAATCTTTATTCGTATGGAATAAGGAATGATTTCTAATCTCAGAGGTCAAGGCTTCCCTAATTTGGCAACTGTTTTTTCCAGTTTCATCTTTTATTCTCATTCCCTCTGATTCCTTATGTTTCCGATACACCTTTAAACAGTATTGTGAAATACAATCATTTACAGTTTTTCATCCTTACATGATACTGTACTATATACCACTACTGGTCCTGAGCAATATATTGAATGGGTACAGAGCACAGTGGAACCCAGCAAATTGCCACAGGTTTGCTTAATGCATGGGTTTCTTGGAAACCACAGTCTTGGGGAGGTCAGCTCCTGTAATAATCACATTCTGCCTGGCTTTTCTTGTACAGAGGCTTAGGTGACTAAGGCAAAGAGGCAGGTTGGCAAAAGCTGTAGATACTGCAAATTTCTGCTGATGCTAAAGAAACAGTTTTAGCATATTTTATGGGAAGAACATTATTAGTGCATTGTGTCATTTATGACTCAAATTTATTAAGATTTATGAACTAGTTTTCCTTGCAGTTTGGATGTCCTAGAATATCTTAATTGATTGATTAGTTAATAAATTCTGATTTGTTTTAAGTAAATTTGTCAAAAGATATTAAGTTCTGGAATAGTTTATTACTATTTATTTTATTTTTAGAGAGACAGATGCATGAACTGGGGAATGGGGCAGAGGGAGGGAGGGAGAGAGGGAGATAGGGGGAGAGAGAGAGAGAGAGAGAGAGAGAGAGAGAGAGAGAATCTGAAGCAGACTCCATGCTCAGCATGGAACTCCATGCAAAGCTTGATCCCACGACCTTGAGATCAAGAGCTGAGCCGAAATCAAGAGTTGGACGCTCAACTGACTGAGTCACCCAGGCACCTCTGGAATGGGTTATTTTTAATTGCTTTTTTCCAACCAAAATTTGGCAATAGATGTGGCAGTGTAAAACCTGGATTGCTGTTGTGTTGGATGATTAGTTGGATGAAAAGATGATTCCTTTTCTAGTCTCATTTTATTCATACAACTAGGTCATTTCTAAGTGACTTTTAATTTTGGAATCCTTGATCATAATGTTAGCATTAAATTTAGAATTTTAAAAGTGAAGACCAATGTAGCCCACTGGAGGGAGCTCTGCTCTTTTTCAGTGTTTTCAAGTGTATTTAAAATACATGCCATACAAGAGTGTATAAACTTTATCTAAATAATTTATATAAGAACAGTAGAGTGAATGCCTGTTCACTGACAATTTGCATTTTCTTGTCCAAGAGGTCACCAGTATCCTGCCTTTTGTGTTAATCATTTCCTTGCTTCTCTCTATTGTCTTAACACTTATCCTTGTATTGTTTTGGCTTCTGACATATTTTTCTCTGTTTTGAACTTTATATAACAGATATTGTTTTGGCTTCTGACATATTTTTCTCTGCTTTGAACTTTATATAACAGATATCAAAAAATACAGATATGTATTTTTCTCTGACTTTTATTTCTCATGATTTCTGAAATTCATCCATGTTGGTGTATTTAATTTTAGTTATGGAATTTTCTCAGCCACTTTACATTTTATCAGTAAGCACAATCCATTTATCTCTTCCCTTCCCACTGGAGGTTTGGGTTGCTTCCAGTTCTTTGCTTTTATAAGCAGTGCCGCTATGAACATTTATGGACATGTCTCCTTTTGCACATGTGTAAGAGTTTCTTTAGGCTCCCCAGAGTTACGTAGAGTAAAATTAGTTTAGCGGCTATTGCATGTTTGTTCAACTTTGCTAGGTAATGCCAACATAGCATAGTGGCTATGCTGTTTTATCCAGTAGTAGAAAACATTTGATATTGACTGACTTGATCTTCTGGCAGTCTGGTAAGTATGAAATGCTGTCTTGTGACACTATTTGATTATTGATGGATCAAGTGTTTTTTATATGTTTATTCATCATTCCTGGTTCCACATCTGGAAATGTCTGGTACATATCTTTGGCCTTTCTCTATAGGATTTTTTTTTTCTTATGTATTTTTACGAGTTAAAAAAAGTATATTCTGGGAGTGCCTGAGGGGCTCAGTCAGTTAAGCGACCGACTTTAGCTCAGGTCATGATCTCAAGATTTGTGAATTCGATCCCCGCGTCGGGCTCTGTGCTGACACCTCAGAGCCTGGAGCCTGCTTTGGATTCTGTGTCTCCCTCTCTCTTTGCCCCTCCCCTGCTCGTGCTTGCTGTCTGTCTCTCAAAAAATAAATAAACGTTAAAAAATATTAAAAATAAAAAAGTATATTCTGGATATTAATCCTTTTTGCGAAGATCTCCTATTTGTTTTTTTTTTTTTTTCATTTTATTTATGGTGTCTTGACAAGAGAAATTTTTTTTAATTTTAATGTAAGTGAATGTGTCAGCCTTTTTTAAAAATATACTTTATAGTTTTTGTATTTTGCTTTACAAGAGTCTTCTTATTATGGAAAATCAGAGAGATATTTTCTTATATTGTATTCTAAATTTTAAGGTTTTTACCTATGATTTTTATTCATGATGTGTATTTGGATTGTTCTGGTATTCTGTTTCTGAGAAACAACCTATCTCAAACATTAGTGACCTCAAGCATTTTATTCTGCTCATAGTTTTTGTGTCAAGAATTGAATAAGAGCACATCTGACAGTTTGCCCATTACCCATACGGCGTCGGTTGGGCTGCACAATTCACTTCCAAGATGACTTCCTTCTCTGCTCAGAGTTGTGGTTGGTGCCTTTGTGCTTCTTGGCCCCTCTCTCTTTTTACATGAGGTTTGATCCTATAGGGTATCTTCACATGGGTTAAACTTTTCATGGCATGACGGTGTTGGGGTAGTCACTGTTCTTACGTGGTGGCTGGCTTCTGAAAGATTATGTCACAAGAATGAGCATCCCAAGAGCAAGTATTTACAATAGGCAAGAAGTGGAAACTGCCAGGTAGCTGAGGTCTATGCCTGGAATCAGCAAAGCGTCACTTCTCCTATATTCTGTTTGTCAAAGCAGCCACAAGGCCTATTCACATTCAAAGGGGTAGAGAAATCATCTCATCTTGTTGAATATTTGTCTTCATCAAAGTTACACTGAGGAAGAGTCACTTTGGGGAAGAATGGGCAATACTGTTTTGGCCATTCTTGCAAAATACACTTGACCACAAAAACATTTTTTGGCAAACTACATTCATCCCCTGCATCATGGACTCCCTAAATTTATCCCATTATGGCCTCACATAAAGCAATCTCAGCCCATAGCACTTCTAAAATGCAGTTGAACGTGTGTCTGCCATCCCTTGATTAGGGCCCTGTTCTGCTTCCTTTGAGTGATCGTACATGGTTCCTGGCTCTTCCCTCTGGAGTCTTTGCTCTGCACGCTTAGTCATTTTTACTTTTCCATAAGAAATGGCTCATGTTTGCAGTGAAATAACTTTCTCATATACTTCCTGCTTACAGAAGCTTGAGATTCTTGACTTTTTTTTTTTTTTTTTTTTTTTGCATTTTAAACTGTTTCCTTTTTAGTTCAAGTGGATGGTGATTCTGCTAGTATTAGTGTCTTAAAAATGCTGTGGCTTTTGTGTGAATTTTATTGTGATTTATTCCATTAGACAAAAGTCATACAAGTGTCTTTGAGACTGGCTGTTTTCTACCTGGGCTACTTATAAGTCTGCCATGGAAAAACACCTTCAAGAGTCTTAAACTCGAACTTTAACCAAGATGATCTGGAAGGTCTGCCTTAAATCTTTTTAAGGTTATAGTAAAAGTCTTTTATAGCCACACATGTGACTACTCAGGGAGCAAATTTTACTAGAAACATCTTGAATTTGATATAGGTTGTAAGACCATTTTTACTTCAAGAATCTTTTGTTAAGAGAGATTGGGGATGAGAAACAGTTTCATTTGTGAATCAAGTCATGGCTCTTTTATGTTTCCTCTAAATTCTGCTTAAAATTCGAAGTGGTCCTTCTTTAGTTTATCTCCATCCATCCCATACCTTGTTATCAAGACTGAAGGACACTGACTGGCACTTTCAACATTCATCCTGGAAAACTCCTTATCCAATCCACCTTTCGTATTTCCTTGTCACTGCAGGGTCAGTTTTGACTGGAATTGATGCCACTGGGCAACATGGGTCTTTCCTACAACCTCCACCCTCAGCCTCCTCACAACCCTTCCTTACTCCAGTAACATGTCTCCCTGAGGCCCTTCAGAGGTCCACTGACTGCCTGTTCTGATAGAAATAAATTTCTGTTCAGCTTATCTGTTGTCGTGTAACAAAACCATGCCCAAACGTAGTAGCTTAAGACAGTCGTTATTTTTACGTAATTTTGTGAGTCAGGAGTTTGGGGGGTCTTAGCTGGACATTGACTGGGACTGCTGAGGCTGGAAAATCCGCCTCCACGATGACCTCTGCATGCATAAGTCTGGAACAGCCATGTACCACGACCTCGAGTTTCCTTCCATGCAGTGTCTCATCTTGTGGGGCCTCCCAGTATGCTGGGCTCAGGGTAGTCCCACTTTACACGATGGCTAGTCTATAAGAGGGGGCTTTCTTGACAAGAAGAGTAGGAGCTCTAAGAGGCAGGAAGGGCATTCCAGGCCAGTTAAGGGCTAGTACCCAGGACCGGCACACTCTTTTTTTGTTTCACACTTGAAGTCTAAAATTTATTTCTTAATGATCTGAAGCAAGTACAGGCTGTGTGTAGAACTGGCACACTCTTACTCTTGCCATCTTCTAGTTATCAAAGCCCTTCGAGGGGTCTCACCCAGACTCAAAACAGTAGAGAAACACACTCTGCCTCTTGATAGGGTAGTGACAAGATCACTTGCAGAGAAGCATGTGGGTGGGAGCTGCCTTTGTAAAACATCTCTGGAGGTGCCGTCTGCAGCAGGGGTGCAATTTCACATTTCCCACGTGTGGAACTCTTGGACCAGCACTCTTTATTGAATAGTCCGTATTTTCTCACTGATCCGTAATGTCTGTTCTGCCATAAACCAGGTTTCTGAATAAATGTGTATGTTTGTTTTAGATCGTCTGTCTGGGCCCATGATTTTCTACTGGGAGCCATTTTGCTGGGACAATGTCCAGAAATATTTTTGGTTGTCACACTTGGGAGGGCATGCTACTAGCATCTAGTGGATGGAGGCCAAGGATCCTACTAAACAACCTATGGTACACAGGACAGTTCTCTGCAATAAGATTATCCAGCCCCAAATGTCAGTACTGCTGAGGCTCAGAATCCATAGTCTATGCCATCAGGATAGCCCTACCATGTCATCTTAATTAGCCTTGATAGCTGGTAGGGTAAGTCACCTCACTTTGTTTTTCTTCTTTAAGAATGTCTTGATTGTTTTTGGCCTCTTGCAGTTCCATGTAAACTTAGAATCGGTTTATCATGTTTCATAAAAAAAATTATATTTTAATCAGAATTTCTCTGTAAGTATATATCTTCATGAGGAATATTGACATTGCCATTTTCCTGTTGAATATTGATATTGAATCTTAGTTACCAACATGATATATCTATCAATTTACTTCATTAATGTCTTTCGTTAGTTTTATAACGTCCTTATTAAAGGGGCTGCAAATTTTTTGTGCAAGATGGTTTGTTGGCTTGACCAGTTAGTTGTGAGTCTTTTAATAAGTTGCTTTCCTCTTTTGGGGCTTGATTTACTTAAGCAAAGAATGCGACATTTGGATTAGATCATCTCTGGCAGACTTCGAAGCCTGAGAGGACATGACCAAAGTGTTAGAATTAAATGGAAAACTTTCGATGCACACAATAAAAGCAGTCCATGAGAGGGAGCTCCTCTGCGTTTCATCTCTGGCCAGGTCCCTGCAAAGACACCGCAGCTGCTGTTGATAGCTGTGGATGCCGTGGCACAGAACTCACCTTTTCAGGGCAAAGGCAGAAAGTGACTCCCTGGGATCTCTTCAGCCACAGTTCTCCACAGAGGCACTGCCGCTGTGGGTTTTGGAAGGTATTACTTCTTTCAGGGTATGGGAATACGAGAAGCACATTTTGAACCCAGGAGGACATTTATGGATCGTCCAATTTAATCTCTTTATTTGACAAATGAATAAACTTTAACTTAGAGACACTGTTATTTTCCAAAGGACGCACCGACTGTTCCTGAGAGAATTAGGGCTAGAACAGAGGTCAAGTTTTCACACTTTAGTTGAAGGAGTTAGGGGGGTAAGCAGTGGGTATTAGTTGTGGGCTGGGAGTAGGGATGGTGTTTAGGTTTTTTTTTAATGTTTATTTTTGAGAGAAAGAGAGAGCATGTGTGAAAGAGAGAGTGGGAGAGGGACAGCGAGAGAGGGAGGAGAGGATCTAAAGCGGGCTCTGAACTGACAGCAGAGAGCCTGATGTGGGGCTTGAACTCATGAACCATGAGATCATGACCTGACCCGAAGTTGGACGCCTAACTGCCTGAGCCACCCAGGCGGCCCGGGATGGTGTTTAATTTTTAAAGAACTGAGAGATGAGTGATCTGTGAATTCCCTGGAAATACTTGCTGCAATGTATGTGCATTTGAATGTGAGAGTGTTTGTGTGCACCTGAGTGTGTGCATACTTGCTATATGTTGGCACTAGGACTTCTATTGTGATTGTTGACTTCTTAGAAATAGGATTGGACTTCTGTAAGTCAGCCATTACTTAAGCAGTAGGGGCGTTTGGGTGACTCAGTCAGTTAAGTGTCTGACTTCGGGTCAGATCATGATCTCACAGTTTAAGGGTTCCAGCCCCATGTTGGACTTTGTGCTGACAGCTCAGAGCCTGGAGCCTGCTTTGGATTCTGTCTCCTCTCTCTGCCCCTCACCTGCTGACACTCTATCTGTCTCAACAATAAATAAAACATTAAAAAAAAAGTAGAGTAACTTTTTCAGGCTTTAGAGATTTAATTTATATTTTGGAAGTGTTTGAAAATCCCTGTCTTGTAACTTGATTAAAAATTTAAGCTATCTTTCAGTTTATTTATCTTTAACTTGATTTAATGATTTCATTTTTTTTCCTCATTGACTTTTTTAAATTTTTATTTAATATTTATTCATTTTAGAGAGAGAGAGAGAGAGACAGACAGACAGAGAGCATGAGTGGGGGAGGGGCAGAGAGAGAGGGAGACACAGCATCCGAAGCAGGCTCCAGGCTCTGAGCCGACAGCACAGAGCCCGATGCAGGGCTCGAACTCACGAAGAGATCATGACCTGAGCCGAAGCTGGACGCTCAACCGACTGAGCCACCCAGGCGCCCTGACTTTTCAAATAAAGCATTGTTACTGGATATTATTTTCAGAGAAGATGAAACTCAACTTCCTTTTATTAGCCATCCCTTTTTGAATGTTTATTTACTTATTTATTTTTGAGAGAGAGGGAGAAAGAGAGAGAGAGAGACAGAGGGAGAAAGGGAATGCAAGTGGGGGAGGGGCAATGAGAGGGAGAGACACAGAATCTGAAGCAGGCTCCAGGCTCTGAGCTGTCAGCACAGAGCCAGAAGCAGGGCTTGAACCCAGGAACCACGAGATCATGACCTGAGCCAAAGTCGAATGCTTAACTGACTGAGCCACCCAGGCATCCCTAGCCATCCCTAATCAAGTCTATCATCACTATTTTTGAAATATTCCTTCGTAGTGCTTATCGTGATTCTTCTGATTCATCTCAATAGAAACTCTTTTGGTAAACTATAGGCATTTAAAAATTCTTTACTTCTGTCTGCATTTGCCTTAAGAATAAGATCTTTATAGTTTATTTGGGTTATTTTTCCTACAGGTACCATAGATGAGATTTTAAACCCTTATTTTGGCTTAAATAAATAAAAAGTAAACCACCTACTGACTTCCATGTCAACATTAAGAACTAGAGTTCTTGTATTATTTTTTCAATGCAATGCAGCCTATCTTTTTCTAACAAACTAACCGGAAAAGTTACTCTGAAGAAAATATGTATTTAGTTACCTTTCTGTTATTCTTTATCAGCTATGGTCTAGACTAATTTAAAGATAGTGTATTTAGGCTTCTCTGTGTTAGTCCAAGGAGTGATGTTGCCACTCACTGACTTGGAGGTATAGGAACAGAGGAGGGGATCAAAAGGCAGAAGGACATTGGACAACTTTGACCTCCTCCAGGACTCAGACTTCCATCTCCCTTTCAAGTGTTCCATACGCTTCAAAAGTATTTCTTTTGCATACATACCACCTTTACATTTCCAAGAGTTGCGAGGTGCTGAGGGTTTCCTGCTGGGTGAAAGAAGTGGGTTGCCCCAGCAGCCCATTAAGAACATCTTTAATCATGAAAATCGTTTGATAAAAGAACAAATTTTATTTATGTATTTAATAATGTGTCACAGGTCTGATACCTGTTTTTCTTCATTAATGTTATCTGGTAGGCATAATGAATAAATATTGAAAAAAATTCTGTGTTGGGTACAGCTGGCCATGTGTAATAATTTGAGTGTTGTGAATTCATTTATTATCTGAAGTTTAGAATTATTACATAAATTCTCAAGGATCCAAGAAATGGGGACTGTTGTTAAAGTATCTGTGTCTCCCATTGACTGCAAAAATAGAGATTTCCTTGTCGGTTTTTAGATTTCCTCCTTCCTCACCCCTGAAGCCATATCCAAAGAAGCCTACATACCAAAAGGATGTTATAAAATTTCCAGAATGGAATGACCCACCACCAGTGACGTCACAAGAGAACATCCCAGTGAGGCCAATTGTGATGGTAAGTGTGTTACAAAAGACTGGGTGGGATGGGCGGGGTGGAGTGGGGAGGTGGTAGCGGTGGTGGTGGTGGCGGCTGCGACTGGGGGCAAGTCTAGCAGCTACCAGAAATAGGATATGATCAGTGAACCACCAGCCTTAGTCTTCTTTCTACTGGTCCCTTAGGAACAATGGTCTGAAAGTACTTTAAAATAACATCTTAAGTGAAAATAGATGAGAGAGCAGTAACAGAGAAGATTAGCTGTTGAACTTTTTCACTCTTGCCTGTTGACATTTTGACATATATATGTAGGTATTTTCATATGTTCAGAGCAAGTGGGTTTCTGTGACAATTCCCTTATAATCTCCTTTTCTCTTGTGTTCTAGAATTTACTCTTCTCCCTCTTTGTCTCCTCCTGAATTTTGTTCTATTACCAATTGAGAGTGAGAAGGTTAGGATGTGAAGTATTGTGGAATGACCCTTGACACTAGGGATGAACAAAGGTAGATTCTGCTAGTTTTGGAAAACGTAAGCATATTGTAGAATAAACTAATTTTTTGGGTATACTTTTTCCTTAAAATATTCCCAGTAGAAGACTACCGTGATTGAGACAATGCTGAAGAATAAACTACAAAGAAAACCTTATATATGGCATTTTTTATGAACTGTACTCACACCAGTATTTTAAGTTAGTCTAATCTAAGAGGATTAGATGTCCAGTTCATACATTTGTTTGCAAAGATGTAATTAAAAGAAAAAGCATTTGTTTTTAAAGAGATTGCATTCTCAGTTTGAAGAGAATAGCTAAGAAACTTAGGCTTTATCAAAGATAATTCTAGAAAGAGAGTGGCACCAATGACAAATAAGGACTGCTTTAGTTTGTCAAGATGGTGATGAATTTAGTTTTAAATATGATTGGTGACAAACCTGACTCATCTTAAATGGAGGTATCTCACAGGCAGATGGAGATAATAATCCTGAAATTTAAAGGCAAGATCATATTTGGAAGTCATTAATTTATTCACTCAGTAAAGATATATTGAGTGTCTACTGTGTGACATGCCTTGTGTTAGGCTCCACAGAAACAGTAACATGTGATACGATTTTTACTCTAAAAAGGATATAGTATAAAATAGAAAATTAGAAAACAAAGTCAAATGACTTAGGGTATCTGAGGACTTTTAATTCATTCCTAATATGTATTTAATTAAGGTCTAGTTGATAGTTTCTGTCCCAGAGAAAATTAAAATATAAGCTCCATGAGATCAGGTACATTTTTTTCTTTTAGCATTTGCATTTAAACATCTAATATGACCCCGTTGGTAAAGTGGTTATTCAGCAGACTTTTTTTTCATTATAGGTCATCCAGTGTTGTTTATACAAAGGAGATAAAATCCCATATTAAATTAATGTGTATTTATGTCATTGATAATAATAACTTCTCTTCTCTATTCCACTTGGTTCTATGAAGTTGTAATATTCCTGGTGTCACCTGTAGGAGACCAAATGCTCATTAGCATATTTTAATGCTCCAAAGACAATGACTTCTGTCTTTTCATTTTCTAATTTTTCAGGAGCCTTGAAGTAGTATACCAGTGTCTTAGATTCATCAACCCTCCCCCCCCCCCAAGCTTACCCTTTCCCAGGTCATCTGTACCTATGTTTGTTTTGATACTTTTTTCTTGGCTTCTCTCCTACTTCCCCCTTAATTCAAGTGGTAGAAGTTTGAGTTCCCTGCTCATTGTAATGCCAGTAAAGCTTAGGCTGCTGCTTCTTGAGCACTGTCCAAAGGAAGAATGGCAGAGCAAGATCTGTTTCCCAACTTGGGCCTTGGTGTAGGTTTTAGAATGATGAGGTTAATAGTCAATAAAGAAACTTCATCTTTCTTAAAGAACTTCAGCTCATCATTCATTTCTTCTATTTTACTTTTCCTCTTTCTATCTTTGCTTCCTCTTTGCTTGGTGGTTTTTGTTTTTGTTTAATCCTGTCTTTTCTCTTCCCTAGCCACTTATAAAAATAATATAATAAAATAAAATAAAATAAAATAAAATAAAATAAAATAAAATAAATAAATATAAAATAAAATATAAAATAAAATAAAAAATAAAATAAAAAATAAAATAAAATAATATAAAAAAAGCTGTTGTGTTTCCTGAGAGGCAGTATAGTGTGGAAAGTAAGAGTGTGGACTCTGGAGCCAGATTTCGGGGTTTGGATCTTGGTTCCTCCATTTACTAGTTATTTGGACTTGTTTCTCTGTTTTAGTCATTGTGTTTGTGTCTCAGTTTTCTTATTGGTGAAACCGAGATGATAATAGTACCTTCTGGGGTAGGCTTGTTGTGAGAATCAAGTGAGTTCATATCTTTAAAGTGCTTAAAATGGTGTCCGGCCCACAGACGTTAACTACCATTGCTGTGATTTACTTATTCAATAGAATTGTTTTCTGGCAGGGGTGTAAGAAAATAAATCACCAATGATATCTTCCCGAGAGAATTAATATTAACATTTTTCTTCTGTATCTTTTTTTCTATACGTATTTTTACCCCCCAAAATGAGATCATGTTGAGTTTTTGTAGTCTATGTTCTTAGAACAATGTTTTGCTTCTTTTTTCTTGCTATTATTTTTAATTTTATTTATTTATTTATTTTTTTAATTTTATAATAGTTTATTTTCAAATTGGTTTACATATAATACCCAGTGTTCATCCCAACATGTGCCCTTTTTAATGCCCATCACCCCCTCTCCCCCCTCCCTCATCCCCCTTACCCTCAGTTTTTTCTTAGTCTTTGAGAGTCTCTTATGTTTTATCTCCCTCCCTCTCTGTGTCTTTTTTTCCTTTCCCCTCTTCCCCTCCCCCTGGTTTTTGCTTAGTCTCACAAAGTCCACCTATTCGTGGAAACATATGGTATCTGTCTTTTTCTGACTGACTTATTTCACTTAACATAATACCCTCCAGTTCCATCCATCTGGCTACACATGGCCAGATTTCATTTTTTCTCATTGCCACGTAGTAGTCCATTGTATATAAGTACCATAACTTCTTTATCCATTCGTCAGTTGATGGGCACTTGTTCTCTTTCCATGATTTGGCTATTGTCGAAATTGCTGCTATGAACATTGGGGTACACGTGCTCCTATGCATCAGCATTTCTGTGTCTCTTGGGTAGATTCCTAGCAGGGCTATTGCTGGATCATAGGGTAGCTCTATTTTCATTTTTTTGAGGAACCTCCACACCGTTTTCCAGAGTGGCTGCACCAGTTTGCATTCCCACCAATAGTGTAGGAGGGTGCCTACTTCTCCACATCCTCGCCAGCATCTATAGTTTCCTGATTTGTTCATTTTAGCCACTCTGACTGGTGTGAGGTGGTATCTCAGTGTGGTTTTGATTTGTATTTCCCTGATGCTGAGTGACATTGAGCATTGTTTCATGTGTCTGTTGGCCATCTGAATGTCCTCTTTGGAGAAGTGTCTATTCATATCTTCCGCCCATTTCTTCACTGGGTTGTTTGTTTTTCGGGTGTGGAGTTTGGTAAGTTCTTTATAGATTTTAGATATTAGTCCTTTATCCGATATGTCATTTGCGATGATCTTTTCCCATTCCGTTGGTTGCCTATTCGTTTTGTTGGTTGTTTCTTTTGCTGTGCAGAAGCTTTTTATCTTGATGAGGTCCCAATAGTTCATCTTTGCTTTTAATTCTCTTGCCTTTGGAGACGTGTCGAGTAAGAAATTGGTGCGTCTTAGGTCAAAGAGGCTTTTTCCTGTTTTCTCCTCTAGGATTTTGACGGTTTCCTGTCTCACATTCAGATCTTTTATCCATTTAGAATTTATTTTTGTGAGTGGTGTAAGAAAGTGGTCTAGTTTCATTCTTTTGCATGTTGCTGTCCAGTTCTCCCAGCACCATTTGTTAAAGAGGCTGTCTTTTTTCCATTGGATACATTTTCCCGCTTTGTCAAAGATTAGTTGGCCATATACTTGCGGGTCCATTTCTGAGTTTTCTATTCTATTCCATTGGTCTATGTGTCTGTTTTTGTGCCAATACCATACAGTCTTGATGACCACCGCTTTGTAGTAGAGGTTAAAGTCTGGGATTGTGATGCCTCCCGCCTTGGTTTTATTCTTCAGTATTATTTTGGCTATTCGAGGTCTTTTGTGGTTCCATACAAATTTTAGGATTGTTTGCTCTAGCTTTGAGTATTTATTTATTTTGAGAGAGAGAGAGAGCGCGCGCGAATCCCATGCAGGCGCCTCACTGTCAGCATAGAGTCCGGTGAGGAGCTTGAACTCATGAGTCATGAGATCCTGACCTGAGCCAAAACTAGGAATTGGATGTTAACCAACTGAGTGACCCACTCACACTGTTTTTTATGTTATTAAACATTCAACATCATATTTAATATCTGCATCTTGTCTAGTATAAAAGTAATATATTTTATGTATCTAGTCCCTTACTGTTAGATATATACCATGTTTCTAGTTTTCTGGTAAATAGTGTAATGAGCAATGTCTTTACAGATAAATAGTTGAGTATCTCTATGGTATTTCTTTTTTATTTTATTTTATTTTTATTAAAAAAATTTTTTTAATGTTTTATTTTATTTTGAGAGAGAGAGAAAGAGAGAGAGAGAGAGAGAGAGGGAGAGAGATGGAGCACAAGCAGGGGAGAGACAGAGAGAGAGGGAGACACAGAATCTGAAGCAGACTCCAGGCTCCGAGCTGTCAGCATAGAGCCCGATGCGGGGCTCGAACTCACGAACCATGAGATGACTTGAGCCGAAGTCGGACGCTTAACCGACTGAGCCACCCAAGTGCCCCATCTCCATGGTATTTCTTTGAGATAACTTTTGGAAGTAGATTTGCTAGGCAAATGCAACAATTTACATGCCTGCCTTCAAAAATGAACACCTAATTTAGTTCCTTTAAAAAAATTCACAAATCCACATGGTCTTCGACTTTCTTTTGTAATTCAGTAATTCTCCAAAAACAAAATTGTAAAATAACTTTCCAGCTCCTTTCGTCCAAATTTATAAGATTTTTCTATAATGATACTTTTGTAAAAAACTATTATAGAAAATCTTTGTAAATGATTTCTTCATGTTTTATCTGTAAAACCTCAACGTTTCTCTTTGTGATTGTAAAAAGGAAGTTTTAAGAATTAAAGTCTAGTACCCTTTATAAGAAAGGAGATACAAGAATGTTGCACTGGTAAACTTTGAGCAAATTATTTAAACTCTCTGAATTTTAGTTTTTCTTCCTACTATCTCCAGTTGTCCTGGGACCTCTTGCTTTTCCCGCCTTCTGCCGTTGCCTAAGGTCTAGGGGCTGCTCTTTAATGTTGTACTTACTTGATTTTTGCTTATAAAAAATAGAGACTTCTTGAAAGCAATAGACTTTAATTTTGTTTTAAATAATCACTCAGTTTGGACAGTGTGTGAATATGGGTAGGTATTCTTTGACTTAATTTTGAGTTAATACAATTTTATTTTCATGGGTACCTCGTTGATTAGTTGGAATTCCCACAGGAAAAAATAGCTAGTCAGTGTCATGCTTATTGCCTTAGTTCTCTTGCAACTTATGAATACTCATTTATGATATAAACTGATCTTTAACATTTATACTTCTCTGCAGTCAATGCAAAGAAAGGTAGTTTATATTTCTAGTTATTATTTTAAATCAAATTACAAATAACCAAGTCAAAGAAATTTCTCATACCACTGCCTATTGAAACCTTTATTCTTTTTTTCTTTCTACCCTCCCCATTAGAACTCTGAGATGTGGTACAAGCGTCACAGTATTGCTATCGGAGAGGTGCCGGCCTGCCGTCTCGTCTACCGCAGACAGCTGACGGAGGCCAACGTAGAAGAGATATGGAAGTCTATGACATTATCATAGTATGTGCATTTGATACGAATGAGAACTTTGAGTGTTTTTTTTTTGTAGTTTGCTTCTCTACTATCTGCATATTTAATTTTCTGCAATTATGTATTAAAAGCTTGACTTTGTATTATTTGCAGCTATGCTGCTGAGCAAAAACATAATTCAACTGAATTCTGGGAATTTTCTTTTATCATTTATATGACAGTTAAGAATAGGAGTTTAAAGGTTCTTAAACTTTCTACTAACACTGAAGTTTTATGTTTAATGAAACACAGTGATAAATATCATCTCCTAGATACTTGCTGTACTATAGGTAATTAGAGTAAATGATGTTTTAGAGTGTTTTCTTTCCCTCACAAACACGTACTAGTTGCAGTTTCTTATCATTGGATAAACTCTTTTCTGTTTTTATTGTATCTTATAAGATCATTTTCCTGGCACTTAAGATGTTATGATATTAAATTAGTGAAGCAATATGTTAATGGCCAAAGGATCTTTTAAATTTGTCTCATCATATTTAGTTTCTAGTCTTTTTGCCAAAGATTGTATAAAATGCATGAAAGCAGCACATTTTGAAGACTGATCTTTTTACATGCCAGGTTTTGGGGGTAATAATGATTTTTTTTAAAGCAATTAATTATCATATATTTTTTCAGTTTACAGAAAGTCCTTGGCCTGGATTCTTTGGAAGAAGTCTTAGATAGTAAACTGGTCAACTCCAAGTTCATCATCCACAATGTATACAGCGTGAGCAAGCAGGGGGTTGTCATCCTTGATGACAAGTCAAGTAAGTGCATAAAAACCATTGTGATCCCATTTGACCCACTCTGCTGGCTGCACAGGTCCCTCAGCTTCTTTTTGACCATTGCCCAAACTCTCAATAAATGTACCTCCTTGTTATGTGTAACCTTGTCTCACTTTCATGCCTTTTAAATGATTGTGTGGATTAAGGAGGTGTCATGGTTAGGAGAATATCCAGGAGTCAAAGCCTCAGCACAGTGCATCCAGAGGCTAGTTCAATGTTAGCCATATTGGGCATTAAGTGGTTCTGTATTATTCACAGAAAATCCCTGAAAAGTAAGTAGGGTTAAGACTTGAGTGCTTAAGTCACTTTGCAACCGGGTCTTGGAGATGAATTTTAGGTTTCAGGTGAGTTTGACTGATTTAGGTTCTCACTGACCTTTTCATTATGGAGTCTCTGTGGTAGATTTTCCAGAATAGTCTTGGTTTATGTCATTTTTTGTTTTGTTTTGTTTTGTTTTTTGTTTTTTTTTTTTTTTTGGTTAATAAAGGTAGTTATTTAAATGCTGAAGTTGCTTCAATTTTTTTATACCTTTCTTCCAAGCCAGTTTACAAACCAGGAAAAAAAGACATTAGGTTGCTGCCTATCCTGGTTTTTCTGTTTGGAAAAATAAGGTAATGCTACCCATGGTGGGCCAGAATCCCCAAACTGATTTTAAAGCTTCCTTCTCTTAGATCAGGGATGGATGAGAATTAGATGGGTTTTTTGAATGATTCTTCCTTTCCTTCCAACCCTTGGTCCTGGAAATAGCTGGAACTAGAATGATCTTTGGATGTGGGAAGATGGTATAGTACTTTTGGGTTTTTATAAATTATTATTAAATTTAGAGCTGGAGACTCCTGGGCAACAAGATGAAACTCTACCAGAAGGAGCCTCAGCCGCTGTGAGAGGGGAAGAGGTTTTTCTAGGCCATGTTTCCTGACAGGAACAGAATGTGTCATTGAAACTTGAAACACTTCTTTTATATAGCCCCTGTATCGGGAATGGAGGACATTAAGGAAACAAATGAATTTGTGACCTTGTGAAATATCAGGTTAATATCAACATATAAAATTAACTTACATAGAATGATGGAGGTATTGCCTTTGAAATATATCTTCAATATATATAAGATTTGAAATATCATATATATATCTTTGAAATATATAAATCCTTCCACATTCTTTGAGTGTAGCAAACATGAATACTTTTACCTACCACTTAGATCACTAGTTATCTTTTGTCTTATCAGGTTCTTCAGAAAGAAGAGCCGCAGGTTTATTAGATCTAGCACAGTTCAACCAGCATCTTTGCAGTTTTTAGAACGTGGAGAAGGGGAAGCATGAGTGATGGTCCATTTCATCAGAGGTCTGTGCCAGGGCCAGGAGGGGAGAGACTCCGGAAAAAAGACTCAGCTGGGATTTTTTCTAGCGGTGTTAACAATTATTATTTCAGGCTGTCCTAAAAGGAATAGCCTCTATTAGTATATCAGTAGAACTTTCTTGCCTTAAAACATATTGAAAATTGAAATGTGTAAAATGATACTTACAATGGATATTGGATATACAGAATTTACCTTTTTTTTTTAGGTGTTTAATGAACTGAATTCACAAATATAATTGATAACTAATATTTTTGCTTTTTCTGGTTTTTCTTTTCCTTCTTTAATTTCTAGGATAACTGATTTGTTAGTTTGTTACTTTGGAATAAACTGTCAGATTTCACTTTTCACTAAAGTTTCAAAAGGTGCATCTTATTCTTAGAGAAATTTGCAGGCATGATTTATAAAAGCATATTGGAACACTGCTGCTAAAGAAAAATTTCCATTTTTTAAAAATATTCAGCTATATTAATAGGCGATTTGTGGTTTGCGATTGGCAGATAGGTTTCATATTATTTGGGCAGGGTATATATTCTTATGATACTATATATGTATATAATTATTTGCGTTATATGCAGTTGAATAAAATATCTTCTTTTTATTTTCATTTCTTTGCAGAAGAACTTCCTCATTGGGTACTGTCAGCTATGAAGTGTTTGGCAAATTGTAAGTACTAATTATCCTTCAGTTTTGTGAGATTAACAGAAATTAGTGCCCTGAATTAGAAAATGCTTTTGCTCAATGGCCTGAACATTGATTTGACACCTGTGAGACTGGCAGTTGATTATTTTGGGACTTGTGTGCTTTTACTGATGAATTTGCGGCTTGGTCAAAGGGCTGAGTTATAGAACATTTTTTGAAGGAATTTTGTGCTTTTTTTTCCTAGTACATAAAAATCACACTACAAATTCATCCATAGTACTTCTGACTGTTTCATCACAGTAAAGAAAAATTAGTAATATTGAATATAATATTGTACAGATAGTTGTCTGTTGACAGTTTACACATTTTTATTTCTAAAGCATATATTTTATTCCTAAAACATATATTCCTAAATATGTCCTATATTTACATCTCCATTTGCTCAGCAGATCCTGTTTCCCATTAACTTTTTTATAGGGCACCAGTTTAAGTGGGAAAGAAATGTTTGGACTATTCTGACTGATAAGCAGGTTGGTTTGGAAGGAGAAGAGCTTGCGTGCAGAAAGCAAGAGGGGATGTTTCAGTAATTGGATGTAAAATGAGGGGGCCAGGATCGTGGTGGTCCTTCTGAGGATTTTCTTAGGCACACACAGTCCGTTTCACAGGCCTATGATAGCCACCTCATCGGATACTGGATACCGTAGGCACTGTGAAAAATGTAGAACAGGATCTCACTAACATTGCCATTTTTTTTCTGGAGATTTTTTAGAAGTCTTAACCCAAAGGAAGGATTTTCATGGTTAATGGCTGAACCCAAATAAGTGATTTAAAAAAAATTTTTTTTATTTTATGTTTTTATTTATTTTTGAGAGCAGGAGAGACAAAGCATGAGCGGGGGAGGGTCAGAGAGAGAGGGAGACACAGAATCTGAAGTAGGCTCCAGGCTCTGAGCTGTCAGCACAGAGCCCAACGCAGGGCTCGAACTCACAGACTGTGAGATCATGACCTGAGCCGAAGTCGGACACTTAACCAACTGAGCCACCCAGGCGCCCCCCCCCCCCAAATAAGTGATTTTA
Organism: Paguma larvata; assembly: GCA_030068075.1. NCBI lineage: Eukaryota > Metazoa > Chordata > Mammalia > Carnivora > Viverridae > Paguma > Paguma larvata. The sequence continues at coordinate 105,710,002 of CM057826.1, forward strand.
ATGAGAAGAATTCTAGTTCTTTTGGCTGACTAATAATGGTGCTATTTGGTCTATGAGACCTTTAAGTCTCACAGATGGCCTGAGAGAGGTACCCTTTGGGTAGAACTAACAGGTACAGAGACAGGTATAACAGAATTTTGAGTTAGTAGACCCTGAATGATTTATTTAATTGGTGGGAGTTTTGTTTGATTATAGAATGAAATTAAGATAACTAGGCAGCTTACTGTAGGTAATCTCAGTCATAATATGTGGACAATGATTATACACTATCATTCTGAATATGAATATCAATTATTAACGTGTGGGAATCCCAAAGTTCTCTGTGTTTAACTATTAAATTTTCATTGGTTTTGGTTAATATTTTGGAACCTCTGACATGTAGAGTGGTTTTAGCTTGGGAGAGTGCTTTTTGTTATTCCTGCTCAACCATTTGAGGTAAATTAAATTTAAATTATATCTTTGGCCAGAGTTGGGAATGATGAGCTAGAAGGTCTCAATGCAAAGTTAAATGACCCATTTCCAAATTCCTGGCAAACAAAGAATTTGTCAATTGATGAACTGGGAAAGAATAGAAGAGGCCCCTATGACAAATCCAGGCTATAATATGTTTTATAATGTATATTAAGGTGGGGTTATGATTCAAATTTTTCCATGATGATCAAAACATTGTGAAGAGTGTAAGTTTTCCCACAACTAAGATGTATATTTGGAGCCACAAAAGCTTCTGCAGGAATATTAGAATAATTGGAATTATCTATCAATGGAGAGAAAAGATATAAAGAGCAACTTACGAATGTTCTCTGTGTGTGGTGGTGTTATATTACTAGGTGGAAATTCTTGAAAACAGGGACATGTCTCACTTGTATCAAGTTCAGTGTTTTACAGATGGTTGGCATATCCATAAAAATGCTTATTTGTATGTCTAAGACAAAAAAGGTGACCTAAGGGCAAAAATATCCTTGTGAGTAGTTTTGTGAAATTATTAAATTTTTCAAATTCTCCTTGGCCTCTTGAATCTACTTTGAGTCTATCAAAGTCATGACCTTTTCCTTATCCTTCTTATGCTTACTGAGTCTAGATTCCCATTACAGTCATGTAATAGGGAACAGAAAGCATAGGCTGGCTGATTTACATGATATTTTGAAGGTCTCTTGCCTCCTTTTCTATAAGTTTGGTGCCTACCTCTTTCTCTGAGGTCCACTCATAGACCGTGTGCACACAGACCTATGTACTTTCTTTGTTGTCCAGCCTCATGGTTGGCCATAGGATGATGAACCGATACTAAGTACAAAACCCGGTTAACTGTGTTTTTCTTTGTTGTGCAGCTATATTGCAAGAATTCAATAAAAAAAAACCAGACACTACTCTTTTCCAAGATCTGTCAGGAATAACATTTATAAAAGCTATTCTGGGGGTGCCTGGGTGGCTCAGTTGGTTGAGCATCCTACTTCGGCTCAGGTCATGATCTCATGGTTCATGAGTTCGAACCCTGTGTCAGGCTCTGTGCTGACAGCTCGGAGCCTGGAGCCTGCTTCAGATTCTGTGTCTCCCTCTCTCTCTGCCCTCCCCCGCTTGCTCTCTCTCAAAAATAAATAAACATAAAAAAAAATTAAAAAAAACCCCAACCTATTCTGAAGTTTAAGATGATTAAGAAACAGAAGATCTTAGAAATATGGCCTCCTCTCATAACGCCTACTATGCATTTGCATTTGTCTGGAAACTTGTTTTTTTTGTGTGTATTTTTCACCAGAATGATGAAATGTTTGTGCAGGGATACAGCTGCTTACAATCAACCACATGCTTATCTTGGGAGGGAGTAATTCATGGCAATAGGGATTACTGAGACCTTAAACTAATTACTTCAATCGTCAAAGCTTAGGGTGTTTCAAAGGAGGAAGCAATCAAGAATGGTGATTATGTTGGCTGCCAGGTTAACATGGTACCACACAAGTCTTTCGTAATTTTCATTATTTTAGTCAATCACATTATTTTATGAGATGTATACAGAATATTAAAAGGTAAGAGGATTTTTAAGGGGACTAACAAAAAACCATTTCACTTTGTCCCATTGACCTTGAAATGTGAAGGCCCAGAATGTTTACCTGTTTTTTTTAGTTTGATCCTTTCTCTTTAGTTACAGTGGTACTGGAGGAAGGCTTTCTTTCAGTTAAAAAAAATTTTTTTTAATGTTTTTTATTTTTAAGAGACCGAGAGAGTATGAGTGGGGAAGGTACAGAGAGAGAGAGGCAGATACAGAATCTCCGAGCTGTCAGCACGGAGCTCGATGCGGGACTTGAACCTACCAGCTGTGAGATCATGACCTTAGCCAAAGTTGGATGCTTAACTGACTGAGCCTCCCAGCCATCCCTCTTTCAGTTTTTAATGAATTTGTCTTTCGCTCTCCTGAGGGTAGAGCTCTGTTTGAAGCTAGTTGTTCAGTCTTGTGTTCTGCTGGCCCAGAACTGGCCAGTACACTTGCACTTCTCTCTTCCATGCTGTCATGGAAATTTAGAGGACTGGCCAGACTCTCCCTCATGAGGCCACTTGCCATTTCCCCAAGGCACGGGCAGGTCTGGTTTGTCTCTCCACTTGTCAATGTCTACGTGTGGTCTATGTGTGGATTCTTGGTGGCATTTGCTACTGTATCTGTAGAGAGCTAGGCATTTCTTCTTCTTCCTCTTTGGTCCCAGATACAACTGGATCTTTACCTTGCTGTCTACATGGGATACGGCTGGGACCACATTGTTCCAGGCTTCTTATTGTTACCCTAACTTTGGAATATGCTCTGCTTGATACACTATCTTCCAAAGGTTGGTTGGGGATCAAATAGAGTTTTACCATCAGAATGAATCACAGGACACAGTGTAAAATCTCCTTTTAGAATATCTTTAAGAAAAAAGGAGTGTAAGTTTTTATTAGTCTGAAATATTTTAGTTAGAGTCAGAAATTGATTAACTCAACTCTGATTCTAGGATTTCATAATATAGCAATGATAAAATACTGAAAAGCTTTGAAAATTGCTTTATAACCTGTCTATTACATATGTGAGATAATTATCATATTGGTCAACTGTGTCAAGCCTAGGAAAACGTCGAATATTTCAAAGAAAATAATCGTCTACATTTAATAAAAATGCCTTTTAGAAGGATATAAAAGAACGAGTGGGTTTTTTTAAAAAATGCAGGTAAGCCAGTGATTTTCCTCCTTGTTTTATAATAGGTTTCGATTTAGACATGAAGAGTATTTGTATAAGCAAATGTATAATGTCCCTTTATGTAACGTCAATTTTCCCCATGAAAACTTTTGTGATCTGGACTATTTGTACATACCATACATATGCACAGAGACTAATCCTTATAAGTGATCATCCCCGTAATGTTTCTTCTTTCTCTCTCTCTCTTTTTTTAACAGGGCCTAACTGTTCAGATATGAAGCAGCCTATGTATTTAGGATTTGAAAAAGATGTTTTTAAAACTATAGCAGATTACTATGGTCACTTGAAAGAGCCTCTACTTACATTTCATCTTTTTGATGCCTTTGTCAGTGTATTAGGTAAGTTGGAATATAATGAATGTGTGTCTGTATTATTGATGCTGAATCATTTCATTTTCCAGTGTCTTGAGGTTTCCATTAGTCAGACCTCCTTAGCGTTTCTGAAACAAAAATGGATGAAGTGCTTGCCTGGTTACAGTCCTGCTCTTTGAAGGAGGAAGAGAAAATGGTTTTGCTCTGTTAAGAAGCTCAAAGCAAGGGCTAATAGTTTTTACTTCTTAAGAAAGAATAATATGCTATGTGTCACTTTTGTGCAAAACAGTACAACTTCTTTGGTAGAGAAGAATGTCAATTTGACATTTACTGTTGGAGTAGATCTACTACTCTGGATGTGCCTTCGTGAACACTCATATATGGGAGACAGATTTTCATTTAGAAATCTAATTTCTTTTCATAGAAGGAACAGGTTTTGGTGGAGCCATTTGTTATTTGTGATATGAAAAATAAATATAGTAACTTTATCATTCTCTGAAACTTGTTACTATTCTTCACATAGATCTATAGGTTAGAATTTACAGTATCGCAAAAGCAGGGTAGAAAGGAAAAAATATCAATGTTATTGCTATAGGCCTTTTTGATATTGTTCCTTTCTTCTTGGATATCAGATTTTCCTGTTGCTATTGTGATTGTTCAATAGATATTACTGTTTTATTGTTTGCTTTAATGACCCATCATTGTGTGGGTATCATACTCTGTTATGTAAATTTATAGGAATTTGCATGCTCTTGTTCCTGAGTACTGTGGGGTTTAGCCTCCTTCCCTTCCCTTCTGTTCCCTTTCTCTTTCTTTCCATCTTTCTTCTTGAAAAGTATGGATGCCGCCATAGTGTCCTAACAAAATAACTGTCAGCAATATTTGAGTAATTTACCTGATCTCATAGTACAGTACTTTAAATTTTAAGTTTCTGTAAGTTTTCTGATTAGAAGAATCAAAATACAACAACTATAAATCATGTGCATAAGAATGAGTTTGTTTTTAGAGGGATTACTATTGGGAACAGATGAAAAGATTAGGCCTGTTACAGGGGTTTGAGACCACTGGGCTGTCTTAGTATTTTGTTTTAAAACAAAGAGCATCGAGTGCTTGTGTCCTTTTGAACATCATATCTAATGATGAATACTTGCTGTTGTTTAATATGCATTTAGACTCATTGAGTAGATTGTTTTAGCCACTCACTGCTGTTGTGCCGCTGGTAAAATAAGAATGCTAAAGACTAGAATAAAAATTACTTAGATTTTCTTCTCATTTTCCATTTTCACAATGTTCTCTGGTAAAAATGATCTGGCTTGGAAACACGAGTACCAGGAACTTTTTTTAGAGAACAGATTCCAGCTGTGTTTATGACGTCACTGGTCTGTTCTCCCACATTTGTTCATTTTGATCTCCACTAGGAATTAAAGCTGTTTATTTCCAAATTGATGTCAGAATCAGCTGCCCTCCGAAATATCACTAATACAGGGCTTAGAGTGGAGAAGGATGACTATAACTGGAGAATTTATGGCAATTAATTAGCAGCAAGAATAGACTAATGTGTACGGTAGTCAAGATTTATTATCCTTCTCTGATCCAGTCCTTCTGAAGTGAACATGTTTGAGACATCCTGCACTGAATACTGTATGTTTTAGATCCTTATGTAATAAAAGAAGAAATATAAACACTTTTAGATTATTATAAATTTGATCACTATATGATCAACAAAGATCGTCTATTGCAGTAATCCTGTTAAGAGTCGGTAGGAAAAGGTATTATATATAGATATGTACAAAGCAGGTATATAGGTTGAATCTTGGTGCAGTTGACTCCATTCTTCAAACCTTTTGAGTTACTTGGACTGCAGTAGGATGCTATTTGATAAGTAATAAAGTAGGTAATCAGCAGACTTCGTGTAGAAGCTAAAAATTCTATAGCATTTTCAGTAGAAATGATTTTCAGTTTAATTAATGGATTTTGAGGTGTATTCCTTTGCTTCTAGAATGAAATAATGCTAGCTTGATGCAAAAGCTGTGACCTTGAGAGCGATTAGTTATTGATACATGAAAAAAACATCTAAGAGTTCTTAAATTAAAAAAGAAACCAAAAAAACCATTATTTTTGGAGTTGTAAGAATTATTTTTTAATCATTAGAAAATGATTTAATTTGGGTCAACACTCATACTAAACAACATAGCTGTATGTAATAATTAATTTGCATTTTCAAAATGGCAGTTTCTTATTAAGACAGAATTTGGCTGACTCTTAAATAAGGGGTGAATGAGATGGTATTGCATCATTCCCTCACATTCCATATGTAGCCTAGAATATATTGAGCTGTGTAGCTTGCCATAATTTGTCATATTGAGGAAAAATGGAGCCACGCAGGAAGCACAGAAGGGTTTGGCAGCAGGAGATGGTGTTTGGACAGTGGATGACTTGTGGGTTGTATAATATTATAATCTTAGTTCCCACACTGGTGATCTTTGGGCCAAATCTGACTTATAAATACATTTGATTTGACCCTCTCTGTTTTGTTTTGTTTTTTTGTTTTGTTAATGTTTATTTATATTTGAGAGAGATAGAGACAGAGAGACACAGGGACAGAGAGACAGAGCACAAGTCGGGGAGGGGCTGGGAGAGAGGGAGACACAGAATCCAAATCAGGATCTAGGCACTAATCTGTCAGCACAGAGCCTGACACGCGGCTCATGACCTGAGCCGAAGTCGGACGCCCAACCACCTAGGCCATCCAGGCACCCTGACCTGTATGTTTTAAAAAGAAGATTTAATAAATTGCCAAACTTTAAGAAACAGGAAATTTGCATCAGAATTTGTAAATCTGTGAAGAGAAAAAGTTGAAAATGTGGCAGCTCTGGGCTTGAAGTTTCATGGGCACAAATTGCTGTATCTTTGTGACTAGTGCCACCACTAGAAGGAGCAAGTGTTCCAGGGACACAAACTCCAATATGCAGTGCTTCCCACTGTTTCTCAGGCTCTCAAGCCAAGTTCACTTGACTCTCTTTGCTCATTTTTCCCTTTTGTCTGCTCCTGCAGGCACTTGGGCTTTTGGTCCTGGCTTATTTGCTCAGAGGCTGCAATACTGAGTAGCTCTTTGCTGCTCCCTCTCTTCTAAATGTCAAGTTTAGAAAATGCCATCGAAATTCACTAGATTGATTGTACACTGGATGATCAAACTAAATAGTCGAGATCTCCTTCTGTGTCTTTTTAACCTAGAGACCTCTATAAGGGTCAGCTTTCCGCTCTTTGGCTCTTTTGTCTGATGGCTTCTAGGAGATCCTCTGGAGCTGTGTGCCATCTTGGACTTATTACCTCTTGCTCTTATGCTCTTCAGGTTATCCCAGGGTCCGTATCCAGTGGTAATTCTTAAGGGAAAACAATTATTTTTTCAGAGCATGCCTAACTGGTGTGCTTGACCAGGTAGAGGGCTCTTTCCCATGTTAGTCCAAAGTGCTTGCCGGTGGTACTCTCTGCTCTCAGAGCCCAGGGCTTATGGCCGGAGCTTTTGAAGATGTAGATGGGCCAAGGTAAGGATGTTGAATCATTTCCAAATAAAATGATTACTGTTATGTCAGTGGCTAGAATAGAGTGGGGTTAGGTGCTCCTTAAAAATAGCAATTTAGGAAAGTGCCTAAATATTTCTTCTCTATAATGAAATACCTAAGCTGTTGATAAATATACCAGTAATCACTAGGATAGCTGATAAGATTTTTGGGAAAAAAAAATTAAGACTTTTCTCATACCATTCATCAGGATGAATTCCAGCTGAATGAGAGAATTAAATGTAAAAAATATACATCTAAAATATAGTTGATACTTAACTGATATTAGGTGGGTGAAGGACTTTCTCAGCGTGAAAGGAAAAGAAGTCATAAAAGTGCTGTAGCAGTTTGGGACTCTTCATCCAGGAAGGGGCATCATCTTGTATGTAGGTGAATCTGTGTCTACTTTTAAGCAATTCACAAAGGCGACTTGTTTGCCTTTCCTTAAAACCCTCTAGAGAAATAGTCTTGCTATGTCTTTTTTTAGGCAGGGAGTTCTTACCAATTGATGTGTAGTCTGAATTCTTTTGCCTTAGTATATAACCTTTTCCTTTTTAAAACCTCTTCTCAGCAAAAATGAAATCGACTTTTTTTTTTCTTTCCTTTGATTGTTTGAAAACTTGAGTCTTCCTGAGTCTCTCCTTCTCTGGCGGAGCAGACCGGATCCCACTTGACTTTCGGGGAATGCTGGGCCCTTTGAGGAGTCTTTATGTTTCTCTTCTTTTTTGAATCTCCCACAAGGAATTGCTTATTGGTAACATTGCATATATTAGTGGAAATATCATTTCACTTTACAAAAAAAAGAAATTTCTGTTTGTAATGATTTGAGAATGGAAATCTGATGTAACCACTGGAGAATGGGCAGGAGGGGGACAAAGGTAGGTGTCATCCACAGCACTGACAGCTCTGACCCTGTCATGTGGTTTTCATGGCTGAGCTGTCACCTAATCTCTAATCATTTGGAATAGTTTAATTTTATTTATTATCATAAGGAACACTTGGGATTTTTTTTGAATATTTAGTTATTTATTCACTCATCCTTCATCTATCAGGCTAAACAATGACATGTTACCCTGATTGAAAAAGTCTCACAGATGAATTGTCTAAGTTATTTGGTGGATTATTTATTATCTTTTCATTATTTTATTCTTATTTTACCACTGGAAACATCTCCAAACTCAGGAACTTGGTTTGGTTTGTTTACTGAAGTGTCCCCACTTTGATGAATTACTCTGTTTTTTTCATTGATAAATGGTGGTAACGCCTATTATACTATTAGATATGAAAACATGAAACTTAAAGCAGTGGGTTATACTTGTTTTCCTACCAAGTTTTATTTTTTTTGTTTTGAAAAACACAAAAAATTGGCAAAATGTATAAATTAAGATAGGGTAATCATATATTGCTAGCTCGCCATGGCTTCTCTCAAATGATAGCAAGATTGTTTTATGTGAAACTACTTGTGATGGATCTTTATAATCTATGATTGGAAGAAGCACTAGTGTATCATTCTGAAATGAAAGAAACAAGTTCCCTCTGGGGCTTCTGAAGGTCCTTGTCATTTTCCTGAACAGGAAGACTCAGTATTTTTATGGTGATGTTGAGGTTGTAGAAATGATGACAGATGAAAAGTTACTCTTTTAGCTTTTGTTGAGCAAAGTGAAATTAATCCAAAGAATAAAATAGTTACGTTTAAACTCTGGTTATAAAATGATGAGAGCCTGCTAATATCCTTCAGAAGCTCTTAAAACCTAAAGCACCCCCAAGAAGTTGAAAGACCCCAAGAAGCTCTTTTTTTAAAAAAATATTTTATTGTCAAATTGGTTTCCATATAACACCCAGTGCTCATCCCAACAAGTGCCCTCCTCTGTGCCTGTCACCCACTCTCCCCTCTCCCACACCCCCCTCACCCCTCAGATTGTTCTTAGTCTTTGAGGTTCTCTTATGTTTTGTCTCCCTCCCATTCTGTGTTCTTTTTCTTTTCCCCTCTTCCCCTCTGCCATGGTTTTCTGCTAAATCTCTCAAAATCCACCTATGCGTGGAAACATATGGTATCTGTCTTTCTTTCTCTGACTGATTTATTTCGCTCAGCATAATACCCTCCAGTTCTATCCATGTTGCCACACATGGCCAGATTTCATTCTTTCTCATTGTCACGTAGTATTCTGTTGTATATATATATACCACATCTTCTTTATCCATTCGTCAGTTGATGGACACTTAGTCTCTTTCCATGATTTGGCTATTGTCGGAAGTGCTGCTATGAACATTGGAGTACACGTGCCTCTATGCATCAGCACTCCTGTGTCCCAAGAAACTCTTTAAAATCAGTAATAGTTTATGATCTTGAAGAATCCACTAGTACTTATTGAACATGTATTTTGAGTTCAACTGCAGACTGTCATGTTTAAACTAAATTCTCTTGCAGTCATTTCCCCCTGAGTTCTGTAATGTGCTTTTGTCAGTAACCTTTTATTGAAAGAAAAAAAAAAAGATTAGGTAATAGTCAACAACGAGAAAGAAGTTAGGAAACAGAGAAATCAGATTAAGCTGTTTTGAGAACCTAAGTATTCCCTCACGTGTTTGAACTGAGTAAAGCATTACGTAGCACTCCAAGATTCAAAGGCAGAACTAAAAGTGAGTCCTGCTTTGACATTTGAACAGATTGAAAAATAACATCCTTGGAACAGGTTGCCAAGAAGGACTGAAGTATTACAGGCACATCAAATCTCAGCTTTTTCCCCATACGTCTTCCCTTTGATCATATTCATACCACTTCATGGATCACCCATGTGCTAAGGATTTCCACTCCGTACTTTCATCCTGAATCTGTCTCCTGACCTCTGACCAGAATATCTATCTGGCTCTGGCTTTGTATTCCTGGATGTTTGTTATACAAGAGCCTCGGTTCAAACTCAGGAGTCTGTAAGCCACTATTTCAGAAAGTGTGTGTTGGACGTGAATTTTTTGTAGTAGAACAGTGTTAAACAAAGAAAAAGACAAAATACTGTCTTTTTATAATATATACATATATAATATCAGAGTACATATATATATATAAAATATCAGAGTACATATAATATATATAATATTAGAGTACATTGTACATAGTAGTATATTTATAGACTTTATTTTAAATACCTATGTATATGCATATATATTGTATTGTAACATATATTTCTTAATTTTAGTTATAGTAAAAAAGTTTTGAAAAAGAAACTTGCTCTAAATTTCATCTCTACCTACCTACATAGTAGTAAGAAGATTATGAGGATTTAACGAATGAGAAAATCTCTCAGAAAGTGTAATACTGCTCAAATATACTAGTAATGGTAGTTAATTGTGAAAGAGGCTTATGTGATACATGGTTTGTCCTTACACTTAGATAAAAAATTAACTTTTTACCTATGAATCATATATGTTTTTTAAGTTTATTTCTTTATTTTGAATGAGTGAGAGAAAGAGAGAGAGAGAACATAAACAGGGAAGGAAGGGGCAGAGAGAGCAAGAGAGAGAGAGAATCCCAAGAAGGCTCCGTGCTGTCAGCACAGAGCCTGATATGGGGCTTGAACCCATGAACCCTGATCATGACATCAGCCAAAATCAACTATCCACCACTTAACTGACCGAGCCACCCAGGCGCCCCCTATGGATCATATTGTTTAGAGTTACATTCAGTTTTTTCATTCTTTGTGTGGTGGAATTAGCATTTAAAGTGGTTTGGAAGTTTTCTTCAAGGATACATTACATTGTAGTTGTACTTCACGAGAGAGAAATGAGTAGAAATGGTTTTATGTGCTCTGTTTGTCATAAAGGAGCTAGTTTCAGATTTCACTATGTTGAGAAATGCTCTTCTTTTTACGATCTAATCCGTGCCCCCAGGTGAAGAATGCAGAGCGATATTTTATTTGCTATCTGCATATGAAATATTCGCGCATATTCTTTGAGCTGACGTTTTTACTTATAGGAATTTATCCTTAGGAAATAATTGCGCACATGGACGAAGTCGGTAATATGGAATGGTATTGAGGCGTACCTGCCCTAGACTGTATAAACTCACACCCCCCTGTGCCACTAACTAGCTGTGTGATTTGGGCAAATGACCCCACCTCTTTAAGCCTTACTGTCTTTATCTGTAAGTGGGAATGATAGTTAAATACCTTTTAGAGTTTTTGTAAAGATTAAATGAGATAACGTGTAGTGTTTAGAACACTTTTAGGTACATAATAAAGTGCTTAATTTAATGTTAACCATTTTCTTCTCCCATAAAAAATTAGCTTTATTATTATAACTATTAGCTGCTCTTATTCTAATTTTTTTTTATTCTGATTTTTAAAGACGGAAAAATAGGCTTCAAAACCACCATCAAACTTTTAAAATTCCTTTCTGTAGTGAAAGATCTTGTACTTCAGTTCAAAAAGTATTTTCTGAAATTCATATGCTTTTACTTGTAGAAGAACTATCTGCTCTCATCAAGATTAATGGCATGGAAGTGTTGCAAATCGCTACATTCTACAAACAAAGATTTTATTTTATTTTTAATCTAATCTTCTATTTTTATCTGGCATGTATAGTGATGTGATAAACTGGGGCACAGTTAAATGTCTTTGGGACCATGTTTTTTCCCTTGTCTACAGTATCTATATTTTTAATGCTAAGGGAATTCTAGAATTATGTTTTTATGCTATTGCCTCTTTAAACATTCAAAAATATTTAAAAAGAATAATTTACAAAATATTCCCCTGCCAGTTTTCTAAAGTTCCTACCAGTTAATATTTTTGTGATTACAAGTTGTAGCTTTGATGTGGTTGAGCAATGCTATTAGTTTATGTCAGCTTTATTCCCTAGGTTCAATTTCTTTTAAAATATAAATTTTCTTAATGACTCTTAGAGCTTAAAGACTTTTTTTTTCAGGTTCCTGAAGATTTTGCTGGTAGATTCCTTAATGATATAACACAATGATGATAGATGACTGACAGATAAACTTTTTAAACCTAATCCAAAATTAAATTCTTTTTTTATTTAGGACTCTTATAATAGTCAAAAAATATATATCTGTGAGTGTTAATAATGGATATAGAGTATGGTATTAACTCAAGAGTTAATCTTTTAAATTAGCAATTAATAATTTCTGACCATTCAATTTTAAAACTCAATTAAAACCAAGTAGAGTTTATTGAAGGCAGGTTGATGATTATGTGTTGATAATTAGATGTGTAAGGGAGGAAGAACACATTGGTGTGAATCCCAGAGGTACTTTTTTTAATGTTTATTTATTTTTGAGAGAGAAAGAGAGAGAGAGAGAGAGAGAGCGCGAGAGCAAGTGGGGGGCGGGGAGAGAGAGAGGGAGACACAGAATTGGAAGCAGGCTCCAGGCTCTGAGCTGTCAGCACGGAGCCCAACACGGGCCTTGAACTCACAGACCACGAGATCATGACCTGAGCTGAAATGGGATGCTCTATTGACTGAGCCACCCAGGTGCCCCCAGCTGTATTCTTGGGGCAAGTCTTAACTACTTTGGCACTTTCATTTTATAAAACAGCTTGGCATTTCTTTAAGAAAGGTTAAACATACAGTTGCCAGAAGAGTCAGCAGTTCCACCCTTAGGTACATACCAAACAGTTGATAACCTGTGCCACACAACAACTAAATGTTCATGGCAGCATTACTTATAACAATAAAAAGTGGAAGTAATGGAAATACCCATCAAATGATGAATGAAAAATAAGTAATAGATCCATACAATAGAATATTATGCAGCCATCGAAAAGAATGAAGGGTTGTTACAAGCTATAACATGGTTGAACCTTGAAAACATTATTCTAAGTGAAAGAAACCAGAAACAAAATGTCTCATTTTGTATGATTCCATTTATATGAAATATTCAGAACAGGCATATCTGTGACAGTGATTAGTGTTTTCCAGGAACTGAGGGGAGGAGAGAATGGAGAGGGAGTGCTAATTGGTATGAGAATTTCTTTTTGGAGTGACAAAAGTATTCTGGAATTACATAATGGTGATGGACATAACTTAATAAATATACTAAAAACTGCTGAATTGTATGCTTAATGATAATTTCATAACAAAAAACAAAGAAAAAGAACCAAATTGGACTTTAGGAGTTAAAAAAATCACAGTATTATAAGTGGAAATTTCATCAAATGGGATTAGGAACAGATTAGGCACTGCAGAAGAAAAGATCTGTGAACTTGAATATACAGTAATAAAAGCTAGCGTAAAGAAAGCACAGAGGGATCAGGGTCCAGAAACAAAACAAAACAACATGCATCAAACATGGCCCCAGTGACACACATATAGGGCAATATGAAGTAGGCTAGTATACATGTGGTTGGAATCCCTGATGGAGGTCCCTAAAAAGTAGCTCGTGTGTGTGGGTGTGGGTGTGGGTGTGGGTGTGGGTGTGTGTTAAACCACATCCCTTGGAGCACTTTCTTATTTTCTGGCAGGAAAAGTTCTTGTTCTTTCTTTCTCAGGCATTTCTTCAAGGATTCTTACTTCCTTTGAGTAGAGAATGATGTATAGAAGCCAAGATTTGGTACTTGATGTGCTCATTGTTATTGGAAATTTTGTCTGTAGATAGAAAAAATTCTGCAGTGGCACGAAATGAGTGACCCTGAAATCTGATTTCCAAACTTTCACTGCAAGTACTATTTGGGAGGAAGATGGTGGTTAAATTGTCAGAGTGGAGAGTAATATAACAGACATCCACGTGCCCCCCAACCTAATTTAACACCTGTACTGGGCAATGTTGCAAAACATCCATGTCTTTCTCTCTGTCTACAAGCCGAACTGCTAGGCTGTTTGGTATTTACATCTTTACTAGTTCAAGCAAACTGCTTTCCAGAGTCACAGCAACTTACATACACATATATTAGAAGTATATTTCTGTTTGACCATTTTTTACCAATACTTGGTTTCATCAGGCTTTACATTTTTTTTAATTGGGCAAAATTCAATTACCAAGCATCAAATGCACTTTACATTGATAACTGCAGTACTGAAATTGTGACATTTTAAGTATTTTTCTAAAAAAATAGAGTGACTTTTTTTTCCCCTAGGAAACATGGAGATCCAACTATATACGTTGACATGGCCAGTCTAGGTCATTGTGGTTTATTTAATGCTCATCTCAACAGGTGTTCACATTTTCCATCTACAATAGATTGTGGACTTCTTGTCTTGTTGAATTTTAGCAAAAACTCCATGAGGTAATTTAAAGGAATGCCAAATTTTTGAAGGGCAAACTCATAAAACTCTACATTGGTTTCCTGTCTCACATTCAGATCCTTTATCCATTTAGAGTTTATTTTTGTGATTGGTGTAAGGAAGTGGTCTAGTTTCATTCTTTTGCATGTTGCAGTCCAGTTCTCCCAGCACCATTTATTAAAGAGGCTGTCTTTTTTCCATTGGATACTCTTTCCTGCTTTGTCAAAGATTAGATGGCCATATGCTTGTGGGTCCATGTCTGGGTTCTCTATTCTATTCCATTGGTCTATGTGTCTGTTCTTGTGCCAATACCATGCTGTCTTGATGACTACCGGACATTCAGATGGCCAACAGACACATGAAACGATGCTCAAAGTCACTCATCATCAGGGAAACACAAATCAAAACCACACTGAGATACCACCTTACACCGGTGCGAGTGGCTAAAATGAATAAATCAGGAAACTATAGATGCTGGCGGGGATGTGGAGAAGCAGGCACCCTCCTACACGGTTGGTGGGAATGCAAACTGGTACAGCCGCTCTGGAAAACGGTGTGGAGGTTCCTCAAAAAAATGAAAATAGAGCTACCGTATGACCCAGCAATAGCACTGCTAGGAATCTACCCAAGAGACACAGGAATGCTGATGCATAGGGGTACGTGTACCCCAATGTTCATAGCAGCACTTTCGACAATAGCCAAATCGTGGAAGCAAACCAAGTGCCCATCAACTGACGAATGGATAAAGAAGTTGTGGCACATATATACAATGGACTACTACATGGCAATGAGAAAAAATGAAATCTGGCCATGTGTAGCAACATGGATGGAACTGGAGGGTATTATGTTAAGTGAAATAAGTCAGTCAGAAAAAGACAGATACCATATGTTTCCACGAATAGGTGGACTTTGTGAGACTAAGCAAAAACCAGGGGGAGGGGAAGAGGGGAAAGGAAAAAAAGACACAGAGAGGGAGGGAGATAAAACATAAGAGACTCTCAAAGACTAAGAACAATCTGAGGGTGAGGGAGGTGAGGAAGGTGAGGGAGGGGGGAGAGGGGGTGACGGATATTAAAGAGGGCACGTGTTGGGATGAACACTGGGTGTTATATGTAAACCAATTTGAAAATAAACTATTATAATGAAAAAAAAATAAAAAATAAAAAATAAAGGAAAAAAAAAAAAAACTCTACATTGGGATCGCTGTTTTGCTTCAAGCGCATCTGACTGGAGAATACAGGCAATGTTTCTTTCCTAATCACTTGGAAAACTATTTCTGCAATAAGTCTTATGTCTTTGTAACTGTGAATGGATGGTTTATAAGAAAGGGTATCATCTCTGTGGTTAGTTTCCTACAATTGTTAAAAAATCTATCAAGAACATTTTAATACCCTTTATAAGGAAAACACTTATTTTTTCAAAGGCCGCAGGAACAGAAAGGAAGGAAGTAGCACTTCTTTTTTGTATAAGCACAAACATTTAAAGCTGGTCACACTGCAGGTAAATCCAACAAAGTATTCAAAAGTTCTACAAAAATGAACAAAAGATAATCTTTACTTCCACTGTTCCAATAGCCAAACGTTAGATCTGCATGACAGATGCCCTGTGGCAGTTGCTGGTCCAGTTTAAGAGTTCAAAGTCCTTTTTGGCCCAATGATACCCACATCCTGGATAAATTCAGTTCATAAATTGGAAATTAGGGCAAAGACTCTGTACAGCAAAGCACAGGGATATGCTATTAGAAGTGGCTGTTCTTCCATGGCTGATGCAGAAATAAAAATTTTGGAAGTGGAAAAACTGCACCATCCGATAATTCTAGCAGTGAGAATGATTCTTGCCATTCCTGCATAGAAAATATCACTGCAGAGCTAGAAAATAGGATCATGGGAAGAAGACAGTATCCAAGGACACTTGCCACACAACCAAATGGAACACCTGTCATACTCATTACGTTTAGTAGACAAAACATTCCTACACATCCAAGTGCACTGATGTCACATATGTAGCCAAACTGGATTTTGCCGGCCAATAATAATGTGGCTCCAAAGGCAAGGCAAAAAACCATTGGTTGTGCCAAATCAGTCATATACATGATGTTGCCATCTGCTACTTTTAATGGATGTAACGCTGTTCATGTTTTTTGCCAGATGCAGTCAAAATTGATACCTGATTCTTCTAATAAAGGTGACTCATCCTCAAAGTCATTTGCATAGAAAAGCTAATGTGTCCGAGTGTATGCCTGAGTTGGCTGGAAAACTGGCCGGGTGTATGGTTGTTGGGGCTTCCTCCTATCTACAGGGACAAATTGGCCTTGCTGCGAGTAGTCCTAGCCAACATACTGTTGGCTATACGGTCCTCCACTTCCTCTATAATCATAGGACTGCTGCGATTGGTCGTCGATGCTGTAACCTGTCTGGTAGAAATCTGCGTTTGTTATCAAAGCCTGTCATTGCAAATGATCAAACGTGGCAGCAGCGTCAGCAACCCCCCAGGGCCCCAAAATGTGGCTTAAGGTCCCGAACTGCCCCTGTTGCTACATGTTACAAGACCAAAACACTGCGGGGGGCTTTTTAATTTTTGCAGTCTGATGTGTGTGAAAAGAAATCTTGTTGCTGTTTATTGGTCATATGGGTTTCTTCTTGGGTGAAATACTTTCTCTGTCCTTTACCCATTTCTTTCTCTTTTTGTCATTCTAAAAATACATTATAGGTACTAATTCTTTATACCTTGTGTCTTGCAAATATTTCGTAGTGTGTGGCTTCTCTTTTGGTTTTAATCAAAAGGTTAAAAAAAGCTTTTATTTTATATTTTGGTCAAAGTAATTTACTTGTGTATCTTAAGAAATCTTTCGGGCGCCTGGGTGGCTCAGTCGGTTGAGTGTCCGACTTCGGCTCAGGTCATGATCTCACAGTCTGTGAGTTCGAGCCCCGCGTCTGGCTCTGTGCTGACAGCTCAGAGCCTGGAGCCTGCTTCAGAGTCTGTGTCTCGTTCTCTCTCTGCCCTTCCCCTGCTCACGCTCTGTCTTTATGTCTCTCAAAAATAAATAAATGTTAAAAAAATTATTAAAAAAAAAAGAAATCTTTCACAAAGAGATTCTGTACTTTTAAGATTTTTAAGTTTTGCATTTTTCATGGTTAGGGCTCTAATTCTCTTGATTCACGTAATTTATTTAATGAATAAATTATTTTAAATGAATAAAGTTGACTTTATTAAGTTATAATTAACATACATAGTATACAATTAAAATGCACTCATTTTAAGTACAGTTCAGTGAGTTTTGATGAGTGTATACTAGTGTAATTAGCATTAAATTAAGATAACAGGCCATTTTCATTACTCCTGAGGGGTCTCTTGTGCTCTCTCTTAGTCAGTCCCCAATTCTATCACTGGTACCAGCCAACCAAAAATAGAAGCTTTTTATCCTATAGATTAGGTTTTCTTTTTAAGAATATCATAACAAGTGGAATTACACAGTATGTGCTTTGTGTCTGCCTTCTTTTGCTCCATATAATATTTAGGAGATGTCATCGTGTTGCTGGTACCAGCACTTGTTACCTTGTTTTGCTGAGTTTTCTACTGTGTGGATATACTACAAGCCATAATTTGGTTATCTACTTACTTGTTGCAGAACACGTGGGTTGTATCCATTCTTCGGCCATTACGAATAAAGCTGTATGAACATATATCTCGACTTCTTTTGAGTAAATAGTTAGGAGCGGAATTGCCGATTCATGTGATAAATATATTTTTACTTTCATTATGAAACTGACAAGGTATTTTCCAAAATAGGTGCCATTTTACATTCCCATCAATGATGCATGAGAGTTTCAGTAACATCCTTGTTAACATTTGACACTGTCAGTCTTTTGTTTTAGCTCACCTAGTAGGTGTGTAGTGGTGTATCTTTGTGGTTTTTAACTGTATATTTCTAATGACTAGTTATGCTGAGCATGTTTTCATTTGTCAGTAGTTTTTCTGTTATCTTTTTTTGTGAAGTGTCTATTGAAATATTTTTTTTTATTGGCTTGTTTGTTTTCTTATTATTGAGTTGTAAGGAGTATTTGCATATTCTGCCTATAAGTCCTTCGATTATGTCTTGTAAATATTTTCTCCCACATTGTAGTCTTCTTTTTCCTTTTCTTAATAATGTCTTTGAAAAAGCAGAAGCTTTTAGTTTTGATGAAGTCTCTTTTATCATTTTCTGTTATGGTTCATGGTTTTTGTCTCAGGAAACCTTTGTTTACCTTTAAATATTATGTTGGTTCACATATAATGTTACCACCTCACCATAATATCCTTTTGTTTTCTCTCTTGTACCCTTTCTGATATTGTCATCTTCCATTTTGTCTGACATATTCTTTTATAGCATCTGTAACAAACCCTACTGTATGTATGTACTATATTTTTCTTTAGGCAGGTAATTTTCTTTTAAAGAAATTAAGGAACGCAAAACAAGTTTGATTTATTCACTTATTAATCTTCTCTGGGAATCTTCATTCCTTTATCCAGATCCAGGTTACCATCTGGTATCATTTTCCTTCTGCTGGAAAAAATGTCTTTTGACATTTTTTTGTGGTATAGGTCTCTTGGCAGTAGAATTTTAGGGTGAGATCGGGGTTCTGAAACATCTTTGTTCAGACTTAATTTTGAAAAGTATTTTCAATGGATTTGGATTTCTAAGATAATTTTCTTTATTTAGCGCTTCGAAGGTGTCTTCTGGCTCGAGTAGTTTCTGATGAAAAGTCTGTGGTCATTCCTTATTTTTGTTCCTCTGGTTGTAATGTACCTTTTTTCCTCTGACTGCTTTTGCGATTTTCTTTATCACTGATTTTAGGAATTTAGTTATGATATGCTTCTAAGAGGTTTTTTTGTTTATTGCCCTTTGATTCATTGAATTTCTTTATTCTGTTGACTTACAGATTTCACCAAATTTGGAACATTTTTAGCCGTTATTTTTTCAAATTTTTCTCTGACTCCTTCTATGTTCTATGACACAGATTTTTAGGTCATTTGATGCTTTCCCACACGTTGCTGCAGCTCTGTTCATTTCCCCCCCTACTTTTTTGCCTACTTTGCTTCTGTTTTGGCTAATTCATTTTACCGTGTATTTAAATTTTCTTTTTTCTTTATTTGAAGTGTTAATCTGCTTTGGTTCTATCTGGTGAGTGTTTCTTTTGAGGATGGGCATTTTTTAATCTCTAGAAGTTCCATTTGATTCTCCTTTATATCTTCCATTTTCTCCATACTGAGTTATATTTTTTAATAATGTGAGAACATAGAATATCTTTTGTAACATACTTTTCTCTAAGTTCTTTATCTGTGGCTATTTTTATGATTTTCTACTATTTTTTTCTCCTGCTACAGGTCATACTTTTCTGCTTCTTGGCATGTCTAGTAATTTTGATTGAACAAAATGTTTTTCATTGTTGAGTATCTGAATTTCGTTCTCTTCCTTGAAGAGGGTAAGCTTTGTTCTGTTAGGCAGTTAATGTAATCGAATTTCTGCATAATTCATTTCTGTCTTATTTTTAAAGCTATTTTTAAGGCCAGATTTGACTAACCTTTACTGAAGATAAGTTTGGTTGTGCTATTGATGCATAATCCTGCTGGGCTTTCTATGGAATGCCTTCGGTGATTAGCAGGGTTCTCTTTATGTGAGCTCTGGGAACTATTCAGCTCAAAGCTCACTGGTTGTTTTTTGTATAACCCCCTAGAGTTTTGCCTTAATCATGTCTATCCATTTAAGTGTTCATCAGAGTCTCAGGGGATTGCTGTGCAGGTTTATGGCACCCTTCTTCTGTTTAGTTCCCTGCAGTTGGAACTCGGCTTTGCAATGTCCAGCTGACTCAGCTTCCACAAACTCCAGTCTGTCTCTTCCCTCTGCTTGAGGTCTCTGTCTCTGATACATGTTTTGGAATGTGCCTCTAGGCATAATGTGAGGAAATTGTAGTGCTTGTTTGTTTTGTTCCCTTTTCTCAGCGATTATGGTCCTGTCTCACTACCCCATGTATACAAATGGTTACTGCATAAATTTGTCCAATGCTCTAGTTGTTTGTGGAGGGAGAGTTGATCTGGTCCTTGCTATTCTAACGTGGTTAGAGTCAGAATTTCCTGTATTTTTAATAAGAAACTTTCATTTAATTTTTTTTCCTGACATACGGTTATCAGATTATTCCAAACACCGTTTTTGAACAGAGCATTCTTTCCTTACTGATTGGTGATAACATTTCTGTGATATATCAGGTTCCCATGCATACTTGGGCCTGTTTCTAGACTTCCAACTTTGTCGTGCTGGTCTGTTATGTATTCCTGTGGCAGCATCATATTACTTCATCATCCGACTACTGCTCGATTCCTATAGCTTTGTAGTAAATCTTGCTTTCATGTCAGGTGAGTCCCTACTCCTAATTCTTGCCATTTATGGACATGAGATAATTTCTTGGTGTTTTTGCCCATGAACTTTTTATCTATTTGAATTATTTGGAGTAAGAAACAAAAGCAAGTCTGCTGTTGTAGTTCGTCCTTGAAATCTTGTGTTCACCCACACAGTTGCTATATCAGCAGACGAAACGCTGTTAAAAGGTAAGACTTTTGCATAAAGAACAACTTTCACCTAGGTTTAAGACAGTAGCTGCTGAAGCTACTGTCTTAAACATTAGCAATTAATATACATTAATAGGCAATTCTAACAGACTCCTGTAATCTTTAGGTTAACAAGGGCCAGCTATCAAATGGCTATCAAATGTTGTGATAGATTGTTCTGTCACTGATGGCAACAAAGGCATCCACATTCTTTCAGCTAAAAAGTCAAGGAAAATTTAAGAGTTGTTATAGGTCCTTCTAACATCAGTAAGGCAGACATAGCTCTTTTTACCTAATAGTAATGTGGATGTGAGATTTTTCCAGGGACCCAAAAAAGTCCTAATTGTGAGAGTCTTTCTGAATTATTCATGGTGAAGTTGACATAACTATTACATGCGGACGATGTTTACGTGTGTTTATGTAGTTTTTCCTTCCTCTGTGACAGGGCTATGCAACTGTTGAGGCAGGTAGGCTTGAGGAGGGCTTTCTTAGATGATTTGTTACTCAGTAATACAGATCTGCTGGGGCAGTGTGAGATTTTACTTATTCTCTCATCACAGAGACCCAAAGCCAAATTCACGTCTGTGTACTAGTGCACAATACATTTCTTAACTGGCTCTTTAAGAAAATCTAGCCAAACTCAAATCTGATTGGGATCCTATTTTCCACTCTGATATTAGTCTTAATGCTTTAATTTAGTAGTAGTAATTGTAGTAGTAGCAGCTGTCGTCAATGCTATTAAAAGTTTCAATTCACTGAGGCTTTCCATTATAGCCTATGGGCCTCCAGTTCAGTACAGTGATTTGGTTTTATGGCTGTCCACCACAATTTACTGCTGGGTTAATTGGGATTCGTGGAGGTTAAGTGACTTGTCCAAGCATGTACCATCAGGGGGATCGGAGACTCTAGTTCTTATCCTAGCAAGGGAGGACTCATTGTCATTCCTTCATTCATATATTCATTCATTCATTCACATATTCACCACAGAAAATATTTATTAAGCATCTGTGATCTACCAGGTAGTATTCTACCTTTTGGAGGCATATCAGTAAACAAAACTAAAAAGAATCGCTGCCCATGTGGGGCTTACATTTTAGTAAGGTAGAGGGGAAACAACGATAGGTAACAAAAAAGTAAACTTTGTAGTATATTAAGAGGTGATAATGTATAATTAGAAAAAAATAGGGGTGCCTGGCTGACTCAGTCAGTTAAGCATCTGGCTGTTGAATTTGGGTTCAGGTCATGATCCCAGGGTCATGGGATTGAGCCCTGCATCAGGCTAAGCATGGAGCCTGCTTGGGATTCATTTTCTCTCTCTCTTTTCTCTGTCTCTCCTACCCCCCAGTCATGCACAGTCTCTCTCTAAAAAAACAAAAAACAAAAACAGATAAGGGGGAATTAGGAGTACCAATTTTTATACCTTTTGGGACGTAGAAACAACTTAATTTTTAAATTTTATATGATAAATTATTAAATTATGTCAAAATGACAGAATTTGTTCTAAACCTTTCAGAGTATGTTGTTTGGAACAATGTCCTGCTCCTGCTCCTTGCCTCCCTCCCTGAGAAGCAGTGCTGTGAAGGACAGCTAAACTGCAAGATCGACTTACAGAATATATTTAATTCATTAGGAATTTTATTGTACGCCTAAGCAGTTCCTACAGTGTTTTTGTTTGTTTGTTTGTTGTTTTTTTGTTTGCGTGTTTTCCTCCTTTGGTAAAATGCATTCCAGACTCCAGGAGCCTCATAGTGTCATGTTACTCTTCAAGCTTGGGCCATAAGCAACTCTCCATCGTTCTGCATTCTGGAGTTTTGTGCAGCAGGAGCTTCCCTCATTCAGACTATTGATGGCGGCTCCTCCACAGCCCCTCCGCGGCCAGCAGGAGGCCGAGCATTGTTTGGGGGAGGTTAGGGTAGTAGTGTTGCTTCTCTTTTTATAGGAGGTGGGAAGTCGGCAAATGGAATGAATTGCAGAGGATTCTCAGCTGGGATCAGTGGCAGGAAGAAGGCGAGTCCCTGACTTCACAGGGGGGCCACTGAGTTATTGGGATGTTTGTGAGTCGAGGGTGGACTCTCGTCTCCTAGTGTGTAGGTTTGTGTAGATTAATTCTTGAGACGGATTTACCAATACATTCTCACCTTTATTATCCTAAAACCTGAACTCATGGCTAACTCCAAGTTTGGGATATAAGCAACTGGAAGTTTATAATGTAGACTTTTTAAAAAAGATTTGATGGATGTAACTTTTATGTGTTAGTTTAACAGTATCCCAAAAAGAGAAACTTGAAAATTAGAAGAAAATTGATGTACTCTTGATCTTTTCCTTTTTACTACTTTAGTTTTATAAGCTTTATTATTGTGATTTTCTTCGTAAATATTGTACTGGAAGTATTGTACCATAACTTCAAAATTTACCATTTTTAATAGCCATGTAATACTCTATTGACAAATAGGTATTTGAATGTTCACCTGTACTTTACCAGGAAGTAAGGCTTGCCGAAGGAAATACATTATGCTTTCAATTAGCTTGCTGTCTCTTTCAGAAAAGAATATCTATACATGAAATATAATGAAATAAGGTAAAATCTGTCAAAAGTTGTTTATAATTTGTAAAAAGAAGGGATTTGTGGGCTAACGTGGTAGAAAGCTTTATGGAAAAAGTAGAAGGCTTTGTGGAGAAATAGGTCTAGAATTCAATTCTTACTGGTTCCACTTCTTCCACCTCATCCAGACTGTCATCGTGCCTCTCATCTTCCTCTTTCTGTGTTACCCCCTTGCAATCTTTTCTCTCTAGAGCTGCCAGAGTAAAAAGTAATTTAGGTTGACCATTTCCCTGCCTAAAACCCTCCATGGTTTCTAAGGTCACTCATAATAAAACTCAAAGTCCTTAATGATAGTCTACAAGGTTCTGCCTGGTCTGACTCTTGCCTTCCACTCTAACCTCCTTTCCTACTCGAATGCTGTTATACGCTCCTCTGTCTTCAACTGGCCTCACTCTTTTTCCTCGCACACTCCAAACGTGCTCCCATGTCACAATCTCTGTAATTGCTATTTCCTCTGCCTTGGAAATTTGTCTCTCAGATACTTCCCTGGCTTACTCTCATTTCCTTCAGATCTCTGCTCAAATTTCACCTCCTTAGAAACCTTTTCCGAAAAACCAGAAATGTTTTTCTGAGCACATCCCATCACTCCCCTGCTCGTTTCCTTTTTCTCCATAGCAGTTTTCCACCTGCCATATGTATGTACCTCTTTGCTTATTATCTGCTGGAAAGTAAGCTCCATGACATCAGGCAAGGATTTTGTTTTTATTCCCCACCATATGTCCTCTTCTAATGTAGTTCCCGGAATACAGGCAAGGCTTAATAAGTATTTGTTGGATAGATGAAAGGAAGAATTAATACGTGATCATAAACCTTTTTCTTTTCATAGATTTGATTATGTAGAAATGAAAGAAGGTCTAGTGATGAGAATCAGCAGCAGTATTTTCAGTGAACATCTAGGATTGAACTTGGTGTATTAAAGCTCCCCTTCTGCCTCCTTTTCCCTCCCATGTCCACCCACTGCCTTCAGGGCTAAACCCAAACTCCTTAGTTTGGCGTTCAAGGCCTTCTTGGATCTCATCTCTGTTGACCTTTCCAGCTTTACTTCTATGGCAAGCCTGTGCCGTATCCTAAGGAATGACATATAATCCCCCTAATGTTACCCTTGCAGCTGTCTCACATTTTGCCATTTACTGTTTTTTAATGGATGTCTTCTCATAGCACATCAGCTCTTCAAAGTGAGGGACCTGGCATATTTTCATATTTCCAGGACTTGGCCCAGTTCTTGGCATATCATAGATGGTTAGAATACTTACTGGGTGCCAAAGATGGTTTTGCCTCTAAGACAAACTAGTGAGAACTTGAAGAGGTTGGATATGGAACAAATAAATTGATGAAAACAGTTTCTTCTCATTAGAGGGTTTGGATGTGATTGTGTCAGGGGACAAATGTGGTTGAAGAGAGCACAGTATTAGAAAACTGTGATTTTTAGCACAATAGTAGAATTAGAACCAAACTGTAGTTTGGTTGAGGAGGGCTGGCGTATAACATGATTGAATCAGTACAGTTAGCTAGGAAAAACAGCTTATGTACGAAGAAGGGTTATTTGACTTGTGTCGTTTGGAAAAAAGCGCAGCCATCTGGCAGTGGTCTGACTGTAGGCATGTCAGACCTCTTGTTTATTCTGTGAGAATCCTGTTAGATAGTGACCCTGCTCATCCTGGGGACATAATACAAGGGGGAAACTCAGGGTACCAGCGGCGCTGTCTTGGTCCTATATTAACCGTGAGTGTTGAGGGTTAGGTTAAACTTAATCTGACTGCTCTTGGTTCAGTGGGAAAGAATACTATGAAAATCCGGTTATATCTGGTAAGGGTATGAGAGAGGGAAATGGCTGTATTTGTTTTGTACATTTGTCTTTAGTTGATGGTTTGTATTTTCGGTGCCGATTCATTGGATCTATAATAATTTGGTCCAACATAGTTGGATATGTGTACATGTTCTATATAATTTTAATAGTACATATTTTGAAAAATGTAAATATAATGGAGTCAAGTTGGCTATCGATTTTAAAAGATTAAAAACTTCTTTCAAAATTAGGTTTGTTACAGAAAGAGAAAATGGCTATTGAAGCATTTCAGATTTGCTGCCTCCTCCTGCCACCTGAAAACAGGAGAAAGTTACAGCTGTTGATGAGGATGATGGCAAGAATCTGCCTAAATAAGGAGATGCCACCCTTGTGTGATGGCCTTGGTACCCGAACACTGGTAGGTTGACCTCTACCATCTAACCTGACTTGAGTTTTTGCAATAAAATCCACCTGAGTAGAGTGTTTACTAGCTTGGCAACCAGAGGAAGGTGCAAGGCAGGCTTGCTTGTGGAGTCATGGCTTGGAAACCAACCTGACAGTGTCACACTCTTAGTGTTAGTGTCTTAAATAACATAATGAAAAGTGAAGACTGAGTAGGGATAGACTCTGGGTTTAGAGGTGTCAGCAGTCTCCTGCCTACTGTCAACATAAAGAAAAAGAAGGTGGACAGTGAGGATAAAGGCTCTCTCAAGAAAACAATATTCTTTCCTCCAGGACAAAAAGGGTTGTGAAGCATTTGTCACTATAACAAGTGGGAGAGATGCAGCGGATATAATGGGGTAAAGAGGAAAGAAGTAAAGTAGAGAGTTGGACCACATGGCCTGGCAGGGAGACCAAGAGCTTGTTCACTTGGGGTATGATCTTAGGGTCCATGAAATAGTCTCAGTTTTGCTTACAAACATATGCTAATTTTATTTTATTATTTTTAAAGGTATTTATTTATTTGTTTGTTTATTTTTGAGGGAGAGAAAGAGCAAGCACAGGAGGGACAGGGAGGGAGGGAGAGAAAGAATCCCAAGTAGGCTCTGCTCTCTCAGTGCAGATCCTGATGTGGGTCTTGAACTCACGAACTGTGAGATCATGACCTGAGCCAAAGTCAGATGCTTAACTGATTGAGCCACCTGGGTGCACTACATATGCTAATTTTAAATTCTACTTTGGTAATGTCACATGTCTTTTAAAATAGGGTTTATGTTTAGAATTTCTTATTTTAAAATTTCTTTATTTTCCTCAAAATTGGAGGCCTGGAGCATTGGGGTGTATGTCCTTTCCATGTCCTGGTCAACCATGGTGTCCCTCTGGGGATCCTCCGGCCCAGTTTTAGAGATGTGGAATGAGATCAGAGGAGCCCTCAGTGCCCAGTAGAGTGATTCTCGACCCTGCTTCTAGTGGGTAGATGGGTAATGAGGCTAATGGACCTTTGCGAAAAGCTGAAGAAAACTTTGCAGCTACTCATCAGAAGAATACACATGTCAAATTTTGCATACAATCTCAAGGCATTTCCTTAGATTCCCTAAGTTCCCTAGTCTCCAGATAAAAAATGTCGGTCTGCGTCTCTCTCTGTGCACGTACATGTGAGTGCAAGATGAAGTATCCTCTGCAGTAGGTTGATGAGATGAAGTCTCATTACATAACTT
The DNA here is from genome assembly GCA_030068075.1 of Paguma larvata. Taxonomy (NCBI): domain Eukaryota; kingdom Metazoa; phylum Chordata; class Mammalia; order Carnivora; family Viverridae; genus Paguma; species Paguma larvata. The sequence continues at coordinate 105,736,942 of CM057826.1, forward strand.
CATGTTTGTAGGTTTTAAAATAAGATGTCAGCAATAAAATTTGTAGGTAAAGGAAAACAATGTCTATCCAAAGGATAGTATTAAGAAGGGAGTAGTGAATATGCATTCTATGAAAGCAGCTACATAGTATTTTTTTTTATTTCTGCTTATTGTAAAGTCTCATCACTTAATGAACTTATTATCAAGTCTCATCATTTTGTTCAAATGTGATTGTCAAATGTACATCCAGAATCCTAGAGAAAATTATAGTTAATTAGGAAAAACATAACTGTTGAGGTACATATAGCATGGTAGCAGATTTTTAAAAAATCAATAGTGAAATAAGGATATTAGTAAACCAAATGGCTTTAAAGTACTTTGAACTTTGAAATGCTACGTGATTTAAGTATCGGTAGTGATAATAATTGTCAGGATTTGTTTATATACATTTAAAACTGTCTGCAGAGGGGTGTGCTTTAAAAACTGCCCAGACAGGCATCTCTGCTGAGTCTCTGTGAGATGAGATAGACCTTCTGTTCATGCTGGTTGATAAAAAGCAACCTCTGTCCCATGGCCAGGTGCGTCCAGGTGCCAGATTCATCGTAGGGAAAGAAGACTTCATCTGTGTTTCGTTAAAAAATACCTTCCCCTCTTTTTTCAGATGGTTCAGACATTTTCCCATTGCATCTTGTGTTCCAAGGATGAAGTAGACTTGGATGAGTTATTAGCTGCGAGGTTGGTGACGTTTCTGATGGACAATTACCAAGAGATTTTGAAAGTCCCTTTGGCCTTGCAGACCTCCATAGAGGAGCGTGTGGCTCATTTACGAAGAGTCCAGGTAAAGGAAGGGATATTACCAGTCCTATAAAATTGCCAGCAGAAAGTCATGTAAACTTGCTAGGTTTCTTGGGACTTCTTGTTGGGAAGGAGTAAGTGAGCAAATCTGTATAAAGTCCTTCCAATAGGGCTTGGTGCACGGTAAGCACTGTGTGTGTTTAGTATTATTGACAATTTATGGAATGCTTACTTGGTTTGGTTATGTTAATCAATGCTGATTAACAGATTCCTTAAATGAATTTGTTTATATTCATATGTATATACATATATATATATATATATATAGATATACATATATATACATATATATCTCTCTCTCTATATATATACTTCCTGATGGAAATGATTTATGTGCAATACATGTCTCGATCATAATCGCCCTGTGACCTACATACCATTGATATTTGCATTTTTGGATGAGTGAGCCGAGGCATGGAGAACTTAAGTCACAGAGCCAGGATTGAAACAGACACACTCAGTCTCCAGAATCAGTGCTCTGTCATACCACACTGCCTCCATAAAACAGGCTGTGGTAGAAGAACAGCCTTAGAGCCATAAACACCTGGCGGGGCCAATTCCTGATTCTTCTTTTTCCTGGTTTTGTGGCCTTGGGCAAGTCTCTTAACCTCCCTGGATTTTAGTTTCTGCAAGTGTTAAAATGGGCCATATGTGCTCTATAAAATTGTTGTTACGAGTAGAATACTATACTGTAAAACCCCTGGCATAAATGTCTGACATATAGCAGGTACTCTTTGAAAGGTAGCTATTATTATTGTTATGTTAAAGTGATGCATAAGAAATGGAATGCATAACTATTATGTGGGCCCCAAAGTGGGGTTTGTATGTCAGCCTGTGGGAAGAGAAACCTGATAAATGCAAGCAAAAGTCTGCTTTGCTCCTTTGGAACGATTGGCTCTCTTTCTGCTTAAGTACTTTTTGAGGTTCCACAATTAAGGACCAGTGAGCTGCTACCTCCTTAAGTATTATCAGAATGAATAACTCTTCACCTGTTTTCAGTGTGAAATTTAAAAGTGAAAATAAAAAATTTTGGATAATTATCAAGCTGATACATTGAAAGAATTTGGAAAATACAGAAAATGCACACCAAAAACTCTAAAAGTAACACCATCTGTTTAGTTAGTAGTACAGTGTTTTGGATGTTTTTGTGTGTCATGTCTTGTCTTGCCTTGCCTTGCCTTTTTTTCCTCCCCTTCTCCCCTCCCTTCCTTTCCCTTTCCCTCCCTTCCCTTCCCTTCTCTTCCCTTCCCTTCTCCCTTCCCTTCCCTTCCCTTCCCTTCCCTTCCCTTCCCTTCCCTTCCCTCCCTTTCCCTTCCCTCCCCTTTCCTCCCATTTCCTCTCCTCTCTGCTCCTCCCTTCTCTTCCCGTCCCCTTCCCCTTCTGTCTCTAACTTACTCTCTCTCTTGCTCTTCCTCTTTTATACCTTATTTTCTCTTGACAGTGTGAAAAGAAATATTTCCCATATCACTAAATATTCTTGACTGACACCAGGGTTGTTGAGAGCTCAGACTCTGGAGCTAAGTGGTGCTTGTGTTCCTGTTTTCCCTTTATTGGCTCTGTGACCTTGGGCACATTTTATCATGTTTCTCTGCTTCAGCCTCTACCTGACATCCCTCTTCTCTCATGTGTAGAGTCGGTAATAATAGTCAATACCTACCTACCTCTTAGGGTTGTTTTAGGGATTGAATGGCTTAAGATGTGTAAAGTGCTTAGAATAATATTTATCACATAGTAGGCCCTCAGTCGGTAGCTGCTGTTAATATTATTATCATCATTGTTATTATTGGTAGTATAGTATTCTTTAATATGGATATATACCATAATTTATTTAAATGGGTTTCTTTGGTTAATATTTAGATTGTTTCCATTTGATCCTGTACTTTGCAAACAACATAACAGTAAATATTTTTGTACTAGATTTTTTTGGGGGGGGTGGTAATTCACGATTATTTTCTAAGAATAATTTGTTTTAAGTTTATTTATTTATTTTGAGAGAGAGAGAGAGTTAGAGAGAGAATCCCAAGCAGGCTCCTTGCTGTCAGCACACACCCCAATGTGAGGCTTGATCTCACAATGGTTAGATCACACCCTGAGCACCGAAATAAAGAGTTAGACGCTCAACCAACTGAGCCACCCAGGTGTCCCTATGAGAATAAATTTTTTTGAGTGGCATTGCATGGTCAAAGGGCATGGATATATTTTTAAGTATTGGTTGCATATTGCCAAATATCCCTTTAGAGTGATTGTTCCAGTTTATACTCCTATGAATGGTCTAAGAAAGTGTTCATTTCTTTGCACCCTTGTCTACTTTGGATATTATCATTAACATATATATATACCTTTGCCATTTTAATGGGTAAAAAGTATAACCTTACTGCTGTTTTAGCTAAATCTTCTCCGCCCTCAATATTTTTATGACCCTAACTTATAAAAAAAGTAAAGAAGAAATAGTTCACTGAATTTCTGCAAGGAAAAGCGGTAGCCATATCTGTGTTGCTCTGTATGCTTGCTGGGTTTGTGTGTTCCCATAGCACAGGCATATACTGCAGCAGCTTATAACTGAGCCCTTTGCTCTCACTTGAAGATCAGAAGGCTGAGCTGTGCTAATTCATATAACTGCACATTATCATGATCCTCGGGGGGGGGGCACTGCTCTGGCACTAAATAAAACCAGTAAGCACTTCTTTGTCCAATTACATTTTCTCTCTTGGAAGTACTCAGTAGAAATGCCAAACAGTTGTTTCAGTATTCAGAGATCTCTGTTTTCTCATGTGGACTGCTCAGCCCCTACAGCATGTCAGATTTAGGGCAGTGCTTCTCTGAAAATGAACAGCGTTACTTGGATTGTTCTGGGGAAGTTTCATGGCTGATCCGGGGATAGATAAATTGTGAAGTAGACATTGTTTTTGACACCAACCTTCTATCAGCCTGACTACCGTCCTCTTCTTCTTTTCCTGTCTTTAATCATAGATATATAGAATTTTCCCTACTAGGCTTCTGACTGCAGAAGAACAAAAGGTGTTATATTTTGGGGAAGCTGGAACACGTTAATTGAGGTCTGTCCTCATGGGGATTTTTCTGGAGACCTGCAGCATTGAAAACTCCTCATAGAGTATATGTGTGGTTTCCTTTATTCACAGAACTATGTGTATAGATCTGTAGGAAGAACTACAAGACGTCTATCTGCTAAAATTACGTGAAAGACGTAATAGTCAAAATTTTTAAGTCTTAGGTATTGGCGTATCCCAACAATCTGTACAGGGTGTGCTAGTTTGGGGAATATGAGTGAATATGATTTGCACTCATTCATGTTTAGAGGTGTCTCCAATTGAGAACCAGACAGGTCAGATCCATCTACTCTGACCCTAAGTGTGTGGGGAATTTTTGAAGTCTGTCCATATTCAAGTGGAGATCAGAGAAGTCCAACAGAAAGAACTCTGGACTGAGAGTGACAAGAGTGGATTGAACCAAGTTCAAAAGGGCTCTTTTGAAGATTATGATTCTGCTTTGGAAACTGTGGGGATTGGCAGTGGAAAGGATCACATGTAAAATTCTTTAGTTAAAAATTTATTGACCTAAAAAAACACTTTAATTTCTTCCTAATTGAAGTATAATTGACCTTAGTTTCAGGTGTACAACTTAGTGATTCCACAGTTCTGTGCATTCTCAGTGCTCCTCACAATGAGTGTGGTCACCGTACAACATCGTTACATTATTGACTCTATTCCCTATGTTGTACTTTTCATGTCTGTGACTTATTTATATTTTCTAACTTGAAGACTCTTAATCCCCTTCAGCTATTTGCCTATCTCCCCCTACCCCTGTGCCCTTTCTTCTGTATATGAGAATCACTTGGTTTTTTTTATTTGTTTGTTCGACTTTCTCTATCTGACTTATTTCACTTAGCAAAATACCTTCTAGGTGGTTGTAACAAATGGCTGAGTAATTTTCCATATATATACCACAATTTTTTTTGAAGTTGCAAGGTAGTTAACAAATAGTGTTCTATTAGTTTCAAGAGTATAATATAGTGATTCAACAGTTCCAAACATCACCCCATTACTCATCATGACAAGTGTACTCCTTAATCCCCATAACCTTTTTTATCCACCCCCCCATCATCTCTCCTCTGATAACTAAGAGTCTGTTTCTTGGTTTCTTTCTCTCTTTTTTTCCTTTTGCTCAGTTTTTTTGTTTGTTTCTGAAATTCCACATGTGAATGAAATTTTATGGTATTTCTCTTTCTCTAGTTAACTTTTTTTCTGTTAGAATTCTACTCTGTAGCTCCATCCTTGTTGCAAATGGCAAGATTTCATTCTTTTTTATGGCTGAATAATATTCCATTGTATATATATACCACATCTTTTTGATCCATTCATCTATTAGTGGACACTTGGGCTGTGTTCGTATCTTGGCTCTTGTAAATAATGCTTCAATAAACATAGGTGTGCATATTTATTTTCAAATTAGTGTTTTCATTTTCTTGGGGTAAATATTCAGAAGTGGAATGCCGGATCATATGGTAGTTCTATTTTTCATTTCTTGAGGGACTTTCATACTGTTTTCCATAATGGCTGCACCAATTTACATTACACCAACAGTGTACAAAGGTTCCCTTTTCTCCACATCCTTGCCAATGGTTGTCATTTCCCATCTTTTTGATTCTAGCAATTGTGATTGGTATGAGGTGGTGTCTCACTGTAGTTTTGATTTGTGTTTCCTGGATGATTAGTGATGTTGAGCATTGTTCCTTGTGTCTATTGGCCATCTGTAGGTCATCTTTGGAAAAATGTTTTTTCCAGTCTTCTGCCCATTTTAAAATCAGATTATTGGGGCACCTGGGTGGCTCATTGGTTAAGCATCCGACTTCAGCTCAGATCATGATCTCACGGTTCATGAGTTCAAGCACCACATCAAGCTCTGTGTTGACAGCTCAGAGCCTGGAACCTCCTTCAGATTCTGTGTCTCCCTCTCTCTGCTATTCCCCCGCTCACACTGTCTCTCTCTCTGTTTCTCTGTCTCAAAAGTAAATAAACAAAAAAAAAATGAAATAAAATCACATTTTTTTTTGATGTTGAATTGTATAAGTTCTATACTTTGGATAGTAAACTATTATTGGATATATCGTGTGCAGATATTTTCTCCCATTTATATGTGACCTTTTGTTTTATTGAGGGTTTTTTTTGTTGCTGTTGTTGGTGTGCTTTGTTTTGTTTTTGGTTTTTTTATTTGCTGTGCAAAATCTTTTTATTTTAGTGTAGTCTCAGAAGTTTATTTTTGCTTTTGTTTCCCTTGTCTGAGGAGACATATCCATAAATATGTTGTTTAGAGTGATGTCTAAGAGATTATAGCCTATGTTTTCTTTTAGGAGTTTTAAGATTTTGGGTCTCACATTTTACGTCTTTAACCCATTTTGAGTTTATATTTGTCTATGGTATAAGAAAGTGGTCTAGTTCTACTCTTTTGCATGTCGTTGCCCTGTTTTCTCAGCACCATTTATTGAAAACCTTCTTTTCCTCATTGTACATTCTTGCCTCCTTTGTCATAGATTAATGGATATACATGCATGGGTTTATTTCTAGGCTCTCTGTTCTGTTCAGGACATTAACCTGTTTTTTTTTTTTCCAGTACCATAATATTTGATTACTAAAACTTTGTAGTATAGTTTGAAATCTGAGACTGTGATACTTCAGCTTTGTTCTTTTTTCTTAAGATTAATTTGGCTATTTGGGGACATTTGTGGTTTAATACACATTTTAGAATTATTTGATCTTGTTCTGTGTAAAGTATTATTGGTATTTTGGTAGAGATTGTGTTAAATCTGTAGATTGCTTTGGGTAATATGGGCATTTTAATGATATTCTTCCAGTCCGTGAGCATGGTATATTTTTCCATTTGTGTTGTCTTCAATTTCTTTCATTAATGGGATGGTCTGTCACCTCTTTGGTTAAATTTATTCCTAGATAACTTATTATTTTTGGTACAATTATATAAGTGCCTTCTTTTCTCAATTTCTCTTTCTTCTACTTTAATATTAGCATACAGAAATGTAACAGATTTCTGTATGTTAATTTTTATTCTTCAAGTTTACTAAATTAATTTATTACTTCTAATAGTTTTTTGATGGTGTCATAAGGGTTTTTTATGTATAGGATCATGTCACCTGCAAATATTGACAGTTTTACTTCTTCCTTCTTATTTTGGGGGCATTTTATTTCCTTTACTTGTCTGCTGTGGCTAGGACTTTTAGTACTGTGTTGAATAAAAGTGGTGAGAATGGTCCCTTTGTCTTGTTCCTAACCTTAGAGGAAAAGCTTTCATCTTTTTATCATTGAGTATGATGTTAGTTCTGGCTTTTTCAATGTGCTCTTTAATTGAGGTATGTTCCCCTAAACCCACTTAGTTGAGAGTTTTCTTCTTTGTCATGGATGGCTGTCGTATTTTGCCAAATGCTTTTTCTGCTTCTGTTGAAATAATGTTTTTTATCCTTCTTCTTGTTAATGTGATATATTACATTTGAATGATTTGTGAATAGTGAGCCACCCTTATATCCCTGGAATAAATCCCACTTGATCATGGTGAATGATCCTTTTAATGTATTGTTAATATTTTGTTGAGGATTTTTGCATCTATGTTAATCAGATATATTGGTCTGTAGTTATCTTTTTTTGCAGTATGTTTCTCTGGTTCTGGCATCAGGGTAATGCTGACCTTGTAGAATGAATTGGGAATTACCCTTCCTCTTAGGTTTTTTTTTGAATAGTTGGAGAAAAATAGGTATTAACTCTTTTTTAAGTGTTTGGTCGAGTCCACTTGTGAAACTATTTGATCCTGAACTGTTGTTTGTTAGGAGTTTTGTGATTACTAATTCAGTTTCATTAATAGTAGTTGATCTGTTCAAATTTTTAATTTCTTTTTAATTTAGCCTAGGAAGACTGTATGTTTCTGGGAATTTCCCTGTATCTTCTAGGTTGCTCAATTTGTCAGGTAATATTTCATAATACTCTCTTATAATCCTTTTTATTTCTATGGTGTCGTTTGTTATTTCTCCTTTATTTCTGATTTTATTTATTTGGGTCCTCTCTCTTTTTTTCTTGATAAGTCTGGTTAAAGGTTTATCAATTTTGTTTTTTCTTTTCAAAGAAATAGCTCTTAATTTCATTGTTTTAAAAAAATCTTTTTTTAGTCTCTATTTCCTTTTTTATAGTCTCTTTATTATTTTCTTTCTTCTATTAGCATTGAGCTGTGTCCTTTTTTGTTGTCCTTTTCCTTTAGGTGTAAGGTTAAGTTGTTTATTAGAGATTTTTTAGGTTCTTGAGATAGATCTGTAACACTATAAATCTCCCTCTCTGGATTGCTTTTACTGTGTCCCAACGATTGGGACTATTGTGTTTAGTTTTTAATTTTTAATTTATTCTCATTATTTAAAGAAAACGAGTACAAGCAGCGGAGGGGGGCAGAGGGTGAGAGAGAGAATCCTAAGTGAGCTTCATGCTGGACGTGGAGCTCCCATGACACAGGGCTCAATCCCCTGACCCTGGGATTGTGACCTGAACAAAAGTAAAAGTCAGACACTCAACCGACTAAGCCACCCAGGTGACCCTGGACCATTGTGTTTTCATTTTCATTTGTCTTCATGTATGTTTTTTAAATTTCTTCTTTGATTTCTTTATTGACCGATTGGTTATTTAGTTGCACATGTTTTTATTGATTCCAGGTTTTTTGTTTGCTTGTTTGTTTTATAACTGATTTCTACTTTTACTCTGTTGTGGTTGGAAAAGATGCTTGATATGATTTCAGTCTTCTTCAATTCATTGAGTCTTGTTTTGTGACCTAACATGTGATCTGTCCTGGACAATGTTCCATGTACACTTGAAAAGAATGTGTATTCTGCTGTATTTGAATGGAATATTCTGTATATATTTCTTAAATCCATCTAATCTAATGTGTTGTTCAAAACCACTGTTTCCTTGTTGATTTTCTGTCTGTATGACTTCTCCATTGATGTAAGTGGGATGTTAATGTCTCCTATTAATGATTCTATTACTGTCAGTTTCTCCCTTTATACTTGTTAATATTTGCTTTATGTAAATTAAATATATATATATTTTAAGTTTTTATATACTTATTTGAGAGAGAGAGAGGAAATGAGCAGGGGAGGGGCAGAGAGAGAGTGGGAGACAGAGGATCTGAAGTAGACTCTTTGCTGATAGCATAGAGCCTGATGTGGGGCTAGAACTCACAAACTGCGAGATCATGACCTGAGCCAAAGTCTGATGCTTAATCAACTGAGCCATCCAAGTGCCCCTGAAATTAAATATTTTTAATGGATGCTCATTTATTTACAGGTCTTGGTACTGTCTTTCCTCTTTTTTCTTCCTTCTCCCTTTTGCCCTATACTATGTCTGAATATATGTTTTTTTGATTTTCACTGTTAACATATTTAGAGATGGTTGTAGAACTTCTCTCTACATAATAGCCAAGCTATATGTGTTTCTCTTTCCATCCCCAAGGAAGAGAGGATTGGATTCTCCAGATGTGGGAAGGAATCCACAGAGTGTGATCAGTATTATAATTGTTTTGAACCATTTTTGTCAACATGTTTAGTTTATGTTTCAACTTAAGATTCTATTTAAAAGAGCACACAGGTTTTTTGTTTATTAAAACAGCTCTTGGGTTTACAAAGGTAATAATCTCTTAATTAAAACTGTGGCTGTGATATTTTTTGAAGTTATAGAAGCTCTTTTACCTTTTAACAAAGAGTTTTCCCCAGTCAAATTGTATTTGACTGCTGTATTTGATCTGAACTAATTCTCGCAATTTATGTGAAAATATACTTATTCCTTTCACTATTAAACCTTTTGCCTCAGATAAAATACCCGGGAGCTGATATGGATATCACTTTATCTGCTCCATCATTTTGCCGTCAGATCAGTCCAGAGGAATTTGAATACCAGAGAGCATATGGCTCTCAGGAACCTCTGGCAGCCTTGTTGGAAGAAGTCATAACAGATGCCAAACTCTCCAGCAAAGAGAAGAAGAAAAAACTGAAGCAGGTAAAAAAAGAATATTCTTTAGAAGTCATTTCTTCTTCTGCCTGCTGTTCTTATATTTTTTCTTTTTATTCTCTATTTTATTAAGTTTCATATGAATCTCATCTTCTGAGACATAGCCCTTTTGAAAGTATATTATTCAATTCATATATTCTAACAGTCTCATTGATTTACACAATTGTGGTCTGTTTTCCACATCTTTTTTTTTTTTTCTAGTGTAGATATTTTACCATTGTTGAACTCTTCATTTATGGAGCTGTTCTCTAGTATTTGTCCTTTGTTTTGTTGTGCGGCTTGATGTGAATTAGTGGAGTAATTATTTTAAATTCAGAGAAGCTATCAAATGAGGACAGATTCCTTTTGATTTTTCTTGAAAGTCAAATTATACAGATTTGCAAATATAAAATGTGTAAAATTGAAAAGACTTTGGTCTTAGATAGCCAATATCAAATTGGTTTTTTGCCTCAGGCATCTCACTAAAAGTTTTTAGTTCCTGCTAGGGACACGGTTTAGGGTTTCATTGACTAGTGTTTAACACAAACTAGATTTACTTTGACCATTCTTAAAGTATTGATTGCAGGTTAAGTGAATGGTTTTTGTTTTTGAAGTCTGACTCCTGCAAGCTTGCTTCCTGATCACATAATGCATATAGGATTATACGCAGAGCACCAGAGTTCTAGACTCCCAATCATATTTTTCTCAATAATTTTGGAGAAGAGTTCAGTGTTGAGGACGAAGGAAAAGCATATTGCCTCTCTTTAAGCTTTTTGTAACGTCATATATACTGGAATGTTTTCCCTTCCATTTGAGCAGAAGCAGGTGGGGCTGAGTTGGAGAAGCTGGGAGATCGTGAAATGTAGTTGGGCCAAAATTTTCTTTAACTGTGTAGAACATAAGTTATTTTCAAGTCAGAATTACTTGTGAATATTTTTCAAGTGAAGTCTATTTTTAGTTAGCAGTGGGGGAAATTTTAAGAAATAAGACCAAAATGAGAAATTTATTTGAAGCTTTGATCAAATTAAAGTTGAATTAGATCTATAGCCAGTGGAATCAAATGATCTTACCAAAAGAAATGGATTTGTGTTGAAGTGAATTCGATTATGATTAGTTGTCTTCTTATTCTCTTTTCTGATAGAGAACAGTCAACATTAAAACAAAACAAAACCAGCTTGTATGGAATCAGATCAGAATATCTTTAATTTTAAAATTAGATCGCCTAATTTTATTGGCCCTTATCTGGGTTTTTTGGACTCCTCTTGAATCTTTTTTTTTTTTTTTAGTTTCAAAAATCCTATCCTGAAGTCTACCAAGAACGATTTCCTACACCAGAAAGTGAAGCACTTCTGTTTCCTGAAAAACCGAAACCGAAACCACAGCTGCTAATGTGGGCACTAAAAAACCCTTTCCAACCATTTCAAAGAACTAGAAGTTTTCGAATGTAGTACTTACATAGCTGTCAGAGATCTCTGTTGCTGTTGCCTTGAGCAAATTGGTGGTTATAGGAGGACTATGGCGGTGGAAGAAAGAAGAGCAGAAAATAGAGACTACTGGAATATAAAGTTATCGGACTTCCAAAAATGTTGAGCCATTATCAGTATTTTTGTAAAACTCAGTGTTTAAAACTAGTTTTGAAGTGTACAAATCAGTTAAAAGTTTAGAAAAATGTATAGTGGTATGGTTAATGTGCGTGTTTGTGATTGTTACAAAATTTGTGGATATTTTTATTTGTTTATTTGTTGTCTTTCATGATGTTAATAAAATAATTGTACATTTCAGTTACTGATGTCTTTGTTACAACCAAGTCTTTTAAGTCATAGTGTATGTACTTGAATAAGAGAGACACTGGGTACTGCTACTGTGATGCTGTTGACTTCATAGGTTAATAGGTGTGCTTTCTCTTTGTGTAAAATCTGGTTTTCATTGTTGTACAGAGATTCTTAAGGGCCTGTATTATGGCTGTGTCTTTTATTGCAGATTTGTTGGATGTTATGACAGATTTAACTAAAGCTGGTTCTTTTATAACAGATATATTAACTGGTGCTTACCTATAAGTGGAGTTGATTTTCATTTGCTTGCAGTGGTATAATTTCAGTCTTGGGTGGTGAGGGAAAATTGAACTGAATAAACTTTGGATCCCCTTGTACCTGTGATTGTGAGTCAGGTCACAAACACAATTTGTTGTTTCATGAAAAATACAAATGGTTTAAGTAAAACAGGACTGCTCCTTTCTATTTTCCCCAGCTTCCTCATCCTTTTGAGAGTAAATGGAATGTAAATAAATACTGGTTTTTGTTTTTCTTATGCTATGTGGTGTTTCTTTTTTGGTATTTATTTAGGTCAGTTAGAGAACATCCTCAAATGCTAAACTTCATTGTCTTGGCCAGTGTCCCCACATCATTCATTTCTTTCTATGACATTTAAAATGAGTGACATTTCGGCTTTTGTGTGAGCCTTCAGGAGGCTTTATCCATTTCTTTTGCTTTGATTTGCCCTTTTGCGAATAATGGTACACTTAGATTACGGAGCATCTGGAAGCCTTCTTCTGTGAGTAATTACCCTAAATTTTAAGAGTAACAGTCACTAATTGGCTTTGGACTGAATTTTCCTTGCCTTTGCCATCTGGCCCTGTTCTTTTGTTGTAGAATGCCTCCTACATGTGACTCAGATTTTGTTTACTTACAAATGGATAAAAGTATTCCTATTGGTTTGGGTACCATCTTTCCTTCCAAATATGTAAAGGAGTGGGAGATTTTTAGTATTTCAGGATTTGTTTTCAGACCTTAGAATGATGTTTAGAGCAAAGAATATGTCTGCTTCTGCTCTCTTTGCTCTCCAGTAAACTTTCCCATTGGCAGTGTATGAGAGTTCTTTTTGCTTAATGTCCTCACCAAACTTGCTGTTGTCAGAGTTTGAATTGTTGTCAGTGTGGTGGGTGTATAATGGTATTTCATTATGGTTTTACTTTATGTTACAGATATGGTATAGCCAAAGACTTTTACCATATGTATTTTTTTACATTTTCCATTTTTGTTCAGATTTTAATATCAGCTTGTCAAGCTTCACACACACACACACCCCTGAGATTTTGATTTGGATTGTACTGAATTTATAAATCAATTTGGAAATAATTGCTATCTTTACAATATTAAGTCTTCCAGTGGATGAACATAGTTTATCTTTCCACTTATTTGGAATAAGTGAGAAAAAAATTTCTCTGCAAAGATTTGCAAATCTTTTGTTCGATGTGTTCCTAGGTATTTGATGCTTTAAAAAAATATGTTAGGGGGTTCCTGGGTGGTTCAGTCAGTTAAGTGTCCGACTTCGGCTAGGGTCATGATCTCACGGTTCATTAGTTCTAGCCCCACATCGGGCTCCATGCTGAGAGCTTGAAGCCTGGAATCTGCTTCAGATTTTGTCTCCCTCTCTCTCTCTGCCCCTCCCCTACTTGTGCTCTGTCTCTCTCTCTCTCTCTCTCTCTCTCTCTCAAAATAAAATAAAACATTAAAAAAATATGTTAGTATCAAAATTTTCAAATATACACAAAAGTGAATAGTATCCGCCCTTAACTTTACTAGTTATTATTTAACTGAAAAATACCTCTTGTTTGATCCTGTTGTGAATGGGCTTATTTAAAAATTTCCACTTGGTTTCTTAGTCATATATAGTATAAAACTGATTTTCGTGTACTGATATTTATACCCAAACTTCCTGCTAGACTTTCCTATTTTCTTTTAATGTTTATCTTTGAAAGAAAGAGTAGAGAGAGAAGAAGGAGCAGAGAGAGAAGGAGACATAAAATCTGAAGCAGGCTCCAGGCTCTGAGCTGTCAGCATAGACCCTGACGTGAGGCTGGAACTCACGATTTGAGCTGAAGTTGGACTCTTAACTGACTGAGCCACCCAGGTGCCCCTAGATTTTTCTATTAATTCTAAACATCTAGTGTGATATTTTTTTGGACTTCCTACGTATTCACCATATAATAAGCAAATGATGACAGTTTTTGTTTTTCATTTCTGTAGTCCATAGCATTTAAAATGTCTCCAGTGACCCCTGCCTCTTGGTATTTGTGTACTCTTTCCTTGAAGGTAAGTTAGATGGAGTGACACATTTCTAACACAGAATATGGCAAAAGTGATAGGAGATCTCTTGAGATTAGAGTACAAAAAGACTGGTTTCCATCTTGCTTGCCCTCTCTCTCTCTTTCTCAGGCCTGCTCTGAGGGGAAAGCCAGCAGACCTGAGTGAGCTGCCCTATGGAGAGGCCCCTCAGGCAAGGAACTCCTGCCTCTGCCCACTAGCTAGTGAGTACCTGAGGCCTGCCAACAGCTGTGTGAGCCATCTTGGAAGGGGCTGTGCTGAGGCCTGGCAGCAGTCACGTGAGTGTTCTTGCAAGGACATTCTCTCTTAATCAAACCTCGAGGTGAAGGCAGCCTTAGCCGACACCTTGACTGCTACCTGAGGTCCTGAGCCAGAGGACTCTGCTTCGTTGTGCCTGGATTCCAGACGCACAGAAACTGTGAGATAATAAATATTTGTTGTTTCCAGCCACTTAATTTTGGGTAATTTGTTATGAAGTGATAGATACAATACACCTTCCAGTTCGTATTCCCTTCTTTTCTCTCACCTTCCCTCCGTCCCTCCTTTCTTCCTTCCCTCTTTCATTTTGCTAAATTATTATAAACTGTCACTCTTTATCTCTAGCAATGCACTTGTTTGCAGTCCTTCCATATTATATTTTACTTGTGTGCCTTATAAACATCATATAGACTATTTTTTTAAGATGCCAACTTGACGATTTTTGTTTCTAACAAAAATTTTGTAACAGACAACTTATATTTAATATATTTATTCTATATTTGGGTATAAATATTTATTGATGCTTTATACCTCTTTGTCTCTATATTCTTGATCTTGGTTGAATTTTACACATAATTTCATATTTTCTTCTAATTTGAAGCTAAATATTCTGTTTCTAATTTTCTTATTGGGTCCCTGGAAATTACATTTTACATACTAACTTATCAAAGTTTAAAGTTATTAAGTTTCTTTTACCCTCCTCTCAGGCTGTTCAGGGACCTTTAAGCACTAAGAACACCCTCCCAAACGAGATATTATTCTTCTGAAATATTTTAACTTTATTGTTTTTAAACCTCATAATATGTTATTTTTATATAGTACTTGTTTATGTGACTTACCCATGTTTTACCACACTTCTTCTTAGAGTACATTCTTCAGAATTTATCTTTAGTGTTTGCTGGTTTTTGTCTTTTTACATTTTGCCCTTATTCCTCTTTCAAATAACTTTATTGAGATGTAATTCATATACCATGCAATTAGCCCTTTTAAAGTAGATAATTCAGTGGTTTTTAGTATTTTCCATTTTTAACTTTTTTTATATATAACAAAATTTGCCATTAATCATTTTTAAGTGTCTTCATTCTTTAAAAATATTTATGCTGCATCTAGAATTCTAGGTTGAAGGTTATTGTATTTCAGTACGTTGTAGTCATTCTTTTGTTAGCCGGGTTTCATTATTACTGATGAGAAGTCAGTTGACACTCTATATACAATGTGTCGTGTTTTGGCAGGCTGCTGTTTAAGTTTTTCCCTTTGTCTTTGGTGGTCTGCAGTTGACAATGACATTTCTGGTTTATATAATGTACTCTTTCAATGATTATTCTGTTTGGTATTTGTGGGGCTTCTAAGTAAGGAGGATCTAGGCCTTTGCCTTTCTCACAATCTTTCCTCTGCTTTTGATCCTTCAATTAAACATACTTTAGATCTTTTCACCCTGCCCTCTGTCTCTTAATCTCTCATGTACCTTCCATATTTTTGCCTTTCTGTGCTACATTCTGGATAATTTCTTTAGTCTTCCTTCCATTCCAGCACATTTGTCTTCAAATATGTTTAGTCTATTATTAAATTCTCGTATTCGGTATTTTCGAACTTATATCCAGTTTACAGCTCAGGAAACAAGCCTCAGTGAGGTTGGGTAACTGCCCTAAGCTCACTTAGCTTGTGAACAGCATAGCAGGCAGTCACAACCGGCTGTGACTGCATAGTCCAGGCTCCTGACTCCGACGTCTTCTTGTCTCCCAGTGAGCACTGTTTCATGGTTTTAGGAGCCCTTGTGTGATATTTATGTATAAGCTCAGACATTATTTTTTGGCCTATACTTTCTAAGACTTAAGAACTCACATTTCTCTTTGATTTGCAGTGTTTTCAGTGACATAAACCTACCTTTGCCAAATTCATTTCCACTCTTTTTCTGGTCACTTTCTATGAATATCTGCTGAAGATTTCTCACTGAATTTCCTACATATCCCTGTTAAAAAAAATTTGCAACAGTGATGAAACTAGAGTGTTTTGTAGAATCTCTGTGGTGCAGTCATGTATTTGCTTTCTTTGTAGGTATGCCTTTTAAGGTAGTTGCTTTTATTTTTAAGTATGCTGAGTAGAAAATGTCATAGGGATTTTCCTGGTCTGGGAGACCGTGATCAGAAATGTATCAAACGAATGTTCCATACAGAAAATTCGAGGGTACTAAGGCACATTTCAAGATTGAATATATCCCAAGAAATGGAGTTCAGCCATTCTTTATTCTGATTTCTCATACATCACTGTGTTCCTGGATGGACCTTCAGGGAGGTCATATTTGGGCTCTAGCAAATATAGCAGGTGTATCAGTCATGACTTAGCTTTTCTCTCATCCAGGACCTCTGTTCTGATCCCCACATCGAGAAGAGAGTTTCTATACATTTTTATAGGAAATGTAACTTAAAAAGAGCCAGTATTTGTGAACTGTTAATCTATAAGAAGAGGAAACCGAATATTTTTATGTTTAGAAGGTCACAAAATCTTTTCACATGATTAAAGAGGAATCGATTAAAATGGTCCTTTATTATATGGGTGTGGCTGAATCTTTAATATCTTTCCTTTTGCCTTGAAGAACAAAAACGGACAAACATTTAAAGTCTTGGAATAATTTACTAAAATCAGTATTATTACTAAATAAATATTTATTTACTAAATAATTATTATTTACTAAATTCAGTAGCAAGAGGCAATTCAACTGTATATCTCTCTGTCATTATGGCATTTGCCCAAATTTGAAGTGTTTACTTCAAAATGAGACATTGGAAATTCTAATTTTGTGGCATTTGGAGTCATTTTGCTCTTGCATTTTCTTGCTTAAGGCAATATAACCTGCAAAAAAGTATACCACCTTGAATCATTACACACTGGGTCTCTCAGGCAAACAAATTACTGTAAAATAAACTATGATTATTAGGACTTAAAGAAATTATTTGCTCCTGGGTATGCAAGAATTTGAAAGTTGGGATCTAGTACGACATTAATAAACAGAGAATTTGCTTCTTTTTATCGACTTGAAAATGCATTTGTTATTTAATTTTGTAGAACAAATATACTCCCTGGAATAACTGGAGAGTAGTATATTCACTAATTTAAGAATATAATGAGTAACTTCTCTTGGATTTTTTGTGTTTTAGTGTCTATATTACCTCAATGTTTCAACTTCTCATTTGAGGAGATGAATTGGGAACAACAATGGGATAATAGGGTACTCGCCCATTTAAAAATTGAAAATGTCACTTGTTCAGTGCAGGTTTGTGTTGCTCTGTAAGTTTCATAATTTAGTGAATCTAAGATATAATTTAAGAACTATAGTTTTTGCAAATTCCATCTTGGAGAATGGTTAAGTGAATTATTTGCTTCATTTGAGGACCTAGAATAAATTATATTTTCCATAAAACATACCTGTCTCAAAGCAAAAAAATAATATATGTTTTTGGCTGCTTGTATAATACCTCTGTTGGGCCTCTTCTGTCAAAGCCCAGAACAGTATCCAGATACTTTTCTAGAGCATGTGACTGAAGTTGTTCTGCCCTTTTATAGCCTCCACAAATAATACTTATAGCTGCCGGCCTCTCTCTAATAGTAATAACAAGATAGTCTTCTTGACCGTTCTAGTAAAACAAATAAAGAAAAAAACCAGAGAACTATAGTTTATTTTATTTTCATATAATTGATATTTAAAATAGAGGTACTTTTGTTTTAATCAGAGTAGGGTAATCACACATGGGAATGAAGAGGACTTTTGCTCACTCTTTGCAACTAAGAACTTGTGCCCTTTGGAAGAGTCTTTGCAACAAACATTTCAGTGATAATTTACCAAGGTAGCAGAATGGTTTGCTGTGAAAGACATTTATGTTAGGATAAAATGCGATCTCTGATTTTAAGAGTCTATGATTCCAGTTTATTTCTATTTACTGATATATACGTATTTATATTTTAAAAAAAATCAGTGTGTTTTAGACTCAGTCATTAAAAAAAGCAAAGTCATACCATGCGAAAATTGAAAATGCGAAAGATGTTTTGAAGATTAGAATCATGTGGCTGAAAGTTTCTTCACATGAGATCTAAAAATAGACCATAATATGAGGCATAAAGGAAAATAACAGCAGAAATGAGCCTTCTTGCTTATTTTTTTAAATTAAACCTGAGATTTTACCCATAGGCACGTTTGTCCTAAAGATTCCAATCTAATTTTAAGGGAAAAAAAAAAAAAGCTTTCTGATACTTAAAAAAAATTAAGACTTTTCTAAATGGCATGTATAGGGTGGTCAAATCTGATTGGATAGTACGGCTTCAGTGTTTAACTCTTAATAAGTACCTGAAGCAATAATGAACATTTGAAACATACACTGACATCATTTGTAAATTTCTTTAAACTTGCCAATCATCAAAATGCCAAGTATAATTAGCCACGATTACTGCTTAAAGATGATAAAGGCTTTGATTCAGAAAGTTCCTCACTTTTCACAGAGAATTGAATTCATTAAAGCTCTTGGAGGTGTCTGATTAAGGAACTCTTCACAAGTCCTGACCCATCCAGTGAGGACAGACGGACCCAGTGGACACAGTCTTGTGTTGGTAATGATGGTACCATAAAGGAAAAACTAGGGATTTTATTTAAAAGTTATGTATATTTTATATAATTTGTAACCCATTAGTTGTGGAAAGAAGAAACTTAGAAACTGATCCTCTTTATTGTAACATAAGTAACTGTGAGTAATATTTTGGCTCAGGTATCACCATATTTTTCTCCAAAGCCCCACACAGCTCTATTGCTTGCTAAACACTCTCCAAAAGTGGGCTGTCTACATGTTAAGAATAAATAGTTATCTAAATGCAGCAGTGGATCATTCGGGTTAAATGTCAGATTACTAGATTTTAAAATGAAAAAAAATTGTCTACAAAATTGAGTTTGAGAAAAAAACCACAAAGGTAGGATAATTCTGTGCAAGTCGGCCCCTTGCCTCAGCTGTCTTTTCTATAATGTGGGAGTAACTCCCTGCTCTCTTTCTTTAGAATAAATCTTGGTTAACTCTTATTCCTCAGACTCGTTTTTTTCATCTCTAAACCAAACACCTTATAATAAGTGCAGAAGTAAAATCTGGGGTAAAACATGTGTTTGCAAATGATGCTTTTGGAGTTGACGATACCAGCATACTATAAGGAGTCCAACGAACGTAGCCCAGAAAATACCTTAGAGGTCACTGAGCAGATAAGTGACTTTACCAGAGAAGGACAGGGTAGTGGAGAGAACACTGTTAGCAACAGCAGTGGTGCCAGGGCATAGCTTGGGGAGGCTTTCATCTCCTGAAAGAAACATAAGTAACTAAACGTTGTATCTGCTCTGCAAATTCAACCTCAAGGAAAGACTCTTAGTCTCTTCTTTCCAACTAAATCATCACCCACAGGTCCTTCACACTAGAATTTGTAGCACCTTCGTTAGAAATCGGCACATTTGGATTTTAAATTGTAGCGCTTCCAGTAGACAGTTGGGCAGGTGACCTTGTGCAAATCACAGAGTCTCTGGGCTTTGGTTTCCTCAGTGAACAAAGCATTGGAGTTCAGAGGTCACAAACTCCAGTGTCTTCTGGGGACAGGAAGATAGCAGAAGTTGTGAGTAGTGGAAGGGCCAGTGGAGAGATGGAGTATGCAAGTCCTAGGCCAAAGTGTTTGAAACAAAAACAAGATGTCAAATGGCAGTGTCGGCCAAAAAAATACTGTGTGCAGAGATGACAAAACTTGTATTAGGTGAGTTGCGAGGTCTCTTTTGATTATGGTGTTTCGTGATATTATTTTTATAACATTTTCCCATACTTGGCCCCTTATTGCTTTATGCTTATTTTCCTATTTCTATCTCTTCAGCGCTTCTCCTTTTGTTCTGAGTAGAACCCATGTCAGCACACTCAGTTCTATATGAAAATAGAAGAAAACCTGTCAGGGTAAGTTTAAAGTCAATGCTAATGCATCATGAAATTTCTCTTCATCCTTAGGGTTGTTAGAATGTGCTTAACTTGGGGCACTTGGGTGGCTCAGTCGGTTAAGTGTCCAACTTCGACTCAGGTCATGATCTTGCAGTTTCTGAGTTTGAGCCCCGCATCAGGCTCTGTGCTGACAGCTTAGGGCCTTGAGCCTGGTTTGGATTCTGTGTCTCCTTCTCTGTCTCTGCTCCTCCCTGCTCACGCTCTGTATCTCTTTCCTTCGAAAATAAATAAAACATTTTTAAAAAATAAAAAAAAAAGAACTACTGTTTACCTCTATTTCGATTACTAAACTGGTTCGTTTAATCCCCCAAAACTACCAGAACATCTTTCTTCATCAGTGTCAATACGTGTGTATTGTATGTTTGCACCTGTCATCACAGTTGTTGATGAAATATTCACAAAGTTTTGGTACTCGTTTTGCCAACCAAAGTTGTTAGAGACAGCCTTCAGTCTCTGTGCATATGTTTATTTTCACTAACAGGTGGCTTTTTACCTATGTTGTGTTGTTGGTTAGACCAAAAAACGAAAACAAAACAAACAAAAAAACCCAATACTTTCCATTTCTGGAGCCCTTGGTGCAGTGATGTCACTTGTATTTTCTGACATGCTCTTTTCAAGTCCCAGTGGGCAAACAGACGCAGGTGAGGAAGCAGTTTCAGAGAAGTACTCAGGCACAAATGCAGAACTTCAAGTCTGCTCTTCTCTTCGATGATCCAACACGCTTGCATTCCACCCTAACCCTGTCACTG
The DNA here is from genome assembly GCA_030068075.1 of Paguma larvata. Lineage (NCBI taxonomy): Eukaryota > Metazoa > Chordata > Mammalia > Carnivora > Viverridae > Paguma > Paguma larvata. The sequence goes on from CM057826.1 coordinate 105,757,935, forward strand.
TCAGGTGTGATATATGGGCTCGATCCAAGCACATCTCTGAAAGAGGGCACTTTTGGGGGTTTCCCTCTATCCTCCACCTGTGCTTCTTCATTTTCATTGGAGTCCTTTTTTCTTCACCCCCACCTGCCATGCCAGCCGTGCTCATGTGTGTACTGAGCATTGGTTTTAATATGAGACGCCATGTCAGAGCTGGCAAAACGGCCCAGTGTCTGCGTGGTACTGCCCTCTCACTTCACGGTCACTGCTATGACGCCGACTTTTGCCCTCAGCATAACTAATCCAGGCTGCACTTCGTTTCTTCAGAAAGACTAGTTAGCTATCCAAATAATTAGAGCTCTTTCAGTTATTCTTTGTTTTGTTTTGTTTGTTTTGGTTTTTTAGATCCTTAATATGCAGGCCCTTGGCAATGACGGAGGAAGAAAGACAGGTCTAACTCTGAAGGCATCTAGCCCTGTGGGGAAAATGCACATGCCTCCATGGAACTGTAGGTGATGACCTTGGGGTCACAGAGCCCTGTAGCGTGCAGGGGACACAGAGGAGAGAAGGGCAATTTTTCCAGGGCAGGTGGAGGCATAGGAAAGATGTCACTGAGGGGCTAATATTTAAGCTGAGCCCTGAAGAACGTGTCCATCAGGATGAAGGCAGGGCAAGAAGACATTCCCTAGGTGGGTGGCAGTCAGAAGTCATTTGTCATTCCATGTTGTCCATATAATACTAGAATTTTAATAAAGAGTTTTAAATGACTTTATCTAAAGGAGTGACTGATAACAGGATTTCCTGACCTGTGGTAGAGCAGGCGGGGAATTATTTTAAGTGAGGACTTCAATCCCATCTCTCAAGTAACATCTCCAAGGTGACTTCCTCTTCTACTTTATTCCCGCCCAGTACATCCAGACCCTGTGCTCTCTGCAGTTTGCTTTTGAATGCTGCTTTGGTTGGGGCTACATCATAGTTTCTCTTTCCAAGTTTTCATTGGGCGTGCCTGTGTTCATTTATACTGGCGTATTTACGAAGATTGCAAAAAAAAAAAAAATCGTTGGTATTGATGAATCTTCCTTTTGCTTTATTTAAAAGGGCGACCCTTTTATTTGCCCGTTTCTATTTTCCCCTCAACAGCCTGATATATTCTATGCCTCTGGGTCTATACTGTTCCATTTCATAACATTTAATGAATGTTAGAACTGGCACCACAAATGCATTGCCTTAATCTTCTTGCCTGCAGTGAGATGCTTTTAATATTTCCTCCAATTGTGAACTCAGTGTTTTCCTTTAGCTTTTTTTTCATTTCCATGTAGTTATCCCCTTCGACTGCAGGGAGTCTGGATATTTATAGATTTCTTCCTTTCACTCTCTCTTCAATAATTTTCTTTTTACATCCAGTGAACACATCCATCACAATAAATGGTCCTTCCCTATGTGTATTGACTTGCATTTATGTAAACCAGACTCTCTTTTCCTATCATTAATGCTCACGGAAATTTTCAGTAGCTTGGCAAGCCGGGTATTAGAGCAGGCACAGAGCTTCAAGTTGTCCTGTTAGATGAAATGACTCATGTCATAATGGTTGATTTCACATTTTATCATTAAGTCAAAACCAAAGTTATGTAGTTTTCTTAATTGACTCAATATAAAATAAGAGTATTAAATAAGTGTCTCTAAATTATTCCTCATTTCATTAAAATGTTTTTGACTTGATAGCCCTTTTATGCGTGTAAAGATGCAGAGTATTCCCATTACCAGGGATGAATATTTTTGTAATCAAAAGCCCAATTTTATAAACTTTTATCGCCCCTGGTAGATATAAGTAGAGCATTGAGTTAGAAGCAGTTAACATTGGTCATACTTAGATGCTATGCTCTGCCTTTCTGGAAGCTCAATTTTTTTTCATGGAGTATAGAATGATACAGTTTTAAAACTCATTTAGATGCTTCATTTATATACTTCTAATGTAAGGAAAATTTTTTCCTATCACTATGCGTGTCATCAGTTTGTAGATGGTAAGGAAGGATGTAATCGGCAGGACTTGTATTGCTGTTCTTGAGGCAAAAAGTTAGATCTAGAGATCATCAAACTTTTTATAGCTTGTGCAATTTTCTCAGAAAACATCTTTCAGAGAGGTACCTGTGTGGCCCAGTTGATTGAATGTCTGTCTGACTTCAGCTCCGGTCTTGATCTCATGGTTCATGAGTTTGAGCCCCTCATCGGGCTGTGTGCTGGCAGCCCGGAGCCTACTTGGGATTTTCTCTCTCCCTCTCTCTCTCATCCCCTCCTCCACTCATACTCTTTCTCTCTCTCTCTCTCAAAATAAATAAACCTAAAAAAATAGAAAGAAAACATCTTTCAGAATAGCCTTGAGTGCTTTTGCAAACCTTCTGAACCAGCTATTCCACGGGAAGACTAAGTCCCTTGCTTTCCTATTACCGTTTTGACTGCTCAGCAGTTTCTTCAGGAAGAAGTAGCATTTCCATGATTCCACTTGTTATATTCCTTTTCATTTCTTACCTGCATTATCAGAAGCCCTTAAATATTTGTTTCAAAACCCTACATCCTCGTTACATTTTTCTGTAGTAAATTCTGTGTGTTAGAAATGGTGAAAATATTTATTCTTTATTATTCTAGTTCTCATTTCAATTTTTTTTTTATTTTGGTAGCTCTTTTTCTGTATCTCCAAAATAACTGTAAGTGATCAGTTGATTTTTGTTCTTAGATTCATTCATCTCTGCTACCATATTTTATTCCAAATAAGACATTTTTTCTCTACATTTCAGCATGTCTGAAGCTAGGATGCATCTCTCAGTTGGTGATGAGTCACATTTTAATTGGCAGCATCTAAAAACTTTTTTAGTGGTGGAAAAATTAATGGTGTTCCAGATTTTATAAAATGTGGCATTTTATTTCTATCTCCTTTCTGAGCCACTTTATAATGTTTTGATTGGCCTAGAAAAAAGATGTGCCTTTCTAATGTATATATGTCACCCATAGACACGGTGCTGTTCAGAGGCCTCTAGGGCTTATTCATCTTGCATGATTGAACTTTGTACGCTTTGACTAATCCCTTCCTATTTCCTCTCTTCCCAGCCCCTGGTAACCATCCTTCTACTCCCTGCTTCTAGGAGTTTGGCTACTTCAGATTTCTCATATAACGGTATCATGTCGTATTTGTCCTTCTGCGGCTGCCTTATTTCATTTAGCATCAAGTCCTACCGGTTTCTCCATGTTGTCACAAATGGCAATATTTCCTTCTTTTCTTAAGGCTGAATAATATTCCATTGTATTGACACAATACATTTTCCTGCATTCATTCATCTGTTGATGGACATTTAGGTTGTTTCCATATCTTGGCTGTTGTGAATAATTCTGCAGTGAATGTAGGGGTGCAGATATCTCTTTGAAATCCTGATTTCGATTCTTTGGGATGCATTTTTATTTCCTAAGGACAAATAATGGGAGGTGGTTCATGGTCTCAGTGACTTTGTTTATGTATCAAGTAAACATTCTTGAATGTTCTCTGAGCTTCCTTCTTTTCTATCCTGATATTATGCAAGTTTATCTTGCCCTTGATCACTTATTTATTCATTCTCTTCATTTAGTAGAAGTGAAGTATTTAACAGAGGGTAATTTTTTTTTTTAAATGTGCTATGTACTCTCCTGCCCTGAATTTCTATGTATATGACTTTATTCCTGGTCAGTCCAAGGCATCTTTCTGCAGCGAGTGTGGGAGAGTGAGAAGCTATGGGACTAGGAGCGGGATTAAGACTTTTATAATAAGAATGCAAAGAGTCAGTGTTCAGCTTTTAACTATGATAGAATTTTTTTTAAGTTTTTATTTAAACTCTAGTTAGGTAGCATACACTGTAATATTAGTTTCAGATGTACAATACAGTGATTCAACACTTCTATACAGTACTCAGTGCTCGTCACAAGTGCACTCCTGAATCCCCATCACCTATTTCCCTCAAACCTCCCCCCACCTCCCTTCTAGTGACCATCAGTTTGTTCTCTGTAGTGAAGACTGTTTCTTGGTTTGCCTCACTCTTTTTTCCCTTTGCTCATTTGTTTTGTTTCTTAAATTCCACATGGGAGTGAAATCATATGGTATTTGTCTTTCTCTGACTAACTTATTTCGCTTAGAATCATATTCTCTAGCTCCAACCACATCATGGCAAATGGCAAGATTTCATTCTTTTCTATGGCTGAGTAATGTCCATTGTGTGTGCTGTTTACATAATTTGGCTATTGTAGATAATGCTGCAGTAAACATTGGGGTGCATGTATCCCTTTGAGTTTTGTATTCTTTGGGTAAATATCTAGCAGTGCAATCGCTGGATCATAGGGTAGTTCTATTTTTTTAAATAGTGTGGGCAGCATGGAAAGTTTGACTTTGTCAAGAGAAGGAAGGAGTTTCTAAATTTTTCAAAAAATTTTTTAAATGTTTTATTTATTTTTGAGAGAGATAGAATTAGCAGGGGAGGAATAGAGAGAGAGAGAGAGAGAGGGAGACACAGAATCCAAAGCAGGCTCCAGACTCTGAGCTGTCAGCACAGAGCTGGACGCAGGGCTCGAACTCACTAACTCCAAGATCATGATCTGAGCCAAAGTCAGACGTTTAACTGACTGAGCCACCTAGGTGCCCCTCTAGCTTTTTCTTATAAGAGCCCTAATCCCATTCCTGAGGTTGGAGCCCTCCCAAAGGTCCCACCTCATAATTCAGTTGCATTGATATTAAGGTTTCAACATATGAATTTTATTGGGGTACATAAACACTTAGGCTATAGCATGCATAATGTAAAATCATATAAAATCTGAATTAAATTAATTGATCTCAATTTGAAAAAAAGGAGAAGCAGAGAGAATCAAATCTAGAACTAGAATAGGCCAATGAAGCTCTAAATGTTATCATTTATTAAGTACCAGACTGAATCAAGAATTAGTAATAGTTGTATAATTAAAAAGTGGAATACTGTGTTGTGAAAACTCATGTATCATCTTGACAGTTTAAAAGGACTCACTTTGTTAAATGTATGTATTTATGATTTAAATGAAGATGATTATAGTATTTATGTATTTTATAATTCCTCATTTTAACTTTTAAATCAAATATTAATCTTGATTACATCAGGTAAGAAGTTATCCGATGTATTTAAATTTTGTTAATTTAAATCCTAAGTTTCTTACTGCCCAGCAGGATAGTCTAGTTAGGAAGATGGGACTAGCAACCATAAATAAATTGCCTTGATTTGCCTTCCCTTCCCTCCCTTCTCGTGCCATCTCCATGTATGGAGAATGAATTTGCCACTCCACAGCTATATACGATCATCAGACAAAATAGCCACAACGTGGGCTTGAGTGTATATCTGTTGGCCATCTGTATATCTTCTTTGGAAAAATGTCTTTTCAGGTCCTCTGCCCATTTTTGAACATTTATTTATTTATTTATTTTGAGAGAGACAGACAGTGAAAGCAGGGGGAGAGGTTCAGAGAGAGAGAGAGAGAGAGAGAGAGAAGGAGAGAGAATCACAAGCAGGCTCCATGCTGCCAGCTGCAGAGCCTGACACTGAGCCTGAACCCACCAGGTGTGAGATCATGACCTGGGCCAACACCAAGAGTTGGATGCTTAGCTGGCTGAGCCATCTGGGTGCTTCTAATTTTAAATCAGATTGTTTGTTTTTTTGGTGTTGAGTTTGACTTGAATTGTGAAAGGGGAGTTCCTTTTCTGTCCCTTATTGCATTGGCTAATGCCCCTTGAAACAAATCACAGCTATGATAGTTAAGCAAGTTTGTGCATATACTAAAAATCATTGAATTGAACTTATAATGGATGAATTTTATGATATGTGAAACATACCTAAATAAAACTTGTACAAAAACAATCACAGAAGAAAATATAAAACTTAGTGCCCAGTTCATGGAATAGAGTTGAAAATAAAAATGTATTTCAGCATCCACTACGTGTTAGACAATTACACATGGATGGATATGAGTGTCAAAAGTGCACAGCAACTTAAAATAAGATAATCCAAACATTTATTTCTGTTTAAGGTCATAAAAAACCAAATAGTGGTTTTATTTATGTAGGTGTACTGTCAGGAGAAAGCTATTTTGTTTTTATTATCAAAGTGTAGAAAATACAGTGTTGGGCAGAACAAAACCGAGTTGTATTTTCTAGGTTTAAAGTAATTAAATTATGGATCTGGAAGCCTATTTTTCTCTTATTAAAATAAAGAATTTCTAGGCTCTTCAAGAGGTCCCATTATGCCTGGGCTCATATAAAATGCACACCAGTTAGATAGTAGTAAGACTGAATTTAATTTAGAAATACAGAAATAAACATCGACATTAATTCCATCCTTTTAAAGAGTGAGCTTCAGAAATGTTAAAATGCCCTCATTTTAACAATGTTTCCATTGTTCAAGACATTTTTGGCACCATTTTCTTAAACCTCATAACAATCATGTCTCATTCGTGTGTGTGTCCATAGAATTCATTAGTATCATCACTTGTTTCTAAATGCCCTTTGGCTGTTTCAAAACTCAAATCTACCCTGAAAGGAAAAAGAATTGCCACTATTGAGCATATTCCAAGTTATGTGCTAAATGGGGCTCACAGAACTAGTTGGAAGATTAAGGTAGAAGAACTAGGCTCAGGAATTTGCCAGGGACCTTGGCAGTAGAGGACACCACGGAGGTCACGTCACAGAACAGTGTGGTTTAGAATGTCCCTAATAGCATGACCACCGTTAGACTCTTACCCCTACTGGTATGGATTGGCTATGGAGTCTTGTGTCAGTTCTGTTGGATGCATTAGTCCAGGAAGGAGTGTTGGTGCAACACTGCACCAGACACCAGTTGGTGGGGATGTATGAATCCTTTGGGGAGAGAATAGTGTTTCCCTCTTTAACATGTTCCCACCCAAATTCATACAATGAAAGATTTCCCCACCGATGTTTCTTACAAATGTGTTTGCCTTAAATGTTTATATCATAGATGCCATCTTTGGATTATTTTATCAGTTAAAATGGGCATGTATTAGTTTTGCAATTTTAAAAGTGGAATACAAAGTAGTTACTAAAAAAGAGATGTTTTTCTTGCAGGTTCTAGGTACAGAGTTCGCACCTGGGCTGTGACGTCATGGAGACCTACGGAGGGCTGTTTTACCCCCTGTCCTCCCCCCGCTCACTGCTCCACCATCTCTCTGAAGGGAGGAGAGAGGCTTGACCTTTAGAAAATTCCACTGAGTGGGGCAGTTACTCGTAGAAGGTGTGCGTTGGTGGGAGAAATCAGGTAGAGAAAGAAATAGTAGTAAAAAGTGCACACATCCCTTACCCCCCCACCCCCGCCCCGCTCAGTCCCAGTCATCCATGAGCTCCACTCAGAACTTTCGTTTAATCTGTTGTCTGATTCGGAAAGGACAAAGTACAGTATAACAAACAAACAAACAAAAAACAAAACAGGACAACAAGAGCACTACGCTGGAAAGGCAAGTGTTTTGCTCTACTCTGTTAAGAGGCCCATGTTTCTAAATCCCCTGGGGCCTCTCCTGGCTGTTATGACCATTGTTAGTTGGAAAAATGTGAGCTTAGGGAAACTCAGGGGAAACATTTTTCTTCATTTTCTTCTTAAAATAGAGGCAGGAATAAGGCAGAGGAAAGTATAAAGGAGTAAAAATAGCCGTTGTCGCCTTAGGATAATTGGTGTTAAAGTGCTGGTGGGTCTTATTTTCATTCAATCCAGCCATTTACTAATTGTCCTTGGAATGGTGGTTTTTTCAGCTTTCTTCTTTGCTTCTATTTTCCTGTGAATGTCCTTTTTTAGGGGTAGGATAGTTCTACTCTGACGAATGATCAAATATTCAGGCAAGTATATCTTGTTATGAGCTCATTAAATTTCTTGTCACTTCTAGTGTGCAGGCAAGTGCTGCGTACGGCACATTTCCGCAAGGTAGAACCTGTCTTTCGTGAGACCTTGTGGAAGCTCCTCCTTTGATAACTAGTCTACTTTCGTCAGAGCCGTTAAGAGCTCTGTATGAATTGCCCACACCTGGGGATGGGCAGAGCCCTGTGCGCCTCCTTTAGCTCCAGGTGTAGATGACATTTTGAGATGCTTCTGGAAGTCTTTCTCCACGTACCTTAGAGCCGTGGTTCTCAAACTTCATTGTTCATTAGAATCACCTGCAGGGCTTGCTAGCGCCCAGACTGCTAAGGTTCCTTCTGTAGTGTGGAAGGCGGCCTGATCACTTGCATATCTAACGAGTCCCCGGTGATACAGATGCTGCTATCGCGAGACCACACCGGAGACCCACAGGAGTGTTTGCGCCAATGGGCTTGTAAACCCCCTAAATAAACAGGAGAAACCAGTGCAGTGAGTCACTTAGTTAATAGTCGGTACCTATCACAGAGGGCAGAGTGTTCTGTGAGGAGTTGGGGGAACGTTTCAGGTAAGCATACCCAGTTCATTTCGCTTAGGCATTTAACAGGAAGACGGTGTTTTTCATTAAAATAGTAATCTGGGGGCGCCTGGGTGGCTCAGTCGGTTAAGTGTCCGACTTCGGCTCAGGTCATGATCTCGCGGTCTGTGAGCCCCGTGTCAGGATCTGTGCTGCCCGCTCGGAGCCTGGAGCCTGCTTCAGATTCTGTGTGTGTCTCTCTCTCTGCCCTTTCCCTGCTCATACTCTGTCTCTAGGTCTCTAAAAAATAAATAAACGTTAAAAAACAAACAAACAAAAAACCCCAGTAATCTAATAGTTTTCTGTTCAGTATAAGAAATGTAGAATTTCGCATAAGCTGCAATTGACTTTTTAAAGTCTCTTACCCTATAAAATAACTTGAGAGCTATTTTAACATAGAAAAGGTTTGGGCTTGAAAAAAATCTTTGCAAATCTGTTGCAATAACAGTGATTTCAAGGTCGAAATCCATTTGTCAAAGCAGTCTTGGCTTACCTTATCGGTCCTATCTTCTACAAATGGTTAGAGCAGCTTTTTAAAAAATTATGTATTTCATCATCCCCTGAACCCCATGGAGATTATAAGCAGACCATGGCCCAAGAGTTTGGTTTTGGCCTCGTATTTCAGCTAGGTTTTTTAAGGTAAATTATTTATCAATAACATGTCTTAGGCTTTTTTTTTTTTTACCTCTCTATTGTGTATTTGTTTTCTTTTTCCTATCTTTATTGTCTTCGCTTGATTTCCTTGTGTTTAATTTGCTCTTCTTTCAGTTGTGTGAGATAAACACTTAGCATGGAACTAAATTTCATCTTTTATAATAAATGCATATAAGACTATAAATTTTCCTTTAAGCACGGCTTTAGTAGCTTTGGTTGAGTTTTAAGAGGTCTTATTTTTATTGTAAGTCAGTTTGAAATGTCTTATAATTTCTATTGTGATTTCTTGAGTCTGTAAGTTCTATAGAAGTATATTTCTTAACTTGTGAACCTATGGGGGTTATTTAACATCTTTGAGCCTGAAGTTCTTTGTCTTTAATGTGTCATGGAGTTGTGGGGAGGATTAAGTGATCTAATATCACCAGAATGCTGGTCACCATGTCTGGGAAAGTCCATTTATAGTGTATGGTGGCTACTGCTCGTCCCCCCCCCCCCCCGCCTCCCCCCCCCAACCTTGCTTCAGCAGTCCAGAGTAGAAACTTACATAAGCTTTCCTTCCTATACAATAGTTTGGGTTGGAAAATTCCCTAATTTCTATCCATAACATTTAACATTTATGAAACACCCACGATATTTGTACTAGATAGATTTACCCTATGGAAAATTTTTGACTGATGGATCTAGCTATTTTTCAGGGTTCACTTTCTTGCTGATTATATTGCATAATAATGATTGTGAGAAAGTCTGATTCTAGTCTTTCTTTCAGGGACTTTGTATCCTAGAGTGTTTTACTTTAAAACAATTGTTGCATCTTAGCTTTTCGTGTGTATTGAATGAACATATAGTTTTCACTCACAAAATGTGCAGATAAATTAATATTGCACTTTAACATTTGTTGCTTTGGTCGCTTGGAAAATGCTGACTTACATGTATCCTAATTTATCTCTTGGGGCTGTCAGGTTACATTATAGGGTTCTGTGAGTCAGGAAGGTAGACACATGGTCATTAGACATGTATTCAACGATACCCCAGTGTCAAGAGTCCCAGTGTGGCAAAATGGCTTATCTTTAAGTCTCTCTCTTAATGGTGGAAATGTACTTCCATCCCATGCACCCTGCTAGTCTAAGATCCTTAATATAGACGTCATTTGGAAATTATAGTTTTGCTTCAAAATTTGTGGCAGGCTCACATGGGCAAGCAATTCAAATGTTTCTGAGTGGTTTCAAACACTCTTCTTTGGTACTGTCTCCTAAAACTGGAGGAGATATTGCATAGAAGATAGGGGAGAAGTATGTCCCATGCCAGCAACTAAATGAACTTTGGTGCACCTTTATTCACTTAAACATTTTATTTCTTAAAAGTTTATTTTTACAGACACAAAGCGTGCATACTCACAAATGGAGGAAGAGCAGGGAGAGAGGGAGAGAGAGAATCCCAAGCAATGCCCCTCTCAAAATAAACTTGAAAGAAAATGTAGAGAACCAGAAGTTAGTCTGGGGAAATTATTCCAGTTTGCCCACTGGTAAAACTGTCTTCATTAATTTCCAGTCAAAATGGAAATTGTCTCCTGTCAGCAGTATATTTGCCTCATATCAGTTACCAGTGCATCATATAAGAAATGTACAAAATAGTGTCTATGTGAGCTTGCATGTTATAAGCTTCCTAGTGTATTGGATTATTTTAGCACTTCCCATGTACCCTATGCTGCTGAAATTCAGTGGTTGCAGAGGAAATGGCTCACCTTATTGCCAGCAATGCAGGAAAACAGAAGAAAGAAGTGTCAAAGGGACCAAACTGCTAATATTCACCAGTAAGTCAGTGTATGCAAGCTAAGAGTTGGTAGAGGAGATTAAATAGTAGGAGTAATTGTGTAGGTCAGTGGAATGTGGCAGCACTTTGAAAATTCATTCCGGGGCACCTGGGTGGCTCAGTTGGTTAGGCGTCTGACTGGGCTCAGGTCTTGATCTTGCTGTTTGCGGGTTCGAGCCCCATGTCAGGTTCTGTGCTGGCAGCTCAGAGTCTGAATCCTCCTTCATATTCAGTGTCTCCCTCTCTCTCTGCCCCACCCCTGCTCACACTCTGTGTCTCTGTTTCTCTCAAAAATAAATAAACATTAAAGAAAAAAAGATTTGAGTAAGCTATGGCAAACTATCGACTGGGGACCAAATCCAGGTTGCTGCTTTATCTGTGAGTAAGTTTTACTGGGACAAGTCATACCCATATATTTACATATTGTCTGTGGTTATCTGAGTGCTATAAAAGCAGAGTTGGGTCATTAAGATGGAATGTCAGGACCTCAAGTGCTGAAAAGTATATACTATTTGACCCTTTATTAACTAAGAAGCTGGCCTCCTCTGTTCTTGTTAGGTTTTGATTACCGATGAATTATGTTGTAGAAGTCATATAAGGTATATTGCACATTATATTATTTAAGGTATTATGTACTTAGAATATTGATATGAAAGATGTATCCCTAGAGGGAGACAAAAAACCTAAAGTTCTGATGCTCAAAATCATGAAGAGGGGGCAAAGAAACAAGATAAGAAAGAATTACAGTTAATAAAATTGAAGGCAAGACCTCCAGATGTTTGTGAGAACCAGGGCCTTCTCAAGCAGGAAGTGGATGGAAAATGAATATGACACGTTAGACACATCCAGGTTGTACTGTCAACCGAAGGGCGTGAAGGTCAGCAGTGATCGCATTAGATCCAGGTCATTGATTTTGATCAAACCTGCCCTTTGTTGTTAGGACTTGTTAGGATGAACAGTATTTCATTCAGCAATGTTTAATGACTTTTTCCAGAATCATGATTCCGTAATACTGATGGAGAACCAAACAGAACGTAAAATGGACCAAAGAAATGGTTCTTAATTAAATATTTTGTAAAATGTTGTCCTAGGACAGACAACCAGTGAGTATTCACCTAAAACCATAGGAATAAAAATGTTCTAGAAATGCATCAGGAAGCTAATAAAAATATTTTTTCCCCAGATTTTATAACACTTGTTACCTTTATCACTTTTTATGTTTGTATTTTTCTGTGTTTTTTTTTTCTATTTAAGAGCAGTATTATTTATTTTGTATTATATATCTGTATCTCATGGTATTAATGTATATATGTATCAAATGGCCTATACATACTAATCTCCATACACTTTTACAGTTGACAAATTCTACATATATTGTACATATAAAAGTATTTTAACAGTGAATATTACATATATATTTATATTTTAATGTTATTTATTTTATTTTTATGTCTTAAATCTGATAAAGGTTGTCTAGTCCCCTTTCTGTCTTGTGGGTAGAAGAGTTTCATTCATTGTGCATCTGACCATTGTGCATACCTAGGAAAATAAGTGAGGGGAAATTGGAGGCAATAAAATTAAAATTTAAAAATCCTTGCACAATAGCTAGGTTACAACTCGTTGAAGTAAATAGAAATTGCTTAAGCAGTTTTCAAAACCTTGATGAAATGGCATCAGCATGATCTAAATGTGAGATTAGCTAATATAAGTAGCAATTAGAATTAGATTTAGCTTGTCCATTTAGAGTTAAGATGGAAAGCTCTTATGGGGACTCTTTTCATTGCACACAAAAAGGATATAGGAGAAAGAAAGTAATTGCATTTTCTCATACTTTTCCTGAGGTTCATTGCTTTGCAAGATCCTCAGGGAGCAGAAGAATAGATGAGTAATGTGAAAGAAAACTATATAAAGGATTTAATTATTTTGAAATTGCCTACTTTTTTTTTTTAAACCAGGAATAACTACAGAAGCTTTTATTAAAAAAAAAAAAAGGAATTAGCTACTCAGGAAAAAAGGCAACGAGTACAGCAAGTGAGCATAATAAATGATTCTATAACCTGATTCAAAGGTCTTCATTTTGAAGAGTCCAGTTTACTTGTTTGTTTTTTTATTTTTAAAAATTTTTAAACTTTTATTTTACAAAGACAGAGGGCTAGCGGGGGAGGGGCAGAGAGAGAGGGACAGAATCCGAAGCAGGCTCCGTGCTCTCAGCTGTCAGTACAGAGCCTGATGTGGGGCTCAAACCCACGAATGTGAGATCATGACCTGAGCCTGAGTTGGATGCTTAACTGACTGAGCCACCCAGGTGCCCCTCCGGTTTATTTTTTTGATGGCTATCTCCCCTCTCCTTGCTCAAAGCAGGCTCCGGGCTCTCAGTTGTGAGTACAGAGCCCGATGCAGGTCTCGAACCCACAAACTGTGAGATCATGACCTGAGCCGAAATTTGATGCTTAACCGACTTGAGCTACCCAGGCACCTCTGCAGCTTATTTTTTTTTGATTGCCATCTCCCCTCTCCTTGATGTTTGTCTGGTTTCTTAAAGAGGACCACTGTGGTGACCCCTGAGGGACTACAGCCTTGGGCATATCTGATGTTCATAGGCTGTCACACCACGGCATTCAATAGAAGTTTACTTCCGTTCGCAAAATTTGCCAAATTCTCCACCACTTTTAGCTTTGCTTGCTGTCATTGATAAAAGAATATTAGCATCTACAGAACAGGATCTCAACCTCCCAGAATGTTAGGGATACAGAGATCTTCAGAGACCATCTCTCTCAACACTCTGATGGTACAGATGAGCAGAGAGGTCCAGGGTGGTGAAGGTGCCTTCCAAAGCTCTAGTTTCTCTTTGTAGAGCTGGAATCACAGGGACACCCTGCGGCATTTTTCCATCACACTTTCCTGCTTATTATCTCTTCTGAGCCGATCTTTAACATTGATTTAGAATCATTAAATCCCACTCACAAAGCATACCCTTCAGGCAATTGGATGAAACAGCCTATTATAAAACCTCTGAGAAAAGCCATCCACTCTCCTCTCAGATGTTTTTCAAAAAACAATGTTTATTAAAAGCAAATAAAATGAAACCAAGGAATAGATAAAATTGTAAAAGATTTTGTGATTTATTGGATTTAGTCTTTGGTTTTATTTTCACTTCCCTTGGATCGCTTTCAGGAGCTATACTGGCAGAACTAAAGCCACTTTTAGAAGGCACAGTTTCAAAACTGCTTTATTAAGGCATAACTCACATATGTTTAAATTTATCTATTCAAAGTGTACAGTTGACTGTTTTGGGCGTATTTTTCAGAGTTATGCAGATTACCACAATCTAATTTGAAAACTTTTCCATGAGAAACCTCATAGCCATTAGCAGTCCGTCCTGTTCCTGCTCACTACTCTTCCCCCAGCCCTGGGGAACAGTAATGAACTTTCTCTCTATATAGATTGCTCTGTCTTTGACGTGCCATTCAAATGGAATCCTGTGACTTAAGGTCTCGGATGACTGGCTCTGATTTCTTTGAGTTAGCATAAAACTTGAAAGATGTTCCATGTTAAGATATGTGTAAATCTACCCTTGCCTTTTTTTTTTTAATGTTGATTTTTTTTATTTTTGAGAGAGAAGGGGACAGAGGATACAAAGCAGGCTCCACGCTGACAGCAGAGAGCCCCATATGGTCTCGAACCCACTAACCATAAGGTCATTACCTGCGGCGAGGTCATACTCTCAACCCACTGAGCCATCCAGGTGTCCTTATGTCCTTCCCCTTTATGGTTAAATAATACTCTATTTTATGCATATACCACATTTTATTCACTAGTTGATGGATATTTGGATGGTTTCTACCTTTTGGCTATTATGAATCATACTATTATAAACATTTATGAACAGGTTGCATGGTGTATGCTTTCATTTCTCTCGGGTATGTTACCTAGAAGTGGAATTCTCAGATTATATGGTAACTGGATGTTGAACATTTTGAGCAACTGTCAAACTGTTTTCCAAAGTGACAACACTATTGTACAATTTCACTAGCATCCTGTAAAAGGCAAATTTTAGGGGCGCCTCACATGTAGGACAAATGTCCCCCTTATCTTTTTCCCTTTCAAGTTGAACCAGGTATTTGGCCACCACACCTAGAGTTTTTTCTTGGTAAATTCTGTTTTCAGTTCACCATCACGTTCCTGGTGCCCATTATGGTGAATGTGTCCTTCTGGTCGTAAACTTTGCACCTCATGTTCAAGCAGTGAGCAGTGTGACTGTACAAACATAAACATTTGTAGATTTTAGGTTTCACCGGGGCTAATTCTCCGCATTTATTTAATAATCAGTGCACTGATTTCATAATGCAATAAAAGTAGATGAGGGCAATGACATAAAGGTTGTCACTGCATAGTTGAAAAACCTATTATGAAAATTAAATATTTCCTGAATAGTGGGTGTCTCAGTCCACAAATGCTGGTGTTCTGCCTCTAATCCATCATAATTTCTTTTTATCACTCCCTACTCTGCTTGTGTCTGACGATGGCAGTCCGGCCTTGATTGACCTTTTCTCTCATTTCACACTTAGAGCCCAGATTCTAGGAAATGTTGCTCATGTTGAAGATGTGCTCATGTGGTCCTAAGCACTTGTTGGGGGAAGGACCGTCTATGCATGTGGTCCTGGTTCTGGGTCCCCGAGCCTCACAGTTGGCTGCCCCCAATCACTCCCAGTGCCCGTCTGCACGCTGTGTTTACTTTGGTGTCTTGTCTTACTATGGTCATGCCCTGCCTGGGAGGCTGTGTTGGTAAGGTTTCCTGCTTTGTTGAAGTGCTAAGAATCCAGAATCCCTGCATGGAGAGTAGCTGCAGCCACTGTCTTTCTGGGGGACCCTTTTCTTAGAACACTCTTTCCCCTAGGCTCTGCTCTTCTCTGATGTAGGGAAGACTTTTTTTTTTCTTCTGGAGTGGTGGTAGGGTGGTGGGAAATTCTCTTCCTTTTTGGTTTGTCTCAGACACTTCATAAAGACCTCAGTTCATTTTCTTAGCCGTAAGTGTTTATTCTCTCTCTCACACACACAGAGACACACTCAGAAATCAGTGTTAGGAAATTTCAGAGGCCTTGTCTGCTTTCTGCCTCTATTTACCGCTTCTCTAAGACAATGAACAAAAAACTGACATTCTGGTTGTAAAAGGCGAGTATGGTAAAAAAAAAAAAAAAAAAAACAGGTAGATAATATCTCAACTCTTTTTCCATCTTTTCATAAATATTGATAGATGCTATTTGAAAAGTTCGCAAAGCAAATTCTAGCAATTATAAATTATACATTATAATATATTACATATGTAACAAATGTCATCATGGCATAAATATACATTGGAACTATTTCCTTTTAAGCACTTTCCCTTGAACTTTCAGCATTTTGAATTGGATTCAGAATACAGAACAAGTACATCTCTTAAAAGTGTCAGACATGGGGCGCCTGGGTGGCTCAGTCGGTTGGGCGGCCGACTTCAGCTCAGGTCATGATCTCGCGGTCTGTGAGTTCAAGCCCCGCGTCGGGCTCTGTGCTGACGGCTCATAGCCTGGAGCCTGCCTCCGATTCTGTGTCTCCCTCTCTCTCTGCCTGTCCCCGGCTGGTGCTCTGTCTCTCCCTCTCTCTCTTTCTCTCTCAATAAATAACATTTAAAAAAAAAACCTATTTAAAAAAAAAAAAGTGTCAGACATGCTGGATTTCTTTCTTTTGGCTCCCGTGGAAAAAGTAAACACAATATAAAACACCCATTACATTTTAGAGGTTAAGAATGTCTTTTATGTAAGTTATGCTGAAAGAATTCCTTAGCTTTATAAACTTGTAGATGACAAATGAGTTATTTATAGAAGACGGCCGAGCATTTGTCAGATTAAGTAATTTCCACACAGAGATGAAACAATATTTGAAACAACCAGGATTTCCTTTCAAGTCTAACTTCTCAAGTGATTTATTTGAAAAAAACAAAAACAAAAATGACTGAAATGTCATGCAGCAAGTTTCAGAATCTGTAAAATTGTTCTAATTTCTCCCATTTGATCTGGTTTCATTACTGCACGTGGAGTTGGAGGACAGGTCAGGAATGTCACAAGTGCTAAAACAGGAAGCGTTGTGAGCTTACTGTGAATATGGCCTTTTTCCATGAAAAGAAAGGTGGCAGATTGTTATTTTGAGAATTACAGAGTGGCAGAAGCACATCAGCCCTTCATATCCCTGAAATAGAGTTTTCTTGGCCCCAAATGTCCCTCGTTCCTTCGGGAATAATTTCTTAGTTGTATTTATCACGTCTTTAAGTACAGATGTGATCAGCAGTACATATGACTTACTTGTGGTGGCATGAAATGATGGAGGAAATAAATTTTCTGCTTTGTTCCAGCCCTTCTGGTGGAGAATAACTAGAGAGTTCTATGTGGATGTCCGAGTTCCCTTTTCTCCAGGAGAGAATTAATTGGCTATATTGTTGTGTAGACCTGTGCCCCCAGAGCTGTTGCGCTGGAATGGTGCTGAGGGAAGACTGGAAAGTTGAAGGGTTGAGGTTGAACCACAGAATATGTAGCAGTGCTGAGACCCCTGAGGGTGATGCCTTCTAAAGAGATACTGTGACTTGCAGAGTCAGGGCAGACCCCCTTGGTGGGATGGATCCTGTGCTTAGCAGGGATGCCCACGATGGTGTGAACCATTGGGTTGCAGGTTCAACTTGGAGATTCTGTGACCAAGATAGACAGGAGATCAGAGCAGAGGCCCTTCTCCAAGTGGATTACAGAAGCTCCAGTGTTTCTGTGTGGGTGGATGAGACATAGAGTGGCCTGAAAATGACCGAGCTTGGATTTCCTGTTAACTCCAGTGGGCTCAGGGCTCAGCCATGGCATGTCATGGATCTGGGGGCTGTGGAACAAGTCCATAGCCATGTCATATATTGCAAAAATGTAAGTAGTAGTTCCTACCTTCTCCTTTCTACTTGACACATAAAGCCAAAGCAAGGCCATTTTAGTTTCTCTCTTAGACCAAAAAAGGTAAGCTCTATCAAAAGTTCGGAAAATCCAACAATTTAACCTTAGAAACCTGACTACTTTGTTGGTCAGATAGGTACTACCTGCTAAGTACTGTGAATATGAGGGAAAAGATATGATATCTGCCTTTGAGGAAGCAGGATCAATCCAAAGCACTTATAAATTCAACCTGTAAAGAATTAAAGATGCTATAAAAAGTCTAGATGATGGATGTGGGTGGGCCTGGGAGGTCTACCTCAAAAAAGTCATGCAGAATAATTAGCCTTCAGTCATATTTCATGGAGAGAAAGGGTTGTGTTTAGGCACAAGGAATTAGAAGGCAGTGAATAGAAATCGTATTTTTGTTTATCTACAATGTCCGTTCCCCATTATAAAGTTCACATGAAAAGCAGTTTAGTAGAAAGGGAATTGGCAAGATTATTTATTCTGAGTATCTGGAGACTTAGGTACAGATAAGGGAATTTGCTAACTTCTTACTCAGGATGAAACTAGAAAGTCAAAACTTTAAGAAACAATATAAATTATCATAGGAAGAAAGTGAAATAAAAACTCTCCAGGGCACTTTTGAAGACATGAAGTTCTGTAGTTCTAACTCAGAGTCACCTGATATCCATTGACAGTGTTAATGAGCTCTGTGCTAGAGAAACAAATGAATGTCAGCCTTGCCAACGAAGATGGTAGGAAATGATCCTCTGATTATCTTCAAGTGAGAAAAATAAAGCCAATATCTCAGGCTTCTCTTTAAGCCACTGTGTCAAACTTGTTTCCTCATTGAAATTTAAATTACAATTTTCTGAAAATGCCAAAGAAACTTTTTTTTTTCAAAGTTTTGTCAATGAATGGATTCCTTTTGATAGAAGTCCAGGAAGGATCAGAAATAATCAGAGAGACCTAACGGATCAGATGTGAATCAGAGACTACAGTGTTTAAGAATTATGTAGGAATATTATTCCAACACCAAGAGACCAAGAACAGAATAGTATGTGTGTGTACGTGTGTGGCGGTGGGAAGTTCCTTGCAGTGCATTCCTCAGCAGAGGACATAACTCTGTAAAGCCTAGGGTAAGTAGCCTGTAGCAGAGCATCAAGGCAGGAAAGATCCCTGTCTTGCTGGAGGAGAGACTGCTCTGGTCCTGGTACAGCACTGACCACTATTAGAACTCAGGCAAAGGACTTAATGCTCTTGGCTTTCATTCCATCATCTAGAACTGAGAACATTGGGTTAGCTCTTCTTCCAGTCCTAAGAGTTTTAAAACTCAAGATCTTTTCTTTGTTGGGTGGCAACTCAACCAGAAGATGGAGAAGCTTATCTGCTGTCAAGTGTGCACATATGTGTATGGGAGGGAAGCGGGGGGTGGTGGTGCCAGAGATATGGGGAATGTCCCAAGAAACCAGGATAGAGAGTTACTCTAATATTTAAACCAACTAAAGAGCCTCAGAGGCATGAATGAGGAATCTTTCATGTGGCTATGATGTCCTTTCATTCTACAACAGCTATAAATTGAGCCATATTTTTTTCTGTGAAAAGAAGAAAATTGAGTGAAAATCCTTCATAGGATATCCTTCAGCAGCACACATCTCAGGACTAATTACTATTTTTGGAAAACAGAGGGAAAGAGATCTTGCCTGTATAAAGGATTGAAAATACACATTACATCTTGGAAGAACAAAGGCTGTTATCCTGTGAGAATCACATACATGGTTTTGCTGTGAAGAAAACTCAGGCCTTCAAAAATAGAACGCATGGTCACTGAAGATGAGGTCACACCAGCAAAATGCAACTTTCAGTGCCAGCAAAGTTATCCCTACTGAGGTCAAAGTAGAACCTGAGGAAATGGTGGACTGAGAACCAAATGAGTGAAAGGTGACAATTTTCAGGAAGGGTGTGACCAGCCCTGTCACATGCTCCTGGCATGACTAGGGGCTGACCAGTGGAATGAACAACCTGGGGACATTATGCCCATGATACACACTTTGACTCTGGTTGGAGTGGGCTCCAGAGAGAACGGGTTGGGAAGAGAAGAATACTGAGTGAAGACAACTCTTTGAAGCTTTCTTGACAGGTTGTTACTACACCAGATAAATTGCAAAGGAGAATTTTATGACCAGAGAACAGCCTCGTTTGAGGTCTGGGTGTCATTGCTTTTCAGGTCATGGAGAGTCAAGGTCATCTGTGATTAAATCATTGAGGAAAGTTCCTCCCTAGAAAGTTTACTTTCTTCAAAGTTTTTCTTATTTGAATGTCCTTTCTAACAAAATGCATCATGGACTCCAATGCAAAGGTAATGAAATTTATTTCTCATATGATCTTGAGATTTTCATTTATTGATTAGAAAAAACAAACCTGGTTGGCTTGGATCCAAGTGCCAGAGCACTTTGGAGCACTTCTGTCTTATCACCTCTCCTTCCTTGACTCTTTACCATTAGTTTCCTGAGAGTTTCATGGAGTGTCTGCTAACAGCTCTGGCTTCCTCTCCTGCCATGTCGTGACCCTCCTCTTGGAACACTTTGGCTCACTGGGTGGGGTGGAGGGCAGGAAGAATGAAATCATCATTGTGCTTCACTGTCTCCTTTGCCTGAGAGGACTTTCATGGCAAGGGAGTCTTTATTTTTAGAATTAGCGTGTTCTGTTTCAGTGTTGTGAACATTCATTTTTAACCTACTATATTTAGTAAAGGTTTAATTATCCACGTAGGGAAACTAGTTTCAAGCTGTCACTTTTCATTCCGTGCTCATCAAAACAGCCCCCCTACAGCTGAGAATGGCAACTTCCCCTACACCTGGGGAGGGCAGTCCACAGGAACAATTGCACTACTGGAGCTGAGTGCGAGCACAGCAGCAGGGCTCCTCTCAGCATCTCCCACCCCTGTCCAGCCCCTCCTCTTTCGCTGGGACCTTCCTGCCGCAGCGTATCCTCTCTGGGCTGGTGCTGCTGGCGCCGGGCGTCTGCTCCAGTGCCAAGGAAATGTCTTCCTTTCCCACACAGGAATAATGATTAGATTTTCCAAAATAACACTCAGGTAACAGGATCTCTTTGTGCTGTTTACAAGTACTTAAGAAGTTGGGAAACATGAATGATGAGATTTCTTGGATTTTCTGAGATACCAATTATTCCTTCATTTCCTCACTTAATTCTAGCAAGACCTTCTCCAAAGTGGAAGGCTGAATGGGGAGTTCTAGGTGGATACAGGCATGGATGAGTGTGATGCATGGAGGCCACTGGAGGGAGAATGAGCAAGGGCCAACTGGCACCGAAGATGCTCTGAGACATAGAGTATGGTAGACCTGCATTTACTCATTCAGCAAATACTTACTCATTGGCTGTGGGATAGTCATGGAACCTGGCACTACTTTAGTGAGGGACATACAGATGAATATGTATTTCTAAACAAACTCTAATAAATGTATGATTACAGAGTGAGAGCTCGGAAGAAATGTTTTTGGAGTGTGTAACAAGTACCTCAGGTGACTGGGTCAGTGGAGGGAAGTTTACCAGAGCTGAGATGTACAGTGCGCTCCACAAATTTACTGTGTATGTGAGTCACCTGGGGATCTTGTTAGAAGACATATTCCTATTTTGGGTTGGAGGTAGGGCCTAAGATTCTGCATCTCTAACCTCCCATCTGATGCTGCTGCTGCTGCTGCTGGTCCACGGACTACATTTTGAGTAACAAAGGATTCTAAGAGGTAGTATAGGGCAAAACACTGGGTGCTGGTAGGGAGGGAGTTTCACAGGGAAGGACTAGCCTATACATAGTCTGAATATTGGTTCTTTTATCCCCAGCGGAGGCACTGGTAACTTAATTGTTCCCTCCCTCCCACGATCAGTTCTCAGGATGTTTCTTCTTGTCAGAACAGTTTTCCCCTTAAAGTTACTCTTTGTGTTCACTTTAAACTTTACTTTTAGGAAATACTGGGGCTTTGATTTAAAAGGACAAACTAAATATATTTTTCCATCCTTCTTAGAATTTGCCAGATAGAAAAATGGAGGGCAGAAATACGAATGTCACCTTTGATAAAACTGAGGACTAACCTGCAAAAGATAATATATGTGGAGAGCTGCCAATGCAGTAAAGATCAAATACAGGCCCAGGAACACTCCCAGAAGGGGTGTTTGTGGGTGTAGATTTCAGACAAAGTTGGCAGGAAAACATTTCGTTACACAGATGGCATTTGGAGGGGGCAAAACCAATTAGTTCTTTGGAATTATAGGAATGGCATCTATATGGGGTGGTGGAGGGGAACCTGGATCCCTGGACCCTATTTCATCACACAGAGAAATGGGGAAAGCAGAGTTGAATTGAAAAAAACCTACAGAAATGCCATTTTTGTCTGTCTCCTGGTGAGGTGGGTGGAAGAGAATCCAAATTTTGTCTTGTGCTCTAGCTGCCTGTGTTTGTTGGATGGAGAGAGGGAAAAGCTAAAGTAAATTGCACATACAACCTTGTCATGATGAATTTCTCCCCGAACCACGGAGAATGTCTGCTAGCCTGGAAGTATTGACTCACCCTTTCCCAACATGAGCTAGTTCGAAAGTCCCAGAAGAATGTATGTGATAGACTGATGAGCACCAAAGCCAACCAGCACAGGTTCCCTATAAAGATGGTGTAAGACAAAAGGAGCCGGGGGAGGGACAGGGATATATATATGACATAAAGGGTTCTTCACAATAATAAGTGGTCACCAAGATGGTGAAAATGATGACCAAGTAAATGGCTATGAATTAAGGCAACTTAACAAAACAAGTATAAGCAGAGCAATTGAGAGCTTGGGGAAAATAATAGGGACATCGCAGATGGAGATGCAAAAAGAACTTCTAGAGCTCAGGAAGGAAGCAGAAGAGAAAAAAAAAAGCCATCACCGAAACGCAGGCATGTTGGAATAAATGCAAAGAACAGGCCCTGCTGACATCAGTGAAGAGTCGAACAGGATTAAGAAAAGCAAGCAAAAATAAACTAGAAATGAACAGACTTAGAAGGGATGAAAGAGAATCCAAAAGATCTGGAAGGCAAAAGAATTGCAACATAGACTTTATTGGTATCCTTTAAGAAGAAGCCTAGAGATAATACTCAGTAAGATGCTTTGGAAAATTAAATAAGACTTGAATCTCTAAGTGAAAAGGCTACACTGTGGCCCAGGGAAAACTGATACAGAATGATCAGCACTGACATGGATCCAAGTAAATTTACTAGCCCTCAAAGACAAAGTCTTTCATTTAGGCAAAAAAGGAAACTGTTAAAAGGAGGAAAAATCAAACTGGCCTTATAGTAAAACAGACTACACAGTGGAATATCAAAAGCAAGAGAATGAGTACCCGACTGTGTGACTTATCTCTACTCTCAGTTTGTTAGGGACAGTAACTGGGACCTGGTGTGTACTAAGCTGTTGCCTGTGCCTGCTAAGCTGTAGCCCCCATGTGTGAGTGCAGGAGTGAGGAAGAAGAGTTGTCTGAAGCCCGTGAGGACATGGCTGCTCTTGAGAAGGATTATGAGGAGGTTAACATGGATTCTTTTGAAGGAGAGGATAAAGAAGGAGAGGAATACTAATTACCATCCCTTTCAGCCTTGCAGCATGGCCCACTCACAACTTGAGCTTCAACATTAGCTGACAGATAGTAAAGCTTTCTGATTAGATCGTCTTCACTTTCAAGTGTGATCGTGTCTTCCTCTTTTCCATCATGTCCTAAAGCAAAGGGTTTAAGAAAGAAAAAAAAAAATTGAGTACCCAAATTTGACCAAACATTTGACTGTAACAGCAAACGTAAATTGTCCCACTCACCTATTAAGAGACTCCTATTTACAAAGAGTGAGGAGTTCAGTTATGTGCAATATAGGAGGTGTGTGTAAACCAATGAAGCCCAGAAAGGCAGAAGGTGTAGAGAGTTGGGACATTGCTCTAGCCTGAATCGTGTCCCCCCCCTCCCAATTCATATGTTGAAGCCCTAACCCCTCTATGAGATTATATATATGAGATAGAGTTTTTGAAGAGTGATTGAGGTTATACGAGGTTGAAAGGGTGGGACCCTGGCAAAAAGAAAGAGACACTAAAATGTAGTCTTTGCCATGTGAATATGGAGAAGGTGGCAGTCTCCAAGCCAGGAAGAGAGATTTTACCAGAATGCGACTATGCTTGCACCTTCATTTTGGACTTTTTAGCCTCCCGAACTGCAAGAAAGTAAATTTTTGTTGTTAGAGTCGCCCAGTCTTTGGGATTTCTTAGAGCAGCCCAAGTCAACGCAACAGAGAGCAAAGCAAATGCCAAGAGAGCAAGGGAGAGGGAGAGAGAAAGCAACAATCATAACTGTATGGTTGTGTTCAAAATAAAAAGCATTAAATTAGATAAAAAGGGCATTTGATTATAGTAAAAGATGTAACTCATGATGTAATTTAATGTGTTAAAAAAGTTGTCATGAAAACCGCAGTACCAGAGTTACAGGAAATACAGGGATAGAAATGCTTGAATAATAGAAATCTTAGATCTTACCTCATAACTACTGGCAGATAAAGCTTAAAGAGAGTAAGAGTGGAGCAGTCACAAAAATAAACTCTGTATTAAGTCATAAAGAAAATTGCAATCAATTCTCCCAAATAGAAATAGATAATATTTCTCAGACAGTGCAAATGAAGTCAGAAACAAAAAATAGAGGTAAAGCCGCTGTACCTTTTTGAAACTAATGAACACTGTTTAAATAATTCTTGAAACTGAAACTGCAGAATGTTTAGAAAACAAAAATTAAAACGCCATATTGGAGACAGGGATCTTGGTAAAGCAGTGCCAGATTGCAGAGGAAAATCCATAGCATTTATAAAATAATGTGAATTAGAGAAAACAGAATAAAACATTAATAAAAATAAAAGCAAAATGAATTGTAGAAATTTTTAAAATGACAAAACTAACTCTGTGAGTTGCATCTGAAAAAAAATATTAAAACTTGGCTACACTCACTTTTATTTAAAAAATTTAAAAACCTTAAAATTTTTAATTTGAGTATAGTTAACATACAGTGTTAAATTAGTTTTAGGTGTACAATATAGTGATTCAATAACTCCACGTCTGTGCTCGCCAAGATGAGTATACTCTTGGAGTGCCTGGGGGGCTCAGAAGTTAAGTGTCTAACTCTTGATTTTGGCTCAGGTTGTGATCTCATGTTTGTCAGATTGAGCCCGGCCCTGGGCTCCATGCTTACAGCATGGAGGCTGTGTGAGTCTCTCTCTCTCTCTCTCTCTCTCTCTCTCTCTCTCTCTCTCTCTCTCCTTCTCTCTCTCGTTCTTCTCTTGCTCTCTCTCTCTCTGTCTCAAAATAAATAAATTACTTAAAAAAATCAGTGTACTTTTAATCTGCATCTGTTTCACCCATCCCACCCATCCACTTGCCCTCTTGTAACTCTATATGAGTTTTTTTGGTCTGTTCTTTTTCTCCTTCTGTTTCTTAAATTCCATTTGGGAGTGAAATCATAAGGTATTTATCTTTCTCTGGCTTATTTTACTTAGCATTGTCCCCTCTAGCTCCATCCATGTTGTTGCAAGTAGCAAGATTTCATTCTTTTTAATGGCTAAGTAATATTATATTATACATATATATATGACATCTTCTTTATCCATTTATCGATGGACATTTGGATTGCTTTCATAATTTGACTATTGTAAATACAGTAAACATAGGGGCGTATATATCCTTTTGAATTAGTGTTTTTGTATTCTTTGTAGTAAAATATATTTAAC
Organism: Paguma larvata; assembly: GCA_030068075.1. NCBI lineage: Eukaryota > Metazoa > Chordata > Mammalia > Carnivora > Viverridae > Paguma > Paguma larvata. Next base: position 105,783,579 of record CM057826.1, read on the forward strand.
ATAAATTTGCCATTTTAGAGCAGAAGTTTAGTGACATCATTCTATTCACAGTGTTGTATAACCATTGTCACTATTTTCACATTTTTTTCATTCCCCTAGACAGAAACCCTGTGCCTATTAAGCAGTAGTTCCCTATTCTCTCTCCCCTCAGATCATGGTAAATTCTAATGTCTTTTTGTCTCCATGAATTTGCCTGCTCTAGGTATCTCACATAAGTAGAATCATGTAGTATCTGTCCTTCTGTGTCTGGCCCATTTCATTTAGCATAATGTCCTTAAGATTCATCCACTCAGCATATGTCATTCCTTCACTCTTTTCTATGTTTGAATTATTTTCCTTGTATGTATATATCACATTTATGTATGCATTCATCTGTTGGTGGACACTTGGATTGCTTCTGCCTTTTGGCTATTGTGAATAATGTTTCAGCATTCATTTATTTTTGCTAGGGAAAAAGCAGAAATGGATGAAATAAGAATAGAGAAATAATCTCAAAGTTAAAAGAGCTTATAGGAGACTTACTTGGTTAACTATATTCAAATACTTTTTTAAAACCTTGGATAAAAAATTTATAGAAAAGGTAACATTCTAAGACTGGCCCCAGAAAAGTCTGAAAACCTTAAAGAGATGAATTTTGCTAGAAAAAAGAGATAAGTTGCAGAGAAACTGCCTTTCTGCCCAACTACGAGGTACATATGTCTTCAGATAACTCTTCAAACCTTAATCAGTTGATCAATCCATTGCTTTCACACTTTTCTAGATAAAAGCCACTGGTTTATTGTTACAGAGTAAAGGATATATGAGCACAAAAGTCTGCCAATGGAACAACAACAATAAAAAAAAAGAACTAATGTCTCTTGTGACTATCAGTGCAAAGGTTTTCAGTAAAATATTAGTGAAACAGGATCCAGAGTGACAAGTGAGGTCATTGTGCGGTTGACCAAGTGAGGTTTATTTGAGCAAAGGCAGTTTGGTTTAGTATTCGGAAACCTACTAATATAATTCACCATACTAATGTATTAAAACAGCAAGCTGTGGTTGCTGAAAGTTTTATAAAAGTAAAGTCCTTTATTGATAATGAAAAAACACCTCAAAAAATAGAACGAAATTTATGTTGCTTTAATATAACATTTATCTTGTCACAAAAGTCAGCTAACGCTTAATGGGTAAACAATAGAAGTATTCACGTTAAATCAGGGCAAGGATGTCACTGTCATCACATTATTGAATACCAGTCTTGAGGTACTAGCAAACATTTTAGATAGGAGAAATATGTACAAATTGGAGAGGAGGAGGTAAAATAATCGTGTTTGCAAATAATATGATTGTGCTTAGGAAACCAAATTAAGCAAAAGATCACTGCCAGCAATAATAAGAGAACTGAGTGGTTTAGCATGAATTAAAAAAAATAATAAAAACAAAAGGTCAGTAGTCCTTACCCATACAGACAACAACTGTTGGTATCAGGATATAATGAAGGATAAGATCACGTGTCTAGACAAGCTGAGAGTGAGGTTTATATGCATAAATAAAAGGGTAAGAATAAGCAGGGTAAGTCTTGAATCCAAACAGTAATGAGAGCATGAAAATGCTCTGAGGAACCTATATTATCAAGCTAAAATGATTAAAGCACCCTGGTACTGGGCGCAGATAGTAGCATCAGTGGAGTTGAAGAGAAGGTTCATTGCTTTTTGTGGATCACAAAAATCTTGAAAACTCCTCCTCCATGTGTCTTCTATAAGTGTTCATAAAAATGCATATAGCCATGTGCCTTATGTGCATAGAACACCTTTGGAAGTATATTCAAGAAGCTGTAGCAGTCGTTGAGTGGCTGGGAGATAGAGGTGGGAAGGGTGTTATATTTCATCATATTTTCTCGTGTGTCTTTTGAGTTTTCTACCATTCGTGGTGGTATCTCTTCACAGATGTTATCCTCTCCACACCCCCCCCCACTAACCTACATAGGATATGAATGAGGTGAAAATATTAAGAATGGGTACAGAATGATGTGCTTGGATCACTCCAACAAGGGCTTTGAACTACTTAACTGCCTCTGTCTGGAAGCCTCCCAGACCGAAACACAGATTCATACCAGAGCGGACTCGCTGACATAAGATTTTCATCATTTTCCAAGTTTTCCCCACTCTGGCTTTTCATCTCTTCCTTCATTCTTGAGTTGGAGGCCAGAGGGTGCCTTGTTGGTAAGGGCTTAACCTTTACCTCCATGAACTCCGCTTAGCTGAATCTGGTGCTACTCTCTTAACAACACCCAAGTAGTGGCCCTATAAATCTGCAATGAGTGTAACAGAAGCATGTTTGCAAACACAGCTTTAAGCAAAGTCCCTTGTGTCTCTCTTGATAGATTTCCTTCCCTGTCCCCTGTATAGAAACTATGGAGCTGCCCACATCCCTTTCTGTTGGCCAGTCTCCAAGAAAAAAAGAAGTCGTCTTTTGAGAAAATACTACAATTTATCAGTCAGCAGGAAGAATGCTACAAGTGTATTTAACTTTGGTTTTAGATGGCAACTGAAACATGGGCGTATGCCTCTTGCCCTGCATTCCTGTCGGCAAAGCCTTTGATAAGTAGTAGGGGAAGTGGCTAAGTCCAATAAATTCTAGTCTTGAAGTTCCTTTCTCAACCTGTCCCTTTCGGGAAAAGGCTGTGAGACATAGCTAAGGGTAGCAGCTGATTCTGGAAGGCCAGGGTCACCATCGAACATTTGCTAAGAATCTGTCACGAACACAGGTCTGTCCTAGGTCAATATGCACACACTTGTACTGGGAAGGAAGAAGGGCTCAAAAATGACGACTCTCCCTGGAAAATGCCCTGCCACTAGTTGCTTAAAATGAAAACCTAAGGTGAGGAGCACTCCGAGTGTTTTCGGGTTGCCAGAGTAAGAGGACCTTTTGAAGGAAGGCAGGACTAAAACCTAACTTTGGACTTGGGGAATTCACCCCAAGAACTCCAAGCTCTGGTGCTCTCAGTTTGTAACTTTTTTCTTTCTTCTCTCTTTTTCTTTTAAATGTTTGTTCATTTTTGAGAGAGAGTGAGAGAGAGAGAGAGAGAGAGCATGCGTGAAAGAACGCACATGAGCAGGGGGAGGAGGCAGAGAGGGAGATACAGAATCGAAGTAGGCTCCAGACTCCGAGCTGTCAGCACAGAACCTAATGCGGGGCTCCAACTGAAGGAACTGTGAGAACATGACCTGAGCAGAAGTTGGACACTGGACTGACTGAGCCACCCAGGCTCAGTCACCCTGTAATTTTTTTTTCTTTAAGCAGAAAGCAATTCGTTGTTTCAGCCACCAAGGGTTTAAGTTTGTTACAACCAACTGTGGAAAAAAAAACAAACACCAAAAAACCAAAACCTCATTTCAACTTTTTTCCTAGAGTGGATTAGACACCAATTATGAATAGGAAAGTTCCTCAAACGAGAAGAGTTACACCTGGATTTTACCTTTAAATATCTTGTGTTGCTGTTTCACTCTAGGTTCTGATAGCACAAGGTGCTAAGCTAAGGGATCTGACATGGTTAATTTATTGTGCACTTCATACAGTAGCAAAAATGCTTTTCCTTAAAAATCATTCTGCTTAAGTCTGGTTTTTGCTCACATCTACGTAGCTGCCCACGCGGTTTGATTTCCCACAGCAAGTTATTCTAAGCCCTCACTGTCATTTCTGTTTCCTTTCCTCCTCTGAACCTTCCTCTCTATCAGCAGAATCTCCGTTTCTCTCTATCGCCAACTACCTGTGTGGCTAAGAGCCAGTCAGTTGACCCTCAGGGTCTTTTTGTCCTGGAGTGTGTCAGAGGCAGGGTGGAGGTGTCTTACAGTATTTGAATATAAAGCAGAAAAACAGTTTGCCATTGAGAGTAGCCTGCAGTGGGGGCAAGAGTGGGGGTGGAGGGGAAGGGGGGAGTTCCCCCATAACTGAGGAAGGAAAGCTAGTGGTGAGTGAGCCCATTCAGTGCTAACATTGTTGCCATATGATCCAGCCAAGGAATATGGTTCTTTCAAAATAGAAACAAATTTCTTTTTTCTCAGAGGTACCCTTGCATCCATCGTTTTTTACCCCTTCTTCATACTGAATTTATTCCAAAATTTCGAATAGCACTAGAGAAGCCGTAAGATTTTTGTGGCTTTCCAAGAGCTGCTTTTTTTTTTCTTCTTTCTTTCTTGCTTTTTTTTTTTTTTCTTTTTAAGTGACTTAAGGATTTCTAAGTTACTTTCCAGCTCGGAAAATCATATGACCTGTGAACATGTGCCTTTCCTCAGCTCAAGAAGCCATTTAAAGCAGACTTACCGTCTTTACGCAGGCTTCGCTTACTCCTCTCTACAGCCATCTCCTCCATCTGAAATAGTCTTCTTTGACATTTCTCACAAACCGTGAGCCTCCTGGCTTCCCTGCCTGAGATGAGTGATTCCGTCAGAACTGGACCACTTCATGCAGCCTGGAAGCCTCCTTATGTTTAAGGTATGGGGCAAAACCCGGATGGGAGTAGCCACGGTGGTAGGAGGAGTAGTAATAGCAGTAAAAACCATTCTGTGATAAGAGCAGCTAACATTTGTTGATATCCTTTTGTATGCTAAGCATTCTATGTTTATTATCTTCCTCATGATTCACACGAATCTATGAGGTGGGTATTATTATTTAGCTAGTTTTTCAGAAGGGGAGACTGAGGCACAGGCAAGGTTATAAAACTTGGTTAAGATGGTGACTCGTGGAGCCAGGCTTCAAACTGAAGCTGTTTGACTTTCACGACCCATGCTCTTGCTGCTGTTGATGAATGTTTACCTGTGCCTGTTCAAATTGTTTTTAAGCTCTGTCTGCCCCATCTTCCTTGTGGGACTCTTGGAAGGCAGGTTGTATCTTCTTTCAGACCCTGATACTGTTGTAACAGTAAAGAAGCCAGTAGCTTCTTGAAGCCATGTCCCCTTAGGGAAGAGAATTTTCAAGCAAGGCATACCTGGGCTGGTTACCTGATTCAAATGAATTTTCCCCGATAGCACAATACATGTCACAGGCCATGGGGGTGATATCAGAGTTGTTCGAGGTTTTGTTCAAGTTGTTTTTCTTTGTCACTTCCTGGCCACACTTCTGAGTATTTGAATTGGCAAATAGGGGATCGGAGTGCGAAAGATACGGACAGCTCACTTAGAAGTTGTGTTAATAGTTAATAAAGATTTTAGAGTCATTTCCAAAATGATAAGATCAATGTCTTATCACTGGGTTATTTTGGTACTTTAATTTCAACTTGTTTTAATGGCCTTTGGCCTCCTTCTTGATGTCAATTGAGGCAGCAAATTAATTCCCCATAAATAGTGGTTTGTCATGTCTTGTTGCTTATTTCTGGGTTTTATGAAGAACCAAGAGAGAGATTTATTGATTAAGCGAATTACTATGTTGTGTCCTCTAAAGCCATTGGGGTTAGTGTCTTGCTTTAGCTGCTATAAAATGTTTTATGCAATTAAGTGATCAACAAATGTATCTTGATGAGGCTGGTGATGACTATGGAGTATTAATTTTAGATGTCTTAAAAATCATAGTCTTGAGAGTTGTCCAGTTATTAAGTGATGTTTGAGTTGTATTATGTCAGAGGGACATAAACAGGAAGGACTGTTTTCATAGTGTCAATTTCTCCGAGATATTAAAGATAAAAAATTCCATAGTTGCCCATTCTTTTCTTTAAATCGAGATGCAACATGTCACTTGGTTCCCACCATGCAAGTGGGGGAGGGCAGAGAGAGATGGGGAAATAGAGGATCTGAAGCAGGCTCTGCACTGATAGCAGTGAGCCTGATGTGGGTCTCGAACCTACTAACTGTGAGACCGTGACCTGAGCCGAAGTTGGATGCTCAAAAAACTAAGCCATCCAGGGACCCCAGCATTTTGTTTCTTACTGTCTATCTGGGTGGAAAAGTACCTTTGACTCCTACTGAATCGTCATCTGTCTTCCAGACAAATGTGGCCATTTCTGGTTTTACCTCTGTCTTCCTGTCTTCTACCAATTTTGGAAGATGTCTTTCTGTCTGTCATCTTAGAAGAAGCCATCCAAAGGGAGGAAAGGAGAAGATAAGAGTAGAAGTTTGCATGATCACTTCCTTGCCATGGCTGTGGGCACCAGCTCACCACTTGTTTGTTTTCTGTTATCCGACATTGTGTTGTTTGTGTCTTCTCTTCAATAGCGAGTAGCCTCTCAGTGCTGCAATCACACTATCCAGGTTCAAATCCACTGTGTGCCATCAGTTATGATCATTTTCTTTCCTTTCGAAGTTCTAGTTTCTTGATCTACTGTCTCTGCCCCTTTTACTCTATTCTACATAATGTAGTCAGGTGTGTCTTCAAACAGTGTTGCTTTGATGTTATCATTAGCTGGTGAAGAAAAAAAAATAAAATTCACTGGTGTCCCATGGCTGTGAAATCAAATTCAAATTTCTCATGGTGGTATCCAGGGTCTTCTATAATCTCACCAGAACCCCTGGCTTTGACTCACGTTCCATCCTTCTACTGCTTCGGATGCTTTGAGCTATAGCCACTAGGCTGACAGACACCCTAGTGATTCTGATAAAGGTGGTCTCAAGCACATTTTGAGAAACTTGGCTTTAGTGTTAGCATGCTGTATCTACTGTGTGGGTCTGCCTGTTTAAGGTACACATCTTAGTTCTCTAAACATTATTTGCCTCAAGGGCAAGAACTTGGTCTTTGTGTTTCTGCAGAAAAGAGTGAAGAGAGCAGAGCTCAAACTGCTACCCTTAGAAAGGACTGATGGCAAGGTTGGCTTCCGGCTGGTATCTAGGGGCCTGCTTCTTGGAGTGCTCCCAGTCAGCAGTTAATGGACAGCTATGGTACGTTATGCCTAGAGTTTTGTGCAGAAATACAATTTATGCTTGAACACTGCTTCCCTCTGGAAGTCTAGAATGTTTTAATGTGCTAGGGGCACCTGGGTGGCTCAGTCAGTTAAGCATCTCATTTTGGGTTCAGTTCATGATCTCACGGCTTTTGAGTTTGAGCCCCCTTTTGGGCTCTGTGCTGACAGCTCAGAGCCTGGAGCCTCCTTTGGGTTCTTTCTCCTCTCCCTGCCCCTTCCCTACTCAGCTTTGTTTGTCTCTCTCTCTCTTGAAAATAAATAAATGTTTAAAAAAAATTATAATGCGCTAGGCAGAGAGTGCCTACATGACCAGCCTTGAGTAAAAACCCCAGGCACTGGGTCTCTAAGGAGCTTCCCTAAGCTGAATCATTGTACACACGTTGCTGCATTTTTGTTGCTGGAGGATGTGTTTTCTTATGGGAAGGAGAGAGCATAAGGAAGTCTGCATATGGAGTCCTCCAGACTTACCCTGAGTCTTTTCTCCCTGTTATCTGGCTGCATAGCCTTCATATATTGCTGTACCAAATCTTAGCTGTAAGAACAACAAGCTGAGTTCTGCGAGTTCATGTAGTACGTGTCCAAATGGAGGGATAGTCTTGGGTACTCTGACACAATATCCTTTTCTAAAACAGTTCTTAGAGTAGGTGCTCAGTAAATAGTTTGTGATTAAGTGTCACAAGTCTCTTAACATTGTGAATCCTTAAAAAATGTAAACTCTTTTCTTTGTACCACTTCTTCATTTTGGCACCTGTAAGTTGTATCTGTATATAAACAGGCCAACATTTTTAGTGTCTGATAGTTTCAAGGTGTTCTTTCACTGTCTGTGAAGAATGCTTCTCATTTTGCTTATTCATTTTTTTTCTTCTTTACATTTCAAGCAAGGTTGATAGTGCCAAACAAGTTCTTTTGGGGCCTTTGTGATGCAGAATTAAGGGGAAAGATGGAGGGATGGAAAGGGCGAGCTTTGAGGACCAGATCTGGAAGAGGTGGTTGGTGGGGAGCTTTGGAAGAAGAGAGAGGCATGAAAGAGCTTGTGTGAGGTGAGGTAACACTGTGAAGAAAATGGGGCTTTGTGAATCACTGCTGTGCACTAAGAGTCCCTTCAACAGTGTTTGAGAAAGGGAGAAAGAGAATTTTTGTTTCAAAATTATTTGTGGGTTGTGGAGTTGTTTTTCTTTGATAAAGACCCATACCTAAGACCAAATCATGGTTCAAAGTTGAGGTTTTAAGTTTTTCATTGATTTTTCTTGAGGATAGGAGCCATACCATTTGTAGTTAAGAATTTTGTACATATAAATCCTTAGTAAGCTCTGGATGATACTGAGTGATGACTTTATTGTCAGTCATTGACTGAATACTTTGAACATGCCAAGCACTAAGTGTGGGGATACAGAAATGAGCAAAAAGAAGTCCTTGCCCGCCTCACAGAGGGCAGGCTAACATGCACACACACGTTTCCAATTCCATATGGGAATTACTGGTGGTAGAATATGGGAACCACGGGAAGAGCACCTCTCAAGCTTACCAGAGCATTGTTCCTAACTAGGCTCCATGACGCACAAGGGAAAGAACCTGGTCCATAACTAGTTTAAGTATCAGCTAGAAGAGTTCAGAGACAAGGTATATGGTGTGTGTGAGGGGGAAGTAGACCTCTAAGACCAGGGCATCTGGATGTGTTTCTGGAGCCTCTACAAGGTGTCTTTGCAGCAAAATTTTCCAAAGTCTAAGGTTTAGTCTAGGTCCAGAAACTTTATTTGGTTTGAGTTTACTGAGAGAGCATCTGCTTCATAGGTGAGGAGTCACACTAGTCAGCTAATGAGTCTCCTGTGTCAAGGAGAATGACATATTTCTGATGGCAAGGACAGCTGTCCCCAAAACCAAAATACTCCTCAGCAGGATCATCCTATTCTATCGATAGACCTTAGAGCAACTCAGTCAATATTCAGGCTTAACAAGCACAGAATTGGGCCTAGAGGAGTCTGTTAAATGACCTGCATGTTTTATGCTGGTGTAATGTGGAACTTTCACGTCTGTCTTAGGAATAGCCATGGTCAAGAAATGTTAAACTCACAATGTGATGATCAAACTCTGATGATCTGGACTCCTTTTTACCCAAAGAGAGCTAAGTGAGCACTGTCTACATTTGCCTCTACGGCCTCACTTTCCTCTGATTATCTGAGTGATAACCATACTTTTTGTGTTGAGTCATTTTTTAAGAAGATATGTTTTTAATTGTACCAGAAGGTAAGTTCTGCTTATCTGGCAGCCATTGACTCTCTTTAAGGTGACAAGACATATTTCCATTCTGATTATTACTTTGTAAATAGTTCAAATCATGAACACTTGGAGGGTGATTTAATTTCCATTTGGGGGGTGCCTGGGTGGCTCAGTTGGTTGAGTGTCCGACTTGGCTCAGGTCATGATCTTACGATCTATGAGTTCGAGCCCTGCATTGGGCTCTGTGCTGACAGCTCAGAGCCTGGCGCCTGCTTCAGACTCTGTGTCTCCCTCTCTCTCTGCCCCTCCCCCACTCATGCTCTGTCTCTCTCTGTTTCAAAAATAAATAAACATTAAAAAAATTTCCATTTGGGGGGGTTTGGTGGAGTAGGGCCACCTCACAGTAGCCTTGATGTGCCTGCTGGTGGAGGAGCCCAGCCACAGGTACCACCTTAAACTTCACGGCCTTGAATTTCACTGGTTTACCTACCTGGTTGTGCTGGTGAAGCATTTATAATTTATTTTTCTCACCAATTCCAGTTGCTGGTTTTTAACTTTCTTTAGTTGCCGCCTACTTGATGTCCATAGAATTAATTAGTATGAATAATTTTTGCAAATATATTGGCACTTACTAATTAGGAAGTACCATCCCTTAGCAAAGCACGTCATGCAATAGTTAAAACCATAAATTAATGGACAGCCTCTGCTCCTCCCCCACTCATGCTCTGTCTCTCTTAAAATTAATAAACATTAAAAAAATTAAAAAAAGATTTGTTGGATAAATGATTAGATGATAACAATAAAAAAGGAAGAAACTTAGATTTTTTCCTTGGTCCTCATGGTATGTTTCTCCCAAAGTATCACATAGAAAGACGAACGAGCCTGTTCATTATTCATTCAGCACCTGTTATGCTTGAGGCAATCTTCTGGGTGCTATATGGACGAAGATGGTAAGGACAAAGCACTGTTCTGAAGGTAAGAGGCCATAGGGGAAAATGTGTCAGTGACTGTAGTGCATGATACAAGTAAAGTGCCATACAGGAGGCACAAATACACTACCATAGCAAGTTGGCAACCATCACACCTTATGGGAGAAGCAGAGGAGGCTTCATGGAGGAGGTGACTTGACCTGAGTCTAGCAGCAGCATCTGAATTTCAGAGAGAAAAATAAGCTTACAGATTGAGAGGGTGGGCAAAGGGCACAAAAGGAAATAGGAAGGTGAATCATTTTTGGAGAACTGCAGGAAGTCTCTCTTTGGTGTGGTATGTGAGGCGAAGTGCTTGTATGCAGAGGGGAATGGAGCAGAGCCAGGATGGAAAGTCAGGGAATTTCCCAGGTGGCATTTCTTGTGCAGGATCAGGGTCTTGCACTTGGTTCATCAACCTGCCTACTCCTCAAATTTGAGAGTGACCACGTAGTTTATTTGGCAGCAGGAAGTGGGCTGGTTCTGAGGGATAAGGGAGTGAACCAGGGGAGATGAGTTGGGAGGGGATTGCAGTAGTTGAGGAATAAGGTAGGGAGCAGTGAACTGTGGCGTGGCAGTGGAGATGAAAAGGAAGGGGTAGCTGAGTGTATGACATAGAAGATGCACGAGCAAGGACCCATTAACAGCACGCATTGCCTACTTATCACAACTTATTTCTGTATGACATTGATCTTATTGGACTGTGAGATCCGAGAGGACAGGGCCCATTTAATGTTCATGTACTGAAAAAGACATGGCTGATGTGTGGTAAATGCTTGCTGGATACATTGATGGAAGTCGGGAGACTTGGCTTGGTAACAGCAGTTAGGTGTTGGTGGAAATAACGTGTTTCTTTCGGGACCTGATGGAATTTGGGGGTGTGGTCCATTTTTTCTCATGCAGTTTCTGGAAATAGATGACAGAAAGACCTGGAGAGTAGGTACAAGCTGATGCATAAGTGGGGGCAAGATGCAAAGAGTAGAGGGTGGTATACTTGAGTTTAGAGAAAATAAAATTACTTCTTTCAAAATGCCAGGTGAAACTGGAGAGAGAGTACAGCATGGCATCCATCTGGGGAGACAGAAATGTGGGACAAAGCTTGGACAGAGGCAAGGACTAAGGTGGATGTGTGGGTGGTATTAGCCAGCGAAAGTCGGAGGGAAGTACAGGTGATCTCATGAGAGGCAGTAAAAGGAGGAATTGCGCGTTGAGCATCTGGAGTCAGACTGCTTGAATTCAAACATTGGTTGTCCCACTGATTCATTATGTGGTTTTAGTGACTTCACTTTCTCTTGCCTCAATTTCCTCTTCTGCAATGTGAGGATAATCACAATACCTGTATAAAAACATGGGCAGCACTCAGAACGGAGCCTGGAATGTGGGAAGCACTCCATGAGCATTAATTACTCTTCTTACCAGAACCCACTCTGGTGACTTTGTATGTCTTATCCCATTCAATCCTTCATAACTAGGTGGGTGCTAGTATCCGCATTCCACAAAGGAGGAAGCTGTGGTGCAGAGAGATTTCCTAGTTTGCTCACATTCTCAGAGTGAATCAGTGTGGTGAAGCTTCCTGAAGATAGATTCTTACCCAATCCGCTTGGTGCCAGCTCAGACAATCTCTTGTCTAATACACCACCGGAGCCAGGTCGATATGGTGAGACCTCTCGTGACTGAGTTAGATTTGATCACCGGGGACTGGGGAAGCTGTGGCAGACCTGGGAGCAGGGGCATCATGGGAGGAAAGCATATGTTGCCAAGATTCACCTGCCAATCTTGTAAAAGAGAGCAGGTGGAAAGACTGGGTGCAAAGGATTCCAACCAGAGGTGGCTCAGGAAATGGCCCGGTGTGGCAAACCAGAGTGGAACTGCAATGGGACCAGGTTATCTGTGCCTGATGGAATGAGACGGGGCTGTCTGTATTTGCTGGAAACTCCCTGAAGGAGCATATTCAGGGAGGAGCTTGGAATGCCAACTTGTAAGCTTCGAATGCAGGACGCTAAGAAATTATTGATACTGTGAACAGTGGTGAGGAAGTTGGGAGGGGAGCCACTTTAGTAACTGCTCCCTCAGAGAAAATTGTGCAGAGAATAGTGTCTGAGCATCAAAGTAGGGCACTTTGTTATTATTAGTGGCAATTCGTTCTCATGAAACACCCTGCGCAGCCTTTACCTCACTGTCAATCCTGCTCTCCTTCTCCCCTTTATTAAGGAAGCTGACGCATGTTCCATTCTTCCCTGGAGTAAGTGTCTTCCGTACACAGTAGCCATGTGGTCTCCTTTCAAAAAGGCATTTTACACCTCACTGTAATTCTCATCCATACTGAGTGCATTGCTTTGTGTTTGAGACTTAAGAAAATCAGTTCTGCTGACTTCCTGTTTTCTATTTTGGGCCTCAGCAGAACTTCCCATTCAAGTGGGGCCAGGCGGCAAACACAAAGCTGCAATTTTCTCCTGAAGTTGATGTGCCGTGGGAACAAAGTAAGTTCATGGGGGTGAGGTGTTTGGCTCTTGAAGTCTGGCCTTCAGCTGCTCTGGAGTGAAACAGGATTGCTGTTGGGCAGTCTGAGTGCTTTGGGCTCCAGGCTCTCAGAACCTCAAAACCTGCCGCTCAGATGGAGCTCTTCACGACTTTGGGATATTACAGCAGCTCCTCCCTTCGACAGATCCTAAGGATATTATATTTTGGTTTATCTTTTTTAGGTTTTTCTGTCTGAACATTTTACCTACTAGTGTGAAAGGGTGGTGGAGACAGATGTCAGTTTTTCCTTCCCTCCTCTCTCATTTTCCCCTCTTTCTCTGTTTATAATTCAAAATTATGTTCCCTTTCCTTATCTCACTGCTTCCTTCATAGTGTCTTGTAGGGTGGTTATTATAATCCCCCTTTTCTAGAATGTGAAGCTGAGGTTTAAGTGAATTCTACTGACTTGACCAAAATTACTCAGTTAATAACAACGCTGAGACTGAATTCTCTGTTTTCTGTCTTCAGGTCTTTAATGTTTGCATTTCCTCATGGCTGCACTGATCTTTCTGGTGGAGGTTGGGGTGTGTAGGATGCTGACAGAAAGGAAAGGAAGTGGTGGCTGACCTGGGAATCCTGAACAGCTCTCATCCACCGTAGAATCGTGTGCCCTGCTTAATGATATAGAAAATGTTAGGTAAATACATGGCCATGGAATTCTTCACACATACAGGACTTGGAGTCTTCTTTGTTGTCACAGATGTTAGGATGATATGAGAGGGGAGTCCGGTCGGCCTGCAAGAAAAAAAAATGATAGAAGTCACATGTGAGCCTAGTGGTGGTTCACACCTGTACTCAGGTGACAGGAGCGTCTCTGTTAGTTGCTGAGTGGGTAATAGCAGCACAAAGACTCTTTCATCTCCCTGCTCCCCAGATCTTGGCAAGGCAAGTGGGGGGTGGGGAATCAATTGTGAATTGGAGTTGATGATTATATTTAGACTTTAACATATAATTAGTCCTGGAAGTAGGAAAAGGGGATTGGAATTGGTGGCTACTGAGCCGAAGTGAGTAAGAGAGTTCTAGTTCTTAGGAAGAAATGAGAAATAGGGCAGCAGCAAGGAGTGAGGCGCACGGAAGGCTTGGTTGCCTATTTTGCCTGGCGCACATGTGGAATGATACTGCTCAGCCAGGGCTCTGGAAGGGTCCCTTTCATTTTGGAGGAGTCCTTAGGACTATCCACGTAACCAAGTTGTGCTGTAAGACAGGAGTCTGCAAGGGGCCTTCTGTGCCAGGGCCTGAGGCTGCTGGATGTTTTCCAGACATGGTGTGTGAGCCATGTGGTGTGTGTGCCCAAGCCGTACTGTCCCTTCTTCTGAAACAATCCCTTCCCTCAGCCCCAGAGCCGAAGTGCCTGGTGGGTGATGGTGATCTGGACACTCGCCTGGGGCCACTGCCCATGTTGCCCACTGCCTACGTCGAATCCTGATGGTTCTCTTTCTGGACTTAGAGATGACAGGAAGTGAATGAGGGAAGTCAAATATTGTGGCAGGGAGGGGCTGGCAAACATGGGCACGGCCAGCAGAAGTCTCTCCCTGGAGTGGAATGCTGACAGAGGACGATGCTCAGGTTTGGGAAGGAACCTCAGAAGAGTCAGTCCTCAGGCAAAGGATTAAACAAAGAAAAAACACACTCGGTCTTGAATATGGTTGAAGTGTGGTGTTAATATTACATGTAACTGTCTGATGGGAACAGGGTGGGATGAGACACAAAGGGCATCTGGAGATAGAGAGCAATGGAGGCAATTAAGAACAAAGTCTTGCAATTGACTGGAGTCTCCCTGGCCGCTGGGCACAGTCTGCCACTGAGGGCTCCTATCTCTGCATGTTGCACCAAAACAGCCGGGCAATATGTTCTCAAAGAGCCCGAGACAGAATTTTTGTAAACTCATTTATGTTTTGGAGGCACAAGGGAATATCATCACTTAAAAGAACCTCAGGGGAATCACTTTTGACAAGCAAAGAATGATTTTAAGGAGTAGAAACTCAATAATTGCTCTTAAATCTCTGTATTTTAATCCGTTTGCTGAGAAGGACTGGACATTTCACCCTTTCCCTGGGAGGGATTGATTTTCTCTTACATAGATGACATGTTAAGTTCTTGACAGGCATAGTCATTAATTATTTCCCAGCAATTTTTACTTTTGATGTTAAAAAGTGGTATAAAATCATTTCATAGAACAGAATTTAAAAAACATTAACAAGGTATTTTCTTAAAAAAACTGTTCTTTTTTAAGGAAAGGCCTTGTCTAACAGCACTTTTGTTTTGGAGACAGCTACCAAAGGACAATCCACCAACAGAGACACACAGCCTCTAAGTTTGGCTTTTGAAAAATGAACATTAATTCTATTTTCTAAACAGGCCACCATGAGCTCAGTCATGTACACTCTGAAAATAATTGGTGTGTGTTAGTATACTTTGTGCCAGATTTCATGCTTGTTGAAAGGTGATTGGATTCAAACCAGTGTATTTAAAGGTCAACTGGTTGTTCTTACACAGTGCAGAATTTTAACTCTTTCATGATCACAGATTTTAACCACAAGGCCATTTTAGGAAAGAGAAGAAACTGCATACTGTGTTTGAACTCTCTGGCCTTTTTGTTCTTAAATTTTGAAAAAGTTCTCCAGGCTCTCTTGTGGATGAAAAGAGTCTGAGAAATGAGTTCTTTGCTGATACTTGGAAGTGAGTGGGAAAAGAGACTTGGTTCTTTTTAAACTACTAAATTTAGGTCAGGACTCTAATTCGACGGTGCGTATCACATAAGCCATGTCTAAATGTCATGATGCAAGTTCTCTCTTTTTAATAAGTACCTCTAGTAAGAGCCCCGTCTCCTCCTTCCCACTTGCGAACTCTTTTTTTTTTTTTTTAATTTTATTTCCTTGAAAAGGTTGGTGGAGAAACCACTGTCTAATCATCAATATTTATTCCAACTGTTTGATATTCACCTCCAGTGATTTTGGATGCATGGGTTAAATGGTTTCGTTGACCTTTAGAATATCTTCTGTCTACCAGCCTCTTTGTTGGGTTTTCCAAAATAAGATAGGAGACTGACTTCTCTCAGATAAGTAGGGTGACTTTTAGTCATTAGATAATAAAACTTTTTGTTTTTTGGATTAGTGTCCTGGGGAGTCCGTAGAAACTTCTCAGTGTTTCACGATGAGGACGCTAGTATGGAAGCTACAAAAGAACCATTTTTCTTCAGGGAAAAACTCTGAGATTGACATTGGATGTTTCTACAAGTGCCACACAGAGTTTATAGGTAAAAGGCATTGGAGTCCAAGCACCTGTCTACCTGGAGTGTATGTGAATTCTCATAGTTGTAACTCAAGTTACCCTGAAAAATTGGAGTCTTATTACATCAGAATATTCTTTTCTTTCTTGGTTATTTCATAGTTTCCCTTTAGTTCTTTTGTTTCTATGTTGTCTACAAGTTTTCACCTTTGAGACTGTGTGATACTTGCCTAAAAACTCCTGAGTTGTCATTTGCCTCATCTACAAACTCAGGATGACATTACCTTCCTCAGTGTGACTGGGAAAATTAAATGAGTTAATTCATGTAAAATACTTGAAACAATGCCTGGCACAAAACAGATGCTCAATAAATATTAACTCATTATTATTATCATTATTTTTGCTGTAAATCTTACCTTTTTCAAGAATTGCTATGCCACATGCAGATGTTTGACCTGTAGGGTTCCTACTTTTTGGGGAAGTACAAGCCCAAGAATTGAGATTAAATCTGCTTTTCTTCTCATCTCATCACCCTGGGCTTTTTTGCCTAAACTCTAGCTGAGGTTGCCTGGGAGACATCATAAGGGAGACCGTGGTCCTAGCCAGAGAGCTAGGAGAGCAAATTGCTAGGGTGGTTCTTTAGGGGAAAGCTGGGGATCCAGACATGGTGGTAGGATGATTGTTCAGCCATTGAAGAAAAGTCTGGACTTAGCAGAAGACCATGGTGGGGGGGGGGCGGGAAGCCACAGAGAGGGAGGGAGACAACACATAAGAGAGTCTTAAATACTGAGAACAAACTGAGGGTTGATGGGGATGTGGGAGAGGGGACAGTGGGTGATGGGCATTGAGGAGGGCACTTGTTGGGATGAGCCCTGGGTGTTGTATGGAAACCAATTTGACAATAAATTATAAAAAGAAAAGAAAAGAAAAGTCTGGAAGACTAAAGCAGGTAAAAACCAAAAACGGGTGTAGCTCAGGGATGGTTTTCAGAAAGAGAACAGTGGATGGAAGCCAAGAGGAGAGCTGGAGAAATGCCTCCTTTGACCCCTGTCTTTTATCTTCGCTCACTGCCTTTGCAGTACTTTCTGCCCCTTCTGGAACCCTCCTTGACCTCACGCTCAGTTGTTCTTGAACATTCTCTTTCACAGACGTGACCTCCATGACATTGTTGTCATCATCTCTAATTAACGGACTCATTGAAGACCTACACTTTTCACCAGGAACTAATTTAATTCTACCCTATTGCACACTTACTCACAAATGTAACTTTAACATATGAGCTAAAGCAAAAATGATATCACTACAACATAGATGGTACAGTAAATACCAAATATTAGAACATTAAGGACACTTAGAATTATGTTAAGAACAGTTTCCAGAGCATGGTTTTAAAAAAATATTTTGACTGCAATCAACAATAAGAAACAGAAGTTTTAAAAAGTTGGTTTATTTATATTGAGAGACAGAGACAGCAAGTGCATGAGCGGAGGAGGGGTGGAGAGAGCATGAGAGAGAGAGAATACCAAGCAGGCCCTGCACTGTCAACACACAAACCCAACGCAGGGGCTCGATCCCACGAAATGTGAGATCATGACTGGAGCCAAAATCAAGAGCTGGACATTTAACTAACTGAGTCGAGCAGATGCCCCAATAAGAAACATATTTTTACATCATAGTCTCTGTATATCTGTACAGATATGTGTTTGTGGATATGTGTGTATATCGCTTAAGCAAAAGTTTGATGAAAAAATGCTTAATCTCACTACATACGAAACACTTTGGTAATTTCTATCTGATGGAAAGAAAAGGTGTTTGTAATCCACTAACCACATAACCTGTGCTTTGAAAAATCCTGAGTATCATCCAGTGGTGGTTGTTTGAGTTCTTGTAGACGTTCACACTTTCTACATGAAAGAGGGTTGTAACCATATCAGTTAGATTTTGAAGGACTTTCTCCTCTTTTTTTTTTTGACTCAAAAAGGAAGATCTGTATCTCGCTCATGTATGTATATGTATATGTACATATCAATCATAATGTTGTCAGTTCTTCCATGAAGTCAATGTTGTCATAATAAAAATACCAAATATTTACCTTTTTTTTACAGAGACAAATATTTTAAAATTTACACAACTCTAAAGAAAAAGAACAAGGAGTGAAGATTGACTTTCTCAGATATGATATTTACTTTGAAGTACAATAATTAAGATCAGCGTGGCATTTACATAAAGATAGAAAAATAGCCCAAAGTAGTGGTCTTACAGGTCTTCTGTTAGGTATATTTCTGTGTATTTGATATTTTTGATTCTGTTACATACTATATTATTTTGTAAATTTCAATCATTTTTGCTATTATTAGGTACACATTTAATTTTTCTGTCTAACAACTTTGCTTCATCTATAGCTGCCAGAGTCCACCTCTGGCTGAGTCCAGGAATTTCCGAAGAATGAACCGTGTTGGCACGATGAATGACTTGAGAGAACTGCATGGTTTCTGGAATCAGGCAGGCGCACTTGTATCTGCCCTACTGATCCCAGTATTTTATTTAAAGGTAGTAAGTGACATTACAGCAATGAGTGACATCCCAATTTGAACAACAACGTGTTTTTATCAGCAAGGTGGCCATTTCCTCAATCTTGCAAGTTGTTTTACATCATTCTTTTTTAGACCATAAAGGAAACTATTCTCATCTTAGCTATTTTGTGATTCTGCTCCTAAGTTAATTAACATATGCAATCTTTGAAGTAGGATTAGGTAAATTTGTGGCAGAGGAAGAAAACAGGATGTTTATGAAGCAAGGGGGGTTGTTATCATTGTTACTGTAAGTTTCAGTAAACAGAGGGCACATACATTATCATCTTAATACCTATGTTAGTCATCTGTAGAAAGGTTAAGAGTCATCTGTCTAGCTTCCTAAACTATAATGAGGGAGGCGTAACTCCCCTGGTAAAGATGTAATTCCAAAGGCTTGTCTAAGTTCTTTTGCTTATGAATGAGTGAATTTTACATAATAGGGGCCTAATGTTTACATAAGTTACACTAATGTTTAGCCAGCCCATAACTGTTACCAATTCATGTAACCTGTCCTCAAGAGGCGACTTCATGGCTGCTTCTGGCCAGGCTCATCTCCTCCAGATGTAATCCATCAAAGCATTGCACTCCAGGTACTTCCTTTTTATTTAAGTGTATAAAACAAAAGATCATTACATCCCTTGAGGCCAACGAGAGCAGCTCAAGAAATCCAAGCCTGAAAGATTAATATTAGA
This sequence comes from Paguma larvata, assembly GCA_030068075.1. Lineage (NCBI taxonomy): Eukaryota > Metazoa > Chordata > Mammalia > Carnivora > Viverridae > Paguma > Paguma larvata. Next base: position 105,802,642 of record CM057826.1, read on the forward strand.
AGGAGATGGTATTGGATGCCAGTTTGGTGGCAGGAGCCTTGCAACATCTGCCTTTTCACACGAGGAGAGTGTCAACCTGTGTGCCCAGAATGGCTCCCAACATATAGCTTCTTTTGAATAACACAATCACGGTACCCAAAAATACTGATACTTACTCTTCCCCAGTCCTATGCGCTCTGTTTGGCTTTTTCTTTTGTCTTCGTGCTTTGCATAGTCCTTACAGTAAGTACATTGTTGAATAGAAATGGTGATGCAAATAGCCTTTTCTATTTTCCTGATCTCAAAGGAAACATTTTCAACATTACCATAGTAAGTGTGAAGTTTGGTGTGGTGTTTGAAAATTTCTTTTTATGAATATTCTCTGTTAGAGGTTAAATTTTATCAAATCCTTTTCTGAATCAAGATGATAGAGATTTCTCTTTTACTATATTAATCTGGTTGGCTTTACTGAACTGATTGAATATTAAACCAATCTTGACTTCCTGGAATAAACTGAACTTAGCTGTGATACATTACATTGCTGTTAATATTTGTTAATATTTTATTTAAGATTTTTGCATTTATCACGAGAGAGTCTGACTCGAGATTTCTTTTTTTAAAGTAACTTTGTCAGGTTTTGGTATCAAGGTAATGCTAGCCTCATAATATGATTTGAAGGGTAGATCGTGGACGTAGATCGTGCTTTTTTTGGTTTTCCTTATGAAACTTACTTGACTTTTCAAATAATCATCGGCTGGCTTTGTTGATACTCTCTATTGTAGTTTAAAAATTTTCCATTAGTTTCTATTCTTTATCATTTCTTTCCTTCTCTTCTTTGATTTTAATTTGCTGTTGTTATATAACTTCTTGAGATAGAGCCTACGACAATTGATTTTCAGGCATTTTTTCCTCATCCAGTATATATATTTAAGACTATACATATTTCTCAAAGATCAGATTTGGTTATATCACACAAAATTTCCTTCGCAGGATTTTAATTTTTACTTACTTAAAAACGTTTTTGGATTTCTATTGAGAATTCTTCTTCGATCCATGTGTTATTTATGAATGTGTCACTTAATTTCCAAACATATGGAGATTATTTACCTTACTCATTCTAGCTTAATTCCACTGTGGTCACTTAAAAAATTCATTCTGTCATCATAAAGGCTGTGTTCTATATGTGTCATTAAATAAAGTTTTTGAATCCTGTTGTTTATATATTTTTTGTAATTACTGATTATTTTTCTGTGTATTACATCTGTTAAAAAGAAAGACATGTTAAAATGTCCCATCATGATTTGTGGATTTGTGGTTTTTTCTTTCTAATTCTGTAAATTTTTATGTTAAATATCTTGAGTCTATACTCAACATATGCTTTTAGAATTAGTTTTTTCCTGGTGGATTGAGCCCTTTTTCATTGGGCTCAATGATGTTCCTCTTTAGCTAATGCTTGTTGTCTTAAAATCACCCTTGTCTGATATGAACACCACAGCCTCATCTGTGTTTGTGGATGGTGTTTGCATAAAGACTTTCTCCATCCTTCACCTTCAGTCTCTAAAAATCCTTATATTTTAGGAACGTGTCTTAGAAGCATGTGTATTTTTTGTTCAATCCAGCCCAGTAATTTTTGTCTTTTAATTGAAATATTTAATCTATTTGTATCTTATGCAATCATTCGTATAGATTTGCATCTAAATCTATCATGTTATTATTTGTTCCCTGTCATATTTTTGCTGTCGACTTTTTCTCACTTCCTACTTTATTTTGGTTTGAGGTTTAAATAAATATTCTTACTATCATTTACTTTTCCCTGTTTGTTGGCTTGGTAGTTATATATCCTTTTCTATGTTTTTAAGGGGTTAACAGAAATTGTTACATGCAGTATAGACTCAAAGTCTAAATTGATAATTTGCCATTTCCTGGATGCTTCATAAGAATACATACTTAGCTCCTTTTTTGGTTCTTTTTTCTTAATATATCTCAGTTTTCTAGCTGTGACCTTTTTTCCTGCCTGAAGAGTAACTTTTAGTGTTTTCCTTGAGTACATGTCTGCTGCTAAGGAGTCTCTCTGTTTTCGTTTCTCTCTTTGTTTTTCTCTGCTTTTGAAAGATATTTTCAATGGGTATAGAAATAGAGGTTGGCAATTATTTTCTTTTAGCATTTTGAAGATACTCCAGATGGTCAAAGAAATCAAGTATTCTTATTACTTAAAGATCTTTTTGATGTAGAAACTAAAGGACGCTCCTGAATTGTTGAAACATTCTAGAAAGTGTTTTTACAACTCTCAAAAACAGAGAGGGAGCATGAAACATATAAACCTAGGTTAAATGAAATACGTAAAAGTATGCAAAGATATCGCAAAAATACACAGGCATATGTCTTGCTCCAAATTGACTTTCACAGCCTCAGAGTAGTTTGCTCTCTAAAAAACACTTATAATACTATCTCATATCCATTTTGTTTATAAAGTCAGTTCAAAATATTCTGTATTAGCTTTCCTCATCATTGACAGCTTTATTTTTCCATGGTTGTTGGTTAGCTGTGTTTCATTGCATAGTTTCATTTTTGGATAACAGACATTGGAAAAATAACTAAATGCGATACCCTTCTACTGGGCATATTGGGCCTGTAATTGTGTGTTTGACTTATGACTTATTTCTTCACCTTGAAAAGTACTTGGCTTCAGTATGATCTTCCTTCAGCCTTATATAGTGCTTGAAATGTGAACTAAGCTCTTACCTTTGAGATAATTTTTTTCTTTACTAAAATGCATTGTGTATAATAAGCGGTTAGGAATGTGAGTTTATAGTAAAACAAACCTGGGTTCAAAGAGTAGCTCTACTAATTACTAGTTATGAATCCTTGGAAAAAGACTCCAATTCTGCAGCCTTACTTTTATTGTCCATAAAATGAGGTCACCAATTTCTACCTTACAGTACTATTTTAAGAATAAATGAAATGGAAAATGAGTTATTTGTTATGCTCCATATGGCATTGTTATTGTTAATTTTTAAAATTTCTATAGTATGGTATTTCCTGCTAAGTTTCTCTATAGAAGTTAATATGTTTTATTGGCAGATGATACTTGGCATGAGAATGGTTCCTTATGAAATAAATTCAAATAATTTATCACTTTATTCTTCAGGGTTTATGAAGACAGATATTTGGTTAGCCTTTGAGCCAAGGGCATATAATAAATTCTTTATTCTTAATTTTAACAAGTGTGATGGTTCATTTTATGTATCAGCTTTCCTGTATCACAGGATGCCCAGATCCTTGGTTACACATTATTTGTAGATGTGTGTGTGAAGGTGTTTCTAGTTAAGGTTAGCATGGAATGGTAGACTTAGTTTAGCAGTTCCTGCTATCCCTAACCCACAGGTGGTTAGGCATCATCCAGTCTTTAGAGGGTTTTAAAAGAACAAAAAATGGAAGAAGGGAGAATTGACTATCTCTGCCTGACTGCTGAGCTAAAACATGAGTCTTCTACCTTTGACTGGGACTTAGTACCTGTTAACTGTTTAGTTCTCACAGTTATGCCACTGGCTCTCTCTGTGTATCTCTATATCTATCTCCAGCTGGTTCTGTTTCTCTGGAGAATCCTGACTAACACAATAAGCATTTATTGAGTCTCTCACAATGCAGTGTTACAGCCTTTTACTTCAGCTCTCATAGTGTTAGCCAGTGTCCTTTCTTGGAATATTGGGTGCTGAGTTCAAGTATTTCTGTGCTTTTTGCTGGGATTTGGTAAAATGGTCCCCATTATAATGCTAAAGTGTGCTCTAGTGTTGTTAAGCACAAGAAGGCTGTAATGTGTCTTATAGAAACATATATGTGTTAGATGAATTTTGTTTAGGCCTGAGTTATAGTGCTATTGGCCATGGGTTTAATGCTAATGAATCAATGAAATGTATATTAAATAAGGTGTGATGAAACAGAAGCACACATAAAACAAGGGGATGTATAGATTAGTTGATAAAAATGTGACCAGAGGCTCACAGGAGCCCAGCCCTGTATTTCCCCTAGAAACAGAGGTTCAGTATTGACTAATTCAGTGTTCTCAGTTTTTCAGTAGAACACAATTCAGATGAATAGTGAGAATCAACTGTCTAAACATATTGTTTAAGATGGCCAGTGAATATGCATGTCTAGACATTTTGCAGAATTACAGTCAACCCTAACAAAATGTAACTATTTTTATTTAATTTTGAAAGATATTTTTCTTTTTAATTTTGGTTGGCTTATTTTAGCAGTTATTTACAGTTCAGTATGTCAAGTAAGTCAGGTGCAGTTGAGTTGAACAGTTTGTGCTCTGAAGGGGGTCCCAGTGTACCTTGGAAGGCCAATCAACAGTATTGACATTACTTTGTGTTCCTGGAGCAGATGTAAAATAGAGTCAGAGGAGGTCCAGCCTAGGTACAGAAAACAACCAGGGAATGTCCACAGAGCGGATGCCTACAACATATCTGTGAAGGTTGATGTTATCTTTGAGCTCCAGGGGTTTACAAATGGAAGGTGTCCCACACACCTGGTGTAGTGAGGACCTAACCGTGTCTAGATGTAGAACTAGAACCAGAGACTAAAGGCCATGGCTCAGATTAAGACCTTTCCTGCTAAATCATGTATGTGCTGTGTGGTTAAATGAAATATCGAGGTCTAGGCTTGCAAATGAGCTTATGTTCCAGAAATTCCATTTAGGTCTGATGTTTGGAGCTCAGTTTGAGGTAGTTCTGGGATGAACTCCAAGAGGCCTATTTTGTTGTATTTGAGCATTTTTACAGAAAGGGTTTCATGGATTCTATCTGGTTCTCGAAAGGGTTAATGATTCTAAAATGTCTAAAAGTTGTATTAAAAGATGCTGTGATGTAATGATAAACTGTTGATTACAAGGCACCACATGAGAAAAAAATCAGAGTGTATATAGTGTACTCACAATTTGGCTGTCTGTGGCCAGAAAGTATGTTAACAGAGGTTGTCTCTTGGTAATGGAACTATAGGCATTTCTTTTCCTTATTTATTCTCCCCCCTCCAAATTCTCGACATGATTACGTAGTTTTTATGATTAGGAAAAATGTTAAATAACATTTTGTCCCACTTGAAACTCTGCTTTACCTAAGAGAAGTCCTGTTCTTCTCTTGTTTTTACATTTCAAAATGTCTCTTAAGTTGTATGAAAGTTAAAATGGCGACTCAGTTCACATTTGTTCATTTACAGTCCCCTTTTCTTCCCATCCTGTCATCTCAGCTTAAACCTTTGACTTCCTCCTTTCCTTCCCCTTTTTATTCTGGGACACTTTTTAAAAAAGTTAAATTCCATTTGCTCTTCTTGAGAAAGCAGTAGCCTTTTTCTCTTACCTGTTGGGGTTATGATGTGTAATATACAGATACGTAGTTTCCAATATTTACCACATTGCCCCCTTTTTTCCTTGTGGCTTTACCTTGGTGTTCTATTTTGGAAGGTAGAAGAAGCATTTGCAGAATAGCCTCTTGCAAACCTCAGAGCCTTGGTAGTACTTGTGTGTTAATTTTAAATTTTATTCCTTTTGGGATTTCACAAGTCTTTTCCCACACTCTCAGAAGTAAGGGTATATATAGGTGTGCATGACTGTGTGTGCATGTATTGTGAGAATGTGTGTGTGTGTGTGTGTGTATACATTTTCTGTTTTTTTCTGATCAAGAACTGTGTCATTTCTCCCTGGTGGAAGTGGGCCCTTCAGAGGTACTGACTCCCTGTTGGCCAGTTTGGACGTAGCTTAGTGGCCTTTCAGGCATTGATACCTGGGCCTTCCCCTGTCTGCATAGAAGAGTGATGCCCTCACCTATTTGGTATGAGCAAGCTGGTGGCGGTACTTTGAGAGCCTGAATGAGGATGGAGCAATTTGGGCTGGCTCGCCAGTGGTTGCCACGCTGGTTCAGAGTGAAACAGGATGATTTGTAACCTGTCCCAAAGCCTGCTAATGAGCAAAGAGGTACAAACATTAGATATGATGGTAGAACTTAATTTATGTATGTGTGGATGCAGGACTGAATTAAAATGATCCCATGGTTTGTGAGATTGGGCCTCGTATCAGGCTCTGTGCTGACATCATGGAGCCTGCTTGAGATTCTCTCTCTTCATCTCTCTTTGCCCCTCCCTGTGTACTCTTGAGTACCTTCTCTTTCTCAAAAAAAAATATATATATGTATATATTTATATATTCACAAATGAAAGACAGAACTGAGTAGAGAAAGGGATAGTTGGTGAGACAGACCCTTTACCCTCATGTTATTTTCTTAAAGGCCAAAGTCACATGGTGAAAATTAGACTTTATTAAATTTACCTGATTGGAAACAAGCATGCAGATAATAGAGGATTCCTAAATGTGCCAGAAGAGCAGAGGGAGAGAGCCCTGTTGTGCACAATGCTAATACCGCAAGTGGCCTTTGCCATGACTAGCCTTGGAAAATAATGTCAAAGAGTTGATGTATTTTCCCCACTGCCTTAGTCTCCCCTTTATGTGTCATTTTGCAGTGCTTCCTCCTCCTTTCTCCTTTTAGTAATCACATATTCACAAGAAATGTCAGCTTTCAGGAGTGATCAGTCAAGCATAACTTTGTATGAATATAAGATTTATAAGAATTCATTTAGACATTTGAATTTGACATTGCATCCTTTGTTTTGGAACAAAATGCATATTGCCTATAAGCAGTCAGGTGACTCATTTTATGCTTCTGTGTGTGTGGAGGACTGGTTTCAGGGAGTTCTCCTCTTGGTAGCCCATGTTTCAAATCCTACCTGTCTTAAGAACACTGTGTCTTGTGGTATCTGGAGTCTGGCTTCTCACTTGAAAGCATCCCCCTTTTTTCTCACTGTGGTGAATTTTAATTTTAAAGCAAAAGTCACTGTATCAATGTTAGTGTCACGTCAATTTGAAGAAGAAGGTATAGCTTGTTGAAAAAGAGGGTGGAAATGATTGCGTTCCAGGCTTAGAGCTTAGTGCAGTTGTTAACTGTCTAATGGATTCAGGCTGTATTTAGATCATTTTGCTTTGGTGTCCCCATTTCATTGTGGAGGAGGCTGTTTTGTAACCTGATCTTTTTGCAGAGAGGACTAAATGGCCTGAGGGACAATACAGAATGTTGTGAGAGCTGAAATAAAGTCTCAAGGCTGCTGTGCTACCACGTACCTCAAACAGTAGATACTACAGAATTGCTTTTCGAAAAGTGTTACCTTTCACATGTCATACTAAAAATATATACCTAAGAAGACCTGAAAAACTTGAAAGAACTAGCGAAGCAGGCTGTACTTACACAAAAGCAATTTGCAAGATCATGGAAGTAATAGAAAATGTATGAAGTAAGACCTATTAGTGCTTTCCTTAAGTTCCAAAGCAGCTTTTGATAATGGAGTCAGAACAAAAGTAAGAAAGGTATCCAAAAAACTAGAGAGTTTCTAGGAGACTGTAAAAGCATATAGAAAATATTTTAATAACATTGGCGGGTCAGAAAGAATGCCTTTATTCCCCTAGTCTTCTCATCTCGTTCTTTTCCCTCTCGAAATTCACCTTCAGAAAATCTTACGTGGTTACTTCTACCTGACCAATTCATACTTGGTTCTCTGTTTCAACTCTGGTCATCTGCATATCTTATAGATGACCCCTTCGTTGCTTATCGTGTGGCTTGTCACTCTTGCTCTAGGCTCATGAAGGTCAAGAAACATGTCTTCCTATCTTTGGAGTTTTCCCTGTTGTTTCAGTACAATTGTGTTGGCAAATGGCGTTTGATGAATGTTGCCTAACTCAGTGGGTACTTGCGAGTAAAAAAAAAAAAAAAAAAGAATGGAAAGATATTCACTTCTGCTATTATTAATATTTATGTGCCATATTCTGGAAAATCTGTAGAAGACCAGATGAAAGCTGGAGAAACAAAATGTAGGTATAATAGTGAGAATGCAAAAGACATTTAATAATGTCTTGACATAAATAATAAAGATGGTAAGAGTAATAATGATACAGCTTGACATTTCTGTAGCATTTATCTGAAAGCACTTTCATATCCTAAAGAACAGCGGGATAAACGAATAGAAAGGAATGCAAGGAATACCAAGGAAATGCTGAGATAAAAAAAACAAAAGGAAAAAAGAAAGGTGAGGAAAATAAAGTCAAAAATAAGGAAATGGTAGGAAGATTTACTGACCACTTGGAAGAGTTGTTAGCTAAATCACATAGTAGGCAGAGAGTGTCAAATAAATATTTACAACAGTGGCATTTTTCAGCAGGTAGAGTCTGCTGTGTACAGATCACAGCATGTTTTCTACCAGGTAGTGGCTGAGGGAGAGTCCTGCATTCTCCAGCTTGCTCGCTCTCCATTTTTTTGTTCACTAGAGTTTATACACATGCAGTACGGTTATATGTACTTCAGCCGTTCTCCCCCTTGTCACCTAGACGTGGAAATGTGAGTGATACTCACCCGTAGTAGATTATTTCTGTGATTTCACAGAAGCTCAGTTAGGCTTGCTGCAGAGAGCACTGTTGGTATTTGTTGCTGTTGTAGGATTCTGAAAATTTCCTAACCTTAGGAGGCCGGTGTCAAATTATTGTCAATAACCCTGACTATTTATACAGAAGTTCCAAGATGATGAGTGAAGTTGAGTATCCTTTCATGTGTCTGTTGGCCATCTATATATCTTCTTGGGAAAATGTTTATTCGTGTCCTCTGCCCATTTTTAAATAAGATTATTTGTTTGGTGTTGTGTAAATTCTTTATATATTTTTGGTATTAAGGCCTTAACAAATATATCATTTGCAAATACCTTCTCCCATTCAGTAAGTTGTCTTTTTTTTTTTTTTTAATGTTTGTTTATTTCTGAGAGAGAGAGAGAGAGAGAGAGTCAGAGTGAGTGCGGGAAAGGGACAGAGAGAAAGAGAGACACAGAATCCCACGTAGGCTTCAGGTTCTGAGTTGTCAGCACAGAGCCCAATGTGGGGCTCAAACTCATGGACTGCGAGATAATGACCTGAATCAAAGTCTGATGCTTAATGAGCCACCCAGGCGCCACCAGTAAGTTGTCTTTTTCTTTTGTTGATGGTTTCATTCATTGTGCAAAAGTTTTTATTTTGGGGTAGTACCAATAGTTTAATTTGGTTTCCCTTACCAAAGACCTATCTAGAAAAATGTTACTCTGGCCAATGTTAGAGACGTTACTGCCTGTTTTCCTCTAGGAGTTTTATGGTTTCACATTTCACATTTAAGCTTTTAATCTGTTTTCAGTTTATTTTTGTGTCTGATGTAGGAAAGTGGTCCAATTTATTCTTTTGCATATTGTTGTCCAGTTTTCCCAACACCCTTTGTTGAAGAGATTACTTTTTTCCCATTGGATATTTTTGCCATAGGAGAGGTGGGTGGAGGATGGGTAAAATAGGTGAAGGGGATTAAAAGTACACTTATCCTGCTGAGCACTGAGTAGTGTGAAGAATTATTGAATCCTATTGTGGACCTGAAACTTAGATGACACTGTATGTTAATTATACTTGAATTAAAGTTCCAAGAGAAGACATCCCAAGTATTTTCTAGAACTGAGTAGTTCTAGATCTGGAAGAGTACAGATATAAAAGTTCTGCCAGTCACATGTCAGAGGCCACAAAAGGTCCTAAAAGGACCTTTATTACTGCTTCAGAGGGATGTGCTGCATATTTTAAACAAAGTGATATTTAAACAAGGTGATATTTAAACAGGGTGACCTCTAGCAGCTTTCCAGAGGTGGCAAGCTTCTCCTAATTTGGGTCTGTTTTGTTCAGAAATGGTATTCACTTTAGTTGAAGGGCAGGTGACACACACCAAGATATCAGGATTAGTAAATTTTGGAAAGCCGATCAAAAGAAAGATACAAATTATGGTCATGGTAAAACTCATCAAATCCCTAGAAAGTTTTGCCTGCCTCAGAATAAGAAGAGAGATTCTCCTGAATTGAATTTGCTTCCTGTTGACAGTAGTAGCACAAAGAGAGTTTTATTTTAATTGCCTCCTTTGCTACTGGAATTGCAGATCAATTCTTTTCAAGGTTCAGAGATCAACACTCCTGGTTTGACAATAATTCTACTTTTTGCACCTCAGCTTTTCAAACAGAGCAGAGAACTCTTTCCTCTGGCATGGTGGAGACCTGGGAGCTGGTCTTAGCTCATGCCCTGTGTAACCATAGTCACTGGGCAAATAATTTCATCTCCTTCATCCTCCATTGCTTCATCTGTAAGAGGGGATGATTTTATCAGTTCTGCTTTATCATAATCATCATTTCCATTTCTAAACGCCATGTGTTAGATATCTGCTCTGCCTTTGGCATATGTTATCTTTGGATCTCTCATCAACTCTGCAAGGAAGGAAAAGTTACCATTCGTGTTTTATAGTTGAGAAGGCTGAGGCTGAGAGCCTTTCAGTAGTCTGACTGAGGTCACACACCCAACAAGTGGCAATACTAGCATATAAATCCTCATGCATATGTTCACAAAATCCCTCTCAGTCTTCCATGAGATTTTGGGGTTCATTTAACATGGCTTTTGTGGGGGCCTCTGGGTTGCTCAGGGGGTTGAGTGTCCAACTCTTAATTTCGTCTCCGGTCATGATCTCATGGTTGTGAGACTTAGCCCTGCATCAGGCTCTGTGCTGGGCATGGAGCCTGCTTGGAATTCTCTCTCTTTCTCTCTCTGCCCTTGCTCTGCTCATACTCACTCACTCTCGCTTTTGCTGTATCTCTGTAAAAAAAGAAATGGCATTTGTAAAAGTGTTTTGAAAATGGCAAAGTTTCTTATAAATGCATGGTATTATTATCATTATCTTCTGAATGGATATAAATTAGCAAACATGTATTTATTCCATTCCTGTAGGCACTTAGCACCAAGTCGATGTCATTTTTGGATACTCGATGGAATTAGGTATTTTACCATTGTAGTGTTGTGTAAGGTGTGTTAGAAGTGATTTTTATGTATTTCTAAGTGTTATCGCTTCCATCCTTGGAATCAGGTATTAGTTACTTTGGATCCTTTTTGGAGAAAAAAGAAAAGAAGTAAATAGGCTAATCTAAATTAAACAAATATTTCAAGAAACAGAAACTGATTGCATATAGTCCGATCTGCAGAGCCCTCAAATAAAGACCCCTGGAATCCCTGGAGATGAAAATTCAAGTGTTCACTGATGTTCTGGACCAACAAAACTTCTCCCGTCTGGTTCTTATTTTTTTGAGTCTTTCATGCCCAGTAGATTGTTGAAATTTACTTGCAGAGTCTGTCCTTGATTGAGGGGTATCACACTTCTGTGAATCTACACAACTCTCCTAAAACAAGTACTAAGTTTTGGAAAGAATTTTCTCTTATGGGAAATGTCCTATTCCCAAAGAGAGCCACCAGTGTGAGATCACTCTTTTTCCAGGGAGGAAGCTGAGGAGAGCTAATTGGTTCAGTGGCCAGGAATGAAATTTTAAGACAGGCTAATATTTGAGATGGAGTCATCCATGCTTTCTTTTTGGTCTTTTGGAAGAAGTGCTTAAAATCACAATGGAAAAAAAACAAAAACACAATGACATTTAAAGAGATTCTCTAGAAGAATTCCTGGAGCCCAGAAATGAACCCTCGCTTGTTTCCTTTGTCTTCTTATGCAGACGGCAAGACCCACCTTGGAAAGTCCCTGTGGGCATTAAATCACACAGTGCGTGTGTGGGTCCTGGCACAAACAGTCCTCACTGTTGAACCCTAGGTCAGCCTTCCAGATGTGCTTAGTCAGTTCCTTAACTCTCAGTGCAAACCATTTGTTCTTTTAGGCCATAGGATGTCTATCGAGTTAGGAAAAATGCTTTTGAACTGAGAAAAGATGGACAAGGCTGCCTCTTTTAGGCCTCTCTCGGGTCTGTGTTCTTTGGAATCTAGCCTTCGTTTCAGCCGTAAGAGCTTCAAGATGGGGTCAGCAGGAGTCCTGTACAGAAGAAGCTCATGCCACTGACTAGCTGCTGGCTGCTTGTCTTCAGAGCCCCCTGGAAAGGAAAGGGCCACCACATGACCAGGCTTGGTTTTCTTTTTGCTCAGAGCATGGATTTGGCCAAATCCGAACAGATGAGGTTGATCAAACTAGGCTAATTATACGAGTAATATATATATATATTTAATATTTGTCTATTTTTGAGAGAGAGAGAGAGAGCATGCACGCACACATGTGTGCATATGAGGGGGTGAGGGCCAGAGAGACACAGGAGAGAGAGAATTGCAAACTGCAGTGTCAGTGTAGAGCCCGTTGCAGGGCTCAATGTCCTGAATCTGGAGATCAGATCAATGTCCTGAATCTCTTGACCTGAGCTGGGTCAAGAGCAAGTCAAGAGCTGGATGCTTAAACCAACTGAGCCACCCAAGTGTCCCAGGAGTGCCCTAATTGGCTGTTTGATTTGGTCATCTTCTTTATTGACTAGAGGGAAGCCTAACATCATCCCTGTAGTCCTCCAGCCACAGCTAGCCAAAACTCTGCCCAGCGGCTAATAAGAAAAAAAAAGCCAGCTGAGCATGTGGTGCAGGCCCCTTGTGCACAAGCGCCTGATCCTAGGATGATGGTGACCTTGGCACTATGGGAGGCACAGTCAGTGTTTTATGCTTTGGCCACTCAACTTGGGCTATGCTCTACTGGCCATTATCCTCCAGTGAAATGAGCTCTGCCCAGGGAGCCAAGGGACTGGAATTTGCCAGTCAATTTCATACAAGTCCCTTTTTGCCTGCGGGCCTGTTTCCTTTAAGTGAGGACCTCTCTAATGAGCCTCAGTGCAAACAATCTATGAGTCTGTGGTCTGCCCCTTCCTGGGGTATAGATGTGTGTGTATGTGTGTGTCCTCCCTCCTTCCCTTCCAGCTCCTGGTTCTGGGGATGTTCCTCCAGACTGTTCTCACATTTGGCCCCTGTTCTCAGATTCCTCTGTGCAAAAGAGCAAGATTCAGTTTGAATGGATCATTGTTTTTTAAGAGAGAGGCAAAAGCTGATAAAGTAAGGGGATGACCTATTTCTGAAGCCGACAACCGAGGAGAAGTTTATGGCTTTTTGTTCTCTAGGCTTAACCAGTTTTTCTTCTTGGAACATGTTTTATGGAACTTGACCAGTCACCCTGGAAGTGTATTACCAAAGTCTTCTTGGCTTTAGATCAAAGTTTCCGATACAGCAGCAGGGACAATGAGAAAGCAGGAGGTGGGAGAAAGGATTTGTGAAGAATTTTGGAGTCAGACTCTAATAGAAAAGTAGAAAAAGGATAGGGATCATTAATTTCTGAAAGAATTGCAAATGACCAATACACAGGGGGGAAAAGTCTAGCTTTCCTAATAATGAAATAAATGCACATAAAAATAATAATGGTATTGTTGGCCCCTGTCATTTTGGCAGAAATAGAAACGGTTGATTGAGTTTGGTATGTCTGTGAGTGTGAAGAAATGGGCCCACACGTGCAGCTACCCATAGCTTTCATTGGTTTAAATGCAGAAAGAGCACAAGTTCCATGCCCTTTGCAGGGCATTTGGGTGATGTGTACTGAAATGTAAAGTGAAAATGTAAAAAGAAAACATACTTAGTTTGTTTGTCCAGCAATTCTCAGTGGAGGACTTACTTGGGAAAACCACATGAATGTAAAAATAGGTTTGCAAAATCATATTCATAAGGAAAAGTAGAAATAACTTGAATGTTCATTAGTAGGGGACTGGTATAATCATTTATAGCAATGGCCTTCTAGAAAATTCTGTGTAGTGAAAAATGATGTTACAGAGCTTTCCATATGATGTGGAAAATTGTTTCATGATACAAAGCAGGCTATGAAACAAAACAATCATATTTATATAAAATTACAGTAACAGCAATGTGGCGGGTTTATCATTTAACCTTACCAGGAGGACTTGAGGCTTTTCCTTATACTTTCCAGCTCTACTTATCAATTCTCTGTCCTTAGGGAAATTTATTTAATCTTTTACTCTTGGTAAAAATGGGGATCATATCATCCTCTGAGAGGTTGCTGAAGGAATCAAGCAATAGGACACATGTCACCCACTTAGGATGGGGTAATCAACTACTTGGATTTTTTTTTCCATTCGGGGTTTCCATTTTACTTTCACTATAGGAGTACAAACAGCTGTGTTCCTCTGCCCGAGATACAAAGTGAGAAAGCTAAGTGCATTTTGAACAGCTTCCTGTTTGAACAGTTTCAATGCAGGAAGAACCCTAGTTCCAAATCTCTGGAACAGTATTCTCCTAAGGCTGTAGTCTGTTAGAAAAAGGCCCCTATTGAGTCTTTGTTTTCTGAAGCCAGGGGAAGGAGTGATGCTGTCGGACAGCCTAAAATAATATTTCATTCTTGTCATCCTATGCAGTTTAAGACCAAGTGATTTTTGGATAGGTCTAGTTTCCCTCTTGGGTTTGGAGGAACAAAGCTTTTGTTATTAATGATCTTAAACAACGGAGCTTTGTCCTATCCTTGGGAGTGTACAAACTAAACAGAAGATTTCCTGAAGGACCGTCTTATTTATTGTGAGGGGTGATTCCAAGTGTAAATAGACACCGTTAGCTCCAGCCACCTGTGGAGGGCCCACATGGACAGCAGAGGAAAAGAGTCAAGACTCACAGAACGCACCAGCCAATCAGGTTTGAGATTCACTTCTATATTGTGCTCAGTTTTGTGGACTCCACCATGTCAAAATTCCTGTTTACCTGGGGCGTGCTTTGTCCTCCAAAACAAATGACCTTGTATTCCTTTTGTGTCTGAGGCAGAAAAATGAAAGTACTGGTATTTTGACAGTTTTATCTTTGGGGTCCATAGACAATTGTTTCAGATTCTCTTATGTTGTCTTTTTAGAGCTATGGATTCTGCCGAATATGGTGTGTGTGGGGGGTGGTTACTGGGGCTCAAGAGGTCTCATCAGTGGCTAACAGATTATTAGAAGAATGCACATTAGGCCATTTTTGTTTTAATTTCTCTTTCCTTGTCTGAAACCAGCCCCTGGCTCGCTATCACGCTGCCATGCCCCTGTGCAATTTTCATGTAGAAAAAGGTCAAGTCCAAGTTAAGCATGTAAAGTTGGGATCAGTTGTGATGACTAACAATTATAGGTAGTGAATGTTGTGCACTGCGAGTGTGCCAGGCTTTGTGTTAAGAGCTTTGGGTGCACTGTCTCAGTGTTCCTTATTGAGGAATCCATAAACACCCAGCTTTGCAAGCGGGTGCAAGCGTCAAGGGTCCCACTAAAAACGCAGATTTCTAGGTCATACTACACCTAAAGGATGAGCATCCTGTTGTGAGAGTCAGGGGTCTGCCTGTTGAACTAGCACCTTCTATGACTCTGATATGCATGAAATTCAAGAGCTGCTGTATTATTTTATAATGCTCATGGGACTCAAGCGCGATCTCCTCTCCTTCTCTTCTGATTGCTGTGCTTAAATTCTATGGCAAAAAAGAAAAAAAGAAAAAAGAAAAAAGAACGAAAGAAAAAAACACCATGGAGTGTGAGACACGGAGCAGTCTATGCCTCTTTTACTTGTTGATCACAAAAGTGTGTCCATAGCCAATTGGTGCTTTTGAGGCACCAATTATTTACCTCCCTTGGAGGAGGGTTAAATAAGTGTGAGAAACCTTTTGTTAATTGATGGGGGCCTGTTACCTGAATATGGAGAATGGAGACTCAGAGACCAAAGAGGCAGTACCAGCCCGAGTGGTTGTGGGGTGTGCGCAGTCTCCCACTGTGAGTGATGGCCTTGCACGGCCCGGGCCTGTGCATGTAGGGCTGGCCTGCTCTTGAGGAGAGTAGGCAGCCGATGTGCTTGTTTGGTTCCCAGGGTCCAGAAAGTCCTGCCTGCCTTCTGCATGTCTTTACTGTCATGCTCCAAGGGGCCTGAAATGTTCCACGTGGTTGTTTCTTGGTTCTCAGCTTTATTTCTCGAAAGCCCTTATTAATAAAACAAAATGCCACTTGGAGGACGACAGAAACATTAAATCACACTGTCACAGGCTGTTTTCACCTGGCTGCTCTGGGGATGGCACACCATCAACTTTCTTCGATGGGAGTGGAGGACAGGATCCTTTGTGGGCCTCTGGTGGAGGAAGCTGGGGAGATGAGGAAAACGTTTTGGGGTCAGGAGTAGGAGGGAGCAGAGGTGAAGTGGAGAGGGCGTAAAAACACACTGGACCTGTGTCACGACCCTGAAGGTTACCCTCCAGCACACATGTTCTAAATTCTGTAGCCCCTCTCATTCTCCTTTTCTTTGGTGACTGTCCAGCGCCAAGTGACTGTCCCCTGAGTCACAGGCCTGGACTGCAGGGATAACACAAGTGACAAGGCCTCAGGGAACAAGTGACTCTATAGCTGAACCAGCATAGGGGGAAGGGGGAGGTGATCCCCCACCTCTGAATCTGAGCCCCCTTCTCTTTGCATCCCTCTGCCAGGAGGTGCTAATTAGAATCGAGGCTTTGTTCACTCGACTCCCAGTCAGCCTCCATAAAAGCTTCCACGTATGCAATCATTTCTCGCAACCCTGGTGGTTTTCCTTGAGTTTCTTTATCAACTTGTTGAGAAAGACCGTAGATGATTCTCTAACTTCAGCAAAGAGTTTGTGGGTGGGTCTTTTAAGCCTTAGTATTTGATTTTGTTTTGAATCTTGCATAAAGTGCCCCAAATTTCATTTTTAAGGTTTTTTTTTTTCTAAGCTAAAAATGTTTCCCAGTTTTCTCACTGCTTATGGGTCCTTGAGTGCTATTTCATGTAGTAAATGGTAATGGTTAATTTGCTCAGTAGACAATAATCCCCTTCCATGGACAGGAGGTGGGTATGCAGAGGCTCACTGGGAGGAAGTTGAGGGTGCTGGGGAAGGGCAGGCAGGTGGAGGGGGGCCTCTACAGAAGCACAGCTGGGTGAGACAGGAAGTGCTTCCTCAGGAACTGTAGCAGTTAGATACAGTTATGTGATAGTGAGAAGGCATGAGGGGCAAGACCACTCAGGAGTGAAGGAGTGAACGAATGAATGAATCGTCGAGTATAGATGTACACAGGTCTTCCTTAGCTTGGTTCTTCCCTCACCGATTGCACTGTTTTTTGCCTCTGTACCTTCTTTTTGTTGTTGTTGTTTTTTTTTATGTTTATTTATTTTGAGAGTGAGAGAGCATGAGCAGGGGAGGGGCCGAGAGAGGGAGACCGAGAATTCCAAGCAGGCTCCACACTGTCAGCACAGAGTCCGATGAGGGGCTCGAACTCAGGAACTGTGAGATCATGATCTGAGCTGAAATCAAGAGTCAGACACTTAATTGACTGAGTTACGGGCGCACCCCTCCTCTGTACCTTCTTAATGAGCGGGTTGAAATCTCCGTTAATCTCCTGCTCTGAGAAATCCCCTGTCACATGGAGGAAAGGAGATAATTAGCTTCAATGTTCTCTCATACTTAAGCCGAGAAGTCAGCCTGAACTCTAGACATGGTTCATGTAGTTGGATAATCAGCACAGATGTTCATGATAGGTAACTTTGTTTTTTCCTTCCTTCATATCTTTTCTCGTTAGGGTACCATGACTGAAGATTAATGGCTTCCATTATATTTTTGCTTTCATGCGGGAATCTTTAAACTAGCCTGAACTTTGTACCAACTATCATATGAATCATGTCTACTACAATTACTTCTTTCTATGTCATTTCCTAGGTTAGCATCCTGGTGTGACACACTGAATGCAGGGCAGGGTTGAAAGTGTCAAGTGAGAACTAGACAGAACACTGACAATTAACAGTGACTGACATACCTCCTTGAGCTGTTAATCTCAGAGGCCTTAAGACAAAATATTATTTATAAATACTACCCACAATGAGCTATAGATGTTAATAGATATATTTCAGGGTACCTAGCTGTTTAGTAACTCACCTCCATGTTAGAGATTCTGCATCCATATTGCATTGAACTTAATACTAATAATGACACTTTTAATGTATACTCACTATGTAATAGTCTTCCGCTCTCAGCATCCGTTGTCTGTTTAATCCTCATTCCAGCCCTAGGAGGTGGGGATTATGTGTGGTACCATTTTACAGGTGAGGAAACTGAGGCATTCAGCTGTTAGGTAACCCGCCCAGGTTAAGAGTCAGAAGTGGTAGTTGAACGCAAGTGGCCTGGCTCACAGTTTGTGTGTTCAACCTCTGTGTTACAATACTCACACTTAGCTTGAAACAAAGAGGTGGTTTTAGTATCAAATGTTAGGAATGTACATTTTTCTCTCCCTAAATGTAAGTCACTACCAGTTTCTGTGTATGTAGTGTCATGTGGAGTTTGAGAAATTTTGACAAACAGTGAGGCCAAAGAAAAATTGGCCTTTCTTTGGAGATGTAGTTTCCTGGAAGACAAATTTTGACTCTGTATGACTGCAAAAGGTTGTTGGCTTATGTTAATTTTAAGTGTAATATGTTATTAGTATGTATCCATTAATTGGTGTTCTAAGGAGAGCATGAACTGAAAAAAACCCACAAATGTAGGCTCCATTAATTAGTTGGTTAGAGCTCCTGTCTTGTCAAACAACAACAATAAAAGCCACTAACCAAAAATTCCCATGTACCAAGAGCAGATTTGAATTTGAGTTGAATGTGCCCAGATAAAGTATTATGTTATCTGAACCGAGAACATGAGCTTCATCCCTGTGATGACAACAGACTTATATTTCCAGTAGCCATGCCTTTTTATTTAAATGTGATTATTTTGCTTTGTTAAAGAGAGACGAGTCTTTGGCTGACACTTTTTCTTTTCTTTTTTTTAGAAAGAGAGCACAAATTGGGGAGAGGGGCAGAGAGGGAGAGAGAGAGAGAGAGAGAGAGAGAGAGAGAGAGAGAGAGAGAGAGAATCTTAAGCAGGTTCTTTGCTCAGTGCAGAGCTTGACATAGGGCTTGATCTCAGGACTGTGAGAGCCAAAATCAAGAGGTACACTCTTAACTGACTGAGCCACCCAAGGGCCCCTTTTAACACTTTCCTAGGCAACTGTTTCTCTTTGAGTTTACATCATAAGATGCTGGCTTCAGGTGTAAGCCTTTGAAGTGTTAGCAGTTGTCTATCAGCAAACTGGTCCCAAGATCTCTGGTATCTTGAGGTGGAGTCTAGCACTGTGAAAATCATAGAGCTTTTTATCCATGTTAGCTGGAGTGGGTTAATACCCTGTCAGTCTCCACTGGTGTGACACACTCATGTGGTGGGTCTGAGTGTTCCTTATAGTGACCTCATGAGTGACTCATTTGGCTACATAAACCACAGGGTGAGACAAATTAGCATGGGACTAGAAATCTTTCTTGGTCCAGGTTGAGGGATACGTTTTAGTCAACCTTAGCTGCTCTGATATTTGAGATTTCCTGACACTTGGTTCAGGAATGATTTGCATTCCTGAGCTATTTCTTTTATCGAGATCATCTTAATTCCTCTCTATGAAGTCGAGATCAAGGAAATGAGCAAGAACTGAATTCAGCTGTTTGGGTGACCCTTGTATACAATGTACGTTTTAGACAGTGCCTGATATAGCCAACACTAACTGATGGTGATGACAGGAGATAGTGTCCCTAGGCAGAACCATGATGAGTTCAGAATTATGGTTGCTAGAAGCATGACCCTAACATATCGCACTAACATTTTGGCACATATATTTTTTGTTTTCCTTCACCATGGCATTGTTTTCAATAGGGCAAAGAAACAAATGTAAACAGCAAAATCAGCTCAAGTTGGATCATGAGGAGCCATGAAGTTTTTGTTACAGCGTAAGGGTTTCCCGGCCGTGTGACAGTTCCAGGCAGTAAGTATCTAACCCCCCCCAACATTGGCAAGTAGAAGAACCATTTCTCAGGCTCTCACAGTTTTTTAAAGTTCTGGGAGTGGATGACAACAATGGTCTTACAGAAATCTCTCATCGTGAAAATGTTTTGGGGCGAACATTACCTACTAACAGATGAACAGCTTGAAGTTGAGTCCAGCAAAACTCTTTGTGTTTATAAGGGTCAGGAAGCCAGGGATCAGTCTGTAACATGGCTGCTACATGTTGACACAGAGAATGTACAGAAGCTGTGAAAGCTTCTAACTCAGACACTTGATGGATGCTTGCTGGCCATTGTCTTGGATGGTGAGATGGTTGTGTACAAAGTTGTTGGAGGTGAAGTTTCCCTGTGGGACATTTTGGGACAAATACATGTAAACTGTCTTAAATGGCTCACTTTAGAGTATTCGTGGCCTTGGCTTTTGACAAATGGAGATCTGGACCTAGGAATTGAAGGGGATTTGAATGGAATTTAATTAAGAGAATAGCAAACAGGGAGTTCTGTGTGTCGAGGATTCAATGACAATGTTAATGTAAGAGACTGCTTTCCATTTTAGACCAAATTATCCCTGTTATCTGGGAGTAAAGGGAACAGCACTTAGCAAACTGACTCCCTTAGAAGTTTTGCTTCTCACATAGTCATCATAGGCAGCAGCACTGTCAAATAAACAAAGGATTAATGGAAAAAAATTGCACGAAGGGGAAATATTCTTCCCTGGCTTGTCACAAATTGGACAATTCAAAAAACAAAACTTGGGTGGGGGTAGGGGCCTGGTGGAAGCTGTGGGATTGCCAGTAGATGACTTTTTCTGTTTTCTGTGTACCTGCTACGTTTTTCATCTTGGTGTCACGGCTCACATTGAATTCAGTCAATTACAGCAAACAAAAAGCGCAGAAATGTCTCTTCTGTTACTGTTGCTTATATTTAATCACACAAAAAAAGGGAGTCTCTCTTCCCTACGTGTTCCTTTGGGAACACATAAAACTGACACGATTTGAATATTGTGAAGATTCTCTGGTCCCTTTGGAAGCCTCATGATTGATTTTGTTATTTAAAAGCGTACTGCAAAGATTTTTTCGTTGCTAATGTTACAGCGGGAACAAAATTTGTTGAAGACTCACTCTCTGCTGAGGATTTGGAAGGATTTTTCCTGAAGTAAAGCATGTCAAGTATGTAAGGGTGTGGTGTTTGGATTACGCGTAATGTCAATTTTTTTTTCTATTTTAGTTATTTCTTTTGACTTACAAATGTTTCCCACAGATCCTTTAATAACTACAAATTTAGAAGTTCGGAATAACACGTAGCTGCTGTAACTAACACTTTGGAATGTAATAGGAACTCAGGAAAACATTGCCAAGGGAACAGCAGGGCCATGGGAGCTCTGTCAACTCTGTCCCGTGCCGTACTCTGTCCCCGCAATCCCGTTACGGTCCATTCTGGTACCTTCTCATGTGGTCTCTGTGCCAAGGGCTGGAGGAACTGAGCAATAACCTGTCTTCCCAATTTACTCTCTGAGCATAGTTATTTCCTTTGCGATATGAAAAGCATTTCATTGTGCTCATGCAATGCCTCTCCTATCCTCCCTGCCTCAGTGCCTTTTATTCTTGTTTCTTTGGGTGGGCGGGCAGGGGGAAAACCTGCCCATCTGGAAAGGTAGCTCTAAAACAGTTCGGAAAAATGATCTCTTTTCCTCCACAAATGATCATTTGGTTTCAAGTGTGTTTCAGGTCCATTAAGCCTCCCCCACTCCTACTTAATTAATAGGAAATGATCAGACCAAAGAAAAGAGTGGAAAAAGGTAAAACAAAATTGAAGCACACCTAGCTGCCCGAGTGACCTCACGTATATGATTTTGACTCAGCATTACTCCTACTAAAAATAAAAAGACGAGAATTACCTCCGGCTTTGCTGCTGTAGTTGCCTTTGGACTTCCGGGGGTTGCTCGGTCTCTTAATGCAGACGCAGTTGGGATTGCCAAGCCAGACAAGATCTTGCTCCAGATCTAGTCGTGTTCTTCCAGGTCATCTGTTCTCCTTCCCTCCGACAACGAAGCTGTGATTTTTTCTCTGGCCTCGCAGGGAAAAGTGATTCAGATAAGCACATTATTGTGTGGAATATCTCATCTTTGTTGTTCTAGTGCAGTCCTTTCAGCTTTCCAGAGCCAGTTAGACTTGTTATGAGGAGCTAAATGATTGGCTGGATCTGGGGCTCAGTTTCATAAATTATAGCCCCGTGCACTAGAAGCACGAGTCCTATAGTTGGTGTAGTCCAGAGGCCTGCCAGTTCCTGCTTTAACGCATATGTAGTCGTAACTGAGTTCTAACACGGCCTTGGATGTTTCTGTCCTAAATAGCTGACATTGCATCTTCAAGACTGTGTGAGTAATCCTGACTCTTTTTTTTCCCCCCAAATTCAGGAAATTAATTACAGGCCCCGAGAGGAAGTGATTGTAATGAGAAAATACTGAATTAGCAGATGATTCATTTTCAAGGTGCTGTACTATATGTATCAAGTTCAGGGCAATTAATCTTAAAGCTTGTAAGACCTGGCCGGGTTATTCGAGCTTTTTGCCACGGGTCACAGTCAGGCTGCATTTTCAAGGAGGCTGTCCAGTGCATTTGCTAGCCCTGTTTGTTTTATGGGGTCAGTAAGGTGATAAAGGTCCAACACGAGCAGGTTAAAATAGGCTGCTGGTGTCAAAGCACTGGCTGAGAGAGCACTGGAGTTTCACGATTTCCCACCCCCACTGTCCAAAACTGTAAGGGAGCAGCAAATGATCGCAGTCCTTTTGGGACACAGGTACACGGCAGTTAGAGCACAGAGAAAGGAGAAATGTGCGATGACGGCAGTGGTACTTTTCTTCACTGTCCTCTGAAGCTGACTTAAGACATACTCTGTGAATAACTAGAACATTTTTATGTGTATAGAAAGGCTCCTCGGTGGTTCTGTTTATGTGGTAGAGAGCTGAATGATAAATCGCTAGCTTGCTTTTCGAAGCCTTAAAAGAAGTACATTAAATACACACAGACATAAGCCTAACAGAAGAAAGTATGTGGAATGGAATTTGTGGTTGCAGCGGATCAGGATCAAATTAGTCCAGAGGAGCCGCTGTTAGGTTTGTACAATTGCTGGGGGTGACTTCTGTTGCTGACAAGGTTTAAGATAAAGCTGGAGTGGATTAAAATGAGGAACTAGAAAACATCAGCGTTGTATTACCTTCTGAAGCACACACTGTAGGATGGCGTTAATACTGAGTGTAGACTGGTGAGTGTAAGCAGTTTACTTTTTACTTTTAAATCATTATTGACTTTTTCCCAGCATTTCATTAAAAAAAGGCTTTTGCTTCTGAAGTTAGTACTTAGAAATATTTTTTCTTCCTTTCTAATAGTTTTTATACTTTTTGCAAAACTGCACAAAACTCAGTAATTTCTTATAATTTGAATTGTTTTCTAGTTTCCTTTTGTCTAATTTTCCCTCTTCAGACTTGCAAATGCAAATGTATGTATTTGTCGTATATGTAAACCTCAAGTGTAAATCATTTGAACAGTCTTGTAAAATCGCGGGTTCCTGTGGCAAATAAAAGCTTCTAATTGCTATAGCAATTACTTGCCAATTCCTATAAAAATATTATTTTTATACTTAAGAGTAGTTTATTTTTGGTTGTACCTGTATAACTGACCGACAGGATTAGCCAGTAGGGGAGGAATATTAATTGTGTTTATGCAAAATTTTATGTGTAGATCACACTTGAAAATGCAAAGTTTTGTTAAAAATATTTTCCCTTGCTGAGATGTGAGTTCTTAGGTCATACCAGTGGTTCATAAAAGGAAAGAAAAATCATCAACATAGGGTCCGTTTCTATATCAACCAAATGTACGTAAAACAGTTTTAAATAAAAGCAGTTCTAATATATTCTTTGAGAAACACATGTACATTATGAAGACAGGGTATGAGTTCCTTTATGGAAGCAGAATCGCGAGTTCATGTATTGAGTGTCGGTGGCCACAGATGCTAATACTGATGGTCGATGTGCTCCTTGTTCTACATTCCTAACTGACCGTATTAGTGGAAGAAAGTGGTGCACCTTTAAAAGGAATGTAGTCTCATCCCTCTGGGTGGTTCGAGTCCCATCTACACTAAGCCATGGTAGGGCTGGAAGCTGCTTTATCTGACCTGGCTTCTGACTTCCAAGCTGGCATTCCCTTCTTATGGTAGGGTCCTTTTCACCTTTTCCTACCTTCATTCTTTATATTAACTTGCTTGGGCTCTTATTTAGATGAATCAAATAAAAAATGATTTAGGCTTCATTATCAAACTTTTATAAGCTGCCCATGCAACTCAGAAGGTACATAGAGTAGGGGTTTAGGGCTCAGGGAAATAGTCCTGTGTAGCACTGCTGAGTGCCTCAGGTGGTTAAGTGTCCAACTTCTGTTCAGGTCATGATCTCGCAGCCAATGAGTTCGAGCCCCACATCGGGCTCTGTGCTGAAAGCTCAGAGCCTGGAGCCTGCTTCCGATTCTGTGTCTCCCTCTTTCTCTCTGCCCCTCCTCTGTTCGTGCTCTGTTTCTCTCTTAATAATAAACATGAAACAATTTTAAAAAATATTAAAAAAATAAGTTCTCCCCGAGATGCCAGGGTCATATCTCCTTCTTGCAAGAGGGCAGGATATTAAGAAAAGCAAGAGTAGAGGGCTGCCAAGCGGCCACTGGACGTAAAGTAGTGAAAAAGGTAATATGTCCAGTACAGTAGTAGTCTTTCCTTCTTGTCTCCGCTCCTCTTTATTTTCTAAAGCCATTTTTTGTCTGACCATGGAAGTTCTTTTACAGATAAGGATCTGTAAGACTTTGCGTATCTGCCATAGACAGATGGATTTGACAAAAGATGTATCCAAAAAGGAATACATTACGTTATGATTTGCAAAGTGTTCATGAATACACATTGGCACTTGGAAACTATTAACACTACCTACTAAAGCAATGACATAAATCCAAAAAAAAAAAAAAGTATTTCTTGATTGAATTAGATTTTCCAATGTTAGTTGGTGAATTATGTTTTTGGAAAGAGTTGATCTTCTCTAAGACTTTTTTTTTTCCGGCGGTATATATAGGACTAATCTTATTGCTTAATTTTCTCAAGAATTTAATTTTTCCTCATTGGCATTTTCAAAAGAGCTACCGTTCTACCTTGAGTATGTTTTAAAAGAAGTGGAAGAAAATAAATGAGGCACCTCTCCCCCCCCCCCCCCCCCCCCATTGCACCAGACATACCACAGAGTTAAATGCATTAGATTTGCATACTACTCTGTGGAACTCAACATTACCCATTGGAAGAGGAGGAGCTTTCATTTAATTTAAAAGCAATTATTCCAATGATATAATGTGTGCAAGTGATGTGATTTACCATTTTATTGATCACTAGCAATTGTGCATCCCTCCAAGTTCAAGAGGTAGAATGACTTAGTAAAATAATCTTACAGTCAGTGAGCTCATGCTCAGGTCATTAAATTTTTCTAAGCCTCAGTCTCTACGTCTGTAAAAAGAAAACGATGACGTATGTTCTGGTATTTTACTGTGCTGGTGAGTATCAGCAGCACATTGAGAAAGTGTTTGTCAAAGAATATTTTAATTCTTTGTATATTGTAATGTATCCTGCAGCTACACACTGATAGTATTGCAGATGCGCACGAAACTACTTCCTCTATTTTAAGAGCATAGTCTCAATATTGAAGAAATGCTTTTTAAAAAAGAATTTTTAGTGTTTATTTTTTTTGATATATATATAAAGAGAGAGGCAGAGAGACGGAGACACAGAATCCAAAGCAGGCTCCAGGCTCCAAGCTGTCAGTACAGAGACGGACGCAGGACTTGAAACCACGAACTGTGAGTTCATGACCTGAGCCTAAATAAGACGCATAACTGACTGAGACACCCAGACGCCCCAGAGATATCTTTTAAAACAAAGCAAGTCTTCGTTGTTTAATCTTGAAATGTTAAAAAGGCTTTTTAGAACCTCAGTCCTTAATCTGTCTGTTACTTGGGTGTTAAAAATACCCAAAGGTTATTGTGACAGGTAAATGTGGTATTGTACTTGAGAACATATTTAGTAAACTTCTAAGGGTCATATGAATGTTTTTTAAGGTAACTGTTACTATCAGCCTATTAATCAAAGTATAAAGGATCAGTTTTTAAGAAGGAAAATATCAGATGTGATTCTTACTGAGTTGTTTGATTACTTTTCTAAGCCATGTCTGTGTCCCTCAGGCAGTATGGGTTTTCTTGTTGTTTAAGCTTGTGTGGTGATTTTCCTTCCATTTAGATACAGAACCAAGCCAGGAGTGAGATGAGCATTCCTTCACTGGATACATTTAGAATGTCTAATCACGAGGTTTGAGAGGATGTAGTTTCCGCACAGGAAAAAGTGGGATAGGAAATTCAGTCGAAATTCTTGGACTTTTTATTCCTGTCTTGACTCGCTTTATTAAATTGAAGTGATGGAATGCTGGTGGAGGTTTTAAAGTGTTGCTGGTCCTAGGAATACAATGAATGGTCAAAACGACTTCCTGAATACTGAGAAAGTTCAGTCGCTACTTTCAAATTCCGAATTTGTCAATAGTTCTACTTTGTAATATCATCATGCTTTTTGGGCTATCGGCCACGGTCCTGTCCTACGCTTGAGCTGTGTGAGCTCACTGTTGGGATCCGTTTATTTCCCAGCAGTAATATCCGATAGTCTGAGGCACTTCTACTGCTTGGAGAACCTTTATTTTCTCTTTAGTTAAAATGGAACTGGGAGCACAATAAGTAAAATGAATATGAAAAGAATGGTTCCTCTCCCACCGTTATCCCATGCACCCTGCCCAGCATTACATAAGGCAACTTCATAGAGACAAAGGAATTTCATTTGTAGTCTAGAATGGGAAACTTTTAACTGGAGACATTATCTTGGCTTTCTTGTGCCTTTGGTGATTGGGTAAGAGCCCTCTTTAATGACTTAATGAAATACTGTTTTATAACTTCTTTTATCCCCCCAGCTTTATTGAGATGTAAGTGACAGACAACGGTGTGTAAGTTTAAGCTGCACAGCATGTTGATTTGATATGCTTATGGATTATAAAATGGTTGTTGCCATAGCATTAACTAACCCTTGCAGCAGTAATTGCGTGACATAATTACTATTTCTTTTATTATAGTGACAACACTTAAGATTTATTCTCATGGCAAATTTCAAGTATGTAATACAATATTATTAACCATAATCACTACAGTATATTTTAGATTCCTGCAATTTATTTGTGTTTATACTCTGACCAGTATCTTCCCTTTTCCCCCACCTCCTGGCCCATGGCAACCACCATTCTGTTCTATTTCCATGGGGTCAGCATTTGTGGGTTTCACATGTAAGTGGAAACCTACAGTATTTGTCTTTTCTTTGTCTGCCTTATTTGCTTAGCATAATGCCCTCAAATTTCATCTATGTTGTCACAAATTTCCTTCTTTCCCTTCTTTTTTGTGGATGAATAATATTCCAATATATATTTATATTTCCCATTCTTTATTCATTCATCCATCAAGGACACTTAGGTTGTTTCCATGTCTTGGCTATTATGAATAATGATGGAATCAACATGGGAGCAGATAATTCTTACCATCCTGTTTGTGTTCCCTTGGGGGTATGTATACCCAGGAGTGGAATTGCAGGATCATATTGTAGCTCTATTTTTAACTTTCTGGGGAACCTCCATACTGCTTTTCATGGTAGCTGTACCAGTTTAGTACAATGGATCTTGATGGGCACATTCCTCTCATTCAAGTGGTGTGGCAGAGGTAAAGATGCACCGAGGGTTATTCACATTGTTGTGGCCAGTTTGGTCACATGGCCTCACCTACGTACAGCATGCAGTCCTATTTGTTTCCTATTCCCTTCTTTCTGTTTCTTTTCTTTCTGTTCTCTAGTATGTCCACATAGAATCTAGGCCTTGGAACCACTCACCAAAGATTAGATTACAAAAATAGAATCTTTATCATCTAGAAAAAATTAGGAATATAACTTTACTTTTAAATTTTTAAAAAATTTATTTTTATTTATTTTTTATTAACAAAATTTATTTTAGTGTTTACTTTTGAGAGAGACAGAGAGACAGAGTATGAGCAGGGGGGGTGGCAGAGAGAGAGGGAGACACAGAATCTGGAGCAGGGACCAGACTCTGAGCTGTTAGCACAGAGACCCACGTAGCGCTTGAATTTAGGGACCACCTAGGTGCCCCTATTTTAAATTCTTAATCTCCTATGTTCACACTTTTTCAAGACTATTAAAACATAATTTTATAAAAATTAGGTTTATAAGGATTATTGTTGATTTAATCTTTATATGCTATTGTGAAAAAAGAGGTAATGGGAATTTTTTCTTACACACCTAGCCCGTTGTCTTCTGTGTTAGGTATTCGAATTCCTCACTTTGTAGTTTCAGAAAAGCCTGGGAAAAAATAAATAACTGGCAACAGAGAGAAAATGATCGAAAAATTTTCAGTTCCTTGAGTATTTTTTAAGTTGTTTAGTGAGTAATAACTTATGATTGGGGAAAAGTGCTCATCTACGTATAAAGAGAGTCTGTAGCTTTTGGAGAATGATTTGTTGCATAGGGTAAACAAATGGTCAAACTATTATAAGCTTGGTTTGTAGACTCTGTTTTCTAGAAGCTAAAAGATTTCTCTCTGAGCTTCTAGAAATTAGCAAAAATATTCATGGCGCAAATAAAAAAAGAATGTAGATGCCCATTTAGTAACCAAAAATATTTTTCAGGTCATTGCTATTGAAAAAAAATCTCTCCATAAACTTTCAATTTTCTTTTAATAAAACATCATAAGCCGATTTTAGTCCTTCACTCTGGATACATTAGGGACAAATATTTTTGTTGGGTGATAAGCCAATAGTAACCTCAGTTATTTTAACAACCAAACGAATTTCTTTCCTTATAAGCCAAATTTACAATTTAGCTATTTAAGAAATAAAGACAACAAAAAATCCATTTTAATCTTCACATCCTCATCTAAGAAATAGAAGGACTAAATTATTTTGTATATATTCATATTTATCTGATTGAACTAGGAGTCCTTAAAAAGAATTTTCCCATAACTCCATTTACTTGTTTATTGGTCTGGCTCATTCCAAAAACAATTTTCAATGCAACATTGAAAAAGAAAAAAATCTCTTCAGTCTAAGGTCTAAAAGCTCTTTTTTTTTTTAAGTTTGTTTATTTATTTTTAGAGAGAGAGAAAGTGTGAGCAGGGAAGGGGCAGAAAGAGAATCCCAGTTAGGCTCCAACTGTCAGCATGGAGCCTGATGTGGGCCTCAAATTCATGAATCATGAGATCATGACTTCAGCCAAAGTCAGATGCTCAACTGACCTAGCTGCCCAGGTGCCCTTCTTTTTATTTTGGTGCAACTGAACAAAAATAATAGATGCTTACTGGTTTTTACCCTGAGGCATTGAAAAATATTGACGTGTCACAAACGTTAGATTCTGAAGATCATTTTGTATTTAGTAGAGATTTTACATGTATCTTATCATGTTCATGGTCTTTGAAATAAGGTAGCCCGATACGGTTATAAGGTAATGTCTTGGCATTGTGTGGTAATTGATAAAGAACTGATGTTTGGAGGCTGACTCCCTGGTTTCAGATCTCCTCTCTGCCTCTTTGTAGCTATGTTTTTCTGTGGTAATCTCTCTGTACCACAATTTCCTTATCTGAAAAGTAGGATAGTAGAAATATCAACCTGGTTGGGTTATTGTGTACATTAAATAAATTAACATACATAAAACAGTTTGGAATGATGCAGGACTTGTAGTAAGTGCTTTATAAATGTTGATCTTCCTATGATTATCTGGGAGATTTGATTATTTCATAAAATAAATATTCTAGATAACTGAAGTTTATTCAGTCAGTTTCAAAACTTCTAATAGCCAGTTTTGATGGGTCTTTCTAAATGGGTCCTTCATGTCTGTGTGTGTGTTCTGTCTTAATAAGATTAAATGGAATCTTTACGCTGGTGATTCAGAATCATCATTATGACCATCAAAAGTGGAAGTTTGCTCTAAGTAAGTGATCCTGAGTCAGGTGATATAGAAATGATGAAGATGATAGTAACAGGTTTAGGAAAACCCTAAACTAG
The DNA here is from genome assembly GCA_030068075.1 of Paguma larvata. NCBI lineage: Eukaryota > Metazoa > Chordata > Mammalia > Carnivora > Viverridae > Paguma > Paguma larvata. The sequence goes on from CM057826.1 coordinate 105,832,587, forward strand.
CTGGTCCAGACTACTCTGCTGTTTTTCTCTTCTGCTTGTTCTAAAGGCTTTTGGCCTTTCCTCTGCTAGCCTGTTAGCACTCCTGCTTTGAAATCCTGATTCTCTTTTGCTGTAGATTCTAAGCAAGAAAATAGCCCAGTTTGTTTGTTCATTTTAATGTTTGTTTATTTTTGAGGGAGAAGACAAAGAATGTGGGAGGGGGAGGGGCAGAGAGAGAAGGAGACACAGAATCTGAAGCAGGATCCAGGTTCTGAGTTGTCAGCACAGAGCCCCACATGGGGCTTGAACTTAGGGACTGTGAGATCATGACCTGAGCTGAAGTCGGAAGCTTAACCAACTGAGCTACCCAGGGGCCTCGAAAATAGTAGAGTTTTTTAAAAAAATTGTATATAAAATGAGAGAATGAACATTTGCTCAGTGTGTTCATTCTCCCCCCTGAGAGTAAATAAGAACTTGAGTGCATTTTTTTCCTTTTGGGAGAGGGTTATGTTTTAAGCAGAGTGTAAGGCACATTCATTAGTTTATATATTGTCTCCTGCTGCTTTCTCACCACCAGTTTAGCTAAACCCTGTTTTGGAGCTTTACAGTTTTGGGCAGAGTCTGAAATAAAGGAGATGTTACCGTGTTTAGTAGTCTCTGCTAATTTGCATCTTCAATTACCTGTAGCACTGCCTCTCCTAAATATATTGTGGATAAACAAGAATTAATTGCAGTAGCCCATGTTGGATAAAGAATAAACAACCCACAATAGCACATTTAGAAAATTAACAGGAGGTGACGATGTCATTGTGAAACAAAGTGGGATGGGAATCCTCACTTTGGTCTTTGTTGCTCTACTGTTATGAGTACGTAACATGTAAAATTACATAGCTTTCTCTTGTGTTCTATAGAATATTCTAGAAATGTTTCCAGTTAGCAACTGCTCTTCTCACACAGTTGTCCAATGAAAAGATAAATGCCTCTCTTGTCTCTTTTCCCACCTTTACTTAACTCTTATCATTCATCTTACGTATATCTCTGGTCTTTATCTTTTCCTTAAAAAACTGTTTTTGAATTTTCCTGCATCGTATTATTCTGGACCAACCTGCATAGGAAAGCACTCTGAACCTGGCTTTTACTTAGAATTTAGTCACTTGATAGAAAAGAAACCTCAGAAAGTTACCTTGCCACCCCCAGTCTCAGTTTCCTTGCCTATAAAAGGGAGACAAGAATCCATGCTCTGCTTACCACATGCTCTAGGCTGTTCTGAATCCTCCCAAAATTCATATGTTGAAATCCTGGTGGGCAAAATTAGGAGTTGGGGCCTTTTGGCGGTGTGTGAGTCATAAAGCACAGCCCTAGTGAATGAAGTTAATGCCCTCCTAAAAGAAGCCCCATCTAGCTCTCCAGGCCCCACTACCAATTGAGGATACCAAGAACAGTCTGCAGCCTGGAAGACGGCCCTCATCTGGTCATTCTGGCACCCTGATCTTGGACTTCCCACCTCCAGAACTGTGAGCAATAAATTTCTGTTGTGTATAAGCCTCCCAGCCTATTATTTTGTCTTATAGTATTTTGGAATGAACTAAGACACGACACAGAGGAACATATGAGACTAACCTAGGAGAGGACTTGGTATTGTATCTTTAATAATATTCTCATTGTGGCGCAGTTTATTCTTATACAGAGATGTGTATTTTTATGGAATAGAACATAAAATGTATCCTACATGAACTAAAACTTTGCCTGGACTGGGTATGAGGCTGTGAGTGAGAAGGAGGTTGGGTGAGAAAACCTCTTCAAACAGTGTGTGTGTTCCTCGGGTGTCTGCTTTGTTACTTCCGTAATGTGATGGCTGATGCTTTAGTGCAGACCTCCTGGGAAACATGCCGAGAAAAAAGAAAGATGGGTAACCTTGGAAGGGGAAAAAAGTGGTGCTTATGTCACTATGAAAGTCTGAATAGAAGCAAATTATCGCTGGTGTATTTTAACTGTAGTTTTTTAAGTAAGTACATTTGGTACATGGACAGGAAGGTAGTTAGTTTTTTAACGATGAAAAAAGGACTAGTTTCCTTTCTTGAAAACAGGCTCCAGTGCTGTGGGAATCAGAAGTCTCTCATGATGAAGCTAGGGAAGGATTACTGAAGAAAGAAGCAAACATGTGTGGTTCCATTTTGTTTTTATTGGAGCCCACAAAGAAAAGCAGCAGTCTCTTGGGTATAACATATTTATACTTGTGAAAGATCACCTTACTTTTATAATTTAAGGGGATGCCCATACTTCAGCTTGGAATTGCAGTTACACTGAATTTATTTTCTCATAATTCTTTTGTTTTTAAATGACTTAAAAAACTTTAAATCAAGACTCTTTTTTCATAGGTAACTTGTTATTTTAATTCTTCTAACTGTTGGAGACAATATTTTAAAGTTGTGACCTTGAATTTAGATTTAAAGAGACCCCTTCCAACCTCCACTTTTACTATCTTGGTAATTTGGAAGGGTTGTTATCCAAGTTGTATCAGTTGGCTATGGCTGTGTAACAAAGTACTCCAAAACATAGTATCTTAAAATGGCAACCGTTTTTTATTTTCATGAGTCCACTTGTTAGCTGGGCAGATTCTGCTTATCTAACTTAGATTCTGGTTCTTTAGCTGGCTTTACTCATGCATTAGTGATTAGCTGACCATCTCATCTGTGCTTAATTGGGAAAACTCTGTACTATTCTACATGCTTCTCATCCATGCTCCCATGTGTGCTCCCACCCCTTCAGTAGACTAGTCTAGGCATGTTCTCAGTGTCCAAAGTAGGCCAGCCCAATTGTGCAAGAGGTTGGGATGGCAACACACATGTGGTTTTCAATGTTCTGTTTGTGTCACATTTAGTAATATCTCATTGGTCAAAGCAAGACATGTTAGGACTCAGAATGAAGGAAAGTTATGAGTCAAATGGTATGGATACAAGGAGGCCATGAATTGGGGCCTCAGTTTACCAGATGTTATTTGATTTCCCTCATTTTAGCAGCCTCTGTTTTGGCAATTCTGTTCATTTGCATGTCTATAGACTAGGCTGAACCTCACCCCCACACCTCCATTCTGCCTAGTTACTCACCATGTGTGTTTTTTAATAGTTTTAAAAAAAATTTTAAATTTTATTTAAGTCCAAGATAGTTAACATATAGTGTAATAAATGATCTAATGAGTAGAATTTAGTGATTCATCACTTATATATAACACCAAATGCTTATCACCACTTGTATTTAAAGTTTGATGAAGGGATAGCTTGTCATTAAAGACTAAAATAAAAATTTTACTTTGTTTATTTACTTCTACATTTCCTCTCCCTTTTTTTTTAAATTTTTTTTATGTTTATTTATTTTTGAGAGACGCAGAGACAGTACGAGCAGGAAAGGAGAGAGAGAGCCGCCAGCACAGAGCCCGATGCGGGGCTCGAACCCACCAACTGTGAGATCATGACCTGAGCTGAAGTCAGACACTTAACCGACTGAGCCCACCCAGGCACCTCTCCTCTCCCTTTTTAAAAACCATATTAAGCACCACAGATTCTTTCTTTTTTTATTTTTTAATGTATATTTTCAAGGGATATAGAGACAGAGCATGAGTGGGGGAGGGGCAGAGAGAGAGGGAGACAGGCTCCAGGCTCTGAGCTGTCAGCATAGATCCTGACATGGGGCTCTAATCTAAGAACCATGAGATCATGACCTGAGCTGAAGTTGGATGCCTAACCGACTGAGCCACCCATGTCCCAAACACCATAGATTCTTATATACTGACATTAGTTCTTTTCTGGTTCTGTCCATATCTATCCCTGAGCTGTATTCTCCAACTAATTTCTGTATTTTGGGGCTAATGCTCCAGTAGCATTTGGAGGACTTTGGTGGATGGGTCTGTGTGTTTTTAGTCTTGATTTACATAGTTTTGCTTTTTTGCTTTCCTGTCTCCTAAACTCCAGGCTTAAATTTCTTACTTTGTACTCTTGAAGTCCTAGAGAAATGTGAAATGAACATGTTACAAAGAATACTCATCATCCACCTGTTGTCATTCACGCGTCCCTTCACGCAAAAAATATCTGTTGAATGCCTTCCACACTATTTCAGGCATTACTAATAGAGTAGTTGTACAGTATTTGCAGAATGCAGGCCCTCTTGGAGCTTATAATCTAGTGGAGCTTGGCAGACAATAAACACATGTCTGAATCCCTCATTTAATCTTTGGTAGTGATAAATATCATGGGGAAAATAAAGCCAGGTGAGTACAAAGACCATGATGCAGGAGTGAGTGGGTGTTCTGGGAAGGCCTCTGAAGTACGGGAGTGAGCTGTGAGGGTCCGGGGAAAATACTGCAAGCAGAGGAGTAGCTGTTATAAAGGCACCTTGATAAGATTCAGTGTGGCAGCAACTGTGCTTGCAGTGGGAAAAGCGGTAGGATGTGTGGTGTGGAGACAAACAGGAGCCAGTGCATGTAGAGCACAGGAAGGTCTTTGCATTTATTCTGAGTGACCTGGGAATCCGTTGATGAGACATCTGGTTTCAAAGGCAGAAGCTGTGGGATTGTGACAGTCTTGCTGGGTAGAGAGGCTGAAGGGCTGTCTTAGGAGAGCAGCCGTGGAGACTGAGAGGGTGGCAGACTTTGGAACTCTCCAAAATGGGTTTCATTTAAATAAACCAGATTTAGATATTGACATCAGCTCTGCAAAGTTGAGCATATGGACAAGTGTTTCCCAAAGTAGACCCAGCATACTTCCAGTGATTTCTGAGTTAATTTTAGGTGCTGTATCACATGAATGGACCTTTTAAATTTTAGTAATTACTTACCAGTTTAACCTGCCTTAGGAAAGATACAAAACTTGCTTATAAAACCCATGGCCCTACCTACAGTTAATGCTTGAGGTGAGGATGAAAGCATTGTCTTTTACAGAGTTGAATGCAGAAAAAGAGAAAATGACGAGGGTTGTCTCTGAATGACTAGATTTAGGGTATGGTGACAAGATTATTCAAAAGGTTGAGTTCTGAGGGATGAGTGAATGGTGACTCTCGTTTTAGGGTCATGTGTAATCATAATCACATCTTCCCACTTACTGATGAATGTGAATCTCTCTACTGGGCACCTTATAGATGACATTTCACTCATTGTCACTGCAGTCCTATGGGATGTAGATGATGAGATTTTGATATTCCATTTAACAGATGAGAGAAGTGAAGTTCGTAGGGAATACATAAGTTGCTGTAGGAAGTCACAATTTTCAGATACCACAAGATTACAGAAATAATGCCTGGTTCTGGTAAATTCTCTGCAAACAGGGACTTAGTTTTTTGGGCACACTAATGTACTGTTAGCACCTAGGATAATTTCTCTTACATGTTAGACATTCAATCAATACTGCTGAATGAATGAAAGATAAAAAGAGTGGATCTTGAGTGAGATCTGAGTCAAGAGTGGTGAATGGTCATGTTCCTCACAATAGGATGGGTTTTAGGATATCATCATCTGGAGTTTCCTTGGAAAAGCCATATTTGGGGACCTCAGGATGACTTACCGTTTCTTCTGAATATGGGCTTACCCAAGCTCCTAACTTTATCCTTATATTTTCCTCCTAGTCTTCTGTAAGAATGTTATCCACTTTTCTGGCTATAACTGTGTGCCCAACTCCCAGATCTCAGACTTCAGCTGTAGAACATATAAACTCACTAACAAGTCTGGAGCCTCTTTAGGGCACCATAACCTCTGGCAAGTCCCTTAATCTCCCTGTGCCTCAGTCTTTGTCAGTAAAAGCAAGAGACAGAAGGTGGATCTGAGCCCTTATCTGACTTGACCTATGTGCGCTAGAAGAAATATAGGGACAAGATGCAGAGGGAGGGTGACATTAGGTGACAGATGACTTGAAAGGCAAATGGAATTCATTGTCCATTCTTCTTCAACATCCTTGTTTTGCTTTTTACCTAGAAATTTAAAAAAAAGATTTATTTTTTTATTTTTTTAACATTTTTATTTTATTTTTGAGAGACATAGAGACAGAGTGTGAGCAGGGGAAGGGCAGAGAGAGAGGGAGACACAGAATCTGAAGCAGGCTCCAGGCTCTGAGCTGTCAGCACAGAGCCTGATGCAGGGCTCGAACTCACAGACCGTGAGATCATGACCTGAGCTGAAGTCGGCCGCTTAACCGACTTAGCCACCCAGGTGCCCCAAAAAAGGTTTATTTTTAAGTGGAGGGTGGGGAGCAGAGAGAGGGGGTGACAGAGATTTCCAAGCAGGCTCTGTGCTTTTAGCATGGAACCTGACACGGGGCTTAATCTCACAAACCATGAGATCATGACTTGAGCCAAAGTCAAGAGTCAGGTGCTTAACTGACTGAGCCACCCAGGCACCCCTTACCTAGAACTTTCTAAGGAGTTAAATGATAGCTTTTCAGGTAAGTTTTCTCAAAAGGCTTGTTTTTTTTTTTCTTTAAAAATATTAAAAGGCAAGTTTCTGAAAGCAGTTGTTCATACACTTAGGTTCCTGGAAAAGACCTTTCTGCATCAAGGGAAGCTTCACACACACTCTTTCTCTGCTGGCAGCAGCCACATGGGGGTGGCCAGTGCTGGGCGGCCCATGCTGAGAGGCCCCCGTGATGGGTCAGGGAGGCCACAGACCAACTGATGTTAAAAACGGGCTCCTGAAAGGGGCAGGAGGAGTTTCCTAAAGGAAGCTTGTTATAGAGGAAAGGAGCCTGTGGAGGGTGTTAAAACAGGAGGGCCTTTGCTCCAGAGGTGGGAGCTGTGGAGAGCGAGGACATGCCTGAACAAACTCGACATGTTCAGTTCTCGCTGCCAGAGCTGCTGTCTTCCACTCCTCCACTCATATGTTCTGCCCCAGGTCCCCAGTTGACTCTTGCTGCACACATTTTTTGAATTCTAAAATACATAATTTCTGCAAAACTATGTATGAGGGGGTGGGGTATAAAGATGGAAAACTACATTATTATCAGCCTCTACAAAGTCCTAATCTCCTGGGTAAAAGACATAGATAAGATTTCTCCTGCAAGGCTGAGGAGAGGTAAGCTATACACAGAGATAAACACCTGCTTTGGGAGGGCAAGGTAAGGTGAACCAATGCCAGACGGCTGGATCTAGGAAGCCATTTTGAAAGAGACAGTTTTCAAGTTCGGATTTGTGGGAAGGTGGGTAGGACTTTGATGTGTGTCTTTAGGAAGAAAAGGGGCTATAGTCCAGGCAGAGCAGAAAGCCTTTTCACAGGCCTAGAAGCAGGAGAATGCCAGGTCTGGGGACGGGTGGCGTCAGAGGGCACAGAGAACCCGAACAGTGGGGAGGAGGCAGTGGGAAGGATGGTGGGACATTAGATAGAAACAGGAGGAGGTTCTGGGTTACACTGTATGCCAGCTGAGTCCTGTGAACTTTACTGGTGTGCACGGTGAGCGTTTCACACTTCGGGGAGGGGCCTTCAGGAGTAGATTGGCAGGAGAAGGCGGTGATCAGATCTGTGTGTCCTAGGGACAGCAAGGAGACTGTTTCCTTTTAAAAATTTTTTTTCTATAGAAATTTGATTTATTTTTTATTTTACTTGAGAGAGAGAGAGGATGTGCGAGCATGGGAGAGGGGCAGAGGGAGAGAGAGAATCTTAAGTAGGCTCCATGCTCAGTGTGGACCCCGATGACGGACTCAATCCCACAATGCTGGGATCATGACTTGAGATGAAATCAAGAGTCAGATGCTGAATGGATGGAGCCACCCAGGCATCCCCACGGGTAGAGAGATGTTATGAAAATAGTCAAAGGGCTTCAGAGTATCCTTCAACCAGATATATCAGCTGTTGACATTTTGCTGAATTTGCTTTATCATCCTCTCATTCTCTAACATCTACATATTACTCAGAGTTTTTTCTGCAAACCATTTGAAATTTGCACACATCATACCTCTTTACTCCTAAACTATTTTAGTGTTCCCTAAAAATAATGATTTTCATTTATATAACTTCAGTATAATTATTGAAATCAGGACATGTATATTGACACACAACTATTAACTGGTTGCAGGCTTTATTCACAGTTCACTTGTCCTAATATTGTATAGGAAGGTTTTTTTCTTTCTTTCTTTTTAAAAAGTAACGTAGGTTTCTTTCTTTTTAAAAAATAACGTAGGCAGTGAAATAGGCTGGATCTGAAGCTCTGGAAGTGGGAACAGGACCACTTTTGGAGGTGGGCACAGTAGGACTTGGCAAGTATGGGCTCTGGGAGTGAGAGTGAAAATAAAGCTGACGATGAGGTTGCAGTTTTTTAGGGTGGGTGTCGCTAACCGGCAAGGAGCTCAGGAAAGAGATTTAAAGTGCAAGGTGATCTTATGTTCTGGATTTTGGATTTAATCACAATAATTGGATTTCTTTAGTGCATTAAAAGACAGAAAGGGTAATGAGAGGCAGCTTGGTGTAGCAGTTGAGAATATGAACTTTAGAGGCACCTGAGTGGCTCAGTTGGTTAAGAATCTGACTCTTGGTTTTGGCTCAGTTCATGATCTCATGGGTTCATGGGTTTGAGCCCCATGTTGGGGTCAGAACATCACAGAACCTGCTTGGTATTCTCTCTCTCTCTGTCTGTCCCTCCCCTGGTCCCTCTTCTCGTCTCTCTCTTAAAAATAAACTAAAAAAAAAAAAAAAAGAATATGAACTTTGGAGTTGGACTGCCTAGGACACTTGTCTGGGAGACCTGGGAAAGTTAAATAAGTTGGGTGTGCCTCAGTTTTCTCCTTTGTGAAATGGGGATAACAATTGTACTTGAGTCATAGAGTCCTTGTGAGGTTAAACAAGTTAGTATTTGTGAAGTGCTGTGTTACAGGCTTGCCTGACACGTAGTGCTATACACATTTGTTGAGTCAATATAAATGAATTGGATTTTTTACATTTACATTACTGAATCCTCACTAGGAAATCCATGAGGTAAGTACCACTATTATTTATTATTAACTGGGACACCTGCTACTCTGTTTATCCAAGGCCCAATGACTGTTGGTATAGAAAACTCATTCTGTTCTCCATACCAGACTGTCTTCAGGCTCTCTGTATGAGAATACCCATCAGGCACTTGGAATGCGCTAGTGCCTCAGTATTAGGATATAGGCTGGATGTTCTGAGCTGGAAGTCCTCTCACAGACGTGATTGCTGGGCACATGGGATGGGTGCAGTTGCTAAGAAAGAGTCTCCAGAAGAAAGGACTGGAGATTGGAGTTGGTGAGGGAGAGTGGGTAGGCACAGCCATAGGTAGGAGGCAGGGTAGGAGGGTGTGGTATGAGGGAAAGGAGGAGCTAAGAGAGGTTAGGAGGACTTGCTCAATGTTTGGGAGTCCAAACAGCATAAATTCAGAGCAGAGACCTGGGTGGGGCCCTTGTGGCCTTACTAAAAACAGTGGTATTGACTTAGTGAGGGCAGAAACCTGTTTTCAGGGCTCAAGAAAAAAACAGGAAGAGGAAATGGATTCCAGGAAAGTTAACGGTTCTTTCAAATAGTTTGGCAATAAAAGGAAGGAGAATTTTGGGAGGCGCACCATCAAGAAATGATTTCTTTCCAAAAGAGGCAATTATCTTTGTCAGTAGGAGGGGAAAGGGATAGGCTGAAGATGTAGGAAACAGTGGGCAGGGGAGAGAGCAGGCTGCCAGGGAGGGGGTCAGGAGCATGGCTGTGGGGACACTGCTCTTAGCTGGGAGAAAACCGTGCGTGATGATCTATGACATGTAATGTGGGATTGGGGAAGTTGAAACAATCTTACGCAGCAGGCACTGAAGCTGTTTGTTGAAAGTCAGAAGTATATTTGAGAGGATGGAAGGATTGGAGAAAGGATTTACAATTGAGGTGAAGAAGGAGATTCTTTCATGACAGCCAGCACCTAGCAGTGGGTGAGCGGTGTGATTCTTTAAGGTATTGTTCTGGGACTTTCTCTGTGACACCCTGGAATTGACTAAGAGATGAACTGGGTCAGTCTGAGCAATAGTTTTTTGTTTGTTTGTTTGTTTGTTTTTATTTTTTAAAAATTTTTAATGTTTATTTTTGAGAGAGGCAGAACATGAGCGGGGGAGGGGCAGAGAGAAGGAGACACAGAATCTGAAGCAGGCTCCAGGCTCTGAGCTATCAGCATAGAACCATGAGATCATTACCTTAGCTGAAGTCTGATGCTTAACCACTTGTGTCACCCAGGAGCCCCAGTCTGAGCAACAGTTTTAATGGAAGTCACCTAGTACTAGGGAATCTCAGAGGTCAGAGAGAATTTCATTGGAAACGGTTTACCATAGCCTGTGAAGGTAGAGGAGGCTGAAAACGTTAGGTTAATGCTTCCCACACTTTTCCTGTGAAATACCCATAATGACAGGGAGGAAAGCTGGTCTCTGAGGCTTGGGGGCCTAGCTCACTGTAGCCTGTCTGAACTTTGAAAATTCTAAACTCTTGGTTTTATCTTTAAAATATTAAAAATTCTGGGGTACCTGGGTGGCTCAGTCAGTTAAACATTTGACTTCAGGTCAGGTCATGATCACACAGTTTGTGGGTTCAAGCCCTGCCGTGGGCTCTACACTGATAGTGTGGAGCCTGCTTGGGTTTCCCTCTATCTCTCCCTGTCACTCTGCCCCTCACTAATTTGTGCTCTCTCTCTCTCTCAAATAAACTTTAAAAAATATATTAAAAATGCCATCATGGATCTATATTTAAGAATTAAACTATTAATTGATTAAAATAAGCAGCTAAAAGCTATGTGCCTTGGTTTTCCATGATTAGGCCTTATACTGGCTTGGCATTGGGGCTGTACATCCTGTCTAAGAAGCCCGGGAGAAAAACATAAAGACAAGAATCACCAGGAGAGAATAATGAGGGCAGAAATTTGATAGGAGGCAGAGAGCAGGAGATGTGGAAAAGTTTGAGGTAGTAGCTAGAGAGGAGGATGTTACAGTGTCAGATGTTGAAGAGAAGACAGTTGTAAGTGATACTGGGTCTAAAGTAAGATCAAGCTAGTGAGTGAGTGAGATGAAGAGACAGAGGCTGCCTTGGGTGATCTGAATCTTGCCGAGTCACTCCTGACTTAGAACCTGGATATAAAATTTCTGTGTTGTGGTACACAACAGAGGACAGAGTGTACGTGTGTGTGTGTGTGTGTGTATGTAAGAGAGAGCAGGGGAGGGGCAGAGAGAGATAAAGAGAGACTCCCAAGCAGGCCCTGCTGCAGCTGGGGGCTTGACAGGAGGCTGAATCCACGACTGTGTGATCACAATCTGAACTGAATTCAAGAGTCAGATGCTTAACTTACTGAGTCACCCAGGCACCCCAACCCAACATTTATTTTTGAGTGTTGTCTTGAAGTCAGAGGGAGATGAATAGAGCCTATTTAAATTACATATGCATTTGGTATCTGCCTCTTGTCTTACGGTCTCTGTTAAAAGTGGAAGTAAGAACTATAAAATTAAAATACCAGTTGTGACACTGAATCATTTTTAAATGAATGTATTTTTCAGTTCATTTATAGGAGACATCCTTATTTATCTTTGAAAGTCTCTGTCGTGAACCACAAACAGGTAATTTGTGTAACCCGTGGCTATTGCCAGAGAGTAAGGAAGCTGTCATTTGTGCCCATCTTGTTCCTATATTTCAAAATATGGTTGCAGGCGAATACTTCTACTCTACTAGTGGGTGGACTTGGACAGTGGTCGGTAACACAGCCAAAGAAGTGATAAGATCGGAAGTCTCATGTTAGCCATTTGTACCTGGAGTTTTGAAATAATTCTAATGTCTGATGCTGATAATTTCCATTGGTAAATAACTTCCCTATTTTTCTCCTCCTTTTTTAAGCTCAAAAAGCCTACAAATAATAAATGTTAACAGAAGAAAGGAGCTAAGTGACAGGAATAGAAGTCTTGGGCCATCCCAGACTGACCAATGGGAATGTCTCTGTGCATGTTTTTTTTTCAAACTTTATTTTAAGCTATTTCATAACAAATTTATGTTTACACAAATGAAATTTTACATAGCTTCTGTCTTGTGATTTATGAACGTCATGATTTATGGAGGGTGAGTGTTTAGTTTCACTTTTAAACTACCTTAGGAAAATTATCTGAAGCTTAGTTAAAAGAACAGTAAAGCAAGAGCAGTGGGGTGTAAGTTAATCAAATATCTTGAGGCGTGTGTCTTCAGCTTAGCATGTATTCGGAAAGTGGGTTCATTTTCCCCATTTGGGTCTGGTCTTTTGATTTTTACCTTTACCCTTCAAGATGTGTCAGCATGATGGGTGGCCACCAAGATCCCATGCTTCCCGTTGGCTTGCTCCCTGACTGATGAGATTTCTGGCGGTCAGGATCAGAGGGCTGTCTATTGTCAAGTCCATCCCTGAGATCCATGGGAATATCCCTGGAGACAGACATTCGGGCTCCCAGGGGAGGAGGCATTCAGTGCACCGATTACCTTACCAGCCTGGGTAACCCTGAACTGTACTGGGGTGTACAGCTCTTTTCATCTCTGTGGCCTTCATCCCTATCTGTGGGTTGGTCTGTGATGATAACACCTGGACTGATTACTGAATTCCTGTGCTCAGCCTTTCCGCTGGCAAGAAGGACTTTCTACCTGATGGTATTTCTCTAATTTTACACATAAACTTAGGCTTATTTCTGATTACACGGGGCTAGTTGTAAAACACAAAATTCATGTTGATTGATGACTATAATTTCTTCTCATCAATATTCTGAATGATTCCAAGATGAAGCTAGCAGCATTCTTATCCTTTGAAAGCACTTGATTCGTGTTCACAAATAGAAAAATTCATGGCTTTCTGGAGACATCGATGTGTTCTCCCGGAAGGATTGGGCCTCCGTGCATTGAGAATCATCAGTTTAACAAAAAACCCACATATTACAATCTGGGTGTGTGTGTGGGAGAGAGAGAAGACAAAGAAATGGGTCAAAATTTAACTCACAAGAACCATTTTATCATTGGTTAGGGATTAAAGACTTTGAATAAAAAATTAGATCATTGTAACATTTGCATGAACTTGCTGTGCGTGTGTACTTTTATTGATGAATAAAACTCAAATAGTTTCTCATGAAAGGGAACCCATGCTGAAATCATCCAGGATGTGTGGGAATTGGCAGTCGGTTGGAACTTGGCTGTGGCAGGAAAAGACAACTGTTCCGTTGGTCACTGAATCTTCCTTTCCATCTGGGAAGACCCCAGCCTAGGAACACACTGGGAAAAGCTGAGCATGATGGTGTGATTGCCTTCTGATGGGACAGTGTGCCTGCCTCCCCGTGTTGCTGTGGCTGAGCCTCTCCAGGAGTTACCATGTTAAGCATTTGTGGTCATCCAGATTGATTTTTAAGGGTCGAAATGTCTAGCCTCACCGCAGACCTGCTGATCCAGTTTCTGTGGGATGCTGCTTTGGAATCTGTAGGTTAGAAAAGCTCCAGGAGTAATTGTAATGTGTGGTCCTGTTTAAGAACTGCTAGTGTAAGTAACAGCAGGCAGTAGGGCAGACTGGCTGGAAACCCTGTAGGAAGAAAGTGCATGCATGTGTGTGTGTGTGTGTGTGTCTGTGTTGTGTAACAGCTGTGCAAAGGTGCAAAGGATGTGGCCTTAGACCTTACCAGAAACTCCCTCCTCTAGGGCGTGAGCTTCTGGAAAACACTGACTGGTCCTGACTAATTCCTGCATTCCCAGGCCCAGTGCAGTGCATGGCTCCTAAAAGGGCTATGATGATGTTTTCTTTTAAACTTCTGTACTGTTTGTCTTTGATTTTCTACCTTTTGTAGGAACCCTACTGTCTAACATGACTTGGTATGTGTGTAGATTGCTGATGGTTCTCTGGTTCTCTTTGATTTGTTATGCCTTTTATTGGGATGCCAATCTACAAATTTAACAGATGGAATAGCTTTGCAGATAAACAACAGAAGCTGAAAGTACATATGATGCTTGTGTTATATGCCCAAAGTCTGTTGTATATGACAAGAATAAAATTTTATTTACTTCTTAGGAGTACCAAGCATAAACAATCTCTAATGAGGAGAAAAAAAGAACCTGATGAGAAAATGCTGGATGCCAGTGGATGGCAATTATTTATGGAACTCTAGACTCCAAGTTAATGAGGGGTCATTATAAGGGAAACCACTGCCTGCAGTTGGGTGCAGTTAGCCTGACTATATAGCCTAGTTTGCAAGATTATCTTGGCTTTGCCTCTGGAGCTGTGATCCCATTTTATACTCATTGGTGTCCTGCTTTAGATAATAAACTATGTGGTCACCGTGAGTATAGGAGAGAGAGAGGGAAGATGTTTTCTGGCATCACCAAATAATAGTTGTTTTAGTCTGTAATTTGTCTTATTCCAGCCCACTCCTAATATTTGTGAGCCCTGGACAAGAAGCTCTCCTGTCCTATAGCCTCATACCTGCTCTTTGTAGAACTGAATGAGTCTTAGAGGAATGTGTGTAGACGAGGCAGTCTGCTCATTCAAACTTTATCCACACCCACACTCCAACAACTGCCCACGGTCACTTCTCAAGCCTGAGGGTGTGCACACTGGCCATGAAGTAGTCTGCCCTTAGGAGGGTAAAGATCCATGCAGTGCCTTCTAAATGGCTTTAGTCCATTTGGAGCAGTGACTTCCAGGGTTATGGTTATCTAGGGAATGGTCTTAGATGGTGGGTATGTCTCCCAGCCTTGCAGGTCCCTAGCCCCATGGAGATACAATGGTAAGAAGAGGGAAGGAGAAAAGAATTCTCAAGCACCAGCCCCGAGTTAGGGTTACATGCTTCTGCTTTCCAGACACCATGCTTCCAGTCCGTCCATGAACATCCCTGGAAAGCAGGCCCACTGTGTAAGTTGAAAGTGTTTGGAATAAGAACACTTCAGACATGAATTGTTCAATTCAGAATTGCACTTGGTCCAGAGTTATCTTAGATCTCATGTGATAGAAGGCCCTTTTCCTGCCTGTCACTGGCTTGTCCTTATGATAACTGTTTTTCAGCTTTAAACAAAAACTTAAACTATGTGGCTTGATGTTTTTAAACTCAGTCAAGGGGAAGCCGCCTCTCTCCAGTGTGTTTCATCAATGGAAATTTGGTGAATGTTTACCAAGTGTGTGGGCGTGAAGATAGAAAAACCGTTTGCTCAGCCATTCCCACTGTGGTTTTATTTATCTGAGGATCGGTCAAATGGAAAAGACTTCCTTCTCTTGTGATCAAAAAATCAAATCTTTTCCAATTCTCAGATATTTGTCCACTTGTGAAACTTTTTGGAGTAATTGCCATTTTCTTTAATGTTTATTTTTGAGGGAGAGAGAGAGCACGCACACACAAGCTGAGCTGTCGGCACAGAGCTGGGTGCGGGGCTCAAACTCAGAAACCTTGAGATGATGACCGGAGCTGAAGTTGGATGCTTAATCGCCTGAGCCATCCAGGTGTCCCTTGGAGTAATTTGCAAAGTCAGTAAACATTGGGGTACCTGGGTGGCTCAGTTGGTTAAGCATCTGACTTCGGCTCAGGTCATGATCTCATAGTTTGTGGGTTCTAGCCCCGTGTCGGGATTTGTGCGGACAGCTCAGAGCCTGGAGCCTGTTTCGGATTCTGTCTCCCTCTCTCTCGGCTCCTCCCCGACTCATGCTCTGTCTCTCAAAAATTAAATAAACATTAAAAAAAAGTCAGTAAATACTACTTAGTCTTTTTCCTCCTTTCCTTCTTAGCCTTGAACTAGCTCGCAGGGCAACCATGTACTTTCCAGCACTGGAAGTACATTCCTTTTTGTGGATTACTAGAAGCTCTGTAGACAGGGTCATGGTGTATAGCACAGAGATTGTACTCTCACAATAAACACATGAAGAAGGTGAGCGTTTGAAGAGAGGAGTTGAAAATCATTTTATTTTCTACACTTTGTCCATTTTTTTTTGAGGGCACTTATTCTCTTCCTAATAGTAATCTAGATGAGGGAAAATAGAATCCACTAAGGATATACAGAACCAATTTGATATAATCAATAATTTTTTCCAATAGTTGCATCAAAAATATGTTTGTGAACTGCTCTATCCAAGCAGGTTAATTAGCTTGTCTTGGGTCTGAACAGCTATGGCTTTTCCTTTTTAAAACCGTTTCCCGTTTAATAATCAGTATGTGATTTCCCTGGAATTAATAGTTAAAGTGATGCTTCAAACAACTGCGCTATTGCTCATTTGTAACCAATAAAACTGGTACCAAGTCACGCTGTTTTGGGTAATTAATTGTTCAGTAGGATGGTGCTCTTGGTATCTAAGCTTTAAAGAGGCTAGTCTGCCTTTATTTGGTTGTAACTAGGGACTCAACTGAGCCGGAATTCTTATTCAGATATTTGCTTGTTCCATTTTTGGTATCCAATGGTGGAAGAATGAGGAGGGGCACATTGAGGTTGCAGAATAAACATCAGATGGGCCCTGGTGTGCAGCATGCGTGCTTACTCATTATCATCGCGAGTTGCTCATTACCGCTTTTCTTCTTTGATTACTGAAAACTTCCATTATTCATAATTTAATTTAGTTTTACCAACTCTAGTCTCGCAGGGCAGCCTGAACACCACGCTTGATAAAGTCCAGATAGGTTTTACTTCTCTTTTGTCAGACCCAAGAGAGAATTTCTTGGAGACGGTGCTGATTAATGTGTCTTAACTAAACTCCAACTGTGGGGATTTAAACCACAGTTTGGGTTTGTGTAATGAAACCCAAAGAGGGATAGGCTTCATTCCAAAATATTGCAAATAGATAGAATTTAAACAAGTAAACATGACATACTTTCTTAACTATTTTCCAAGAGGGAAGATAGTAGAAGAGAGGTAATTTGAACATAGAAATGGTCCAGTAGTGACGGGATAGCTCAGCTCTTGTTGTTCTCACAGATACGTAGTGGAGAGTGTGACATTAGGTCCTCAGCAAACTGTTAACTGAATAAATAAATGAATCTGACCTTGTTCTGAGGAATTCCAAAGTATTCCTGAATACTCACATAAACCACAGATATTGAACACGGTTATGTTGTGTGCTGCCCTACACATGCTATTTGATTTATTCTTTGCTGGAATAATTCCCTGTTTTATAACTGACATTCAGGCTCACGGAAGTGTTCAACAACTTCCTCATGGCATTTAAGCATTAGAATTAGAAGTGGAATATGAGTCCCCTGACTCTGGATTGAGGGTGCTAGGATTTCAGGATTACCTGCTCTTTGTAAGTCCTATTCCAGAGCAGTGTAAACAAGGAGCTGGAAAAACTAAGGTGGAATCACTCTTCACCCTTCCATAGAAAAGAATAAAGCATACTGTTGAGTATTGTGATACATCAATAAAAATAAGAGTTATATTGTATAGAGACTACATTCAAACATCCTTCAAAAGGCCCAAACCCTGGGCACTGGAACAGTGAGAGAACACAGAAAGAAGGGAATGTGTCTAAATGCTTCCAAGTCATTTCTTATGTTCTTCAAGTCAAGTCTTCTGTCTCTAAATAAAAATTTAGAGGAAAGCTTATGACAGATGAGACTTTTGGAAGGAGGGAGAAGGCCTTATAACCCATCCATTTGCATCCTCGTGTTACTTGGTCAGGTTGTTAAAGCTTTTAAATTTCATGTAGATTCTGTCTCTTCACCTGCACTACAAGCCTGTTAGGACACATTTCTTTTCTCTCTTCCTTGTACTCTGCCCATATTCAGAGGCTTCTCAGCAGGGCAGACAGTGCCTGCATGGTCTATTCCAGGTGCTCCAAGAAGCTTATGTCCCTCCATTGACCTGATCCTATATTTGCATTATATACATGCTGTTGGAATTACTCTTACATGTTAAGCGATGGGGAGTTCTCTAGGCCCTGTTCACAGCATACATTGATCTGTTCAATTGATGACACTCACTAGTCTGTTGGTCCTTGGTAGGTAGATGATTGTATTAGTTGGGGGTGGGCCATCACCAGATAAAACCCTGACAAGATGAGAATTGTTTGGTGGTAGAAAGGGGAAATAGAGGCGTTTTCACATCACTTAGCCTTCACCCATGATGATTTGTAGACTAAGAATAAGGAGAGAGAAATTGGGACAAAAACTTGGTTCTCTGCTTGGTCGCTACCTGAAAGCTCACAAAGCTCACTACAGGAACTTAGTGTTAACTTATTCTTAAGCAGTATATATTTTGTATCTGGGATTTTCTTGATGAAGGAAATACATCTTCTTGTGCTGTGGACTCTGTGGTATTAAAACCAAAATAATTCGAGCACCTGAGCTGAGGTAATTTTAGCTCTTAGGTTCATTATTTTCACTGCATAACATCACAAATACTATCCAGTCTGCTGCTTGGAATATGAGATACAGCTAATTAGATTTTCTGGTTAATCCAGATGAAGGTAAAAATGTCTTATCAACAGTAATGACACCCTCAGAGCTGGGCCAAGAGTCCCTTACAGTAAAGGGCCAAGGGGGCATTGTCATGCAAAGCACCCTCACCCCTACTTCTGAACTACTCAGGACACTATATTCTCCTGCATAAGTGATCCCCTAATTACTTCTAGAACCTGTGTGGGCTTCTCTTGGGGTCAAATCTCCCAAGATTGAACTGTACCTCTCATGTGTGAACATTCTTAGGACTAAAGAGTGTGAGTGTGTGTGAACCTTGGAAAGGCAGGCTGAAGTGTCCCCTTGAAAGGCTCCTCCCACTGCAGAACAGAATGGAAGCTGGGAAAGAGAAGGGCAATGGACTTTAATTGACCACTGGGGTTGTTGCATGCCTCCCTGGTCTGAGTGTGGACCGCAACAGTGGTTATTGTTCTGTGGACATGAGTGACATAAGAGCTAGAGATGCCTGTTCTTCAGAGACCTTTCTAGAGCACCTCTGCTCGTGGTGATGGTGGTGATAGTGGTGATCATTGTTATTTTGTGAACAGTGAAATCTTTGTTTTTCTGTAACTTTGTCCCTTGACTTGAATGCTAGACTGTAAAGGAGTATGTGTGTGTTGTAGTATATTCAGGATTCTTATTGTTTAGTTCTGGGTGCTTCGCTTTTACTGTAGTGTGTACCTGCAGCTTGTTGGGAACCTTAAGCAGTTATACGTGGGCCTGTTTCACATTTTGTCTTCTCTCTGTTAAATGTATGGTCTCTGAACTCAGGAAGACCATTTGCATGTTACTTTAAAATAGAACTTTCCCCCTCCCCCTACCCTTTCTTCCCTCCTTCTCTCTTTCTGAGATATATTTATGCTTACTACCTCCCAGGTCCTGTGCTAGCATTCTCTTGTGCTTATTTTTTTATGATAATGTATGATTGTTTAAAAAGTCATCATTTAGTGTTTAGTAAACCCATAATAGAAGATAACTGTATCTTTACAAATATTTGTGGAGATTTAAAGTTACCATTTCAGTATCCAAATACCTTGACTCTTTTTTTCTTGAGAGAAACAGATAACTGTAGGTATTTGTTACCATGCAAAATATGCATGTGAAAATTCTCAGATTTTATGCTCAGTAATTAGAGTTATGTATTGTTATTTAGACCTTTTCTTTAGTTCTCTCAACTGTATATACTTTTTTAAAGTTTATTTATTTATTTTGGAGGGGGCAGAGAGCGGGAGGAGAGACAGAATCCCAAACAGGCTCCATGCTGTCAGCACAGAGCCCAACTCAGGGCTCCATTCCACAAACTGTGAGATTATGACCTGAGCCAAGATCAACAGTCAGATGCTTAATTGAGCCACGCAGGCACCTGTCAACTGTATATACTTTTGCCGTGTCTTCTCTTTTTTTTTCTGAAATGGTTTACCCTGCTCCCCATTCTTGCTCCCCCATGTGTCTGGATTTCTCTCTCCCTTCATTCTCTTCTTCTCCTCTCTCTTCCCCCCGCTCCTGCTATGTACCCCTTTATGTCTGCTTCCCTGTTGTTTACACTTTGTCCTCAGGTATGTGCCCTTTGTCTTTGTCTGGGTTTATATCCTTCAGGAGAAGGGCCAGCTGACTTTTAGTGTGACAAATGGCATCCAAATGTAAGGCCCCAAGTCAGAGTAGATAGTCACCGGGTTTCATGGTTGTCAGAATCTCCGAGATTAATCATGCAGCAGGGTCCTCCAGGAGGAGGACAAGACTGGTTCAGTGAATTCTTCAACCAGCCTGAGGCTAAACAGTGACCAGGTTCCTTACCTTCTATTTCCCAGTCCAGTTCCTTTCTTAAAAACAGCTTCTGAATTCACTCAAGTAAAAACAAATAAGCCACCAAAAGTTAATAGGCTCGACGTAGGTGTACTTCTGTGGTGACAAGGAAGGAGAAGAAAGTGGGGGCATGGACACAAAAGAACATAAGAGATGGCCTGATAAGTTGTTTCCTCAAAAAATCACTTTAAGATAGCTTAGAAATTGCTGGTAACAACCACAAACACATTCAGATAAGGTACTGCAGACCTGAATGTCCTTAAGTTAGAGGACAAGATGTCAACCTGTGCAGGGAAGGACAAGCTATACACCTTACAGTTGGAAAAAAAATATTTTGTAAAAACCTGACGGAGTTGGTCCTTTCTCTTAATTTTTCTTATTGTGTGGCAAAATGTCTAACAAACCTATTTTAATGCATAAACCGAAATCAGTCCACTGTAATTTGCTTGGGTTAATATAAATTTAAAACTCTTCAGTCTAGACTAGCTGTAAATTCTACTCCCCGAAGAGCTTCATTTTATCATTATTTACAGCTAACAAGACATTTATGATGTCTTTTTGGTTGTCTCTGGTGGAATATTGTTGGCCCTGCTTTCCTGACTTGAAATTCTCATGTGCGTGGAAATCTAGTTAGGAAAAGGAGTAAGTAAATAACCTCTCCTAAGAGTATAATCTCTCCTTTGTGACATAAATTAGATACCATTCACATCTATGGAATAATTCCCAGTTTTGCAATTAAATAATCTGATATGCACAAGCAAACACGCCAATCTCTTTCTAGTCGAGGAGAATTCAGTCAACTTTGTACTTGAACAAACAAGCTGTGCTTTTTAAATAGATGCATCCTTTTCTCAAAATTGGATTATAAAGAGTTGATCTCAGCTGCAGTCAGATGGATAATTAAACAGCAAAGGTAAGAGGCTTCGGACTGTGCATGTTTACAGTGTTAATTAAAAATATAAAATGTGATTTTTAATCCTGAGGATAATTTGACTAATGCACATGTATAATGATGCGAAGTTCCCTGGCTTCACATTTCAGTCTTGAAGTTGCTGGTACATTTCACACTAGCTTTCTCACAGAGAATGGACAAAGTCTCATTGGAGAAATTTGATGTCACTTGATGTTTGCTGGAGCGTAAGTAGTTGAAGGAAAAAATGAAGATGCTCCTTTTAAAACATTTTTTTAAAATTTTGTTTCTTGCTCCTTCCGCTGTGATGTTTTTTTTTTCAGAGATGTTTAACAATCTGGGATCTTTTCTAGACTGATTTTTAAAATAGTGAGAATGTTCCCTCTTCCTCAGTGTCTCTGTTGCCTCTGAAATGTCATGGATGTTTGACTTTTTAAAAAGCTTGTTTTACTTCATTTTAAAATAACTTGGCAGGCAAATAGGTCTTCTGTAGCAAATTTTAAACTTTCTGAGGGAAGCGTCCATAGCTCCTACTTTTTTCCCCGGGGCCTTTTAGTTGGTTGGTGAAATGTTTGAGGATCAATGAGTGAAATAAGACGTATATTGCTCTCTGACCGTGTACATATACGTGGTTGGCTGTTGGCTGGATAACTGCCTGGCCACTTACACCCAGCCAAGGATACAGAGAACATGGTTAGGATGTCTTGTAGCTCTGTTGTTGCTTTGAGCAAGAATGAAGTGAAAATGTGGATCTGGGGTCCCGGCTTTTTTTAGTAATTGAAAATGTAATTCAGTGTGATTGATGTTTGGAAATGAGTAGAAAATGAAATGACACTTAGATTAGTTGAAAAGAATACTGGATTTTGCTCTTGGTTCTTTGGACAAGTTACCTTTCAAGGTTTGCTCAGATAGTTAATTTCTAAAGGCTGAGTATTCTCGATTATAGAAAATCCAAGTTTGGAAGCTTTTTGCCTTTTTATTTTTCATTTAACTGCTTATTGTTCTTTCCAAGAGAAGGAATAAGAAATAAGATTGTGTTTTTGGTGTTGATTAAACCTTCCTGTGAAGCTGTTTAGACTCTTTTGGGTGAATGAGAAAAACTACTTGGATAATTGTCTGGGCTTTTGAGAGTGGGAAGAAGAGTTCTTTATTATTGTCAGTATATAATTAATAATGGTAATTCTCATTTCATTTCACTTTGATGTAGCATTGGTTTTGCAACAAGCCCAGCAAGGCATCACCTACACATCTTGGTCATTGAGGATGGGGTCACAATGTTAACTGAAAACTGCCAGCAATGCCACAGAACATGACTGAACTGATAGGATAGTCCCTCGGGTTTCCCTCTTTGGGTTTTGTAGAGAGTCCAGCAGTAGGTCCCATGAATTAAGGATAAACGGAAACTCTTCCTTTGACTTTTCTATTTCTCTTAACACCATTTGAACGCCTGCTGGTTTTCCCACTTGGGAAGAATAGAGTCATTCTAATATCCTTGACATCAGCAGACTTTTGGTCACATTCAGCCTCTAATCCTTCTGTGGTTGAGAAATAAATCTATTCTGACTTCCCTAAGGTCAATAGTTACTGGGAGAGCTAGAAAAGACGAGGTTTAGAATTTGGCCTCTTCTCTTAGGAATATATTACTTTGTGAACTCCCTTGGAGCAAAGTTGGAGAAATGGGGGCAAAAAGAGGTGGTCGAAGGCAGTAGCAGAAATATGTGCTTCATGCAATTTTGGTATTAAGCAAGCATCTAGGGATCTTGGGAAGCACTGGGGCTTGTCCACCACACGATACTTGGAGAGCCTGGTAATCTACTGGGCTGTGGAGTGTCATTTCATTCGTTTACTCCACCGACATGTGCTTAATGAATGCAGAGCACTATCTTCAATTCTTTTATAATTGTTAGTCCCATCTTTAACCCCAGTCTTTATTGGGCAACTTGTTTTTAAGATTTCTGCTTTCACTTTTTTATTTATAGGAGGAGATAGTAATAGTAATGATCTGGTAACCCCACAGAATACTTCAGACTTATTAGTAAGTGAGCATCTTATTTCAGTAAATCTGTATAAAGACACAAAGAGAGCAATTGTATATTTTTATTCCTATCAATGGTCAGTCTTATTTTCTCTAGGTGATGATAGATGCCACCATGTCTATGGCCAGTTATCTCTATCCAGTTCAGTTTGAACAGGCAGTGAATTTTGTATTGATAATACAATTTTGTTATTATGGGGGAAAGCATAATACTTCCTCTGATGTACTTTTCATAAAATTGAGGTTGAATTTCCCAAATTTATTCTGCTATGAAGTAAACTATTAATATAGGCTTTTCAGTCATTAACGTTGTGTTCTTACTGAATTGTTCTACAAAGAAACGATGCATATTAAAGTTATCTTTTTAATGGTTCACTCATTATTTCTTTCTGTTCCTCTCTCCCCCACATAAAAGAAATAAACCTCTTTCTTCATTTTGTTAATTCAGTTTGCCCAAAATAGGCTGTGATAGGTTAATTAAATAATTATATATTGTCATGGACTTGTTGTTAGAATTTATATCAAATTGGGACAAAAACTCTTTGAAATAATTAGAAAATAACACAGTGCACTTAATATGAACATTATTAAATGAACATAGATCATAACTTTAGAATCCTCTTGATACATGGGAGGCTGAATATTGGGCCAAAACTCTGCTGATCATACACTAATAGCTGCTTTAAAAAGTCCCTGAACCAGCTCATTTATATTTGATTTGTGTCTTTCTCATGTAAGGTGACTTAATAAAATAATGAATATGTGAACTTGTGATTGTTGCAACAATAATGGTTTCTTTCTAGTTCCATTTGTGAGGAACTTGTATTTTTCAGAGCCCCTCGTGAAACCTCGTCTGTCGACTTTTCATAATATCTTTGCACTTCTGATTGGGGACATTGGACAATATCTCTCAGTATTTTTCCAAGTGATCTTTAAAAATGGGCTCCACGGAGATTCTTTGTTATAATCTTTTAAACATGTTGTCATGATCTAGTGTGTGGGGGTAGGATGGGGTGAGCAAATAATAACCAGAGAAACCTAAAAGGGAACTAAAAATGTTTTCAACTTATTTGCTAATCATTATTCAGGCACTTTTATGTAGTCTCTTTGGAAATTCTAGAAGCTTTTCCATTTCAGACTTAATATATTTGGATCATAAATAAATATCAGGTACCTTTTTGGAGGCATTAGAAACTAAATATTATGCAAAGTCTACCCTCTGTTGCGTCAGGAGCTTGAATTGTTTTCATTAAAATACCTGCTCTGAAAGCACTGAGATTAGATGGGCAGTTAGCTCCCCTTTCCTCCCCCTGCTATTGAATGTCAGAGATTTGTATTGTTGTTAGGAACTGAGATTTCATTTTCTTTGGCCACATTCTGATGCTGGCTCCCCTGCAGCAGTGATCCTGTTTCGGATTTTTATGCCCAAGGTAAGTGAGAAAAGGTATTTCAGGAGAGAAGTGTGGGTTTGTTGATGGTGGAGGGGCAGGGGAAGCAAATGAACATCTTCAGAATGACAATGTACATCTTTGTCAGCTTGAATGTATGTGAAATGGACAACACTTCACATGGTCTAAAGCTCCCATTGGTGGGATTATCAAGCAGTGTTTATGGTCAAAATATGACCGAAGGTTTTTCTGAAGCAAAATGTTGTATATCATGTATGCGACAGGCATTTGTGTACCTGACTTAAGTTTATAAACTAATAACATTGTGTTTTAAGAAATACTGTCAGGGCTTATAACACCAAGGTTTTGTTTGAGTTATTTTGGTAACTGGATTATTTTGCTTTTAAATAATCATTCCTGGAAATTCCAAAATGTAAAGGGAAAGTCGTGTTTGATTTAATTTATGGGGAGGATGCATTTTTCATCAGTGTAAATCTTTCAGAATTGACTAAAAGTTGGATTTTCTCTTAACAAATACCATTTGTTATTATCTACTATCTGGAATGACTATAAATGTCAACAAAATAGATCAAGCAAGTTTTACAAGTGGGACTCCACACAAATGATAAGAAGTAAAATCACGAAATAAATCAACCAAAATAATTGAACTAGAATGTACTATAAATAAATTAAAGGAGTTAAAAAATCATATCCCTAAAGAATTACTGATGGTAAAACAGAGTTCCTCTGAGGTTACCTTTCCAGGGTAGTCATAATAATTCTGCTGAAACCAGCGTGGTCCTTGTGAGAGCAGCTTCTCGCTGCTGATAAAGGAGCTGGATCCTAGAGCTTGGTGTTCTCAGTGTGTACTCAGCCATCCCTTGCTCATGCATCCTGGGTTTAAATAACACAGAGCGGCAAATATTTAGAATGAGTTTTATGTGTCTTTGGGATTTTTCCTTCCCCACCATTGGTAAATAGCATATTTCCTCCACCAATCTGTGACCTTTGAAATAACTTCCCTTGTTAAACACACACTCATTTGTGTGCATGTTTGTTTTCTTTCTTCTCTCCTCTCCCCATTTCAAAAACTGTTTTGTCTGCCTCACATGGAACTGCTTTCAGCTTAGAGTACGGTCTTCCGATGAGTCTCATGTCTGTAGTTTTGAAAGGAGAGGCTCAGAGGTAAAGGAATTAGCAATCACAAACATCAAATGTGAATTAATTAGAGACATGGGTTTTCACTGTAAATTATGCTTCCATATTAGTGGTTGTAACTTCATGATAACGTGCATCAGAATGAAACACAGGCTGATTGAGATGCTGCTCTAAGGTATATGATACAATTTTATTGGTTGGCAAAATGCTCTGTATGATATTTGTGAATTTTTAGGGGCCCCATATGGACAATTTGAAATAAAAATATTATAATCGAAATGGATGAAAAGATGCCATTTTCCCTGCTCTGTACAAACTGGGATACTTAGAAATCAATGCACATTAGTAAGCTGGAGGCCACGGAACTGTATCCAAGCACTCCTGTGCTAATTTATACCATGGCTGTTGCCACATAGCTGTTCATTCATTAATCTGGGGAAATATTTTCCAACTCTTATCAACTTGTGTCACTGCTGGAGAACTTGCTGAGGCCCTCAGGGAATGCAACAGCAACCCAAACCTTTTTCTGTACCTTCATAGTTTTCTTGTCCATCTGTATGTAGTTTTCCTCTTTGTATTTTTCCTTCTGATTTCTGGGTTGAATTGCCAGAGGAAGGGAACAGGATAGAATGAAGAGACCAGTGTGAGGAGACTTAGCAAGGTTCATGCTACACCAGGGGTGTTAAATCACGTTAATGAAGGGCTTATTGAAACCTGGCTCTCCATCTGAATTCTGTTACTGACACATTTGCATAGTGTCATGTATTATTTCTATTATTATTTCTTCTACTACTAGGACCACTGCTATTGAAATCAGCTATCATTTGTTGTGTTAGCACAGCTGAATTCATTGCACTGTAAATTCATACGTCCACCAACTTGTATTTTCTTGTTTAGGTATAGTAGCATGAAATGGTAGTGGGGCTGTTCTAGGCTAATACACGATAATACCATTTTATGGCCTCTTTATTTCTTGTTTACTTTCTCACTTAAGAAATAAGTGTCAACGGGCACCTGAGGGGCTCGTCGGTTAAGCGTCTGACTTCGGCTCAGGTCATGATCTCGTGGTTCATGAGTTTGAGCCCCGCATCAGGCTCTGTGCTGACAGCTTGGAGCCTGGAGCCTGCTTCTCCTCCCCTGCTCACATTCTGTCTTTCTCAAAAATGAATACACATTAACAAACAACAAAAAAAAAGAAATTGGGGTCAACATGTATCTATGCCTCTAAATACTCTTCTGTAGCATACTTTTTTATATGTAGATAACACTTTCTGGTTAGATGGCATTCACCTATCCAATCAAATTAAAATTTTGCTACTACAAAAATTGTTGTATATTTTCTTGTTTCTGTGTCACACTTGTTTCCTTAAGAAACACTTTTGGAAGCATATCTGGTGGGTTAAGGAGTATTTATTTATAGAGGTTTGGTTATTTTTGTCAGATTATTCTCAAGCAAGTTGTTTCCTTTCAATTTATTCTGTAAGTGGTGCATGAGAGGGCTCATTTTCTCATGTCTTAAATAATATTGTTTTTAAAAAAACTTTGCCAGTCTGTTATGGGGGCAATGGTATCTCACCGTGGTTTTATTTGCATTTCTTAAAATACTAGTGAGGTTGGACATTTTTTCCTTTATAAATTACTTATTAATATTCTTTGTTTACTTTTGGGATGCTTTTCTTTTTGGATCCTTTATAAATTGCTTATTAATCTTTTTTTTACTTTTCTTTTGGGATGGTTTGTCTATATATTTTCTATAATGTAAATATGTTTCTTATTTTCTTAGTCACCTTTTGAGTTTTTCCTTTGGCATACTTTTACATGAGAAATTTTTGTGCGTGTGGTTATCTTAACATGTTTTTGTTTTGAAGTTCCTGCCTTCAGTATTGGGTTTAGAAAGGATTTCTCCATCCCAAGATTACACACACTTTTCCTATCTTTTCGTCCAGTGCTTTTTCTATTTCTTGAATGTACATTTAAATCTTAATCTGTCTGGAATTGTTTTCTTGTATTGGAGTATGAAAATATAACTTCTTTAATTTATTTTTTCCAAATATGTTTCCATTTTTCCTGACAATGATTTACTGAACGATCTACCCTTTTTCTTTTAAGTTTTAGCTGAGGAAACATAATACTGCTTATGAATTTTCTATCTTTTTTGTTGATTTCTCCATGTCTTTATTTTTTGGATCAATATCACATTATTTTAACTATTGTATTGCATGTAAGTATCTGACAGCTTGAATCACTCTTTTTAACAATTTCTTGGCAGTGCCTCATCTCCTAACCAGATGTTTGTAATGATGTCTTAATTGTTCATTTTACCATTGGTCTCCCTCATTTCTAATCTCTTCACAGCACAGTTGGCTATTGTTCTAAAACACAAATTGGATTGTATTACCCTCTTGCTTGTTGCATATACTTCTAGCCACTTTTGCAGACTAAAAATGAGCATGATGTTGCCTATCAGAATTTTAGACCTGAAGTTCAAGCAATTTTTGTGCCTTCAGGGTATTTGTCAACACTTATACACACTATTTTAGTGAATGTGCTTTTTTTTTTTTTTTTTTTTAATTCCTAAGAGGCCAGCTCATAGTTTCACTAGACTTTGAAACAGCCATGACCCCAAAGCAATAGTAACCTCTAGACTACAAGAAGGTGGTCAGACTCCTCAGAATGCCTCATGGGAGCAGGCTCTCCATGGATAGATTCTGTTTACCCCCTTCACTACTCCCACACCCTCCCTGCTTCCTACCCATCCTGAAATGCCTGAAGTTTACTAAACAGTCTGCTGATTCATGCCTCAGTGCCTTTGTACATGCTATTCCTTTTCCCAAAGTGTTCTCCCACACATATCTCACCCATCTGGAAAATTGCTGCTTGTCCTTCAGGAAATGATCTAAGGGTCTTTTCCTCTGAAACCTTGCCTGATCTTAGGCAGAGCTTGTCACCTTCTCTCTCTCTTTTTTTTTTTTAATTAAAAAAAAGCAGTGCATGTAGTCATTTTTTAAAACATAACTCTTGTACTCCTCGTGGGTTCTTGGGCAGAAATCAAGAAATTCGGGTTACGAAGGAAAGTGGCAAAGTCCGTGAAAGTGAGGAGGATGGTTAGTGGGCTCTTGCAGTCCCACCTGATTGTGGCTTTAATTCAAGTGACAGCAGTGTGGATGGAGGAAGGAAGTGGAGTTGAGATTTAGTTTGAAAGTCTGGTGGACAGGATTTGTGATTAACTGCTGGGGGGGGGGGAGGGAGAAGAAAGGGAGCAGTCAGGTATAATCTTTAGGTTTCTGACTCAAACACTTCGCTGAATGGTGTGCCATTGTTTTTCTTGCAAAGCTTGCGGACTCAGTAAGGGTTCATCCAGTGATAATTTCCAGCAGTCCTTAGACTCCACTTTTCTCGAGTCAATGCAAAGGTAGGTCTGACGACACGTGGGATAGTTTGAATTGTTCCTGTATTGCCTCTTGAGATGGTAGCAAACTCATGTGCTAGGCACAGGGGAAGGAGAAAGCCTTCATGAAGAAGATTTGTCTTGAAATGGATCTGAAATTAATAACAGAAAATTTAAAATTATCGGAGGTGGTGTGAAGTTCACATCCACCATCCATAATCCATTTGTGTTAATTTTCTGGGATGTCTATGATTCTACACAAAACAGAGACTTTTTTCTAGTTATAGAAGTTTTGATATTGGGGTAAAAACAATGTTTATGAATTAGGATAGGTGGGGTGTGTGAATTTACAACTATGTTTGTTGATTATCATTTGCAACCTTCTGGAGATAGGAAATCCATCAAGGGGTCTTACTCTTTTTAAAGGCAGCGTGGTGTTCCCTTGCTTGCCTGTCAAATCATCTGTACCTCCTATTGGTCATTTGGATTGTTTTAGTGTTTTCCTATTTCCATCAGCACACACATGTGCAAGTGTATCTGTAAGACAAAGTCTTTAGCATAGAATTATTGGGTGAAAGCAGTTACCAAATTTTTCACCATGAAAGTTGTACCAGCCTACTCTCCTGCGGGGTCTGTGATTCATTGCTGCTCCCACGCCCCACCAACCCTGAGTGCTGATCTGATGGGAACAAATGCTACCTCGTTGTTACTTTGATTAATATTTCTTTTATCAGGATTACAACAGAGCAGCTTTTCCTTGGTAATATTTCTGTTTCCTTTATCACTGTTAGCTGTTCTTAATCCTCGGAAATTGAGAGAAAGTGGTGGGTGTTGGAAGAAAAATTTGCTCATTTTTCTTGGTATCTCTCTGGCCATTGAATAGAGGCCCTATTTCCCATCCTGTGGAGACTCCTGTTATTCAGATAATAGTCCCTATTCCTTTCATAAGTGTATTTATTGAATGCATACTGTGTGCCAGATTCTACCTTAGGCATTGGAGTGGGTGTGAGGAAACTAACCAATGAGCAAAAAAGGCGTGAAATCCTGCCCTTATGGAGCTTACCTTCTAAAGGAGAAAGCATACTATGAATAAATTAAAAAAAAAAACTGTCAGGTGGTGACAATACCATGAAGAATAAAGCAGGTACAAGATTTCAGTGGTGTGGGTGAGGAGAGGTGTGCTATTTTACATAAGGTTGACAGGAAAGGTGTTCTCAAGCATTTTTCCTCTTTGTTCTCTGCATGTTCTCCTGTAGTTCTCCCTTTTTCATTCTTCATATTCCTTTCAAGTGTGAATTCTCAGATTAAGAATAGGGCTAGAGCTTTGTTTAATGACATTCGCACAATTATTGCATTAAAATGGTGTCTCTTCTCTGTGAATTCTCTGGTATGTTGGAACAAATAAAGGATCTCTAAAGACCACTTAAATTTTGTTAGGCTTATAGGGTGACAAGGGGCACCAATATCTGGTGTAGAAAACGTGTGAAATATTCCAGCATTTACTGATAATAATATTCCAGCACTCCATTCACAGGTAGTGCCAGCTTCTCTCAACTACCTAATGTCAATCATAAAAGAGATAGCTTCTCAGTGGAACTGGTTTATGAATTTTGCCCTCATGACAAAGGCAGTCTTCATTTGCAGAATTTGTTCAAATTGAGGGAGAGTGGAAATGAAAATTCATCATGGCCTCCATGACTTCTGAACGTAAAATGTCTACAACAGGGTTGGTCAGGAAACAAAAGTTTTTATTTATTTGGATTCTCATGAGCTGGATGGAAAAGCTCTAAGAATTTTATCATGGAAGCCATGGTAACTGAATTTGCATAATGGATACCAAAGATCTGAAGAGTATTCTCAATTTACATAATCTCTCTGAATTTTTGCTCAAAGAAATGGTATTAATAAAAATTAACATAAGGAATAGCCCAAGTGTATTAAGAATATTCAAGGTCTGCAGACAGTACTGGAAAAGGCTAGAAGTATATGCTTAGGCAAAAGTCATAGAGGAATTATGGGTCCAAACTTACGAGTGTCTACCCACCGTCAATTTTTAGTGAAACTGCAGTCTGCCCAAGTACTTATTACATTATATAAAATATTAGATTATGTAAGCCTGAGGTAGGTAATTTCATTACACCTTATAGTTGAAGAAAGGGAGACAAGTTAAACTGTTTATAAATGGTAGAATTGGGATTTGAGCCACATGTGTCTGATATCAAAGCTTGTGCCCAACAAGTGTTGACTGAGTACCTCCAAAGGGTCAAGCAATAGATTAAGATGGGTTCACACATGTTCAGGCATTACAACAACCAGGTAGACGTTCCATTGAAGAGAAGGACACAAGGACCAGAGAGGTACGTGTGTCAAAGTCACACGTTTTAGAGTGGTCAAATCAGAATATGAACTCAAGACCTCTGTCTCCAAACCCAATGATTTAAAAAAAATTTTTTTTTACTTTATCACAGCCTATTCTCTGCACAGTGGTCATCATATTCTTCCAGTTGTCTGCTCCTTTGAGGTAAAGTGATAATTAGCAGAGATTCCTAGAAGAAGGGTGTAAAATATCTGTACTTGAAAAAGCTTCACTGGATTTTCCCATCATTTAGGCCATTACTGCATTGAATCTAATTTGGTACTTCTAGAAACGGCATGAGTTCTGTGGGTGTTCAGTATGCTTCAGTGACCTAAATGGTATCCTGATGGCCCAGGAACACTCATACTGCTTCTAAACGTGTGGGAATAATGGTTGCCACCTGCAAGCAGCTTAGGCAGTAGGCAGTCAGACTTCAGTTGGGAAGGGCTTGCAATGGATGTGTATTTTCTGGTTCCCAACCCCAAACTTTACTGAAATATCACTGACAAAAGTGTAAGATATTTGAAGAGTACAACATGATTTGATACATGTATACATTGTGAAAGAATTCCTCCCCACCCCATCCAGTTAATGAAAACATCTATCACCTCAATTTGTAGCTTTTTGTTTTGTTTTGTTTTTGGTGAGGATGTTCTGCTGATTTAACAGGTTTCAATTATGTATGACAGTGTTATCAAATATAGTAGAACATATTCTACATTAGATGATCCAACCCTATTTATCTTATAAATGAAAGTTGGTACCCTTTATCAGTCTTTTCCTATTATTTCCTATTTCCTTCTTTCCAGCTCCTGAACCAATTTTATATTCTCTTTCTAGGAGTTAATTCTTTTTTTTTTTTTTTTTTTAAAGATTCCATGTATAAGTGTTACAGTGTGGTATTTGTCTTTCTGCCTGGCTTATTTCACTTAGCATAATATCCTCTTGGTTTGTCTATGTTGTCTCAAATGAATGGATTTCTTTCCATTTTACATATATACTATGTTTTCCATAGTAGCCATACTAGTTTACATTCCCTTACATTGTATAAAGGTTCCCTCTTCTCTACATCCTTGCCAACATTTGTTGTCTTCTTGTTAATAAACATCCTTACAGTTGTGAGGTGATACCTCATTTTGATTTTAATTTGTATTTCCCTGATGATGAGTGGTGTTGAAGCCCTTTTATGTTCATGTTGGCCATTAGTTTGTCTTCTTTGGAAAAATGCTATTTAGGTCCCATTTTTAAATTTTTTTTATTTATGTGTGATTTTTTATTTTTTATTTTTATTTTTTGCTGTTGAGTTTTATGCATATATATTCCTTATGTATTTTGGATATTAATCCCCAATAAGGGACTTTGTGGTTTGCAAAGATTCTCTCCCATTCCATATGTTACTTTTTCATTTTGCTGATTTAAGCTATGTATAACTTATTTAGTTTGATGTAGTCCCACTTATTTTTGCTTTGTTGCCTTTACTCTTGGTGTCGAATCTAAAAATCATTGCCAAGACCAGTGTTAAGGACTTAATAGGTTTTCTTGTATATGTTTTAAGGTTTTAGGTCTTATGGTCTAGTCTTTGATCCATTTTGAGTTGATTTTTGTTTATGGTGTAAGATAGAGGCCCCAATATCATTCTACCTTTAGCTGTGCAGTTTTCTCAAAACTATTTATTGAAGAGACTATCCTTTCCCTATTGTCTGTTTTTGGCTCCTTTATCAAAAATTAATTGATGGTATATGCATGGGTTTATTTCTGGTATATGCATGGCCTTTGATTTTGTTCCATTAGTCTCTATGTCTGTTTTTATGCTAACAACTCTACTCTTTTGATTACTAGAGCTTTGTAATGTAGTTTGAAATCAGAATGTGAGATGGCTCCAGTTTTGTTCTTCTTTCTCAGGATTGCTGTGGCTATTCAGATTGTGTTGGTTCCACACCTAGTTTAACAGTGCTTTTCCTATTTCTGTGAAAAATGCCATTAGGGTTTTGATAGGGACTGCATTTAATATCTAGGTATGGATATTTTAACAATATTCTTCCAATCCATGAACTGGGACTATATTTCCACTTCTATATTTCCATTTCTATATTTCACTTTCTAGTAGTTGTTGGTGTATAGAAATATAACTGATTTTTATATATTGATTTTGTATCTAAACTTTACTGAAATTTTTTTTTAGATCTAACAGTTTTGTGGTGAAATTTTTAGGTTTTACAAATACAATGTCTATGAAAACAGAGTCAGTTTTACTTCTTTCTTTATGATTTGGATATATTTATTTTCTTGACTAATTGCTCCGTTTAGGATTCTAGTACGATGTTAAATAAAAGTGGTAAGATGCTTGTCTTGTTCCTGAACTTAGAGTAAAAACTTTCAGTGTTTCACCATTGAGGATGGTATTATTTGTGGGCTTGTCATATATGGTATTCATTATGTTAAGCCACAGTCCATGTGTATGAAGTCTTTTGAGAGTTTTTAATCATATAAGGATGTTGAATTTTGATTTTTTGCTTTTATTCAAATGATCATATTATTTTAATGTTTTATCAATATTTTTATTAATATTTTAACATTCTTTAATATTAATACCAATGATTTACATGATTTATTAATATTCATTACATTATATTAGCATAATTTATAGATATGTAAATTACCTATATATCATATATGTAATATAAATATATGTATTTTAAATTTGATATATATTATCTATAACAGATATATTAAAGTATATATTAATATATAGTTATATAATATATTGTTATTTATTGATATATTAGTATTTTAATATGTTCATTTTGTTAATGTGTATCCCATTGATTGATTTGCAAATGTTCAATCATCCTTGCATCGTTTGAATGAATCACACTTGATTATGGTATATGATCCTTTTAATGTATTATTGAATTCTCTTGCTGGTATTTTGTTGAGCATTTTTGCATTCATTGGGAATATGGTCTGTAGTTTACCTTTATTATAGTGTTCCTGTCTGACTGCTTTCAGAGTAATGATGGCCTTGTAAAATGAGTTAAGGTATATTCCCTTTTCTTCTGTTTTTGGAAGCGTTTGGGTTGAATTAATACTAGTTCTTTAAATGTTTGATAAAATTCATTTGTGAAGCATTCTGGTCTTGAATTTTTTATTGGGAAGTTTTTTATTACTGATTCAATCTCCTTACTAGTAATTGGTCTGTTCATATATTCTATTTCTTGATGATTCTGTGTTTGTAGGTTGTATGTTTCAAGGAATTTATTGATTTCTTTTAGGTTGATCGATTTGTTGGCATTTAATTGTTCAAAATAGTCTCTTCCTTCGTGTTCGTGTGGTATCAGTGTTACGTTTAATTTTTTATTTAAAATTTTATTTGTTTGAGCCCTCTCTCAGAGAAAGTTTGTTCATGTGAAGCTCTACATCCAGTGCATTTGTGGGAGGAGGGGAGCTCTGGAATCTCTGATGTCTTCACCTTCGTCGACTGTTTTCTTGATTTCTTTGTGAAACTAGAGCCAGATTAAAGGTCCATTAAAGATCTTGATCCATTAAAGAATTGATCCATTAACGATCTTCTTGATCTTAATCTATTTGAGGTGTACTTGACATAAATCATGAGGTGTTTGGGCTTATTACTAACTTTTAAATATAAGTATGGCACTCTAGTATTCAAAATGTAGGCGTTCATGTAGGAGAAAGTTGGTCAATTTCTTAAAGATACTCAAGACAGAACTCAGGAAAATAATGAAAGCAGGTAGATTTCTAAAATCTTTATTGAGGATTAGTGTTGGAAACTAGCAACACAGTTTAACTGATATCTTGCTTTGTTCTAGGCTATTAAATATTCCATATGATAAAACATTTTTAGTAATTTGAGAACAATATAGTCATATTTCTTGATTTGAATAAATTGATACTATTTAGGATCACTCGATTGTTGCCATTCTCAAGAAACTTTTTTAATATACATTCTTCTTTTGGAAGAGGTTTAGAAGAACCAGAAAACTTTAATTCACAAATTATCAGTATTCAACATACTGATAAATTTAGGTGAATTTTCCTGGAAAAAAATAATTACCCTGGCAGTCCTTTTTAGACTTTCGTCATCTATATATCTATCTGAACTATTTTTTATGCAACAGTTATTTGTGCTGTGCTCCATTTTCTTCCCAGGCCTGTAACATTTCTTAGCTAAATATCCTGGAACCTACAAGTTAAACCTGGAGGCTTGAAAAATTAAAGGTCACTCTCTTTGTTCTCTTTTATAAATGTAAGCTTAGCAAAGTGTGCTATGGACAAGTGCTCAACTTGTGTACTAAATAAAAAAGCACTAAATAATTCTCTAATTTATTCAAGCTGAAATAAAATAGAGTAGAAAGAAGTGTTCCCCAAATTGAAATAATATCTACATTTTAAAAGAAAATCTTGAAAATAATATGGCCTAATAGACTTCTAAGTGGAGAGTCAGGAAACATTTGTATTCTTGGTTTAAGGTTCACCTAATATAAATTGTCATAAAACATCTAAATGTAAATCTAAATTTTCACTTAGGAGTAAGAAAAACAACGTGAAAGCCGTAAACTTTGTATAATGTCTTAGGAAAGATTCTCCTGAAATTTAAATATTTTATTTATATCTACCAAGCAGGCGATTTAGAAAAGAGGAAGATTAAAGAAATTTAAATTTGTGCTCTAATAGTTGTTTGACTTAAAATACGTCTCATATCAAAAAAATTCAAGATAGGTATAGTAGTGAGAGTCGAAAATCACATAACATATCATTTCCATAATCGCACCGTTTGAAAGGAACCATCTAACACTACGTATTCTTAGATGATTCTTCAGGTTTAGTTTTACATCCCATAGGGGAAGGGAGTACTTTTATATCTTTGAGGAAAAAATTCTGGTATGGCAGGTTATAATCTAATAGCAAACAAATCTCACAGTTCTCTGTCCACTGCTTTTCTGCTCATGTTTACTTCCTTTTAATACTGTTCCATAAACCTATGCTCTAGGCAAAGTATATTCTGTTCATATTTGTAAACCATTATTTTCTCTAAGCAACAATCATTTCCTGGTCATTGAGATTAATTTAACTGCTTTTTCCATTTTTCCATGTCCTTTAGTATTTTCTTTGGAGTGTGCCAAGACCGTTTATTTGACATACAGACCTGTCTCTCAGAGGTAGGGAGATAGAAGGAAGTTTTTTCTTCTTTACTTCAGGTTTTCCCATTCGAAGTAAATTAGGATTTTGATTGATGCAGTGAGACTGGAGGCAGTAGTAAGAGATGCTTAGAATTAGGGAGATGCAAAAATTGATGGCTTTTTAAAGACTGTTCGGTTTCTAATGAGTTTTGTGTTTTACATCTATATCTAATATGGAGATTAGAATACTGATGCTAGAAGATTTTTAGGAGGATTAAATGAGTTATGTCAGTTGTCTACAGGGTGCTTGATACATAGTAAATGCTCAAAAGGTATAGCTAATAATCATATTGATAGTAATCATTTGATCTCTTGTTGAATATTCTTTAAATGCACACCTAGACATCTCTTTCCTTTCTTGTGGAAATTTTTCTGTTTGCAATGTACCTGAATTACAGCACTTCTTTTCTTTCGTCTTTCTTTTTTTAAGTAAAACTAAGTTGTATTTCACCCAATTGAAAATCACTTTGGTTTAGTTTAACTCTTTTTGTACCCATTTAAATCCATTGAGTCTTTTTTATCTTCACCTTCAAAATGAAGGTGATTTAAAAAATAGATGTTAACTCTGCCTTTTAAAATTTAAACAAAAGTTGAAATAAGAATGTTCTGGTTCCTCTGCTTCTGCCCTGTGACATGCAGTCTTTTTATTTATTTATTTATTTATTTATTTATTTATTTATAGTTTATTTTCAAATTGGTTTACATATAACACCCAGTGTTCATCCCAACATGTGCCCTCTTTAATGCATGTCACCCCTCTCTCCCCTCCCTCGCCCCCCTCACCCTCAGTTTGTTCTTAGTCTTTGAGAGTCTCTTATGTTGTGACATGTAGTCTTATATGTCTCTGGGTTTTTGTTTCTGTTTTTGTTTTTATTTTTTGGTTTCCAGTCATTTAGAAAGCTTGACATCCCCATCACTTCACAGTTGACACCCAACTTCTGTGAACTTCTGTGAAAATAATTTTCATTTCGAGATTTTTTGTAGTGTCAATTCTCACAACTGTTTATACTTTCTTCATGTTTTAAGTCACAGAATTCTTTTCGCCTTTTAAGCCTTTTCTTCTGTTTAGCAAATACCATTCGTCTTTCAAAATGTAATTTGAATTGTCATCTTTTGAAGGGTTTCTGATGATCCCAAAGAAGAGCTCTCATTCTCCTCTAAAATCTTATAGAGTAACCTTAAGACTCACCTATTTTTTAAAAGTGAATGTAGACCCTAATTATAATCAAATTGGGATAATAATCATAACCTGGACCTGTCGTGAATAAACAGGATGTACTGTTATCTAGGTTACTGTCTTTTGGGATCCTAATTGTTAATATAAAAGACTTTGACTCAAATTGATCTGCTTCCCACTTCTAGACTCTGTATGACTTTGGGAAAATTATCTTATCCTTTGAAATTCATTCATACTTTTGATGGCTATTTATTGAGCTGTTCAATGCTATGCAAAGGGTCAGGCATTGATAACAAAATAAATATATATTGTGATTGCTCTGATGAGGCTTACATCCAACTTTGTTCCATAAAATGGGGCTAAGAGCATTATGGATCATGAGGAATAAACGTGATAATACTTGTGAAGCATGTAGTAGAATCGCTA
The DNA here is from genome assembly GCA_030068075.1 of Paguma larvata. Taxonomy (NCBI): domain Eukaryota; kingdom Metazoa; phylum Chordata; class Mammalia; order Carnivora; family Viverridae; genus Paguma; species Paguma larvata. The sequence continues at coordinate 105,870,768 of CM057826.1, forward strand.
GTATATAGGAAGCACTCAGTGACAACTCTAACTTTCGTTGTACTTTTTGCATGTTAATTATTATATAATGTACGTAAAAGTGTGATTTTTGAAGTCAGAAAGCATGTCTTATTAATGTTTACATTTCTTAAGGGTTCAGCAGTGCAGCCTTTCATTGTTTGAATTTATTGAGTAAATCCTACTAAATATCAGGTATGAAATTTTTTTCCCCCCATCTGTCTCTCTTACTTTTTTGTTTTTCTATTCTTTCCTGCCCTATTTGGGTTAAGAGAGTATTATTAAATGTGAGATTTTATTTTATTCTTTATTGGCTTTTAATTATGCCCCTTTCCTGTCTGTCTATCTATTATCTATCTATCTATCTATCTATCTATCTATCTATCTATCTATCTATCTTTATTGATGGCTGAAAGGTTAAAAATAAGCACCTTTAACTGATTAGAGTTTATTTAGAGTCAATATTGTACCTCTTCACAATTGACACCTAACATTTAACAAATGGAGTAAACTTTAATAACATAACTCAGGTTACCTTATTTCTCTTTTTTTGCATGATTATTGCTGAATCTTCTGTTTCAACATATTTTTTAAAGCCCACCTAACAGTGTTGTTATTTTTTCTTTAAATAGTTGGTGGTTTTATGAGGAAATTCCAAGAAGAAAGACAACATACTGATTTATATTTACCGCTTGATTTAACATTTCTAGTGTTTCTTATTCTTTATTGTAGATGTGAATTACTCTCTGGTATCCTTTGCCTTTAGCCTCTTGTATTTCTTGCAAACATTGCAGGGCAGGTCTGCTGGTGATTAATATTTTCAGCTTTTGTTGATCGAAAAATGTCCTTATTCCATTCTGATCTTTGAAGGGTATTTTTATTGGATATAGAATTCTTGATTAACAGGTTTTATTCTTCCTTTCTATAATTTAAAGATGCTATATCCTTGTGTTTTTATGTCATTGTCTCCATTGTTTCCCGATAAGCCTGTGGCCATTGTTCTTCTGTATATAATGTGTATCTTTCTTCATATTTTATTTTTAACTTTGATTTTCTCCTGTTTGATTACAAAGTGCCCGAATACACTTTTCTTTATATTTATACCTCTTGGGATTTTCTAAACTTCTTGGATCTCTAAGCCAGTATTTTTCATCAAACTTGAGGAGTTTTCAGCCATCATCCCTTCAAATATTTTATTTGGCTAATCTCATTCTCTTTTACTTTTGGGATTGCAATTATATTTATGGAAAATTATTTGATATTGTCCCACCTATCCTTGAAGCTCTGTTCATTCTTTTGATTTTTCTCCTGTTCATTTCCTAGATTGAATTATTTTTTTTGATCTGTTTTAGGTTCTCACTTTATTTTCTACTATCTCCAATCAGCTATGACGCCCAACCATTAAGATCATATTTCCTTTAATTCTTTGAGCATATCTTTCTTTAATCCTTTGAACATACTTATATTAGCTGCTTTAAAGTTTTTGTTAGGCCAAATACCTGGGCCATTTTGGAGTTTAGTTTTTGCCTGTCTGTGTCACAATTTTCTGTTTGGTAATTTTTTGATTGACTATTGGAAATTTTGGATATTATGTTGTAAAGTGTCTAGATTCTGTTATCTTCTTCTGAAGAACATTGATTGTTATTTTGGTATTCTGTTATATTATTGGCCCTTCACTCTGAACATGGTTCAATGCTTCATTAGTACAAATCTTTAGAATGCCAGGGTGCTTCCTAAGCCCCTTCAACTTGGCAATATTTAGTGTGCAAGAGAAGATGTTTTCCTTGAGCCTATGTTTTATGCTTTGTTGGAGTCTTAGGACTCAATTTAGGACAGGACTTTACTTGTATAATGCAGTAACTTCCTCCCCCCGTTGGCTGCCACAAATGTTAGTAAAGTATTTATTAATGAGGTCTCCTACTCTTATAGGACCTAAACTCCAATGATGTCCAGCATTGTCTTTCCTCTAACACTAGTCGACTGCTGGTATCTCTGTTCTTTCAACCCCATTACATTATCAGGTAAGCCTCAGGTGTTTTCATTCTGCAAAGGTATGACCCAGATCTCAGCCACATACTTGGGGAGAATCCCCACTTAGGCTTCCAAGAATTTCTCTCTGCACAAATCTTTGCTCGCTAGAGTTCTGCCATCTAGGACTCACATTCCAGTCGTGTCAGCTCATGTCACCTGCTCTGAAACCTGCTCTCTACCTCCTCAGTTTGACATAACTGCTCTGTTCTGCTTGGCTTCATCTATGTCATGTTAAAGAAAATATCTTTAGAAAGATGGGCAATCATGGGACTTACCTTTTGCCTTTTCTCAGGGATTGCAGTCCTAGACTGGCCTGTTTTCTTCTGTCTGAAAACAATGTCTTTATGTATTTTATCCAGTTTTAGAAGTGTTTTCTATTGAAGAACTCATCTCATCAGTTATTGCATCACTGTTGGAATCAGAACATTAAGTGTTTTGCATTGTTTTATAATTATTTTTTAGTTAAAATGCATGATATCTATATTAGAAATCTTTGGAGGGATGCCTGGGTGGCCCAGTTGGTTAAACATCCTACTTTGGCTCAGGTCATAATCTCGGGGTTTGTGAGATTGAGCCCTGTGTGAGGCTCTGTGCTGACAGCTTAGATTCTGGAGGCTGCTTTAGATTCTGTCTCCCTCTCTCTGCCCCTCCACTGCTTGTACTCTATCTCTCAAAAATAAATAAACATTAAAAAAAAGAATTTTTTTGTAATTTTAATTATTTTTTTTTAGATTTTATTTATTTGAGTGAGCAAGCAAGAGAGGAAGAACAAGAGAGAGAGAAGGGGTGGGGCAGAGAGAGAGGGAGACAGAGAATACCAAGCAGACTCTCAGACTCACCAATCATGAGATCATAACTTGAGCTGAAATCAAGAGTTGAACGTTTAACTGACTGAGCCACTATGGCGCCCCTAATTATTTTACTTTTGATCAGAGAATAATACATTCACATGGGTAAAATTCAAAAACTACAGAAAAATATATAATCATAAATCTTCCCTCTAAGCTGAGTAACATAGTTCTCCTTAGAGTTGAAAGGTGTTAGTAGTTTGTGTACTCTTTCAGAGACTTTATACTTCTCTAAAAAAAAAACTAAGGGGGGGAAGATTATACATACATAAGATTATATATAATTTTATTTATCTCATTAATGGTAGTATGATATATATATGCTTTTCTGTATCTTTTTTCTACTTAATATCTCAAAGATTTTATTTATTAATACATAATATCTCCATTATCTTTAGGGCCTTGATGTTATTCATTTGTATAAATGCACCACTTATCTCAACAGATCCCTATTAATGATTGTACTTTTTGGTCATTATAAACAATGCTCCATGAACTTCCTTGAACATACCTTTCAGTACAAGTTAGTGTACCTGTAGGATAAATTCATAAAAATGCAATTTCTACCTTAAAACATATGTATCTCTATTGTTGAGTTAAGTAATACCAGATTTCCCTCTATGATGGCTATAGTTTGTCAATACTTAGAGGACTGCTGACATTTTTGTTGTAACTCCAATGTTCACTTTCTCTGTAGTACATCTAGAAAATTGGCTTCTGCTTTAAAAAAACAAAAAAATTCAGTGTAGGTGACACACAACGATACATTAGTTTCAGGCATACAACATAATGATTCAACAGTTCTATACGTTATACTGCTCTGCTCACCACAGTTGTAGCTACCATCTGTCAGTATACAGCACTATTGCAATACCCTTGACAATATTCCCTCTGCTGTGCCTTTTATTCCCACGATGTATTTATTCCACAATGGGAAGCCTATATCTCTCTCTCCCCTAGACTTATTTTGCCCATGCACCTCTCCCCTCCCCCCTCCCACCGATAACCACACACTTTGCCACTCTCCCTCACTGGCAACCACCACTTTGTTCTTTGTACATATGGGTCTGTTTTTCCATTCCATGTATCAGTGAAGTCATACAGTGTTTATATTTCTCTAAATGACTTATTTTATTTAGTATAATATTCTCTAGGTCCTTCCATATTTTTGCAAATGACAAGATCTCATCCCTTTTGATGGCCAAATAATACTCGGTGGCGTGTGTGTGTGTGGGTATTATGTCTTATTTATACATTCATCTATTGGTGGACACTTGGGTTATTTCCATATATTGGCTATTGTAAATAATGCTGCAGGCGATACAGACATATATATTTTCAAATCGGTGTTTTTATTTTCTTTGGATAAATACTCAGCAGTGGTAGAATTATTGGATCATATATCTGTTTTTTAATTTTTTGAGGGACCTCCATGCTGTTTTCCACAGCGACTGTACCAGTTTACATTTCCATGAGGAGTATGTTGGTTTTCTTTTTGTCTACATCCTTGCCAACACGTGTTATTTCTTGCCTTTTGAATTTTTGACATTCTGACAGGTGTGAGATGATATCAGATTGTGGTTTTGATTTGCATTTCCCTGATGATGAGTGAGGAGCATTTTTGAGGTGTCTCTTGTTCATCTGTTTATCTCCTTTGGAAGAGTGTTCAGATTCTCTGCCCATATAAAAAAACTTTTAATGCTTATTTTTGAGAGACAGAGAGAGAGAGAGACAGACAGACAGCATGTGAGCTGGGGAGGGGCAGAGAGAGAGGGAGACACAGAATCCGAAGCTGGCTCTTGGCTCTGAGCTGTCAGCAGAGAGCCCAATGTGGGACTTCAACTCATGGACCATGAGATCATGACCTGAACTGAAGTGAGATGATTAACTGACTGAGCCACACAGGTGTGTCTTTCTTTGCCCATTTTAAAATTGGATTTTATTTTTCTGTTGAGTTGTAGAAGTTATTTATGTATTTTGAATATTAAGCCATTACCAGATAGATCATTTGCAAATATCTTCTCCCATTCAGTAGGGTGACTTTTAGGTTTATTGATGGTTTCATTTGTTATGCAAAAGATTTTTATTTTGACTTAGTCCCAGTAGTTCCTTTTTGCTTTTGTTTCTCTTGCTTGAAGATGTGTATCTAGAAAATTGTTGTGACAGCTGATGTTAACAAAATCACTGCATATATACTATTTTTGGAGTTTTAACGTTTCAGATCTCACTTGTAGGTATTTAATCCATTTTGTATTTATTTTTGTGTATGATGTAAGAAAATTTTCCAGTTTCATTCTTGTGCATGTAGCTGTCCAGTTCTCCCAGCACCATTTGTTGAAGAGACTGTATATTTCCCCATTGTATATTCTTGCCTCTTTTGTCATGTATTAACTGACCCTATAAGTGTGTGTTCGTGTCTTGGCTCCCTATCATGTTTTATTGATCTGTGCATCTATTCTTGTGCTGTGCATCTGCATTTTGTTTTTATTTTTTATTCTGAATAAATCAGTAGTCTTTTCCTGATTAATTCATAAATACTTGTTATAACAATGAGACGAGCGTCAGTGATTTATATTAGTGCTGGCATTACCCCCACTACCACCACCCCTACCACCACTACTACTACTATTACTACTAGTGCGTTTCATTTCTGTAATATTGCAGATCACATACCAACTGATAATTTCCTTTTTAGAAGTGTAATTTTATTTCTGATTTTGTTAGTGATTTTCGAAAAATGCATATATGTTTTCAGTGCTTTGAAAATATGGGTAGAACATATGATAGTCTGCTCTTCATTCTGAACTTGATTGTGTCTTTGAAATGCAGTCTAACTTTATTAATTCTTTATGGAATCATGTCCTTTGAGCTTTCTAACTTGTTTTCTTTATTTCTTGTTTTTCCTTTACTTCATTTGCTCTTCTGAATTTGAGAAGCTGCAGGTGTTTGGTACAAGGTGTAGTTATTCATTGAACGTTCTGAATCAATCTCCGTCTGTGGAAACAGTGAGTTTATTAGCTTCTATACTCCCAGGGACATAAAGTCATCTTTAGATAATTCAGAAGTCTTCAATTTGTTAGATTCTCATCTCTTTGCAGTGTGGTGAAAGGCAAATTATTAATTCATTATGGCGAAATAAAGAAATATTTATCTTTAATATTAGTTTTTAAAATTTTTTCTGAATAAATGCTAATATTAGGACTTTTTTTTTCCTAGCATTCACCTTCAACTCCATCCATTTAAATGTCATAGAGAATAAATTTCTCATTTTTTCCTCTTTCTTTGTATCTGTTAGCATTTCATTGCTGTGTTATATTGTCACTAAGTTACAATATAATATACCTAAGGAATGAACCCTATAAAGAACCCATTAAATGTATTTTTTTCTTGATAACTCCTTTCTAAAAGCAGTTATTTTTATTTACACTCCAAATTCCACCTCCCTTCCAGCCTTATACAACATGATTCTTGTTGCCAACTGCCCTTGACTGTGCATCTTCTTGTCAAATACATTTACTGATCTATTGTACACATTATTTTAGGAGATTGTAACTTAGTGACTTGAAAATGTCAGTGGTATAGAATTGTGATAGCGGAACTAAAAAAATTAAGTCTTTTTTTTGTCCACAAGGAGTGTAATGCTTAAGAACATAGGATTTGAAATTAAGCAGGCAGACGTAGGCTGGACAATTCTGGGTGAGGTACACTAAGTCTCAGTTCTCTCATGTGTGAAATGTACTTATCTCACACATTAAACAAGATAAGCCTGTGGAGAGAATTCTCTCCAGACTTCAGAGAGGTGGTTTCTCTGGGCAAGTTTGTCATTTGTGTTTTTTTCAATGGTAGTCAATATTTTGACATTTTCAAAAGTCCAACTGCCAAACATTACTGTGACTATTACTATGGCCACCTCACGTTCTGGCAACAAAAAGGAATCTGAACACCTTTTACTTGAGGTAAATGAAATGTTTGATTAATTAATACCCATATTGGCCATGTGTAGACAGAGACACACAGAGTAATTAGTCAAGGTAGCATAAAGACTACAACAAACTAATCCTTGAGTTTCCACAGTTTAATATATTACATATTTAGTTCTTGCTTATGTCACAATGCAATGTGGTTTGGGAGTGGGAGGTTCAGTATGCTCTGTGAAGGCATTCAGATACCCAAGCTGTTTCTGTCAAGTGGCTTCACTGTCTTGTAAAGGCTTCAGAATCTTGCCTTATGTTCTCTGTCTCTGGGTAGCAGACCAGAGAAGAAAGAGTGGGAAATAGCATGGCAGTTTGAGACCCTGGAAGTAGATGGAGTGTATATCTCTTCTACTCATATCCTCTTAGCTAGAACTAGTCTCATAGCAAATGCAGGGGTCTAGGAGATGGAGTGCAACAGTGTGCTCAAAGAAGAAGGCAGCCCATGAATGCTAATGCTTGTTATTAATGCTTGTAATTTAGTGAATCTCAGAAGTTTGGACTTTGAGTCCAATTGCCTCATTCAAGTTGAGTACAACTACATAGGTATTCCCACTGTGTGACCCGGTCCTACCAGCTGTCTTAATGTGTTTCTGTTTGAAACTAAATGACTTTCCTAAGACCCAAAATTGTTTCCCCACCTTTTTTTAAAGTTTATTTACTTACTTTGAGAGAGAGAGAGAATGAGAGCACTCACGCATATGTGCACGCATGACTTGGGGAGGGGCAGAGAGGAGAGAGAGAATCTCAAGCAGGCTCTGTGCTACCAGCGCAGAGCCTGGTCATGACCTGAGCTAAAACTAGAAGTCAGTAGGTTAACCAGCTGAGCCACCCAGGTGCCCCAGGAATTTTTTAAAAAAAAGTTTATTTAGGGGCGCCTGGGTGGCTCAGTTGGTTAAGCGTCCAACTTCGGCTCAGGTCATGATCTCACGGTCTGTGAGTTCGAGCCCCGCGTTGGGCTCCGTGCAGACAGCTCAGAGCCTGGAGCCTGCCTCAGATTCTGTCTACCTCTCTCTCTGCTCCTCCCCCACTCATGCTCTGTCTCTCAAAAATTAAATAAACATTAAAAAAATAAAAAAAATGTTTATTTATTTTGAGACAGAGAGATAAAGAGAGAGCTCATGCCAGTGGTGGAGGAGTAGAGACAGAGGGAGAGAGAGGATCCCAAGCGGACTCCACATTGTCAGCTCCACATTGTCAGCAGAGCCTGATGTGGAGCTCAATCCCACAAAACGTGATAATATGTCCTGAGCTGAAATCAAGAGTTGACTCTCTCTCTCTCTCTCTCTCTTTTTTTTTTTTTGAGAGAGAGAGAGAGAGAGAGAGAGAGAGAGAGAAAGTGAGCATGAGTGGGAGAGGGGCAGGGAGAGAGGGAGACACAGAAGCCAAAGCAGACTCCAGACTCTGAGCTGTCAGCACAGAGCCTGACATGGGGCTCGAACCCATGAACCATGAGATCATGAACTGAGCTGAAGTCAGACACTTAATTGACTGAGTCACCTAGGTGCCCCAAGAGTTGGACGATTAATTGTCTAATCCACCCAGGCATCCCAAGGAGGAATTTTGAAGTATGTGAATACATTCTGGTTTGGAGATGTTAAGATCTCATAGAGGTGAGTGGAGGGTATCACATGGGATGACCCCTCCCTTGGTTTTATGTAATTAAATTATAGCTAGTTTTTTGTAAGAGGACCCACTTTATTTCTTGGTTATTTCTTATTGTTAGTATTTATAGTGCTTAAGACAGAGTATTAAAAAATGGTTATAATTGGTTTACACTAGCTGCCTGGAGGTTGAATGACCAGTGAATTGCTTCATAGTCTTGTGTCTACCAATAGAAGAAGGGTCCAGATTACTTCTTTTCTTTTTCCTTCAAATCATTCTTTTAGTGGATCTTTAACTTGAACATGGCCCTGACTCTTCCTTGGAGAATTTTTATAATAGGCTCAGGTTATAGTTATTTGTCTTTGTATATATGTTTTTATTTTCAAAGTAATTCTGTACCTGAAGCTGTATAAATCATGGTTAAAAACATAGGGGATTACACTGAGGTGTATTTAAATTCTGTTATCATGACTTAATAGCTACGTAGGCTTAAGTAAATAAGCTTGCCTCATTTTCCTTATCCATAAAAACAGATAAAGCTTATCTCAGGGATATGTTGTGAGGGTTATAGAAAATAATCCTATAGCCTTTGGCAAATAGATAAATATACAAGAACAGCTTGCTGTTACTGACAGTAGGTTACCTATTTTTAAATAACCAGTATAATTAATATGAACTTAATATTAAAACTGTTTTTTAAGTTGATTCATCGTATACCTTAAGGTCTTGGAGGGCCTCACATTCATATTTGGAGATATAATGACTACTGTACTTTGCCCAGACAAGTAACTGGATTATGTATGACAGTATCTTTTTACTGTAAGTACCTTTGCCAATATGCAAAGTAAGCAGATTTGAACTGGGCATGAAAGAGTCCAGATGATTTGGGAAAAATTGCCATCTTCCTTGAAATAATACAAATCACTCGTCATCCCTCAACAGTGATCTAGAGATGCAGAAAAAGGCAAAAAAAAAAAAAAAAAAGTGAAATAAGGTGAAACACAGACACTACATTAAAGCGTTTGAGAATACCCAAGTATATCCAAATAGACTCCAGAAAGATGTCAACTGATTTTCCATCTGTTCTTCTCTCCTCCTTCGGATGGGTGTGCAATATGTCAGTTTATTAGAGATGCACTCTGGGATACTGGGACTGATTGGGCCTCCAGTCTTCTATGGCTGTTTGTTTTCCCAACTTCTTTGTGTCTTACTTGCTCTGCTTTCAAGATCAGAATATCAAAGATGCCACCTTCCTAGTGTTACTCTGTAGACATACTTAAGTATAGTCATGCTGGCATTTTACTGATTGTGCAGGTGGATCTATAGCCGTGAATGGAGGAAACCTCAAGGAAAGAAAAAAGAAACAAAAACCAGCCAGGTTTTATTCCGGCTCCTGCACTGAGATAAACACACTCAGCTAACAAGAAACATTATTCTAAGAATTTTAATTAATTTTTCTTTACCTGATAAAACAAGTCAAAGAGTTACAGATACTAATCCCTTTCATCTTAACTTTCCTTGAGGAATCTTTTTTTTAATAGGTCAAAGATTTATTCATTTTTTAAAATATAATTTATTGTCACATTGGCTTCTATACAACACCCAGTGCTCATCCCAACAAGTGCCCTCCTCAATGCCCATCACCCATTTTCCCTTCTCTCCCACCCACCATTACCCCTCAGTTTGTTCTCTGTATTTAAGAGTCTCTAATGGTTTGCCTCCCTCTCTTTCTATTTGTAACATTTTTTCCCCTTCCCTTCCCCCATGGTCTTCTGTTAAGTTTCTCAAGATCCACCTATGAGTGAAAACATGATATCTGTCTTTCTCAGACTGATTTATTTCATTTAGCATAATACCCTCCAGTAACAATCCACATTGCTGCAAATGACATGATTTTATTCTTTCTCATTGCCAAGTAGTATTCTGTTGTATATATAAACCACATCTTCTTTTTCCATTCATCAGTTGATGAACACTTAGGCCCTTTCCATAATTTGGATATTGTTGAAAGTGCTGCTGTAAACATTGGGGTATATGTGCCCCTATGCATCAGCACTCCTGTATCCCTTGGGTAAATTCTTAGCAGTGCTACTGCCGCATCATAGAGTAGTTCTATTTTTAATTTTTTGAGGAAACTCCACACTGTTTTCCAGAGTGGCTGCACCAGTTTGCATTCCCACCAACAGTGCAAGAGGGTGCCTGTTTTTCCACATCTTCGCCAGCATCTGTAGTTTCCTGATTTGTTCATTTTAGCCACTCTGACCGGTATGAGGTGATATATCAATCAATGTGCTTTTGATTTGTATTTCCCTGATGATGAGTGACGTTGAGCATCGTTTCATGTGTCTGTTGGCCATCTGGATGTCTTCTTTGGAAAAGTCTCTATTCATGTCTTCTGCCCATTTCTTCACTGGATTATTTGTTTTTCGGGTGTGGAGTTTGATGAGTTCTTTATAGATTTTGGATACTCTCCCTTTATCTGATTTGTCATTTGCACATATCTTTTCCTATTCCATCAGTTGCCTTTTAGTTTTGTTGGTTGTTGGCTTTGCAGTGCAGACACGTTTTATCTTGATGAGGTTGCAATAGTTCATTTTTGCTTTTGATTCCCTTGCCTTTGGAGACATGTTGAATAAGAAATTACTGTGGCTGAGGTCAAAGAGGTTGTTGCTTCCTTTCTCCTCTAGGGTTTTGATGGCTTCCTCTCTCACATTAGGTCTCTCCTCCATTTTGAGTTTATTTTTGTGTATGGTATAAGAAAGTAGTCTAGTTTCATTCGTCTGCAGGTTGCTTTTCAGTTCTCCCAGCACCATTTGCTAAAGAGACTTTTTTCCATTGGATACTCTTTCCTGCTTTGTCAAAGATTAGTTGGCCATACCTATGTAGGTCCAGTTCTGGGTTCTCTATTCTATTCCATTGGTCTGTGTGTCTGTCTTTGTGCCAATACCATACTGTCTTGATGATTACAGTTTTGTAGTAGAGGCTAAAGTCAGGGACTGTGATACCTCTAGCTTTGGTTTTCTTCTTCGGTATTCCTTTGGCTATTCAGAGTCTTTTGTGGTTCCATACAAATTTTAGGATTGCTTATTATTCTAGCTTTGAGAAGAAAGCCAGTGCAATTTTGATTGGGATTGAATGTGTAGATTGTTTTGGGTAGTATTGACATTTTAACAATATTTGTTCTCCCAATCCATGAGCATGGAATATTTTTCTATTTCTTTGTGTCTTCTTCAATTTCCTTCATAAGCTTTCTGTAGTTTTCAGCATACAGATCTTTCACATCTTTGGTTAGGTTTATTCCTAGTTATTTTATGGTTCTTGGCGCAGTTGTAAATGGGATCAGTTTCTTAATTTCTCTTTCTGTTGCTTCATTGTTGGTGTATAAAAATGAACTGATTTCTGTACATTGATTTTGTACCCTGTGACTTTGCTGAATTCATGTATCAGTTCTAGCAGGCTTTTGGTAGTCTTTTGGGATTTCCATGTAGAGTATCATGTCGTCTGGGAAAAGTGAAGGTTTGACCTTATCCTTGCCAATTATGATGCCTTTTATTTCATTTTGTTGTCTGATTGCTGATGCTATGACTTCCAACACTATGTTAAACAACAGTGGTGAGAGTAGACATCCCTGTCGTGTTCTTGATCTCAGTTTTTCCCCATTGAGGATGGTACTAGTTGTAGGCTTTTCATATATGGCTTTTATGATGCTTGAGTATGTTCCTTCTATCCTGACTTTCTTGAGGGTTTTTATCAAGAAGCGATATTGTATTTTGTTAAATGCTTTTTCTGTATCTATTGACAGGATCATATGGTTCTTATCCTTTATCTTATTAATGTGATATATCACATTGATTGATTTTTGAATATCGAACCAGTCCTATAGCCCAGGAATGAACCCCTCTTGATCCTGGTGAATAATTATTTTTATATATTGTTGAATTTGATTTGCTAGTTTCTTGTTGAGAATATTTGCATCCATGTCCACCAGGGATATTGGCCTGTAGTTGTTCTTTTTTTGTGGAGTCTGTATCTGGTTTGAGAATCAAGGTAATGCTGGCTTCATAGAATGAGTCTGGAAGTTTTCCTTCCATTTCAGTTTTTTGGAACAGCTTGAGAAGGATAGGTATTAACTCTGCTTTAAATATCTGGTAGAATTCCCCAGGGAAGCCATCTGGTCCAGGACTCTAATTTGTTGGGAGATTTTTTATAATTTATTCAATTTCTTCACTAGTTATGTGCCTGTTCAAATGTCCTATTTCTTCTTGTTTGAGTTTTGGTAGTGTGTGTGGGTGTTTAGGGATTTGTCCATTTCTTCCAGGTTGTCCAGTTTGTTGGCATATATTTTTTCATAGTATTCCATGATAATTGTTTGTATTTCTAAGGGATTGGTTGTAATAAATCCATTTTCATTTGTGATTTTATCTATTTGGGTCTTCTCTGTTTTCTTTTTGAGAAACCTGGCTAGAGGTTTATCAGTTTTAACTTTTCAAAAAACCAATTCTTAATTTCATTGGTCTGTTCTCCTGTTTTTTTGGATTCTATATTGTTTATTTCTGCTCTGATCTTTATTTCTCTTCTTCTTTTTTTAATTAATTAATTAATTTTTTTATTTTATAATAGTTTATTTTCAAATTGGTTTACATATAACACCCAGTGTTCATCCCAACATGTGCCCTCTTTAATGCCCGTTACCCCCTCTCCCCCCTCCCTCACCCCTCACCCTCAGTTTGTACTTAGTCTTTGAGAGTCTCTTATGTTTTATCTCCCTCCCTCTTTGTGTCTTTTTTTCCTTTCCCCTCTTCCCCTCCCCCCGGTTTTTGCTTAGTCTCACAAAGTCCACCTCTCCGTGGAAACATACGGTATCTGTCTTTTTCTGACTGAGTTATTTCACTTAGCATAATACCCTCCAGTTCCATCCATGTTGCTCCACATGGCCAGATTTCATTTTTTCTCATTGCCACGTAGTAATCCATTATATATATGTGCCATAACTTCTTTATCCATTAGTCAGTTGATGGGCACTTGGTCTCTTTCTATGATTTGGCTATTGTCGAGAGTGCTGCTATGAACATTGAGGTACACGTGGCCCTATGCATCTTAGGCAGATTCCTAGCAGTGCTATTGCTGGGTGATAGGGTAGCTCTATTTTCATTTTTTTGAGGAACAAAGCGGGAAAATGTATCCAATGGAAAAAAGACAGCCTCTTTAATAAATGGTGCTGGGAGAACTGGACAGCAACATGCAAAAGAATGAAACTAGACCACTTTCTTACACCACTCACAAAAATAAATTCCAAATGGATAAAAGATCTGAATGTGAGACAGGAAACTGTCTAAATCCTAGAGGAGAAAGCAGGAAAAAGCCTCTTTGACCTAAGATGCACCAATTTCTTACTCGACACTTCTCCAAAGGCAAGGGAGTTGAAAACAGAGATGCACTACTGGGACCTCATCAAGATAAAAAGCTTCTGCACGGCAAAAGAAACAACCAACAAAACGGATAGGCAACCAACGGAATGGGAAAAGATCATCGCAAATGACATATCGGATTAAGGACTAATATCTAAAATCTATAAAGAACTTACCAAACTCCACACCCAAAAAACAAATAATCCAGTGAAGAAATGGGCGGAAGAAATGAATAGACACTTCTCCAAAGAGAACATTTAGATGGCCAACTGACGCAAGAAACGATGCTCAAAGTCACTCATCATCAGGGAAACACAAATCAAAACCACACTGAGATATCACCTTACACCAGTTCGAGTGGCTAAAATAAATGAATATTTCTCTTCTTCTGCTATGTTTGGGTTTATTTGCTGTTCTGCTTCTAGTTCCTTTAGGTGTGCTGTTAGATTTTATATTTGGGATTTTTCTTATTTCTTGAGATAGACTTGGACTGCAATGTATTGTCCTGTAGGCAAATACAGGCAAACTCCCTTTGCCGCGTCCCAAAGGGTTTGGATTGTTGTATTTTCATTTTCATTTGTTTCCATATATTTTTTTTAGTTTCTTCTCTAATTGCCTGGTTGACCCATTCGTTCTTTTGGTAGGATGTTCTTTAAACTCCATGCTTTTGGAGATTTTCCAGACTTTTTCCCTGTGGTTGATAACAGGTTTTATAGCATTGTGATCTGAAAGTGTCCATGGTATGATCTCAATTCTTTTATATTTATTGAGGGCTGTTTCGTGACCCAGTATGTGATCTATCTTGGAGAATGTTCTGTGTGCACTTGAGAAGAAAGTATATTCTGCTTTAGGATGTAGAGTTCTAAATATATATGTCAAGTCCATCTCGTCCAGTGTATCATTCAGGGCCATTGTTTCTTTATTGATTTTCCATCTAGATGATCTTTCCATTGCTGTAAGTGGAGTATTTAAGTCTCCTGCAATTACTACATTCTTACCAATAAGATTGATTATGTTTGTGATTAAGTGTTTTTTATATTTGGGTGGTCCTGAATTCGTTGTATAGAGACATTTATAATTATTAGCTCTTCTTGATGGATTGCCCCATAATTATTATATAATACCATTCTGCATGTATTTTTCAGCCTTTAGTTTAAAATCTAGTTTGTCTGATTTAAGTATGGTTACTTCAGCTTTCTTTTGACTTCCAGTAGCATGATGGGTGGTTCTCCATCCCCTTACTTTGAATCTGAAGGTGTCCTCAGGTCTAAAATGGGTCTCTTGTAGACAGGAAAGGGATGCGTCTTGTTTTCTTATCCATTCTGATACCCTGTCTTTTTATTGGAACATTTAGTCCATGTACTTTCATTGTTATTATTCAAGGATATGGGTTTACAGTCATTGTGTTATCTGTAGGTTTCATGCTTACAGTGATGTCTCTAGTCCTTTGTGGTCCTTGCAACATTTCCCTCACAGAGTCTCCCTTAGAATCTCTTGTAGGGCTGTTTTATTGGTGATGAATTTCTTCAGTTGCTCTTTGGGAAAACCTTTATTTCTCCTTCTATTCTGAATGACAAGCTTGCTGGATAAAGGATTCTTGGATGCATAGTTTTCCTGTTCATCACATTGAAAATTTCCTGCCACTCCTTTCTGTCCTACCAAGTTTCAAAAGATAGGTCTGCTACTACCTGTGTGTGTTTACCCTTGTTAAGGCCCATTTAACCCTAGCTGATTTCAGAATTCTCTCTTTATCATTGTATTTTGCCAGTTTCTGTTTCATCATTTTGGCTAGTTTTCTGACCCTTATGTTTTTTAAAAGCTTGTAATGTGTCCTGCACCTGTAAGCGCTATTATGTTAAAGAGGGATCATACGTTGTCCAGGGCCTGGCCCTTCAGAAGATGTTTTTTGGAGAGTGTTACTTGCTCTCTGTTGCTGTGACTTTCGTTGCTTTATCTCTCTACTCATAGTGATGTTTTGTACCCTCCGCCAAAGGGAGTGATGTTTTGTTTGTTCAGGTAGCTGTAGAAAGGAAAAATAAACAAGGAAAAAACAAACAGAAAACAAATAAATGCAAACACACAAACCAACAACCAAAAACCCCCCAGTAACAAAAGATGAGAAACAGCAGCTACAAGTAAGGGTAGCAGCAGTGCTGATGGAAGAGCATGTCCAAAGAGAGAAATGATGGGTGGGAAAAAGAAAGAGCAAAAATTGACCAGAGTAACTGTATGGCTTAATCCAGAGAGAGAGAAAGGAAAATAAAGAAGGAGGAGGGGAAAAATAAAAAGAAAATTAAATTATCCAGACAGAGAAACTATACGGCTTAATCTAGAGAAAGAGAACAGAGAATAAAGGAAGAGGAGTAGAACATGTATCAAGAGAATGGATTAAATAGGTCTGCTTAAACAAACCAACAACTAGAGTAACGGGACTAGAGGAAAGAAGTGATAAGAAGAAGAAAAGGAAGGAAGAATGTATCTATATAATAAGAAGTGTCCAAAAATTAAACTAGGCAATACAGCAGGGCAGGACTGGAGGAGGTGCTGTTTGGTTCCTCAGTGTTTATCTCACTCCGTTTATCTCGCTCTAGTAAATATGCAGTTACCAGGCATGGAGGGGTGTGGTTTGGTACCGGCAGGTCCCGCCTCCACTGTGGGCCCTGCTGACCATTCCTGAGGCCCCACCTTGGTGGTGGTGGGGAGAAAAAATGGCACCTCCCCAGTCTCTCCTCCACAGACCTCGTGTCCCAAACCACTCTGAGTCGTCTTCCCTGTGCCGTGGGCACAAATGAAGTGGTTTGTCTCGTTCTGCCGACTCCCATGCCTGGCACTTGGCTGGGATTCATACTCTCACTCATCACACTCTGGTTCTGGGGACGCCCGGCTCCATGCTGCCCAATATGTGGTCCCGGCTGGCGGATGCAGGCAGGCTTTATCCTTTCCCACAACACTCCAGGGAGGAAATCACTTTCTTCTACTGTGGACTATGCCCCTCACCTGGCCACCGAGCCTGGGGCTGGATCCCCTCCTAGGCAGCCAGCCCCAGTCCAGAGAAAGTCCTTTAGTTAGAGATTGGATCTTTTGCTGTCCAGCCTAAGGATTTTCTCTTGTCCAGATACAGTCCATGCTTCCCCAGCCTCTTCCTTTTTCTTCCCTTTGTCTCTCCACAGAAGTGGGTCCCTCCCTTCCATTTGTTTTGGCCCTGTCAGATTGTCACGATGTGTCCCTTGAAGTATGACTGTCTCTTTTCCTCCCAGACTCTTGGGGTTCATAGTCCTTTGGTTTCAGCACTTCTTTGTTTGACAGACGAGGGAAGTTCAGATCCCTCTACTTCTCTGCCATGTTGGCCCCTTCTCCTCCTTGGGGAATCTTGACGCAAACCATGAACATAGTTACATCCAGCAAGCTTTTTCCATGGTTGGGTGAGTATGGAATACATTGTGTATCTCTGTTAACATTTTTATGTAGGAAAGGTGACAAATGTCCAGATAATCACAACTAATGCAAGAGGGAGAAAAAGTGTATCTAATTTTAGGGTTAATTTTACATTTTCCTTCATTTAGATCTTGTCTTTAACTCCTTGGTTTAGAGTCAATCTTTAACATCATCATTTTGATCTTTCAGAACTAAATGGTTTGGATTGAACTTAAATATTCAAAAGTAATGTTAAAAGTTGAAACACCTTGCTTTTGGTATGAAATGGATGTCTCAAATGGATTTGAAAAAACTCTCTTTTCACGTGAGGATCACTTTTCTATGTTGTGATGTCTTGGTTTTATACAGTAATTGCAATGATGATGATAGTGAAATAAGCCAACACTTGTGTGGCACTTTGTCTTGTGATCTTTGTCGCCTTATTTAAGACAGCTCTGATAATAATATATATGAAAGTACAGGATAGTTCTGGTCTTTAAATAAATTTGCTTTCTACTTACACTAGTCTTTTGGACTACTTTCCCCTTTTATTTATTTATTAAAAAATTTTTTTTAAACGTTTATTTATTTTTGAGAGACATAGAGACAGAGTATGAGCAGGGGAAGGGCAGAGAGAGAGGGAGATACAGAATCCGAAGCAGGCTCCAGGCTCTGAGCACCAGCACAGAGTCCGACGCGGGGCTCGAACTCACAGACCGTGAGATCATGACCTGAGCCGAAGTCGGCCGCTTAACCGACTGAGCCACCCATGCGCCCCCCTTTTTATTTATTTATCTATCTATCTATCTATCTGTCTATCTATCTATCTATTTATTTAATTTCTTAAAACATTTATTTTTGAGAGAGACAGAGTGGGTGAGAGCAAGCGTGAGTTGGAGAGAGGCAGAGAGAGAGGGAGACACAGAATGCAAAGTAGGCTCCAGGCTGTCAACTGTCAGCACTGAGCCTGACACAGGGCTCAAACCCAGGAACCATGAAATCATGACTTGAGCCAAAGTTGGACTCTCAACCAACTGAGCCACCCAGGCACCCCTACTTTCCTTTTTTTTTTTTTTAATTTTTAATGTTTATTTTTGAGAGAGAAAGAGCAAGCAGGGGAGGGGCAGAAAGAGAGGGAGACACAGAACTTGAAGCAGGCTCCAGGCTCTGAGCTGTCAGCACAGACCCTGACGTGGGGCTCGAACTCACAAACTGTGAGATCATGACCTGAGCCGAAGTCGGACGTTTAACCAACTGAGCCACCCAGGCGCCCCCTACTTTCCCTTTTAACATCATAACCTGTTTTGGTTTTAGTACCAGTTGTAACTATTTCAGATAGATTTTCATATTAGTGGAAAACGAATACTTCTGGAAATTGTATTCCTATTTATTCGCCATGAAGATTATACCATGAGAGGTTTTATTACAACTAAAAACCACTGTGATTTGAAAAGATAGAGTCTCTGAAGTTGTTTGGCTCTCTGTCCAGTGCAGTAGATAATAGCTCATTTCTCATTTTCCATCGTCTGGGTTCAAATAGCCATTCCTCTATTTATTAGCTTCAAAATGTACTGGAGGCAAATTACTTTGCTTTCTGAGCTCAGTGTTCTCATGCATAAAATGGAAATAATGATAATACCTACTTCATATGATAGGTAGGAAGATTAAACAAGTTCATATTGGCACAGGCACAGCTGTAAGAATAGTGTCTTTCCCACGGTGTCAATACCTTGTGTTTTTAAATAAATAAATATAAGCTTGGGCTGCCCAGTGCCATTATGTTCCCAAGAAGCCTGAACCAAGGGTAGTAAAGCAATACGTGCATTGGTCAGGTGCTCAGATCTTTGGTAACTGTGTTCCTTGGGGGCTGTGTGAGCTTTGGCAGGTTGTTTAATGGGAAAGAGAGTCACAGTGACTTCTGCTTGTGGTTGTTCTGAGGATTGAATGAGGTGGTATTTGTATAGCTCCTGCAGTGAGCCTCTGATTTCATTCCCATCACATCTGGATTGGCAGAGAACACGTAGCTCCTTAATTTTGATTTTACCTAATATGATATTTCTCCTGAGCAAACTCTTGCTGATTAGAGGGGAAATTAATTAAATGTCCAAGTTGCTTTAAGTCTTAGTCTGATGTATTGATTTCAGATAGTGTTCTGTCTCTAGGAAAAAAGTACCCAGACTTTTAGGTCTCTCAGTGTTCCACACTTTTCCAGACTCCTCTTCAAATTAGATGCAAGTGTGTGGGGGAGAGGAAGGGTTAGACAGCCTCTTGTTGGGAGGGAAGAGCCCGGAACCCCAGGCACGTTGTCCACTGCTCTGTTTATCTCCCATTTGCTGAGAGGTCTGGTGGTACTCTTGGCTGAGATATGAGCCAATCTGGAGTCTTTGTGAATGGTTGAGGTGTGGCAGCCTCCCTGGCTCTCTGAGCATCATCTCACTCTCCCTGGTGTCAGGGGTCCTCTGAGTCCCTGCCCCATGCATGTCAGAAACAGAGGCTTGGTGCTCCTAGATAGACTCTCCACTTCCATCCTTTGCTAAGATACTAGCTTATTGCTCATCAGGCTGGTATATCAGTTTAGTTACTTTCTAATTCCTAGCTTAAAGAACTGGAACCCTGCCCTCTCCTCCACTGAGTCTCAGTCCCATCCCATTGGTTTCCACAGGCAAAGAGGTGCAAATAAAAGCTGTACTCTTTGGCTTTACTCTGACTGCCTGCCTCCAAATGTGCGTCAGACACACTTCTGACCACTTTGTTTTTTTAGTTAAATTTTTTTTTTAAGTTTAGTTATTTTGAGAGAGAGAGAGTGGGAGAAAGTTTCAAGCAGGCTCCCTGCTGTCAGTGCAGAGCCTGACATAGGGCTTGAACTCAAGAACCAAGAGATCATGACCTGAGCTGAAATCAAGAGTTGGATGTTTAACTGAGACACTCAGGTGCTCTTCCAGAAATTTTCATTGGAACAAAGAGTTTTGGGGCTAAAATAAGTAGAGAAACTACTTGTTGAGAGATTAGAGCTTCCACAGAGAAACATCAGAGGTGGCAATGGAACAAAAAAGGATAGTTCTAGAGCCCACTGAGGTAATTTGTACACCAAATTATCTAAAAACTTAGAAGCTGAGAACAGCCATCTTCTTAAGATCATGGGAGGCCGTGGGTCCACACATCGGGGAGGGCACATCAGGCACAGCACAGGCTGTGCTCTGCCTGCGGGGACTTGAGGGGCACAGGAAACTCGATGCTTGGGCTGGAAGACATTTTCATTCACATGTCTGGTGAACAGAATGCTCCTTGTGACCTCTCCACGTGGCTTTATTTTTCACAGCCTGGTGACCTGCTGGGTTGTCAGCCATTGTACCTGGAGCCCAGGGCCCCATGCACACATGTTCCTGCAGAGGAGAGAGAAGAGAAGCTACATTGCCCTTCATGACCATTCCTGAAATCCTAGCCTCATCTCTGTTGTCTTGTCTGGGTTGCAGCAGTCACAAAACCCACCCAGATTAATGGGGCAGGGACACAGACCCCACTTCTTGGTGCGAAGAGTGGCTAAGAATTTGTGGGCCACATTTTCAGCTACTTCAAGAATAAAAGAATGAATTGAAGGGGAGATTCAGGGTCTTGTGCTTGGGAAAAGGCGATAGGCCTACAAATCTGCTCATGATCCTGGTTATGTTTACTGTGCATGTGCTCTGACCTTGAGTGGATTTTTTTTTCTTTTTTTTTGGCTAAGTTGAGCTCTTTGATGAGTTACTGAGAGAAAAGTTTCCTCACACACCTCTAATGCACTTGGGAGTTGAGAGCTGGACAACAGTGGCTTGAAATCCTTGGTGGACATGATATCCTTGTCCACCTCCAGCCCATGCTCCTCTTCTCTGTCCATCGCATCTCTACCCCTGGCCTTTTTCGTTCCTCACCCTCACCTGATTGCCAGTTCAAGTCCACATTTCATTTAGTCTTCTCTCTCTTGGTTCTCAGAATGAGAAGGGCTCATTATGCAGAGTTTATAGCACATTTTTAACCAGCCACAGGGAAGAGATTGAAATCCCCAAACTTGTTTTCACTGCAATTTATTTCAACATAATTTACAAGAAATAGAAGGAATGGGTATTAGCTAATTGTGCCACATAGTCCTATTTTCTCAACGGCACTTGTTTTTATTAACACAGCCAATAGAAAGAAAATGAAATTAATCTTTATCAAAAAAAAGGCTGCTAACATAAAGCAGAGAGTACCAGCAGCCAGGAATGAAGTAAAAACTGCAATCATATTATCGCTATTTTGGGAGTTTTACATTAAGCTCCTACACAATAATCAAATACTGCAGTATGATCATAAATTTTGCCTAGACTTTAGGAATGTGGCAGCTGTT
The DNA here is from genome assembly GCA_030068075.1 of Paguma larvata. Lineage (NCBI taxonomy): Eukaryota > Metazoa > Chordata > Mammalia > Carnivora > Viverridae > Paguma > Paguma larvata. The sequence goes on from CM057826.1 coordinate 105,892,405, forward strand.
CTGGGGCCCATTTACAGGAAAATCATGAGCTCAAATGGAATTTACTGAGGACTATATATCAATTTGCCATCAGGATAGACAGTATTAGAAGCCCTAGACTCTACCCATTCATCATTGTATATGTGGCTTCTCAAGCACGAGAAGACTTATGACTGATATAAATAGCACATGGAGAGTTTTTACTTTAGGCAGAGAAAACCATTGGAGCAGTTTGGGATAGCACATTCATTGCCTCTAGCCCCTCTCTTTTTCCTTTTAGTTTAAAAATTAATTTCCTTGTAAGTGTCCTTAAATATTTACACAAGGCAATTTAAAAAGCAAGATCTGTCTTTTTATGTGTTTGTTGGCCATGTATGTGTCTTCTTTGGAACAATGCCTATTCATGTCTTCTGCTCATTTTTAATTGGATTATTTGTTTTTAGTATGTGGAGTTTTAGAAGTTCTTTATGTATTTTGGATACTAACCCTTTATTGGATATGTCATTTTCAAGTATCTGCTCTCATTATGAAGGTTGCCTTTTCATTTTGTCAATTGTTTCCTTCCCTGTCCGGAAGATTTTTATTTTCATGTAGTCCCAATAGTTTTGGGAAATGCAAATCAAAACTACAGCGAGTTATCTCTTCACATATGTCAGAATGGCTAAAATCAGCAACACAAGATACAACAGGGATTGGCCAGGATGAGGAGAAAGGGGAACCCTCTTAAACTGTTGGAGGGAACGCACTCTGGGAAACAGTATGGAGGTTCCTCAAAAGGTTAAAAATAGAAATGCCCTGTGATCCAGCAATTGCAGTACTAGGTATTTACTCAGAGAATATAAAAATATTAATTTAAAGGCATACATACAACCTGATGTTTATAGAAGCATTATCTACAGTAGCCAAATTATGGAAACAACTCAAACGTCCATTGATTGATGAATGGATAAAGAAGATGTGGTATATATACAATACAATGACATTGGTGAAGCTAAAGTATTATGGTAAACAAAATAAATAAGAGAAAGACAAATACCATATGATTTCATTCATGTGGAATTTAAGAAAGAAAAAAATAAGCAAGGGATGAAAAAGAGAGAGGCAAACCAAGAAACAGACTGTTAACTATAGAGAACAAACTGATGGTTACCAGAAAGGAGGTGAATGTGGGGTGGGTGAAGAGGTGATGGGGATTAAGAACTAAACTTCTCGTTATTAGCACTGGGTGATGTATGGAAGTGTTGAATCTGTATGGTGATTCTAATCCTGAAACTAATATTTCACTGTTAACTATAATGGAATTTAAATAAAAACTTTAAAAAAAGATATATCATCTGACACTTCTGACTCTGTTGAGCGGTATTCAGGAGTGGGGTAAATCTGGATGGGGAATAGTTACCAATTATTTTGTCACTGCAGATGTTAAATTTTGTTATTTTCATTTAGCAAGAGATAACTCAATATTTTTTCTCAATGAAGTAATAGAATTTTCATCATTAATTAATGATGCAACTGTAATTTAGGAAAGAAAACAAAAAGTGCATGGTGATCTATTTTATGGAGAGCCCCCAAGAGCCCCACTGTTGGAAAGAGCCTTACGAGTATAGTTGGTACAATGAGAAGTGGGTAAGGTGTGGTGCAAAGTACATGGACTTTGGAACCACTTTGCATTTGAATGCGTATTCTACTACTTTCTCCCTTGTATTCTTGAGCAAGATACTTAATCTCGTTATTTATGATATATAAATTGGGAATATAATCACTAACAAGTCTGTTTCAGAGATTAAAATATGCTAATTTCTGTAAAATCCTTAGCCAAGTGTCTGCCTCATGCTCAGCACATATTCCTTTTCAAACGGACATAGGCAACTGTGAAATAATTAATAAGCACTACCATAAGCCTTTGAGAGTCTGTAAACACTGAGCTATTTGCTGTCTTTCATTTTCTTAGTAGGTGTAGTGAGACTCCGGGTGAGGTTTGGGATGGTTATAGTGGCAGCTGCAGTGTTGTATGGTTTGAGATCTTGGTAGGGCCAAATGGCCTCATTTTAATCACGGTGCCAAAAGTTCCATGAGTTACAAATTAATTCGTCTCAGTGTTGAGGAAATTTCCGAGTTCTAAGTCCTTTGTTGTCATTCCTGATGGTTCAGAAGGGGAGAATTATCAGGGTGAGGAAAAGATGAGTGAACTTGGTTCTCTTGGGAAAACTGGACAATCAGAGAACAGATTCTTACGTGGTTATAGTTGACTGCAAGTGGCAGTTGCCCGAATGTGATGGGATGGCCACTTCTGATGGGGATACTCATCCCTACATCCTACTCTTGGCATCCTTTGTTGTTTGCCTGCAACCCCTGAAATCATATCATTCCACAGTTTATGGTTGAGAGCCAAGATGGCAGCTGAGTTCAGGTGAAAGAGAGTAGATCATCTACCAGGGGCTTCTATAGTTCTGTCATTTTATGACATAGGGTAGTTGGCTTCATTTTTGAACTCCAGTTTTCCTCTGTGGATATAGGCTTACAGATTCCAAAGTCACTTCATTTTTTCTCATTCTCTAGTTCCTGATTGTGGTCTGGGTGCTACTTGAAGGGACCTTAGGATTAGAGAAGGAAGAACTATCACAAGTAGACTGGTCTCTTTCCACATGGCTCAGGTCCTCTTGGTGGTAATGCTTCTGGGGAGCTAAGGGTCTATCAGGAAACTGCCATGTTAAGTTACTAAGCCCTCATTCCATCCTGTATAAATCACCTTTCCTGCTATCAGTTCCTCTAAAACTGTCTCTTCTGGCGGCCACCAGCTACATGTGACTATTACCATTAATTAATATCAAATAAAATGAACAATCCAGTTCCTCAGCCACACAACCCCATTTCAAGTACTTACTACCCATATGTGACTAGTAGCTGCTATACTTGTTAGATACCAAAAGATTATTTCCGTCACCACAGAAAGTTGTATTAAGTAGTGCTGCTCCAGAAGCTGTATGCCTCTGAAATTTTGGTAATGGAATCCTAGGGGAAGTCTTCTAATTGTAATTAGCCTAAAGTTAACAAACCCATTGTTCTCAGCCAAAGAATGGCATTCAACATTCCATTCTCATGGTTCTTAGCCAGACAGTCAACATGGTTTTATCGAACACCACCTACTCACTGTATACCACTTAAATGAGAAATGAATATAGCCTGAGCTCTAGGTAAATAAATGTATAGGGTGCCAAAAAGTGGATGGCTGGGGTACTGGCACACAAACTATAGTTGAGTCAGACTACAGGAACCAGAAAAAAGTTTATATATATGTATATTTTTACATCCATTGAAAATGTTAGACAATTTTAACAAAATGACAAGTTTATATTAAAATTCTTTACCATTTGTATGTTATTATTGGTGTTGCAACCCAAAGTGTCATTGAGTTCCAAACTAAAGAAAAGTTTTATAAAATGGTTTTTCCTGTCCAACCTTAAAAAGATAAAGCTTTTACTATCTGCCTAGCTCTGTGCTTACTGCTTCACAGGTTGGTTCTTGTTTGCATTTCCTGACACTCCCCCACCAAAGGTCAGCCACGTACCTGCCCTGAGAAAGCACCAGGAAGGGGATCAAGGCATAGGCTCTGGAGTAGAACAGGTTGAATCTCAGCTCCTACTTACTAACGTCAGGAGTTGGGGTATTTACTTAACTTCTGTTAGACCTCAGGACTTGTGGTATTTACTTAACTTGTGTTAGACTTCAGGACTTGGAGTATTTACTTAACTTTTGTTAGACCTAGTTTCTTTATCTGTAAAATGGCAGATACATTAACTACTTCATAGGATGACTGTGAAGATGAGTGCAATAACTGATATACAGAAAATGAGTAAAGGGGGGAGAAGTAATCTTTTGAATCCCTATAGTACTGTGACACACAGCAAATGTTTGTTGAACACATAGATGGATGGTGGATGGAGTTCACATTTTCCTTCATCTGCGGAACGTTTTCTGGGGAGTGTAGGTGGTCACATAAGTGCAATGATTTGGGGAAGCCAAAGCCTCTTATTTGACCCCAATTATCTTCCTGTTGGCATGGCCGCTGTTGTAAAATTGCAAGTATTACTCATTCCATTTAGCTAAAGGTCCCTGTTAAAAGCAAATATTACCTTAGAGCAGGAATACACTAAGCTATTGTGTGCCATAGTTCTGGTCCAATTGCTGAACCTCTCTGCAAAAGCAAAACTGTATAGTGGAAACAGTGCTGGCCTTGAAGCCAAAGGGTCTGTCCTCCAGACCTAGCTTTGACGTCACCTAGCATCTGGCATCACTTTGCTGGGCCTCAGAGCCACAGTGTTTCTATTAATTAAATGGAAGATGAGAATAGATCTCCCCTAAATGATTCCATTTGTGATTTTGTAAGTGGGACATGGAACAGGTCACATATTTTGTTGTGAGGGATTGGGTAGAGTCCGAATTGATGAACCTCACAAGGTGATACTGTAGAGATTATAGCCATTGAAGGATGGGGAGCATTTATTAAATATAATCATGGGGTGCCTGATTATGAGGGCACAGGGAACATACCATGAGGGTGAATAGGGATCAACAAGAACAGTTTTAGGACCGTTTCACCATTTTGTCTGAATATAATGTAGCAGTTTTATTGAATGTTAAGCATGCAGAGAAGACCATCAACTCTGCAAGATTGGAATGAAGCCAATTTACAGCTCTAAACATGGTCTTCAACCTTGGGTACTCCTATATACTGATGGGTCGTGCATATTGCAGAAACTTGCTCCAGGGCATTCTAAGGTGTGAGTGTCAACTCGATGGTGCAACTGTAGACTGCCAGGAAGCTATGAACCTGGAGAGACCTGCTCATCCCACAGTAGTTAGGAATGAAGCAGGTTTTTGTGGCTGTAGGTGTTCTAGGGAACAGGAGTAGAGCCAACATTGCTGAGCTCCTTTCATGTGACGGACAGCATGGTGGAGATTTCACTCAGAGCTCCATGAGGAAGCCTTCGTTATCTTTACCACACAAATGAAGAAAAGAAGACTCAAAAGTAGAGCTGTGATTCAATCAGAAGATCTTTGGATGGCCAAATTCATATGCTTTTTCCAAGTATGTCACACAAACTTCGAGAATGTTCTGCCAGTATTACTTGCTGTTACAGTTCACTGTTCTTTGCCTGTGGGCATTGTGGATAGAATTATTGTTCTCAAATTATTGCTATTTTCAGGCATTTCTGGTACAACGAAATAATGTCTACCAGCGGACTCCTCACCATCCACTCCTAGAGGCAGCATTGGAAGTCATTCATTGTATTTCTCAGCTGTAAGCATTCCAGGAGAAGTTTTTTGTTGGATTTTGTTTTTTTATACCTGGTTGATGAGCAGTTACAGTTCTCTTTCTCATCCACTTTGGGAACTCGGCTTTAGGTTTTATCAAGACTCATTTCTAGTGTTTTAAAAGGTTAACAAAAAAGTTTGCAGCTCTCTGGCTGTCTTAATAAGATGTTGCAGGGGAGAGGCCAGAGTGTATCAGTTTATTGAGCTAGACAGATCTGTTGATTGAGGCAGACGCTGCAAACATGTTCTGGGAACCTTTTCAATGTTTTATAATAAGCAGCACTTTAATCAAGGCTAGGCAAACTGGAGGGGTCTCTGCAGGGGTGGAGTTTCCTGGGAAGTGCCTGTTAAAGTAAGGAATTAGCCAATGCTCACGTTTAACATCTGGATCCCTGAAATGGAGTCTGGAGTGAGAGGCTGTGATTATCAGGTGCAGAGCCACTATTAGCCTGGCAGTCTTGCCATGGAAAGGATGTAGGCTCTGTCCTCCATCTTAAGATAGAGCAAGAGTGTGCTTGCCCCAGGGGTGTGTGTTATTTAACCAGTTGGGGCTTCCAGTTAAGTAGACTGAAGAAAGCTGTTCCTGTAACATGGTCTCTTGTAGTTTTATCATTATTTATCCTTTGTGTCTTTAAACTTTTCATTATGAATTACATTGTATGTCCAAGTAGTTTAAAGCCTAATAATGAAATGAACTCGTGTGTTTCCCCTGCTCACTTACGATAGATAGTTCTTCCTGTTTTGCTTTTTCTTCCTCTACCACTCTTTGGAAAGTTGTGTTTATTCTGTCCTTGCTTTGCTTGCCAGTTTTACTACACATGATGGTTTGTTAAACAGTTTTCCTCTATTTAAAGCATAGCTTTTGTGTAATGAAGTCCTGTGTACCTCATAGCAGTTTCCCCATTTATAAAGACTAGTTCTCTTTTAAAATAACTTAGAAGGCTTTGGTCCCACATGCTATGTTTTGCTGATGTTTGCTCTGATATACAATGAAATAAAGAATTGGTGCATTAAGCAGTCTTCACGTCTCCACTCCCAATACCATCTAACCCTCAGTTTTAGTTCTATAAACTAGTATAATTTATATCAGGATGTTAGGACAGGAATTTATATGTTGTTAAATAGACTTGGAATTTGTTAAGAATTTACATTTAAGTATAGTGAGAAACCATGAATCACTTATGAACTACAGTCTCATCCATTTCTGCTTTCCCGTTCTCTGAGATTCTGAGACTGATCATTGCATGAGGTAGTAATGAAAAAAACATGAGAGAGGCACCTGGTGGCTTAGTTGGATAAGCGTATGATTTCAGCTCAGGTCATGATCTCATGGTTTTTGGGTTAGAGCCCTGCATCAGGATCTGTGCTGACAGCCTGGAGCCTGCTTCAGATTCTGTGGCTCCCTCTTTCTCTGCCCCTGTCCTGCTCTCTCTCTCTCTCTCTCTCTCTCTTCAAAATAAATAAACATTTAAAAAATTAAAAAAGAAAAACATGAGAGAGTTTGGTCGTCCTTGTGATTTTTCAGGTCCAAGGGTAGGTTTAGTCTCACGTGCTGGTAGGATTTGGTGGCAGCTCCTAGTACAGCTTGATAGCATTGCAGTTGTTGTGATGCAGCACAAATATGTCCTTTTAAATAATATATCCCTTAGGAATCTTGAAGGGAAGAGGTTGAAGCTGATTCTGGCTGACTTAAATGTAACAGAAATTTTCTGAAAGATAACAGGCATCTGGTAGAATCTCTAAAAAATTTCAGGTGCTAGGCTTAGAATATGGATGGGAACAAAGAGAAGCCAGAACTGCCATCAGAGTCAGACCATGGAACCCACTTGGTGAGCCATCCCTGCTGCCCTGGCTGGACACAATGTGGGGGCTTGCATGCCCACCGCTGGGGCTGGCTCTGCTGATGCTCCTCACTTGACAACTGACTGCTGCTGTCACAGTCACCAGAGTGGAAGCTTCCTGTTCCCTGAGTCACTGGTCCCTGATCTGAAGCCCCAGGATGGGTGTGTCTCACTGCTCATGGCAAGCTTATGATCTGTGCCATAGAATTGGCAGAGGGGCTGCAAAAGCAAGAAGCTGCCTATTTTGACCGCTCCAGTGGAAGTAGCTTTGTATGTTTCAAAGAACTTTATGGTGAGTAATTCACTAAACATAGAAAGGAGTTCGGGTGCTGAAAAGGCGTGATTTGACAATGTATGTTCAACTCATTTTATCCAAAGGCATTCTTTCAGGCCTTTAATTTTTCTTCCTGCTGACATCTTTTTTTTCCCTTTTAAACCATTTATTAACAAGTCTGTATTTCAAATAGGAGAAGAAAAGATTAAGAGATAACATTGAAAATTGTTTTACTTCATCACTTTCTTGAAGTTTGTTAAGCACTACCCAGAGGTAATATTGCACTGACCCCTGCTCTCATTCCCTGACTTCTCACACTCCAACCCAAAGAACTTGAAAATGGAGAAGCGAAGCTACTTTCTGAGTACAACTATCAAATAGGTGTAGAATGGATCAGATAGAAGGAAGTAAATAGTAATTATTTAAGTGAAGTTTAAATATTGCTTAACCTATTCTTTTTCTTCTTCATTAGTATAAATAATCAAATTCATGGAATTTCAGGGACCTGAAATGTCACTTTGGGGAAGTACACTTCATTTTAATTGAAGAGATAGAGATGCTTAAACATGCAGAAGTAGAGCTTAGTGAATACAAACAGGGTGCTGCAGTCTGACCTTGGGGCAGATCTTCATTCAGTCGTGTGACCATGACCTTGAGTTTTATTTGTCTTTTGAAAAAGGGCATTGATAGTACCTCCCTCACAGGATTGCTTTGGTGATTGAATAACTCTGTTTATATAAAGCTCATAATAAACACTTAATAAGTGGTAGCTAATGATTCTATTCCTGATACAGGAGAAGAGGAAGAAGGCTGATTTTACTAAAGCCAGAAAGTGTGGCTTTTGGGGGAGTTCTTGCTCATTAGAAGTGTTCAGGTGTAGGTGGTTGACTTAACAGGTTGTAGAAGGAATTCCTTCATTGGAGAGTGTGTGCGCCCAAGGGACTGTCAAGGTTCCCCTCAGCAACTGATTCCATGGGGCAGTGACTTTCTCAAGAACTCATACCAGAGTTGGTCACCTGAGTTGAGGATAGTCCTACTCTAGATGGCATAGTGCCAGACACTCAGTGTTGGTCACAGTGAAGACCTGTCTGGAAATGAACTGATCAGGCCAAGATGGAAATTGGGTGGTCTGTCCAGCTAGTATGACTCTTCTCATGGCTACTTTGACCACTTTCCTTCACTTAACTTAGCCAATATGCTGAATAACTTCCTTGGTGATGGCAAGATACCTCTGGCATGTGCAAAGCAGGGGACAAATAGGAGGCCTTCCCAGCTGGGCACTAGTAGCTGATTCTCTTGGTAATTGTGGAGTAAGTTTCAGCTGTTAGTTGGCCCCTTCTGCTGGGTACCTTTGTGCAGTAACCTGTACTACTCTGCATCATGGCCCTGGCAGTGGTAAGGAGCAGGCCTGGAGAAAATAATACTGGGAAGGGGCCCTAGCTCATTGAAAGACATTCAGGTAGAGTTGATGGATGCTGAGGCAGACTATGGGAGGGTTTTGAAGAGGAATTCTGCTTATTTGCTTTTTCTCCCATCTTCATCTTGATCCCCTACTTGAATAGGACATCATGTAGATGACGTACTATGTTTTGTAGATGTAAGAGAAAGAGAAAGAAAAGGCACCATTTTTGCTTTGGAGATATTTGCGATTGAACTCAGCAATTCCATTCCCCCATCCTTTATGCCTCGCTACTTAGTACATTTACCTCTCATTCTTCCTCTTTAAATTGAGAAAGCAGAGGCAAAACCAGACACTGAGATAATGGAATTTTATGTTGTGGTCTTTGATTACACTTTCCTTTCAAGCCTCACTATTTCACATTGTGAATAATAATGTTCTTTGTAGGAAAAATCCTTAATTTGAAAATGTTGCAGATGGCCTTTTATCAGGAGCTATGGACTGTCAAAATAAATAGATCTAATTATGAATCCATTGTTGTGGAATGGGCCATCTTAAATAGTAGAAGTCAAATTTCCAAAACTTAACAAAGACCTTGCATTTTAAAAGCACTTTGGAATAATCAGCTGTCTGTGGTTGATTGGTTTTCAACAAGTTATTTGTCAGATGGAGGCTGTCAGGTTTCTACTTGTACAAATATTCTGATAACGAAGGTGGGGGTTTGCTGGGGCCTTGAAATCTCTTCTGGAACAGGATTTGGTTGAGGAGAATAACACTGTACCTATGCATTGGCTGGGGCAGGTCTTGGGGTGGAGTCCTTTGCAGAAAATCTATGTTATTGTGTGTTAGTTGAGTTTTGGGAGTGCCGTCCAGGTAAAGATGTGAGAGAGTTGACATTCCTCTGCAAGAATTCTTTGGTTTGGTGAATTGGTTTTTGCTTTAAACAAAATGTTTACTTCAAAGCAAGATGGAGAAAATCCCTGATCTGAATTTTATGGAAATTCATGGGTTCTGCCAAAGTAATGACCTTGCTACTGTTGCATCCTCAAAGATAGTTCTTAAATATGTGCAAATAGATAAGACAACTTAGGGATTTGAAGTTTTATCGCTGGTGACTAGAAACATTGACTTCATTTGTGCTTAGTGCTTATCTGAGTTTGGTAAGGAAAATTTAGGGGGCCACAGATAGGAATTTATTTAAATGAGATAAAATGAAAATCTGGCTGATGAAATTTAACTTCGTTGATTAGAGTTCAATTTAGTTCTTAATACTGAAGAAAACCACATGTTATTTTAGTTGAAAATACACAAGGATTTAGAAAATTCAGGCAAATCCGTAGGTAATGGAAACATAAGGAAACTTGTATATGTTTTCTTTTTTGACATAATCTCCAAAGAGTTTCAAGTTCTTCATAAAAACACAATTCCTAATTAATTTAAGATAATAATGAGCAGGGTTAAAAATCTAAGGTATGGAGAGAGAATTTTACAGGAAATCCCTATAAAATCAGGGGCCCAGCTCCCACTGTCTTCTTAGGAATTTGTTCCAATGTATGAAGCATCTACCCTGTGGGGATTTAAATTGGTTTTAGCTTGAATTCGACAGAAGCAGTTTCTGAGATTTGTCTAAGCCCTTGATTTCCTGGAACATGTCTGATGGTGTCATCCACTGACCCCTGTGATATGAGCCCTCCTTGGGGTGAGGCCCATCAGAGGTCAGGAGGTTCACCATCAGATCTTTGTCTGCTAAGAACACTGCTTAACGTTTATGAATCCTTTCCTGGCTTCATAAGAGCCCTAGTTACAGCTACCTTGGGGAAGTACCCAGTTAAATATGTTGCAGATCTTCAATGCTTTCACTTGAATTTAAAGTTCAAATCCTGCCTGTCTGACCCTTGTTAGGGGAACTTTAGGAAGAACTAGTTTATCATGACAGTGGTGTTTGGGAGCATGAATTGGAGACTGGTGCTCTCCATTCAAATAAACCACTTTAAAGAGTATTGTAATGACTTTCCAGAGGCCGTGAAAAGGCCATTTCCCCCTGTGTGTTCAGACCCCTGAGATCTAGAACCTCAGATTGGAATAAACAAGAGACTGGAAAATGAAAAGATTGATCAACTGTAGATGAGCAGCATGGACATATTTCTCAGGTGGGTCTCTAATTAATCAGTGAGTTAATCATCCATGAATTAACCCGGTCATTAATTTGACAGATAATCTTTGGGCATCTCCCTGCCAGGCAAAGTTCTGCTCTTCAGAGTCACAAAAATGTATGAGACACATTTCTGCTCTTAAGGAGTCTGGAAGGAAATACACAAATTACTACAGGGATGACTTCTTAGATTAGATAAAGGTGAGGATCATCTGCTTCTGGTGTTACTTTTTGAAGAAAAATATATGACTCTTCAAACAGGAAAAGCCAAATTCATTGTTCATAATTAGTTTGCCCAGTCTTGTCCTCACAAACCAGGTAATAGTAATGCAGGACTCGAACTGTGGGTGGCATTGTCAGTTGTAGTTCTGATTTGTGCAAAGTTATGCAAGTGATAAATGAAGTCATTCCTTTCAAGGAGCCATTTCTTTTGTACTGAAGGTGAAAACCACCTTCAGTACAAACTTAGAATATCACTGTTGCTAGAGATCTTTACCATAATAATGATTCCTTACATTGCGTGGAATTTGACATTTATAGAACTTTTATAAACGTTACTGCATTTGCTTTTTGTTATAGCCCTGTCAGTAGGTTTCGTTATTTCTGATTTTCTTTTGAGAAAACAGGGCCTCAGTGATGGTGATGGAGTTGATCATACCAGGTTATAAGAGCATCTGTTTCAGGGAGGGTCTTGAATGCACATCTTCTGTCTTTAAGTCTCAGTAGGTCTGTGCTATACCAAACCCATGGACGGGGTATGGATCTGGATCCGAAACATCACAGCTATTAGAATGATAGGAGAGGACTTGCCCTTTCTTTCATCATTGTAGAGAAACATGTGGTGTGAAGAATAATGGCCCCCCAAAGAGTTCCATCCCCTCATCCATTGGATCTGTGAATATGTTAGCTTACCGATCATAGGGTTGCAGATGGATTTAAGACTCTTAATAGATGACCTTGAAATAGGGAGATTATTTTGAATTTCTCAGTGTGTCCCATGTAATCCTTACAGAGGAAGCAGAGCAAAAGAAGGAGATACGGCTAAGAGTAGAGGGGTGTGAAAGTGCTGGCTTTGAAAATGGAGGAAGGGATCCCAAGCTAGGAGATGCAATGACCTCTGGAAGCTGAGAAAGGCAAGAAAATAAATCTTGCCCTAAAACCTCTAGAAAAGAACAGACCCCTGCCAGCACCTTATTTTAGGATCGAGACCCATGTTGGACTTATAACCTACAGAACTGTAAGATAAACTTCTATTGTGGTATGCCACTAAATTTGTGGTAATTTGTATCAGGAGTAGGAAGCTGATAAACATGGGGTGCTACAATAGCCAGGCCCATAGCTCTCTACCTTCAGGGCAGACAGTGTTACTAGGAACCCTTTGTCATCATCATGTGTTACAGTTTTTTTTTTTTTTTAACTTTTATTTATTTTTGAGAGACAGAGAGATAGAGCACAAGCAGGGGAAGGGCAGAGAGAGGGAGACACGGAATCTGTAACAGGCTCCAGGCTCTGAGCTGCCAGCACAGAGCCCGACACGGGGCTCGAACCCACAGACTGTGAGATGATGACCTGAGCTAAAGTCGGCTGCCTAACTGACTGAGCCACCCAGGCATAGTTACAGTTTTGATCAGTAGCCTGTTCAATTATTTATTGATATTTATTGCACATATCCTTGATGTCAGGTACTCTTTTAGGTCCAGTAGTAATTAAGACACACAAAAAAAATCCTGACTTTATAGAAGAGGGGGCAGACAATGAATAAGATAAGTAAGTACAATACATCATATATAGTGATAAGGAAAGTATAGAAAAAGGTGATGGGAAGCGGTGTGTGTGTATGTATGTGTGTATATGTTTAAAGCCTATAAATTTTGGATAAAGCTTGTAGGGCAAGTTCACAGAGAAGGTGATATGTAAACAAAGACCTGAAGACTTATGCCAGGAAAGAGGAAACGATCCACGTGGTTTTCTGGGTAATGATTGTCTAGAGCAAAGAGAATGCAAAGCCTTTGAGGCCAGAGGGTTCTTGGATGCTATGAATGGGGGACTGTGGGTAGGTGAGAATACACTCAAAACTTTAAACCTTCTTGTAGACACCTCAGGTCTGGAATTGGAACCTCTTCTCAGCTGATGGTCTTTTTGTTATCACCTCTGCTGCAGAGAAAAAGCAGGCTAATTCCAAGTGCCTGCTTGAGGGAGCCCAAGGCAGATAGTATCAGAGAATTTTTCAGCGATGATAACCAATGTTATGGATCGGTCACTTCACTTAATAAAGAGAATGGGGAAAGTGATGGAAAAAACAGAAGAACTGGTTGTTATGTAATTGTAAATTTGAATAACTTCCTTTTTTTCTGAGAGTAGTGTGGTTGGCTAGTGAGTAGAAGCAGGCAGGTTTGGGATGCTCTAGGCCTAATTGTCCATTTGCAGAATGATGGTGAAAGAGGTCAGTCTCTTTGTCTCCCATCACATAGTTCATATCTAGTATGAACCTCCCAAAGTAACTTTTATTCCTGTTTTCAGACAGAATGGGCGGTCACTGCTCCTCTAAGTTATTGCCTAGGATTTCTTTAAATGAAAAATCTACACAGAATGCCTCATAGAATCCTTGCATTGGAGGTGGAGGAAGTTTTGTGAGGGTTCAACTCCTGGAGCTAAGAAAGAGTTAGGTGTCACTGGTGGGGAGCAGGGCCATTGAATGCGGTAGATTGGATTACCTACCAATTTATCCTGGGAGGTGGGAAATGGAGAAAATAGCAGAGCTTGGTTTCTCACACAGGAAAGACCTATAAAAGAGAGAAAGAATGGTAACATAGCAAACCACAGGAAGAAAACAGCTTCTGAGAAGTATGTGGCAGTTTTTTTTTAAAACATGACCTCAAAATCCTTTGTCTTCTAGTCATCTCATCAAGAAGTGGAGTCTATGTCGTCTCCCTTGAACCTTGTGACTGCTTGAACAATACGATGTGGCAGATGTGACATTGTGTCAATTTTGGGGTGCAGACCTTCATATATTGGTAGTTTCCCACTTTGTGTTTTTTAAGATGCTCCCTCTTGGAACCCAGCAACCATGCTGGAAGGAAGCTAAACCTCCCCCACAGAAAGGCCCGGGTGGAGAGGAACCAGCTTCCAGCATGTGTGAGAGTCTTCTTGGAAATAGATCATCCAGTCCTATTTGAGTGACCCAGCTGACATCACATGGAACAGACTTGAGCTATGCCTGCTGAGCCCTGCTCTAAATGAGGATCTGTGAGAAAACAAAGGATTATTGTTACTTCAAGCAATTTGGAGTTATGGTTGGAAGTGGATAAAGGCAGTAAGGTACACTTTAGGCAAGAAGAAGGAAAAATGTCAGGTCTCATGTATAATTGGTTAGTTATTTCAGGTATATATAATATAAACCATGTGATTAAATCATCCTTAACCATTTGGAGTTAATGATTCTATCCTCAGAAAAATGCACATATAAACAACTTTTTGCATACGGAAGCCTCAGGAGCGTATACATTCATCCAAAGCATATAGACCCCTGATTGAGAACCTTTCAGATCACAATCTCTTTCCACCATTCTTTGTTGTAAAGTGGAATTTGCTTTAAGACTAGCAAGGAAAAGGAAAGAACACTGGGTTTCCTCTTACTAAGCCTTGTCTTTTATTCTTACCCTCTCACAGATTTGCAGTTTACTTGCAGATGACGTACAAAACCTATGTATTCCAATTTCTTGGATGATAAAATATGAATTAAAAGCCTGTTCTTCCTTTCTTTCCATTCAAAGGAATGTTAAGATTAAAACAATGAAATGAACAAGTCATAACTTGCCCTTAGAATACCGAATGGATATTTGTTGAATTAATTGTTAGCTGCTGTTAACTGCTGGGGGATTGCTTGATTAGACACCTCAAACCTTTAAGAGTAAGGTTCTTGTGAAACAACTCTGGGATATGGATGGAAGGAGAGTACCAAGGAGCGGAGGAATGAAAAGGGGAGGTCAGTACAGTGTTCTCAATCTCACACCCCCACCCCCCATTACCTTTTCACTCTTCCTTATCCTTAGTTTTTTTAGTCAGTGAAGAGGAACCAGGAGAAACAGAAACTTGCAAAGGATGGTATTAGTTTACACCAAAGCAAAACTTTGCTCATCTGCACAAAGAATTGGAAGCAAGATAAACGAAAATGTCCCCAAATAAAAAAAACCACACAGCGACTGGTTTTTGCATTGGCGTCATTGGGCAAGAAGTCTATTTACATTGTTTCTTATGAGGTCAGTGAAAGGTTTTGAGTAGCCACTCCTTGGCTGCCTGCAGTGGGTCTGAAAATACGAAATAAAACATAAACAGCAGACTTGCCTTGGGTGCAGGGCATTACAACATTCCTTCTTTGCTTTCTGCTGTAACAGATTACATTGTTATTGTATTTGTAGATTGCTATCTCCTATTAAAGAATCCCAGTGTTGGTTAGGGCAAAACCCAAAACACAGGTGATGGAACGCAACCCCCAATATTAAAACCTTCAACAAGGAAGATCTACTGTGACTGTTTTCCTTCCTGTTGTGAAATTGTAACGACGGGGAGGAATAGAGGAATAAAAGCAGAAATCACTTCTGCATGGATTGAAGGCAATTTAGTTTCCGTCAGACATGGTGAAAGTGATCAGTGAATCACAGAATTTTAAACAACAGTTGCCCTGTACAAACCATGTCACAGGATCCCAGATCAAAGATATATGTAATATGCTTAGTTTTCACATCAATTTTGGCTGGACTAAATGGCCTCTAGAAATAGTTCATCACCCCCTTTCCTTTTCATCCTCTCTTTAAAAAAAGAAAAAAAGCACTACAATCAGAATTGAGTCATTATTCAAGGTTGGGTACATTTGCAAATAAACCACTTGCTTATGACCAATCCACAGAAAGTTGATGGGCAGGGCTACCGCCACCCGCAACCCTCATCCCATACTGCATTGGCTTTCTGCCCATCAGCTTTGAAGCTGGCAGCAATCCCCTGCAGGGGTGGTTCAGCTGGGAACAAATGCAGGTGACCTTGAGGGGCCTGTAAAGCAGGTCTTAGGAGGGTAATGACATTGCTTGTTTCATCTTTCTAGGGATATCTAAATGTGTTCAGTGTAACGGTACCTCACTGTCAGGCACATGAAAGAGCCTGAGTGTGAGAGGTGGTTATGTTACAAAATATTCCTGAGTAAATATGTAGAGGGTATATTCTCAGGGGTTTCCTATCAGAGTGTCTTAAGCATTAGATTCCCTTTAAGGAAATCTGTGCCAAAAAGAGACATATAGCTAAGGAAGCTGAGACAGAATGAACCAAATTGATTTATAGCCCACATACAAGGAATAACATCCCTAATTAGCATTTTTTTTAAGAAAAGGAGGCACCAAAGAGAGAATTGCTCTCCCCCCAGCCCCCACCCAGTTGTTTTTATTTTTTCCTTTTTGGTGTTACCAATTGGAGACTTGTATTATGTATTCTATATGATACACAGACTTGTCAGAAATTATTTGGTGTTTTTCCAGTTGTTCCTCTTTCTTGTGGTGGGCTCTGGGAAGAGAGAGAGATCAATCCTGCACGGTCCTTGCTGGTCAGGAGTTCAAACCCTGGCAGGCTGGTCTAGTCACATGGACTAGTAACTTCTATGCAGGAGGATTGAAGGAAGACTTCCGGTCTTGGGATGGAGATCTGCAGTCTTTATTTTGTCAGAAAGTTGGAGTATTCCATGTCTATGAGAATAGAGTTGGGAGAAAGGTGTATATTTCTAGAGGAGGGAATAGTAAGTGCAAAACACATAGGTGGCAATAGCATTAGGGTCCTGGGACCCACTGGTATGTTGGTGAGGCTAGAGCCCAGGAGTGTTAGGGCAGGAAGCCTGGGAAATGATAAAAGAAGCATGCAGGGAACAGATCATGGAACATCTCGTGGGCTGTGCAGGGGCACTTGAATTTTCTCTAAACCCTGGGGATCCTCGCACCGATTTGAGGCAGGTGCCGCCAGTGCCCCTCTCATGTTCTCTCAGTGGTCAGTGTTCCTGACAGGACAGTATTTAGCTACAGGTCTCGGCACTGATAGTTTGCAAGACCGTAAGGAGGCAGACTGAAAGAATCAGGGGTGAACCCGCTTGGGAGCAGCTCTCAAACACTGATGGATAAATATTTCTGCTTCTTTGCTCCTGGGGTGAGACAAATATGCAGCATGCTCTGTAGTCTCCTCGTGGTCCCCAGTGGGCTACAATGTTGGTTGCTCAAGAAGGTTATCTGATTCTTAACACACCAGTATTTCTTCCCAACCCTGCCATCCTTTCAGACCCCGTGGAACCCAAACTTATTAGGGTTTTTAGTTTTTGTGGGTTTGTTTTTGGTTTTTGTTTTGTTTTGTGTGTGTGTTTTTTTTTTTTTGTTGGAATGAGGAGAGACAGATTGATGATGGTGGATATTAGCTGGTTTTCATGAGAATGAAAGTGAGAAGGAAGGACTCCAGAGCAGTTTAGGAAGTATGATTCATAGAAGTTTCAATCTAGCTAGATGTGTCCTGAGAGAGAGGGAAGGAGTCTGGGGTGATTCAAGGTATGGGCTTTTAGACTTGGAGAACCCATTAAACAAAGCTAAGGAAGATGGGGATGGGGAATAAGATTTTGGGTGAAATATAAAGGTTTTAGATTTGATTACACCGAATTTGGGTTATGGCCATGGACAGTGTTAAGCTTTGAGGAGAGAAGTAGCTTGGAGACTACATTCTGGAAGCCAGGCCATCAGCCCATTAAGTAGGAGAGAAGATGTTGGTGGAAGTGGTAGAGGGAGGGAGTAATCCAACAAGGACCAAACTCTGGGAATACCAACCTTTAACAAGCAAATTTAGGAGGGGGAATCTGCTAAATGCAGTGAAAGATGAGGCAAGGGCCAAGGCAGTGATGTCATAGAAGCCAAGAGAGGGAAAGTATCTGGAGAAGGACAAAACAACAGAGAACCCCTTCCCTGCCTCAGCACATCTACACATTAAGAAATCTGGTTTTATTGTGTGGCAAATAGGCTCAGCAAGAGTTGTCTAGAAGCGGGATTGCCTTAATGAATAGACATGAATGATTGTTATTATAGATGACCATGATTTCAGTTGGTATCCTGAAGAATGCAGCTCTCTATTTAGATGACTTGTATGAAGGTGAATACTTATAAAGCTTCTCATTGGGTAAGAATTTTCATTTTGAGATGATTGTTATTTATTCCTTTTAAGTTGATCCTACTTCTGTTTTAATTATCACAGCCTTTAATTTTATGTGGAATAAGAGTAAGTTTTAATCCTATAGCTGTTGCCCCTTTGTGTTTTGAATAACAGCTTTGCTTTCTGCATCCTTTATAGTTAAGAATTTGTTAATGGTTAAGAATTTGTTCTCTGGGGGAGCCTGGGTGGCTCAGTCATTTACATGTCTGACTTTGGCCCAGGTCATGATCTCAAGGTTTGTGAGTTCGAGCTTGTCAGCACAGAGCCTGCTTGGGATCCTCTTTCCCTTTTCTCTGGATACCTCTCCCATTTATTTCCCTTTGTCTCTCTGTCAAATAAATAAATTAAAACTTTAAAAAAAAAGAATTTGGTCTCTGGAGTTAGACTGCTTGGCTAGTCATTATAGTGACTCTGACACTTAATCTGTCAGATCCTGAGGGGAGGTACTTATTTGTGCCTCAGTTTCATCATCTGTAAAATGCAGATAATAATAGAACCTCAGAGGATTCTTCTCAGTGTCCGATGAGTTAATTTATGCAATGTACTTTGAAACATGGGTGGCATAGAGTGAGTGCTTAGTACCTTTTAGTATTAGAAGAACTATTTGTTACTGTATTTTTTATTTATTATTTGTTAGTATTATTAAAAATTGGGTGATAGCATGGTATAAAGGAATAATGATTAGACTAGAAAACAGAAGACTAGGATTCTGCTCTTAGCTTTTCTGTAAATTCTGTGAGCTTAGGCAAGTCTGCTCATTTCTCTGAGTTCACTTTGTTCATCTGTAAAAGATGGAAGTTAGAAAAAAAAATCTTTGCTTGTTTTTAATATTCTGGAAGCCTACCTTTTGCTTAAAAGTCACTGATTAACACAGCGGTCTTAGCTATAGTATGTTTTTCCCTAAGGGAAAGATAAATTGGCAAAAAGGGGAAATCTGAAAATATTTCCATTATGCAAATGCTTTCTGGAAAGTACAACAAATGTTTTGGTTTATTTTCATGTAATTCCTTTCATAGGCTGAAATATTTAAATCACTGGTTTATGTTACTGTCAGATGGCTTATCTTTTCTTTTTTATGTGTACTTAGAGTTGGAACATACCCAATTATTTTTCATTATTTTGCCGTTTTTTCATTCTTATAAAAAAATCAATTTTTATGCGTGTATTTCATTTGCCAATGCTACAGTCTGCAAAAAATCAATCCACTGAATTATTCTTTTAGGTTTTAAACATGACAGATGTAAATAAAATAATAATGGCATAACATGGTATTTTCTTACATCTTTGCACGTTTTTGAGATCTGAAAGTTGATCCTTGTTCTTCTTCTGTACTTAGTCCAGTGAATTTTTCCTCTGAAGAGTTATTTTTCATGTGCACACACGGGGGAGCCTTTGAGACACTGGTTTGAATGTTGTGCTTTCAATGAGTCTAAGCTCATGGAGTGGAATTCTCCATTGCCAGGGGTATGGTAGGGCAAGACTGGCCGGAGCTCTGAATTAGGTTTCCCCAGTGTTCACTGTCAGGTCTGAGGCCCAAGAACCCATTCATAGTGCTCTTCTAAAAATAGAATGCTTGTTATCACCTAATATAAAAGGGTAGATGTACCAAAACAGAATATCTAAGGCAGATTCAGTATTTTCTAATGCCTCAGTAAGAAGTACTTGAGAGCATATATAGGTGGGGGGGGAGCTGTCTCTTCAGGTAAAATGGGAGGAAGTCAGACAGAAACTCAAAGGAACCTCTGAAGTGATTCTAAATCCATTCTTGTATAGAAAACAATCTAGAAGCACAATGGAAAACTGCAGAAGTGAAAGGCTTGAGTTGATGCTCTTGGCCTCTAGCTCTGTTTGATGTTTTAGGAAAATTCAGCAGAGCAATTTTTCTTTATTTTGAACCCAATTTTGGGGTCCCTAACAACATAAATAAACCTATAAAAAATATCACTGGTGGTAGCCCCACAGATCCATGAAGAAGTATTATGAATGACTGGGGCTTCCCTTTGCCCTAGTTTATTTGGAAGTATTGATGGTTATCACAGTCATTTGTGAATGCTTTGCTCAGGAGATAAAATTTTAAGTGCATTTGAAAATGATGATTCATGAGAAAATCAATACTGCTGATTTTTTAATGCTGTTTATATATTGACAAAAACCCTTAAGCAGTGATTTTCTTATATAAAGCCTATGGTACACTGTATTAATAAAAATGTATATAAAATTAGACAGACTATGCTTTATAATAACTTGGTCAGTAGGTATAAGTCATCTCCCTTCTCATTGGCAGCCATGTTACATCCTCCATAGTTTGCATTAAACTCTTTGTCGTTCCTTTTCTCTAATCTTTTCCACAATACTCTCATTCATTTTCATGGTTTCACCCATTAACTTATGTGTCCAACCTGAGCTTCCAACATAGACTCCAGTTATACATTTCACATTGCACACACCTACCTGGATATAGAAGTCAAATACAGTAAGTCATCCACCAACTTTGCCCTCCTTCCTCTACTTGCCTTCTCAGCTGCCTGCTTTGCTGCCCCCCTGCCCCTGCTCACCAGTACCTCCTGCATTTCCCAGTTCTGTTCTTGAACCATCATTTTTTGAGCCACTAAAACTTGAAAATTGAGGGCCTTTTTTTGACACTTACCTGTCTTAGGTTCTTAGGTCATAACTTTCCTAGACTACCCTCAGGCTTGTTGGCTTGCTAAAAGGACTCATAGTACCTAGAACAACTGTCACACTCATGGTCATGGTTGATTGCAGTGAAAAGATAGGACTAAAATGAGAAAAGGGAAATATAGAATGAAGACAAGAAGAAACTAGATTCAAGCTTATAAAAGTTTGGTCCCAGTGAAGTTGCATGAATGCACTAAATCTGAGTAATGATGTATGACAACTCCTGCAAATTATTGCCAAGTAGGGAAGCCCACCTGAGCCTTCATGTCCAGGGTTTTTATTGGGGTCATTTATGTAGACATATCGTGCTAGCATGACTCCTCTCATCTACCCAGACTCCAGATATGCAGGAGAAAGCATTCACCAGAAATCACATTGTTAGCATAAATTAGGTGATGAAACTGATAATTCATGGTCCAAGGCCTCAGTCACATAGCACTCACCAGGCAGAATGTGCTTGGGCTTGGAGCCAGCCAAGGACTGGTTCTGAAGATAAGTCTTTTTTGAGAATGTGGAAGGGTTTGAGCAACCCAGGCCCGATGAGTTAGCCTGTATGTATATATAATCAAGTGATTATTGGTTGGTATGTATATATAATCAAGTGATTATTGGTTAAACAGGTAAATGTTTGCGTTCTAGCTCTCTGAGGACTAAAATGAAACGGGGTTAAGATAATGCTGGACGCATATATACTAAATGAATGTTAGATCATGGTTTATTGTTGTTGTATGTGTCCTTTCCTGTACAATACTGCTTGTGCTTATCTAGTCTAAGACCTTACTGCTTTCACCTTTTAGGGTGTTAGCTTCCCATGTCTGTGAACTTAGGATAAGTTACGCTGCACTAACAAATAATCCATAAAACTAAGTAGCTTACAAAAAATAAAGTACTTTTTGATCCTGGTACTTGCTCATTAAGAGTTGACTGTAACTCTTTTGCATATTATTGTCACTCTAGGACCTAGACTGAATGAGCAGCCCTAATATGGGATATTGTGGCAAAGATAAGGTAAGGGAGCATATTATGGAATCATACAGTGACTCTCAAAGTTTTACTTGGAAGTCGTACATATTCTTCTTAGTCCTATTTTATTCTTTAAAGCAAATCTTAAAGCCAGGCCTGAGAATATATAGCCAGGATTAAGATTATATAATAGTACCTTGGTAGGTGCTGGTGAATGTTTAGGCAATAATATACTCTGTCAACTTTCTACCTGGCTTTTGGCGTCCAGATTTCTTCTACCATTGACACACACCAATTTGTCTTGTTGACCATCACCAAGTCTATGTCCTCAAAGTTCAGTGTTGGCAAAGTATTCCTCTTCTCTAAAACGGCTTTAATTTATAGTCTTCTATTGGCTAGTCCTGCAAGCCCTCTTATAAGCTCAATCACCCATGACTGTCCTATACTCCATTGAAACCAGAATATTCTTCTGCACCAGGCTCATTTTATCTTGGCACCTTCTACACCGTTGCTTGTGACATACGTTCACTCAGAATGAGGAACCTTTCCTGAAGTAACCTACCATTTTATTCACCAGTAAATTTTCCACACAGCCAGTGGCTTACCTATAGTCATGCCCAAGATGCGTATGGGAGAATAAATGTTGCTCTAGTGCTGCAAAGATGTCCAAGTACTTTTCACCGACAGTTAGAGGCCAGGCCAGTGGGTGCAGGTAGGCTGAAATCCAGCCTTCGCTAAGCCAAATTCTGATGGGGTTTGAGGAATGATGTCTTTTTTCTAACTTGCATGAAAGCGCTGCATTGTGAACTTTTCCCCGAGGGTCTTTGTATATTAATAGGAAACTTCTTATATTGAACCTTTGTGCTACCAAAGGACGCTATATGTAGAAGTCATCACAGAAGAGAGGGAGAAAAATGTTGTGTTGGCTCGGCTTTCTTGAAATTTTAAAGTTCTAGGTCACAAAGTCATGTGCCCAGTTAGCATCCTTTGAATTATGTGACACAAGATATCCTGAGTCTCAGCCCTCAGTACTTCTAGGGACTTCATGAGGTGGGATCTACAGACAGTGCTGTTCTCTCCACTCAACTTTTAGTTGTCTGGGGGGCAGCACACCTCTTCCTGCAGAAAATAACTCTTGAGGCCCACAATAGCCAACTAAGAGTAAAAATGAAGAAAAGTAACTAGTTCAGTTTTGCTTGGTAAAAAGACCCAAAGCCCCGTTTCATGAAAGTGTTTTTAAAAATAAAAACCAGTCCCTGGAATGGAGCAAATAGCCCAAATGATTCATTTGGTTGAGAGATTTTTGAGGTTTTTCCCTGGTTAGGATTTTAAAAATGGCTCCAGAAGAAATCGGTCCCATATTTGTTACTAAAGGGGAATATTGCCTTATAGCCCACACAACAGTTAGTAGGAGTGGAGAGGAGAGCTGCGGTGCTTCGCTTGCCCAGGGCAGGCGAACTGTGAGTGTCGGACCCTCATTACTGCTTGGTGAGTCTGCACTGCTGGCAGTGAATGCTGTTGGGCTCGGCACAGCGGCTTTAAAGCAGATAAAACCACTGTGCATGTTGTCAGCAGTGTGATGTTTTGTTTTTTAAACAGTATTTTACTTACGCTTCTCTCTCATGTCAAGGGGTTAGTTTCTTCAATTACTCAGGTAATAAACCAAACAAAGAAAAATCAACATCATTCACTTCAGCACTAATGAGATCCTGAATAGCCAGATAGAGATGATAGAGAATATTGAATGGAGGTAAATTGAGTACATAACTTTTCTGTCCTTCTGTTTAGAATTTTGGTGTTAGAAGTAGAATATGGAATTAATTGGTCTTTGCCTGGAAAGAGACTTGACTTGAATCCTAGAGAAGATGAAGTTTGATCAACCCAACACATGTCCCCTTCACTAGTGGAGAAACACAAGGACATTTGTGTTGTCATACATATTATGAATTTTTAAACATTAGTGCATTTGTGTCATTTGGGGTCACTGTCATTACCATGACACAAAATGGTCACACCTCATACGTACGGGCTTTGAATTCCTTCATACAGAACTTGACAATCATGACTGGCCAGTGAGTAAAACAGTCCAATCTTTTCCTCGATCTCTGAGGATTTTGTTACTGTTTCTAAGTCCAAGTAGACTTTCTGGAACCAGGTCACAATGAGACATGTTGGGCCTGTTGCATATATTCTACGTAGGAAAGATGTTTGTATCTGGGATTAAGTAAATTGTCCTTTTCAGGAATGGCTTTTCCTCTTATAAGATGCTATTGAATAATATATTTTACTTTGCTTTTGCTTTCATTTGAATGTATTCCCCACGTATGTCAAACTGATGGGTTGCTATATAATTATCATTTTAGAGAGATGCAGGTCCTCAAGATCTCCTTTTAATGAGTAAGAACCCATTGTCTACTGATGAGTATGATAGTTCCATGATGGGTTACTCTTTGTAGTTCTGTGGTCTTGGTTCTCTGTAGGACTCAGGCAGTAGATGCTGATTTCTCTGTTGGAGTGGTCACTCCTGAGACTTTTGACTAAGCCAGCAGCTCATTTTTTTAATAGAGGCCTGAATGTCTCCCAAGATCCCCAGTCTCTTGTAGCTTTTGGACATAATTTCTTCAAAATATGTTTTATTATTATTTTTAAATTTAAATTCAAGTTAGCATACAGTTTAGTGCTGGTTTCAGGAGTAGAACCCAGTGATTCATTACTTACATATAATACCCAGTGCTCATCCCACAAGTGTCTTCCTTAATGCCCATCACACATTTAGCCCATTCC
Source organism: Paguma larvata (assembly GCA_030068075.1). NCBI lineage: Eukaryota > Metazoa > Chordata > Mammalia > Carnivora > Viverridae > Paguma > Paguma larvata. Next base: position 105,917,010 of record CM057826.1, read on the forward strand.
TTCACCCACCTCCCCTCCAGCAACTCTCAGTTTGTTCTCTGTATTTAAGAATCTCCTCTGGTTTGCCTTTCTCTCTGTTTTTATCTTACTTTTCCTTCCTTTTCAGTGTGTTCGTTTGTTGTTTTTCTTAACTTCCACATGAGTAAAAATCATATATTTGTCTTTATCTCACTAGCTTACTTCACTCAGTATAATATACTCTCATTCCATCAATGTCGTTGCAAATGGCAAGATTGCATTCTTTTTGGTTGCTGAGTAGTGTTCCACCATATATATACATCACATCTTCTTTATCCATTTGTCAGTCAATGGACCTTTGGCTCTTTCTATTATCTGGTTATTGTTGATAGTGCTGCTATAAACATTGGGTTCATGTGCCCCTTTGAATCAACATTCTTGTATCCTTTGGATAAATATTTAGTGCAATCATGAGTTATAGGTTAGTTATATTTTTGATTTTTTTTGAGGAACCTCCATACTGTTTTCCAGAGTGGATGCACCAGTTGGCATTCCCACCAACAGTGCAAAAGGGTTCCCCTTTCTCTGCATCCTTGCCAACATTCGTTGTTTCCTGAGTTGTTCATTTTAGCCATTCTGATGGGTATGAAGTGGTACCTCATGTGGTTTTCATTTGTATTTTCCTGATGATGAGTGATGTTGAGCATCTTTTCATGTGTCTTTGAGCTGTCTGGATGTCTTCTTTGAAGAAGTGTCTATTCATGTCTTTCGCCCATTTCTTCACTGGATTATTTGTTTCTTTGGGTGTTGAGTTTGGTAAGTTCTTTGTAGATTTTAGATACTAACCCTTTATCCAATATGTCATTTGTAAATATCATCTCTCATTCTCTTGGTTGCCTTTTAGTCTTGTTGATTATTTCCTTCACTGTGCAGAAGGTTTTTATCTTAATGAGATCCCAAAAGTTCATTTTTGCTTTTGTTTCCCTTGCCTCTGGAAACATGTCTAGTAAGAAGATGCTGTGCCTGGGGTCACAGAAGTTGCTGCCTGTTTTCTCCTAGGATTTTGATGATTTCCTGTCTCACATTTAGGTCTTTGATCTATTTTGAATTTATTTTTGTGTATGGTGCAAAAGTTGTCCAGTTTCATTTTTTTGCATGTTGCTGTCCAGTTTTCTCAACACCATTTGCTGAAAAGACTGTCTTTTTTTCATTGGATATTCTTTCCTGCGGTGTCACAGATTAGTTGGCCATACGTTTGTGGGTCCATCTCTGGGTTCTCTATTCTGTTCCATTGATCTCTGTATCTGTTGTGCTAGTACCTACTGTCTTGATGATTACAGATTTGTAATACAGCTCAAATTCTGGAATTGTGATGCCTCCAGCTTTGGTTTTCTTTTTCAATTATTCTGGGTCTTTTCTGGTTCCCTACAAATTTGAAAATTGTTTGTTCTAGCTCTGTGAAGAATGCTAGTGTTTTTTGATGGGGATTGCATTGAATGTTTAGATTGCTTTGTGTAGTATCAACATTTTAACAGTATTTGTTCTTCCAGTCCATGAGCATGGAATGTTTTTCCAAATCTTTGTGTCTTTTTCAAATTGTTTTATAAGCTTTGTATAGTTTCAGCATAAAGATCTTCTAATTCTTTGGTTAGGTTTATTCCTAGGTACCTTAATTAAAAAAATTTTTTTAAATGTTTATATTTGAGATAGAGAGAGAGGCAGGCAGAGAGAGAAGGAGACACAGAATCCGAAGTAGGCTCCAGCCTCTCTTAGCTGTCAGCACAGAGCCCAGCAAGGGGCTCAAACTCAGTATTTGAGATCATGTAAGATCAATGTGAGATCATGACCCAAGTCCAAGTTGGACAGTTAGCCAACTGAGCCACCCAAGTGCCCCTATTTCTAGGTATCTTAAGGTTTTTGTTGTAATTGTAAAAATGGAACTGATTCCTTGATTTCTTTTCTGCCTCTTCATTATTGGTGTATAGAAATGCAACCGATTTCTTTAGGTTGATGTTATATCCTATGACTTTGCTGAATTCATATGTCACTTCTAGCAGTATTTTTGGAAATCTTTTGGGTTTTCCACATAGAGTATCATGTCATCTGTGAAGAATGAAAGTTTGACTTCTTCCTTGCCAATTTGTATGCATTTTATTTCTTTTTGTTGTCTGATTGCTGAGCCTAGGACCTCTAGTACTATGTTGAACAACATTGGTGACAGTGGACATCCCTGTCATGTTTCTGACCTTCAGGGGAAAGCTCTCAATTTTTTTCCCATTGAAGATGATATTAGTTGAGGGTCTGTCATATGTGGCCTTTATGATGTTGAGGTATCTTCCTTCTATCTGTACTTTCTTGAGGATTTTTATCAAGAAAAGATGTTGTAGTTTGTCAAATGCTTTTTCTGCATCTATTGACAGGATCATATGACTCTTATCCTTTCTTTTATTAATGTGGTATATCACATTCATTTATTTGCAAATATTGAACCAGCCCTGCTGCCCAGGCTTAAATCCCACTTGATTGTGGTGAATAATTCTTTTAATGTACTGTTGAATTCAGTTTGCTAGTATCTTGTTGAGAATTTTGCATTTCCAGGCTCATCAGGGGTATTGGCTTGTAATTCTCCTTTTCAGTGGAGGCTTCATCTTGTTTTAAAATGAGGTAATGCTGGCTTCATAGAATGAGTTTGTAAGTTTTCCTCCCATTTCTATTTTTTGGAATAGTTTGAGAAGAATAGGTATTGACTCTTCTTTAAACTTCTGGTAAAATTCCCTTGGGAAGCCATCTGGCTCAGTACTTATATTTGTTGGGAGATTTTTGAGAACCGATTCAATTTCTTTGCTGGTTATGAATCTGTTCAAATGTTCTATTTCTTCCTGTCTCAGTTTTGGTAGTGTGCAAGTTTCTAGGAATTTGTCCTTTTCTTCCAGATTGCCCATGTGTTGGCATATGATTTTTCATAGTACTCTCTTATAGTTGTTGGTATTTTTGTACTGTTGGTTGTGATCTCTCCTCTTTCATTCTTGATTTTATCTCTTTGGATCCTCTCTCTTTTCTTTTTGATAAGTCTAGCTAGGGATTTATCAGTTTTGTTTATTCTTTCACAGCACGAGCATTTAGTTTCATTGATCTGTTCTACTAGTTTTTTTGTTTATGTATCATTTGTTTCTGCTCTAATCTTTATTATTTTCCTCCTTCAGGCTTTATTTGCTGCTCCTTTTCTAGCTTCTGTAGGTGTAAGATTAGGTCGTATATCAGGGACATTTTTTGCTTCTTGAAATAGGCCTGAATTGCAATGTACTTTCCTCTTAGGATCTCCTTTGCTGCATTTCAAAGGATTTGAATTGTTGTGTTTTCACTTTCATTCACTTCCATGTATTTGTTATTTCTTCTTTAATTTCTTGGTTAACCCATTTATTCTTTAGTGGAATGTTCGTTAACCTCCAGTGTATTTAAGGGCTTTCCAATTTTTTTTTATGGTTGATTTCAGGTTTCATAGTTTTATGATCTGAAAATATGCAAGGTATGATCTCAACTTTTTTGTACCTATTGAGGGCTGATTTCTGACCCATTATGTGATTTTTTCTGGAAAATGTTCCATGTGTACTCTAGAAGAATTTGAATTCTGTTGCTCTAAGATGAAATGTTCCGAATATGTTTGTTAAGTCCATCTGGGCTAGTGTGTCATTCAAAGCCATTGTCTCCTCATTGTTTTTCTGCTTAGATGATCTGTCCATTGCTGCAAGTGGGGTATTAAAGTCCCCTACTATTATGGTGTTATTATTAATGAGTCATTTTGTTTGTTACTAATTGATTTACATATTTAAGTTCTCCCAAGTTGTGGGCCTAAATATTTATAATTGTTAAATCTTCTTAATGGATAGATCCCTTAATTATGATATAATGCCCTTCTTCATCTCTTGTTATGGTCTGTTTTAAAATCTAGTTTATCCGATATAGGTATGGCTACTCCAGGTTTTTTTTTTTTTTGACCTCCGTTAGCATAATAGATGGTTCCCTATCCCCTCACTTTGAACCTCCTGGTGTCTTTAGGTCTGAAATGAGTCTCTTATAGGCAGTATATACATGGATCTTGTTTTTTATCCATTCTGATGTCCTTTGTCTTTTGGAGCATTTAGTACCTTTACATTCAAAGTGATTATTGAAAGATACGAATTTATTGCCATTGTGTTACCTGTAGAGTTGGTTCTTCTGGTGATATTCTCTGGTCCTTTGCAGTTTTTTGTTTTGTTTTGTTTTTGCTTTGGTCTTCTTTTTTTTCTCCACTTAGAGAGCCACCCTTAAGATTTCTTTCAGTGCTGGTTTAGTGGTCATGAATTCCTTTAGTTTTTGTGTGTCTGGGAAAGTCTTTATTTCTCCTTTTTTAAAAAATTTTTTAAAAAACTATTCAGTTTTCACAGACAGAGAGCAAGAGCAGGGGAGGGGCAGAGAGAGAGAGGAGACACAGAGTCTGAAGCAGGCTCCAGGCTCTGAGCTGTCAGCACAGAGTCCAACACTGGGCTCAAACTCACCAGCTGTGAGATCATGACCTGAGCCAAAGTCGGTTGCCCAACCAACTGAGCCACCCAGGTGCCCCTCTCCTTCTTCTCTAAATACAGCCTTGCTGGATAAAGTTCTCTTGGCTACATATTTTTTTCCATTCAGCACTTTGAATATTTCCTGCCACTACTTTCTGGTCTGCCAAGTTTCAGTGGACAGATCTACTGCTAACCTTATGTGTCTACCCTTGTAGGTTAAGGACTTTTGTCTCTAGCTGCTTTTAGAATTCTCTGTCTTCAAATTTTGCAAGTTTCACTATCCTACCTTGTAAGGTTGACCTGTGTTTGTTGATTTTGAGGGGAGTTCTCTGTGCTTCTTTGACTTGGATGCCTGTTTTCCTCTCCATATTAGGGGAGTTCTTAGCTGTAATTTGTTCAAATAAACCTTCTGCCCCTTTTCCCACTTTTTCTGGGACTCCTATGGTATGGATATTACTTCATTTTATGAGATCGCTACATTCTCTTAGTCAACCCTCATGGTCTAGCAATTTCCTCTCACTCTTATTTATCTTCATTATTTTCCATAATTGTATCTTCTGAATCACCTATTCTCTCCTCTGCTTCTTCTATCCTTGTTTGACCGTATCCAGTCATTGTGGCATCTCAGTTACAGCATTTTTTATTTCAGCCTGTCTAGTTTTCATATTGTTGATCTCTGCAGCAAGGGTTTCTCTGGTGTCTTCTCTACTTTTTTTCAAGCGCAGCTAATTGTCCTATGACCATTGTCCTAAATTCTTGTTCATATATGATCGCTTATAGTTGTTTTGAGCAGGTACCTGGTTGTGGTTTCTTTTTGACCTTTGTTTTGAGGAGAATTTCTGTCTTGTCATTTTGGCTAAAAGTTTCTGTCTTTTGTGTGTTTTAAAAGCTGTTGTGTTTCTTGCACCTGAAAGTACTACTATATTAAATGGGGGTCATACACGGTCCAGGGCCTGGCACTGCAGGAAGTGTTTCTGGTGTAGGCTGTGTGTACACCACTCGTGTGTTTTGGCTGCTCTTTCCTACTGGTCAGTCTTCTGCAGAGCTCCTCCTTGCTTTAAGAGAGGAGTATTTGGACCTTTACCTAGTGTGCTTTGATTTATTTGTTGAAGTAAGCCTGGAAAAGAGGGGGCAAAAAAACCTGATCCCAGGAAAAGAGATAAGAGATCCCCAAAAAGGGAACAACAACAAAAAACCAAATAAGAGAATAAAAAAACTATAAGGCTAATTCTAAACAAAAAGGAAGGAGAAAAAAAGTAAAAAGAAAGAAAAAGAAAAGCCTGATGCAAAAAACAAACAAAAAAACCCAAAAAACAAATAAGAAAGTATGAGCCTGATTCCAAAAGAAAACAAAGAGAAGAAAGGAAAAATGGGATACAAAAAGTAAGCCTGGTCCTATTTCCATCAGAACTGTAGGTATCATTTTGAAGTACTCAATTTTCAGTACATTTGGTGCATATGGGCTGATGGCTGTGCTGGTCTTCTGGAGGAGAGGTCCACTGCATTGGCTCAGGGTCAGTAAATGAGCAGTTGCTGGGCATGGAGGGTTGGGGTTTGGTGTAAGCGAGTCCTGCCTCCACTGGGGGGAGGTTCTCTGACGTCCCCACCATGCTAGTGATGGGTGGGAGAAAATGGCACCACCCCAATGTCTCATCCCTGGACCAAGGATCTCACAGCTCCCACTTTTGAGGCAGCCCTCACAAGATAGGGCAGCCAGCTTCCCCTGCTCTACAACTCTCTTTAGTTTTTCCTTTGATGTGCTGCTGGGATTCAAAACCACGTGGATCTGCTCTGCTGCTCTGGAGTAGAGCCTCTCTATCTTGTGCCTGAAGCTCTTTCTCCCTGAAAAACGGTCCCACACCTGCACGGTGTGTGCATTCTGTAGCGTAGCACCCCTAAAAGCAACAAACGTTATGTTCTCTCTGGGTGTGCCTCTTGCCTCTGCTGATGAAAGGCCTTTGGCTGGTGCCTGAAGGGTCTTTTGTCCTTGGGGAGACAATATACCCTCTTGTAAAAGGATTCCAGGAAGGGGAATGGTTCTATGTACTCTGGGGCCATTTCCCTTCTCCCTAGGAGTATGCACACCACAACTCTGCTCCGGAGAAAGTTGCCCACTTCCACAACCTCAAAGTTAGACCCCAGGCACTGTTTGCCAACAAAAACAAAAAAACAAAACAAAAGCAAAACTTTGACACTGAGTACTTCTTGCTCCCCAATGCATGGTCCAGAGAGGTTTTCCTCTTATGTGAACTCGATGCCACACTTTAACAACCCGTCTTCTTCATCTTCCACACTGGGTTAGATTTTGCTAACTTCCTCTCAGTGCTCCATATACATTCTATTTCTTCAAAGTCATTAAAATACAACAGTTCTTCAATCCATGGATGTCATTTATGGTAATAAAGAATATTTTGCTCTGAAAGGGCCATTTATCTATGCTTGTTCCCTTATTTTTCCTGGAATATTTGAGTGTCTGATATGTGGTTGGCGTTGTGGTAGACACTGGAAGTTGACTAGTGGAGTCCATGTCCAAATGCAGTCTTTGGCCTTATAGTATTTTTAATAGTTACAACTTAATGGAGGCTAACAGAATTAATCAGGCAGTTGCCGTATCTCGTGTGAATGCCGTAATGGGGAATCACAGTGAGCACCCAAGAAGGATGGTTTGGTTGCCTTTATGTGCTAGGAAATGTGCTATATGCTGAGTTTACAGTTAAGTAACAAAATAGACATGGCCCCTGTCATTATGATACTTACTGTTGGGGAAAACTGGTATCGATTGAATATTGCTATTAAGAAAAACATGAGTATGATGAAAGAATCTATGAGGGATGTAATTTAGACTGAGTGTTCGAAGAACATGAATCTTAGATGACATTTAGGCTAAGACTTAAGGTATGAGTAGTAGCTAGTCAACTGCAGCCGGGGAGGAAAGGGACTGTATGTGGAAAGAAGATCCTGTGCTAAGGGATGAGGCAAGCAGGAGCACGAAGACTCTTAGAGCAGGATGTTTCATGTCATTATGTCATTGTGTGCAGTGAGGGGGTGGAAAAAGAGCTATAAGGCATTAGGCTGGAGGGTGACCAGGGTCACATCATAAGGAGGCTTCTCAGTCATAGGAAGGAGTCTTGACTTGATCTTGATGGGGAAAGAGATGTGTTCAAGCAGGAAGGAGGCATGATCAGATGTAGATCTTTGGAAACTTACTCTGGCCGCAGTAGTGAATTAAGTTGTGGGACACACTGGGTGACATAGAGACTAGATAGGAGGCTGTCGCAGGAATCTAGACTAAGGAATTCAGTAGGAAAGATTGTTAGGTGTGTGGGCTCTAGGGCCAAAATCCCTGGGCTTGAATCCTACCTCTGTCACTCTGTAGCTAGACAGCTTAGTACTTGTGTGGGTCACTGTTTTTGCTTCTGTAAATTTAGCATGATAATACCGATGCCGATGTCATTGGGTTGCTGTGGCTTAGTCACCATTTAGTCCTCAGAGCAATTTGTGGCCCTGCAGTATTTGTCGTTCAGGCTGTGCTCTGTGAAAAGGCTCACAGTGGAGGGGAGATGGGAACTTGCTCTCAACTTCAAAGCCATGTGCCCTGGAGGGAGATTCCTTATTGAGGAGAGGGATGTCTTTTATAATTTATCCATCCAAGAAGATCATCTCTTTGACCAGGTGATTATGCTCATGGGAAACTGGAAACAATGCCTTGATAATCTATTTGGAGAAGAGATGATAGGTGAAAGTATCCCATGTGATTCTGTTTGCTTTTTCCTGTTTAATTCTGATGGTGTCATGGGTGAGGCAGGTGACCTCCATCAGGCAATTTATGAAACATTGTTGAGAAGGAACATGGCAAAATATTCAGGGACATCTTCAGGGTTTACGCTCGGATTTAGTATTACTCTCAGAGTTAATGATTATTCCGAGTTTTGCTGGGGGCTTAGACTACCTAGGCAACACAGAAGTTTCTTTGATAAGCTCTTTAGTCTTCTCTCCTCTTTTTTAAATCTCCAGGTGGAATTCCACTTGGTTCTTTAGCTGGTATCATTCCTTTTCACTCTCCTTCCCCTCTTTCGTTCTTGGTAACAACTCATAAAAATGATGGTGTTTTGGGGGAACAAGCAAAAAGAGCTAGTTGGAATTTATAGGCACAGACATGTTTTGTGCCTATAAAATTGCTTTGCTTTGCCTTGCCACAATACATTATAATGTCAGATATGAGTTGTTTATATTTTGGAGGCTGTTTTCATTTTTTACTGTTTTGTTTTTGAACTGAACGAAAACCTGTAACAGCACTATCAGATAAACCAGCAGTCCTGTCTCAACGGGATTTTTCAAGGAAAGACAGGCTTGGTAACAGTGTTGAGGACTATGGTAGGTTGAGTACTGTTCCCCATTCCCCCTACTAGTTATCCATGTCTTGATCTCTGAAACCTGTGACTATGTTATGTTACCTGGCAAGGGGGAATTAAAGTGGCAAATGGAATTAAGGTTGCTAATCTTAAGACTTTGAGATAAGATTTTCCTAGATCATCTGGGTGGGCCCTATGTAGTCATAAGGGTCTTTAAGAGTGGAAAAAGGAGTCAGTGGAGTGTCAAAATAATGCAGCACGAGAAAGACTCAGCCAGTTATTGACTGCTTTGGAGATGGAGAAAGTGGGCTGTGAGGGAAGCCTAACCTCTAGAAACCTCTAGAAATAGGAAAAGGCAAGAACATGAATTCTCCTCTAGAGCCCTCAGAAATGGATGCAGCTCTGCCACCTCTAATTTAGGCTGGTGAGACCTACTCAGGACCTCCGGTGTTCATAATTGTAAGATAATTCACTTGTATTATTTTCAGTGACTAAGTTTATGATAATGTGCTACAGCAGCAAACTAATGAGTCCTGACATTGCAAGTGGTAAAAATCTAGAGAACACGGAGTCTATATTTGTAAAAGAAGCATTGTTAAATACATTACAAGTGTTCTGTAACTCTAAGGCAATTAATCACTGGGTGGAAAAGAATCTAGAGGAGAGTTAGCAAACTAAAAACCATCAAGGCCTAGAGAGGTGGTGCAGATGAGGGAGACTGACCAGGTCGGGGAGAACAGGAGGAGAGTGTGGCGGACCAGAAAGTTCCTGGCCAGGCTTGGGGGCCAGAGCCTGCTCAGCTCCAGGTGTTTGTTGCTGTGAGGGAGTGTGAGCTGTGACTAGGTCTTCCAGTCATTTTCAATAGAAGCCAACATTTTGGAAATCTAATGTAAATGATCCTAATAATTAACTCTAGCACTTTAAATAAAACCCTCCAACCAACCAAATGAAAGATTGCCTCAGCACATGCACTGCTGAATGGATATAGCCCATGAGCCCATATTTTGAGACTCCTAGTCTAGAAGTGCAGTTACCCTGAGTGACCTGTCTTTATCACGCTTCTGAGTAAAACATTCCCAGATCCTTTTCAGAGGGTGAGAGACTGGTTTAGCAAAATTAATAATTGAGCTAGTTGCTAATATATATTAGGTTTCAAGTCTCAGTGGGTCTCATTGCAAAAGCCAAGTTTGGTTTTTATTTTTCACCTTACTGCCTGTAAGTTAAAAGAAAGAGATTAATAATGGTGCAGAGAGAAAAGGAGAGATGGAAAGAAAACATTTCCTGAGCACAAAATACCTATCAGTAATTAAACAGGATTATAAGCTTTCTATCCTTTTATTCTCACAACAATTTTATGATGTAAGAAATATTCTCATTTTCCATGTAAGAAACCAGAATCCAAGAGAGCCAGGCAACTGGCACTTGGTTACACAGCTTATATGAGTGAAGCATATTCAGAAGAACAGAATTATTTTTTTCCCCCAGGGGTTAAGGTTTTTCAAGAGAAGTAGGGAGTATTTTCTCTGGGCTGGAGACAGGAAGAAAATGGTACAAGCTGCAGGGAACTTGCAGGTGCTGACAGCTGCAGGGACTTGCCTTTTTTTGGTACAGGTGGCAAATAAGGTTATCTGTTAAGCTGAAGGGGCTGGGTGTCAGATTGGCTGCTTCAGGAGAGAAGAGGGTGAACACCAGAGGAGCATGCTTGGGAGATTGAGACATGATATGAAAGTGATGGGTAGACCACAGACAGATGGCTTTGAGTCGAATGGGGGTACACACCCTTGGTTCTTAGGGCAGCATCCCTCATAAGTATGTAACCAGAGAGGAATGGAATGACCAAGGTGGGCCATTGGCTAGGTAAACATAGAAAGGTTAAGAAAGCTGGGTGACTCAACTTCATTAGTCCCTAGGAAGTTCAAATTAAACCCACAGTACCAGTACTATACTACATCCACTATAATAGCGAAAATAGAGAAATTGACAATACCAGTGAGCATGTAGGACAGCCGGAATGCAAACTTTGATTTGTTTTTATGGCTGAGTAATGTTCCATTGTGTGTGTGTGTGTGTGTGTGTGTGTGTGTGTGTGTGTATACACACCACTTCTTTTTTATCCTTGTATCTATCGATGGGCACTTGGGCTACTTCTGTAATTTGACTCTTTTCAGTAATGCAGCAATAAACATAGGGGCGCGTGTAACTTTTTGAGTTAGTATTTTCATATTCTTTGGGTATGAAAGAATTCTTTGGGTATTTCATAATTCTATTTTTAACTTTCTGAGGAACCTCCATATACTCTTCTACAGTGGCTGACCCAGGATGTGTTCCCAACAGTGCACCATGGTTCCTTTTTTTCACATCTTTGCCAAGACTGGTCATTTCTTGTGTTTTTCATTTTAGCCACTTTGACAGGTGTAAGGTGAAATCTCATTGTGGTTTTGGTGTGCGTTTCCCTGATAATGAGTGATGTTGAGCATCTTTTCATGTGTCTCTCTGTGGGCCATCAGTATGTCTTCTTTGGAAAAAACATCTGTTAAGTCTTCTGTCTGTTAAGTCTTTCCATTTTTAATGAAATTATTCATTTTTTGATATTGAATTGTTTAAATTATTTATTTCTTTTGGATACTAACCGTTTATCATATATGTCATTTGTAAATAGCTTTTCCCATTCACTAGATTGTTTTAGTTTTGTTGATTGTTTCCTATGCTGGCCAGAGGCTTCTTATTTTGATATAGTCCCAATAGTTGATTTTTGCTTTTGTTTCTCTTGCCTCAGGAAACATATCTAGCAAAATATTGCTATAACTGTTTTTACAGAAGGTACTGCCTGTGCCTAGTGTTTTTATAGTTTCACATCTCACATTTAGGTTCTCCGTCTATTTGAGTTTATTTTTCTGTATGGTCTAAGAAAGTAGTCCAGTTTTGTTCTCTAGCATGTAATTGTCCAGTTTTCCTAACACCATTCATTGAAGAAATTGTCTCTGCTCCCATTGTACATTGTTGGTGCCTTTGTTGAAGATTAATTGATCATGTAATCATGGGATTATTTCTTGGCTCTCGACCCTATTGTGTTGATTTGTGTGTCTTTTTGTGCTAATATGATTCTGTTTTGATTACTACTGCTTTGTAGTGTATCTTGAAATCTGGGGTTGTGATAACTCCAGATTTGTTCTTGTTTTCTAAAAGATCACTTTGGCTGTTGGTATTATTTGTTTTAGTTCTGTGAAAAATGCTACTGGTGTTTTGGGAGGGATTGCTGCATTCAATCTGTAGATTCCTTTGGGTAGCATAGACATCTTAACAATATTTGTTCTTCTAACCCATGGAATATCTTTCCAGTTGTGTGTCTCACCTTTAATGTCTTTGATCATTGTGTTGTTTTCAGTTTTTTCGGTACAGGTCCTTCACCTCTTTGGTTAAGTTTATTAGGAAATTTTATTATTTTTGGTGCAATTGTAAATGGGATTGATTTCTTAATTTCTTTTTCTGATACTTCGTTATTAGTGTATAGGAAAGCAGCAGATTTCTATGCCTGGATTTTATATCCTGTGACCTTACTGAATTTATTTATCAGTTCTATCAGGTTTTGGATGGAGTCTTTAAGATATTCTCTGTATAAAGTATCATGTAATATGCATATAGTCAAACTTTTATTTTTTTCTTTACCAATATGAATGCCTTCTTTTCCTATTGTTGTCTAATTTCCTGTGGCTATGACTACTAATATTCTCTTGAATAAATGTGGTGAGAATGGACATCCTTGTCTTGTTCCTGATCTTGGAGGAAAAGCTCTCTGTTTTTCACCACTGAGTATGTTGTTGGCTGTGGGTTTTTCATATGTGGCCTTTATTTGTTGAGATATGTTCCCCGTAAACCTACTTTGTTGAGGATTTTTACCATGAGTGGATATTGTACTTTGTCACATGCTTTTTCTACATCTGTTCAAATGATAATATGGTTCTTACCCTTTCTCTTATCGATGTGATGTATCACATTGGTTAATTTGTGAATTTTGAACCACACTTGCATTCCAGGAATGAATACCACTAGATTGTGATAAAGGACTTTTTATATATATTGTCGAATTAAGTTCACTAATATTTTGTTGAGAATTTTTGCATCTGTCTTCACTTGAGTCAATGACCTGTGGTTCTCTTTTTTTTGTAGTGTCTTTATCTGGTGTGGGTATCAGGGTAATGCTTGTCTCAGGTTTTGGAAGCTTTCCTTCCTTTTCTATTTTCTGGAATAGTTTGAGAGAAATACACACTAACCCTTCCCATGTTTAGCTTGCGAAGCTGTCTGGTTTTAGACTTTTGTTTTTTGTGAGTTTTTTTTGATTAGTGAATCAGTTTCATTGCTAGTAATTGGTGTGTTTAAATTTTTTTATTTCTTCCTGCATTAGTTTTGCTAGGTTATATGTTTGCGGGAATTTATCCTTTTCCTCTAGGTTGTCTAATTTGTTGGCATATAACTTTACACAATATTCTCTTACAATCCTTCATATCTTTGTGATGTTGGTTGTTATTTCTGCTCTTTTATTTATGATTTTGTTTGAGTCCTCTACCCTCACCTTCCACCTTTCCATCTCTCTCTCTCTTTTTAATGTGTCGGGCTAAAAGTTTATCAATTTTAGTGATCTTTTGAAAGAACCAGCTCCTGGTTTCATTGATCTATTCTCTTGTTATTTTTTAAATTTATTTTTATTTTTTTAGTTTTTATTTTGCTTATTTCTACTCTAATCTTTATTATCTCCTTCCTTTGGTTGGTGTGGGGTTTTGTCCTTCTATTTTAGCTCCTTTAGGTGTAAGGTTAGGTTGTTTATATAAGATTTTTCTTGTATATTGAGGCAGACCTATATTGCTACTAGAAACACTTTTGTTGCATCCCAAAGATTCTGGACTATCGTGTTTTCATTTATTTCCATGTAATTTTTGATTTCTTCTTATTTTCCTGTTTGACACATTTATTGTTTAGTAGCATGTTATTTAACCTCCATGTATTTGTGTTCTTTCCATATTTTTTCTTGTGGTTTATTTCTATTTTCACAGCACTGTGGTCAGAAAAGATGCATCTTTTTGAATATATTGAGACTTCTTTTGTGGCCTAACATGTGACCTATTCTAGAGACCTAACATGTGCACTTGAAAAGAATATGTGTTCTGAGGTTTTAGGATGCAATGTTCTGAATACATCTGTTAGATCCATCTGGTCTCATGTGTCTTACAAATCACTATTTCTTTGATATTCTGTCTGGATGATTTATCCATTGATGTAAGTGGAGTGTTAGGGTTCCCTACTATTATTGTATTACTATTGATTACTTCCTGTGTGCTTGTTATTAGCTGCTTTCTGTATTTGGATGTTTCATGTTGAGTGCATAAATACTTTCAATTGATATATCTTGTTGGATTGTTCTCTTTTTATTATAAAGTGTCCTTCTTTCTCTCGTGACAGTCTTTTTTTTAAAGTCTGTTTTGTCCAATAAAAGTATTGCTACCTTGTCTTAATTTTCAGTTCCATTTTTGTAATAAATACGTTTCTATCCCTAGCTTTCATTCTGCATGACTTTAAGGTCTGAAATGAGTCTCTTGAAGGCAACGTATAGATGTTTCTTTTTTTCCATTCCATCACCCTAGGTCTTTTGATTATAGTGTTTAGTCTATTTTTACATTCAAAGTAATTATTGATGGTATATCCTTATTGCCATTTTGTTACTTGTTTTATGGTTGCTTTTGTAGTTCTTCCTTGTTCCTTTTCTTGCCCTTTTGTCTTAGAATTTGCTGGCTTTCTTTAGTGTTATACCAAGATTCCTTTCTCTCTCTCTGTTTTTAGTTTATTTTTTTTTGCATGTCTATTACTGGTTTTTGATTTATGGTTAGCATTAGGTTTGTGTATATTATCTTAGGCATATAGTCGTCTATTTTAAGTTGATGAATGCTTAATTTCATATTTCTTTTCTATTTCTCCCCCTCCACCATGTTTTAGGTATACGGTGTCATACTTTACATCCTTTTGTTTTGTGAATCTCTTGACTGATTTCTATAGATATTCTTAATTTTACTAATTTTGTGCTTCCTCCTTTTCTTGCTTGTACTTATGGTCTTTCCTTTTCACTCAGAGAATCCCCTTTAACACTTCTTGTAGGGCTGGCTTAATGGTCATGAATTCCTTTAACTTTTGTTGGTATGGAAACTTTTTATCTTTCCTTTTATTCTGAATGATAGACTTGCTGGTTAGAGTATTCTTTTTTTTATTTTTTTTAAAATTTTTATTATTTTTTCTATTCAAAAATTTATTTTTATTTTCTATTTTTATTTCTGTATTTATTTGTATTTATTATTTTTTTTATTGTCAAATTGGTTTCCATACAACACCCAGTGCTCATCCCAACCCGTGCCCTGCTCAGTACCTGTCACCCACTCTCCCCCCTCCCACACTCCCCTCAACCCTCGGTTTCTTCTTAGTATTTAAGAGTCTCTTAGGTTTTGTTTCTCTCCCTCTCCGTGTCTCTTTTCTTTCCCTTCTTCCCCTCCCCCCTAGTTTTCTGTTAAGTCTTGCAAAGTCCACGTATGCATGGAAACATATGGTATCTGTCTTTCTCTGACTGACTTATTTCACTCAGCCTAATACCCTCCAGTTCCATCCGTGTTGCCACACATGGCCAGATTTCATTCTTTCTCATTGCCACATAGTATTCCATTTTATATATAATATATACTACGTTTTATTTATCCATCAGTTGATGGACATTTAGACTCTTTCTATGATTTGGCTGTTGTCGAAAGTGCTGCTATAAACATCGAGGTACACGTGCTCCTATGCATCAGCACTCCTGTGTCTCTTGGATAGATGCCTAGCAGTGCTATTGCTGAGTCATAGGGTAGTTCTATTTTCATTTTTTTGAGGAACCTCCACACATTTCTCCAGAGTGGCTGTACTAGTTTGCATTCCCACCAACAGTGCAGAAGGGTGCCTGTTTCTCCACATCCTCGCCAGCATCTATAGTTTCCTGATTTGTTCATTTTAACCACTCTGACTGGTTTGAGGTGGTATCTCAGTGTGGTTTTGATTTGTATTTGCCTGATGCTGAGTCACATTGAGCATCGTTTCATGTGTTTGTTAACCATCTGGATGTCGTCTTTGGAGAAGTGTCCTATTCATAACTTCTGCCCATTTCTTCACTGGATTATTCATTTTTCGGGTGTGGAGTTTGGTAAGTTCTTTATAGATTTTAGACACTAGTCCTTTATCAGATATGTCATTTACAATCATCTTTTCCCATTCCGTTGGTTGCCTATTAGTTTTGTTGGTTGTTTCCTTTGCCGTGCAGAAGCTTTTTATCTTGATGAGGTCCCAGTGGTTCATTTTTGCTTTTAATTCTCTTGCCTTTGGAAATGTGTTGAGTAAGAAATTGGTGCGGCTCAGGTCAAAGAGGTTTTTTCCTGCTTTCTCCTCTAGGATTTTGTTGGTTTCCTGTCCTACATTCAGATCCTTTATCCATTTAGAGTTGTGAGCGGTGTAAGGAAGTGGTCTAGTTTCATTCTTTTGCATGTTGCTGTCCAGTTCTCCCAGCACCACTTATTAAAGAGGCTGTCTTTTTTCCACTGGATACTCTTTCCTGCTTTGTTAAAGATTAGTTGGCCATATGCTTGTGGGTCTATTTCTGAATTTTCTATTCCATTGGTTTTTGTGTCTGTTTTTGTACCAATACCATACTGTCTTGATGGTTACCGCTTTGTAGTAGAGGTTAAAGTCTAGGATTTTGATGCCTCCCACTTTGGTTTTATTCTTCAGTATTTCTTTGGCTATTCGGGGTCTTTTGTGGTTCCATACAAATTTTAGGATTGTCTGCTCTAGTTTTGAGAAAAATGCTGGTGCAATTTTGATTGGGATTGCATTGAATGTGTAGATTGCTTTGGATAGTATTGCCATTTTAACGATATTTATTCTTCCAATCCATGAGCATGGGATGTTTTTCCTTGTGTCTTCCTCAGTTTCCTTCATAAGTTTTTTTTATAGTTTCATCGTAGAGATCTTTTACATACTTGGTTAGATTTATTCCTAGGTATTTTATGGTTTTTGGTGAAATTGTGAAAGGGATTAGCTTCTTTATTTCTCTTTCTGTTGCTTCATTGTTGGTGTATAGAAGTGCCACCAATTTCTGTACACTGATTTTGTATCTTGCAACTTTGCTGAATTCATGGATCAGTTCTAGTAGGATTTTAGTGGATTCCATCAGGTTTTCCATGTAAAGTATCATGTTGTCTGCAAAAAGTGAAAGTTTGACTCCATCCTTGCCAATCTTGATGCCTTTTATTTTGTTTTGTTGTATGATTGCTGATGCTAGGACCTCCAGCATTATGTTAAATAGCAGTGGTGAGAGGGGACAGTCCTGTCATGTTCCTAATATCAGGGGGAAGACTCTCAGCTTTTCCCTATTGAGGATGATATTAGTTGTGGACTTTTCATAAGTGGCTTTTATGATGTTTAAGTATGTTCCTTCTATCCCAACTTTCTTGAGAGATTTTATTAGGAAGGGGTGCTGTATTTTGTCAAAAGTTTTTTATGCATCTATTGACAGGATCGTATGGTTCTTATCTTTTGTTAATGTGATGTATCACATTGATTGATTTGCAAATATTGAACCAGCCCTGCAACCCAGGAATGAATCCCACTTGATCATGGTGAATAATTTTTTTTATATGCTGTTGGATTCAGTTTGCTAGTATCTTGTTAAGAATTTTTGCATCCATATTCATCAGGGATTTTTGCCTGTAGTTCTCTTTTTTTAGCTGGGTCTCTATCTGGTTTGGGAATCAAAGTGATGCTGGCTTCATAAAATGAGTCCGGCAGTTATCCTTCCATCTCAGTTTTTTGGAACAGCTTGAGGATGATAGGTATTAACTCTGTTTTAAATGTCTGGTAGTATGTGGCTATTTAGGAATTTGTCCATTTCTTCCAGGTTGTTGAGTTTGGTGGCATATAATTTTTCATAGTATTCTCTGACAATTGCTTGTATTTCTGAGGCATTGGTTGTAATCACTCCCTTTTCGTTCATGATTTTATCGATTTGGGTTCTCTCTCTTTTCTTTTTGAGAAGCCTGGCTAGGGGTTTGTCTATTTTGTTTATTTTTTCAAAGAACCAGTTCTTGGTTTCATTGACCTGTTCCACTACTTTTTTGGTTTCCATGTTATTAATTTCTGCCCTGATTTTTGTTATTTCTCTCTTTCTTCTGGGTTTGGGTTGTCTTAGCTGTTCTGCTTCTAGTTACTTTAGGGGTGCTGTTAGAATTTATGTTAGTGATTTTTCTTGTTTCTTGAGATGGGCCTGGATTGCAATATATTTCTCTCTCAGGACTGCCTTTGCCTCATCCCAAAGCGTTTGGATTGTTGTATTTTCATTTTCATTTGTTTCCATATATTTTTAAATTTCTTCTCTGATTGCTTGGTTAACCCATTCGTTTTTTAGTAGCTTGTTTTTTAGCCTTCATGTTTTTGGGGATTTTCCAGGTTTATTCCTGTGGTCGGTTTCAAGTTTCAAAGCATTGTGGTCTGAAAATGTGCATGTATGATCTTAATTCTTGTATACTTATTAAGATTTTCCTTATGCCCCAGAATGTGGTCTATCTTTGAAAATGTACCATGTGCAGTTGAGAAGAATGTAAATTCTTTTGCTTCTGGATAAAGGACCCTGAAGATGTCAGTTAGACTCATCTGTTCCAATGTGTCATTCAGGGCCATTGTTTCTGTAGTGATTTTCTGTTCAGTGGATCTATCCAATGTTGAGAGTGGAATGTTAAGGTACCTTACAATTAGGACATTTTTATCGATAAGGTTGCTTATGTTTGTAATTAATCATTTTACAAATTTGACTACCCCTGATTTTGGCACATAGATATTTATAATTGTTAGCTCTTCCTGCAGGATTGTCCCTGTGATTATTATATAATGCCCTTCTTCATCTCTTATTACATCGTTCATTTTAATGTCTAGTTTGTCTGATATAAGTGTGGCTACTCCAGCTTTCTTCTGACTTCCAGTGGCATGGTATATAGTTATCCATCCCCTCACTTTCAATCTGAAGGTGTCCTCAGGTCTAAAATGGGTCTCTTGAAGACAGAAAATAGATGGTCCTGTTTTTTTTATCCATTCTGTTACCCTGTGTCTTTTGATTGGCGCATTTAGTCCATTTACATTTAGCGTTAATACTGAAAAATATGTATTATCTGTAGGTTTCATGCTTGTAAGTTTGTCTCTGGTAGTTTGTGTTCTTCACAACCTTTCCTTCATAGAGTGCCCCTCAGGATATCTTGTAATGCTTGCTTATTTGTGATGAATTCCTTCAGTTTTTGTTTGTTGGGGAAAACCTTGATCTCTCCTTCCATTCTTAATGACAGGCTGTCAGATAAAGGATTCTTGGTTGCATACCCTTCTTGTTCATCACATTGAAGATATCCTGCCATTCCTTTCTGCCTTGCCAAGTTTCTGTAGGTAAGTCTGCTACAACCCTTATGTGTCTACCGTTGTATTTTAAGGCCTGTTTTTCTCTAGCTGCTTTCAGAATTCTCTCTCTGTCCTTGTATTTTGCTAGTTTTGCTATGATGTGTCGTGCAGAAGGTCTATTCAAGTTATGTCTGAGGGGATTTCTCTGTACCTCTTGGATTTCCATGCCCGTTTCCTTCCTCATGCTGGGGAAGTTCTCAGCAATGATTGGTTCAAGTACCCCTTTGACTCCTTTGTCTCTCTCTTCTTCCTCTGGAATTCCTGTCATACGGATATTGTTCATTTGAATGCATGGCTCAGCTCTCAAATTCTCTTTTCCCATTCCTGAATCAGGTTCTCTCTCTTTTTCTCTGCTTCCTCTTTTTCCATAATTTTATCTTCTAATTCACCTATTCTCTTTTCTGCCTCTTCAATTCGCACTGTGGCCACCTCCAATTTGTTTTTCACCTCATTTAAAGCGTTTTTTAATTCCTCCTGAACGTTTTTAAGGTCCCTGATCTCTCTAGCGAGGGACCCCCGCATTATTCTATGCTTTTTTCAAGCCCAGTGATTAGTTTTATGTTTATCATTCTATATTCATGTTCTGTTATGTTGCTTATATCTGTTTTTCATCAATTCTTCTGCTGTGACTACCTCCTGTAATTTCTTTCACGGAGAATCTTCCGTTTCGTCTTTTTGGCTAGGTGTGTTTTGATTTGTTTCCTGAGGTCACTCTGGAAAGGAAAACAGACAGAAAAACAGAAAACAGAAACACTCAAACGTACAGACAAATGATACAGAAGAGCGGATCACCACAGAAAAAAGAATGACAAACAACACTCTGAGGGCATGTGATCTGACGTACCATCTACACATCAAGGACAGGGTGTGCACTGTGCTGATGGTAGAGCATATACAGAGAGAGTAATGACAGGTGCAGGGGGAAGAAGAAAATGATCTTTGACCAGGTAGAGACACTGAAGGGCTTAATCCAGAAAGAAAGGTATCAGAATAAGGAAGGATGTGAGGAAAAATAAATGAAGATAGCTGTTACCCAGATGAACTATGTGGCCTGGTTATTCCAGAGAGAGCGGGAAAGGAAAGTACAGAAGGAGTTATAGAACATGTGTTAAGAGAGTGGGTTAAATTTCTGTTTAAGCCAGCCAATACCCCTGATGACCAGCTCAGGGGTGGGGATCAGTAAGAAGGAGAAGGGGGCATAAATTTAAAAAAGAAGAATTGTCCTGGAGTTACTCCAGGCAGCAGTCTGATCTCTGTGTCTGCTCCCGCAGAAAGGCAGCTCTCCTTTGAGAAGCAGTGTGGTTTGGTGTAGGTGGGTCCTGCCTCCACTGCTGCAGCAGATGGATTCCTGGGGCCGGATTTTTGTGGGTTTGCGAGACAACAATGGCATCCCCCCAGTCCTTTCTTCCCGGTCCCAGAGTCTCAAATCGCCCCTTTGTTTCCTTTCTCCCTCTGCGCAGGACGCGGTTGTAGGGCAGTTTGTTGGGTGGTCGTGTGCCCCACTCTTAATTGTTTTTGACTCCCTTCACCTGCTCTTCTCAGTTTTGCTGTAAATTGTGTCCCTGGGTTAGAAGTGATCTGGAGGTGGCTCTGTACATCTCTGTGACACAGACTGACTGGGCCACCACTGCCGGCCCCAGCGCAAGGAGAATTCAGCTAAGAGTTCTGCTGTTTGCAACGGAACTTCTCTTCAAAAGCTCTGCGATTAAGGACTGGATTGTGGTCTCTCTCTGTTCCGTTTTTCTCTTGTTCGTATGTGCCCCGCTCTGCACTTTCCCAGATTTCTCTTCCCTTTGTCTTTCCACAGAGTGCTCTCCCTCCCCTCCACTGTGTATCCCCACGGTTCGTTTTGTCTCCCCCAGATTACACTCATGCTTCCTTGGGGCGCTTTCTGGGTTTTACTTTCTATTCCTTGTAGACTTCAGCACCTTTCTCCCAGACTCTTGGGGTTGAGAGTCCCTTGGTTTCTGTCCTTCCTAGTTTGAAAGACACGAGGAATACTGGGTCCTGCTACTCCTCCACCATGTTGGACCCCCCTCTGGTTAGAGTATTCTTGACTGCAGTTTTTTTTAACTTACAACACTTGGAATATATCCTGCCACTCCCTCCACCCTGCAAAGTTTCTGCTGAAAAATCAGCTGGTAGTCTTACATTTCCCTTGTATGCAACAGTTTTCTTCTCTCTTGCTACTTTTAAAATTCTCTATGACTACTTTTTGTATTTTGATTACTCTTTGTGTTTGTGTGGACCTCCTTGGGTTGACTTTGTTCTGTGATTTCTCTCTGTGTCCTAGGTCTGGATTTTTGCTTCCTTCCTCAGATTCGGGATATTTTCAGCCATTATTTCTTCAAATAAAATTTCTTTCCCCTTTTCTTTCTTATCCTTCTGGAATTCCTGTAATGTGAAGGTTATTAGGCTTGGTAGTGTTGCTGAGTCCCTGAGTCTCTTTTCATTTATTATTATTATTATTATTTATTATCATCATCTCTCTACTATGTAGATTGATTGCTTTCCATTACTCTGTCCTCCAGGTCTCTGATTTTGTTTTGTTTCCTGTAGTCCACTACTTATTTTATCTAGTGTATTTTTAATTTCAGAAGTTCTTCATCTCTGACTGGTTCTTTTTTATGTTTTTTATCTCTTTATTTAGGGACTCATTGAGGTCGCCACTCTTATCTCAAGTCCGGTGAGACTTGAGGCTTTTCTCAAGTCCAGTGAGTATGACCATTACTTTAAGTTGTCTATCAGGCATATTACTTACCTCTGTTTCATTTAGCCTTCTTGCTGTGATTTTTGTCCTGTTCTTTCATTTGAAACGTACTTTGTCTCCTTATTTTGTCTAATTCTCTGTTGTTGTTTCCATGTGTTAGGAAAGTCAGGTATGTCTCCTGCTATTGAAAGTGGTGGCCTTATGAAGAAGAGGTCCTTTAGTGCCTGGCAGAACAGTGCCCTGTTCACCAGAACCTGACCCTTCACAGGTATCTACTGGTGTGTTACATAAGTCCCGCTGTTGTGGCAGAGCGGCTTTTGCCTTGAGTTCAGTCATCTGCGATGGCTCTCGTTGCCTTTTGGTCCCTGTGTTAGTGGGCCAGTCTTGGGCCACACGGAGCTTGAGTTGTCAGATCAGGCATTTGCCAGAGATATACTAGCATAGAACTGCAGGGCACTTTCCCTGTGTTTGCCTTTGAGATGATTTTGTTGGTGGGCGGGCCTGCAGTCACACTTAAAGTCTGCCCTCACCTGTGTTTGGATTGGTAAGTGTGGTTACCTTTTTCTCTCTGGGGCAGAAGTTACTTTAGAGTGGTGCTGCTCTCTGGTGGGGGCTGGTGGAACACTGCCAGAGTTGTGACACTGCTTCTGATGGGTTTTGGCCAAAGGTATGTTGGAGGGGGCATGTCTGCAGGAGAACACAGGGGTGGGGGCACAGAAAATTAGTAAGGTTTGCCAGTTCCGCTGTGGGAGGGAACCTGGAAGGGAGGAGGCTGCCTGGAGGGGGCATGTCTGCAGGAGAATGTGCGGGAAGGGTGCAGTGTTACCAAGTTATGTAGTGAGTGTTGATACCGTGCTGTTTCCCGCTGGTGTCTTTGTGTATAAGCTGTGACACAGTGGAGGGAAATAGTGCCTGCCAGTTCCTTTGTTCTTGGAGAAGTCTCCCAAAGGTCTCTGTGCCTCCAGTTCATGCTCTGGAACAATAAACAATTATCCCCCCCAACATCCCCCTCCCCATGTATCCAGTGTTTTTCAAACTGCTGCTTCTATGTGTATTTCTGTGAGATGTTTGCTGTGTTTTCTCTTTAAGGCTGGAGACTACGTTTTCTCTTACCCTTCGGCTCCCCCAGGCGTTAAACCCCTTGATTAGAAGAACTTAGAAATTTTGGCATCTCTGGCTTTCAAAGCTAAATGTTATGGGGATTCACCTTCCCATTGTGCACTCTCCAGTATGAGAGCCTGTTTTCTTTTCCTCCCTGAGCCGGTGCCATCCCTCTCTGTGGTGGACAGTCCTACAGAGCCATTTAGCTCCCCACCTTTGCCTTCACCTTTCCTACCCTCTACCCTGTGGCCTTTGGCTGCGTTTAGCTGTGGAGGGTGTGTTTTGCCAGTGTTTGGGTTGTGTTCAGGGTGATTTACACTTAGGTGGGTGTTACCTGGTTGTATCGTGGGACGAGGTGAGCTTAGGGTGGAGTGTTCTGATTTTCTAAAAGTGGTTAAATGAGTATTTTTACTTTGTGAAAATCCACTGCCCTTTTCTCTGCATATGTTGTATTTTAATAGAGTATGAAGAGCAAAAAATTTAAGGCCTGGTTGGGAGTCTAAAATCATGACAAGGCAGTAGCAAAATTGCGGACAAGGACAGCCAGGATAAAGGATTGAATTATTGAATGTGGAGGACTTGGGAAATTAGGGGCAAGATGGTTGTGACAGGAGAGACTAGCTTCTTGTTATGATAAAGTCTGTATGGCTATGGTGGGATTGCGGATACAGCGTGGTCTCAGCTGCATGACTATATCTGGTTCTGTTTCTTAAGCCAAAAAGGCCATTCTCATAGTCCAACCCAGTAAAGAAGTGGCGGTTTAATTTCAGGTAGGTACAGAAGAGACTTTGATGGCTCATTTTGTGACCTTGTTTAATTTTCGCCTGTTAACTAGGCACTAGAACTCTGTACAAGGAACCTGAAGCCTGTATTAGCTTACTGAGCATAGTGTATGCAATGTAAACGAAGCTTTTGTTACAGCTTTGAATGTGGCTTTTCCTTGTTTGTGCCTCCAACAAGAGAAAGGTAACAGGTAGATAGATGATAATATAAATGTATAAATTCCCTACATGGCTTTTAAAGGATGGACACAGGGTCACCTGAGTGGCTTAGTTGGTTAAGCATCTGACTTTGTCTTGGGCCCAGGTCTTGATCTCACAGTTTGTGAGTCAGAGCCCCACATTGGGCTCTTCCCTGGCACCTGATAGTGTGGATCCTGCTTTGGATTGGGATTCTTGGTTTCTCTCTTTCTCTGCCCCTCTCCTACAAGCACTCTCTCAAAAAAAAAAAAAAAAAAAGAGAAAAGAAATGGAGTCAGTTCATTCTTCCTTATGGATTCACTGAAAACTTTTCTCCTCTCTTTTTCAGAAAAACACATATGTGATCTTTGTGTCATTAATATCTATTCACTACCAAGGTATCTTGGTTAAATTAAAAAGGCCATTTGCCTTGTGAATCAAAGGTTAAGAAAAATGTTCTTAAATAATTTTATTAATCTCGAAGATTGCTTTCCAAATACCATGGCTGAGTCATTATTAATGAGGATGGTAGAAAACTAAGGTCAGGGTTGCATTTTTTTCCTCTCATTGCTTCCTTCTCTTTTGGCTTGATTTGTGTTCCATCTTGCCCTATAGATTGCTTATCTGTAAAGCTTTATGAATTTCTAAATAATTTTTATTCCTAATGTTTTTTAGTTACAGAGATTCTGTTGAATGCAGTCTGACATATAATTATGACACCTCTAATGGATTAAAAATAATCCATCACAGAGCACCTAGCTAAAGGGATCTTATAATTGATCTTGCAAATTGGGACCTTTCAGAATAAAATGGGGTACTATTAATAATCATGCCGGGCAGCAGGTTATAGTCTGCTGTTTTGGGCTAACCGGGATGTGTGGTGGTTCTTCCCAGAGTCTTCCTGTCATGAATAAACCTTATGAAGGCTGTATTCTATCAGCGATGTTGCTTACCTGGCCTGTCTACTCTGGACTGAGTGATTTATAGGCATTACTTAGTTCTCTCTGTACTGGTGAGAACCATAAGGCCTAATTACAAACAATATTCACATGACAGGTTTTGGATATTAGTTTCCAGTTCCTCCCCATTGGAGTCCTGGTGAAAACCCGTAACTAGGAATCACTGACAGAATAACCTGTATTCATATCTGGCCTGATTTTTCTTTTTTTCCTAAATTTCTTTATTTTTTCCTAATTTTTTTTTTTTCCTAAATTTCATCTCTCAGAATCGAATGACTGTGAGCAGACAAATCTCGGTCTTGGTAAAGATAGGATTTTTTTCTTAATGACAAGGGAATGATCCGTAGAGCATGTCTTGTGTTTGCTAAGCATCACTTAACACTGGGCTCAGCTCCCTGTAGTGGCCCCTAATACAAATCTTACCTCCCTCCTGCTTGGTGTTTGGGTCAGCTGTCTCACTTCTCTGTCTGCATTCTCTGTTCTTAGAGGAGGGAATTACTAGGAATCCAAGGGCTCATTCACCCTCTATCCTCCTGTGGGTTCTGGAACAATGGAGAAAAAAAAGACATAGAAGTCAAATGAGAGTCATTATTTTTTCTTTAATACTAGCATATCTCCACTCTGGTTCTGGGGCCACAGGGCTTCCCACCATTTCCTCTAGGTAGTGAACTGAGCTCTGCAGTTAGAAACGAAGCCACTGGGCCTGCCCCTTTGGCTTTAAAATAGGAGGATAGAGAATATCTGTGATTTCCTGTTGGTAGTTCAGGGTGGAAAGGAAAGTGAAAAGGAGAAGGAGATTATAGCAAGAAGCAGAAAGATGAAGGCATGGGAAGAGGAAGGAGAGAGGAAAAAAGGCATAGGGTGAGGAAGAGAGTGGGATCAAGCAATCAAAATACAGAGAAGGAGAAAGAGAGCATGAGAGAAAGGAATGGAGACAGAAGGGAGAGAGGAGATCCAATAATCACATAATTCTCTACCCATGATGGAAAATGAATGAATGATAAAGATACTTACTTCCAAATACCAACAAGTATTGGTGCTAATTCCTATTTTATATGTTAAAGTGAGATTGTGGGGAGGGGAGGAAGGGTCCTCTTAAGTTTTGCCCCTGTCTCCCCTTCTCCCACCCCCCACCTCAGTCCTGGTCACCATATTCCTTATGAAACTCCATTGCGTGCACCCTGAGCTGGTATTATCCATTGCATACACGTGCAGTGTCCTTGGGGCTACAATGAAACCTTGGCCAATTGCAATGCCTTTGCAACATTGTCACTGAGAAATGTGAAGCCACGTCTTTGTCACCTGTAAACTGCAAAACATCGGCTCTCAGTCTGCAGGAGACGGATATAACACTTTTTATTTTAGATAAAGAAAACTTCCTTGTTGCTGCTATTTTATGAAAGGGAAGGTTGTGTGAACATGATGGAGAACCATTCTTTGAAATATTTGCAAATACAGTATTTCATCCTGAGATAAAACCTGGGAATGCTGGAGGATCAAGGATATTTCAAAGAAGCAAAATAAATTTCTTGCTCTATAATTCTTCTTTCATTCCTACCTTCTATGGGTTCAGAAAAAGAACTCTCAGAGATGACATACATAATTCAAAAGTACTTTCTCTGGAGAGGGCAAGACTTATTTCTCCCTCCTCCTAGGGCAGGGCAGGGCAGTTTTTTTAGTCCAAGTCCAAGTGGAAGCACGAGGTCATGTTGAGGCTGAAGTCTTAGCCATAGTGATTCCTCCAGAAGAGTGAAAGGGACATTTGACATGTGTACTTCCAGGCGGTTAAGAAAAAAAACAATTAAGTGCTTATTCTTCAGAATCCCATAGTAATGACAACCATACTGAGGCAAGACACCAGGCCTCCCACACAAAGCCCAGAGCAACCAGGTCCCAGGAGGGAGGAGAAACACTGATATGAACAATGAGATATAGAACAGGAGAAATTGTAGGTCTGGAATAACTTGTTGAAACTCGTCTTCCATTAAGGAGTAAGAAAGATGACCTGGACTGGGCTATTGAAGATGAAAACAAAAAATGAAAACAAAACAAGGAAATGTATTTTCAAAGTTTCCATTTGGTATGGAATTCTTACTGACAGAAAATTTCTTGTAAATTACTTCTAACCCCAACAAATAAGAAATTTGTTTTTCAAAAGAGACTGTGTATCTACCCATGTGAGAGAACTGTTTATTAGGACAGAATGATCTCCAAGGTTAGGTAGAGTCGCTTGGGCTTGGATTTAATTTTCACCTCTCTTGGTCTGTTGTGACACTAACTTATTTCCCTTCCTCAGAGGTTCTAGAATCTGTTTTTGTCTAAGGGAGTAAAAACCCAGTGCACCAATAAAAAAAACACCCAAATCTTCATGGCCCTTTAATCTCTTGACTTGTCAGGTCCCTGTTTGAATTTTATGTGCCTCTTGATTTCCTCTGTGTGTTGTTCAAAGTTGGCTTCCAGGCTGTAGTTATTGGTGCAGATTATTCTCTGCACAAGTGGGCTGGGCTGCAGGGGGTAAGTGACAGTGGAAAGGAAGCCATAGTCTGCTCCCCAAGCCATGGCCTGTGATGTAGGTCTGTGTCAGCCCACAGGAATGGCTACTTTTCTCTCTTTCCCACAGAGGTGCCTTATGGGC
Source organism: Paguma larvata (assembly GCA_030068075.1). Lineage (NCBI taxonomy): Eukaryota > Metazoa > Chordata > Mammalia > Carnivora > Viverridae > Paguma > Paguma larvata. The sequence continues at coordinate 105,944,728 of CM057826.1, forward strand.
TAGCATGTGGCCTGGATTGCCCCTGAGGTGGCCCATTTTGGTAAAGAGCAGGCAGAAATGGTAGGACCTAGAGTTCTTAAAGTGGCCAGATGCTTAGGTGGTCACAATTACATAAATTGATGACTCAGTTTGGTTAATCTGAGGAGTTCAAAGTTCTAATTGTAGGGAAGACTTGGAACCACAGTATATTTGATACAAAAGAGTGCTTGCTCTAAAGCTTCACTATTGAGGGAAACTCAGTAATTTTGTGGGTTTAATGAAAATCACCCATCCACTTGTCTCTCCATGTATCTTTTTGATCTTCTTATCAAACATGGCTTGCATTGGTCAAGCAGGTGTTGTGAGTGAATAATACACGGAGGGATTACAAAACAGTAGGGCATGGTGAAAACTTGGCCAAACCAGCATTTCTCCACCTAGATATAGGGGGTGGCCTCTACTCACCCTCAGGGATTGCAAAAAAGCAAACACGTAGTTCCAGGGGCTTCAGATCTTTTAAACTTTGCAGGAGGAACTGGAAATCAAGACGTGAAATACACTGATTTTTAAATATTGACAGCCCTTTAAAATGTGTAAAAAATGTTATGCTAACATTGTGAGACTTGTCCTCTTGTTGCTGGCCTAAGTTGGGAAAATGGATTGGTCCCATTATGTATTGGGTGTCAGTTTGTGACCTCTGCTTCTAAGGGTTATATGTATGCCCTTAGAAAGTTGTCCTGTATTATTTTATAATTGAATGGGAAGCTTCTCTCTGCTTTTACTGAGTTCTCAAGTAATGGTATCATCTATTCATCCCTCTACTTTAGGCTGGTTACATTACTTGAACTTGGCAGGATAAACGTTGTTGGTCGATTAAATAAATTACTATTAGCCCACTTGCTTCCTAATTATCAGAAGCAAATCTCTTAAGACTTTTCAGTGAGGTCCTCCACGGTTTTATAAAGGAATTTAGGCGTGGGTGACTCAGTTGGTTAAGCATCTGACTCTTGATTTTGGCTCAGGTCATGATCTCATGGTTCCTGAGTTTGAACCCTGTGTCAGGCTCTACACTGACAACATGGAGCCTGCCTGGGATTCTCTGTCTCCCTTTTTCTCTGCCTTTCCACTCCCATGAACACAAACATACGCTCTCGCTCTTCTGTCTCTCTCTCTGAGAAACAAACAAGTAAACAAACATTTAAAAAAAATAAAGGAATTTAGGTTTGACACTGTAGAGAGAAGGATCGGAAGGAAATATATTTCTCTTTCTTGAGAATAGGGCCATTCTGTGTGTATTGGCTTCAAGAGTGGGGATTTTATCAAGCAAACTATTTCAATATATGTTTCTAAGAAGAAATAGGAACCTTCTTGACAGAAATGCCACCTGCCTTAATGTCTGAGCACCAGTGGCACTCTGCCAAGTTGAAATCAAATTTAGGGAAATTTTAATCAAGCTGGCATCTCACAGAACTGGCACATACATGGTTCATAAATTTTATCTTTTTGCCTAAGGGAAATAAAGATACTTGACTGATACCATGGCAGAAAACCTTTTAGGGTTTTATGAGAGACTACTAAAATCAGAATGAAAAGATGTAAAAAATTCAGTATTTCAGATGACATAATGTTTTATATTTTGAACATACTTTAGTACAAATAATTTACTATATTACAATACAGTTGAATATTTTTCCAGTGCCTCCCTAAGGAACTTGTGTACAGGCCCATGTGACGTGAGACCAGTGACAATAAAGCACAGAGTGTTCCCAGCTTCACTTTGCCTCTCCTACCCATCTTACACACAGCAGCTGACAAGCATCTTCTGATAGATCCTGACTTGGGTACTGTGTCGTACTGGCAGAGTAAGAATTCAGGAGATAGCTCAGTGGGACACACCAGTTTGTGTGTCTTTTCTTCAAAGGCAGGTGCATATTCCTATGGGTCTATAGGACACTGGCAAGCGTGAGCCTGGGAGCACTAATGAGAAATGAGAAATCAAGAATGCCCCAGATTTGGCAAAAATCTTTGTGCTTTCCCTATGAAACTGGTAGAATGAGCATTCAGTTTTGAAAGTTGAAAGTTTTGACAAATTTTTCCCAAAATGGGCTGATAATTTTGTAAATGTCGAACTTAATGTCACATTTCTTTATAACATCGTCCAGTAGCTGCTTCTTACATTAGGAATAAAGTCCACTATCTTTCCCTGAACTACACAGTTCATCTTGAGCTCGCCTCTGCCTGATTCTTCCATATCGTCTCCGCTACCCAGATCTTATTTCTATCCTTTAAATAGGCAAAGCTCTTTCTCACTTCTGGCTTCTTGTTGAACCTGCTCATCCCTCTTTGGAGAGGACTCTTTCTTCATTTCTTTGGCTTCATTTCATTTTGGGCTTCAGCTCAAATTTGACCTCTACTTCTCAGAAATGTTTCCTTTGGCGACTCCATCTCCATTACCCCACTGTGCCATCACTCTGTTGCATTTTCTTTGTAGCACTTATTTGAACTAATCTTATTTATTATTTGCTTCTCTATTAGAATGTGGGCCTTGAGAGGGTAGGACTTTATTGTACCTCATGGATACATTTTCAGATTCCGGGACAGTACCTGGCACAGTGTCAGTGCTCAGAAGTACTCGTGGGATGACTTGTAATCTGCCCCACAAAAGTGGTTCTACTTGCAATCTGTTTTACTTTTGATGGGATTATAATTTTATCATTTGACAGGGATAGGGGAGAACAGGGTTGGACAGTGGTGAGGAAATGAGAAAATATGGGAATGGGGAAATTAGCTACATAATTTGAGCTGTGAATCACAGCATTGCCTTAAAACAAACAAACAAACAAAGAAGCAATTATTTAACACTCGAAAGCCAGACTCTAATATAACTTTATAGTGGATGTAGTTGTGTAAATTATGTATACCCAAAGCTCTATCACCATAATTCTAACAAGAGTGGGAAGGCTGGTGACATTTTTACAGAGCATGAAATAAACATAGGGGGCTTCATGTTTGCTTTGAGCCAATTTGCATGGCCGATAAATGCTCTTCTGATAGATGAAGGGGAAAACATGTGTTTGAGATGCTAAGCAACAAGTCATAGAGCCCATGGCTAGTTTTTTAGAAAGATCTTTGCCACCACCCTGAAACTCAGTCACGATCCATGTATTTGTTTATGAAATGGCTCATCAGGGACCAAGGGCAAAAGAATCAATCTTTTAAACATCAAACAGAAGGAAAATTATGTTTCTTATCTGTACCCTAAGACATGTTGGGCAGGAGATGTTCCATGAAGCTGATGAAATTTTAACTAATGTGGTAAATAATCCATTGAGATTTAACCCTCATCAATCATCATCTTCGTTGTTACCACGTGGCAGAGAATATTCCTCTTGACAGAAAAGTATGAAATATGAAAGTACAACTGGAAATGTTCATGTTCCCAAACAGTGACTCATCAGATCCTCTAGTCCTCTGCTCAAGACCTGAATCAAAAGAAGGAAAAAGGAGTTTCTGTGGTTGAGAGACTTTTAACAACACTGGTCCACAGGAGCAAGGCAAATATGACAAAGGGCAGGGCTCATGATGACATTTTAGTCTATTTCACATCTCATCTCTTAAACAGTACTAAATGTAATCTTATCTAGAACATGGATGGCATTTCCGTAGGAGCATACATTGCCTTCCTTTCCTCTCTTTGCAGCACTGATTATGGTCTTTTGCAGAGAGCTGAATTTTAAATTCATGTGGGATTAATGGACATAGTAGAGTAAGGGTAGTAATGGAGGAAGCGGGGGGCTAGGAGACACCCTGGGATAGAGGTGAGCAAAATCAGTAACCAGGGTTTGGGTTGTGATGTTGACCTAGCTCACTGTTACTTTGTAGCATCTTGAAGGTCCTACATTCTTTCTTCAGATGGGATGGGCTAAGATGTGCTGCTCTGATAGTGACTGTGGATTAAACAACAAAGACTTACTTCTCGTTCATGCTGTGTTTCCACTGCAGGTCAGCTGGGTGCTCTGCTCACCATTGTCACTCAGGGTCCTAGACTAATGGAGCAGCCAACATCTCAAATGTTGCCAGCCACCATGTTTGAGGGGAAAGTGACCTATAAACGGGCTTGTAAATGTTTTTGTACAGAAATCACACAAGGCACTTCAACTCATTGAATAGTACTCATTGTGTCTGGCTCTACCCGGCCACAAGGGGCACAGAAAGTGTAATTATCAACATAACTAATGATATTCACTTAGTATCTTTGTGTGCCTGTTTTTGGCACGTATTTATTAGTGTAGAGAGAGTAGGCTGATTATCAGAGAATGTCTTCTTTTATTTTGGATGGCTTTGTGCATTTATCACTGGGTCATCACTCACTTAGCTACTCGCAGAAATGCATACATTTCAATGTAGGCCAACATGGTTCTTGTGAGGCTTACCCACTTCGTAGGATGTTGATGAGCCTTCAAGATGATGTTTTCAAATTGTCAAGTACTGGCTGTAGTGATGTTGATAATGATATAGCAAGTTGACCTGGTTTTATAGTTTGCTTCCCAATGTAATTTTTATTCATCTGGTAATTCAACTAAACAGTGTTCACGAAACCATCAGTCATGAAGTCACAAGTGTCTCTAGAAGCTCTCCATTCATTTGACACTTGTGGCCTGCTAACTTGGAACACTTAAGTAACGTTCAGTCCTCAGAATAACAAAAGTACAGACGTAAACCACTATCCAGTAGCTTCTGGAGGAAGACTTACTGACTCAGCACTGTCTCTATAAGGTGACTGGTATAGAGCCACATACAGTGTTAGATATAGATAAAGGTACTTAAATTTAAGCCTAATTGGGCATAAAACCTTATATCCTGTCTTTTGCCCTCTGGTGCCTTCATCATTGAGGTTGGTCCCTTAGCTGTTATCTACCCCATCTGCACGGATTCCCTTCTGATGACCTCAACTCCGCATACGTTTTTCTCTCAGCAAATAGCACCTGTGTACTTGGTGACCAGTTTGTTTTGTGCCCTTATGTATTAAAAGACAGATCTTCTGCATGAGGATTCTGGGTTCCTTCTTGTAAGATTGTGCCCCTTCTCTTAGCTATTTCCAAAAAACCCTGCAATTCAGTTCAGTATAAAAAATTATCTGTCTCTGTTTTCCTCAGATTAACACTGTCAAGCAAGGCTAACTGGGTCAAGTTTCCTTCTGCACAGGTTAAACTTTTGGCCAGTGTTGTACTGGTTTGTCTGAGGAAGAAAGGAATATGAGCGTGCTTTTCCTACATGGCTTCAAAAAGCCAAGTCTGATTTGCCTGATTTTTATGTAAACAGTTGCACCTGCTTCTTTGATTCTGTTCTCACCCCTGCTCCCGGGTCACAGATGGAAACAACTGATAAAGGAGACCTTGTCCCCTAGCAACAAACCACATATACTTTTGCCACTACGGGAACATTCCATTCACTTGCCTCCTGGCCTCAAATTAACAAAAGGTATTTATGAAAGTGATGAGGGTGATTATAAGGAAGGAACATGTCTTGTTAGGTAAGCAAAGAATGTGACTAGAAACATGGGGGAGTGGGTGTGTGTGTTTGTGTGCATGTAAATAGATGCATTAGACAAGGGTGATTGTTTGCCAAATGATTCTATAGTGTAGTGTGTGGATAATGAGCACATCTTTGGGAAATGTAAGCTGGCTTTCAATAAAGACCAGAAGATATATTATTAGATGTGTTTTGCTGAAAAGATTGTCCTTGCAAAAGGTTTTGAGGTAATATTTTAAGAAATGTTTTTAAGGGACAGGCAATTCTCTCTTTTCTTATCATTTCTCAGAATGGAAAAGAAATAGGAAGTAGTATCCTTTATGTGTTTTATCCAAATCTTTGTGAGGGAAAAATCAGCCACTATTTATTTATACCACCTACTTTTTGAAGCTCATTAAAAAATACCTTGTGTCTATAACAGTATTCAGTTTAGGCTATGTTCTCCAAAATCTTAGTATGGAACAGAATTTTTTCTTACATATATTTTGTAACTCAGACTTCTGTAAATAGAAGACCACATACGTCTTTATTTTAACATTTAGAATGGAAGCCACCTCAAGACAGAGGTTATATCTTCCTTCACTCTTGTAATTCCCACATAGTATGTGCCCAGTTGATGTCTTTTGTTTGATTGAATGACTGAAAGCAGACTCAGGAGTCCCAATAGGAGGAGAAAAAAATCTATTTCTTTCTTACTTTCTTTTTTTAAGTTTATTTGTTTATTTTTGAGAGAGAATGAGTGGGGGAGGGGAGTGAGAAAGGGGGACAGAGGATCTGAAGCAAGCTCTGTGCTGACAGCGCAGAGCCTGATAGAGGGTGGGAACTCATGAACCGTGAGATCATGACCTGAGCTGAAGTAGGACGCTTAACTGACTGAGCCACCCAGGTGCCCCTAAAAGCCTATTTCTGTGTGCTTTTCTGCCCTGGGGAGCTTGCCTGAATATCACATTTGATTCCATTTTACATATTTTACTTGCCAATGATTTGATTTTATTTATTTCCTGTTTAATAAAGTAAGGATAAAAATTTAGATAGTTCTTTCTTGTAATATCCCGAAGCTAATCTTCAATGAAACCTTATATTAAATAATGTGCAAAATCAGCTCCACGTTTAGTTGCCAAAGGGTTTTGGCATTTTTCATGGGTAAATTAGCAGGCTGGTCTGGAAGGCTCAGGTCCTGGAATGGCAGGTCTGTGATACCATGGTGATAGGGGTTGGAGGAGATGGATGGTAATCATGTAAAGTGTCTGTTCACTGCCTCATGCCAGTAGTAGTGTTCGGTACCACTCAGGGAATACTCTATCAGAAAAAGGTATTTCTTTGGCTCAACATAATATACCATAATGTGTCTGATATAGTCAGCCAAAACATAATCATTTATCAGTGCTTCTGCCAGCTACCCAGGCTGGCTCAGAGAACCAGAGGCCAAATACAGTGATCAAAAAGGCAACTAGAGAAGCAAAAGGCAAAAGGACAAGGGAAAACACCAGCCAGGAATTCATGTTTTGCTTGATTGTCTTGTTACCTGGGAATCAGTAGTGTGGGAGTCTCTTCTAACCTCTTAGAAGAAGTAATCCATCTTCTCTAGGGGCAGAGGGCCATTCATTCCTGAATCATCCCACTTCTGATTGTATGTCACTGGGAAGCAGACAAGGGACCACCACAAACTGGCAGCATGGTAAGCAGTGCAGTCTCTGTTGGCAGACTGCCTGGGTTCACATCCCTGTTCTGTTTGCCAACCAGGAAATTAGTCAGCCCTCAGTGCCCCAGTTTTTTTGATCTGTAAAATGGTGAGAGTAATAAAAATAGGATTTCATAGGGTTACTGTGAAAATTAAAGAAGTAATACATATTTATTGCTTAGCCTGTTGCTGTTAATAATGGCAGGGTCAGGAGGATGGCATATACATGGGCAAATGGAGATATGGAATGTGCGTGTTTGGCTACTTGGATTCAGTCCTGAAGATGTCTCAGGATCCTAAGCTGAAGAAAAATTGTTCTTAGTGAAATTGTTATTGTTAAATAGTACATTACCGTTGATGTTATTACCAAGGATGTGGAAAAATACATTTCCATGTATGCCATTGATCCTGCTTCCTACATGAGGTGAAAAATAGTACCCACAGCTCTCAGTTCTTGGTCTTGGAGTTTTTTCATATGCTTTTGATCTCCTCAAAACATTTTTTCAAATGTTTTTGATCTCACTTCAACTCTACTGAGAGGTAGCAGTAGTCGAAATATAGGACCGTGGTAAAAATTTCAAGTGGAAAGGCACATAAAATTTTACTTTTTGACATGTAATTGCTTTGGCATAAAAAAAAATAATCCAGATTTAGTCCCAAGATGATACCATTTTTTTTAATGAATTGAAATTGGAGCTAATAGAGTGGAATATAAAGATTAGTGCATGTGGTTAAAAAGTAATGGCATGGGTTATTCATTGTAGGTGTTGAAAGAGCAATGGTTAATTTTTTTTTTTAAACAAAGACAACTCAGGAAAGTGAGCCTGGCAGTTTAAAAATGAATTCGCTGCACAGCTTGATTCTGTATTTGTATATATAATGGAGTTAAAAACCTTATTTAGTAGCAAAAGCATATGGGAAAAGCCTGCTGCTGTAAACTGTGGTTCTGGGGCACAAGGAAGGTAAATTCTTGGGACTCCTCCCATTTAACCCATGGGACACCTCCTCTCTCTTTGATTTAAGTTATTCCACTGCTGTTTGTATTGCCAAAGCACATCTGTCTTTGGTACCCTGTGCTTGCCCTCTCTGCCTGTTTTCCACTGGAACTGAAACTCTTTCTTTTCCTCTGTTGCTACCTCTACCTGGTGTGTGTGTGTGTGTGTGTGTGTGTGTGTGTGTGTCTGTGTGTGTGTGTGTGTGTGTGTGTGTGCGTGCGTGCGTGTGTGTGTTTAAATCAAACTCACTGTTTTTTTTCTGATCTGTAACCACCTGACCAGTGAGTTTCTGATACTGGCACTTGTAGCTGTGTTGATGGCCGTGAGGGTCCAGTTCCATAGCTTTGTCCCAGACAAAGAGCCGTGAAATAGAGCTTACAGAGACGCTGCCAGCATGGCTGAACGTCACACGCCAACATGCCAGTTGCATTGTTCCTGGTCTTTCTAAGCCCTGGAGTCCCTGGTGATGTACACTTGAATTAAACAAGTCTAGTGAATGCTAAATCAAACAGATTTAATGTGATCTACCAACCATATCAATCAATACCATTTACTCATAATTACTCAATCTTTTATTCAATAATATTCCTATAGTTAAGTGATGAGAGATGAAAGTGGGGGAAAAAAAGAGGAGAAACTAATGAATTTCTTAAAGGGAAGTTCGAAGTTAGCCATGGAAAGTGGCTTCAAGAGGATATTTTCAACTCATAGGTAGGTAGTGGGATATCCAGAGTATCCCACTGGAAATAAAATGTTCAGGAAACCTCTTGTTCAAACATTAATATGTAGATAGTAATGTCAGTCTTCGAATCTCTCAAATTTATATAAAAATAAGTATGGTAGGGGCGTCTGAGTGGCTCAGTTAAGTGTCTGACTTCAGCTCGGGTCGTGATCTTGCCGAGCCCGTTGGGTTCTGTGCTGACAACTCAGAGCCTGGAGCCTGCTTTGGATTCTGTGACTCCCTCTCTCTCTGCTCTTCCCCTACTCACGTTCAGTCTTTCTCTCTCAAAAATAAATAAACATTAAAAAAAATGAGTACTGTAGCTGAAAGCAGTTTGTGTAAATACGGAAGGAATAAATAGAAATAGGATTTGAAGAAGGGCACCGACAATCTTTGTTAAGGCCAATAGTAAATGTTCATCTTAAAAATTTTTTTTAATGTTTTATTTATTTTTAAGAGAAAGAGAGAGAGAAAGAGACAGAGCATGAGCAGGGGCGGGGCCGAAAGGGAGGGAGACACAGACTCTGAAGCAGGCTCCAGGCTCCAGGCTCCGAGCTGTTAGCACAGAACCCGACACAATGCTTGAACTCATGAACCTCAAGATCATGATCTGAGTTGAAGTTGGACACCTATTGAGCCACCCATCACCTCTGTTCATCTAGATAATAGAACGTTCAGGGTAATTATTTGGTCTGTTCAGTAAGCACAGCCAGAAAGAACAAGTATGCTGTCATGTTAGTGAGAATGCTGTTGATATTAATGGGAATGTCCTGCTTGAGATCCTGGAGGTTGACAAAAGGGCAGCTCCTCATCTGTGAGACTGACATGTGGCTCTAGGCCCTGACACGTTAATGATGGGCTCCTTGGGACTTCCTCACTCTCGTGGGGGCACTCTCAGGAACTCTTCCTGAGATGTATCTGTATATATGACTTGGAGGTGCTGGGGATGGGAAGACGGACTTTGTTTTTTAATTTCATCTTAATTGAGAACCAGGCTAAGGGTAGGGATAAATGCAAGGGGTAGTTTAAAAGGTGTTGCCTGTTCTGGGACAATTTTTCTATCCCTGCCTTGGCTCAGGCAGCTCAGGAGTCAACGTGAATTCCTAGGAGTCAGAGTAGTAGTGCTTTGGCTTCTAAAGGCATGTGGCCCTCAGCTAGGCCAGGAGGCTCTGGGGAGAGTGGACTGTGATCCAGCTAGCCCAGTCGTTAAGCCCCATATCCTTGCTGGTAATGTAAAGGTTTGCTCCAGAATGCTTTGGTACCTGTCTAACATGCAATGGGACACCCTCAAAAGGTGCAGGGAGGCCCACAATGGTCTTCCTTGGGTTTGGTCTCCTGACTTGTTTCTGGAGTCTATTTTTATTTTTTATAGTATTTTTCACAGTATGGTTGTGGCATCGCCATTCCATGTTCTTGTGTTTTTCAGTCCTGATAAACATGAAAACAAAAATTATAATAACAAATAGCTTCTGGGAAAGGGGTGAGTTATGCCTGCCATGTCACATGGCATTTCCATAATTCATAGCTCATTTGTATTAATAAAGTTTTGCTGTGGGAATAGTAATCACAGTGTAGCCCTTACCACCAGTACTGCCTTCTCTGTGTGATTTATTACAAAAGAGGTTGCATAAGAGAATGGATTCTGCCCATTGGACAGCCTAATCCATGGTCAAACTGTTATTTTCCCCAGTGATTGTAAAAGGACAGATTTTGTACCAGGCATATTCATTTCAGTGTCCAACAGAATGAAATGAATGTCCTGGATCATTATTTTCAGAGACATCTCAGCATTGGTCTGAAAACCAATTCACAATATTTAATAGTGTGCCTTGGTGCTTTCTATAATACACTTGGATCCCTGCGTGAAGTTCTCTTCACTTTGCATTGTTTCTGTGTTTGCTGCTTTGAAATCAAAGTGGTCAGTGCTACCTAAATGGCATTTCTTAATAGTCAAATGGGCCTGCTGATTCAAAATGACCTGGTTTGCCCCATTTTATTCCTGGACTTTTTAACTCTGAAGTAATTATAACTAAATTTTAGGGTTTGGTTTGGGACATTTTTTATATTTCTGTTACTTCATAGATATTCATATTTCTGCTGTATCCTCTTATTCATTGCTAAACTTCTTGGGGGAGTATGTATATATTTTATAGAGCTTTCCAGAACACTTAAATGATCATTATTCTTGCTCATAAAACTTCATACAGCGGCTGCTTATCTGTGATCTAGTAAATGATGTTATAAAAATTGGAATAATATAGATAATATGTCCCCTCATCAATGAACAGTGGTTCTTATGGTGGCCCAGTTCTGTGGTGTGGTTTGGAAATGATTTCAAAGGCTCCCCTTAGATCTATGTCTTTAGCCATCTCCCAGGATGCTAGAAGCCATTTAATTATTTGCATAAAATGCTTTTCTTCTTAAAATAGCTTGGGTAGATTCTCTTCTCTTTAACTTTATCATGACGGATATCCAGTTGAGCCCTGTACTTCCTCCAAAACTTTCTAAGATCAACTCATGGCCATTGTATTATTGCATGGGAAATTGTGAAAGTACCACTAGAAATAATCACAAATACAACTGGAAATTTTTTCAAGTCACTGCAAAATGTTTACACATACCTCATATTTTCCCTCTAATCAATGAGTTACCATTGGTGATTTCCCCAGGCTCATGAACTTGACTTATAAAATGTTCCTTGAACTGTATTTTGAAGTCCAACAAAATTGAGTTGTTTGAGCTAGAAAAGCAGGAGCAGGTAAAAGTACAGAATCTCCACAGGAATTGTTTTGGCTCCAGGGTCCTGTCATTCAAACTAGAGACTGAAAATGCCAGTATTACGGTCGTTATCGGTAGCTGCTTATTTCTGTGCATTAAGGCACAGTGCTAATTAGAGGCCAAAGCAGTGGGTCATGTTGCCAAGTAGCTATTGGTTTTACTCTATTTCATATCAGCCTTGACTCTTTGGCCTTTTCTACTCATGCTGCCTGTCTTTGAGTAGAGAGAGAAAGACCCTTTCATACCCTTTCATACCTGAGAGATGGTGTCTTCCCATAGTCTTCAGATAAGGAACAGAAATGCGTTCTGGGAAGTAATTGTGAGCCTTGCTAAGCTGTACACACAGGCAAAAGAGAGAGTTCACTGCCTTGCCCTAGGAGAGCATTTTTATCATCAGGGGAGGTGGCATGTAGAGGAGGGATAGAAAAATATTGAGCATATGGACAAATTTAATTCACGACAGAATTGGAATTTAAAAGCGTTAAAAAGATTGGGTGGAGCACAAGTGGCCCAGGGAAGGGAGAGATTATACTGCTTGATAATTATACTCAGATATGAAGAAGACCAACTCCTTTCTACAGTAGTGGTTTATATACATAAAGGTTTGATATCTCATGTCAGAAGAGGTCTGGAAGTATAGGGAATATGGAGCTGGCATGGCAATTCTAGATTACTGTGGATCGCATTTCCTTCTGTTTCTGTTAACCATTTTCTCAATACATGGTTTCATTTCTCAGGGTCAACTCACAATCAAGGTAGCTGCTGGAATTGTGAATATCATGTCCACATTTCAGCCAGCAGGAAAATAGAAGGCTATTCCTTGACTGAGGCCCATACAGTACTTCCTCTTGCATCTCATGGACCAGAATTTAGTCACATGTCCTTACTTAGCTGCAAGAGAGACTAGGAAATTTAGTTTGTTTTGTTAGGCAACACTCAGTCTAGTTATGATTGGGGTTTTGTCAGAAAGGAAGGAAGAAGGAGAAGGTGGGTGTTTGATATGCATCTAATGGTCTCTGTTACATAGGCTGAGCCAGACAGACCTTAGAGACACTGCTATTGTTAATTGTGGCCTTCTGGCTTTGTGCAGAGGCCCTTTTTTCTACACTGCAGATGGAGTTTCTTTTACTTCTGGGTGATCCAGGAAGCTGGGGTGGTTTCCAGAGAATACTTTGAAGAATGGCAGAGCCTGTACATGGCTGTGTGAGATCAGAAATGGTGCTTGAGACCCTTTTACCAGCTTGGTGTAGAGTTTAATCATTTGAAACAATAGCAGGTGTAAGTGGGAATTCTTTGGCACATAGCCTGTGACCCTTGTCTGATTAATGCCCTCATACAAATGCCTGTAGCTGCTGAAGCTCTAGAAATGTTCTAGGAAGAGAAAACAGAGTAAGAATATTTTTTCCTTTTTGGGTGGGTAGGAATCTTTTTGGGCTTACAGTATGGTGAAGTGTATTAATATATTTTTAGAGTCGTAGAATCCCAAATCTGAATAAAGTCCCTTTGACTGCTACAAAAAGCCTGAATTGTGATGGTTTGTTTGTCCCAAAGAGTTTAATAAAATAGGTAAGTTTACTTGATAAATATTTGAAAAATTAGACCATCCCGCAATAGCTATGTTGCATTCCTGCAGGTCAACAACGTCCTGAAGTTGAGCAGTGACTGTCCCCTTTAGATGGGGCTGCATTTACTGGCTCCCAACCATCCACATATTTATGATACCTTATGTCTGGCCTTCTTTTCACTTACTGATGCAACCTGCTGAGCACCTGTAACAATCCATGCTTCTACTCCTTGTCAGGATGGCCTGAGGTAGTCAGCACCTGGGAAGACGATGGTTGGTGGCCTGCCTCAGTTGCTGAGTAGGAAGCATGAGTAGAGAAATCCTGGCCTGGAGAGGAAAGAAAGGGTGTCATTGAAAACTGGGGCTTATCAGGCCTGTGGCTCATCCTGTATGAGAAACCCAGGGTTCATCATGCATTTGCACCCCCAGGTATCTGGTATTTCAACACCATGACTGAATTCCCATGGTGTTTTGAAGTGATAACTGGCCAGGACAGTTTGTTCTGTTTCAAAACCTTCCCTACAATCTCCAGGAATGACTCTGCACCCTACTTAGGAGGGTTATTTTAGTGGCTCACAGTTTAAGGCTATATTCCAACTGTTGGCGATTGACATTGTTCATTGATATTGTTGTCTGAGTGTTTGTAGTGGGCATTAATTTTTTTAAGTGGTATACACAACTGTTTCCCAAGCCACCCTTGACCCAATGCAATACTGTGCTGCAACCTTAATAATTTTTTGGCAACCTTAAAAATTTACTTGAAAACCACTTGAATGTGCAAATGATGAAGAAAGAACCCCTAAAAAGCTGTAGGATTCGGATACTTGTTATTCATAAAAAGGGACATCGGAGTCCTTCAGGCTATATACTGAATGATTTAAGGAAACATTATTTTCATCCTTCGAAGCTTTTATTTAGGGACCATGTTTATACATTTAAGAAGGAGCCCTTTTCCCTTCTCCCAGTCCAAGAGTCACTCAATTGGAATTTGCCTCCTTGGACTTTGGCTTGAAATGAAAATCTTTTCACTCTGCCTTAGTAAATGTCAACAATTTTAAATGGCATGATTCTGATCTCTCAATGTGCCCTACTGCTGAATGCTACAAAAAGGGAAAAAGGAAAATAAAATCTGTTTGCTACCTTGAGAAACATTGTAATGTCTATTTGATTTTCTTCAGATGTGAGATCTGTAATTTATCAGTCATAACTAGGTAAACCTCAACATTTTAATTAGCAAAAGTGACAAACTACTTTGGTTTCATTTCACTTCTTTGACTTTTAATTTTTCTTAGGTATTTTTAATTTATAGAAAAATATCTGAGGGATTCCCTCAGCTTATGCTTAATTTTTCTAGTACTTGAAGTCATGTGCATTCCATGGCTGAAGATATTAGTCAGTTAGGCTACAACCTGCATACAAGAAATACAGTGATTTACTTTCTCCTTGTTGTTGCCACGTGTTTATCATGGCTGTATCCTAATGAATTCAATTTTTCCCTATTGTTCTTCATGTTATACCCTATCTTACGTCTTTGATTCTAAAGTTACTTTGTAGTATTAGATTTTAGTTTATTAATTTCCATTTCGTTGGGGAAACTTTCTTTGGAGATAGATTTTTGTATGTACATTGTAATTAAGAGCACTTGGAGTGTTTCTTCTAATGGCCTAAATTTGAACCTTAGCAAAATGGAATTACAATATATCAATATAAGGTAGAGATATCAATATATGGTATTTCATTCCATATCTAATGTTAGTGTACTGAAGCTAAGATCTACATTTTTAAGATCTACATTATTTATTACATATTTTCTTTAAATGTATATTCAGTTACAAAAATAATACAAGTTTCTTAAAGCTTTTTCTTCTTCTTTTTTTTTCCCCAAATAGAGGCAAGCTGGAGAAAAAAAGGAACAAATACCATAGAGTTCTATGAAGGTCATTGTATGGGAAATTGAATTTTGAGCAGTTGAACTTAAAATTATTTCATGAGAATTTTCATCTCTAATGTATATATAAGTATTCCATCAAGGAATGTGTCATAGGTTACTAAGGTTGTTTCAAATTTTCTTTTCCACTAAGACTAATGCTATATGGAATACCTTTGTATACAAACCATTTCCATATTTCAAGTTTTTAAAACTTGCAATTCCAAAAGTAGATTTGCTGGCTCAAAGGATATATTTTATTTAATACTTCTTTGCAGGAAGCGCCTATCCATTTCCTAATATTCTGCCTGGCTTTGCTCCTTTGTGTGGTGTATCAGATGAGAAGCTGGAGAGAGAAGCATTGGCAAAGGAGGAAGGAATGATAAAAATTGTTGTAGTTTTTCTACCTAGTCTCATTTACAAACTGGAAAAGGTTTGCTGGAAGAGGAAACAGCTCAAACTAGTTTGTCTCGCATCTATGTTTTTTTCCTATTGGCCCTGATGCCCAAGAAACAGTTGCAAGACTTCTGGGGTTGTATTAAGACAAGTCAAATTTACAAACACGGGGAGTTTGCTGAATGCTTTGCAGGGCATATGGGCATACCCCTCAGCAAAGGAGGCGAGCAGGAGTCAGGGGCCTGCCACTTCATTTGAAAGGCAGTCACAGATCTCTCAGGCTCTGATTGCAATAACTCCAAAATAAATGGAAAACAATCGAGGAGGGAACATGGAGTCTGGGTTATAGTTCTTTGGAAGTCTTGAGTATTGATGAATTTTAGCCCTTCAGTCTGGCAGCTTGATGGGTTTTGGACTTCTGTCTCTTCCCTTTCTTCCCAGTATGGCAGCTAAACTACTCAGTGTGCACAGAATTATTCCCTGGGGTATGTCACTGCTTGAACTCCTTAGGTTATCATAATGAATTAAACAAGTGAAAACACAGTTCATTGTGTGTGTGTGTGTGTGTGTGTGTGTGTGTGCTCGCGCGTGCGCGTACCCTCATGCATGCAGGAGAGCATGTGTAAATGGGAATTGAAGAAGATTTTTAATGTTAAAAGGCAACTTTCATACTTGTGAAGGTTGGGAATTGACTTTCCATACTGCACGCAGATGAGGAGGAGGAGAGGCAACAGATGCTGCTTTGTGTATTCCACTTCTCTTGGGGTTGTGGGACCATAAAGATGTTTTAGTTCAGCTCCAAACTCTTGTGCAGTTGGCTCTTGTGCAACAGGTTTTCATTCTAGGTCATCCAGGTGGGCCCCTGCTACCAGGTAGTGACTGGCTTCAGGAATGCCTTCATTTTCTAGATAGGTGCTTTTTTGTTGATTTTAGTATTTGAAGATTTCTCTTTCTTTCTTTAGAAATCATGTCTGCATTTAAGGTTTTAAAATATTTTATCCAGCATTTTTGGTTGCTTTTCACCAAAAAAAGTATTAATAGTATTTCTGGGAGAGAGTAGACATCCTTTCCACTACTTCTGGAAATGAAATGAAAGATATGATCCATTCTCTACACAGAAGCCGGCGTGATCATTTAAGATATAAATCAGATCACATTGTTCCCCGCTTAAAACCTTCTTAACTGTTGGTAGCTCTTAGATTAAAAACAAAATTCCTTATCATTTTCTACAAATGTCTGCATGATCTGCCTCCTACTAATCTGAACTTTTAAACACTCCTGTTCATTGACTTCCAACCACACTGCCTTCTCTGTTTCTTGAACTAGTCAAGCCCATTCCTGCTGAGGACCTTTGAGCCTGCCTGTTTCCTCTGCTGGCTGCCTTGGGAAAACTGACTCTTGGCACCATTCACAGCTCAAATGTCTTCCTCACAGAGACCTTTGCTGACCACTCAACCGAAAGAAGCACTGTCCCATCACCCTGTTTGCTTGGAATCATTTCGTCTGTTTATTCACTTGCTTACAGTTCAAAATGTAAACTCCGTGGGAGCAGGGATCTTTTTTGATCATTCATTGCTTCAAACCCAGGATTAGAACAATGCCAGGAAAGGAATGTTTGTGGGATGAATTAATTAAATAGCGTACATTATGGCATTCCCAAAGTTGGTGGAATACCGTTATCAAAATTTTATTGATAAGAGAAACTGGAGTATAGAACAATGGGAGGGATACCTAATTAGCATTAACAATTCTTAATTAGGACTCATTCAAATCAGGGGATATTATAACACACGAGCATTTGTCCCTTTCAGCTCAGACTGTTCATTTTATTGATGTGAATACTGAGACTCTTGAGATTTTGGAAGTGACTCAAATCTCACACTTAGTGGCAGAGCTCTGGCCAGGTCATATACCTTCTGATTCCTACCCCATGGATGTTTCTTATATCTCACTCAGCATGAGTCATGGCTACTTCACAGCTGATTGGACACAGCAATGAATATTAGGGTGGCAGTTTGCTCCAGATTTTGCAAAACCATAGGAAACAGGTGGAACATATTTCCTGTTCATTTTTGAAAGAGAAAGTACATAGGGCACCTGGGTGGCTCAGTCCGTTAAGCATCTGACTCTTGATTTTGGCACAGATTATCATCTCACAGTTTGTGAGATTGAGTCCCGCGTTGGTCTCTGTGCTGAAAGCACGGAGCCTGCTTGGGATTCTCTCTCTGTCTCTCTCTCTCTCTCTCTCTCCTTCTCTCTCTCAAAATAAATAAACATTTTTTAAAAAGGAAGTACATAACGATGCTATGGTATTAGAGAACAGCATCTGAATACTTTTTTCTGCAGGGTAAATATGTAAAGAGAATTGTAGCTTTCCTTTCTGCTAATTGGATTATCTTCTGAATCTCAACAGGTAACTTTTTTTTTTAAGTTTATTTTTTTGAGACAGAGCGTGCACATGTGTGTGTGTGTGGTTGTGTGTGTTTGAGTGGGGGAGAGGCAGAGAGGGAAAGAGAGAATCTCAAGCAGGACCCCAAGCTGTCACTGTAGCTGGGCTCCAACTCAAGAACTATGAGATCAGGACCTGAGCTGAAATCAAGAGTCAGACCCCTAACCAACTGAGTCACCCAGGTGTACCAGTAGGTAATTTTCTTTAGTTTGCATTAGAATGTTAAGACTAGGAACAACATCTTCTCCTGTACTCTGTTCTGTCAGAGTCACTCAGCACCAAGGAGGTTATACCAGCTCAGTTTCCCTTACAAGGCAGCAGGATAAGACAAATGAAAAAGATAATTCATCATTATCATGATCTTGAGGAAAATGGGAAAGTTCATCCTGGCAAATTAAAAATCTATTACCAACTCATGCATGTTGTATGTGTATTCTTTATTTCTTTGTCATTGTAAGATTTTACAACCTAGAAGAAAATGAGAGGAGAGAAAATAGAAATCTTACCTTGAAATTTTTTCACTGAACTAGTAGCTTTGTATTTTACTCATTGAATATGACTCGTTTATTTTTATTTTTATTTTTTTTCATTTTAGTTAAATCCAAGTTATTTATATAGTATAATAATGGTTTCAGGGGTAGAATTTAGTCATTCATCGCTCACATATAATACCTAGTGCTCATCCCAACAAGTGCCCTCCTTAATGCCCTTCATCCGTTTAGCCCATGCCCCCCACCTAACACCTCTCCAGCAACCCTCAGTTGGTTCTCTGTATTTAAGAGTCTCTTACAGTTGGCCTCCCTCTGTTTTTGTGTTGTTTTTCCTTCCCTTCCCTTTTATTCATCTGCTTTATCTCTTAAATTCCACATATGAATGAAATCATATGATATTGTCTTTCTTTGACTGATTTGTTTTGCTTAGTATAGTACATTCTACTTCTTTCTGCATTGTTGAAAATGGCAAGATTTCATTCTTTTTGATCGCTCAGTACTATTCCATTACACACACACACACACACACACACACACACGCACGCGTGTGCGCACATACGTATATCACATCTTTGTCCATTCATCAGTGGATAGACATTTGGGGTCTTTGCATAATTTGGCTACTGTTGATGGTGCTGCTATAAACATTGGGGTCCATGTGCCCCTTCAAATCAGCATTTTTGTATCCTTTAGATATAAATAATACCTATATGTAGTGCAATTGCTGGGTCATAGGGTAGCACTTTTTTTTTTTTTTTGATTTAAAAAAAAAACATGTTAGGAGACTATGATTATGTTTCCCAAGTACTTCAGTGATTTTTTTCATTTAAGTGGAAATTTTGATTACTCTGGAAAATAACTTAGTAATATATTTGTCATTTGTACATAGTTATTTCCTTGGCCCAGTAATTGCACTTTTAGAAATTTATCCTGTTTTAGTAATCTAGCTTAGGGAAAAATCTGACAGTCAGTCACTTTTGCAAAAAAAAGTTCACAACAGTACTATTTATGATAAAAACAAAACTTTTGGATAGCACCTGGTATTCAAATATACATATAAGATAATTTTTGGCAGGCCCATTTGATGTAATTATATGGAACTATTTAAGAAATTTAAATCTTTAAAATTATTTAAATGATAAAGGAATTATATCTCAAACTACATATAGTATAATCTCAACAATATGTTAAAAAACTGAACAAATCTCAAAAGACTGGACGGAAAGAAGCCAAAATATTGATAAGGCTCATCCCTGGGATTTGAATAACTATTGTTATTTTCTTCTTTATATTTCCCCCTTTTCTCTACTGCTTTATTAATTTATTTAAAAAAATTAATGTTTATTTTTGAGAGAGAAAGAGAGAGAGAGTCAGAGTGAGAGCAGTGGATGGGCAGAGAGAGAGGGAGACACAGGATCCAAAGCAGGCTCCAGGTTCTGAGCTGTCAGCACAGAGCCTCACGAGCCAAGAGATCATGACCTGAGCCAAAGTCGGACCCTTAACCTGACTGAACCACCCAGGCTCTCCTTTATTAATTTATTTTAAATCTTAGCAAATGAATACAGTGAATGAACTTTGTCAAGATGTGGTTGGAATTATGTAAACTTATTTACAGAAGAATATATATTCTTCTATAAATTTTATATATAGATACTATATACACATATACATATAATTTTTCTCTACTTGCATAAATAGCTCCTCTTATACAGAAAATCTTTGGCCAGAAATTATGACAAATTAAAATTTAATAAATTTGTGGTGTGTGTGTGTGTGTATTTATAGTTTTTGTCCGTCGTGCGGTATTTATCTTTTGTATTGCCTTTGCCATAAAACTCATTTGGTGAAAGCCGGGACCACTCTTGGATAAATATTTCACTGGAGAGTTTGTAGGATAGAGTATAAGAAAAATATTTTGTAAAACGAGTACTTGATGGAGATTCACAAGGGTTTTATTGGTTCCTCAATGTGGTCACATAAATTTCTTTCCTAATATATCACTGATAAAACTTTAGGAAGGTCATGATATATTCACTTTGTAACAGTAAATTTTAGGAAAAAATCAGAATCCAAACTAGAAAATGGAGAGTTTTCTTGTCACTAACTTAAATATAAACTTGGACCCTCAAACAAAGTTCATAGCCCAGAGTGTTGACCATGTCTTTGGGGGGCAGAGACTGGTAGCATGATAGTAGATACATGCTAGGTTGTTGTTCATGAAGTCGGGGGTAGGTAAGAGGACCTTCATGTACTTACAACCTTTATACTTTTATACTGTTTCACTAAAAAGTGACAGTACCGTGCAGCAGCCAAGGACATTGGGTTTGGGTTTAGACCTGTTGGACCCAAATTTGCTACTTTCTAATTATGTGATCTTGGGCAAGCCACCTCTTGATTTTCTAAACTGTCAAATGAGAATAATAATTGTCCAAAAAAGAAAAAATAATCATCTTAATTATTTGAACTTGAGGAATTTTAATTGGTTATGTAGGTGAGTGAGGAGCTGAGAGGTCAGGTGAGGTTACTGAACAACCCAAATATTCCCAAAAGCAGGGAGAATCTACTAACCTTCTTCTGGAGGGGCAACATGTTGGAGTCAGTGTTACTGAAGTCCAAGGGCTGAGGCCACCTGGAGAAAGCAGCAATTATGGTGCAACTGGAGACAAGAAGAAGACCATTTTGCAGCCCAATGCACAGGCAGAGGGGAGAAATACTCTGGCTTCCCCACCCTCTGCTCTGGTAGCCAGCTGACTAGGGAAACTTCCTCAGCTTCTCTGCTAGAGGAACAGAGTTAGGGAAGGGGAGGAGATGGCTCTCATATGGGCAAAAATCCCCACTTCAGAGATTTGTTGTGTGGTTTACATGGTGTATTAACTACCCCACGGTAGTCAGAACTCTGGCATATACATCCTCAGTAAACAGGATTGTCATAATCGTCAGTGCTGTTTGCAGAGTAAGTAACAATATCTCATTGTGAATATAGCGTATACACACTGGGTACCAAGAAGTTGATTCTGGCATGGCTTCCTCTTGTCTCTTCCATGGACAGGCTGCTAGTCATTTCAGTGTTTCATTGTTTGGTCAGGCAGACCATGCCTCCTTCAACCTCCTGTTCTCATCAGTGCTGTGCCGACTTTAGGTAGAGTGACCAAACCTGGCTCACTGATGATGGAACTGAGCCTTGGCCAGTTCCAAAGAATCAAGGCAGTCTGGAGAGCATGATCAGCGTTTACAAACCTATGGAAAGACCTTCATAGATTAACTTTAAAATTTATGATTTTCTCACATATTTTAATCCCTTTGGACTTGAGTTCAGTTGTATCCTACAAAACTGAAAGAATACATATTTAATTTTTTTTTTTTGGTGTGTGCTATAGCTTGACATTATAATTAATCAATTTAAGGGCATCAAAGATTTGCCAAGATGACTTAATAGGCATACCAGGAAGAATCATATAGCTGTTCCTTTGAAGCATAGACATACACTAAAAAATTCAATCCAGATCTTGACCAAAGTGGTCTCTTTAGTTGTTTGCCTTTTGCAAACACACTATTACAGCATTTTGCTAAATCCTGGGAATTTCTCTCCTGAGAGATTTTTATCAGTATGAAAAATGGCAGCTTTTCTACGTTTTAAAATATTGTTCATCTTCTTCCTATTGGCTTTCCAATTACACCCATTCACCTAGAGAACATTTATTGATCTCAAGGAATTAAGAGTTGTCTAGTTTTCTCCAATGCTTCAGTCATGTTTGAGACGGAGTTTGAGAGAAGTGATAAAAGGGATAATAACAACTAATGTTTTTGAGGACTGTATTCATGTCACTTTTGCTCTCTGATCTTTGGGTGCATTCACTCCTTTTAATGTGATGTCAGGACTTTGAGCGACCTCATGAGACAGTTGCCTATTTGTAACGGTTAGGATACTAAGGTTTAAAAGTTACACATCTTCAGTTTACATTGCTATGCTGTCAGACTGATGCTCTTACTCAGTATGTGGTAATGTAAACAAATTAATGTGAATGTTAAAATGAAGCAGAAATGGAGAGGAAAAGAAGTAAATGCAAAACAAAGTATGTGAATATCTCAGAACTAGAGATTAGTAGGTACCGATGCAGGAAATGATCCTAAAGTATATATAGTTCAGCTTCCCCTTTTTGCCATTAAGAAAACTGATTTCTAGGAAAGGAAATGAATCTTTTGATGATGAGGGAGAATAACCCCCAAATACCAAGTCTCATTGATAATCTTCTGCCTTCAGGAACACAGGGTTATGACCACATCCCATGCCATTTGCAAACAGATGTTAGAGATGACATTGATCCTTTACTTTATTCCAAACATCTTCCTGTGGATTGGAAATGTATTACATACATCTCCTTCTTGTGCTAGAATCTAGAAAACAGGTACCTAAGGAAAGAAGTTAAGACCTATGGAATCTATGAGTGGTTGCGTGTTGCTCTTCTCTGCCTCTAAATTGATGTTGTTCAAACGTTGTGGGGTAAAAGGCCAACGGGTCTGTGTTTGATGGCAAATTAACTCCAGCATACCATATTCCTTTGACTTTTCAAGTTGGTGCCCAATTTTATTTTATTTTTGCACATATTTATTTGGTTATACCCTTTTTTAGGTTAGCTTTGACCTTGGCTCTCTCGATTTTTTTCTTTGAAAGATGATGCTCTCATCAGGATGGAAGGTGCTGTTTGGAATCTTTAAATGTCTTTCACTTTTTGTTCTTTTAAGGCTCTTTCAGGACTTTAAACTTTTATATCTATAGGTGAATCACGAGACCAAGGGAGTGGTTGTGGAATGCTCATGGAGGTAAGATAGAAGGTAAAGGGAAAAGTGTGTGATGAGAACGCTCCTTAAACCTGGAGAGAATCACAGGATGAGAGCTCTTTCCGTACCTTTCCAGATCCCCCTCGTAGTTAGGGTGGACCTACCACTTGTAACCTTGATCTCAGGAACAGAGAGCCCTTCAGAATCCAGCTGCAGTCACTTATGGGAAAGGGTGTTTCTGTGGCTGCCTTGGTGCATGGAAGACAAAAGGACAGCTGGAGGGGCGTGGGGCTGGAGATGGGGGCCTGGATGCCTACCTGGCCCTCGAATCTGCCTGTCATCCGTCATTTGACCACTGAAAGCTGAGTTTACTCTCTGGTAATACAGCTGAAGTTCAGTGATTCTTCTGGCTCTAGAATTTTAGGATTTTTGGTGTTCTTTGAAGCATGATCATGTGTCCAGCAGAAAAAAAAGTCATTTTCTTTTTAAAACAGTTTCAAGAAGTTGCTCTGACTCACTAGGTGGTTGGCCATAGGGAAAAGGGAGCCTGATAGGTAAGTGATGATTCACTCAGTTCTACTCCTGAAACCAATATTACACTATATGTTAACTAACTAGAATTTAAATAAAAACATAAAAAAAATAAATACCAAAAAAAGGGGAGCCTGACTTCCTTTGAGTTTTGCGTTTCTTTCGGGAGGCATAGTCCTTTACAGCATCCTTGGTGTGAAAATAAAGCTTTTTTCTAGAGAGTACTTTGACATTTACTATCTGGGTGATAAGAGAAGTACTGACCAAAAACTGAAGGGAGTAAGACTTGGAAGACATTTTTTCTTTATTACACACAGAAGAATAAATGCTGGTATTTGTGTGTTGATACCCCTTTCTGAGAACAGTGTTCTCGTCTGTATTATTACCATTTGTTTTTGTACATGTGTGCATTGTTCCAACTCTTCTGTGAACTTGGTAACTTTTCATTATATTTCTTATCTGGAGTAGTCCTAAAACTTCACCTAAACAGCGAGCTTCATTTGCAAACATTCTTTGGTCAAATCCTGGACTTGGATGCAAATGAGGGTATCTTTGAGTTACTGGTTTGCTTTCTTTCTTTTTTAGAAGATGATGTCACTGCTTTCTGAAGGGTCCTAATGGAGCTGTGTTTTGTTCTCTTCCTCTTCAATAACTTAGGAAAGAAGGCTATTATGATTTCCTGGAGAGGTGGGAAGATTGAAGCCTCCCCAAGTGCTAGTCATGGCTGAAAGGAGAAACTTTTGTATGAGAGAACATCTGAGGCTGGAGATAAAATTCCTATTATAACCTCTTTAAATATTTGTGTTCAAATGGGGCAGTGAGACTATTCTGTCTACAAATGGAAGTCTTTTTCTTCCTTAGCCAAGTGAAACACATTGTTTCTTTCCCCTAGATAAAAAAAAAAATAGGATGCTCTACACGTTCTTTTATTTAGTTTGTCAAACAACTGATAATCTAGACCCTGGCTTTTGTTTAGCTTATGCACTGTCAGAAAAGGCACTGTAAGCAGGGATTCCCTGAGCATAGCACTAAGAGCCTGATTCCCTGTTTGGCTTTCTTCAGAGAGCTCACTGGCAGCCGTAATTATTTTTTGTGCCAACTCTTAGGCAGCTCCAAAGCCACACGCACATTGATATAATCTTTGGTGGTTTGGGCTGGTTTATAATCTCTCCTATTGAGGTTCAGTTCAAGGCCTTTAGGGCAAAGATCTCTCGTGAACTGAAAGAAAAAGTCTGATTTGGAAGAGATTTGATCCTGCCAAATGAAAGTGGCACATTTCCAACTGCCCGTGCCGAGTTGCTTTGGAACACATTCGTGCAGAACGCAGACATGCTTTAGGCAGCTCGTTTGTAGAAGGCCTGTGCTGAGCGCAAGGAGGAATTAAAAGACCGATGACTCCCATGAAATACGTGCTTTCACAAAGTCCATACTGATTGAAAAGGAAGCCAGACGCACAACAATATCCTTCAGTCTAAATGCGACATCCCATAAGTGAGAAGGCACAAGACCCCCAGACTCGCTTTGACAGGTGTCAGTTTTTGACTGCCCACATTCAAGTCCCTTTCTGAACTTGAGCACTTACCTATCATGCACATGTTTGGAAGGAGGCTATTTTTACCTTTCTCTGCCCTTGAAAACCAGGTCCCAGGTGTGGTCATGTGAGCCAGACTCAGCCAATCAGGTTCTCCTGCTGGGAATGAATCTGTAGCAGATGGGTCAATGTAAAGGGGATATTAGAATTGGTTCATGGTGTTAGAGGTGGAATCCATTGGTTTTCAGTGTTGGAAGTAGCAATATCTAGTTATTATTTCTGCTATGGGGTTCTCTTATAATTTTTATTCCTTGACATTCAGAGTATTCCCTTCCTTTTTTTGGTGCTCATGTTCCATATTTGTCCTTTAGCCTCCTGCTGACTGTGTGAGCCAGCTCATCCTTCCAGCAGAGTTTTCTTCTACTTCAGTTAGACAGAGTCCATTTCTGTTACAACAAGCAAGAGTTTTCCCAACACCTGAATGACCAGGGCTTTCATAATTTGTATCAATTCACCTGTTCAGCTTATCTTCTACTTCTTTTCCCTTAGAGGGTGCTTGCACTTCCGTATCTGATTGCATAACTCCTTACTTTGAAGACTGAACTCAAGAATTTTGAACATTTGCAGAATTATCTGTTTTGTGTTTGATGTTTCTCCGTTTAGTGTGTCTTATAATTATCTATTATACCTTTGTTTACATTTTATGCCATCTTAAAAAAATTATGACGTTTTGTCCACTAGCCGATGTATGATTTTTGGGGGGTGCGGAGTATAAGGACTGTATTTTCATCTTTGTATTCTCAGAGTCCAGCACAGATCCATTTAATATCAGGTACTTGCTGCATGAATGAAGAAATCTGTTTGCAGATAGTGATGTGGTGTTGGCATTGTGGGCTTAAAGGGAATAAAAATCACTGGAATAGCTGTTCTGAGTATTTACTCTGGTGATACAAGGGTGGAATAAAATGATATGTGAAATGTGTGAGGTCTATTTGAGACTGAGTAGTAGACATTTATTTTGTCTTTTTCAAAGTCAGGTTTACTTAGGTATTATTTATTTATAGTGAAATTCACTCTTTTTCTTGTACAGTTATACATTTTGAGAAATGCATATGGTCATGTAAACACCACCAGAACCAAGATATTAGATAAGTTTGATCACCCCAGATTTTGCTTGTGCCTCTTTGTTGCTGACATCTCTCCACAGCCCTAGCTCCCGGAAACCATTGATGTTGAATTTATATTTCAAGAGTTAGCACAGCTCTACAACTTTGTACAACAATGTTTTATTTTCTCGGAAGGAGAAAGTAATCTGACAGTGGACCTCTACCTAGGTATAGGGTTACAAGCATTAGCAAATGAAACTAGCAATACTTATACTAAATATTATTTGTTGTTTACATGAAATTCTCATTTTATCATGCATCCTGTATTTCACCCATAAAGCCTATCCGAGATGGGTGTGGCCACTGGGGTAACTGTTAAAGTTGATGCTAAGCATGAAATTAGCAGGCAGATGAGGAAATAAAGGGAAGAAAAAATGTGAGGAGAAAAGGTTACGGATCATCAGCAACAAGAACCCACCATTAAGACACTTTGGCACAACCTGAAAGGGGAAGAAAGAATGAGACTTTTGTTATGAAACAGCAGTTCACTTGCTTATACATGAAGGATATACACAAGACTGCTTTGAAGACCAACTTTTTTGGTGTTCCAATTTATAAACCAGTGTAAGAGTCTATCAATCAAGGCAGCTCTCTGCCCTGCTGTGTTATGGAGGAGTGCAACTCAGGGAAACATTATTCACTCTGAAATAGGTGAAATGCCTTTTAGGGAAATAAAAAGTCTATCCAAAAGTTTCACTCTTAACAAAAAGAACTTTTCCTGGGGTAGCAAAAAGAGTTCAGTGCTTGCTCTTTCTCAGGATGTCCATGCAACAGAAACATTTACAGTAAAATATTCTCCTCATTCATGTTGATAAAAATTAAAATGACTGGCCTCTGTTTATTTTTACATCATTGAAACCGAAGGACTTGCTAGCAAAGCCAAAGAAAGAAGCTTTTAAGTAGATTCTTCTTACTCTACACTAAAGAGTAAATTAAAAAGACTTTTGGCATGCCCATTGTTTATATTACAGATGAGACTCACCTTTCTGTTTTAAAGGAAGCTTGGCAGGATAGTTACTTGGAAATAAGTTGTCAGTGTTTGGTCTGAGTGGTAGCACCTGGTGTCTGCGGTCCTTCCTTGTCCTAGCTTCTCAAAGCTAAGCTTCCCTGTGTGGCCTTCTCCAGCATAAAACCTTTGAGAGCCTATTCTATCAAACTCATTGATGTTAAGGAGATAATAGCTAAAAAGATTTAATGTTAATTTTATTAGTTAATGATTTACAAATAGCATCATTGGTTCCTAGGCTTGAAGAAGATGGAAATGATGAGGTACATGGGAAGGAAGTGATTTGGAGTAGGCATTTTTTATTTTTCGTTGTGTAAAGATTACGGTCTACTCTACTCGTATTCCCAGAATAGGGAATGGGGCTAGAAGGTTCTTTAGAGGTCATCTTGTTCAGTGGTTTACAAACATTTATAGATGGTTTAATGATTGCAAATAAAACCATTTTTCATGTTACATGGAATGCACAATATAAAGCACACAGGAGCAGAACAGCTCTGGTAGGAACAGAGGCAGGGAGTCCAGAGTCCCGTTAATTCCTTCCTCCACAACTTTTTCTTTTCTCTTTGCTTATTTGGGAAGTGTCAGAATCACTGGGATCTGAAGCAGAGAAAGTCACATAAATGTTTCAAAGAGAGCTAGGTTCTTTGCCTTCAAAGTTATTTGTGCTACCCCAATTCATTTGCCTCAGCATCTCTCTTGGGACAGCGATATGGCTATCCTTGGCATGTGCCTCCTGTATAGGAAGCCACATGGGACAGGGATGACAGACTTTGCAAATGGGACCAAGAGGACCTGTCTTATATAAGTCTGGTGGCAAGGCTTGCCATAGAGTCAGAATAGATGACTCACAATTTTTGATGCTTAAAGATACTCCCCTGTGGCTGTGGAAATACCTGTGATGAACTTTGCCTAAGGTCCATAATGTATGATTTATAATAACTATTCTCTCCATTCCCCCCACCTGAAAAGATGAGCAAGTTAATGTTATTAGCTTCTACAATTGCAAGATGATGATTATTAGGTCGATCCCCTGGGAGCTGACCTGGGCTGGGTTGTTGTGAGGTTAGAAGCCATTATGAACAGGGCACAATAACTGGGATTCGATAGGTGACATCAGAATTTGCACGATGCATACAAGACATGTTTATATAACCAAGTCTTCAAGAAGATAGAGTTGACAATATTTTTAGACCACAGAAAAATTCAAAATGATCTTGCCTTTATATCGTACATGGGGATGAAAAAGCATGTGGACAAATTCATATTGGGAAGGAACGACTATATCCAGTTACAGTAGCAGAAGCCGTGTGTTGGTTGATGATTTGAATATGAGTTAGTGACTCAATCCCATGGCAAGGACAGGAAAGGGGCGTAACTCTTTTTCATGTAAAATTCGTGAGGAAATCTTATCTGGACTTGATCTTGGCCCATTCTGTATTTCCACATAGCTCTCTTTCCTCTACTCCCCTTTTCTCTTCTCTGTCATAAGTTGGTGGTTCCAGCCAGGCAATTCACATCATATCATGCTCTTGCTATTTCAATTTCTTCTTCCCCTTTTTTCAATTTCTTTGTCCAGTGCTTCTTTACCAGGAGGGCAAAGATAGAATGTAGGTCATCAATGACCTGAACATTTTTATCATCATTTTTGTGACCGTGTTAGTGGAATTTATCATTTTCTTTGATTATAAGTAGGCAACAAATCACAGGGATATTAGCAGTACCCATTTGTGGCTCTGTCATTAACAGAAGTTGTTGTATTCTTGTGTCACGCAACAGTTACATATATCTTTATTTATGATTTCTGCTCATCTTTATGTTAAAATTATGGTAGTCTATTTGACTAGCTACTAGAGTTTATAATTTAATACATTGAGAAGAAAGTGTGTATATTACTATTTTGCAGGTTTGTTTTTAAAATATTTTAAATCTATAGACAGTTCTGCTATATTGCAGCATTCAGGTTGATAAAAATCATTGGGCTATACAAACTCACACAATGAAAACCACAAGATCGATGGGAAGTATAGAGTTGAGAGTATAACGCTCAAAAACTATCAATTACATGTTAACAGAAAAGACAGAAGCCTAATAAAAATGGTGGCACAGTTATACACAGTTACATGCTAAATTATTAAGAAATACATACATTTATAAGTACCAGAATAAATGTGGGACTTTTTGAAAAAGACTTGAAGTGTGCTTATGGAAATGGAAAGACGAATGAGTCCTCAGGAAGTGAGGTTGTGTGAACTCAGATGCAAAGTTATAGCCCCAGGTGTGGATGGGTGCAGCGGACAACACAAACAGTGAACAGAGGAAGGTGGTAGAGGTTTGAGGCATGTCTTTGTGTTTTCCTCTATGGCGACGTGCAGAGAGTGCTGGTGGTGCATTCGTTGAGTGTTTCTTGTGGATGGAACGGTATATAAACAAATATGAAGTCTGTGTTATGTCCATGTTGTTCCCTAATTGATCAAATGCATTGAAATAAATTTATGTTTTTAAAATAAGGATTATAGCAGAAACAGCTATAATTGATATCCTCTACGGTTCTATGTATTTTATTTTATAGGTTCTAAAATGTTGTGAGAAGGTCTTAGAATTCAGGTTTACAAAGGGTTTACTGCACAAAAATGATTAAACCCTGCTCTGACAGATCTTTTGCCTTCACCCTGCTCAAATACCTCCACCTCCTCAATGGAACTCCCTCTTTTGTTTCTTCTAGCCTCTCACTGCCATGCCTCCAATGACAGACATTTCTCCCACCCACGTGCTCATAGGTGCTCATGGCACTGGTTTAAACTACTTGTTTAAGAACTTAAGGTCTGTTTTATATTGTTGATATTTTTATGTTCATTCACTTTTAACCATGTTCTATGATTCCTAAATAGAGAGACCATATTCTTTCTGTTCTTTAAATTCTTTTTAGTATTTTAGATACTTAGTCAGTTCTCATTGAATGAATTACCAAAATAGTATTATTCAGCCAAGATGAGTAAAGGAAAGAGGGAACTGTAGTAATTAGTTTGTTCAGTATCGTTCATTGTTAACAAGAACAGAGCGGGTAGGGGCAGGGCACCCTTGTCTTCTGAGTGCTCAGGAGAGAAGCACACAGCTTAAAGCATTCATTATGCTTACATTATAAAGAATTCCTGGCAAGAGTTGTAACTGATTAGAAGGCTCCTGGGGGAGATCGAGGGACTCTTGCCCTGAAGTCCCTTTCATTTAGAACAGTCTTTCCTTTATTTGTTTGGTTGAAAATATTGCCATGTTTGAAGGTAGCAGAAGTAGAATAGATGCTTTTGCTATTTTCAATTTTTAAATAATACTTTGCTCAAGCTCCATATTAATAACTGAGCGACAGAATTTGGAACCCTTGCTTGGAACCTTGTGAGCCTCCATGTAGACTTGTTCAGAGTCCTTATGTTAGGGTAACAGGGTTTGGAGCTAAAACTAAGAAGGAGCCAGCACTGCAGCAGAAGCTTCCTACAGACCCACTGTGCCAGTTTTGAATGGAGGCATTTTCTGTCCACGGCCATATGCAGTGTGAACGGGCCGCAGATGTACATCAAGTGAGTGGGAGAAATAGCGTTTGGTGGGAAACGGCAGTTTTATGGCATTAGTCCTTGGAGCCCCAGGTGCACTTATTCATCTTGCATATATTTTAAGCTTTCAGCCTTGGGGATGTTTCAGCAGGTTAGCATCTGTATTTCAATGAGGAGCCCTTCAGTGAATCAGTGAGGAGAGCCAGTCATACGTTGGAACTGAAAGAAGAGATGAAAAGACGCTTCCTGAGAGATCAGTGTAATGAAGCACCTCAGGAGAAGGTCAGGGCTTTCTGTCTTTGCTTTTGACCATCCGTCTGACTGACCTTACTTCTCTGGCCTTAGAGCCAGCCTTGGCTTGGGCAGGTTGTGCTGAACTTTGCGCATGCCCCTGGAACATCAGGACGACCCTGTACCTGGAGATCCCGATGCAGAGCCACAGGGTTGTCATTTCTGAGTTCAGTGTACCCTACCCCTGACTTTCGTGTTGGAGATTTTTTCCTTTCCTCTTCTGACTACTTAATGAATCATATGTCTCCTTGACAGACTGAAGATCCTTTTATTTAAGTGACTCAAAGCTGTATCTATATATGGCCACTGAATTGTCTACTTAAACATTTGTTTCTGTTAACTTGAAGAAATACATTTTTTGTGGCAATAAAGATTAATTATTATGTGGCTATAAAGATAACTACTAACCTATCAGCTTCTGGATGATAATGATTTTTTCTTGTAATTTTATGGACCTAGTCTTAGATTTTTAAAACTTCCCACCTTTAAAATTGTCCTTATACAAGGTATGATTAACAGTACCTGGTACTTATTTATATCCATACCCTGACTAACAGCAACCATACTGAACAAAGATTAGGTAAGATTTAATTTCTTTTATCCAAAGAATTTTGTGACATATATGGAGTAATGAGTAAGCACCTAAGATGTCTGACTTATTAGAGATACATAGTGAATATGAATCTAGAAAAGGAAAGAAGATGAGTGGAATTTCTATAAAATAGCTATAGGGGTAGGGTAGCTTAGGGAGGCAGACTGTTACAGAAACACAGCAAGTGGAATAATCTGTTAGAAACACTGTTAAAGATTCTCACATTCCTCTAGCATTTAGTTCCAAATTGTACTGCTCTTAGACTTGAAAAAGAGGGTCCCCTGCCTAGCCCCTGCATATCAGAGGAGCTCGGTGTAGCCCTCTTCTGGCCCCAGTGTTCCCACTGGGTAAGGATTCTATGGGGTCAAGGAATCATGTCTTTCCCTTTTATAGGCCAGGGTCAGGGCATTTGGACTCTAGAATTTCCTTCCCAAATGGTCCTACTCCAAGACATGGATCCTGCCTTCAGAGAGCAGTTTGTATTCCACACAGTGGATGTCCATATATTGAGTTTACAAATGTCAGCAAGGTGCGAAGGGTGGGTGAGTGGACCAGAACCTGGCAGGGGGCACCTCTTTCTGAACCACTAACCTCTGATGCAGAACTTTTCCTAGGTGTTTTGCAACACATTATTTCATTTAGTCCTGCAGAATACTTCAGGTTAGTGTTTCATCATGACATTATGGGAATGAGGCAACAGTGAGTTAAGGAGTTAAGTAACTAACCCAAGGTTACTGAATTAGTGAGAAGTTGAACCAGGATTGAAATATCAGGTGATCACATTCCAAAGTGCACTGTTTTCAGTTTATTAGCTTGTCTGCTAATCACCTCTTTGCTTTAACATTTTCTGTGCTCTCCACAGAATCTTGACAAATAATGATAAATATTTGCAGAGTATCTAACACAGTGGAACACGCTATCTGTTCATCTTTCCTATTGATGGGGGATAGGGTATGATTATGGCAGAGGTGAGAGATTCCATGTCAGGTGTTCTGCGGGGGACGTTTCTTCCTGGTCCACGTGTGTCACTTAGTGTGTTGATCTTCTGTAGATGCTGTGGCGGTGCAGCTAACTGGGCTTACCTGTCCCAAAAAAAACATATTTTCTGGTTCGTGTGGACACAAACGTCATGGAAAGCACTGTTATTCAGAGAAAATATTAACAGTCTCCTTGTGTGCTGCAATCTTTTTCTTACTTCTTTCAAGTGACAGGAACTCTGGGTGTTCGAGGGGAGTTTTCAGAATGCCTGCCTTGCTGGGTTGCCTGGCATGGTTCTTTTCTTGGTGAGGCTCATGCTGGGCTTCCCTGTGCTACACTGCTCTACCTGTGTAGCCTCCCACTGCTCCCTTCTGGAACATTCAGCTGTGCTCTAACTTGGCTTTGTCTTTTCTTGTTCTCCTTCCCACTCATTTGATATGCCAA
The DNA here is from genome assembly GCA_030068075.1 of Paguma larvata. NCBI lineage: Eukaryota > Metazoa > Chordata > Mammalia > Carnivora > Viverridae > Paguma > Paguma larvata. Next base: position 105,978,101 of record CM057826.1, read on the forward strand.
GACCATTCTTTGCCATTGGCAGGAAGTCCTTGAACATTTTCCTAAACTTCTGCTTATAGACTAGTTTTAGTAGTTTTCCCCATGTGTTGCCATCTGTACCCTTAATTGTTTTGGCTGGTTTACCTTTCTTCCTCATTTGGCTGTAGCCCCATCTGAGGGCAGGCTTTGTGTCTGTCTTGTTTGTCTTTGTATCATCACATCCTAGTGCAATCCTGAGCACATGGAACTTGTAAAATAAATACTTAAAGAATGGCTGAATAAACCACCATCATAATTGAGGCATTAAGTACTTTTTCAAAGAATTTCTAGCATTAAAGTATAAAGAATTTCTTTGATGGATAGCTTATTGTTTCTTCTATAACATAATTAGATCTGAACTGTCATCACTCTGTACCGTCTTAGAATGATAAGCCATTTCAAGGACCCTGTTTTCCCCCTGGGTATCCGGGAGAACTGCGGGAGAGTGACTAAATCTGCCTCAAACCTCAGAAAAGTTCTATTTGCTTATCCAGGTACTCAGAGCAGCATCTTCGTTGTGTCCCCTCCTGCCTCCATTTACTCAGTCACTGTGCAGAAGAGGGTCATAGTGCCCAAATCTCTCAGTGACAAGGGCTACGTATCCTCCCAAGTGAACTGTTTTCTAAAACACAAACCCTGAATTGTAATGCCTACTGAGTAGGTTGGGGCTTTTGTGCCGTAAGTGTGGTGACCATTGATTGAGTTTGGAGAAAAGGCTATTTGTGATTATGACCATCATTTAACTTTTGGTCATCTTCTTTGTTTTTAAATCACGTTTATATAAGTTGTATTATGCTTAACAGAAATATAGAAAAATATTGAGGGGCTCCTGCATGGCTCACTTGGTTAAGCACCCCACTCTTGATTTCAGCTCAGATTGGCATCCCAGGTTCATGAGATTGAGCCCTGCAATGAGCTTTGTGCTGAACATGGAGCCTGCTTGGGGTTTTCTCTCCCTCTCCCTCTGCCACTCTCCCGGCTTGCTCTCTCTCTCCCCAGAAAAGAAAAAAGTATAGGAAAATATTGAAATCAAGTGTTTTGCATGATGAGTTTTCAGATAGTGAACACATGCATGTAATAACCACCCACTTCAAAAAATTGAACATTATCAGCACCTCAGAGATTTTCCTTGTCCCTCCTTCCATTTACTACCTCCCAGACAGTGATAGTATCTGTCCAATTTTTGAATTTTTACAAATGGAATCCTTCATTATGAATTCTTTTTTGATTGAATGAATTCAGTCAACATCGTGTTTGTGATATTCGCCTATAGTTCTATGTATCAGTCATTTGTTCCTTTTTATTGTTGTGTGGTATTCCACTATATATTTTATATGCTACAGGTGATGGATCCATTCTGGTTTTTTTTTAATCTTTATTTGAGAGAGAGAGAGAGAAAGAAAGAGAGAGGCAGGGAGGGGCAGAGACAGAGAGGGAGATGCAGAATCCAAAGCAGGCTCCAGTCTCCGAGCTGTCAGCGCAGAGCTGGAAGCTGGGTTCAAACCCATGGACTGTGAGATCATGACCTGAGATGAAGTTGGATTTTTAACCAACTGAGCTACCCAGATTCCCTTACTGCTTTTAAGTAGGCTTCACACCCAACATAGACCCCAACAAGAGTCTTGAATTCATGACCCAGAGATCAAGACCTGAGCTGAAATCAAGAGTCAGATGCTTAACTGACTGAGCCACCCAGGCACCCTGTATCTCTTCTTGTATTTCTGGACATTTGGGTTATTTCTAGGTTGGAGTGGTTACAAATAATGCTGTTATATACCTTATTATGAATGGATTTTTTTTGGCTTACATGTGCACATTTCTTTTGGACATATATAGGGAGCATAACAGCTGGGGGATAGATAGGCATGTATTCTGCTTTGGTAGAGTCTTTCAAACAGTTTACTTTGGTATAAGGTTTCTAAGCAGGGCTGAGAAGACATGATACCTCTCAGACATTCCAGGGAGATAGGAAGCTTTTGGAAAAGACCTAAAATACAGTTGTCTGGCCTGTGTGATTGGGTTTAATGTTAAATGTAGTCTCAGCTTGTGCAACTTTAAAAATGATCTTAGCCTGTAGTTGTGAAGACAGAAGCAGAAGTGCCATGCAGCTGATGGCAAAATAACCTAATAGCTGCTAGTGGACAAGAAATAGCTACAAGTTACTTCATCATTTAAGTGTGCCTCTGTGAGCACACTGCCTGGTATGGGTAGACTTCTTGTTTAAGAAAATCGCAGTAACAAATTTGAGAACCAAAAGGGATGGTAATGAAATATTCTTAAGTTATAAAAAACCATATGTACAGTATGGAATATTTACTGTGCAGTGGGGTCACATGAGTCGCTGTATCTCTTAATTCTTCATATTTTTCTGGTGAACTAGAAGTGCATTTTTCTTAATTTAGCTGATCAGAATTTAGGAAAGACATATGGTAAACTTAAGTTGCTGAGTTAAACTTTCCAGTATTATCTCTTATTTTAGGCAAGACTTTCTCTTATTTTCACCTTTAATTTTAAAGGCGAATCACAGGCACTTAATCAGAATAGTTAAATAAATAACATCAATGCCAAATGCTGGTATGGTTGTAGAGACAGGATAAATGATATGTGGCTAGTGAGAATGTAAAATGCTACAGCCACTCTAGGAAAATAATTTGGTACTTTCTTCCTTTTTTTTTAGAAAAAATGCTTATTTATTTATTTTGGTAGGGGGAGAGAGTAAGGGAGGGAGAGAGAGAATATCAATGTGAGCAGTAGGGCCAGAGAAATTGGGAGTGAGAGAATCCCCAGCAGGTTCTGCACTGTCAGCACAGAGCCTGACATGGGGTTCCGTTCCATGAACCATGAGATCATGACCTGAACCCAAATCAGGAGTTAGGCACCAAAGTGACTCAGCCCCCCAAGCATCCCATAATTTGGTAGTTTCTAAAACAACTAAACCTGAACTACAAAATCAGCCAACAAATGTACTCCTGGGCATTTATCCTAGAGAATGATAACTTTGGTGTTCACACAAAACCCTGTACATGGATGTTAGAAAAGCAACTTTATTTGTAATAGGCTAATACCTGAAACAACCTAGGTCACCAGATGGTTAAATAAACTGTGGTATGTCTGTACTATCAAATATTACTAAACAATAAAAAAGCAAGTGACTATTGACAAACACAACCTGGATGAATTTTCAGAGAATTAAGCTGAGTGAAAAAGTCCAATCCCATAGGGTTACATATTATATGTAACATTATGGAAATGACAAAATTATGAAATGTACAAGAGATTAATGCAGATTAGTAGTAGTGGCAGGTGTTAAGAGGGAGGGGGCAGAAGAGAAGTGGGTGTGTTTATGAAGGAGTAACATGGAAGATTCTGGTGAGGATGGATCAATATCCTGCTTGTGACACTGTTACCTTTGGAGAAAACTGGATAAAAGATCAGCTATGTTCCTCTGTATTATTTCTTACAACTGAATGTAAGTCTATGATTACCTCAAAATTAAAAAAAAATAAGTTAAAAAATCTTTAATTATAAAGAGACAGGGTGGGGTACCTAGGTGGCTCAGTCAGTTAAGTGTCTGACTCTTGATCTTGGCTTAGGTCACGACCTCACGGTTTGTGAGTTCGAGTCCCAGGTCAGGTTCTGTGCTTACAATGTGGACCCTGCTTGGGATTCTCTCTCTCCTCTCTCTCTGCCCCTATCCCATTCTCTCTCTCTCTTTCTTGAAACAAATGAATAAACTTAAAAAAAAAAAAAGACAGGGAGTGCTCTTAAGTTTCTTTTAGGTCAGTTCTCCTTTTTGTAATTACCTATTCATATCTTAAATATTGTAGATTGTTAACAAAGGAAAGACACCGTTCCTTGCCTTCTATTAAGGAAAATATTACTCATTGGAATAGCCATCTATCAAAATTTCTGGTATTCTTTGTTCATGTGAAATTTCAGAAAGCTATTAGTTCGTATTTTTTGACCTGCAGAGACACCTACAAATCAGGTAAGAATCTTAAATCTGGAGAAGCAATATATCTGAAATAGATACACATATAGAAAAAGGAGGGATGGCTCAGATTTTGTTCCCCCCTGCAATTAGTTTTCCTGGCTCCAGGAAACTTGTGTGATCAGTCACTAAAGTCTAAGAAGTTTGCCTGTTTTTCAGTTCCTGTTTGGCTTAGGTGGCCTAGGGATAAGCTTACAGAACAGTCGAAGTGATATAATGAATCTTAATGGAAATAAAATGATTTGGACTTTCTGTTTGTTTTTAAGGCTTAAAATATAACATTTCCTCCCTAGTTCTGTGACTTCCCCAGTGCAGTGCTTTTTATAATACTCTGTATGCACTGGGGAGCCTTAATTTTTGTTTCTGTTTTTTTTTTTTTTTTCCCCTCGCATGCCATTGTGCATGAGATTTTGTAGCCATTGGGTTGTCACCTCTGAATTTTCTGGTTGGGAACAATGTCTCTGTAGGTATCATCTTCCTGAGTGCTCTAGTTGAATTTACTTGGTTTTCCTTTGTTTCTGTGTATTATTTTGACCTTCTGGTTGACCTTAAGTTCATTGTTGTTGTTGCTGATGCTTACAGTTACAAGATTCTCAGACACATCTTGAAAGGCAGCCTGGTATTAAATTCTCTCTTTAAAAAACACAGTTCTCTGTTTGGCCTGCAAGCCAAGGTCTCTTTGTTACATCATTATAAGGTATTTGGGGAGAAGATGTGAGGTAAATATTGACATGTTTGATATGTCAGGTGAGCAAAGTGAAATGTGTTTCGTGACATTCTACTTTAATTACTCTCTCACAAGAGAGAACTGAAAAGCAGAGGAAAGGAGAAAACATGAAATAACATTCTTCTGAGCCATCATTAGATGCCATGTCCTTTACATACATTATCTCATTAAATCCCCTAGCGCCTTTAGTGGGTACTTCTTGTTTCTCTTTTCCAGATCAGGTAACAAGCTCAGGTGCCCATGGTGGCCTTTAGTCAGTGACAGAACCAGAATGCAAACTCCAGCTGGCCTAATCTGAAACTCCAGTCTTTGATGCTACCTTTATGTGTTCTGGATGTCAGATTTGATTTGAATATTGTGATTGGCTGAAGACTTCTGAGGTTTTTCACACTGAGAAGGGTCACTGAGGGTAAAGGTGAAGTATAAATCACCCACATGGCAGCACAGTTGAGTACAACTCTCTGAGTCACTGATGTAGATGATGTGACTTAAGAAATGCCATGAAGGCCTCCAGCTGCCCACAAATATCTTTCTTCTCATCCTTGTCATTGTAATCCATTTTTCAACTCCCTCTCACTCCCATGTGTCATAAAACTCCCACCATTAGAGTTAATGGTTCATAAAAAGTAAAGACTCATGGATCCCCACAGTCTCTTGGCTCCTTTGTTTTCTTAGACTATTTTTCACATGAGATGAAATCACCCAGGAGTATCCTTTTGCTGTTGGCTTGTATCTTCTCTGTATTGATGTCTATATCTTAGTCCTAACATTGTACTATAGTTTGATAAATTTTGGGGAAAACCAGGTAAAGGGTACAATGCGAGTCTGTATTATTATATAACTGCATGCGAATCTACAGTTATGTCAATTAATTTGTCTGACTTCTTGGGGTTGAGTTCCTTCAGTTTCACATGGAGGCTAAGAAGTAGGAACATGGTGATCCTAAGCCCTGTCCTATCAAGAGAGCATCATGAAGAAATGTGATCAGGCAACAGATATACAGGGTCTGTGAAGTAACTGTAAAATCAGCTTTATACAATTGAGCATTTTATATTTTTGTCCATTTTCAGAACAGAATTTATTCTCCCCATATCATAATATTCTCACCATAGGCTCTCAGTTCCTCTTTGGTCTGGAGACCATCATTTTACCTTTCATTGCTTTAATGTCTTCATCTGTAAAATGGAGTGAAACATTTTTTGAGAAAGAACCATGGAAAGAGTATTTCAAAGCAACGAGAAAGCATACTATTCTGCAGGTGAAGCAAATACAAATTGCATTTCATCTTATAATATGGTATATATTCAGATGGCTCTAACATACATTAATACAAGTCCCTTTAATGTCATTATTTTAATACTAAAATAGTAACACACATAAATTATATTTCTGCACACAAATCTAGAGATTTGTTACCTGTGTGTAATTGTTTCTGCAAATTGGCCTTCATGACAATACTTTTGTTCCTGAAGCTGGTTTTAAGTAATTGCAAATCTCTAAACTTTATTTTGAAGTTGAATAGGAAAGTATAGGTAATTGCAGAGTTTGAGTGTAGGGAATACTCAGGGAAGGTATATAATCTTAAGGAAGCTTTTAGATTTGATTGTTAGGAGGATTAGCATGAATGCCTATAGGTCCTCTGCTGAGACATTTTTCTCCTCCAAATATCAGCTGCATTGTTACATAAAAGTATTACACTAAGGAAGGCATGTGGTGGTATATGTTGGCTTAAGCTAGATGAGATGTTACTGAGAATAGTATTGCAGGTTCTCTGAGAGATATCTGGTGGTGGTCTTGTTGTGGGGGATAAATCCCAATGTCACTCTGAAGATAACATTGTCCCTTAATAGGGATACTGGCAGGTAGGGCCATATGAAGAGACCATAATGTATTCTCTCTCTGTGTAGAGTCTTAAACGTGGCTCAAGGTTGTTGTACATAGTTTATTTTAGTAGATTCCTGAGTATACCACTGAGGTTTGGCTACAAAACTAGATTTTGTAAGGATTATCTCACTCAATTCTTACAACAATCATATGAGTTTAGGGATTATCCCCCGCCTCCCCATTTTATAGAGACTTAGCACAACTAACCAGTTTGTCCATATTCACACAACTAGTAAGTGAAAGTACCAGAGTTTGAGTCGAGAGTGCCAATTCCACAGCCTAAACATTGAATCTACTTTTCTACAATATAGCGTCTAAGTCTGGGTCAATACTTTGAACTGTTTTTGAGTACCTGCCATCTTTTAGGCACTGTGTTGGGTCTTGTAGATACAAAAGCCAATGAACAGGATTCCTGTAGTAGAGGTGTTCCTGGTTTATTTTAAGGACAAATATTCAGTACATTGTAGAAAGAAAGATAAAATATGAAGCTAATAATGTATTTACAATTCTGAGAATTTTTATTTTTATTTTTATTTTTTTTAATGTTTATTTAGTTTTGAGAGACATAGAGACAGAGCACGAGCAGGGGAAGGGCAGAGTGAGTGGGAGACACAGAATCTGAAGCAGGCTCCAGGCTCCGAGCCATCAGCACAGAGCCCGACGCGGGACTTGAACTCACAGACTGCGAGATCATGACCTGAGCTGAAGTCGGCTGCTTAACCGACTGAGCCACCCAGGCGCCCCAAGAGAATTTTTAAAGTAATATATAAAGATACCTAGCTCAAGAACAGTATAGTAAATAGTCAGTTTATTTATTCAAATTGTACTGGGTGCCATGCTAAGTCCTGGGAAAAGAATGGTAAAGGAAGCAGAGGAGATTCCTGCTCTCATAGACCTAAGTTAGCAGCTGGCGGGTAGTGGGGAAGCAGACACTTAAGCCACAGGTTCACAGAAATAAATAGAAAATTGAAACTGACAGGAACCATGACAGTCCTGGACGTGATGCTCTAGGAGTAAATAATAGCATTTGTTCTTATCAGGGACATCTTCCCTCAGAAGAGAGGTCACAAGGTAAATAAGCATTAACTATGTAAGAGATGGGAAGGCAGAGCATCTGTGGAACCTCTGGGCAGTGAAAACTCCAGGCGCTAAAGGAATGCCTAGTGACCTGGGGCAGTGGAGAGTGGAGGAGTGGAGAGCTGGGGACTCCCGTGCTAGATGGGACCAGACACTCAGAGGTAGACCAAGTAAGGTCTTGAGTTGTTGTAAGAATCTTTAAGCTAAGGGTAAAGGAAAGTAACTGAAAATATGCGAGTGACAATGATTTGTGATTAAAAAATATGGCTCTTTTTAGGGGCCCCTGCATGGCTCATTTGGTTAAGTGTCTGACATGATTTTGGCTCAGGTCTTGATCCAGGGTCGTAGGATCAAGCCTCATGTTGTGCTCCATGCTGAGAGTGAAGCCCGCTTAACAGTCAGTCTCTCTCTCTCTCTCTCTCTGTCCCTTTGCTCCTTTCCCCTGTCATAAGTGCTCTATCTTTCTAAAATAAATAAAAGAAAAAATGTGTCTTTTTAGCTCAATGAAGAAACAGGATTGGCAGGTAACCAAGATCTCTACCTGGGGAGGATCAGTAGAAAATGGCAGGGTTGGATGTGATGGAGCCTGGACTAAAGCAGTGGTGTGAATATGGAGAGAAGTGGATGAGTTTCAGAAGTAGTTAGCATACAGAAGGCCAGCAACCAGTGATAGATTGAATGTAGCATCAGGGGAAGAAAAGAAGTTTCTGCAGTCTAATAGATGGTGGCACAATTCACTAGGATGGGGACACTGGAAGCAGATTAGATTTAAGAGGTAAAGTTCAAGTTCAATTTTGAACTTGTTAGGTTTGGGGTGTTTTGAGAGAGACCTCAGGTTGACATTTTCTGTATTTGTGGAGCCTAAAGGAGGTAGACCTTTGTGTGTCCTAATTGTGCAGGTGATAAAGTATATCATGCCTTGGTCAGCACTGCCTAGAGAGATGTTAAGAAGTGCTAAGAAAAGAGAACCTAGAACCAAGCCTTGAGGGAGTTCATTTCCTGGTTGTGTGAAGGAAGATCAGCCCACAAAGGAGCACTTCACAAAAGAGGACGAAAGCTTCTGGAGGTATGAAAACAAAGAGAAGCATGTTTTGATAAAGATGGAATGGTCAGCAAGATCAAGTGTGGCATAGATGATACGGGCTTGAAACAGTCCCCTGGAGTTCTTGACATGGAAGTATTTGGTGATCTTAGCAAGAGTTGTCTGTGGAAAAATGAGGAAAAAGATAGATTGGAGCAGGGTGAGGAGGAGCGAGGGCTGTGAAGTTGAATATAGTAAGAATAGACAAGTCCTTTGAGAAGAAAATACCAAATAGAACATGTGAGATTTGGGGTAGATTTTTATAGAAGATGAAAGAGACTGGAGAATGTTTCAAAGTCATTAGTAAAGATTTAATTGATAGGAAGCTACCAGACATGTGTCAGAGAGAAAGGATAATAAATAGCTTTGGCTCTTGAGGAGGGGAGCAGGTAGGGGAGGATTTGCAGAGATGCTCACGTTTGCATGCTTGGTGTGAAGAGGATGAGGGGTTCCTCTTCTAGCGATTCAATGTTTCCTGTAAAGTAAGAGATGGTATTTTTGTGTGCTGTGAAGCAAAAGGTGGAAGTGTGAGGAGAGCTCAGAACGTTCAAAATAAGGTAATTGTTGTGAACTGTGGGTATGAGTTGTCTGGAGGAAAGTGGTGGAATTCCTGGTCACTGTTGATGTCTATTCTCTAGAACTTGGAAACATTTATTTTATGCTAAAGTAAATAATCCATGGTGTATCCATGGGCTCTGAAAAATCTGAATAAATAGTGTCCATGTGAATAAGAGCAAAGTATTTGAGAAAGATGGAAAGGATTAAAAAAAAGTGATTCTTTGCAGACTGTGAAGGTGGCAAGGAAAATATTCTTTTGAAAATATTTAAATTTATAAACAGCTCTAAATGTTTGTATACTTATTAAGTGAGCTGACTCAGGAATAAAAAGGTCCTTTTTTCTATGAGGATAATTGACCAATTTATCATGTTTAAACATTGAGACTGGGGCTGAATCAAGCATTAGAGGTTATTTGTTTATTTATTTATTTAGAGAGCATGAAAGTAGGGGAGAGGGGCAGGGAGAGAGAGAGAATCTTAAGCAAGCTCCATTGGGCTTAGCACAGAGCCCAATGTAGGTTTCCACGACCCTGGGATCATGGCCTGAGCCAAAATCAAGAGTCCAGTGTTCAATGGACCTAGGCACCTCTCAGTCATAGGAGGTTATGTTAAAAGGATAGAAGGATTCGCATGGAAAGATGTGCTTAGCTTGCTGGATTTTCATTTTTATTGCTGTTCCACTGGTCTTTGTGGTGTTTGTGATGTTTCTATCCACTCAAGAAGATGAATGGAGACTCATTCAACAAATGGAGCCTCATTTTCTAAAAGACATTTTGGCTGAGGAAGACAGGGACAGGCCCCTGGAGATAAGAAATGTTTTTTTTTTAAATGAGTTGACCTCAGTTGGCTAACAGCACTTGCCTAAATGTGAAATTTGAAGTTTCCGGTACATGAGGAGTGTCACCAGCTATGCAGCTATGCAGGAGGCGGTGTACGAGAGCACACAGGGTTGTCTACCCTCTTTAAGAATTTCTTGTTTGGCTGGGGAGGGGATGTAGCCATATAAAAACTATTAAAAAGAGCATGCCAGACAACTGCAAATGTTTAAGGTGATGAATACAGGCTCAGAGCGAGAGAACTGGCAGGCAACATAAATACCGCATAAGGGAAGATGTAGGAATAAGAAGAGTATCAGAGCTACAACAAGAGCAAGGTTCAGATCTACTAACTGCTTCTGATACACTTCTCAGGATAGTGTGGAGAATCACATGGGAGATTTTAAGGACCAGGTCTGGAAGTGGCACATATGACTTCTGTCCTATACTACTGACCAGAAATCAATCACATAGTCCCATCTCACTGTAGGAATGCCTGGGAGATACAACATAGCTCTCTTGCTGGGATACAGATGTGGATTTCTTGAGCATCTAGCCAGTTGGTGCTACACACTCGTTGGAACTTCACAGAAGAAATTTCATTCCTCTCCCTTGTTGATGGTTATTTGTTTATTTATTTATTTAGAGAGCGTGAAAGTGGGGGAGAGGGGCAGGGGGAGAGAGGGGCAGGGAGTTAGGGAGTTAATCCTCTTCAGTCTGCTTTAATCCCTCCTTCCCCCAAGCCGAGCCACTTTCATTACCACCAGGTATTATTCATGGGCTATTGTTCCCAAGCCAACAACTACCCTGGCTATCAGTTTTAGCAAAACTCTCTTTTCTATTGTAAAAATGTTGTGTTCATAGTATAACGTAATTCTCTAGATATCATCCAGAAAATACTGGTAAAGTGGGATTATTGTTTTGCTTGATTACATACGTGTAAGTCAAAGAGAGGGAGAATATTGGGAAGACTTCACATTTAAAGGCAGATAATAGAAGCCCACAAGGAAGAGAATTTGAAGAAGGCAAGGGGTCTTCATGATGCCATCTCAATACGGCACCTTTATCAAGCCATTGTGGTTATGAACTATATTACCTATTTCTCAAAGAGGAAAAAAGGCACACACACTCACATTTCAATCAATTAATTTCCTTGAGGTCCCAAAGTGAATTCCAAGAAGTGCCCTTAAACGATACTACTTTTATATTAAATGATGCTTTTAAATGAAAAAAAATCAAAGATTTTCATATGAAAATCTTTTTATTGTAATGTTAACCATTTCACCTGTTACATAGTGTCCGAAGTAGTTTTTGTTATTGTTTACTTTTAAGTTTCTTTATTTAAGAGGAGAGAGCAGGGGAGAGATAGAGATAGAGGGAGAGAGAGAATTCCAAGCAGGTTCTGCACTGACAGCACAGAGCCCTCCATCGGGCTTCATCCCACAAACAGAGATCATGACCTGAGCCAAAGTCAAGAGTCAGATACTTAACTAACTGAGGCACCCAGGCGCCCCTTGTCTGAAGTGTTTTTCTCCAGTAAACAAGGTAGTAATCAAGATGGTTATGTGATATATAAGCAAGTAAGCATTGCTCTGTGGAACTAAAAGTTGTCACCTCACACTTTCAGCTGCATTGAACGTGGTCCTGACAGCTTGCCATCTCAGCATATCCCAGTGGCTTCAGAGTCCCTGATGTTTTCATCTAATGGACTGTGCGATCTTTGTGAACTTTTCTTTCTTTTTTGCTTTTCTTTTGCAACAATTGTGCTTTCAGTGTTCTCTGCTAAGAAATATAACCCCAAACAAGTAAGCATCTTTATCAATTGATTGAAAACAATTTATTTCTAAATTCCTAGAAGAAGGGGAAAAGTCTGTGGATACATATCTATCTAAGCTATCCATGTGCTTACCTAACTATTTCAAATATTTTTTCCTAAATTGAGTTTTTAATGTCAAGGTTTCAGGATCCACTAGTTTCCAAAGTTTTCATTTGCTCTTTTGTTTATGGCTAGGCTTATTAGGAACAGTGACTCTCATGCTTCTATTTTTCAGTAAATGTGGCTGCTCTTGGGTGTTGTTGTAGGAGACAGAATTCATTGTAATTACAAGTCACATTTATTTTTCTGTTGAAATCCCTGTTTTTTTCTTGTCCCTACATTATCTCTCAGGGAGAAGACGCCAAAGGCATCAACATTTACTGATTTGGGCATTAGTGACTTTTTTTTCATAGATCCCCTGTAACAAGATTTCAGTGCTACTAACAGATTCTCATCAAACACTTTAGAATAAACAAAACAGTGAGTATCTAGGCAGAAAGCCATGTACTTTTAGAACTCAGTATGTTCATAATATATATGAAGGCAAGAACACAGAGACACCATAAATAATAATATATAAAATTAATATAATAATAAATATTTGGTTGTTATTTTCCAGGTTATATTTTTATAGAGAAAGAGTTTAAGCGCAGCTACCTTACTGAGAGGAAGGACAGCTGAATATTGAGGGCAAACGGTGGTCCTGGTAGAGTAGGTTTGTTATCCAGAAAAGAAGACTGAGAGCTAAGGGGATTTTTAATTTTGAATCCCTCAGTTTTGCCACAGGGCATTTATTTGCTGTCTGAATTATCTTTGGCACCTTGGAGGAAAATAGTTGTGAAAAGTGCAGATGTAATTTTCTTCTTTGGCTTTTTCCTGTAAGAACATAATTATGAACCATGGCTGAGTTAGGGTGTAACATTCATTGGAGAGCATCCTAAATTGCACTTCGAACACATTTTTGCCTCTGTGGCATCATTTAGCAATGTAAGCCTTTGGGGTATTTCTGGCTTTTGTTTTTATCTGATGGGATGATAATCTTATAATGACTTTAGTTTTGTGGCCAGTTATCAAAGATTTGTTGCTATAGATTTTTTTTTTATAAATTGCTCTACCCATAAGTGTCTATAAGAAGCCTAAAAACATTTCTAGAAGGGTATGGGATGAAATAGTTGGGAAACTTCCAGCCCTGGGTATTTAGTACTCCAGAATTCAATAGGGAATTATGGAAATTTCTCAAAATAAACTTAGTTTAAATTCAGTCTCACAAAAGGTTCTATTACAGAACATACTAGAAAAGAGAAAGTTGGCTGGAAAATAAACATGATAGAAATGGGATTTTATCAGGCTTTGGATATAAAAGCATTTCTCCTATGTCAGGGTGGAATTTGTATTCTTTTTTTTTTTTTTAATTGCACCTATTCCTAATGGCACTTTATTCCTATTCTTCTATGTAAGTAGAGAGCAGAAGCATCACTGTTTTTTAAATGTCATGAAAATAAATAATGACCTGTGAATGAAAAAGTTTTGAAGATCTTCACTCTTCTTGCTGTACTCTTTTGGTTAATTTTGGGCAGTGTGGTGATTCCCTCTTCTTAAATATAGCGTGACACAGACACAATGACAAATGAAGGATGAGTAAGAAAGAATGGGATAGACTAGTGAATGTAGTTGGAGTTCATGCACATGTGTAGACTGATGGGCGCTACTGATGAGCTATTCAATTTCAGGTGGTTGGCCTGGCTGTATTTGGAGGCTGACTTCTGGAACTTTCTTTTCTTGTCACCTGAGTACTTAGTGGACATGCACATGCCAATCTTCTTTGTAACTTGTGATTAATTTATAGCTTTCTCAGTGTTTGGAAATGTCACCTTTTCTTACGCTAAAATTTTATATTATACATATTTACCATATGTATCTTTGGAACTGATTCTTTTACTCCTGTATCTTTCTTGTCTAGAGCAAGTTTCATGTTTTCATTGCTGTAAATTTCTAGCATACTCAATTAGTTAGAATGGTCTTTTCTCTTTGGTATTTAAAGAAAAATAATTACTCTCAACAATAATCATTCTGCCTTGCCAGTATTTGGAACTCTTATTTAGTTGTGATTTGAAAAAAAAATGTACTCTTAGATTTTATGTAAATATTTTACTTGTGTTTTCATTTTAGTAAAAGTGAGATAAGTATATCTTTTTTTTTCTTTTCGAAGTTTTATTTAAATTCTAGTTAATTAACATCTAGTGTAATATTGTGAACAGGAGTAGAATTTAGTGATTCATCACTTACATGCAACACTCAGTGCTCAACACAAGTGCTCTCCTTAATACATCCGTTTAGCCCATGCCCTACCTCCTTCCCTCCATCAACTTTGAGTTCTCCATACTGAAAAGTCTCTTATGGTTTGCTTCCCTCTTTTTTTTCCCCTTCCCCTATGTTCATCTGTTTTGTTTCTTAAATTCTACACATGAGCGGAATCATATGGTATTTGTCTTTCTCTGACTTAATTTGCTTAGCATAATATACTCTAGCTCTTTCCATGTCTTTGCAAATGGCAAGACTTCATTCTTTTTGAGGGCCGAGTAATACTCCATTATATACACAACATCTTCTTTATCCATTCATCAGGAGATGGACATTTGGTCTCTGCTATTAATATCAGGGTGCATGTGCTCCTTCAAATCAGTATTTTTTGTATCCTTTGGATAAATACCTAGTAGTACAACTGCTGGGTCATAGGGTAGTTCTTTTTTTAACTTTCTGAGGAACTTCCATGGTGTTTTCCACAGTGGCTGCACCAGTTTGCATTCCCATCAACAGTGTAAGAGGGTTCCCCTTTCTCTTCATCCTCACCAACATCTGTTGTGTCCTGTGTTGTTAACTTTAGTCATTCCCACACATGTGAGGTGGTATCTCATCCTGGTTTTCATTCATATTTCCCTGATGATGAGTGATGTTGAGCATCTTTTCATGTGTCAGTTGCCATCTGGATGTCTTCTTTGTAAAAGTGTCTGTTTATGTCTTCTGCCCATTTCTTCACTGGATTATTATTATTTGCTTTTTGGGCATTGGGTTTGATAAGTTCTATACAGATTTTGAATAAGTATATCTTTAAAAAATAATCATCATCCAGTTTGGTATCAGGTTTGTAATATCTATGTAAATGGAGTTTGGTATCCTTTCATGTTGATCTATGCTGTGGGATATGTAATTTTGAAATAATTTGCTTCTTAAACAATTTTTGCCTTGTTCCTTGTAAAGGTAGATATTCTTAGAACTTTGTCTAAGTACGTGTTCTGTTATATTCTGGTTACTAGCTCTTTTTTAGATCACTTATGTTAATTTGTTTTCTCTCATTATTGTCACTGCATCAGGATTATGTTAATCAGAATAGGGCTATATATACTACGAGGATATTTTTCATCTTATTTGGCGTTATCTACTTAGTAATTTTAATGAAATTTTAAGTTTCTCTTTCTCACCTAGCCTTTGTGAATTTTACTTCATTGTCCTTTTTTTCTGTTTTTATTTTTAATTCACTTTTCTTGTTTTTCTTAGCATTATTTTATGATATTTTCCTAGCTCACTAAGGATTGATTCATTGCTGCTGCTTTTCTTAGGGTTATTTTACTGACATTTACCGAAATCCTTTACCTTATTGAGTTGAATATCTTGTTATTTTATTTTCATGCATTTTTAAAAATGAGAACCCTAAATACCATGAGTTTTTGACCTGTGAGTCCATTTTTTACCAAACATCATCAGCTTTTATATAGACTTTCTAATTATTCTGAATGTTAAAATAGCTCGTAATTATAATTTTGATTTCTTTTTAGTCTCGGCCATTAAGGTATGTTTTATTTTCAAGTTTTCCTTTGTGTTTTTATTTTAAGATTATGTACTAGTTATAATTCCGGTTGTGTTTGGAAGTATGTGTTTCACATGTACATCATGTGAGCATGTAGATGGTGTATTTAATTCCTACATTTTATAACTTTATGATACTTTCATCTTCTTATAATATAGGATCATTTTTTTCTTTTTCTCAGCCTTATTGAGATATATTTGACAAAACTGTAATATATTTAAAGTGTACATTGTGATGATTTGGTATACAAATACACTGTACAAGGATTCTCATAAGTTAACATGTCCACACCTCACATATTTACCTTTTTTCTTATATATGTAAGATCACTTAATATCTACTCTTAGAAAAATGTAATTATACAATAGAGTATTATTAACTATAGTCACCATCCTATACATTAGGTCCTTGGACCTTACTCATCTTTTAAGTAAAAGTTTGTATCCTTTTACCAATTTCTCTCCATTTTTTCCACCCCTCAGTTCCTGAAAACTACCATTCTACTCTGAGTTTCTAGAAGTTTGATATATATATTTTTTTAAGATGCCACATGTAAGTGATAACATGTAGTATTTG
Source organism: Paguma larvata (assembly GCA_030068075.1). Lineage (NCBI taxonomy): Eukaryota > Metazoa > Chordata > Mammalia > Carnivora > Viverridae > Paguma > Paguma larvata. The sequence goes on from CM057826.1 coordinate 105,994,509, forward strand.
TCTTTCTCCGTCTAGCTTATTACACTTAGTATAGTGCCCTCCATGTTGTTGCTAATGGCAAGATTTTTTTCTTTTTAAAGCTGATTAATATATATCTGTGGTATATAATATATATATATATTTCCCCCCCCCCCCCCCCCGTGGAGAAGCTTTGTCTTTGATATAGCCCCATTTGTTCTTTTTTTTCTTTTACTTGTGCCTTTACTGTCACATCTAAAAAATATCATTGCCAAGACCAATGTGAAGGAGAATTTTTTCCTATGTTTCCTTTAGGAGTTTTGAAGTTTCAGGTCTTAGTATATTCTGAGTTGATTTTTGTGTATGGGGTAAGATAATGGTCTAGTTTCATTCTTCTGCATGTCAATTTCAGCCTAGTACCATTTATTGAAAAGATTATACACATTCCCATTGAATATTCTTACCTCTTTTTGCCAAGTGTTATTTGACCACATATGCATGGTTTATTTCTGGGCATTTGATTCCATTCCATTGGTTTTGTGTCTGTTTTTGTCAGTACCATACTGTTTTGGATAGGATAGCTTTGTAATATAGTTATAAATCAGGAGGTGTGATGCACTCAGCTTGGGTTTTTTTTTTTCCCTCAGAATTGCATTGGCAATTTTCTCCTCATCCTGCAGAGTCAGGTCAGCTTTCTGTGGGTCTTTCTGGCTGTCTGCAAAACCTCATTCTCAACACCCTCACTCTTGGACGCACACATACTGGCCGGCCATGAGATGGGAGTATATGTGGGTTAGGTTTGAGGAGCACTGGGAGCATTGGTACTTCACCTGGGGACTCCACTGGCAAGGCATCCCCAGATGCTCATGGAGAACCTTCCTGATGGAGTCTGTAAAGTGGTGTTTAGGACCTTTGATACACCCTATGTTATTACATTCCCTATGGGAGAGATCATGGTCTGAGAAAGTCTTGACCCGGAGCTGTGCACAGTGCGTGGTGGGGAGCAGTGATGTGGACAAAGTGAAACTGTTCCCCTTACCTTTTCACTGTGTCCAATCTCTAATTTTTTTACTCCAGCTGTGTGCTGGAACTTCTCCACATACCTAAATCCCAGTAAAATGTAACCAAGTTGTGTTGTTTTTTAATCCACTGTAATATGTTCCAAGTGTCTTCCACCTTTTGGGTATATTGTTCTTATTGTGATAGATGACACAATTAGAGAATAAGAATTTCCTTTATGCCATTGACTGCAAAGATCACACAGGTAGAAAATGAAAGGGTCAGATAATTTGCACAAATCATCTTCACTGTAAGATACATTAACAAGAAAACATAATTAAATTGCATGTATTTAAGGGATGAAATATTCAATGAATTGTTCTTTATAGAGGAAAAAGATGGTATGTGAGCTAAAATTGACACGAAAAACACAGGAAGAAGTTGAGGGGTTGGAGTGGGAGGGAAAATGGTGGAGGTTATTGAATATCTATTAGAGTGTGCAATTGCTTTTTCGAGATAATTAGTCACCTAATTATATATCTAGATATAGTAATTGTTGTTTCGTAGTTATGATTTATTTTAAGTATTCTCTGTGTGTAATTTTCAGTTGCATATTTTCTTTTTTCAAAATCAAATTTGAGAGGAATACATTTGTTAGAAATTGCTTTAGGAATGTATTTATATGTCATTTTGGAAAAGTAGGAAGATTTTTTTTCTTCTGAATGACTATGATGGGGAATAAGTTGTCTGACCTCTTAGATAAACATATTCATTTTAATGGAATGGTAGGCAGTTAGTAATAAATAGAAGGCATTAAGGAAAAATAACACATTTAATGCAAATGAATTTTTGGTACCTAATCAGTTAATTGAGATTTTGCCTATAATTTGCTTGTGTTGTACTGGTAGATGTTTGTTGAAGAAAGATAAGGAATTGTCCAGTGACACATAAAACATGGCCAAATAAAGAATTTGTAGTTTTTACAGGAGAAGGGTTATCTTGAATCCTGATACAAAAAGAACTTGATATTCTAGGCCTATGATATTTTGAATGTGCATTTGAACTGGCCGAAAACCCTACTTTTGAGCTGAATGCCTTGGCAGTTTGTTAATCACATCCGTAAAAATAAGCCATTTGCAGTTGAGCGGCCTTCATACTTGGAACATCTTGAAGATGTGTCTTCCTTGGATACGCCAAATTAAGCATGCATTGAAGCTAGATTGTGTTAAAATTTTTACCATAAAATCTTATTATTGGCATTTCCTGCATAAGTGGCTTGGAATAGAAATTCTCTTACAGTTAAACTTGCTTTGTCCATTTCTATAAAGGTGAACCTAGTGACTTTGGTTATAGAATAATATCAGCAATTTTATTATAAGGTGTATTTCAATAATTGGAACCTAGTTTTTGTTATGCAATTGGAGGTAATTGGAATCTGTTGGAAAATTATTTCCCTGGAAGACTGAGTAGTTAAAACATCATCCTGGTGATGCACTTAAGACAGTGTTCAGATTTCTAACATCTTTGGACTCTTTGTTATACTTACAGACATGTGAATTTCTATCGAACTGCTTATTTTTCTTTCCCAGCATTTAAAGTTTCATAGTACTATTCTCCATCTTTGTTTATCAGTTCTAGGCATAGTGAATGTTAGAAAACTCTAATGATTCCTATTTTTCCATGCTTGTGGATTTCATTACTTTGTATTTCTGCTTTTGTCTAGGTTCCTTGTCCTCAATATGTTCTAATGCACAGAACTTGGTGAATCTCACTTTGAATGTTAATTATTACCGTTAGTATCTGTAGATTGTAAAAATACTTGATGAGAAAAAGTGACCTTTTAATTACCTTGCATTGTTTAATTAAATGTTTATTTTTGAAAGAGAGAGAGAAAGGGGGAGACAGAGCGAGAGAGCGAGAACATGCCGGGTAGAGGCAGATGGAGAGAGGGAGAAACAGAAGCCAAAACAGGCTCTGGACTCCAAGCTGTCAGCACAGAGCCTGATATGGGATTCGAACCCATGAGCCATGAGATCATGACCTGAGTCGAAGTCGGATGCTTAACTGACTGAGCCACTCAGGAACCCCTATTTTCATTTTATTGGTACCAAAAATATTTTAAAAACAGAATTGTGTGTATTTTTAAATTTATGATGTTCACTCAGTGTACTGACTCTCAGATCTTTCAGTAGCATGTGTTGGAGAGATTGGGACACACTGGCCATTGTGCCTCTCACAAAGTAGAATTTGGTCTCTTAAGGTATGTTTAAGTTTGCCAACATCTGTTACATTTAAAAAGCATTTATGATACTTAGTAGAAAAAGAAAAAGGGAGATAGGGGAGAGAAGGAATGTGACTCTTTAAAAAGTGAATTTACTGAGTCATTAAAAAAATAATCACCTTCATTGAAGGTGAGAAAATACCTCAAGGCCTTGGCTCTAACACTCCAGGATGAACAGTGAACACAGAGAAGGACTGTTGACATTCTTTGTCATCTCTGAGGAACCTGAAAATCCTGGGGGCTAGAGAATACCTCCTCCCCAGGGAGATACTGCTACATTTTGACCTGAAGCTCATTGTTGGAGTTCTGTAGAAGTATGGCACCTAGAATAGTCAGATCCTCTTAATGGACTTGGGTGTAAGCAGATAGTGAAATTAAGCAACTAAGGCTGCAGCTTAGAAAAACACAGCTTTCACGCCCTGAGCTGACTAAAGATCTCTCTGAGGAAGTTAACTACATCCTCTGGTGTCTCACCTACTTCCTCATTTTAACTCAGTGGTACCTTCATGAGGGCATTTTGAACCACAGGGCAAGTGTTTGGAGACATTTTTTGGTTGTGGTAACTGGGGAAAGAGTGTTACTACTTTCTAGTTGGTAGAAGCCAGCGATGCCATTAAATATCCCCTAAGGCACAGGACACCCGCACCCCCACCCCAATAAAGAATTATGTGTAGGAATATTTGATAAAACCACCTTCCCTCCCTCCCCTCACCAAAATTGCTCTAACCTGTAGCAAACATGGTACTTAAAAGTGAGAGAGTGCTTTCCCCCTAACACTGGGAACCTAGCAGTAATACCTTTTGTCCTTTCTTCTGTATTTCAGTAGAGATCCTAGCCAGTGCAATTTTGCAAAAAGAGAATTAAAAGGCATAATTTGCAAAGGAAAAAATAAAGTGGTCTTTATTCATGGATGACATAAACATGTACATAGATCATCACAAGGAATAATTTAAAAAAAAAGTGACTTGAATCAATAAGTGAGATGAGGAGAGTCTCAATATCCAGGTCAGTACAAATTCAGTTTATTTATAAATACTTGCAGTAAACATTTGAAGTGAAATTTTAAAATTCTGTTGATAATCACGTCAAAAGTAAAATATTTAGAAGTAAATTCAATAAAATACGGGCAGACCCTCTACACAGAAAACTATAAGATATTACTGAGAGAGATTAAAGCAGACTTAAATAAAAGGATAGAAACACCATGTTTGTGGATTAGGAGACTTATACTGTTAAAGGTTTAATCTGTAGATTAAAATTAATCTTAATTTTCATCTCAGAACGCTTTTGTGTCATTAGAATTGACAAGTTTATTTTGAAATTTATATGAAAAAGGAAAGAATCTAGAGTAGCTAAAATACTCTCGAAAAAAGTACAGTGTTACCTGATTCTACACTTTCTCTAAAAATACGGTGATCAAGATGGTGAAATTTTGGCATGAGTATAGACAAAGATAACAGAATATAGTCCAGAAATAGACTCATATTTATATAGTAAATTGATCTTTTCAAAACACCAAAGCAATCAAATAAGGAAATGCAAAGTTACATTTACAAATCAACCTGGAATAACTGGATATCCATATCAAAAAGAAAGAATCTTAAGATGAAAATATTGGTAAAACATGTCCGACAAAGCATTCAAATCGTTATTGCATAAAGAAGTTCATACTCAGTAAGAAATGGACAAAAGAAATTGCAAGTGTGTCAGGAAAACTTGACAAAGGTACATATTTGAATTGTCAGTGAACATAGTGAAGAGTGCTTAATGTTTTTAGCTTTCAGGGAAATGCTGAAGCACACTGAGATAATGCTACACACCCACTAGAATGGCTAAAAGTAAAAACAGCAACCCCAAGTAACAGTGAGGATTGCAGCCCCTGAACTCTCCCACATTGCTGGTCGGAATATTAAGAGTTATACCTACTTTAGAAAGAGGATTTGTGCTTAAAATTGAAAGTTACCCAGATGACATATAAATTTGTATACAGGAAAGACTTGTTAATAATGGTGGTAGCAACTTTATGTATTATAGCCCTGAACTGGAAGCAACTCACACATATATCAACAGGAGAGTGAATAAACCCACTTTGGTATAGTTGTACTATCGAGTACTGCTCAGCAATAAAAATGATGAGCTGTTGCTACACACAACAACATGGATAAGTCTCACAGACATAATTCTGAGCAACAGAACCAAAACAACTTCTTGTATGATTCTATTTTTAAGAAGAACAAAACCAATGCAAGATTTTTTTTTAAAATGATTACTCTGTGAAATAAGATTGACTAGAAGAGGACTTGAGAGAACGTTCAAGGGAGATGGAAATTTTCTGTGTCAACAGGAAAGTGTGGGTTCCATAGGTGTTTCCTGATGGCACAATGGCACTGTTGGGATTTAGCCAGGCTTTTTTGCATTATCGCTTACTTGAACATTTGACACTGTTAGTAACAATAGCTGCATGGGATAGAAAAGTACTTCTCATTTTATAAAAGTATATTCTTCTTTGCTTTGTTTCCAAAATTTTCTTTGGAAAGAAATTCCAACAAATTTCAGCTTTTAAGTATTCGCTGTAACCCTTAAATAGCTAGAAGTGTTGTAAGAACATTTAAAAGTTCCTATTTGCTTAAGAAGCAAAATTTATGTAATGTTTTTGATGATTTGGTTCATAATTATTAATGTGCCTATTGTTCACATATAGATCAGGGTCATCTTTAACCAGACGGAAATAGTCACTTGGCTCTGAATATACCTTTCAAAGGTTTAAAACAATTGTCTAGGATAAATACGAAAATGGGGAAATGTAGGTAGCATCAAATAATAAACATAATTAGTAAATGTGATAAATAAAAGTCGTACAGGCTAATATTTCTAAAGGACTAAAGTTTTTGAATGGCCTTAAAAACTCTCACTTTACGGGTGCCTGGTTGGCTCGGTTGGTTAAGGATCTGACTTTGACTCAGGTCATGATCTCACAGTTCGTGAGTTCAAGCCTCACCTCAGGCTTTGGCTTTACAGCTTGGAGCCTGGAGCCTGCTTCAGATTCTGTGTCTCCCTCTCTCTCTGCCCCTCCCCTGCTCAAGCTCTGTCTCTGTCTCCCTCTCAAATATAAAATAAAAACATTAAAAAAAAAGTCTGTGTTTAGATCCATTTTAATGGAACTGCTCATAGTTACGTTTTCAAAGTTAGAAATTGCCTTAGGAGGCAGAGTTAGATATCATTTAATTAAAGTAATATTCCTTAATTTTAATACTCCTCCAAAATGTCGATATTACTCATTTTTCTTTTATCTTGGAAAATTCTTCGATTGTTGTTTTGTATTTGGTTTTGATTGTTACTACCTTTTAAAAGCATCAGATAAACGTATTGTCATACAATTGCAAAATAAAATTGAGTGCAGGAATTCTTTTTGTCTATTTAATAATTTAAGAAAAAGTAAAAGTGAAGTGGTAGTCAGTGTTCAGAAATCTTTTTAGTCACTCTTCAATAGGGATTGTTTAAGAAATAGTTCATCGGGGCACCTGGGTGGCTCAGTCGGTAGAGTGCCCAACTTCGGCTCAGGTCATGATCTTGCGGTTCGCAAGTTCAAGCCCCATGTCAGGCTCTCTGCTGTCAGTGCAGAACCTGCTTCACACCCTCTGTCTCCCTCACTCTACTCCTCCTCCAGCCTCTCAAAAAGAAATATACATTAAAAAATTAAAAAAAAAAGAAATAGTTCATCACTTTTCCTGATAAGAAAAATAAAAAGAAGTTGTACACTTAAAAGTGAACATGACTAAGAAGAAAGACACAATAATTAAAAAATAAATCCCCCCACCCCAAATCATCAGGAAACGTTATTATTCTTTAATTTATATCATCAACCAGGACTTACTATCATTTAGAGCTATAATAGAGATGACATTTGAGAATTACTCATATGTTCTAATGACAATATGATTACCATAGCTTGTTGTAGAAGTGAGAGAAATGATAACCTTCATTCTTACTGGCATTGATATATAGTATCAATCAATTCATTGACAGTGCAAGTCTTTGAAAGTATTACTTGATATCGTAGGTATTATTTGATATCCTGAAAATTTGGGGCTTTCATTTTGAAAGAGTAGTTTGTGGGACACCTGGGTGGCTCAGTGGTTTAAGCGTCCAACTTCAGCTCAGGACATGATCTCGCGGTTCGTGAGTTCGAGCTCCACATCAAGCTCTGTGTTGACAGCTCAGTACCTGGAGCCTGCTTCACATTCTGTGTCTCTCTCTCTGCCCCTCCCCCTTCCTGCACACGCGTTCTCTCTCTCTCCCAACAATAAACATTAAAAGAAAAAAAACTTGTTTGTATGTAGTGAAGACAGGCTTTACTTAGCCATACCTATTTCATGTCTGGATTCTCATAACCCTATTTCTGTAAACCATATTTTTTTAAGTCCAAAACGGTATTTAGTTGTGGTTGCATGGCATTATTGGAAAAGAATGAAGATTTTATGCCTTTAATTATGTGTTTTTCTTATTGAAAATTGATATGTCTTTATAGAGATACTTCAGCATTTGGTTTCTCTTTGTATACGTGAGTATAGACCTGAACACACACACATAGTGTTTGATACCTTCCCTAATATAAAATAATGAATCTTATTTTTCTACTTAGCATTTTATTGTAAATGTTTTCCCGTATAACTAAAAATGCTATCTGTATAATAGGAACATATCATAATTTACTTAACCATTCTTTCATTGTTGGACACTTCCTTGTATTATATACAATGTTTTTTTTAGGGAACATCTGTGTGCATACATTTTTATCTCCATTTTGGATTATTTACTTAGAATATATTCCCAGCTTGGAAACTGCTAGGTCAAAAGCTCTTCCAAGTTACTTTCCAAAAAGGTAGTTTTCTGTCAGTAGAGATATATAGGTATGCTGGTGTCATTGTCCACTCATCAAACTTACATATTATAATCTCTGTTTTTGCTCTTTTAGATGGAATATCATTGTTTTAGTTTGTATATCATAGATAACTAATGAAGTTGAAATTTAAAAACCTATTGCTCATGCCTTTGTCTTTTAGGGCTTTAGGATTTTCTTAATGATTAACACAATCTCTTCTCTAAGGATTTTATTCTTATCTTTCATAGTAAAACAGTTTTTTATTATGTTTGGGCATTTTTTTAAATTATAGTTTTGACATTTAATTCAGAGAAGTTATTTTTTTCATGGAGTCAAGTGATATCCTTTGACACTGATTATTTTGTGCAAAGAACTCTATTTTGTGGCAAATGAAATCTTACACTGATATTACCTAAATAGGAGAGCTCATTAGTAGTTTGCTGTTTAATCTGTGCCATATAGTTGGCTTTTATTTTTGGAATATCATTGCTTTAAAGCTACAGCTAAAGAAGGCAGATAGTTAACATGTTTTCCACTTCCCTGCAAATATCCAAGATTGGAACCAATATTATCAGTCTTTAATGGAGGTGGACAATGTCAAGATGGTTTGTGGTCATGTCAAGATGTTGAGTCAGTACCTAGGTCATTGCTCATTAAAGACGCAGCTGTTCAGACCAATGCGAGACCAGCAATGGGATCCTAACAATTTGTGATGCTCCCTCACATTCCTTCAAGACAGTCCCGATCATTTTGTTCTTTAGAAAACATTCAGGCCTCTATCCTTATGTTACAGCACTTGCTATTTTTCTATTTGTGTTATTAGTCTGTGCTTTTTTTTGGTAACCATCGATACATTGGGAAAATAACATTTTTAATAAATGATTATACCTTTGCCTTATTTATGTCTACGTACTCTTCCATTAGTCATTCTGTGCCTATGTTTTTCATGTGAATGTATAGCTTTTTCCAAATATGAATTATTCTGTTTTGATCATAATTATTTCCTACTCTTCCACAGCCATTTCTTATCAGCGTGTGTCATTTCTTAATTTTCACCAATCATTCTTCTTTTCCTCGCTCACACTCTGTCTCCATGAGATGTTCACAATATGAATCAGTCTCCATTCTATTAGTTTATAATTATCTGCTTCTCATTCGATTCTCTATTTGATATTTTATGCCTGCCTTTATTCTCTTAGTGGTTTCGGTCTTCTCTTATTTTAATTTCACTTCCTTCCACCCACTGTGACCATGGGCCACTATTACGTGAAATGGCCAGCCAGATGAAATAAGCGTATGTTCTGTATGTATGTAATGTGTTTCACTAAAGCTACTAATAGATGTCACTGTGTTCACGCATATGAGATGGGCAGATCTCTTTGTGATTCAACAATTATCTGTAAAACATTTCTAGAGACGTGTTTTCTTCTTCATTTGTAAATTACTATGCCGAGAGCCCTTCATCTTTCCCTGAAGAACTCAGAGTTTTGGTACATTAACCCACCTAATCTAACAATTCAAGAAAAGTCAATTTAGTGACATGAAATTAAAAGATGTATTGTCAAAATTGTGGTATCTCTAAAGTGACCATTTTTGAGTGGATTGGAAGCCCTAAAATCTGACACTACTTTCAGGCCATAAAAATTTCTGTCAAATGGAAATAACTACACATTTAATTACAGTTCCAAAAATTTGCTTTCTTGCATGAAACAACTTTTTCTCTTGTCATACTGGAGCCATAATTGTTACATTGTCTACTGTTAATTTGCATTTTAATTGAGTTTTAAACATTTAACTACAGGATGGTCCAATAGGAGGTTCTATAACTATCTCAGTAATTGGTAGGCAAGAGTTATTTTTTATTGCTATTTTAGCATTAGGGATGTCTGCCCTGCAATATTGGGTAAAGAACTGATAACCTGTACTCTGTACTTTGGGGCTGTGATGAGAAAAACAGAACAGAAGTTAGGAATGGAGACATTATATGAGACAGATGGTAAGAGATTTTAATGATTTCTAGGATCACCCAAATTGTCTGGAATTTATGCCAGAATTTTTTTTTCTAGTTAGGGCAGCATGTCACGCTTATTTTGAGTTCCCAGAGACACACTGAATGCACTTATCCCGGACCTTGGATTCTTATACATTTCTTTGGGTCTTCAAGGAGTTGTAAAAGCAGACTACACTGGATTTTGTTAGCAATGCCAGTAACTGACAAATTTTAACATTGTAAATGTTTCTAAAACATTTTTTGTTAAATCTCTCTGTGGAAAGACATGAAAGTAAGGTGACTGATTCTTAGACCGTTTGCACTCAGAACAGCCTTCTTTTAGTTGCCCAAATATCATGATGGTGTGTGTCTTAAATGTGAGACAGGGAGAAGATTTTAGTGGGCATAGCAGTTGTTGATTCAAATATAATTACACGTTTTCCTTTGATGTTTTTCCTTGGGTGAGTCAGCAGCTTTAGTTTATTATGAAAATTAGCAATTTATAAGATGATTCCGTAGAATGACTTCTCGGAAATACAAGGTACATACGTGACATAGACTGGTGAATATGAAATGCTCCAGTGAAATATTCATATCCCATTGTGATCCTCAGTGTTCTAGTCGCAATTATGTTTGTAGTGTCAAGAATAAAATGAATTTGTCATGGAATTTGAAAGTAACAGAAATGCTTTATGTTCTCTGGAGGAAAGATGAATGATTCCTTGTAAATGAGAAACTTCAAAATGAAAACACATAAAATACTAGCTATAGACTGCTCAGCATGACTCTCAAACTTTTAGAATAAACTTTTCTGAGTTTTGAGGGTTTTTTTTTTTAAGTTTGTTTATTCACTCTGAGAGAGAGAGAGAGAGAGAGCGCAAGTCAGGGAGGGGCAGAAAAAGAGGGAGAGAGAATCCCAAGCAGCTCTGCGCTGTTAGTGTAGAGCCTGATGTGGGGCTCAAACTCACAAACCATGAGATCATGACCTGAGCTGAAATCTAGAGTCAGGCGCTTAAGGTGCCCCACTGAGTGTTCAGTTTTGAATTCTCTGAGTAGATGAGATTGGTCTCTGAAACAGCATCCTCAGTTATATACAAGATACCTTAGAGTTAGAAAACTTCTTGGCATACATATATTTACCATTAGTTTTAGCTCAATCCTTCCTGCGTGCCTAGCAATGTGCCAAAAGATGTGCATTTAGTGCACTTTGCATTTTGTTTTTGTTGTGTTTGAGATTTAAAAGACCAAATAAAGAAACCTAAAATTTTGGGAGTGGGGAAAGCACATTTGCATTTTGGTTGATTTTGTAGGGGACTCCCTACCCAGGGATTGATGAAAACACATAAATATGTAGCAGAGTTTTGGAAGTCACAGGTAGGAGTTGCCCACTCTTATAGTGTTAATGATCATTTAACCTCATATTCTACATGTGTTTCATGTAAGATAAGACATAGATGAAGGGTCATTGGTATCTGTTATTTGCGATATTATCCAGGAGGAAGATTAATTAGAGGACAATGGTGCTTGGAGATTTGAGAGAAAAAAATATACACGGAGCAGTTAGTGTTAGGGCGCCTCAAATGTCAGTAGTACCCAGGGATAGGATAAACATTTTCCCTAGGTTGGAAAAAGGAGGCAAAATTAGATACTACTCTAAGGAAGAAGTGGCTTTTGAGCTGGGTAGGATTTTTATATTTAGAAATATGTGTGTGTAGTGAAAAAGAAGGAGAGGAAGAGTGACCCATTCTAGATGGAGGGAATTAAATGTACTAATTTTTTACATTCCACATTTATTGATTGCCTGCTATGCACTAGACAGTAAAGTGCTTGGAACATGGATAGACCAGAACTTCAGTTCTTACCTTAGTAGAGCTCCCACAGTGGGGGAAGCTTATGCATAAGCCTTATACAAAAGCGCCTGTTACAGGTGCTCTCAGGCCAGAAGGGGGCGCTTCTCCTACACAGAGCGCCAGGACGGGCCGGGTTCTTTCTCAACACTCCTCAGTCCAGTTAGCAGCTAGGTGAGCTGCATAATTTAGCCGAGGGTGCATTTTTGTTGTTGTTGTCTATAGCCCTTTGAATAAAAGCTTTGTACTGAAGTTACTCATGTCTTTATCTTCCCTCGAGACCTTAAATTCTTGAAGACCACAAAATTAGGTTTTATCAAATATTCGCATTACTTTGTGGTATCTACACAGTGCCTTGCACCCATCCTGGGCATTAAAGACATGAGGAATGTAATGAAATTTTGTATTTCTTTGAAAAATAAAACATACCTTGTAGAAGGCCCGGCTATGAGATAAGGTGTCCTATCCCTCTATACCATCCACCTCATTAATCCAACCATTCACAGTTTTTAAAGCTATGTCTTGTGGCTGAGACCAGTGATCGCCAGTGTTTGGGTCAAAGCCACTTATGACACTAGTAACTATTTTTTTAATTCTGAACACTTGGCAGGCATTTTAACCTTCCGTCCCTCTGTGGCTAAACTTTTTATTATTAAGGGAGGGGGACGCTGAACATCAGCAAGGTACTCTTCTCATTTTTCAAAAAATTACTTGTTTAAAATGTCACCTTTACCCAATTTGACATTCAATTTAAGTTCATCCCTACCTGGAAGACACTAAGTCAATATTCCGAGATTGTTTGGGAGGCTTCTTATTTTTCTCAGCTATAAAGTCAATTACCTTTCAAATGATTTTATAGCTGACAGTAAATGGTCCATGAAGTATATGAATAAAAATGAGGGCAAACATTTTATGCTTAAATAGTTATAATGGTAGTCAGTGTAATGGACTGGAGTTTCAAAAATAATCAGTGATGAATTACTTAGTGGCCACATGATATTATGCTATGGTTTCTATAAAGATACCATTTGCAGGTGTGCTGACACACATCTTACCCAAGTTGGTAATTTATGATGTTTTATTTTATGTAAACAAGTGTCTCTATTCTTTGGAGTAAGAATCTCTATGGGGATGAATATGAGAAAAACGAGCTATGACTTAGTTTCATCGTCATAAACGGTATTGGGGAATTTGATATCTTTGGGAAATACACTTAAATATCTCCCATTGCTCATCACATTTCATGGAAATGGCATAGTTGGATAGCTTCTTCCAGGGTGTGAATATATTGTCTCTGTCATCGTGGAAACAGACTAATTCTGCTAGTTCTTAAGTAGTTCTTTATGGCACTTTTAGGAATTATCATGTTTTCTGGGTTGTTCTGACAGATTGATGGTAGCCAGGCCTGCCCTCACAGGGAAAGGAATGAGCAAGTCTAGTTAGTATGAAATGGGCATCTTCTTTATCTGAAGTTGTCCGACTAAAATATCTTCATCAACATTAGCTATTTCTTCAAAGCTCTTTGTTTGGTCAGAAAGACTGAAATCATTCTGTCCCTTTTAGTGGGGCAATGTGAGGTGTTTCCAAACACTTTTCAAATCTTGGAATCTGGTGACTACATTTAAAAGTTTTTATAAACCTGCAGAGCCTGTCATGTGGTCTGCTGGCCTGTATTTATAAGGGCCATTCACTTGTCCATGTTTGTACAAATGGACCTGAAAGGAACCCTTAAGGTCATTTTTATTGCAACTCATTGTTGAGGACATTGAGAAGTTGGGGCACCACATTATTCTATGAACTTGGCTGGAAGAACACTGAAGCTCATGGTATCTCTTTGTATTCACTTTAGCAGTGTTGGATTCCCACAAGCTTTTTCTTCAAGAGAAGAAGTCTTCCTCTGCCGCTGCTCCTTCACTGTCTGGATTTTTTGAAACTTAATTTTTCTTGCTCCTAACCTCCAGAGAGCTTTCACTGTTACCTTCTCTATAATTGTTGTTAATATTTGTGCATTTTTATTAAGGTAATTTTCTGGCCATGGAGGGGAGCTTTTAAGGCAGGTTCCTTTTCTTTCCTTTTCCTTTTCCTTTTCCTTTTCCTTTTCCTTTTCCTTTTCCTTTTCAAATAAGTAGGGCCTTTACAAAAAGCCACAAGCTTAAGAAGAAAGAAATCTCTCTTATCCCATCTCCTTTTAATCAGCTAAGTGGATAAACCTATGCTCTCTCTTTCCTCCTTAAAGTCTACATACTATTGTCTATGACGTTCCAGAAGGCTCTTCTTTTGTACACCAGTTTATTACAGGTCCACCTTGTCATGTGTACATTTATCAAGGGTCCCCAATCCAAGTACAATGGCAGTTGTACTTGCTTTTTGATTATATAACAAATTATTCTGTAAACTAATGTAACATATGCAAGTAAAGAGAAACCTTTATATGAAAACTAAAATAGAAGTCTGGTTGCTTTGCTAGACAAAATTAATTGAATTAAGTGTGGCTAAGCCAATCATAAAAGATTGTGAAAAATGTGAATGACTAAGAATCATAGAATGGTTCAGATTGCTTCTCAAGTGTCTTTAGATCTCTTGCTTTATTATAAAGAACAAAAATGGAAATGGTAGAGGAGGCATAAAGGAGATGTTTAATGAGATGTAGAAATCTAACTAGAAGATCTGTACATAAAGCAAAGGCCTTGGCTGTGCATCAGAGAAGTAGCAAACTATGTGTATTTAAATATTTTTATAAAGAATGTTTAAGGTATTATTATTTTTTTAACATTTATTTTTTGTTGAGAGACAGCACCAGGAGGGGAAGGGCAGAGACGGAGGGAGACACAGAATCTGAAGCAGGCTCCAGGCTCTGAGCTGTCAGCACAGAGCCTGACATGGGGCTTGAACCCATGAACTGTGAGATCATTACCTGAGCTGAAGTCAGATGCTTAACCGACAGAGCCACCCAAGCGTCCCTAAGATATTATTTTTAAAGATTCTTGACTTCAGTATGTTTATTTGATAAATTGGCCAACTACATATTCTGAATACATCAGATAAGAAGGCTTCTAACATGAAGATAAATTAAAAGCCAATAACTGCTCTCCCTTTTACATGTGGGAAAAAAGGTGAGTCAGCTGTTTCTGATTCTCACAACTCTCCATGTCCTAGGTGGAGAAGCATCCTCAGGTAAATCTGTCTGGTGTGGATCCAGAAGAAATATTTCTCTTAGTTGGTCTCTACAGGTACACGACATGGGGAGGGTGTCCTGTTGCCTTGGATTATCCAGAAGAAATGCCACTAAGAACTCCTGTTTGTGACAGAACCCATCCCCAGAGTACGTGACCAGTCATTCTAAACCTTCAGCCAAAACAAAATCACATACTTCTTTCTCATCTCCTGCATTTCTATCTTAATTCAAACTTGAATATTGTAAGTAAGGCCCACACACGTCAACGACTATAGGGAAGAGTCTGGTGGCCAAAGAAAATGCCCCTAAAAATTGCTACTTCTTGGGAATTTCCTAGGTAGGAGTTTATCTCCATGACCTCTTGCCCAGGTGATAACCCTCTTGTTGAGAGACTTTATAATAGCATCGATACAGGCAAACTTGTCTTTCATTATTCATTTTTATCATCAACTGATTTTTAATTTCTTGGAGACAATAATCATATTAATGCCTCCCCATACTACCTAGCATAGCACCTGAACCAGAGCAAGTGATAAATAGATAAATAAATAATGATCAGTTTCCCAAACGGGGATAGAGTGCACTTTTCCATGATAATTGTAATAGAAGTTTGTCTCCTGTGCCAAACTGCAGTTTACCATATTATTTTGCTGCCTTGTGTCTCATCTTTCCATTTATTGCTCTAGCTGTTACAGATGATACTGCGTATTTTGATGTTGAGATGGAACTCCAAGGTATTTTTTCAGCTGGTTTCTTAGAACTAGCTGAATATGAAAAAGATTTTTTTTTTCTCGTAGTGAGCTTGACTCTGTATATGGGAAATTCATGCATTCCTGGTCTGCTTCTTCCTTTTCTGTGGATAGATGGTTGCTCATGGACCTTCATTTGCCTCTCTCAAATATAACAACAGCCCAGAGGTGAATTATTCAGACACTGTGGCCACCCTGGGAGACCTGGCACATTTTGCAGGCCCTGCTGTGATATAAACCAATCAACCCAAATCTTTTATATCTCCTTTCCATATTGTAACTCCCATGAGGTAAAGCGTTAAGCTACATTAAGCCTCATAAAGAAAGAAATTTGAGTTCATGATGTGTAACTTCTCAGTAATGGTAATTAGAGTAATCTGCTGTTTGAATTTGCTAACTGATACTTGAAAAAAATGTTACCAGTTTTCTCATTTCTATTTAAATATGTAAGACTGAAAACTTTTTAGTAGAGCACTTAGTACCTTTCAGAAAACTTTTTAAGTGGGTTCGATTGTATGCAGAATTATATCAAATGATCAGGAGCAGACAGCTCATGAAACCAAGAACATAAACATAATTTATAACACTTATAAGATAAAAGTATATTTTGAATTTGAAAGTTGGAGAAAAAACTGAAGCTGAAAATTTTGCAGACTATCTCCTGCATATCAGCCCAAATTTGCAGAAAAATATAATCGAAATAGGACAAAAGATGAGGACTCCTGGTCGAAGAGAGGGGGACTATTTTAGTAAGTATCCACCTGTGTAGATAATAGTGAAGCTGGGGTACAAGATAAAGATAGTATTAAAGAATATAAAAATATAGTAAAAACGATTCATAGTCAGAAATGTCACTACCCCTCTCGTTAATCAATAAAAAAAGTAGAAGATCAGTAAGGATATAGAAGACTTGAAAGACAAAATAAATTAACTTGACCTATTGGCATTTTAAGAGTACTGCACCTAACAACAAAATACACATCCATTTTTGATTTACACAAAACATTTTCCAAGATAAATTATATTTTGGGGCCATAAAAGTATGTCTCGGTACATTTAAGAGTGTTGGAGTGTATGTTCTCTAGCCACAATGGAATTAAATGAAAAATCAATAACATAAAGATGTCTGGAAAGCTCCCAAGTATCTGGACACTGAACAGGATACTTCTGAATGACTCATGTGTAGTGTATTGATCTGTGCCTACCAAAATGGTATGTCCATTTCTTAACTCCTGGAACCTATGAATATGACCTTTTTTAAGAAAAGTTTCTTTGGAGGTGTAATTAAGTATAAAAGATGTTGAGATGAGATACTTTTAGATTATCCACATTGCCTAAACCCAGTGAAATGTGTCCTTTTAAAGGAAAGGAAAGGAGAACACACAAACACAGAGGAGAAGGCCCTGCAAAGCCACCTAAAGGTGGAAGAGGCAAGACACGGAATCTCCCATGGAGCCTTCAGAGGAAGTGTGGCCTTGCCAACTCCCTAATTTTGGACTCTTGGCCTCAAGAACTGTGAGGAAATAAATATTTGTTGTTTTATGCATAAACTGTGTATATACATTACACAACAATTATTTATTTTTGTTGTGGTAGTTTGCTGAGGCAACTATAGGTCAAGAATTTTCAAAGGAAAAATATAATGAGAAAGTAGAAACTATTTTGAATGAATTAAAAATGCATATACAACATGTAAAGTTTTGTTGGATGATCATGAGCCAATACTGAGGGAAAAATTTAGCCAGATGCCAGTGTTAGAAAAGAAGTCTCAAATCAATGAGCCTATCTTCTACCTTAACAAACCAAAAAAACAAAAAAAAGGAAAGAAAAAGAAAATGAAACCAAAACGAGCAGAAACCACTAGCTTAGATAGCAGAGAAAAAATGGGGAAATTAATGGAAAAAAATTGGTCCTTTGAGATGATCAGTGATCTTGATATATACATCTAGCCAGGATGAACCGGGGAAAAAAAAAAGAATAGAAGCCTAAAGTACCAGTATTAGGAGTGATGGTGGTGATAACACTACAGATTGAGCTGTTATTAAAGGGAGAATAAGGAAATGATAAAGGTTAATGAAGGAGTCAGTTGCTCGACTGTCTTCGTCTTTCCTCAGACTTTAGAGAGTTGTGCCTTTCTTTCAGGGGGAAGGCTTATATGTCTCTGGTTCAGGGCTGCAGCCTCCTCTGTGAACAAGATTTTGTCGGCTCTCATCCCGCACAACAGCCCACATGGAGTGTTGAACATTTTTACAAGTTCACCTGCTTTCTCCTTACTGCTGTCAAAAGAAATTTGTTGTTCGCATTAAACCAAGGATGGAAGCAGTGATGGGTCTCTTTTTTGCTGAGAAGTATTCCTTCTTTTCTGAAATATAGTGGATTTAGCTTTCTTTCTATCCCTTATTCTCTAAAGATTCAAATGAACAAGTAAACAAACATAATTTTGGATTTACTTGGCTTGATTTTGTGAAGTTAGGAAGGAGAGACTGCCATAACAAAATACCACAGACTATTTGGCTTAAACTATAGACTCTAGGGGCTGAAAGTCTAATATCGAGGTGTTGCCAGGTTTGGTTTCGTGCATCCTGTCTCCTTTGTATGCAAATACCCACCTTCTCACTCTGCTTTCATGTGGTTGTCACTCTATCTTTGCATCCTAACTTCCTCCTTTTTTTTTTTAAGTTTGTTTATTTTGAGAGAAAGTGTATGTGTGAGCAGGGAAGGGGCAGAAAGAGAGAGAACCCCAAGCAGGCTCCACACTGTCAGTGCCGAGCCCCATGTGGGGTTTGAACTCATGAAATGTGAGATTAAGACATGAGCAGAAATCAAGAGTTGGATGCTCAACTGACTGAGCCGCGCAGGCACCCCCTAACTTCCTCCTTTTATAAGGGTACCAGTCAGATTAGGGCCCATGCTAATGACCTCATTTTTAACTACCTCTTAAATTTAATATGTTTTTTGATTTTTAAATTGTATTTTAGATAAAGAGAGCATGAGTGAGGGAGGATGGCAGAGGGAGATGGAGAGAGCATCGGAAGTAGGCTCCATGGAGCCTGATGCTGAGCTCAATCCCACAACCCTGAGATCATGACCTGAGCCAAAATCAAGAGTCAGACTCAACCAACTGAGCCACCAAGGTGCCTCTAATTACCTTTTAAACTTAAGAGACTCTTGGGGCGCCTGGGTGGCTCAGTCGGTTGAGTGTCCGACTTCGGCTCAGGTCATGATCTCGCGGTCTGTGAGTTCGAGCCCCGCGTCGGGCTCTGTGCTGACAGCTCAGAGCCTGGAGCCTGCTTCACATTCTGTGTCTCCCTCTCTCTCTGCCCCTCCCCCACTCATGCTCTGTCTCTCTCTGTCTCAAAAATAAATAAACATTAAAAATTTAAAAGTGTTTAAACTTAAGAGACTCTTAAATACTGAGAACAAACTGAGGGTTGAGGGGGGTATAGGAGGGTGGAGAGTGGGCGACAGGCACTGAGGAGGGCACTGGTTGGGATGAACACTGGGTATTGTATGGTAACCAATTTGACAATAAAAAGGTAAAAAAAAAAAAGTTCTATCTCCAAATACAGTCACATTCCAAGGTCCTGGAAGTTAGAGAAGGCTTCAACATAGGAATTTTAGAGGGACGCACTTCAGTCATTACATTGTACATGATCTGGACCTCCATTACTTTTTTGACCTCCTATCCTACAATTCTAGCCCTTGAATCTGTCCAGCCAAACCAGCCTCACTAATGATCTTTGAACCTACTAGGCATGTTCCTGTTCTAGGGCATTTTTGCTGGTTGTAAGTCTTCTCGGGTAGCTTTCCCCTCAAGATATCCCTTGGCTCAATCTGACATCTTCAAGTCTTTGCACAAACATTACAATCTCTTTAAGGCCTATTCTTAGTCTATTACTTAAAATTACAATCCTGGGGCACCTGGGTGGCTCATTCAGCTAAGCCTCTGAGTCTTGATTTTTGGCTCAGGTCATGATCTCACTGTTCATGGCATGGAGCCCTACATTGGGCTCTCTGCTGACAGTGTTGAGCCTGCATGGAATTCTCTCTCTAGCTGTCATTCTGTCCCTCCCCTGCTTATGTGCTTATGCACACTCTCAAAATAAATAAACATTAAAAACGTAAAATTGCAATCCTGATCTTACTGCATTATTTATTCTTCTCAGTACTTGCCATCTTCAAATCTAATATAATATTTAGTTGTTTATTAAGTGTGTTGTCTTCCTCTAGCCCACTAGCATATGACCTCTGTGAGGGCAAGGAGTTTTACTTGTTCACAGATGTCACATTATCCCAGGGAATGGCACATAGTGGGCATTCTGTAATGATTCAGTGATGGAATGAATCAAAAGGACACTTTTTTTTTTGTGATGATTGGCTCTGTGCAGGTTCTAAACCAGAGGTCTTCATGATTTCTGGGAGCTGCTACTTTAAAGAACTAGAATGGTTCCACTGCCACTGGCAGCCCTAGAGACTCCTCTGTATTAAACCAGATTAAAGTTACCAAAGGACTTCCAACCTATAATATGCAAATGCAATCTTCAGTCTCCATTGATGAAACCCTTCAAATGCAGCATATCACAGTTGTGTTTTCACCTTGCAATCCTTTTTTCCTGAACCCTCTTGGGTGATTAATGTTTGTGGACTCTTTTGGTAAATAAATATATTTTTAGGTCTTTCTCTTGTTCTTCTAAAACATTCATTCCTGTATCACAGACATTTTGAACAATTTAGATTCTCTAAGAATGATAATGATTTCTTTGTTTCATATGTGGAGGAATATTGTTTGAAAGTGTTATTTTTTGTAGCATAATCTTTTTGTTATTTTTCTATTATTTCCTCCTTTGCTTATTTTTGTTTTGGTTGTGTTAAAACCAACATGAATGTGGGGTGGTGGCTCAGTCGGGTAAGCATCCAACTCTTGATTTCGGCTCAGGTATTCAACTCATGGTTTCTGCGATCAAGCCGACATTGGGCTCTGTACTGACAGCATGGAACCTCACTCCCTCTCTCTCTCTGCCCTTCCCCTACTCATGTGTGTGTGCACATTTTATCTCAAAATAAATATAATTTTTTAAAAACATACAATGGATGCAATTTTTTCTTCTTGAAAATAAATTCTTCTCTCATAGATTCTGGGGGCATCTGGGTGGCTCAATCTGTTAAGTGTCCGGCTTCAGTTCAGGTCATGATCTGACTGTTGGTGAATGCGAGCCCTGCGTCAGGCTCTGTGTTGTGACAGCTCAGAGTCTGGAGCCTCCTTCACATCTTGTGTCTCCCTCTCTCTTTGCCCATCCCCTGCTTGCGCTCTGTCTTTCTCTCACTCAAAAATAATAAACATTAAAAAATATGTTTAGAGTAATTATGGATAAAGTTTCCCAAAATTCAAAGTTGGTATAGTTGGGAGTGATGGTATGATGTTGATGTGCATGTTGGTGTGAGTGGAGGAAACCACATCTTTGAAATGTGTGTTCTGGAGTTTGAGGATCGAATGAGGATATAAGGTAAGAATGAGCTTGGGTAGGGGCGCCTGGGTGGCTCAGTCGGTAAAGTGGCTGACTTCGGCTCAGGTCATGATCTCGCGGTCTGTGAGTTCGAGCCCCGCGTCGGGCCCTGTGCTGACAGCTCAGACCCTGGAGCCTGCTTTGGATTCTGTGTCTCCCTCTCTCTGCTCTACTCCTGCTCACGCTCTGTCTCTATGTCTCAAAAATAAATAAATGTTAAAAAAAATTAAAAAAAAAAAGAATGAGCTTGGGTAAAGAAAAGAAATAGAAGATGAAGTAGAAGTGTAGAAATGACTGAAGAATATTTAGAACCAAATGAAGAGCAAATATAAAACAAAAAAGTGGAGAAAAAACTTTAAAGAGAAAAAAAATAAAAGGAGATTAATAAAAGCAACATTTGTTGAGTGCTAATCATGTCTCAGACTTTGTGCTGGTTGGGAACCCTTTAATGTATATAAATCCTTCTAATGATCCTCTGGATTAGACATTATCATCACTAATCTACATATGCACAAACTGGTCAGTTAAGTAATTTAGTTCTAACCAAACTTTTCTGGTCTTAGCACACAAGGAAGTGATATTCATATTTGAAAGGCCCTTGAGGTTAGTCATAGACCAGTAGTTGAAAGGTTTTTGTGGCTTCATGGTCCAATCATCTATCCGGAGGGTTAGCAGGATCGATATCTTACCAAACTGTATTATTCTCAGTCCACTCAGTTGACAGAAAGAGCATAGTGAACTATCCTACATCACACAGGTGGGAAATGACAAAGCTTAAAGTTTGAATTCAAGTCTTCTGGAATTCATTGTCCCCCTTCTTCCATAGCCCTACAGCTCTAAGGATGAATAGTGCATGACCCTACCCTTGAGGAACTTACCACCTAGTGGAGGAACATAGCAATAGTACAAAAAACTACAATGATTCCTTGGATTTAGACTTATTAGGGTAAATGGAGAATAAAAGCATTATTCAGCTTGTTTTTCAGGAATGAGTAGGAGTTTGCCAGATGGGATAGGAAGGAAAGAAGGAGAAAGTATTTCATGCAGTGGGAACCACATGTGCAAACGGGAGATGGTAGCTGTGCTACAGAAATGACAGTGGAGAGAGGCAGAAGGAACAAAGATGAAGTATTTTGGGATAGATAATCAATAAATGTAGTGAGAGTTTTTAGTAATAAACAAACTACATTGTAGTATGTTTGGGGAAGATTAGTATCTAACAGAAAGGCAGAAGTCTCCTGAAACAGAGTAGAGTGAATGGGGATAGATTAAGGTCTTCCCTCCCTGGTATATATTTCTTTTCTAACATTTCTTTCTAAACTACATTAACATTACTGCTTATAAACTTAGGCAGCATCCTGAAATGGTTAAAACTCCTCAAGTCAGTCTTCAACACTGACTTCCAAGTATTGTAGAATTGTGGTTTAAGAACACACTGGATGGGGGTACTTGGGTGGCTTTGTGGGTTAAGTATCTGACTCTTGATTTCAGCTCATGTCATGATCTCACAGTTCATGAGTTTGAGCCCAGCAGCAGGCTCTGCACTGACAGTGTGGAGCCTACTTGGGATTCTTGCTCTCTCCTCTCTGTCTGCTCCAATCCCACTCATTATCTCTCTCAGTCTTTCTCACAAATAAGTAAATTAACTTTAAAAAAAATGAAGAAAAAGAAAAGAATGTACTGGGTGGACTTCTGTTATTTCAGAAAGACCTTATTTTAGGTAATACACACATTTTTAGTTAATAATTAACATTTCTAGAGTCCTTTGTCTGAGCCAGGCACTGTTTTAAATTATTTACATTTATTATCCTATTCAGTTCTCACAACAGTGTTATTTAGTGAGGAGAGGTTAAGTAATTTACCCAAGCCCATGATGAATCCTACACTCAGGCCTTGGATGCTGAGTATTACAGCAGTCTCTGATACTCGGTCATGTGAACCTGAGGTTATGAAGTGTGGCTCTTGTAGCCTCAGATTATATCTAGAACTGTGTGTTGTACTTGGTCTTGATTTGCTTCTTGAAAACTTTCTTACTCTCTTATTATATTTTAGATATTGTTAGTGACTTGGTAATGTTTTCAGATCATTTCTGTTCTTGAAGGCGTACCTTCTCATGTTCATTAGTTCATTCCTCATACAAAAGACGGCTGTGTTCTGCTTCCAGGAAGATGGGCTACACATACTTTCCCCTGTTCCTCCTATTAAGTACAATAAAAAATCTGAGACATTGTGAAAGGTAAAAAGAAGACAGGCTGGTTAGGAACCATGGGATCAAAAGAACAACTTGGTCATAAATTTTCTGTATTTTTTTTTTTTTTTTTTTGCCTTGTGTATCTCACGCTTAGAGCTGAAGAAGCAGGAAAACTGGAAATGCCAGTGGGCAGAGACCAAAAAAAATCCTCATCAAAAGCCTGTATTCTGTAGTTCATTGACCAGGAAAGGGGCAGTGCAGCAAGACAGAAAACAGTAAACTGTTTAGACAGTAAACTTTTAGACAGTAAACTGGTCCACTCCAGCCAAACTACAGAGAAAGAACTGTCGATTTACCCAAACCCATGCCAACAAAGTCTGCATGGAAGTCCTCCTTGACATCTTTGTGAGGCATTAATGAGGCGTACAAAACTCCCATTCAGATAGTGTCAGAAAAAAAACAAATAGAAAACCAGGACTTGTTCCTCTACTTTGGTCCCTCCCCTCTCCATAAGGTGTCAGTGGAGACCACATGGGAAGCCTGGACTTCCAAACCTACTTGGCACTAATAACATCCTCCTCCTTTTCTCTACTGAGCTGGCATGACATTCTTAGATGAGAACAGCGCGATTTATCACAAGTAGACCTTCCCTAAAAGAAAGCTAAAGGAACTTATCTAAATAGAAAGGAAATGATGGAAACTTGGAATATTGGGGAGGAAAAAAGAACATGATGAACAAAAATATGTGGAAATGTTACAGACTTTTCTTAAGTTTTACAAATCATGTTTGATGGTTGGCAAACCTTATGACATATTCTGATATGATTCTAAATACATGTAGGAGAAATATTTTAAGATAGTGATAAATGCAGGAGGGTAAAGGAATGTGAGGATAGGCAGGTTTTTGACATTTTCTTGAACTGGTGAAATGACACCACCAGTGGACCTTGATATGTATGTATACCTGTAACAACTGCTAAAAAAACTCCCCAAAGAGATATACTCAAGAGGTTTATAGATAAATCAAAATAGAATTCTAAAAAATGTTCAAGTAACCCACAGGAAGATAGGATAAAGGAAACAGAAATGAAAAACAGATCAAACAAAAAATAAAATGGCAGACTTAGGCCTCAGCATATTAATTGTTAAATTGATAATAGATGATCCAAATGCAGCAATTAAAAAACAGAGATTGACATTATGGAATAAAAAAATATGACTCAACTATATGCTGTCTATAAGAAATACTTACAACACTTCAAATATAGTGATACAGGCAGGTTGAAAATAAAAGGATTATTTATTTATATAATCAGGTAAATGTCAATGAAAGGAAAGTAGGATGTTTATATTAATATCAGATAAAGTGGACTTGAAAGCAAAGAAAATTACCAGAGACAGAGAGGATCATTATGTAATGGTGAAAGGACCATTTCACCAAGAAGAGACCGCTTTCCTAAATATGGAGGAAGCTAATGACACAGTTGAAAATATGGAAGCAATAATTGATAGAATTGAAATGAAAAATAGGTAAATCCACAATTAAAGATGTCAACACCAAATCATCAAAGATATGGAAGAAGTTAACAATGTCCTTAATCAACAGGATCTGATCAGCATTTAGAGAACATTCCATTCAACAACAACAAAATACACATTTTTCAAGCCTCTACAGAAATTATACCGATATAAATCATATCTGAAGACATAAAAAAAACTAAACAATTTAAAATAATTAAAATCAGACAAATGTGATTCTCTGACCATAATGGAATTAAACTAGAAATCCATCACAGGAGGAAAACAGAAAAATCTCTAAACATTTGGAAAGTAAACAACATTCTTTAAAATAATCCGTGGCTCTAAGAGAAAGTCTCAAGGGAAATGAAAAAACCAATCCAACTGAATAGAAGCAAAAATGCAACATACAATCTGTGGGGCAGAGCCACAGTGGTCCTGAGAGGGAAATTTGTAGCCCTAAATGCTTCCATTAGAAGAGGAAATGATTCAAATCAATAATGTAAACTCTCACTTTAAGAACGTAGAGAAAGAAGGTAAAAATCAACCTGAAGCAAGCAGCAGGAGGGGAAGAAGTGGTTTTCGCAGGCAGATTGGAGAACAATGACTTTATTCAGTATTGCTTCTGTTAAAAAATATAATTTATTAAAAAACTTTGTGACCTTCAAAGTGCCAATACTCAATTAAATAAGAATCACCAGTAAATGAAGTTAATAACTTGAGTTGATGGTTTCTGTGATGATTAAGATAATGATTACTCATGGTGACCTTTTTTTTCCAACCACAACCAAACATGTCTCTGGAAATGAATCACTAAGGATGAAGCCGTATTTTTCTTCTTGCTTTGATTAATCACAATTCATCTTACATTAAAGAACACTTTAGTAATGAAGTTAAGCCACTGTAGATAGTTGCTTTTCATGTTTTCTTATTTATGTAATTGGGAGCAGAAAAAAATATCTTTACCAGTGGTTCTCAATATTGGCTGCAAATTAGAATCATTTAGAAAGCTTTAAAATATACTGATGCCTGGATTCCACCTAGGGAGATTCTGATTTAATTGGTCTGTGGCAGAAGTTCTCAAAATATGATCTCAGACCTGCAGCAGCAGCAATTGGGAACTTGTTAGAAATGCAAATTTACAAGCCCCACTCCTGACTTAGCCGTCTGTGTTTTAAGAAGCACTTCAAGTAATTGTGAGGCGGTGTGTCTCAAACTTAAACGTGCATAAAATCACTTGGAGAAACTTACATAAATAGAGGTTTGGGTTCATGGTCTGGTATGGTGCCTGAGATGATTATTAACAAACTCCCATGGGACCCTGATGATGATGGAAGTTCACCACAAGTTGAAGAATAAGAGTCTACAGGACATCTAGACATTTATACTTTTAAAAATTTTTAAAAAGTTTTTAAGGTGAGAACTGCCAATAGCCCATGATACTTACTTGATCTTTCCTAGGTTGCTTGTCCTTGACATTGTGGAGTCATTGAAAAGCATGTACTCCTTATTCTCTTTGGAGTAATGGTCACTGACTGGAAGTTGCTTCTCAGTTGCCTAAGAACCTCAGTTGTGATGGTTTCATCCCTATTTCCAGAGCAAATATTGAACATCCTTCTTTCTATGTTCCTCTTGTTCTTCTACACCCTAATCATCATTTGCCTGACCCACTATCTTTCATGGTTTTCTCTTCATTACCATCTAATAATTGACTAATGGGATAAAGTAATCATTCCAGCATATTGGGAGAGAGTTAGAACTCTTCCCTTTAAGGTAACATGGTTCTTGAGACAATGCTTTGAGGCCAGTATCTTTAGAGAACTCTCTTCTTCTTTTACATGTTCTGACTAGGCATGCTTATCTGTTTCAGTGTTATCAAGAAACATCCAAGTTCTGATAATTCAAACTCCACATGGTCAGATCAGATCTCTCTCTCTGACCACTCATTTACCGGGCATCTTTCCTTAGATTTATGCAAATTGCCTCAAACTCACTGTGCTCCAAATACAGCTCATTTTCTCTACCATGTCTGCCTCTCTTCCTGCATTCTCTCTCTCAGTGTTAAATAACTTGGGAATCATGTTTTACTCTTGCTTTTTTATACTACTCCAAATGGAACTTAGTGTTAGGATCTGTGGATTCCTCCAGTCTTAAATCCATCCACATTTCCCCATGATGACAGCCACTACTCGGATTCAGGTGGCCATCATATCTTCAATTGGAGACTTACCTCTCTGGCTTCAGACTGGCCTTTTCTTACCTATTTTCCATGTGACATCTAGAATGTTTATTCTTGTCATTTCTCATCCTTAAAATGCTCCTGCAACTCAACATTTCTCTCAGAATTAAGTCTAAATTCCTTGATATGACTTAAAAATAATTAATAGGTTTAAGACGTACAAACTTGCAGTTTTAAAATAAATAAGTAACAAGTATATAAAATACAGCTTAAGGAATATAGTCAATAATATTGTAGTAACTTCGTATGGTGACAAATGGTGACTACCTTATGATGAGCATTCTGTAACGTATATAATCATCAAAACAGTACATCGTACAGCTGAAACAAATATGTAACTATACTTCTATTTAAAAATAAACAAGAAGATTCATGTGGGTGGCTCAGCTGGTCGAGCCTCCGACTTCAGCTTAGGTTGTGATCTTGCGATGCGTGAGTTCAAGCCCCGCATCCGCTTGCTGCTGGCAGCACAGAGCCCACTTCAGATCCTCTCTTTCCCCACCCTCTGCTCCTCCCCTGCTTGCGCTCTCGCTCTTTCTCCCCAAAATGAATATTAAGAAATAAATGAAAATAAAAACAAAGTAAAAATCATTAAACCTTCAGTGCTTTGCTCACCTTTCCTAGAATTCTTTACATCTTTTTTTTTTTTTAATGTTTTATTTGTTTTCGAGAGAGAGACACAGAGCTCCAGCAGGGGAGGGGCAGAGAGAGAGAAAGACACAGAATCCGAAGCAGGTTCCAGGCTCTGAGCTTGCAGCACAGAGCCTGACACGGGGCTTGAATTCGTGAAGCATAAGATCATGACCTGAGCTAAAGTCAGATGCTTAACCAACTGAGCCACTCAGGTGCCCCTAGAATTCTTTCCATCTTGATCGATGCATTTTCCATCTGCTTTTTCTCTGTAAGCCTTCGAGTAGGTGATGCCTCTACTGAATGTCTTTCCGTTCTCCCATGTGCCTAATGCTCACTCTCGTTTTTGGTAAGATACTGTTTGTGAACAGACACCTTCCTTGATCCCACCCCTCTGAAGGCCTTACATACCCTTTTATTATGCTCAGTGTTGCAGTGATCACACTGAACTTCATTTTTCTCTCGTTGATCTTCCTCAACAGTTTCTTAAGGGCAGGGACTCTCTTCTTCACTGACCTTAGATGCAAGCCCAGTGTGTGCATTACAGTCTATCTTCAGTAAGAATTAATACATAAAATTTCCAGTAGTGTGAAGAAAGGAGATTATCATGGCAAATCAGTGAGAGAGCAGTTTTGAGGTAGTTGGAGCTGTTAGAAATACACCAGTCACGTTATAGGGAAAGGCTTCTCTGTTCATCACAGTTCTCATCTTCTTGTAGAAGAATATCTGAGAACATGTCCCTAAAATAAGTGGAGGAGTTTTCTAGGTAGGTGAATGACATATTTTCTTCTTCCACAATATCATAATTCTAAAAAGGACCTTAGTTAGCAATTGAATTATTTATATGCTTACAGCAGTTATTTATTCATTTTTTTTTAGGTTCCATTTTCTTCCAGAACCAGATGGAGATTCTGGTATAACTGACAAAATTCCATATTCTGAATTTTCACCTTTTTTTTTTTCTTTTTGTCTGCTTTGGTTCCTGGGTTGTATGTGGCAAATTGCCCAATATACACTTAATTAGCATTAGGGCAGAGGAGAATAAAACTCCTTCAGAGGTTACAGAGCTGGCACTTTCCTTTAGTGAGTGATGAACCCATGCCATTCTAAAAGATCTACCGATCTGTGGCATCTCCTTTTCCAGGGAGCTATAATTCCAAACTCTGAAGGAAATGCCAGGTTTAAAGTTCATTTCCTGTACATGTATTTGCCTAGGGAAATTCTGTAACATAATGCCAAATTTAGTGAATAACAGTGAATGAGTAAATGTATGAATTGGTGAGACACTTGGACTTAACATCCCCGGGGCCTTCTGTCAGTCAGTATTCCACTAGAATTCTGCACCCCAGGAGCCATCTGGCTTTTCATGCTCCTTCTTCTGATGTGTTTTCTGTCAGGTTGTCTTTAGCAAACCTGCAGAGCACAGTTTTGGTGGTGACTTCATGTGAAGGGTTCGTGGTCCCTTTGTAAACCGTATTGCAGTGCAAATTAATGTCACTGTTTGTCTTATAGGGGGAGCCTGGCACACTGAGTGCCCCTGGGGTCTTTCTCCCCCGGCTGTTACTCCCTGATTTGGGAACTAGATATGCTTATTCTTTTGGGCTTTTCCTTTTGCACTTACGTTCAGGATTTGCACTCAGATCCATCTCTTCCTTCTGTATCTGCTCTGCTTATGAAAATGTTATTGTTCAGGTTCGCCTCAAGTTTTAGATTCTCCTACAATTAGGGCATAGATGATAGTTTTGAAATGCTTCGCCATTCTTAATACTGTGTGCCACTCTCTCAAATTATTTCACATTATTTTCACTTTATGTGTAAAAGGACGGTCTAGTACAGCGTGTAACTCAATTTGAAGCCATTTAAGTGCCGTGCTTCGTTTGAAATGACACATCGAACTCTTTGTATCATATTTCCCACTGTCTTATCTGAAAAGCAGGTGAGCACAGGCAAGTCTTGGGGTTATTAGAACATTGTCCTGACATTTTCTCTGGCTTTCAAAATTACTTGGTAGGGATTTTCTATTTTGTGGAGATTATGCCTCTCTGACTCTGATTAAGTAGTCAATCTTCCTCTCACCCAGTATTGGACTGTGAAAAAAAAAAATCAG
The DNA here is from genome assembly GCA_030068075.1 of Paguma larvata. Taxonomy (NCBI): domain Eukaryota; kingdom Metazoa; phylum Chordata; class Mammalia; order Carnivora; family Viverridae; genus Paguma; species Paguma larvata. Next base: position 106,024,579 of record CM057826.1, read on the forward strand.
AAAGTTAAATTGGAAGATGAGAGGCCAGAAGAAACTGGTTAGCTTCTTTCTTTAATTCCCAGTTACAGGGAAAGTGTGATCAATTACATTTCTCTGAGCTTGATCTCTACTTTCTTCAACTTAATACCATCAGCACCTAGTTAGTACCAGTGCCTGGCACGTGAAAAATGCCTTCAATAAATCAGTAGCCTCCCCGCTAATTGGTCACTGTCCATAGCACTGATTCTCTTTGGTGTTCTGAAATCAGTAAAAATGATGATGTCAAAGAATCTTATGAGAAATACTTGCATATCCTTACTTGGCAAGCTGAGGTTTTTAGAAAGAATATATTACATTAATAAAGAATGATGTCGAGGGGAGCCTGGGTGGCTCAGTTGGTTAAGCATTTGACTTCAGCTCAGGGCATGATCTCACAGTTCAGGAGTCCCAGCCCTGCCTCAGGCTCTCTGCTGTCAGCACAGAGCCTTCTTTGGATTCTCTCTCTGCCCCCTTCCCACTTGTGCATGTGCACTCTCTCTCAAAAATAAACATTTTTAAAAAAATGATACAGAAATATTTACATGGTAAATATTTAAGTAGATGACTTTTGTTTACTTGTTTATTTTTAGAGAGAAAGTGGGTATGCGAGTGGGGGAGAGGGGCAGAGAGAGAGAGAGAGAGGGAGAGAGAGAGAGAGAGAGAGAGAGAGAATCTTAAGCAGGCTCCATGTTCAGCACAGAGCCCAGCGGTTGTGGGGTTTGATCCCACAACCCTGGGATCATGACTGAGCCAAAATCAAGAGTTGGATACTCAGCCACCTGAGCCACCCAGGCACCCCAAAGGTGACATTTTAAATCAGTGTCCAGAGTTACTGTTTGAGAGTTGCGTGTAAGGTCCTGCATGATAAGTAGAGGCCCCATTCAGAAAATTTCTACTTATTTCTCTTGGCTTCACTATGTCATGAGAAAGCTAAAAAAATCTTCACTGAATTAGAATCCTAGGTGACCTTCTTCTGAAAATAGAGCTCTGGGCCCATGATATGTAGTAACATTTTGCGTGTCGATGACATTGACTTCTGTCTTTTGTTTTCCCCTTGCACTTACCTTGTTTGTCTGAAATAGAATTGATTAACCCATAAAAAGAAAAAATATAAGAATAGATATAAAGATAAAAAATATAGCATGATCTTTAAAAATAATCTGGGTTGTATAGTCTGATTATGAAACATTATTCTGGTCTGAAAGAAGTACACTGTTCAGCTCCTACACTTGATGTTTGTTACTAATACCTTTAAACATTTGCGAGTGAAGAGATGATATACCAGTGAGTTCCCTTGGCTCCTGCTTTCCTGTTTATGTTATAAATTGGAATCCTATATTATCAGTCACTTTTTTTTTCTTTTACTTTTTTTTTTTTTTTACTATTTTGTACAATTAAAAAACCATGTATCTCAATAATCACATCTGTGGTTACCATTCTTGCAGTGACCTTCCAGAGATAAGACAGCTCATTTTCCCATCTCCAAACCAGCTTCTCAGCTTTACTTCCTTATCTTGGTTGTGGTCTACTTGATCTTCGTGTCATGAAGACAAGAAATCTCAGCTTCATCTTGGACCCTCCCCTCTGTCTCTGAACCACTGATTCATGGTAATTTCCTTTTGGCCTGTGTTTTACTTCCGGACTCTGTGTCTAGCCTCACTTCATTCAGTTTCTCAGATAATAACCTTTTATCTAGTCACCATCCCTTTGGTCTCTCCTACTTTATTTCATTTCTTACACTGTCATAAGACAAATAGCAATTGTGCTATTTTCGTGCTCAAAATCTGTTATAGCTCCCCATTACCTTCAAAAATAGGATAAAAATTTGAAGAAAGTTCATTGAAACAGGTCACTGTTGATAATTGCAACATGTTAGAAACAACATAAATGTTCAACAACAGGGGGATCCTTAAACAAAACATAATTGAAATATTATGATGAAATATTTGACCGTTAACGGTGTTGGTTTTGAAGAATATTTAATGTGTGACAGTGTGAAATGTAGCAAAGAGTGATATTGAATATGCCGTCATAAATACAAAATACAAAAAATATTTTTGTTTATATAGATACTACCAGTGATAGTCTCATGACTACCCAATTACAGGAGAGTTTTCTTTCTGGCCACTTTTTCACATTTTCTACAATGAATGTTCATTGCCTTTATAATCAGAAAAACTTGTTCTAACAGTCAGGCTGTGGAAGGGAACTTATGAATTATTTAGTTTAGTTGTTCTTAATATATTTTTGGAGCGTAGACCTCATTGAGGATCTGATGAATGATAAGAAACTTTTCTCAGAAAAATGAACGTCTGACCATAGACAAAACATTTGTCGTATAATTTTGACAGGATTTTAGATCACAGATGAAGAAAAATTTTAAAGTACAGTTCTCTCATTTAGGAGAAAATGCAGGATAAACTCTCTGCCAGCTCTCCCATCGGGCAGTCGGAGGCAGAGTCCAGACTAGATCTTGGGTTTTTAGCAGTTGCCCTGAAACTGGGTTATCTGGAGACTTGGGATCACATTGCAAGCATCTTTCCAATCATGGGCTTCTTATGGATGCTCTGGAAGTCACTAAGGCTGTGAGGCACCAGACCATACTTGATGAAGTTCCCCTTTACATCTGGGGAGAGACCTCAGGGTGATTGTCGCTTGCTGCTGTTCGTGGGAGTGGCTTCCCCACTTCTCCTTCCTGTGAGACAAGGTTTTATGAGACCAAGGGGAATAGCTTCTGAGTCATTGATGACTCCTAGAAGTAAGCATCTATAATGCGTGTCTGGGAGCACTACATTAGGTACCTTTTACTTTCTTATTCCTGCCCTCCTGGCCATACTTTATGATTTTATTGTGTGCATGGTGATAGACTTTTGCTTTGAGAATGTTTGTTTTCTTCTGTTATCTGGCAGTTTCCTTTATGTGACCTTGATCATGATGATGATGGCAAGGCAGGACACGGTCTCTCTGCACTTGAGTCACTCATTGTGGTGGATGCCAGAGTAGTGCCCTGCCTGATGCCTGAATGATCTTCAGTGGACAAGGCTAGAAAAACCTCTCTTTCCCTGGCTTTGGGCGATTCTGTCTTCCCAAAACCTTAGGCTAGGCAGTGAGAAGAAAACACCACCGATACAAGAAGCACATCCATTAGAGCCTCCCTTCCAACTGGGAATGAAGGAGACATGCCCTTACTGTGTCAGAAAGCCCTGAAGGGCCCTGATAAATCTTGCCACAGACAGCAGATTTTGCAGATAAAGGAGCAGTGTTTTCTTTGGTGCAATAAATCTGCAAACACAGATCTAGAAATAGCTATCTGATAATTTTTTGCAAGTTGTTATGACCTCTCCAATCTAATCTCTGTAGAAAGCCTTGAATCAAAATAGAGGTTGGAATCCCCGCATTGAACAAAGCAGTGGTGTAAAAGGTAAGAACATGAACATTTTTTAGTACTTTCCAAGGACTGGGAAAGGAACTTTTAGAGTTACTGTAACATTTACTGGTGAGAAATGCCATAGTGTATCTGGTGCTATTCTTATTTTATATGTGGAGAAACTGAGGTTCAAAGGGTAAATGTTTTGCCCCAGGGCACAAAGCTAAGAGGCTTAGCTGAGTGCTTCTGCTTCCAGCTCAAGATCTTTTTCCTGTAGAATAAATAGCTCATATGATGACATTTTGTTTTGGAGTGTTCTAATGATCTTTTATGTGCGTGTATATCAGAAATATTTTTATTTATGTACTATAGTCTCATTAAGGAGTGCCTGGGTGGCTCAGTGGGTTGAGTATCCAACTCTTGATTTGGAGTCAGGTCATGATTTCACAGTTTGTGAAATCGAGCCCCACCTTGGGCTCTGTGCTGACAGCACGGAGCCTGCTTGGGATTCTCTGTGTCGGTCTCTGTCTGCCCCTCCCCTCAGTCTCCTTCTCAAAAAATATAAATAAATAAACTTAAAAAAATACAAGTTAGAAAATACAGGGGCACCTGGGTGGCTTACTTGGTTAAGCATCCGACTTCGACTCAGGTGATGATCTCCTGGGTGGTGAGTTCAAGCCTTACGTGGGGCTCTCTGCTGTCAGCACAGAGTCCGATTTAGATCCTCTGTCTCCTTCTGTCTCTGCCCGTCCCCTGCTCACTGTCTCTCTATCTCAAAAATAAATAAACACTAGAAAAAGTAAATAAAAAAAAAAAAAGAAAAAACAGAAAGGTATAAGCGTACACATGTGCATGCATACACAAAATAGTCCTATCCTGACGGCAGCTATGTAGAGAAACTGGTACAGTAATGGGCCCTGATGAAGGTTTCCTTTCTTCTCTTGTTGATATACTTGTACATTTATTTTTCCCAGACCTTTCCCCCAAGCAAATTCCTGATGTTATTATAATCAAAATGTATATAATTACATTAATTAGTAATTGTTAATTGGTATAATTAATTAATTATTTTTTGCCAAGTGCTTCATTCTGTCACCTCGTTTAGTGCTGTCCTTCAGCTGTCATTGCAATAAGAATTTTCTGGTGGTAGGAGGTGCAGGCAGAGTGAAGCAGTCCCTGGGTTTTTCTGGGCAGAAACCAAAGGGGTCATGAGAATACCCTGTGCTTTTCTTCAGTCCTCTCGGTGAGCTCTAAAGGAAAAGGGTGAGGACATTATCATTCGACCTGCAGCACAGGAGGACAGAGTGATGATTTTTGGTTAGGCATGGAATGCAAGATCACATGTGTCCAGCGACTTTCTCTTTCCACTTCACTGAGAGTCCTAAGAAGACAGATAGGTGTGACTTTCAGAGGCCCGCCTTCTACCCTCTTAGAAAGGAAGTTTTAAGTGTATTGAGTTAGGTTGTGTATGTATAGCACTTGGCCAGGGTACGAGAGCGAGGACTGACGTGGGAGCTTGCACACTTGTGTATGGATGCTGTCATAGTTCAGGAATCGAAGCCTGGAGCCAGCCGGGTCTCTTGCCTCTCCCTCAGCCCCAGGAAGCATCCTTCTAACACAATCTGCCCAAGGATGAATGTGCAGCACCCTCAGAAGGTGCCCGCGGTGTGGGGTGCAGAGGAAGAAAGGGGAGCAAATTAGAAACAGACCAGTTATCTGGAAGCTGACCTTCTGGTTCTACAGAACTTGGAGATTTCTAGACTCTTGAACTTCAGGATTTCCTTCCTTATCAAATCTTATGAAAAAGTACTCTGATTCTACTTTTCTGTGTCTCTTGAATCTGTTTTCACGGTGTTTTCCATTAGGCCTGCCGTGGGGAAGCAAACGGCAGTGTTTGCAAGAGATGTACTGTCTCTAAATAGTTTTTTTTTCCTTCTCTTTCTCCCTTCCGCTTACTGATGTTTACATTGTGTTCAGGGTGGGAGCGTCTGCTCCAGTTGGAGCGTCAGCAGTCATCTCAGCTCTTGAAACATCTGCCTGTTCTTCCTGTTGCATGTAGCGCCCCACTTCCTGCCTTCTGCTACATCTCAGCAAGCCCGGTTGGACAAAGCACCCGTCCTCCTGTGTCTATGTGCAGCTGCTTGTGCCAAGCTGTCGGCTCTCTCGGGAGAGACCAATGTTCTCTGAACTTGTGTACCTTGGTCATGTTTACTGACAAGAGTGAGGCTTTGTGTCTTTACTAAGGTGTGCTGAATGCAGCTGTCAGAGAAGCCACTTGAGCAAGCCCCTTACCCTCCTCTGCAATCCCAGAACTCAGCTTGGAAAGGTGGCATGGCGTCGCAGAATAAGGGTAGCATTTGCTGAGGAGGAGCGTGTTAGCATTGGACCTGAGATACAAATGGGTGGCCCCCGAGACCCCATTGTATGCCTGAGCTGGGTTGCCATGTGAGGGAAAGAGGAGTGGAAGGAAACAGGGAGGCTTTTTGAGGGAACATTAGTAATCCCAGGGCTGGACCTTGAACTGTCTTATGCACACCTGTGTGATAAGGTTCACTATCATGTGCTGCCTTGGCAGATAAAACTGGGCCTTACCGCAAGGTCCCTTCCCTGTTGTGCTCCTGGGGATAAGGCACTCTAGCCAAACAAGTTATCTTATCGCATGAACGAAGCACAAAGTCGGCTTCACCTTGTGTGGTGGACGTTCGTTCCCTGCCTCCCTGTGGAGTTTTTCAAAGATGCCAGTCACATCCTCTTGTGGCATCATCATCTTACTGTCACCACTGTTACTACGAAACCTGCCTCCCATAGCCTCTGCTTGTTCTCTCTGTTCCCGAGCGAACCCCCGTGTGGCCTTGTGCGGCACGCCATGGCTGGCCCTGGGCTGTGAGCAAATGTGCCCAGGGAACTGTTGTGGGTCTCAGCTGTCCAGTATCGGTGCCATGTGGTGAATGCTCCCCGTGTCCCTAGGGTGGAAACCCCACCCTCACCAGTGGAAGGAAGGAGAGGTGATCAGAGTACCGGAATGCACTGCGCCCATTATTTTCATTCTTTGAATGTATTAAGTGTATTTCCACTTGGCGGCTATTTGCCCTCTTCCCTGACAACTGCACAGAACGGGAAGCATGCCTGTAGTGGTCATCACTGTGGTGCCTCCCACAGTGATGCCTGGCCCTGAGCAAGTAGTTGATAAATAATTGTTGAATGAAAGAGTAGGTGCATTTTAAGGCCGCTTTCTGGGTGGATCACAGTGTATGTCCTCTCTTACAGCTCTCAAGTTTAAACAGTTTATCGAGTTCCCTGATGCAGGACAGAGTAGGGATGTGTACAAAGTGCCCAGGTCCCTGCTGACTTTCCTAAGTTCCTCCGACCTCAGAGGTATCCCCATAAAGGGAAGACTGGATCCTGAAGATAGAACCCACATTCGTAGTTAAAAGTCAGTGTCAGATTAATGTGCCTTTTGTTGATATAGACTTTGCTTAATGTTGCCGAATTTGGCAACCGGCTTTACTTTCCACCTTCTGAGGCGTCTTGTTCCATTTGCCTAATGAACTTGAAAGGAATTTAGCGCCTGTCCCTTTCCATTTCATTTTGCCTGGGCTCTCTTCTCCAGTTTTAATGTGTTCATGGAGCAAGCTGGTGCCCATAATTGAGAGAGGATGAAGGTGGGGTCGAGAGCATTCGTTCCAGCGTCTTTGTGATTTCTTTAGCTCAGGAATCATCTTAGTGTTTTGTCCTGAGGTCAAATTAGTCAGGACACAGACTCATCTCAGGGAGGTGAGGACACAATAATCTCTGGGAGAATTTGGCCTCTCTAATATTGGAGAAATCTATCTTTGATTACCCTTTGGTCGTTTTCATGAAGATTTGAGCTTGGGGGGAATCTGAATATCTTTTAGGTCCTTGGTCTTATCTTGTAGGTCTTATCTTTGGTGCCTTTCCACTTCTGGAAGTTTGCTTCCGTTTTTTATCTATCCCTTTCAACGTAAGTCTACCTTTAAAAAATTAAACTCACATACGATCTCCTTTGGGGAGTCTGCATTTATCTCTTTGTTTCCCTTTGAGAACTCCTCAGGTTTTTTAGTTTATTATTTTTCACATGTAGTTAAGTAGCACCTAGTTTGTTAATTTTGTTCATTTTTGCCTTCTAAAGCCAAGGACTTGGAGGCATTTTCTTTTCCTTTCAGAGTGTTTTACACAATGCTACACTGGTAATAGGTTTTGTCAAGATTTGCTGCCTGCTGGTGTGATAGTAGGAAGCAAGTAGGGATGTCTCCATGAGGGTGATGGTCATTAATCAGGAGACAAGACAACAAGACTGGTGTGAGTTGTGTGAAGTTACAGTAAATGGATTCACAATTTACATACAGAGCATCCTCTGCTCTGTATGTCGAAGCAGCAGAAACACCATGAAGAATTTTCTTCTAAGAGCAGTTTGGCCAGGTAGCTTCCCAGATGTTGCAAAAGTCTGCTTTAGCTGTTTTGTGGGGCTCACGTTAACATGTCTCCCAGTGCTGCTGGAGACGATGACGCTGGAGGTATCACTAATCTTGTCGTTTGTTCTTTGCCTTCATTTATAATCTGTTCTTGCAACATTACTTCTCTCACTTACGGAAACAGGCTCAGCAGTTGGAGGCGTGGTGAGTTAGAACTTACACAGAGCATGTGGTCGCTGTTGCCTCGGGTGAGAGGAGCAGAGGAAACGAGGAGCAGAGAGAATGAGCCAAAACATTATTTTAGTGTCTTGATTTCCAGTAAGGCATTAGATGGTAAAGGTCTTTGCCTGCCAGTTACCCTAAGACATCAGCCTTAGAGACTTAGTGGAACTCTCTCTGTGGGGTGACTGGTCCTGAACTTCATTAAGAGAGGCTTGGTCTCTTGACTGAAGTTGGTGTAGCACAGGTGGGTGTTAGCACAGAGGTTTGTAAGAGCAAATCCACCTCAGCATCCAGCACTAATTGGCTCCCCCGGGAAGTCCCGAGAAAAGCTGTCAATCATACGCCTGTGTTTTTGTTTATAATTTGTTGTGATTTCTCCTCTCCTGCTCTTTCCCCACCCCCATCCAGACTGTCTCTCCTCCTTGCGCAAATAAACGAGTGGTACTCCCAGACTACAAAAAATTAGAGAGTTAAGGCACATCTTTGATTCCAACTGCATTTTTTCCTCCACGTTCTATTCTCCCCAAGGTTATCTTAGAGAATGAGAGATGAAGTTTATCTCTATGCCACCCTTCCCTCCATTACCCCTGTTAGTTTGAAATATCACCCCATCCTCTGGGGGGGATGCTCTCTCAGGTGCATCTGACAAAGCTAGGAAGTAGTGTTGAAATCTAAGTGTACAGTGTAAGTGCATTTTAGAAGGTGATTTCTGGGGGCACCTGGGTGGCTCAGTTGGTTAAGCACCGACTTCGGCTCAGGTCATGATCTCACGGTTCGTGAATTCGAGACCCGCAACAGGCTCTGTGCTGACAGCTCAGAGCTTGGAGCCTGCTTCAGATTCTGTGTCTCCCTCTTCTCTGCTCGTCTCTTGCTCACCCTCTGTCTCTCTGTCAAAAGTAAATAAACATTAAAAAAATTTTAGAAGGTGATTTCTGGTTTCTCTAATATGACTTGCATTCTGTTCTCCTGAAAAACTGGAGATGATCCTAGGCTCTTTGATATTTTTGTTAAATCATTATATTTTAAGATTAACTCACAGGACAAGGAAACACTTCTCTTTCTGCAGGATATTGGATTTAAAATAAAGAGTGCCTTCCTGGGGCCCAGGGACTCTTCCATTAAGAAGATAATGATGGGGGCACCTGGGTGACTCAGTTAGTTAAGTGGCCGACTTCAGACTCAGACTTCAGACTCAGACTACAGTCTGTGAGTTCAAGCCCCACGTCGGGCTCTGTGCTGCTGGCTCAGAGCCTGGAGCCTGCTTCAGAGTCTGTGTCTCCCTCTCTCTCTCTGCCCTTCCCCTGCTCTGTCTCTATGTCTCTCAAAAATAAATAAACATAAAAAAAAAGAAGATAATGATCATAGTAGGTATAATTTAGTGAACACTTTACATATGAGGAACTACCATGATCCCGACTTTATAGGAAGCACTTGAGGGTTATGCGTCAAGGTCCCACAGCCAGTAAGTGTCAGAGCTTGTGACCCTGAAGGGAGAGTCATGATTTGACCTTTGGTTTCCCTGACTCCAAAAGCCTGTACTCTTACACCCGACACCGTGCTGCCCCTTTTCCTGTCCAAAGTCTATTAGCCCCACTTAGAAATAATTAAATTAGTTATTGGAGGGACACCTGGATGGCTCAGTCATTAAGCGTCCAACTTCGGCTCAGATCATGATCTCACTGTTCATGAGTTCGAGCCCCACATTGTGCTCCAAGCTCATAGCTTGAGCTCAGAGCCTGCTTTGGATTCTGTGTCTCCCTCTCTCTCTGCTCCTCTCCTGCTTGCACTCTCTCTCTCTCTCTGTCTCTCAAAAATAAATAAACATTTAAAAAATTTAAATTAGTTATTAGACCAGCTGTTCTTTCCAATGTTTGAAGGTGAGGACCAACTCAGCTATAGTTAGCTAACCATTCTTCATTTGTGCTTTTTCATGTTGTGTGTTTCAGGCCCACAAAGCAGTTGGTGTTGTTGCTCTACACGGTTGATGATAAGCTTTGTGGGTAGTGACAGTAGGTCACATGGACCTTAGCATGCATATTTTGCCCCTTTCTTTCTTGCACTGAGATGGAAGGTTAGAGAGGAGTCTAGAGAGTCTGGTGGAGCAGTCTATGCCGGGATTACACAGACGGAATTGAAGTTCTGTCTCCCACCTAGTGACAGGACATGATTAGCACCAAGAGAACACAGGGAGAACTTAATCTTTTTCTGGTGACTGTGTGGTGTCGGACAGTGAGTTGGGGGAAATTCAAATGAATAACGAATTGCAGAAACATTTTTCTGTGTTTTGTGCACACACGGGGCCCAAAAAGTTGTCAATTTCTTCTTATTATGTACTTAATTTAAGAGATTTTTCTTTTGGCCTGTGCTTACAAGAGGATTTAAGCTTGATCGATGCAAATTGATTTTTAAAAGTTCATTAGAATCTTTAAACCTGGGGCATCATCCTTAGGTTGTAAGTGTTAAATTCAGTCTGCCCCCTTGTTTCATAAAGAGCAAAATTAATCCGAAGACCTTTAGAGCTAATTAATTTGGATAAGCCAAAATCATACATATTCTTATTTTAAATGAGAGGGATTTTAGTGCTGTAGTTGTTTTCATATTCTTCTAAAATAAAGTTAAATTAAATAGAAAGGTAGTCGATTGAGTACACATTGAAACTCTTCTAAAGCCTTCTCAGAATAATTTCCTTTTAGCAGTTAATTATAAAGAGACTTAGGGGAGGGTACATGGGAGAAAAGGAATTGGGTTATACCTTCATGGATTCTCATTTGGAGTATAAACATTGCTTCTGAAAATGAAAGTTTGGAATATTAACTGGAGCACCATTTCTCTCATGTAGCTTGCTCAGCAGTTACCATCCAAGCATTCAGGGTTGTTTCTATTGGATCAAGAAATGGGACAAATAAATGGACATATAATTCAAATCATATTTTAGCCACAATTTTTACCTTTTTCTCTTGTATCCTACATCCCGCAAATAAATCTCACCTGGAAAGAACTCAGTATAATAACTCGTTTCCAGTCTTCTTCCATTTTCATGTCTCCCCATAGGATAGACAGAAATGCTAGTAAACAATAAAATGATCAAAAGATGAGACAAAGGAGTAGGGTAGGAGGCACAGTGTCTCATAGCAGACAGAAAGGATGGCCAGGCTCTGACTCACAGCCTGTCTTGAAAGGTTGGCAATGACTTTGAAATTTTATCACATCCATCTCTTTTTCTTTAGGCAGGACTGTGTTTGTGTCTGTGCCAGTGGATGATAATCTGTCCTATTTTTTTAATGATACTTCAGGATGGAGGACACCAGCCCCCTGAGGAATTCATCGTGAAGTTTGATAGTTTTCAGAGTAGGATTCTGTTATTGTTGATTTTTGTTGTTCATCCCCTCCTCTGGGATGATCATCTTTGTATGAACAGAGTTGCATCCATATAAAGTCATTGTCTATGGCTCTTGAACAGAGTGACAGAGAACTTGACTACCCTAGAGAGCAACGAGTCCAATCCCTCCACATTGAGAATGCAGGCTTTTCTCTTTCAAATTCATATTGTATTGTCAACTTCTGTGCACTTTAGACCTTCCCAGTTTTTGCCAACTCTGTGCATTGGTGGTAGTTCTCTGCTTTCTGCTAAAATTATGCTGGTTTTGTCCTCAATACCTAAAATATGGGAATAGTGTTGTTGTCTGTGATGTCAAGGCCATAGTTTTAGCATGGGAATGACTTAGACATATGGACTCCAGCCCTGTTTCTGCCACAGATACCAGTTACGACTTTGGGTGAGTAACTTTACCAAGTATCTTTGAGTCTCAGTTTATCACTGTTAAATGTGTGGCTGGTTTAGAGCAGTTTTCCCAGTGAGATTTCCAAGGAATGCTGATACATGTAACATAAGAAATGGTCCACTTTTTAAGTAGGTTGTGGTGATGATCATGGTGGTGGTGCCGGGCTGAGCACAAGATTAAAGGTCCTCTCAGAGATTTTTTTTTTTTTACTAAAACATTTGAGGCTTTAAGAAAGTACATTGTTAATCATCACATCTTCAGAAGAGATTTCCTAATTTTATCCAGTTATGATGCCTTTCTTTCCCTTTAATACTCCTTCCATGTCATCCACTTTGAATTAGGTTCATCTGCCACTCTCTCCTTACTACTCATCCTAAAAGGGGCTAAAACTGCAGATGTTTAAAGCTCTCTAGTTTATGCATTCTTTGGTTCCACTTTTGCCTCATGAGCTGTATGAGGACAGGGGCCTTTTCTTAATCATCTTGTTTCAAGAGGGTCTGGTTTACTGCTTGACACCTATAAGATATTTGAATTGAGTTGAACTGTCCATAAGTAGAGGACACTGCCTTGAAAATTTTTGCACTGCTTGTCACAGAAGTTGTTATTACAGACTGGATTTTTAAAACGAATGGAATTTGTAGTCAAGATGATACCTAAGATCAGGAATATATGAGAGTTTCCTATGGCTATAAATGCAGTATTACAATAACATTACTCGTAGATAAGTACAGTAGATTAGAAAAGGAAATAATACAGCTTTGCAGGCAGTTCTTATTGCTAGGCTCTTTTCCTTGGTTTGGATAAAGTTTTTGATCACCTAGAGTCCAGATTCCTCCTGAGAGCATGAAATTACTAATCTGGAAGTCCAGATTAGCAATACATAAAGATGGACAAGACCTCAAGAAATTTATTTTATCTTTTACGATGCCACTGTGTCCTTAGGAATTCCATTCACTAAATTTCAGATGAGTTTATTTTTCTATTTTGCTGTTCCATTACCCTGCTATATTTCTCATAAGCTTTTGGAGAGGGTAATAGATGTCTCATATGCATATACCTCTCCTTTGATACATAGTGTTTTAGGATTATAAGAAGAACTCAGTAAACATTTGCTGGAGAAATTAATAGATAGATATTATGGTTTTGACATTTTTCCAACTTATCATCTGAAGTTAGATAGTAAATATGATGAACTTAAACTTAGCAGAAGTTCAAGTGTTGAAAAAAGAGAAAAACAGGAAAAAATTATCTATCATTTTACTGCTAGAGAACAACTATCATTAAGACTTCAGATCATTTCTTTCTAGACATACTGTATACAGAGGGATTTTTTATATACAGTTATAGTTGCATCGTGTATGTAATTTTGTGTCCTGTTGTTTTTACTTGTAATGATAGAAAGTGTTTGTAATCATTAGATGTACTATTTTTTATGTAAGAAATATTTCACAAGAAAAATTTAAAAACCATAGAAGTCCTAAGAGATGTGATTTTCACAAATAAAATTTTTACATTTTTCCTATATGGTTTTCTAAGCAGTTATTTTTTTTATAATCATATTTCTTTTTAGGCTTTTTCCTCATTTTATTTTTATTTAATTATTTTGCTATACAAAAGAGCTGTAGTAAGCATTTTGGGCATGAACTTTTTCCTGGTTTCCCTTTCGAATATTTTCAAAATATAACGTAACTATTGGTGAACTGCTTTTCGCAAATTTATACTGTCATTTTCTCTCTCTACCAGTGTATGAACATTCCCATCTCATTGCAAATTCACCAGGAATGATTTTTTTTTTTTAACTTTTAAAAATATCGATTAACTTTCATGGGAAATGGTTCCTTATTTTGTCGTGGTCTTATTAGTGAGGTCCAACTTTTCCTCCTATATCTTTTACGAATCATTTTTGTTCCTTTATAAACCATCCATTCATGTCTTTTTATTTATTTTTCTTATTGGATTATATGAATGCTTCATTTCACAGAGTGTGCTATTTCCTGCAAGTGTGAATATACACAGTGTTGCTTTAGCTCCTGCCTGAGCGTGTGTAAGAGGCAGAGTGAATCCGCCATCACTGTGGGCAGCCAGAGCAAGCTGCTGTGTAGACTGTTTTGTAATGCAGCACAGAGGAGGGAGCGAATTACTAAACAGCCCTCCTTTCCGTTATTTTAGCATTGCAAAAGCCAGTCCTGGCTAGTGAGGTGTGTGTGACAGGCTTCATTCTTCCCTTTGTGTCAGCTATTATTAGACAGATCCAAAAATTGCCAGTAAATTGGGGCTCTGGGCACATTTTGGTTTATGCTGCTGTCTGAATTCTGAAGTGTTGCAACTACTCAATATGGTTTGCTCTTCACTTGAGCAAATTGCCAACAGCTTGTGTGTGACTCCTTAAGAATAACGAGAATCAACCTCATTTTAGGAGTGGGGACAGATTGTGTCTGTATTTGGCAACCCACATTCCACTGCAGCTGGGATTGCTTAAGACGCTCCATGGAGGTGAGGGGCCATATTGACAGAGAAAATGTCCATTTTGTGTGAGGAGTTGCTGAGTTTTGTCAGCATTTGTTGACAGTAACGCTTTCTCTAGCATGGCTTCACTCTGCAGACCACTGGACTTGACACAAGTGATATAAGAGCACTGAAGTCTATTTCTGTCCCTTGTCATTTTATGAGAGAGCTAAGTGCTAAATGCCTTCAGACACAGAACATTCTAAAGACTCCTTGTGAAACAAGACAAACTTAAAAAAAAAAGAATACAGGTTGTATTTTTTATACTAATATTTTTGTCTTGCATGAAACACTCAGAAATAGTTAAAGTGTTGCTAGTGCCACAGAAATTGTCCTACAGCAAAGAAAAGAAAAGCTCAACTATTAGCAGAGGTTTTGTGTGGAACAATTAAGAATAGGTGGAAATGCTTGGAATATAGAGTCTTGGCTAAATTCTGTTTTTATCATTTTTTTCCCTTAAGGTTCACCATTGCTTCTAGTTGCATTTAGGATTAAATCTAGAGTTTTCCTGGCCATCTTCTCTGTCTGATTAAAATTTTTTTTAATGTTTCTTTATTTTTGAGAGAGAGAGAAAGAAAGAGGGAGATAGGGAGGAAGTAGGGAGGGACAGAGAGAGAGGGAGACACAGAATCCAAAGCATGCTCCAGGCTCTCAGCACAGAGCCTGATGCAGGACTCAAATCCACAGCTGTGAGACCAATGACCTGAGCTGAAGTTGGATGCTTGACTGATTGAGCCACCCAGGTGCCCCTCCGTCTGAATTTTAGACTCTATACTGTTGTTAAGCAATTTAAAAATCACTTTTTTTTCCCACTCCAGTGTATTTTCCCCCCAAAAAGAAAGCCAATTTCTGTCTCTGTCAGTATGGGCTTTACTTTTTCTTCAGAAATCTGCTCCCTCACTTAGCTCCTTCATATTCTGTCTAGTTTATATTATGTCAGCTCACATATTCACAATATGCTGCTTTATAAATCCTCTTGGTTAGGTGTGTGTATTATCATTTCCTTGAGGGGAGAACTAATTCTATTTTCTTTATATTCCTCTAATGTGTTGACTTGAAAGTTTTTCATGTAACATATATCTAAATATATGTAGTTTGAGTATTATTTATTCTAAAACCTTCATGAGATTCAAATTGTGAGTATATTTCTAGACGATTGGAGGACACATGTATTTAGTGTTGCCGATTTTACGATTTAAATAAAAACAGTGTAAGCATGTATGAAATAAAGGGAATTGTGATTTTTTTGTCTGTCCCTTAATATTCAAATAAATGGTTTTTAAAAATTTTTGTGTGTGCTTGAATGCACATTAAAATTTTTTAAAATATATATTTTTTTAATGTTTACTTCTGAGAGAGAGGCACAGAGTGCAAGTTGAGGCGGGAGGGGGGTGGGCAGAGAGAGAAGGAGACACAGAATCTGAAGCCAACTCCAGGCTCTGACCTGTCAACAGAGAGCCCAATGTGGGACTTGAACTCACCAACTGTGAGATCCTGAGCTGAAATGAAGTCAGACACTTAACTGAAAGAGCCACTCCAGTGCCCCAAATGTATTCTTTTTTTTTTTTTTTAATTACAGTGTAGTTAACATACAATGTTGTTGTTAGTTTCAGATATACAAAATAGTGATTCACCAATTCTTCACGTTACTCAGTGCTCATCACGATAAGTGTGCTCTTTATCCTCTTCCCTATTTCACCCGTCCCCCTGCCCATCTCCCCTCTGGTAACCACCAGTTTGTCCACTGTAGTTAAAAGTCTTTTCTTTGTTCCTTTGTCTCTTTTTTGCTTTGCTCATTTGTCTTGTTTCTTAAATTCCATGTATGAGGGAAATCATATGGTATTTGTCTTTCTCTGACTGGCTTATTTCACTTATTACACTCTCTAGACCCATCCATGTTGTTGCAAATGGCAAGATTTCATTCTTTTAATGGATGAGTACAATTCCATTGCATATATATATATATATACCACATCTTCTTTATCCATTCATCTGTGGATGGATACTTGGGCTGCTTCCATAATCTGGCTATTGTAAATAATGCTCCTCTAAACATAGGGGTGCATCTATCTTCTCAAATTAGTGTTTTTGTGTTCTTGGGATAAATACCCAGTAATGGAATTAAAACTTTTATTTTAAAGATTTTACATATCTCTGATGAGATGATATTAAAAATACCTAAAATATGGAAGTGATGGGATAGCTAATGGTAGCATTGGGAATAATATTCTTGGAGTGTGACAATCATGTGATTTTGGGACTCTACTTGTAAGGTCTCTTCTGGCAGCAGTTTAGAATAGAGAGTAATGCTTTGGTGAACTAGAGCGACAAGTAGAATCTGGTGATGTTACCTTTCTGGAGATTTCATGTAACTTAGGCTTGATAAAGATGTGAGGAAGACCTGCTTTGATTTTTATCGACTAAAGTTAAATTCTAAGATTCTAAATACAATACTAAAATTGTGAGCTCTCTCACTGACAGTGAATGTGTCTAGACAGATGATGAGCTTGTTAAACGCCAGGATTACAATTCAAAATGACAGCATCAGTGTGGACCGATGAAAAAAGATGATCAGAAGTACTGTTTGAGGAATCACTTGCTAAGGTCAGGTTGGAAAATACATTGTATTTATATTGTCTTGACTCAGTAATAAGTCATGGCTGAAGTAAACTTACTCTTGAGAACTCGATGATGTTAATATTGATAAGGAGCAATTAATTATGAACTTAATCCTTAATCCTTACAATCACTTTCTATGGTATAATTATGAATTTTATAAATGAGATTGAGGCTTATAGAAAGGAGGTGAGTTACTTAGGTCATACAGTTGGTAAGCATCAGAGTTAGGATTTGAACCCACTTCTCATTGACTGTAAAGGCCAATATCTTAAAATACTGGTAGGTGTTTCAGGAAATAGAAAATTAGTTATGAACAATTATCATCACATAGAAAGGAGGGATTCTTTGTGATTTCTGAATTCTAGTGAATTACTGCTGGTTAAGTTGAAATACATGTGCTCTTCATAATTTCAGCTGATTTAGTTGACATGGTATGGGATGAAGGGGTGATTACTAAACTTGCAGAACGGAGAAAGGGCAAGTATGAGGCAGTTTAGGAACAAAGCATAAATTGGGATAGCATTCCTCTTCTTTGAGGAAGTGTTGGGCTGTGCTGCTCTTTTTCACTAGATTTTCTTTGAGAGAGACAATGCCAACTAATAAACACACTTCTGTGTATTAATAGCAATACTAATTGAACCTTTACTATATGCCAGGTATTGCATTAAGTGCTTAAGATATGTTTTCTCATGTAATATTTTCTTTTTTTTTTCTCATTTAATCTTTTCAATGACCCACCAATGTAGATACCCTTAATGTTCCCATTTCACAGATTAGGAGCTGGAAGCAAAAAGATTAAATGACTTTTTTAGGACTGCACATCTCATTACTGGCTGAGTCAGATTATGTCTAAAGATCACGATGACAAAGTCTGTATGATTAGCAACTAAGAAAAGTGCTGCTTGTACCTTAAGTATTCTACGTAATTTTATACATGATATTGTACATGCATTAGTAGATGGCTTTGAAGCCCCAGTCAAGGGATGGCTGCAATATTATATGGAAGGATACATTAGAAAACTCATGCGTTGTTACTGATTATAATTATTTTTAGTTTAGTTGGAAAGATAGTTGAGTTCTGGCACAAGAGATTCTCTGTGAATCACTTCCTTTGCCTGTAAACTGGAATAAATAATGCTGCACCTGCCCTCCAGGCAGGGCTGGACAAGATAGCATCTTTGACTGAATACTCAAATAATGATACATTTCCATTTGCATCTCTGAGGAACTGGGAATACTGACACATGTATGAATGAGCATGACTAGCATATAATGGCATAACGACAGTATCATAGGAAGAAATTTCCTTTTCTCTCTCTGTCTCTCTCTCTCTTCTTTTTTTCTTTTAGCCCCTTAACATAATATTGACATTCTGGGTGAACCTTGGACTCTGTGGTTGTCAAGGAATCTTAGACAAAGAGCAAAGGTATCATTTCTGGTTTCCCACATAGCAATGTCCCTCTTTTGAGAAACATTAGTCTCTACTTTGACATCAGTGTATTTTGCTTATCATGTGTATCTAAAAAATAATTTTAGAAAAGTATAGCAAAAAGAGTTATATCTAAGATAGACTCTTCAAGGAATCAAGGTTGCTTGATGATTCTTTTCAGAAGCATGGAAGATTCTTAAGGTATAGTATGTTTATGGCTTGTTAAATTAGCCCTTTATTAAACTAACAGTTCTGTGAATTATTTTTCATTGAATCAGTTTCCTTTTTGTTCTGTACATTTTTACAGGTTAATATGGGCCATATTGTTTCTGAAATATTGACAAGGCCATTCTGAATTATTATTCTGGAAACCATCAATACATAGATGGTTACATAGCTTCCTTAGATTTAATACTCTTGACTTAAGTACTAATTCCATGTATGTCAGGTGGATGTTATTACCTGAATAATTGTAAAGATAAGTTAGTATTAATTAACAAAATTGTGACTTTTCTTTTCATAATCAATTTTTTTTTGCTAGAATGGTAATAATAGTGTATTCAATAAAAACGCCACCTGAGATTTACCTTTCTTTTTCATAGGATAGCTCTTTACTTTAAAATTGAGATGGCTTCTCAACTCTGAAGCAGCTCTGATTTTCCAGAAAGGGCTAATCTAATGTTGTGAAGCAGACTAAATCCTTTTAACACATTCCCACTTTATGGCCAATGCAAGAAAACATTTATCAGCCTATTGTTCTTTTAAATGCTTGCAAAGAAACCACAGAGTAAGAAAGAAGAGACAGTAACAACCCCTAGCATGCCTCGGGGATGACTTGTTCTTTCATATTTGTGGAGCCCTGTATCAAGAGTGAAAATGTCTAAAAATAAAGTGCATTTATTTAGAATCTCTGGGGTAAGGTGCAAAGAGCTTGTGCTATAGGAGCCCAGATTAAAAATTAAATGGTTGAAACCTGCAGAGCAACTGTTAGCACTACTACGGCAGGAACTTTCTGGTTAACTCTGTGCCATCTTCATAATTTCCATAAATTGGTGTTGGAAACTAATATCCTTTGGTCTTTTAGTTGCTGTCCATAACTCCTAGTAACCCATTTGCTGGTGAGTGATTTCTTCACAGTTCAGTGATTGTTGGCCTTCCAAAGCACTGACTTAATCCATCAGTGTGTGATCTCTTCTCTTCAGCACTCTAGTCACGTTCCAAGTGGTAGGAATCAAATCCCACTGCCCTTACACACATACCTAGACTTGTTCTGTGCGTGGCATGGAGTGCAAAATAGAGTCTAGGAGTGGTATGTACACTGTTTAAAACTTACTGATGGAAAGGATCCATCAAGAGGAAAAGGGGCAAGCCAGAGGGATGGGATAGACTTCTTTTCTTCCAGTTGGTTCCTGTTCTCTTAGATACTGCTCTAATTCTCAGAACACTCCTTCCATAGGTGTAAAATCTGAAAACTAAAAGGTGGAATGTGCAGCATCCTTCATTTCTTATGTCCCATTTTCAGTCCATACCTCTGCCATTGTCATCACCATATTTTCCAAGGTCTTTCAACTCTTCCCAAAGCTATGTCTCTCCTTTACCATGGATTTCAAAGACTCCTCTATTAGTAGAACTTCAGCTATTTTGAAACATTACAAATGATTTAACTAAATGAGCTGGTGTGAGTCTGCAGCAGCTGATGTTTGACCAAGTTAAAAAAAAGAGTGTTGTGGACTGTGAATATTGCTTGTCAAGTGGAGTGGTATTCTTATTTATTTTTTTAATATAAAATGCTTATTTATTTTTGAGAGAGACAGAATGTGAGCAGAAGAGGGGCAGAGAGAGAGAGGAAGGGAGAGAATCCCAAGCTTGATTGGGGCTTGATCCTATGAACCATGATCTCATCCCCTGAGCTGAAATCAAGAGTCGGTTGCTCACCTGACTCAGTCACCCAAACATCCATAAAGTGGTACTTTAAAAAGAAGATGTTTCATTTATAAGTGAACAAAGTAGATTTTCTTTCGTTTAAATAATATGTCAATATCCTATTCTCTACTGCTCCCCCCATACATTTTTAACTTGGATATCTAGCTAATCTTAATATTTGAAAATAGAGTTGCTAGATTGAGCAGGCCCAGGGACATAGGTCACTTCTGCACAAATCTTTGCTTCTTTGGGGCAAGCCATACCCAGACTATTGTCTGCTTGGTTACACTTTCTCACCTGCTTCTAGAGATGCTTCTCGTCACTTATCAGGGATGAGGACCTGACATAGACACATCAGAAGGACATGCCTTTATCTGCCATGAACTTTCAAAGTTAAAAAAAAAAGGTTTTTCTTCAGTGTTGTAGTACTTTTATATCATTTACACAGTATTGTGAAAAGTAAAAGATAATTTGTAAGTTAAAAAATAGACATACTTGTGAAGATCTCTCAAAGTTGACTCTACTTGTCTGCAGAATCAGTGTGTCTCAGGGTAGAGTGAGTATGTACAGAAAAAGTAGGTTTTCAGTTAGTAGGATCAGAGAGGAGAAGCTCTGTAAGAAACCTTGAAATTTTATCAGAAGAAGATTTTCAGCAATGAAATTCAAGAAAAGGTCATATCACTGGACTTTTCAATAGTTATTTTAAATTTCTTTTACATTATCTGGCATCAGATGCTTTTGATAGCAGATTGAATTCAGGCTATAATTTTCTGCTTTGGTAGTCTTAATATCATCATTTCAGATCTAGTTCAATTTTTTCAAATACTAAGACATGTAGTTTCTGCTTTATTTATAAGTAGAAGGACCAGGGTGATGAATACATTTGGATTTCTGCTTGTTGTATTTTAGTGCAAATGAAGATTTTTTTTCAAAAAAGATGTGTCTAGTTGTAGCTTTGCACAGTGCCTTTTCAGAAAATAAGTTTGAATATTCATTTTAAGATGGTTGTGACACTATATGGGCTCTGAGCTGTTAAATCTTAAGCGTATGAGTATAGCTTATACCCTTACATTTGGGCAGTAATTTTAGCGACATTTTAATGTCATATCCTCGCCTTTGCATACTGCATGCAAGCTATATTTCAGGATTTTTTAAAGTGTCAGATATGTTGCAAAATGGATTTGACACTACTTGTCCTCTTGGACTAACTATATTTTATAAACATTTAAGCTTGACTTTTAAAAAAGGTTTATATAGTTGTCAGTGTAGAGCCCCATGTGGGGCTTGAACTCATGAACCGGAAGATCATGACCTGGACGGAAATCAAGGGTTGGATACTTAATGTATTGAGCCACCCAGGTGCCCCTAAGCTTTACTTTTGCTTGACATTGCATTGAAAGACAAAAAAAAAAAAAAAAAAAAGAATTTCTGTCACACATGATGATGGCCTAGTGTTGAGACCTTGCTCAGCTAGTCACTTTATACTTGGTCCTAAATATTTAACGGGACATATCTAGCCCTCTGTAGGATTGGGGTAAATATGGCCAGAAGTTGCAGAAGTTACATTCACATGCCAGTGAGCTGTGGTCAGCTTCTCCCTAAAGGTTGTAACCCCCTTAAACAACTTCCTCTTTGGGAAGTTGCAGAGCATAGAAACTTCTAAAGACGGAGCCTGGCTTCAGGGAGAGGTTGAGGAGTTTGCTTGCTCAGAGCAGTCTCCTTGCATCATAGTTGGCCATGAATAGCCCTTTCCTGCTGTGGCTCAGGCCCAGCTCACCCTTCAGTTAGAGACTATGGGAAGAGGCGGAAGCTCACTGGTGGCTTTGGGAGCCACATGCTCATTGTTTTGTGCTGCTCCTGCATGGCGAATGCCCTCTCCTCCTTGATCAGGTATGGTGCCGTTGTCTTCAGAGTGGTTAGAGACCAGAGGGTGATGCTGGTGTATCAGGCTATTGTTCATGCAGGTGTAGGTTTTGGAGGTGCTTAATTTAAAATGATCTAGAAGTTTCTTAGTGGAATCAGACAGCAGGCAGGCATAATGATTTTGACACAGGATTAACCAAAGTCAGGATATGAGAGCTTGAAAATGAGACGGATCTGCTTTAGAAAAGTAAGATTGGAAGAGTCATGAAAGTCATAGTTCCTTTGCTGTCACCAGAGTCTAAGATGCCATGATCTCCCATTCGGGCTTTTGTAGTAGCCTCCTAACTAAGCTCCCTATATCCATCCTGCCCCCTGGAGGCTGGCGTCCATACCACTGAAAATACAAGTCAGGTTTTGTTACTCCTCTGTCCAAACTTTCCAAGGCTTCACATCTCAGTAAGAGTGAGACAGAGTTTTTACTGTGGCTGCCATGGTGTTTCTGGGCCTGCCCCTTGCCCCTGTATGCCCTCACTTTGCATCATACTTATTCACTCCACTCAGGACCTTCTGTTCTCCTTACTTTCCCTTGAGTACACCATGCCCTCTGCAGAATCTTTCTGCATACACATCCCTGTTACTGGAGCATGATTCTTCCAGATACTCTCATTGCTCACTTCTTCGCTCCATTCCCAACTCTGTTCAAATAGCACTTTCTAGGAAAGGCTTTTGTGGTCTTGCTACCTAAAATAGCACACTTACCGGCCACCTTCATCACCCTTTAACCACTTGCCCTGTCTTTCTCATAGCACTTATCACCACCTGTCATATTCTATTAGATTGAATTATGTGAAATTGCCTTTTCTGTGAGTAAACAACAGTAGAGTGTTGGCCATTTCATATGGTTCCATCTAAAGTACATGTATTGATTTATTTTTATTCCAACCTAAAATATATTTATTAATTTGTTTATTCTTTTTATTTTTCCCCCTGGAACTAACATTTAAGTTCTGTGGGCCCAGGGTTTAGTTTTGTTTTGGGCAACATACTCAGTGTCTAGAATATAGCATACACTTAGAAAAGCTGTATTGAATGAATAGGAAGGAGGAAGAAAAGCCAGTGAAATTTGTTGATACTGAACAGAGAAAATTTATATGGAAAGTGATCTGGGCTTAGAGATTCTAGAAAAATACTATTGGAAGAGCTTATGAGAGGTTAGAAAATGGAAAGACGTATTTGGATCCCCATGAAGTACAGTGTAAAGTTTCTGTGTAATTGGAGCTTTGGGCTTTGTATGGACCTTAATTATTTTTTTTCCATATGGATTTCTGGTACAGATTTATCTTGCCACTTGTGCTCTAAGTTGATTTTCTCTAGAGATAAGAGCTTATTTTTTACTTTGGATTCTAGAAACATGGCTGATAATACCATGAGTTGTACAAACACTTAGAAATACTAGATAAAATAAACAATCTCTTTCATACATATTTGATCTTAAAAGGAAATAAGAGCTTCACCATGGGTCAGAAATAAAGATGGAATTAAAAACCTGAGCGATAAACATGTGAACTGATAATATGACTGCCCTTGGGAAAATGTATTCTCCCTAAAGTAAGGGCTTGAGTTTTAACAACTATGTAGAGATATGAAATGAAAATTGAGATTCTGTGGGTTGGAACAGAGATCTTCAGCACAAAGCTATGACCTTTGAATAGAAGGCTATTGAAAAAAATCCCCTATCAGCACGGGAGAGATAAGAAAACTGTCTTAAAAAATAATGTTTCCTTCACAGGCATATAGCTGTGGCTTTGTACCTCATTTGGGTTTGGGGTTTAAATCTTTATTTTTTGTGTAGTATGGAAAAGAATCGCAACTTGAGAAATAAACCCCCCCAAAAATTAACCCAGGTCACTGGTAACTCTCAGACTTTTGTTGGCAGAATCAGTTGCAAACTTTTCTGGAAGGATAACATCATTAAACCAAGTTTACAGGTTTCCTACAGGCTGAATTCCTTTTAAATATTAACTCATAATTTACAAAATATAAGAAAATATTCTCCATGAATAAGAGTTCTAAAACACAACAAAGAGTAGCGTTAGAATTTAATACTTTCCCATAATAGAATTATCATATAGAGTATAAAATGAGACTGTTGAAAGTAAATAAGACATGAAAGCCAAATTATAAATACGAGAGAAATTAGATGTGCAAAAAGACCAAATGGAAATTCTAAAAGTGGAAAATATAGAAATTAAAAATTTATCAAATGGGTTGAACAACTAATTAGACACAGGTGAAGGGAGAATTAGTCAACTGTAATGTAAATGAAGAAATCAACCAGAAGTTATTGAAAAGAAAGAAACAAAATATGAAAGAAAAGTTAAGAGACACATTAGGGAGAACCAGAAAATTCAGTGTGAGTAAGTGTTTAATAGGCATTTTAGAAGGTGAGAATCAGGAAAACTGGGAAGAGAATTTATCTGAAATTAAGAATTGAAGCAAAAAAAAAAACAACAAAAAATCCCAGGTGGACTTTCAAATAAATAAACATGATTCTAAACAAGTCATGAGTCATAACAAAAAACATAATAGGAATTCAAAAATACTTAAAACTGAATGGTAACATTATTTAAAATAATACATAATAAAACTTATGGGAAGCAACAAAAGTAGTTAAGGCTGAAACAAAAGTTTTCATCTGTAAATGCCTGTATTAGAGAACAAAACAAAGTTAAAAATTAATAGTGTCAGATCCAAGCCAAGACTTAAAAAACAAACAAAATATAATAAAGGAAACAATAAGTAAGAAATAGAATTAATATAAGACAGAGTCAAAGTTGGTCCTCTGAAAGGTTGATAAATAGGTAACTTATTGCAGACTTGAGCAAGAAAATAATTAATTTTAAAATACTGGAAATATTACAGCTACTGGCCATATATTAGAAATGACTCCTTCACATCTAAAACAGGAGGGTAATGGTCTCTACTTCTGTTTATATTTAACTTGTCCTAGGCAACATAGTAAGTAAAAGAAAGAAATAAATAGTAGAAGGGAAGAAAAAGGAGAAGTGAAATTGTCATTAGCTAAACATATGATTGTCAAAATAGAAGAGACTTTACAAAAACACTTCACAAAAGTTCAGAAAGATTGCTGCATATACAATAAGTTTATTAGCTTATTAGTTTATTATTATTACTAATAAGCTGTATTAGTTTATAAATTCTAATAAAAGCTGACACAGAGGTGGTTTTGTTTGTTTGTTTTGGGAAACTTGACAAGCTGATTCTTAACTGTTTATGAAGCACTAATGGTCATACGAATGTATAACCAATACAGTGTTGAAGAAGTTAGGGAGACTAGGCATACCACATATCAAGAAGTATTCTCAAGGTATAGTAAATAAGAATTAGAATACTGGAGCAGCACCAAATAAATATGCCAAGTTCAGAAACAGGCCCATGTATGACTGAGAATATATTATAAATTAGTGTAGAAAGGATCCAATAAGTAGAGAAGTAATGATTCATATGGGAGGAATAAACATAATAAGATCATTTGCTCACACCGAATATAAATTAAACCCCAGACCTAACAATGCTATAAAAGTTAAAGGAAAAGTAAAAAAAATTACATTTTTAGAAGAAAAAGTATGAGAATATCTTTCTGGCCACGGAGCAGAGAAAATTTCTTAAGCCAGACATTAAAACAAAAACTGTAAAGAAAAATAATGATAGATTATCTTAAAACAAAAATTCTGTGTAACAGAGACAGTTCCATTTCATATTCAACAGTTGGGTTAAAACTAAAGTCTGAAAATACCAAATATTGTCTATGATGTGGAAGAATAAATTGATACATCCAGTTGAAAAGGAGTTTGACATATTTTAGTAAATTTAACAATGTACATATCCTAAAGGAGAAATTCCACTTGTAGACATATATCATAGAAACATATTTATATATGTTCACCAGGAGACAAGCACTTAAATGTTTATTTTGGCATATTTCCATAATAGCATACTGCCAGAAAAAATTCTGTGCATCCATCACTAGAAGAATGTAAATAAAAGGTGGTATATTAGCATAGTAGACTATAGTCCAGCAGATAAGTATAACTTTATGAGATGCATTAACATGGATTGATCTCAACAACATAAAATTAAGCAAAAATAATAGCAGAAACAAGTTACGGAAAAATTAATGATAAATTTTTACATAAAATTTTAGAACGTGCAGAACAGTGTTCTTTATTTTCAAAAAATGTATTAATAGGTAGTAAAATAATTAAAAGAAATTCTGAACATTAATTTTAAGATACTTCTGTGAAGGAAGGTAGGGAGGAATGGAAACGGGAACAGGGAGGGAGGGTTACCAGGGGTTTCTAATCTGTACAATTGTTTTTTCCATCTCTCTATTTGATAATACAGATTATACAATAATATAGACCTGTTTACTTTTCACTCATTTTCTGTGATTACACCTTATATACCATAGTATAGTGTCAAAAGAAGGAGTTTGAGATTGGTAAATTGTGTGTATATAAACCTTTGTCATTTTATCACACAGGTGGATTTGTATAACCACCATCTCAATTAAGATTCAGAACACCTCTGTCACTATGAAATATTCCAATTCTGTGCTTTTGTAATCATACCTACTCCCTTTCACCCCCGTGGTCCCTAAACTAATTTGGTAACCACCTAATTTGTTTCTCATATCTATAAAATTGTATTGTTTCAAAAATGTGGCTGTACTGTTTCCTATTCCCCCAACAGTGTATGAAAGATAGTTTTACAGCATCTTTGCAAGTATTCGATAGTCACTGTTTTTAAATTTAGCTATTCTAATGAGTGACTAGTGATATCTCATCATAGTTTACTTTGCATTTCTCTAGTTGATAGTGATTTAGTTTTCTCTTGCAGCTGTAACAAGTAACCACAAACTTCATGGCTTAAAGCAATATAAACTCATTATCTTATAGTTACTTATATCACAAGTCTTACACAGGTCTCGATAAAGGGGCTGGATAAAGGTGCTGGCAGAGAGTGTTCTTTGTGGAAGTACTAGAGGAGAATCTGTTTCCTTCCTTTTTCCAGCCTCCATATTTCTTGGTTCCTGACCCCTTTCCTCTATGTTCAAACATCCATTCAGACCTCTTTTGTCTTAGGATTCTACTTTTAAGGATTTTGAAGGACTCTTGAGATTATATTGGGCCCAATATAATCTCTCTATTTTAAGATTAGCTAAATAACTGCTCTATTTTAAGATTAGCTAAATAGCAACCTTAATTCTACTTTCCCAGGTAACATATTCACAGATTCTGGAAATTAGATGTGGACGTCTTTGGAGGGGCATTAATCGGCCTCCCATAGTTAGCAATGTTTAACATCTTTTCATGTGTTTACTTGCCATCCATATATTCTCTTTAGTGAAGTGTCGGTGTATTTTGACCATTTTCTAATTGGATTGTTTTATTACTGTGGAGTTTTGAGAAAGTTTTTCTTTTTTTTTTCTTTTGTGTGTGTTTTGGTATTTTAAAAATTGTGATTGTGGGTCTTATAATATTTTTTAACAAATATTCCTCTCAGTCTATAGCTTGTCTTTTCATCCTCTTAACAGAATCATTCACGGAACAAAAGTTTTTAATTCTGTTGAAGTGCAACTTACTGTTATTTTTCTTTTATGGATAATGTTTTGGTGTCATTCTGTATCTTAGTAAGATCTAAGCCTTGAAGATTTTCTGCTGTTATCTTCTAAAAGTTTTTATGGTTTTACACTTTACATTTAGGTCTGCAGTACAGTTTGAGGTAATTTTTTTTTTCAAGTAAATGATAAGGTTTGGCTCCAGGTTCTTATTTTTCTTTGTCACCTATGGATATCTGCAGGATTGTTCTAGCACTTGGAGTATTTCCTCCATTGACTGGCTTTCCTCAGTCTTTGGTAACAAATAAATTGGTTATATTTGTTTGAAAAGACAATATTTCCTCTGTTGACTGGCTTTTCAATCTTTGATAACAAATAAATTCATATTTGTTTGCAGATGAATTGATTTATTCCTTTAAAAAAGGAAAAATGTAACAAACTATTAAGGCTTTTGTGTTTTTTTAGTTATTTATTTATTTAAAATGTTTATTTTTGAGGTAGTACAAGTAGGGAGGGGCAGAAAGAGGAGAAGAGAGGATCCAAAGTGGGCTACACTCCGACAGCACAGAGCCTGATGTGGGGCTTGAACTCATGAACTGCAAGATCATGATCGAGCTGAAGTTGGACGCTCAGTCAACTGAGCCTCTCAGGTGCCCCATGAACTGTTAAGTTTTAATATGAGTAAGGGCACAATACTATGTTGTCTTTAAAATTTTTTTATTGTATTGAACTAGTCCATAATAACAGCATACAAAGGGTGCATTTGCATTCTCCAAGTCTGAAAATATTGGGAGAGTTGGGGATGGTGTGATGATAGGAAAATCACACTGGATTAGAGCTTAATAGCTATATGACTTTGATAAAAGTTACGTCCTTCTCTGGACTCTTGAGATTATATTATATTCTCTGGGCTTCAGTTTCACTTTCTGTGAATCAGGAGTGCTCTTCTAGATGAACTCCTAGAGCCCTTTGCAACTCTAACGTTCAGAGTGTATGGTGAGGACTTCTCATTGAGTTTATAATAAGAGGTGAGGAGAGCCATCCAGGCTGTCATTCTCGCTTATAGTATAAAGAATCAAGTAGAGGCTGCATAATTAAGTAGAAGTTCATGGATAACAAAAAGCCTTCTATTTCAAAGAACTTCGGGGCATTTCTACATACTTATAACTAATCATAATAGTACCGAAGGCATCATTATATAGAATGAAGACTTTGCATTTTAAGAAGATCCTAGACTAAATGCATTGTAGTATCCAGAAATAGAAAAAAGGCATTAGTGGAAAAACTGATGAAATCCTAGGAAAATCTTAGTTAATAGCATTATCTTGATGTTAATCTCTTAAATTTAGCAATATACCATGGTTTGTAGGACATCAGTTTTAGTGGAAGCTGGGTGAAGACTATATGAGAATCCTCTGTACTGTCGTTGGAACTGTGCTTTTAAATTTAATTATTCCAAAATAAGAATCTTACTAAAAAATTTCCCAGGTGGTCATCTAATTTGCTTGTACATTAGATTTTGTGAAGTACTCCTAGGGTACTCTTTAAAAGTGCAATTTCTCTGGCCTTACCCCAGATTTCATAAATCAAAATTTCTGGGTTGGAGGTCAGATTCTGTGCTTAAGAAAAAACCAAAAATATCTCCTAAATTAAGGAAGCTTAATTTAGAGCTTCCTTTAAGGATTCGCCTTTCTTTGGAAAATGCAAAGGAACCTGTTTAGGCTTTGGCCCATAAATGCCAATCTGTAAACCGATACAGGGGTGTTAGAAAATTTTTACCAGTCTATACAGCACAGTGGGTGGGGGTTGGGGGAGAAGGTGAGAACCTAGAAATCAGCTTTTGAGGTGGTAGCATGAGTTGCTCCATGGACAGGCTCCTCATTGAAACAACAGTAACTGGTGAAGCTTATTCTAAAAACATAACCATTTAAGGCTGGAAATTGTCCTAAGGGTATATAGCAAATGGAGAAACATGTATTCAAGAAAATGGACTAGACCGAGGTCACCACAGATAGAGTTGATGGCATTTAAGCCATGACACACTCCCCTTCTTCTGCCCTACAATTTATCCTAACAGATCTTGCATTCCATGTAGTTGCGATCAAAGTGTGGGGCTCCCTCGCCCCCAAGCTTCCCATCTAGGGCTACAGAATCTCTGCTGGAGGGACAGTCCACCAGCATTTCTAATCCCTCCCCCCAGCCCTGTGTTGTAGAACTCTGAGGCAAGAGGACTTAGAAGTCTGAAGCACTCATCTCTGTCTTGTAGGGTCAAAGCTTGACCTTAGGCACGGCACACTAAGGGTAATGGGCTCCAATCACCATGCCAGTTTATAGCACAGAGAGTTTCCACACCAAGGGAGGCAAGCCTAGAAGATTAGGGGCTACTGTTCCTTGTCAGCACCCTTCTTATAAAAGCAGGGCCACTCTGAGAGAAATAGGCCACTGTCTCTTTCTCCTAATCCAGAGCGGTGTTGCAGAGATTTTTCTCAGGGGGAAAGGCAAGCTATAGGACAGAGAACTATATAGTTCTCCCCAAGGAAGAACACTGCTCCTTCCAAGACAACAAAAAGAGAGTTTGTAAACCAGCTAGATGTTTAACACAGAGTACCAAAGAAAGATAGCTAAGAGTCCTTCAGGGCTTGCAACAAGCCTTGAAACAAATCTCAAATGCTACTCCTAGTAGGCCCAAGTTTGATCATTTTAGATTGTGAAACAATTTATTCCCCCAGGCATTACTGAAAACAATAGAGCAATCATGCAGCAATTAACAGAAGCCCATAGCCAAGTATTTTACCAAAAAACTTAGAGATCAGGGAAATAAGTAGTCAAAAGGAGTCATGCTAAAACTGTCATCCCAAGGTGATTGTCACTGTGTCTAAGGCTGTGTCCTCTGAAGAGTGATGGGAGAGGTTACAAATGAGAAGAAATAGGCTTCTCTAAAATAGTCCACCAAAATTAGTAAACAAAGCAAGCAAACAACAATGACAAGCCCCAGGGCATTGGAATAGTATCCAGAGGTGCTGGGATATATTGTCTAAAATGTCCAGTTTTCAACAAAAAATTATAAGGCATGCAAAAAATCAAAGTGCGACCCATAGATCAGAAAAAGAAGGCCAGAGAAATTGCATTTGAAAGGGCCAAGATGTCAGACTTACCAAAGATGTCAAAACAGCTATTATAAATATATTCAAAGAATTGAAGAAAATCATGCTTTCAAAAGGAAAGGATGATATGATGATAGTATTTCATCACGTAGAGAATGTCAATAAAGGAATAGAAATTATTTGAAAAGAACCAAATAGAAATTCTCGAGTTGAAAATTAAAATAACCTAAATGAGAAATTTACTAGAGGCGTTCAACAGATTTGATCTGGCAGTAAAAAGAATCACCAAAGACATATTGATAGAGATTATGCAATCTAAAGAACAGAGAGAAACAGTAACAAAGAGAAATAAACAGAACCTCACAGAAATATCAGATGGCATTAAGTACAAAAACATATGTGTAAGTGGAGTAACACAGAGAAGAGCTAGTCTACTAGAAAAACAATTTGAAGACCACAGTATCTCTTCCTGGGGAAAGTGACTCTTCTTCTGAGTGTCTGACCTTTTTATTTTACATTGTTAACATTTCCCTTTGTTTAAAAAAAAATAAAAAAGGAAAGTGACAGTTGTAGTTGATGGCACTTACGTTGTATGGCCTTTAATTTGCAAAATAAAATGTTGGCACTCCTATATTGACCTGAGAGTATTTCTTAATGTAAAAATTGTATTGTTTCATAAAATCCTAAATTTGGGAACCACTGGTTTAAGAACTAAATCTCTATTCAGTGGTCCTTGGAACCTGACAGCTGTAATAATAACCATTCAAGTTTTAATAGAATTTTTATTTTGAGAGAGACAGAGGGAGAGAGAGCGAGCATGAGCAGGGAAGGGCCAGAGAGAGGGAGACAGAGAATTGGAAGCAGTCTCCAGGCTTTGAGCTGTCAGCGCAGAGTCTGATGCAGGGCTTGAACTTACAAGCCTTGAGATAATGATTTGAACTGAAGTTTGATGCCTAACCGACTGAGCTCTCCAGGGGTCACTAACACTTTAATGTTAGAAGAGTATTATAGATCTTCAGTTGCCTAGCAAAATACTTATTACATAGTCGATTTAATGAATGTGTATTGGAATGAATGACACAGGAGGATCACAAGTGTATGACTTACTGTGTGTGTGTGTGTGTGTGTGTGTGTGTGTGCGCGCGCGAACACGTGCATGTGCGTGTACGGCTGGCCATGATCCTTCGTGCTGTTCTCCTTTAAGACTATATAGATACATCTAATATGTATGAGTTTAGGTACATCTAATATGTATGAGTTTACTTGTTCCTTGCTAACCTTCTTTTTACGAGATTTTGCTTTGACATATTTATATGGGTTCTGATATTTTAGTTGAGTTTCAGAAATCCTCTTCTCCAAATATTAAGCGATAAATGGAATTATTTAATAACCCCCCCTCAATTCTGAGTAATGTTTTTTGTTGTTTTTGTTCATGGTATGGCTGCTGTTGAATTTGCGTGTTTACTATTTTGATTTCCCAGGTTTCATTAAAATTTTCTTGTTTCTTTTTCTCAGTGTCTGAAGACCTTTTAAATAATTTTATATGTTCTGTTTTACCCTCTGCACTGGCATTTTTATTTTTTTGGAGAGAAACCTGAATATATATTAGCTCCATAGAGCAGGTTTCAGTTTACCTTCTCTGTTCAATGGGCGAGTCTAAGGCTTCTTCATGTGTTGTGAACAGTTCGTTCCTTGCTGATGGGTCTGACGATGCTTAGTAATAATTATGCTTCCTGGACCTTTGTGAAATAACCTGCTTTACCCAATTTAGCACACGAGTGGTTGAGAAACCCCTGTGGTTTCCCTTGTTGGAAATTTGTGTGTACAAGAATGCAGTGCCTGACAGCAGTCAGAGCACGGGCCCTGAGACACCATCATTTCTCCAGTTGGTGTTTCAGGAGTGCACTTTCAACGTGGCTTCACATCTTTGAATTTACCAGCACTTGAGACTAAGGGAACAGAACTGCAGTATTTTGACCCGTCATGTTCGACTAAGGCAAAATATCAGTCCCAGTAAAATTATTGCTGATCCTCTCGGTAATCCAAGGAGAATTGACTACCGACTTAAAAGATTAAAAGTTGCAAGAAAGTGGGATTATTTGTTGACTTAAAATCCTCCCATACCTGCTTGCACCCCTTCAGCAACTAAGTTATTGTCTTAGGAGAACAGAACTGTAATGATAAAACCAGGGCATTGCCTGATACCTTTTGTTAAAGTATTTCCTGTAGTATTTCATTGTGTCTTCATGTTACCAAAGTTTATATCATAATTGCTCAAAACTGGGGGCGCCTGGGTGGCTCAGTCGGTTAAGCGGCTGACTTCAGCTCAGTTCTTGATCTCACAGTCTGTGAGTTCAAACCCCGTGTCAGGCTCCGTGCTGACAGCTCAGAGCCTGGAGCCTGCTTCAGATTCTGTATCCCTCTCTCTCTCTGCCCTTCCCTTGCTCACTGTCTCTATGTCTCTCAAAAATAAAATAAATAAAAACGCTAAAAAAAATAAAAAAAATTGCTCAAAACTGCATTAATTTTTAAAGGACTTTAAATTTGCATATCCTACTGAACCATTCTGTGTTTGAAGCCCTAAAATGTCAAAGTGGTTCTTTTTTATAGAGTACATAGTTTAGAAACAGTTGGTTATAGATCCTTTTTGTCAGAAATCAACTTTGAACAGGGCTCACAAGAGGATGATTAAAGGGAATTTATTAAACAATTAATTGACTAAGGGAGTTCCTCTTTCCCCACACTATGTCAGCTCACGGCAGGGTGTCTCCAACCTATGCTGTCTGCATAGGTCATTTTTGGTACATAATCACTTAAACTATTATGCAACTGCTTCAATTATTAATACCTCATCTCCATAGCTAAACTGTGACCTTGATTTTATGCTGGCCCTCATAGTGCCAAGGTCAGAGCTCAAGACAAAAGGATTTGGGATCATCATTCCGAGAAGTCATTGCTGGAATTACACCATAGAATGGCTCGATAAGATTATAATAGTCTCATTTGAATAATTTATTGCAACTTTTTGGGGTGTGTATTTTTTCATACAATGTTTGGTGACTTTGTCTCTTTGACATATTTTGGTGTTTTGCTTCAGATATGGGTTTTGTTGGTTGCAAGGGATGGAAATCTAACTTAAGTGGATCATCATTGAAAAGCCCAGGTTGTAGGTCAGGACTTCAGAGATACCATTTGGATTTTTTCTCTGTTACACAACTCTTTTTTCCTCTATGCTAGCATCATGCAGGGAGACTCCATGCACATGAACTTGTTACCAACTTACATACTTTGCCATGAGGCTTACATACTGTTGCTTCAGAATCCTCAATAAAATGACACCTGTGTTCCAGTAGTTTTAATCAAAGTCTCAGGATTGAATCTCATGGGAATCTCATGTAGGTCACATGACCATCGTTGACCAAATCTCTCTGGCCAGGGGAGGGTCCTACACCAAGATTGCCTGAGATGGGGAAATGTGGTTTCCCCAAGTTAGATCATAACATCACCATTGGAGGGTGGGAGAATGAATTGTCCCCCCTTCCAAAAAATACATAGTTTTAATTTGCTCCTACTTTTATGAACTATTCCCACTTTTATCTGCTTTCTTTTTCTAATTAACATGTATTCTCTTTCTAGCAAGCTTGTACCTTTTAGCATCCCCCAAGTCATCACCACATTCTCCTTGAAAACAGGTGGGAGCAATGAGAGACCAGGGAAAAGAACAAACCTTAAACCCTTTCATGCCAGAACCAACTGTTTCATCTGACATCTTCCAGAGCCTTTGCCAAAGCCTGCCTAATTCTGATGGATGGTGTTTACCATACCATTGCTTTCCAAGTTTCAGTTCATGTTAGGCTGCCAAGTGATTTTGGAAAACTCCTCAAGGAAGGTTTTGTAAACATATGAGAGGCTGAGACCTTTTCTTGTTTTATTCTACTCATTCAACCTAACATCTTCTTCTCTCCCATTGACTGGAAGTCTTCTCTTTAATAAAACATCATGACAGTCAAATATTAAGGAATACTTTTTTACATGGAAAGGAGTTTCCAAATTACTTTGTTCTTATATCAACTGGAATTGAAATCAATGTCCCCCAGCTGTTGTTTTTGCCAAAACAGTAGTGAGTTACACCAGTTGTCACAGTGCCTCTTCTAATGGCAAAGAAAGACTTAGAATGATTCATCCACTCAGGATATGGGTGGCTCTTAAGGAATGAGAAACACAACACTAGAATAAGTTTCCCCATTGCAAAAGACATGTTATTCCTTTTTTTACCAAGACTGCAATATTCAAGAATAGGGGCTTGTTTTTTTCTTTGAACCTCTCTTTTGGTGACTTTATTAAATGATGTCAAAAAACCCTATTTTGGAAATGAATAAAGCCCTCAGGAAGTGCTTAAGTATTTTTAGTTCACATTTCAGTGTTTTATTTGAAAGCTATAGGGTTTTTCTGGTTACGTTCTTACCTTTCATAATTCATTGTTAATTAAAAACAAAATGAACCCTAAGTGCAGATCTACATTGTAGATAGAGCATAGGCTCCCATGATGCTTGTTGTTCTATTCTTTTTTTCTTTTCCTTTGAGAAACTTGGGTGTTATATGGTCAGCACTATCCAAACAATTAATGTAATAGAGTGAAAATGTCTCTTCAGCAGAAATAGCTCCTTCTGAGAGGAGGCTAAACTGCTTTTAGATTGAAGAAGAGTTACATAAGACCATTTCTATCCAAAATGATTGGGCTGAATTCCAGATTTCTCTAATGAAACTTTGCTGAATAACTGCTATGCTTGCAGCTGGGGAAGTATTCAAAATCAAGTGTTGATTCTTGCTACTCGATCAACTCCTCTAAAACCAGGTTTCTAAAAGCCAGACCCAAATGATTGTTCCGAGAAGTTGATTGAATAGGAATTCACTTTTGATGTTAGTAAGTGCACCATCATTTGGGATGTGACCATCTTCATTGTTATGACTTTTATTAAAAGAGATCTGTCTGATAGTATGGATTTTTCCATTGACCTTTGAGAAATAATGGTATCTTTAAGAACTTAGAAGATCTTTTATAAATTAAGAATAGAGGGTTACTTGTCTCTTCTCTGAAATAATCTGAAATTTCAGTTCAAGGTCTACGTATTTCTCTTATAATCTTGCACTGTAAAATACCTTTATTTTACCTGTCTTTTAAGAACTTTGCAATCAGGCAACTCTGATGGCCTAATCTCAGGAGAAGACATTGTGACTGACAAACATACGGCCTTATAAGAAAAGTATGTTTGTTAATCTTGTGAGAGGAATGATTTGATTTTGTAGTTTTCGTTTCTGAATGCAAACAGCGTGGCATCAACCTTAAAAAGTAATACTAGACAAATATTGGATTAAAATAGTACTGAGGTTCTGAAGTGAATCTATCCAGGCTGCTAGAATGTGTGTTATTCATGAGTGGTGAGCTGCCTGTACTTTTACTATTAAATTATAATCTTCTAGCGTCTCAGAAGTGTATACTCAGAATTTATTGGTTTTTAAATTTTAAGCAGAAAAAATAAAATTGATATTAAAAACTACAGGTGCATCAGGGAGCTTATATCGAATTTTTTATAATTGATAATTATTCTTAGTTCTTAGATGCTCCTTTATAACTACTTTCTTTTTTAAAAAGTTTTTAATGTTTATTTATTTTTGAGAGAGAGAGAGACAGAGCACAAGTTGGGGAGGGGCAGAGAGAGAGGGAGACAAAGAATATGAAGCAGTTTACTGGCTCTGAGCTGTCAGCAAGAGCCCAATGTGGGGCTTGAACCCACAAACTGGAGATCATAATCTGAGCTGAAGTCAGTCGCTTAACTGACTGAGCCACCCAGGTGCCCCATTTATAACTACTTTCAAACTGCCCTGTAACTTAGTGGCTTAAAAGATAACCATTATTACTATTCTCATGATTCTTAAACATGGGCTAGGGTCAGCACACAGTTGCTTTCTTGGTGTTGCTGACAGTTACTCCTGTGGCTGTATTCAGCTGGCAGGCCAGCCATGGTCTGGGCTGGGTCTAGGCTCCGTTGGGATGCTTGAATGACTGGTCTTCTCTTTTTTCATATGGTCTTTCATGCAGTCTGTTCGGTGGTAGAACCTTTCACATGGCAGCTCAGGATACTCAAGAGTACAGGAGTAGAATTTACTAAGCCTTTGTAATGCTTGGGCTTGGAACCCAAAAAGAGTTACTTTCATAGCATTTGTTGGTTAGGGCAAGTATCCAGAGCCATCTCAGGTTCAAAGGAATAAAATGACAAGAGAATATGGTGCCAGGAAGCATGGTTTATTGGGGGCCACCAGAAAACAAAACAAAACAAAACAGACTCCTGCAATAGCATATATTAATTCATTTTAATGGCATATGTTGTTTCTATATGTTGGTGTGGGAAGAGAGAGAGACAATCACGAGCTTGGACTCCTCTGTATTTAATTTGAGATACTTTCAAAAAATTCACAAAGGGATGTTGAATTAGATTCAGGAGTTTTAGATCACAGAAGAGAAAAAAACTCTAGTTCACAGATTAAATTTGTGATTGATTGTTGATGACTGAGGCTGTGGGCATAAATGAGATCACTCAGGGATAGACAATAATACCCTCAAAAGAGATAGGAACTTGAGACTGAGGCGTGAGGAACTGAACTTTTTAAAGCTTGAATACAGGAGTTTGAGACAGAGAATATAGGAGAAATTCAGAAGAGTATGACGTTACAGACACCAAAAAGAGAGTTTTAAAAAGCGAGGGATTGAATGGCAATGTTAAATGGTACCGAAGGGTCAGATAAGAGGAGCCATGGCACAAGCCCATTGCATTTACTGATAAAGAGAAGTTTGTGGTAATCATTTCAAAACTGTTTGAGTAGAGATGGCGAGGCGTGCCATATTGAGGCAACTGAGAAGTGAGAAAGCAATGAAGGAAAACATCAGATAATGACTGTGAATTTTAAAAGAGGTCTGGGTATGAGTTGGAGAGAGGTGAAAGGTGGTTATAGGGCGAGGTGAGGATTTTGAGGGATCAGAGGGAAGAGATAATGGGGAGAACAGAGTATGAGAACACAACTCGAGGGATTGGTTTTAGGAGAGGAGAATGTACACTTTCTCTTTGGTAATTGCCGTAATTAGTAAGCCCTTAATTCAGAAGGTTGTATGTAGAATTTTCATTTTGTGCTTTTAATTCCTAAAGAGTAGGAATAAAAGTAGTAATGCTTGTAAATGTTAAGAACTGTGAAAGATAGGGGTTTTGCCTCACTTCTAAGCTGTTAGGTTGACATAGTTTCAGGAATGCTACCAGAAGACATGAGTCTCCCAGGTCAGAGACAAGAGACATGATTAGTCACAGCACTGCAGACAGCGTGAGCTTTAAGGTTGTGTCATTTTCCCTTTCCCAGTGCCCTCCACTTCTTCAGAGGCAAAATGGAGCAGCCAAGTTGGATGATGCAGATACACATCTCAGTGAGGGAACTCTGAGCTTAGGGAACCTAAATCTTTTTTAATAGGCTGCAGGAAACCCGACCAACCTTTGTTCTGGAGCAAAACATTATCATTGATATTGGGCAGTAAATACACCTTCCCTCTGCTCCAGATGAAAACACTGTTATTCTCTCTGTTTTCTAAGGCTCTTTGCTCTACAAACATCTTTGAAAAGAGACTTCTGACCCAAAGCTTTCAGAATCTCTGCTAAGAAGATATGCAGAAATGTGGAAGACTTATGGAGAATTTTCTCCCAACAATATTAGATAGATTTTATAGGCAGAACCTATGTGCTAGGCTGGACACTTCTTAAATTTCTTTTGTAGTCTAGTGCTCACAACAGTCTTATGAAATACAGTATTAGTCATTTGGGCTACCATAAGAAAATACCACAGACTGGGTACCTGAAACAACAGTTACTTATTTTCTCCTAGGTCTAGATAGAGACTAGATGTCTGATTTCAAGGCATTGGCACGATTGGTTTCTCTTGAGACCTCTTGTCTTGGCTGTTAGATGGCTTCTTTCTCACTGTGTCCTTACATGGCTTTTCCTCTGTGTGCCCTCCTGGCATCTCTTGTCTTCTTATGGGGACACCATTTGTATTGGATTAGAGATCCACTCTTATGAACTCATTTAATCTTAATTACCTCTGTCAAGGCCCTATTTCCAAATATATTCACATTTAGGATTAAGGCTTCAACAGAAGAATTTTAGGGGGTCATAGTTCAGTCCACAACAGATGCTAAATGCTGTGCATTACTTCTTGCAACTTTTTCAGATGAGAAAATGGAGGGTTTGAGAGTTTCAGGCACTTGAACAAGATCACATGGGTCAAAGGAGTGCAGTGGGCTTTGAACTGAACTCCAGTCTGACTCCAGTCCATGAGCTTAAACACTACACTACAGAGCAAGAGTGAATATATTGTAGTTTTAGGTATTTCTGGGGAAAAAGTGATTTCTTAGCTTTTGAATCACAGTCATTGATCTTGTGGAAGAATATTACAGTGTGAGGCACACAGTTTATTAGTCAGACGTGCTCCCTCCCCCACCTCTTCCTTTTTTCCTCTCTTCCTTCCTTCCTATTACATAATCATCAACATATATTTATTGAATGCTACTATGGCCAGGTGCCAAGGATCCATCAATCAATAAAATCAGTTCCCTCACCTTGTGAAAGTTATACGTTTGGTATTGTGTGAAGGCATTTTACTATCCCCCTTTATCTCCTCCCAGTTTTTAATATTTATCTTTTCTGCATAAGTGAAAGGGAAAGCAAATTAACATTTATTAAATGTCAACCATATGTTAAGCATATCCACTTATACAGTATTATCTCATTTAATAATGATGGCTTATCAGCATAGATGGGAGTCTTTCTCATTATAAATCTTTAATTATGATTGTAGAAACATATATGTATTTCTGTTAAAAGTTTGCAAGTTCAACTGTTTAGGTGTGATTATGCATTTAGAAAGAATGCACACCTGTGTGTATGTATCTGTGTATGTCTACATATTTGTATCTTTTCCCTTTTTATGTCAGAAAATAGGTGATCAGTGCAAAGAGTAATTGTAAGTTATTACAACACAGACAGCCATCTTCAAGCTTATGGTCTTGGTGACAAGGTGGAATTAATCAGTATAACAGAGTTGACATATGTCCAGAAAAGACAGCTAAGAATTAAGGGGTGTCAGATGGCATTGATGTTAAAGGGAGTTTGGGGGGAATATTTTACAACAGAACCTAAAACCATTACCACTCTTGAAGTTATGCACAAGTTTTGGGAGCTCTCAGGTTGGTTTCTTCTGGTTCCAGCCTGTTTTTTTCTAGCTGCTGGCATCTGTGTAGGTTTTGTCTATATTTTATTTTCCTTGCAGTGTAAAAAAGGATTGCTTAACATGCATTTAGAAGAAGAGCCTTTCTCAATTGAAAAATTAAGTGACTATATTTTAAGATATCTTTTCTACATTTGCAAGAGTATTAGGACTCAAGACACAGTGCATTAAGGCTCACAGTTTTGTGAAGGTTGATCCCAACTGACTTTATCCTTTGGGTTTTCTGGGGCACCATATTTTATTTATTTGAGCAGCTGTGATTTAGAATGCATGATTCACTGGTACTTTACTATTATAGCTCTACTCTCTTGAAGTCTGCTACTTTTGTATAGTCCACAACTGGGAATTAACAAGTTAACCTTTGCTGTCCCCAGATGTGAAAGGGATACAAAGAAAGAGATTTCTTAGCACAGTCACTTTAAAGAACTCTTTTCATGTCAATAAAAAGCCAAGTCATACTATTCCCCTGGTCTGATTTTTTTAAAAATAGTTTTTGAGGTTTATATTCAAATAATAGGCAAAACTGATGTATAGGCTATCTTGGCTTTATATATTCTGTTACATTTTCTGGATTTACTATAATTGTCTGCTGTTTTGTTGTTGTTGTTGTTAAATCTTCATATCCATATCCTGATTGATTAAAATTCTTGGTTGGTGTGCTGCAAGAGACTTTTGACAAATAGATGTTTAAAATTCACCCTCAGTCACGACTCTAGCCAGAGTTTAGTGTCATCACAACAAAGTTTATTCAGAAAGTAGTTACAATAATAGAATTATACTTTGTCGCAGTTATAAAACAAACATTAAAGTGTCAGCACAGTAGCTGCAAGTTTGAACCGTAAAGCTTGGTGACATAAGTTAGAGTAGCTCTGTCACTGTGCGATCTGTTCTAAGTTGCTTAATTTCTTGGTTGCTTAGTTTCTAGGATCTATAAAGTAGAAAAAAATAATATTACCTATCTTATAGGTTCTCACTGTATTTAAGTAAAATAATATGGGTAAAGCACCTTGTATCGTATTAGGGTGCTAACTACTTAAAAGGGAATTTCTAATTACTAGTGTTATGAAGTGGAGCCCTGGAGAGTGGCCTTGTTAGAATTCACTGAAGTGAGTTGGGTTCTTTGCAGGTCTAGTGATTGACTTTTATCATTGCTCCTAGATTTAATCAGCTCACAGTCTCTGAGAGAAGGAATTGAACAAACAAACTCATGAGTGATAATGTAAAAGCCAGAAAGCTCATTTATAAAAGTGACAGAATAATTATTTTGAAGCAAGTAGTGAGGTGATTTTTTTTTCTCCTGCAATCCCTTTTTACCTGTAGTCCTCTTTGCCTCTTTGATCTAGATTTTGGTTTCTCTGAGTCAGAGGAAAGCTTCAGTGGACCACAGAGGGGGAAAAAAAAGAAATATTAATAGCCTTTGAGTTTTGAATTATAAAGTCCTGATATAAATTCTAGGCAACAAGAAAATGTATTCGGTCAAGGCCTGTTTGTCCCGGTTGCTGGGTAAAGA
Organism: Paguma larvata; assembly: GCA_030068075.1. Taxonomy (NCBI): domain Eukaryota; kingdom Metazoa; phylum Chordata; class Mammalia; order Carnivora; family Viverridae; genus Paguma; species Paguma larvata. The sequence goes on from CM057826.1 coordinate 106,066,319, forward strand.
TGAGGATCCTCCCAGCTTGGGCAGAACAAAAGAGCGAGGGAAGGTGGAATTGGAGTAAGTATGGCTGTTGGTTTTTGCAAAAACTCTGTACCCTGCAGCGTACTCCAAAGGTGAGCCCCAAGGAGGTGGTGATAAAAGCCCCAAAATGGTTTGGGGCTCCAAGAACAACGAGTGCCTGCGCCTTGCTTCCCAGGTGGGAATTTCCTTACATCCTGAGATGGTTTGACACCGTTCGAATAGGGCTGATGGTATGTAGCATGGCATGAAATGGAGGTGAAGGTGAAGAGAATTTGAGTTAACCTTACCAAGTTTCTTATGATCTCGCAGAGGCTTGGAAAAGTTGCTTTTTTCCTTTCCAACCCAGATTACAAATGGCCACAGAATCTTTGCTGCTTCCCTTTGAGAGGCAGAGTCTTAACTCTCTTCCCCTTTAATGAAGGTTGGTCTAGTAGCTTAGCCAACTAATAAAATGCAACAGAAGTGAACTTCTGTGACTTGCAAGTTAGCTAACAAGTTTAGCAGCTTTCACTCAGATATCTTAGAATTCTCCCTCAGGGAAAAGCCTGCTCTCGTAGAAGTTTGACCATCCTGCTCAGGAACCAACACAGGACTGCCTGAATAGGGAGGAGGGGCCAGCTAACCTCAGCCTCCCATCCATCCCACCAAGACAACAGGCATGTGAGTGAATCTGTCTTGGAATTTCAAACCAGTCAAGCCACCAGCCAGATACCACCAAGTGATTCCAGGGGAAGCAGAAGAAATACCCAGCCCAGCCCTTGAAGATTTGACCCACAGGTCATGAACATAATAAAACAATCATTGTTGTAAGTTTTGGGTGGTTTTCTCTACCAAGATAGATAACCAGTACACAGCTCTTCACATACCCTCAGAATTGTGTAGAAATGGGTAGAGAGAGTTGTCTAACTTTGACCTGAAGAAGCTTTTTGGTCAGAGGTGAATCACAGGCTAATTTGTGTGGATATCATTATGCATTTCTTCCTTTCAAAGAATCTCAGAGAGAGGGATGTGTATTTCTAAGTAATGACAAGAAACACCCACTTATTTGCGCATAAGTAGTGAACATTAGTGCAGACAAATGTTGATTGAGAAGAAACTTCAGTACTGCGTGATTGGTGTTTTTGGAGTTCCACAACATGGTGGCTCTGCCAGCCCTCCATTCTCTAAATCTCAGGTGCTACACGCAGAGAAGAGAGGAGGGAGAGGTGGAGAGCCTTGCTTTCACTGGAAAAATCTTTATATGACAGAGCAACCCATGATTTGACTGAGAAATACCTTGAAGTGACTAAGTTTGTTATATGCTATTAGAAAAATGGGGTTTAAGATAGGAATTAAGTACTGTAATAGAAAAATGAAAAGTTATTTTTTTAGCCCAACTAAGTTTGCTGCTTGTGAAATTATTATTTGCCATATTAATTAAATATGTGAAATCCTACCAGTAACCCAATTAGAATGTCTTCATTACCTGATTCCCTCATCTCTTCCTGGGTCGGTTTATTCTTTTACAGTGGGAGCTGTTTCTTGTGTTGGGATCTGAGCCCTCAAGTCTGCTCCAGTACATGCCTTTGTGGGAAGCTAAATTAGCTAAGTTATCACGGGGTCTGAACAAAGATACAAGGAGAACTTCTGTCAACTGGGCCATGATAAACACAGCTGATGATTCACCTCTGCCCCACAATGGAGAACACCTCTTTAGAGTGATTAGAATTCTTGTGTTGTGCCCTGCACCTCACTCAGTATTGTTCTAGTATCTTTGTACTAAATACATTATAGCTAATTCTGGATCCCCGGTTACCTTTTATCTCTTTCTAATGTGACCATTCCACCATTAATGGCAAGTTGTATCTGTAGATATATTTATGTTGTTAATTAGATTGTGCTCAAGGTCTGCGTGTTTTTTGGCTTTGTTAACATAACATCTTCTGAGGCTATCTCTTCAGATATTAGATTTAATTCACTTTGTGTTGATTTTACTAATATAACTCATATCTCACTGTTGCTTCCATGTTCTGCCTAAGAGCGTTACTCTGTTCCTAGCTTATACTGTGAGACTTTTAGTGCATTGCCAAGTGCACTGAGCAAGAAAAACCCTAATAAATAATGAAGGGGAACTATGGCGTATTTTCTCCTAGGAAATGAAGGAAAGAGAAACTTTTAACATCTTATTATGAATTTCTACCACCAGTAATTAGGGTATAGATTATATTGTGCATTTTGTAATTCCTATTTTTGACATAGCTCAGGGTTACTTCTGTTCATAAGTTTTGAAGGGAAAAATCTGTTTATCTGTTTATTAATTTTTTAATAAAGCATTTATTAATCCCTGATTATTATCAAACTCCATGGTAGGTGTTTTTTTTACAGTCTGTAAAATGTGTTTAAATAGTACATAAAATATAAGGCACACAATAAGTACATGAAATGCTCAATATCATTAGTCATCACCGAAATCTAAATTAAAATCCCAGCGAAATAAGGCTATATACCTACTAAAATGCTGAAGTAAAAAAGGCTTGATACCAAGTGTTGGCGAAAATAGGGAACAGTCATAACTATGGAGGAGTAAAATGTTAAGACTACCTTGGGAAATTTTGAGTATCCCTTAAAACATTGAACATATATGTACTCTACGATCCATGAGTTCTATTCCAGGATTATATTAGTTCTCTGCATCAGATTACTACAACATAATGGCTTCAAACCACAGTAAATATTTATTATCTCGTATGGTCTCTGGGAATCAGGAATCTAGGAGCTGGCTTAGCTCGGTGGTCTGGCCACAGCTATCACATGAGGTTTCATTTAGTGTGTTGTCCAGGGCCTCAGTCACCGTAAAGGTGGACTGGGGCTGAAGGTTCTGCTTCAGGATGGTGTATTCTCATGACTGACGGGTTGAGGGTGGCAGTTGGCAAGAGACTTCAGATCCTTGCTATGTGGATGCTGCCATATTTGTCCTTTTAGTGTCCTCCTAGCAGCTGGTATCCCACAGAGTGAATGATCCTAGAGAGAGCAAGGTAGCGGCTTTTATGATTTAGCCTTAAAAGCCATGTTCGTCTCTGTTTTTTCCCCAGTATCATGTTGATTACATAGATTAGCCCTATTCAGTGTGTGTGTGTATGTGGGTTGGAGCGTATGGGTGCCACCATGCAAGAGCCTGGGTATAAGGAAGCAAAGATCATTAGGTGCCATCTTGGAGGCTGCCTAAAACATAGGTATTTATCCCAGAGAAATAAAAACAGATGTCCATAAAAACTAACACCATAATGTTCACAGGAGCTTAATTTATCATAGCAAACTGGAACATTCCAGATGTTCATCAACATGAATCTGGCTAAGCAAACGGTGGTATACTCACACAGAGGAGATGACTCACCAATAAAAAGAAACTAACCACTAATAAATGCAATAATATTAATAAATCTCAAAAATATTATTCTGACTAAAGGAAGGAAAAGTACCTAGGCTATGATCTCATTTATACACGTTCTAGAATAGGCACAACTCAAGTTGGTATAAATCAGATTAGTGGTTGCTTCTTACAGGCGTGGGAGGTAGATTGAGTGAGGATGGCTACAAGGAAGGTTTCTGGCATGGTGGAACTGTTCTGACAAATTTGTCAAAAACTAATTCAACAGCACATTTATGTTCTGAAGATTTTACTGTATGTAAATTAAACCTCAGTTAAAAACAGAAGGTGTGGGGTGTCTGGGTGGCTCAGTCAGTTAAGTGTCCAACTTCAGCTCAGGTCATGATCTCACAGTTCATGAGGTCCAGCCCCGCATTGGGCTCTGTGCTGACAGCTCAGAGTCCAGAGCCTGCTTTGGATTCTGTGTCTCCCTCTCTCTCTCCCCCTCCCCTACTCAAACTCTGTCTCTCTCTTTCTCTCTCTCTCTCTCAAAAATACATAACCATTAAAAAACTATAAGGCATAATCCAAGGGACACAGATATGTTGTGCTATAATTGATAAGAGAGAAGTTAATACTCAGGGGAAATATTAAAGGCATAGTCTCAGTTTTTAAGAAAATCAAAACAGTAATTGTAGGAAAATTTTAATAATACCTTATTTTTTGTTTTTATAATCCCATCATTCAGAGTAATAGTTTATTTTTCATCTATTTTCCCATCTTTTTAAATGCATTTTTGAAAAATAATGTTTTGTATTTGCAATTTTATAAACTGAGTATATGTATGTGTATGTGGTTGCTTGTTCACAGTATAAACAGTTCCCTGGATTATTAAAAACTCTTTTGAAGTATCATTTTCAATTGATATGTTCTCCTATAGGACTGTGACATAGGTTATATAACTCCTCTGTTCATGGTGAAGGTTTAGGTGGTTTCTCATTTAAGGAATGCAGTGGAGTTACACATAAAGGTTTTTTTCTTTTGTATTTAGTATTATTTCTTCATCCTGGGATTTTAGAAATGTTTTAGATAAAAGCATATGATTCACATATTCATATTGCTTTTTAGGGGTTTAAATTATTGTGTACAAGTACAGTATATTAAAGGACATTGTCTTCACTTCGGTTAGGTGCTAAGTATAATGACCGCTTTGGCCATGTGTTTATTAACCACTATAACTGAGAACATGGAGGTTTAATTGAGCCTTAAAGTAGGAGTAGAAGTTTAAATGAATTTTGGGTTTCAGAAGGCAGGGATGGGGTAAGGGTATTTCGGGGGCGTTCATGGTGTGGCAGGCAGAGCTGTGCAGTCAAACCCAGGGAAGTACAAGTGGTTTAATATAAAGGCTTAGGGTGGTGGTTCTCAATCTTGACTGCATGAGAGAATCACCCGAGGGAGGGAACTTAAAAGTCCCACCACCTCGGCCTTACTAGACCAATAAACTCAGGATGGGTGGGTATAAAATTCAGGCATCAGTAGTTGTAAAAACTCCCCAGGTGATTCCTGTGTGTAAGCAAAATTGAAAACCACTAGTGCAGAGTGAGATGGATTGGGATGGGATGTAATTAGAAAACCAAAAAGATGAAGACCGAGTGTAGCAGGCATCATGCTCTAGGACAACGTGTGGGCTTTCCAGGCCATTGAGCAGCGTTCATGCTCTTCCCTTACTACCCTGGAGTCCTTTGCCTTTTCCTTGCACTGGTGTCGCATGACTCTGAGCAAACGGGGAGTACTGTGTTTCCTTGTGGATAGGCTGCTCTCAGGCTGCCAGAGCTTCTTCCTCTCCTCGCTAAGATCTGGAAATGCTTTGACATTTTCATTCCATACCCACAGGGCAAGTCCTTATGCAGTGATTGATGATGATGGGATATGAATAATGCAGCTTCCTCTTTCCCCATCAGGAAAATTCTGAGGTGTGGTTTCCACTAGTGCACTCACAGCAGCCAATCTGCAGACTTCCTACCATCCAGGACATGATGAATTTGTGGCAGAATGGAAACCTACACACCACTTCCTTCTCAAGGAAAACAGTTTTCTGTTTTTTGTTTTTTAATTTTTTTATTATTGAGAGACAGAGAGAGAGCATGAGCATGGGAGGGGCAGACACAGAATCTGAAGGAGGCTCCAGGCTCTGAGCTGTCAGCACAGAGCCCAACGTGGGGCTTGAAGTCACAAACTGCGAGACCATGACCTGGGCCAAAGTCAGACACTTAACCGACTGAGCCACCCAGGCACCCCCCAAGGGAACAGTTCTATGAAAGAAATGTCAGCTGAAATAAACAGTGGGTTTAGTGACTTAGCTGTAAGCACCTTATCTCATCATGGACCAGTCACACTTGATTCTCAGACAGTAGGGATCTGTAAACCATGCTTGGAACAGCCCGGACTTCTCCTTTCTCTAGATTGCCCTGCATTAGTGAGCCAGTGTCACCCATTGTGGACGGGGCTTTATCTTGTAACCTTGCCTGACTTGCTTCCTTTCTGTTTTCCTCTTCCTTCCTGTCCTTGTAGTTCCTATAAACTCTAATAAATACCTTTCCCATGACTCTTAGTGACAGAGGCTGTTTCTAGAGAACTCAGTTAAAATAGGCAATGAGGATTGATAATCCCCGAAGAACCATTTATAAAAATGGGGCAACTGGATGGCTCAGTTTGTTAAGTGTTGGACTCTTGATTTTGGCTCAAATTGTGATCTCATGGCTCATTGGATGGAGCTGTGCCTGAAGCTCTGTGCTGACAGCTAGGAGCCTGCTTGGGATTCTCTCCCTCTCTCTGTCCCTCCCCTGCTCCCCAGCATGCATGTACCCCCTCTCTCTCTCAAAAGAAATAAATAAACTTTACTTCTATTTTAAAAATATCCTTTCCTTTCCCTGATACTTTCAGTGCCCCTGCTTTAGTTTAGACCCGTGTTATTTTTGAAGTTTAGAATCACTGGTCCGTTTCCACATGTGAAACTCAAGGACGTTACCTAGGTATCAGTGGAGATGGACTAGAAGAAATGGTAGGTTCCTCACAATTTGTAAGGTGAAATTTGCTTTATAGAATATATATTTTTTCATTTACATTTTAGAGCTCACAGACTGATTCTAAATTATATTTGTAAGGAAATTTAGGTATCCCTCAAATATCTGACTTGGGCACATAATTAAAATTCTCAGCCCCTCATTTTTCTCACTTTTTGAGTGAGGAAGAAGAATTAAATTATTCCTATGACCCCTTCCAGTTCCATAATGTTATATTCAGCAGTGCCTGCTCTATTACGTCAGTGAGAGCAGCATAAAACAGATTATTTTCCTGTAGCAATTGTCACTTCTCAAAACAAATTGACAAAAATCATACAATTATTGTAAGAACAATTCTGCAGGAAGCTAACCTTTGCCCATTTTTCTTAATGATATGTTTACTGCTTTTAACTTTGCTTTGGAAATGGGAAACCATCTAATTGGGTTGATAAGGTCAGCATGCAGGAGGATTGGAAAGAGATTGGATAATATTTGTGAGTGTGTATATTTGCCTAGACATGCTTTTTGTCATGTTTATTGTACTTTAATGATTAGCCAGAAATAATAAGGCTGCTGTATATTCTCTTATATTAATGCTCTGTCATTTATGGATTATTGTAAGGTCATTTGAAAACACAGAGAAAATATAATTATTTGAGGGTGCTTTTGGAAGAGGTGGATGTATTAATAAAATTAAATCATAATTTAATAATACAGTCCTCCTCAGAACAGAGTTTGCCCAATATCTATAGTTCATAGGGAGGGTTTATGAGGCTGGATGAGAGGAGTTAAATTTTCCCCTGTTTTCAAGGAGCATTAAAGTTCAACTTGAGGTGAGTTTGTGGATCAAGAAAGGTGAATTAACAGTGTGTAAATCATTTCTTTTCATCAGTTTATCACACCCTGTCCCCAAACAACCCTGAAATGTGTAAATACTTTCTAGACTCTATTGTGTTATACACAATATGGGTATGATGGTTTTCTTAATTCTTATTTTTTTATTTATTTAAAGAGAAAGTGAGAGAAGGAGGGAGGGAGAGAGAGAGAGAGAGAGAGAGAGAGAGAGAGAGAGAGAATATCAAGTAGGCTCCATATTCACTGCAGAGCTCTTTGCGAGGCTCAGTCTAGTGACCATGAGATCATAACCTGAGCCAAAAATCAAGAGTTGGGTACTCAACTGACTGAGCCACCCAAGCACCCCAATTTTTTTCTTTTTCTTAAACGAGTTATAATAGACAGGAAAGTACATGATTCTTAAGTATACAGTTCAATGATTTTTTACATTATGTATACACTTGTGTAACCGCTTCCCGATCTAAGATAAAAACCAAGATTTGAAAACCATCTTCCTTACCAATGGTTATCACAGTTCTTATTTGTCTCCTCTTAGCTTGGTTTTGCCTGTTTTTGCTGTGTAGTATTTGGGTTTATGGGCGTATTATTCTTCTCTTGATGGTTATTTGCTCTGTTTTCATTTTTCAGATATTATAATGTCTGCTAGGTTTTTTTATGGTCATACGTACTCATTTTTTTTTTTTTTTGGTAGCTAGAACAGGAATTAGGATTTCATGTTCATAAGGTAGGAATAATTTAGCTTTAAGTCCTTCCTGCCAAATGTTTTTCCAAAGAGGTAGTACCAGTTTTCTTTCCCACCAGCAATGTATGAGTGCTATCATTCCTCTGCATTTGTGCCAATATGTTGTATTGTGAATGATTTTAATTTTAGTCACTCTGGTGAATGTGTGGTAGTATGTCATTACAGTTTTAGTACTCATTTTCCTGATGAATAATGATGTTCGAGTACCTGTTCAAATATTTTAGCTGTTAATTATCTTTTTGTGACTGATACATGTTTATGTATTCTGATAAATATATGAATATATTTATGCTTTCTTTTGATGAACAGAGTTCTTAATTGTAATGAAATCCAACTTATCATGATTTTTTCTATGGTTCATGCTTTTTGTGTTCTATTTTAATATATGATTTGAAAAGCCAGTCACCACATAATGTATTCCGTTAGACCCTAGGCTTATTTTTAAAGATTATTCTATGTGGTAAAGTGGAACATATTAAAGATTTTACGAAGCACTAGGTGTCCTGTCTTCCCAATTACTAAGTATGTACTTTAGGCAATATACTTAATCCTTTACATCATTTTAGTCATTCATAAATGTGGTAAATTAGGACTCTCAATTGCAAGTGGCAGAAAACTAAGCTAGCTCCAGCAAGAAAAGCTGATCCAGATGGAGGGTAGATCCTATAATTACAATAGCTACCTAAACCATTGTTAGCACATATGAGACCTTAGGGGCCCGTCCCCACCACGGCACTGTTATCTCTCCTTTTTTGCTCCGTGTTGGCCTCTTCCTCACTGACAGAAGACAGGTTTTATGGAACAAGAAACATGGCAGCCAGCAGGTGCAGGCTTAAAACACCCCGGGTGAGCATCTCAAAAGGAAAAAAAAGTGGTTTTCTGTCCCATTCATTTAGGCATATAATGAGATTCTGGGTAGTCATGAGTCATCTGTCTACCTATGTGAACAAAGAGAAGAGAAAAACTATTATTATTAACCCCTGGGATGAAATCAAGAAGGGACTAGTTCATACAAAGAAGTAGTTATGCTATTGCCAAAAGGAGGGAGAGAAGGTGCTAGGCAGACACAAATAATAGATGTGTACTACAAAGGGAACAAAATGCCTGACTTACAAGAGTTGATTGTTGAAAGTCTTTATCACAGAGTTATTTGAAAGTATCTGGTACAAGGTAGAGACATAATACTTACATGTTGAATATGAACTGTAATGGGAATCTCAGAAACTCTTTTCTCCTGTTCTTAGAACTGGAGGTTTAGAGAGGTTCATGGTAGACCTAAGCAAAATCAGGGATCTAACATGGTGCTCCAGGCTCTTATTTGAAGTGGCTTTCAGGGATTTTCAAGGTCACTTGTGGATCTCTATATTACACAGGTCAGAACAAAGCTCTGCTTTGATTCTTCCTACTGGTCCATAGAGATGCTCCTTGTGGTAAAACATGGAGCCCAGAATCTCCCAAATCTTTATCCTCCAAATTACATTGTTTTAAGACATTCAGGGATAGACTCCTCTCCTTTCCAAAGTTTTTCCAACATGGGTATAGAATTCTTATGGTGATAATAGTGTTTAGACAATTGATAAATTTGGCAGAATAACAACATGGTTGCTTTTGAACTATCACCAAATGGAATATTTTTAGCAATAAACACTTCTTAGGGCGCTGATTATTTCTTCAATCCTTATTTCATCCATAAAATATTTCTGGGGATCTCTGGTCTTCAAACTTTTACATGCATCAGAATCACCTGGAAGGCTTGTTATGTCCCAGTTTGCCGGGCCCTACCTCTCTGAACGTATGATTCTGTAGGTCTGGGGTAGGACCCAAATTGGCATTTCTAACAAGTCCCTGATGTTGTGCTGATATTGCTTGTCCAGGGTCCACATTTTAAGAATTAGATAGAAGATACATTCTCCCAAATTTAGGCCTAAATAAGACTCTTTTTACATCATATTTTAACTCAGTAGGGATGCTTGTAATTTGAAGAAAACTTCTTTTCCTTGCAGAATAAAGAGACTTCATAAAAACAAAAATAATTGCTTCCTAATTAACTCTTGCAGTTCTCTTTCTTTAAGGGTTGGGGTGAGGGTAGACCCATATATCAGTTAATTTCTTAGAGGTCATAAAACTTGTAGAAGAATCAAAAATAATATCCTTATAAGTAGCTATAAGGATAACTCATGGGGAGAGTTGCAAGTAACCTTCACCTCTGCTCTAAAATTCCTTATCTGCTCCCCCTAATGGGATTTTCTCTTTTCCTTGTTTGTTTTTCTTTTCCTTTTGTGTTCTCGCTGTGTGTGTCCTAGGAATCAGATGTCTCCAAACAGCATTTCTAACTGAAATTGAAAGGGGTAATGTTAAATTCTGCCAGTTTCAGACTAGGTCACCAAATGAGTCATAGGAACTCCTGCAAACGACTGAATCACACCCCTCTTCTTCCATCAGCCATGACCAGGAAATGCATTTAGCCTACCTTAGAAATTAAAATCTGGAAGCAAAGATTTGTTTTGTTTTGTTTTGTTTTTGGTAGCGATGTTGGTAGTGACATTGGCAAAGAGGAGATCATGCTGAGAGTGAAGGAAAGGGTACGTACAGATTCTACAACAATGCCTGCCTCAGGTGATGGCTTTGTTCTCATTTCAGAGGAGGGAAAGTTAAGTGTGGCTGGCCTCGAGGACCTCTGGGCTCAGAGATTTTCTTCCTTGAAGACTTTGGGTTTTAAATATGTTCCCTTAAGTTCAACTACTGTTTGTGATGTGGTATTTTCTCCCTTCTGAGTTAGCATTACAGATCAACAAAGGCATCTATCTTCTATCTAGGTACTGAAGGACCATGCACTGTGGTTAAAATACCCATAATAGTGTGGCATCCCTGCTAATGTCACTCTTTCACTCTCCAGTTTGGACTTTCACACTTAACGCCTAAGTTTTAACTCTGCTCCAAAATACAGAGAAGAATAGGCTTATTAAAATGGTGTCTGGTAGTTGTACTAAATTCATTTTTATTAAGTTTATTAAGACGTCTCTGCCTGGGGTGCCTGGGTGGCTCAGGCGGTTGAGCATTCGATTTCGTAATAGGTTGTGATCTCAGGGTCTGTCAGTTCAACTCCTATACAGGATTCACTGCTGTCATCATGGAGCCAGCTTTGGATCCTCTGTCCCCCTCTTTTTCTGCCCCTCCCTACCTGGGGCTCTTTATCTCAAAAATAAATAAACATTAAAAAAACAAAGGGCTCTTTGCCCACCACCTTATTTCCAGGTAATGATTGTGGGATACCTCTTGTTTAAAAAGAAATTCTGTAAGTTATATAAGCATATAAAATTTAAAGCATCGAGAATAAGGGAGAGAATGTCAAAGTAGTCTGTCACATTTTCATGAATTTAAGGAAGAGAATGGGAACATGGACTGGGTTATGGGTAGAATTGAGGTTGTGTGGATTTGAGGAAATAGTTGAAGTTTCCTTGTCTTTCTGTGACTCTTAGTGATGCTGGATGGTGTTGGAGGGTCCTGAAACTGGGCCATAAGCATTAATAAAGTCTTCATATGTAAGTGCTCCCTTTTCAAAACAGAAACATTTTATTTCATGTCTTATCATTTCTCCCAGGAGATAGAGCTGAAGGGAAATGCATTTAAGACTCTGCAACATTTCATAAATTGAGGGAAAATTTAATTCCCCTTCTCTTTATCTAAGTATCATACTATGTTAGGCATGGGGGAGCCAAGAAAAATTCATTACCTGTGCCCTCAGTGATTTTCTTTTTTTTTTTTTAAGTTTATTTATTTTTGAGAGACATAGAGGCACAGCGTGAACAGGGGAAGAGAGAGAGGGAGACACAGAATCCGAAGCAGGCTCCAGGCTCTGAGCCGTCAGCACAGAGCCTGACGCGGGGCTTGAACTCACAGAGCGCGAGATCATGACCTGAGCTGAAGTCGGCCACCCAACCGACTGAGCCACCCAGACGCCCCAGTGATTTTCAATTATAGTGGAAAGGTAAACATGAAAACAAAATTATAATATAGTAACCTGATAATTCTAAAGTGTTGAGCATAAGGTCCTATGGTGTCTTTCTGGAGGAGGCTCTGAAGGCTGAATGGATGTTTCAGGCAATCAAGAGGGAGAGGGAGATGCAGGAAGATAGAGGAACATAAGCTAGAGGGGTGTAGAGAAATCTGACTTGTCAGTGTGTCAAAGTGTAAAGAGGACACTGGCAGGAGATAAAACTATCCTGGAAAGTAGTGGCTGTGGCACTTGTGGTCTTATTGTCCATTGAAAAAGTTTTCAAGGTTATCCTGTTGTCACTGGGGAGAATTCTAGAGAAATTGGGTGACAGATACTCCATCTAGCTTTTTCTAGAATTAGGAAAGCATTAGAAGACCACAAGAGGTGGGGTTCTAAAAATGACTCCCAAAACAAGGCAATCCAAGAGGTCTGGTGAGGTGTTGGGGGACACCCGCTGAACCTTTGGAGTTCAAGATTGTGCAATGTGGCTGTATGCTTGGAGACAGGAAGTTGCCACAACCATCACTGATACAACTCTGCAGACACCATGGTGGCGCTCATCCTGCACAGGCCACGCATTTTCATACCTGTTTGCCAAGAGCAACAAGGACAGTAACAGGAAACCAGCCCCGGGATGAAACTGAATGGGGAAAACCATGGAAAAGAGAAGCAGCTGACAACAGAAAGCCAGAGCTTGCACGCTTATGGGCCATCTGGGGAGACAAAGAGGGAACGGCCATAGTGTTGGTTAGGAAAAGAACTAAGAGAATGTGGCATTATGGCAACCAAGAAAGGAGAAAAGCTGAGGAAGAAGGACTTGGATAACAGTGTGAAAATACTGTAGTGCAGTGATTATCAATTTTTTTTCAATTTTTGATCAATTTTTTTAATGTTAATTAATTTTTAAGTATTCTGTATACCCAATATAGGGGTTGAACTCACTACTCTGAGACCAAGAGCCACATGCTCTTCTGACTGAGCCAGCCAGGTGCCTCAGTCATCAATTTTTTTAATGAGATCTTTTCAGTGGCAAACATTTCGTTTACCTCTAGTATTGGGTAAGGCTTTCTTCGCAAGGAACAGAAAATGAGCTTGAAGCTGATGTTTTTATTGATCCACATAATTAAAAAAATTTTTAAATATTTATTTTTGAGAGACAGAAAGACAGAGTATGAGAAGGGGAGGATGAGAAAGAGAGAGAGAGAGAGACAAAGAATCTGAAGCAGGCTCCAGGCTCTGAGCTGTCAGCACAGAGACCCACATGGGCTCAAACTCATGAACCACAAGATCATGAACTGAGCTAAAGTCCAACGCTTAACCCACTAAACCACCCAGGTGCTCCTTGATTCACATAATTTTAAATTGAATGGGGACAAATGTAGTAACAGGTGTTTATTTTTTAAAAATTTATTTATGTTTTTTAATTTTGAGTGAGAGAGAGTGAAAGCACAAGCAGGGGAGAGGAAGAGAGAGAGCATCTCAAGCAGGCTCCACCAGGCCAGCACAGAGCTTGATGAGGGGCATGAATTCATGAACCCTGAGATCATGACCTCAGCCAGAGTCGGACGTTCAACCAACTAAACCACCCAGGCGCCCCTAGAGACAGATGTTTAAATGGTGTCATTCAGCTAAGCCTGTCTCTCACTACTTCTTTTTTTTTTTTTTTTAAGTTTATTTATATTTGTTTTTGAGAGAAGGAGAGAGAGAGTGCGGGCATGAGTGAGGGAGGGCAGAGAGAGAATCCCACGCAGGCTCCATGCTGTCAGCACAGAGCCTGATGCGGGGCTTGAACTCTCAAACCATTAGATAATGATCTGAACCAAAACCAAGGGTCAGATGCTTAAGTGACTGAGCCACTCAGGAACCCCTCTCATGACCTCTTTTGCTTTGCTTGCCTACCCTCTATATGAACAACGTTGTCAGGCAGGCCCTTGAGGAGAAGCTAGGAAAAAATGGACTCTGAGAAAGGAGGCTTAGCTCTTGCTTACCCCTCATGATACCCAACGTAGAGACTCTTTATTTCTTCCAGGATCCCCACATAACCACTAGGATACAGATTTATTAGTCTTTGGAAGGCATATGTTCTGCTGTCTGTCAAACATGGAAAAGTTTCCCCCTGGGAATCATCAGAAGTTAAGATTCTTGTATCCAGAAAAGAGAGAAAGGATTGCAGGTATGCAGATTAACCAGGGTCTTTGACTGGGGAATCTTGGGTTAAAGTTAAATCAGTTTTTCTCAGAATTCCCAAACCAATTCTACCCTTCTGTTAGAAGCCAGTCCTTAAAATTCAGCCCATAGTTATACATGAGGATAATTACATTTTTGGAATGTGTACCTTGAAGAACATGTAATGACAAAAAGCCACTACAAATTTAGTGACACTTAAAAATGAATTTGTTTTTTAAGTTCATGAGAATAGTTTTTACATACATTTTAAAAATGACGTATGGTGATATTTTTCCTCTGCAAGTAATGCTTGGGGAGCTTGTGAACTTGCGAGGCTGTTGCAGTCACTCTGACATCCCCAAAACAAATAAATTGCATGCCTTGAATTCAAGTTCATCATGGAGTCCACGGGTAGCCTAAGCATATTTTCTGGGAGTATTAAATCAAGAGATATTCAGGAAATGTTACAGGACCCATACTCGTTTAGTTTTGGAGGTACTAGTATTAAAAACGGTATCATCAAGGTGGGTGATCTTACTAGGAGCCAAATTGCTAATCCAAAAACTAGGCAAAAAGTACATATATTACGCAGTAAATACATTGTTTTAGTTTACTTTCTAATTCTGTCCTGTTTTCAACCCTTCTATGTGTATATGGTAGCAAATCTGGAAAAAGTTTAACAATAATATGGAATGAGGAAATCACATCTATGTGTAATTACACGTATGTATATATGTGTTTTATATGTGTGTATATATGCATGTACGCATATACATATACATTTACGTATTCATATACATATACCTATCCACCCACGACTCCTCAAGATTTCTGAAGGAAGTAGCTTCCCTTCAGGACAACTTAGAGACCTGTGCCATGTGAAACGTGTTCTGGATATATCCCCTGTCTTTTGTAATGGGACCTCTGGGTGCATTAGTTCCCCTGTCTGCAAAATGGAGGCTGCTTGACCTGTCTTCTTTCTCCCTCACGGGAAATGCTCAAGGTCCACACGTACTGCAGCAGCGTCGCTGGTGACGAACTGCCTTCCTGGCACCTGCAAGCTGTTATCAAGTGGTCCCTGAGTGCAGAAAATTACATTAGGTGCGGTGTTTCCGGAATGACGGTTTTGTTATGGGTCTGCACTATCTTCTGGTGTGGGGAGGGTTCCTCTGTGGTTAGAGCCCGGCCACAGGGTCAGGAATCAGCTCCCAGCAGGAGGAGAGCAGCAGGTGCGCGTGGCCCCTCCCTCTGCGTCCCTCCAGTCCTGCCTTCCGCAGCTGGGGTGCAGCCACTGCTCAGCTTGGGCCACTTCCCGACCAGGCCTCCCAGCTGCGCCTAGCATTGTCCACTAGAAATGCAGCTCTTTGAAACAGAAGCACCAAAGTGAAACTGGTCTTGATCACCCAGGCTGTCCCTTAATCCCTTCTGACACTCTAGTCCCCTAGAAAATCTAGTTTTTCTGCAAAAGAAAGGAAAAACAAGAACCCCCCCCACCCACCTCCAAAGAAACCCTATAATACTGATACTACACTGCGAGGTATTTTCAGTGAGGTTTGAAATGGTGTTTGAAACAGTCATTTTGGTTTCTTGGGCAATTATCAAATAGCTTTTAAGTACCTCTTTTTTGGAGGGCGGGGAGGTTCTGTTCTCAAGTATAGATCCTTCCATGTGTAGGGAAAGACTTTTTACTGTCCTGCTAAATTGTCAGAGGAGTAGGTCTAAAATAATTTAATTGACTTCCTAATGGAATCCAGTTTCATTTTCCCTGTTTTAAGAACTTAAAGTTTTATGGGGTTTGTTACTTTGCTGTTTCAAAGTTTAAGTTCAATTTTATAATTTTATGAGGTTGCAGTTTTTCAAATAAAAATATTTTTTTCAAATAAAAATAAAAACGAGGTTTAAAAAAAAAGTTTTTTTTTTTTTTTTTAGCAAAAAGAACATCTCTTTGTGAGGTCAACGAAAACCTTGAGGCTTTCAGTATACCTTTCTTCAGTTCTCCGTTTCTTTTTGCCAGAATAATTGGATTTAAGAAAACCCTAAAAATTGCTGTAACTTGTCACAATTAGTAATTTTACTAAAACTCTGGTTAAGATCAGCTTGGGTACATTGGTTGACTAGTTAAGGAAACTGGCAGTATTGCTTATTTTTCACAAGTGAGAAGCTACTTTGACATTTGTGAATTCCAAGTATGAATCTCAAACTTTGCGCTTGCTGTGTGTTTGAAATGCTGTGCATTTTCTTTTCTTTTGAGTGCATTTTACCTTATAGCTGTACAAGTAGGGAAGTAATTACTTACAAATAAGTGATGTCCTTACTTAGGAAGGTTCCTGATCATGTTATGGTAGCTTTGATTAAATTTTCAAGTAAGGTAATTATTGTGAGAAGTTCCCAACTTAAAGCAAACACTTCATTAGGTTCAAGATAATTAAGAAAAAAACATAGCCAGTTTATGTCTACAGTCTTGGTCTCTTTCCCTCTCTCGGTCTCCCCCAATTTCTCTTTCTCTTTGTCCTTCTCCCTCCCTCCCTTCCTCTCTCTCTCTCTCTCTCTCTCTCTCTCTCTCCCCCCGCCCCTTCTGGCACTCTGTCTTAGTAAAAGTGCACTAACCTCTAAACCCATCTCAGGATATAACACTGTGTCCAAACTGTTTTGTAGGGAAAAAACACCACAGTAAAATGATGTTGAGGGAATTGCTTTAACGGTGATATTTCACCCTCCTGTGACATTACCATCCCAGGTTGTTTCTCTGTTTTATTTAATACCATGCAACAACAGGCCCTTTGCTAGCTTGAAATGTTGACAGAATTCTAGTGTCTCTGTGTTTTAGGTGAGTGCCAAAACTGTCAACAGGAAGCCTTTCCAAAATCCCCATTGTTACCCAGAGAGAAAACAATGACATGGCCATGTTTTTAATGTTTCAAGAGTATGATTATCTTTGGTCATCACAGGGAAATGGGAGGCTTCATATCTTTAGGAGTTTCCTTATTAATTACTTAAAGTATAAGAGTTCTAGTGCATAAGAGGGGGCAAATCAGGTGCCCAGGCCACTAACTGTAATTAAGAAAAATACTTTGCTTTGGGGAAAGCAGGCTTTCTTTCTAATGGTTCCTGGCAGGCTTATCTGACTCTAGATGGAGGTTTCTAGCACAGATTTCTCTTCCTGTAGTCAGTGAAAATGAATCCAACCTGCCTGGCTTTCTGTCAGTGGATGGAAAGGGGAGGAACTCAGAAATTGGTTTTAATTTATAAACCTCAAGTTGCCTTTTCTTTCGCCATTTTATGATTATCCTTGGCTGCCTAACCCTGTGAGGTGCTTCCTGCAGACGCCATCTGTCCTTGCTGGCACCTTCTGCCCCATTGGCATCTCCTGCAAGCTGGATAGTGAATGTCCTGTCAGTTCTAGAATAGTGATTCTCAAAGGGTGGTTGGTAGTGGCTAGCTCGTGGACTGCACTCTGATTCATTGGTGATGTTCAATCCTACCATTACTGTTTTTTTACTTTATTATATCCCTCATGGTTGCTACATGTTAGTATATTGCTCAGTTGGAGCTTGGTACCATTTTCTGCCTCTTCTAGGACTTCTGTGTTCTCTAAGGGCCAACCACTGTCCTGCTATGCCTTCCTGCTACACTAGGGGTCATATACCCAGAGATTTGCTGTAGTTGGCTCTTAACTACGCAGTTACTTCTCTGAACTGGTCTCACTCAACTTCTCAGTCCCTGGCTCACTCAGCCCTAGCTACCCTGACTGTGCCCCAGACACATCATGCACTGCCAGACACTTGGAGGGATCACTCCTGCACTCCTTCAGACTTTTACTCAGATGTTATCTTTTCAGAGAATCTATTCCAGAATATTCTAACACTACAGCCCCTGACCCATCATGCACATTTTGTTTTTGGCATTGCACATCTCACATAATATTTTAATCATTGTTTATTTATATTACTTGTATGTTATTTACATGCCACTCTATTATCAGTCTTCTTCTTTTAGAATAGAAGATAAATGAACATGGGGATTTGATCTTTTTGTTCACTGCTGTATTCCTAATGTCCAGAGCAATGCTTAGCGCTTAGCAGGTGCTCAGTAAATATATATTTTTTAAAGAACAGATGAATGAATGGAAACCCCATACTTGATACATCTATTGCTTAGTTGAAGTCTATATAAACGTAGCAGAGATGCTATTATAATTTGCCCCATTTAAATTTTGAGTCAAAACTCAGCTTACTCTTTCATTTATGAAGTCATCTGGAATGAGTAGTCCTGGATTTATGTTGATTACATCAAAATAAGATCAGACAGTTGATTAAATACAAAGTATGGTTGTGCTGTAACTCTTTGGGACATTTCATGTTTCAGCTTTATCTAAATCTCAGAATCTTGTTTTTAATTCATCTTCAAATATTTGTAAAATATTGAAATAACTTATTGGGGGAAAGAATTGGTGTTTACTAAAGTGCTTTCTACATATTAATTACTTTTCATAACCTAATTTAGTTCTTATAAAAACAGTGTAACAAATATGTTTCTATTCCTCTTTGAACTGAAATTATGAATATCTATAATCATTATTTCAGGGTTTCAGAAATAATGAGAAAGACCTGATCTTTACGATGTATGCTGCGAAGTAAGGACTTCGGTGAGAAAACAAACCAATGAATTAGATCACCTCCCATTAGTTCATCTTCTGTTGTCTGAATATACCTCTTTTTTTTTTTTTTTCAAATAATGTTTATTTATTTTTGAGAGAGAGAGAGAGAGAGAGAGAGAGAGGAAGAGAGAGAAAGGCAGGGAAGGAGACACAGAATCAGAAGCAGGTTCCAGGCTCTGAGCTGTCAGGACAGAGCCCGGCATGGGGCTTGAACTCATGGACCACAAGATCATGACCTGAGCCGAAGTCAGATGGTCAACCAGTTGAGCTACCCAGGCGCCCCTGAATACACCTCTTAAAACAGGGCCCTGCTGCCGGGGTCTAATTCCAGCAAATCTAGGGGTCCCCGAAGGATGGACGGTCAGGCGAAAGGAAATGAGAGAGCCATGAGAGAGATGTAGTCTGATGACCAAGCAGGTAGTTCTAGCAATTCTGGCATCTTCACCCTGCTGGTCTCAGTGTTTTTATTTTTAAAGGTAGTGAGTTACATTACATCAATGAGTGACACTCCATAGTTTGATCTCTTTAACAATAATGTGTTTTTACCAGCAAGGTGGCAACTTCCTTAATCCTGTATGTTGGTTTCAGGGTAATTAACATATAAATTTAGGGTGGGGGGAGAGAACAGGGTGTTTCCTTAAGGCCTTAATGTTAATTATCTACAAACAGGCCAGGAGTCATTCTGCCTATTCTATAGACTACAATGGGGGAGGTGCAACCCATCCCCAAGATGCAACCTTAAGGTTACTTCTGGCCAGGCTACTCTCATTCAGATGTACTCCATCAAAGCATCCTGCTCCAGGTCCTTCCCTTTTATCTAAATGCCATAAAACAAAAGAGCATTACATTCCTTGGGGCCCATGAGAGTAGCTCAAGAAATCCAAGCCTGAAAAATTATTTAGGAGGTAAGACTAGGCGCCATTTTGGCCAGCGGGAGCATTTCTTCAACCACCTTTTCCACACAGGGAGAGGACTCAACCTATGAGCCTAAAATGGCTCCCAACACCCTGCTGTATCATTCGGGTCCAACTGGCACCCAATGTCCCCCATCCATCTCCTTTCCACTTAATAATCCAGGCTATTTCCCTTTCTTCCTTGTAATATATCCTCTGTTCTGGTAGAGAAGACCTTCGAACCTGCCACACTTTACCTGTTATATACCTGTGTACTAGTTTCTGCCCCTTCTTCAGTGATTTCGTGTCTATTTCCCTTGTGCTGTTCCTTTTGGGCATGAATGCCATTCCCTTTCTTTTCCACTCATCCTCACACTTAACACTCTTAAAGGTCTACTTGAAAACTGTACACTTTGTTTTTCATGATCCTAGCCTACAACAGCTTCTCTCATTTTTCTTTTCCTAATTACTTTTGAACTTATTAGCTGTACCACACAATGTATTAAGCTCTAATTATAGACTGTAGTGTTCTGTAATTGTTTCTAGTGTCAGCCTCACTCTCTGAACAAGATAGTGTTTAAAGAGATTTATGTCTTATACTTTTCTTTTCTCCTTTAAATACTTTATATGGTAGATGTTGCACCTTTGAGAGATGCTTAAAAAATGCTTGGCTTCTCATCCTGAATATTTATTGAGTCCTATTGCAAACCATGACATCATTTTAGGACAGAGAATAAAATGTGGTTTGTCTAACAGTGGTTCCTTCCAGTACCAATCCAACATCAGCTCTATGCATCTTGTCTACAGACATATTTTTGAAAAATCACTGTTAGATTTTGCTTCCCTTTCATGATATCTGAAATTTGAATGCCAGCCACCAAATTGTGAAATATAATTTTGAGAACGGGGCGAAAGGCATAATGTAGATACAAAGTCCTCATCTTCAAAAAGCAAAAGAAAAATGCCAATATAAGAAATTTCAGAACAAAGCACAGAATTTTGGATACTTGGTGAGGCCGAAGAAGTCATTTGTTCCATTTCTAGGGCACTAGCAAAGATTGGACAATGTGTCCTTTACAGCATCAGTATATTTCATTTTTCCATACCGCCTTGTGTTCTCATAAATACTTTGCTGTTTCCTTGAGGGAGATGCCTATAGCATTAAAAGTAACTGGGATGGATTTGAACTTTTGAGGGAGTGTTAAAGACTTAATAACCTAAGATTAGAGGTGGCAAAAAGCGGTATAAGATCTGCAGGTGATTTCAAATCAAGTATTCTGCTGCAAATCCTCCTTTTTGGCAAGATGAGTCTGATAATGCACAATGCTAGTAATTTTGGCAGAAAGGAAGTAAGCTGAGAGATTCAGGGTGTAGAGGAAGCATTGTCTCATATACTGTAATTTCTGTAACTTCTTAGTACAGAATTGTACCATGCTTGGACATAACTCTCACTTACTGGTATGAATTGAATGTTGTGCAGTTGGTCTGATTTTTTCCCCAGATTATCTGATTTTTACAATTTTATAGTTCCCTCTTTTCAGGGTACTCTGGAGATTGGAAGGGGCGTGCATACTCTAGCTTGAGAAACTGTCTCTTTTGTCCCCCTCTGAGTGCAAGCTTAAGCTTTGTGGGCATTCATGGGTCAGAGTGGGTGCAATTTCAAATTTGTGCTGCCAGAATCTGGAAGTCGGATCTGTTCCAAGCAGGGCAGGTGCCACTGGTAGAGACAGGAGTGCATTTTTGCTAGTTTGCAAGCAGAGCAGTGTACTCTGAGACGGGGGCAGGTGGGAAGTGGCACTGCCGAGGTCCTGCAGCGGCTCACAGGTGGCACCCTGTAGGCTAGCAAAGCACAGCAAAGTAGAGCGTGAATGTGTGGAGACTTAGCTCTCCAGAAAGCTTGCATGCAGCTGACTCTGGAAGGCCTGGTGTCAAGCAGGCGCCCATTTGCTGAGCTGGGGCTCCGGGTTGCAGTCTTTAAGGAGCCATCGGGGAGAAAGCTGGAAGACAAGGTTGGTGGGGAATAAAATGAAGACCAACTGTGGAAAGTGGAGCACAAAGTGACCACACAAGCCCCACACACTGATGCTTCCTATATGTCAAGAAAAATCTCTAATCCTTAAACTTCTTAACACTTATGAATTCTTTCAACTTATGGGGTAGGTACTAGTATCACCCCCATTTTGCAGGGGAGGAAACTGAGTCATAGGTTGAGAAGCATGAACAGGGCTATGCATCAACAAGAAACAGAGCTAGGACTTCAACCCAGTCCTTCTGGCTTAATAGTCTGTTCCCTTAGCCTCCATGCCATCCAATGTCCAGTTGCTCAGAGTGGCTGAATCAAATTGGTCCTTACAGCCTTTTGACAGGGCATATAGCTTTGAGCCAGAGAGATAGGGGTTTGAATCTGTCTTCTACTACTTGTTACTTGTGACACTTTGGGAAAATTTCACTTTTCTTAGGCTTGGTTTTATCGTCTCCAGAGTGCGAGAAATGCCACCCCCTCCACAGATTTTGGGGAACAAAGTTGAGTAACAGGTATAGGCTAGTAATGCGGCATCTGGCAAGAAGCTGCCCCTAATCCGATGTCTGTTTTCTTTTTCTCTCTCTAAGAAAGATCTCATCTTCTCATCTCATGGATGTAGAGGTTTATAAATTCCTCTTGACTGGGAATCACATTGCTCCTAGGCACAGTGTTGGGCCAGGCTTCGTTTGATCAGGGATCTTACAGGCTGTGACAGAGGCCGTGTGGCACCTGGAAGCTTCCTGCCTGTTCAGGTTAAACAATCTGGTTGCTCTCTTCTTTTCATTTACAGAAAAATGTCTTGGCAAGTGCTTTTGCTTACAGTTAAGTCCGTGAGGCTTTATATCTGAAACATGTAAACTCATGCTTGCTTCAGGAGTAATAATTGGCAAGCTAAAAAAAATGTGTACATTTTTATAAACATGTCCATTGTCTGTTATTTTTAAGAGCCCTTGCTTTCACTAACTTTGTGGATACTGAGAACTAATTGTAATGACCATAGATTTGAATTTCTGTATGATACTTGATTTTTAAAATGATGCTTGAATTTCAAAGCCTGCTTCACGTTTCATAGCAGCCAGGGCATACAAGCTAGCAATCTGAAATACACAGTCTGCGGAGAAGTCGGGGATAGTCTGCATCATCGTCCACATTAGAAGCATCAACCCACTCCTGGCTGAATAATTCCATTATCACTCTTTCTCCCTGCACCTTTGGCCTTTAGCTGCAAGCTATACTTAAAGCTATAGTTCTACATCCTTTTTTTGTTAGTTAATTTTATAATGCAAATAACACATGTTCACTGTGGAAAAATTAGTTTACATTAGGCACAGAAACATAAGGAGAATAATTCTATTATAATTCCATAATTCTAGAGCTAAACTGTGTTATATTTTGATGTATATTTTGATTATAATTCCGTAATTCTAGAGCTAAACTGTGTTATATTTTGATGTATCTTCTTTGATATGATTTTCTATGTACATATATGCATAGAAATGGGATCGTACTATAAATAGTTTTGTAACCTGTGCTTTTCACTTACCAGTTTATCATGAATATCTTTATATACACACCTACATCATTATTTCTCATAGCCTCATAATATTCCATTACATATTCACAGCAATCTTAATTAAGGTAATCCTCGTCGTTGGGTACTTTGTTCACATTTTTTTCCCTGTTACAAACCGCGTTTTGAATATTGTCTTCAAATGTACATCGGTGGATCTCTTTCTCATGCTGATTCAAAGGGCATGCAAGTTTATCAGGCTTTGGTATATTTGCCAAATACCTGTCCAGAAGTATGGTGCTGATTATATTCCCACTGGCAGTAAATGAGTGTTCCAACACTCAGTGTGATTGCTAATTTTAATGTACCATCTGATGGACAAAGTAGGACATCTCCTTATTTTGTTTTTATATTGCTTAATAGTGAGGTTGATTTTTCTATATATTAATTTCAAATTTTAATTTACCTTTTGTGATTTTTGCCCTTCTATTGGGACGTGTTTTTAAATTATTTTTATTTATTTATTTATTTAAATCCAAGTTAGTTAACATATAGTGTAGTAATGATTTCAGGACTAGAATTTAGTGATTCATCACCCAGTGCTCATATAATACCCAGTGCTCATCCCAACAGGTGTCCTGCTTAATGTCCTTTGCCCATTTAGCCCATCCCCCCCACTCAACATCTCACCAGTAGTCTTCAATTTGTTTCTGTATTTAAGAGTCTCTTATACTTTGTCTCCCTCTCTGTTTTTATCTTATTTTTTGCTTCCCTTCACCTATGTTCATCTCTTTTGTTTTTTAAATTCCACGTATGTGTGAAATGATATATTTGTCTTTCTCTGACTGACTTATTTCACTTAGAATAATACACTCTAGTTCCATCCACTTTGTTACAAATGGCAAGATTTCATTCCTTTGGATTTCCGGGTAATATTCCATTGTGTATATAGAACACATCTTGTTTATCCATTCATCAGTCAATGGACATTTGAGCTTTTTCCATACTTTGGCTATTGTTGATAGCACTGCTATAAATGTGTGGTGCATGTGCCCCTTCGAATCAGCACTACTGTATCCTTTGAATAAGTATTTTTCTTACCAATTTTTAAGAGTTCTTCCTGTTGTAACTCCATAAAATATGTGATATTTTCCTAGTTTGTATTTTATATTTTAAATGTATTTCAATTCCTATTTTTGAATTTTCAAAATTAGTTCAATCATTATATTCTTAGTTTATATACTTAGCAATGAATGTGACATACATAATGCTTAGAAAGACCTTCCTTACCCTTAAAGAAATAAAATATTTATGAGTATTTTGTTCTGGTACTTCCATGGCTCATTTTCCCACAATCATACCTGAAATTCATGTGGAATTTATTGTGTTATGATATGAAGGTTATGTATTAGACTTTGTTTTCAAGTGATTATCAAGTTGCCCCAATATAAGGATTGATTAACCCATGCTCTAAACACTTAAAATGTTACCTTTATCAAATATCAAATTCTTACTATAGTTGTATCTCTTAGGGGTTTTTATTCAGTTCCAGTGGTTTTTCTTCTACTCTTATGCCAGGATAAATTATTTTAATTATTGTAGAAATTCTTCCTTTATTATTACTGTTTTACAGAAGTTTTCTAGATAAATGTAGGGGTTTATTTATATGATGTTTTAAATGGGGCAAGCAGGGAGATTGCGGGGAGTGTATGCTGAGGGTAGAAAAAGCAGTATGGGAAAAACACTGATACTGTTTGCTGTGTGATCTGTACCTGGACTCTGCTGTTGTCTCTGCATTTGTGTATTTGTGAATGTTTCTATAAAAAAAAATCTAAATTGAAATAAATAGGAAAATGTTATTTTAGTTGAAACTGTACATGATTGGAACTGTAGTTCTTTGTTTCTCAGAAACCTGTTACTTCTTTTCTTGTCTCCTTTTATGCTCTTCAGTAAAATGGTAGTTTTTTTTTCATGTATCACCTCTACTTTTATAAACAAACAAGCAAACAAAATCCAAAAATCTTCATGTTCATTGTTTTAGAGGGTTTTTTGGTATCTATTACATTTCCATTGGTTTGGATCTAGGAAAATACTGATTTGTAATCAATTATCTTACTAAACTTTGATTTTTAATTTCTAATTTCTATAACATAATTATAGATTTGCCTTTTTTAAATATGTATGACTCTTTTGTTGTATTTATCACCTAGCACTTAAAACACATGGTTAACTATGGGTGGTGGTTTTGGTTGTCCTTCTCCTGCTCCTCACTTTCATGGGCATGTCTCCAATCTTTCGCCACTAAGCAAGAAGTTGGTTATTCAAGGAAGGCATGCCTTATATTCCTCTTTTGTTAAAGCTTAAAAATCAGAATTCAATGTTGAGTGTTTTTCCACATTTTTAGAGAGGATTCTTTGTTGATCTCTTGATATGATGAATTTTATCAATAGATTTCTTCTTACTAAACTTGTCTCACATGCCAGAGTATACAGACAAGTGGACAGTCTGGATTCTGTGGACTGTTTTACAGAAAGTCCCTAAATTGATTGTACCCTTCCTTGATTTTTCTATTGCAACATTTCTTTGGTTGCTTGAAAGTGAATTTGGGAGCAAAGAAAATGAAAATAAATGGAGTGAAATTTCTGTTTTATATTGGAAGTTTGGTGTACTTATATCGACTAATCTATTAGTCAGTGTTTACTCACTATGTTTGTTTATTTATTTGTTTGTTTTTAGTTTTAGAAAGGCAAAGGGAAAGAAAGAGAGACTCTTTAGCAGGCTCCATGCTCAGAGTGGAGCCCTGTGTGAGACTTGATCCAATGACTTATGGACCATGACCTGAACCCAAATCAAGAATCTGATGCTCAACCAACTGAGTCATTCAAGTGGCCGAACTCAGTATAATTTAGATATAGAAACACTGTGACTTATTTCCTATAATCAGTCTTCTGTCTCTAGGACTACTTTTCCACTGATTTAGGTAAAAAAAAAAATCCTTAATTTTAGTTTGTTTAGGCATTAGAATGGTTTCTGTTGGGTAAGTATTTAATTCTAAGTTTAGCTCTAGATCAAGATTGTGTTTATCCTTTTCAATAAGTTCTGGCCCCTTCCCTAAAAAACTAAATGCCTGTTGGGTACAGGAGGAAGCAGACTTCCTGAATTCACAGTTTACTAGCCACGGCATCTTGGCCTGTAATTTTACAGAATTTGGTGGGAATTGAATGAGTTAATATATTTTAAACAATTCAGACATTGCCTGGCATGCAATAAATGCCTGGTACATGTTTGTAATGATAGTAATGAAATTATTATTGTCCCCATAGCATTGGGGAAAGGGAACTTTGGTTCATATGCCATTTTCCAATTGAGTGTTTTTGTATCGCTCCTCTCTGCAATGCTATAGTCCGTGTCCCTGTGGCATCCCTAAAAGTGGTTTAATGCTCTTGTTCTGTACTCTTCCCATGAGCAAAGAACAAGAATTGCTTTTAGGGGATTTAGCGCTCTTCACCCACTGGGCAGGCACCCAACCCTTGCTGGAGCTGTGGTTCTCCTTAAGTCAGGCTGGGATTCTTATTTCATCCCCAGTTAGGGAAAGCTGCCTGGCAACTATCATCTTTAGTGTCACTGCACCTTTTCTAAACCATCACAGTCCAGCTCTCCAGCCAGCACTGTCAGCCAATCCCCTTTCCTGCTAGGGGCATTGTGGGAGTTTTAAGTTACCTGGAGTGTCACTTAGCCCATGACGGAGAATTCGGGGTGGTATCCTAGACTCCTATTCTGCCTAAAACAGTATTTCTTCCTTGTG
This sequence comes from Paguma larvata, assembly GCA_030068075.1. NCBI lineage: Eukaryota > Metazoa > Chordata > Mammalia > Carnivora > Viverridae > Paguma > Paguma larvata. The sequence goes on from CM057826.1 coordinate 106,093,393, forward strand.
TTGATATGAGGAAATTCAGTGGTGGGGATATATCCCTTCTGGAATTTAAAATGGGTTAGTTTTTCCCTCAGCATAGCTGGTGTTTTAATATTTTCTCTCTTCCCTTATCAGGCTAAAGTAAGTGATTTAATGAGTCTGGGATATCTTCAGAGCAACATGATTTAGAAGGAATAAAAACTACGTTGGATTATTATTTTCAAAACGATGGTCTCCATTATGTGTTTACTGTGCATTCACTGTACACAAATGACAATTTCTCAAGAGTAAGAAAGAAATAGGTTGAGGATGCCTCACATTTAGTGAGTGCTTACTATGCATTATCACAGTTTCCAGCACTTTATCTCTATGAATTTTGTATTCCTTCCAACAGTGGTACGAATCAGGAGATTGTAGTTCTAGTCTACAAATGAAAAAACTAAATTAGAAAGAGAGGTTAGGTAAATTGCTCCAAGTCACATAATAAGTAACAGAGTCAGGATGGTCTTGGTCCTTAAAAGCTGAATTACCAAGAATAAATTATAAATATTATTATAATTAATAGTAATATTTTAAGGTTCGGAGATACCATAATAGAGTGATTTACACTAAATATAAGTGATAAACTGGTGTTCCCTCACAAAATTAAGAATTCTAGCTATTGTTGTGGTTTAAGGAGCTCTTTCCCAAGTAATATTTAAGAATAAAATGAGTAATAACAATATCTCTGATATGGCACAGTATGGTATGGCATGACAGTATTTTCAGATGGCAAGGTTTTAGATGAGCTGAAAACTTAAATACCCTTTTTACTCCAAATTTCTTGTCCTTGGCTACTTAGATTTCAGACCATAAATTTGATTTTATTTTGCAACTTAGATGTCTTACCTTATATTACTTCTTCAGTGAATGAAAGAAATTTTTAAAGATACAACTCCAGCATCCCAAGTACGATTGTCCTTTTGAAAAATTGACCTAATAAACCATTGGGTGATAAAAGATACCCAGATCCGTAGAGAAGAAACTGCCATTTTCCATTTCCACTAAGAAATTCATCTATTAGCAAAATAATCTTTAAGGGGTTTTGCTGTTATGTACCTCCATCACTCATCACCATTATAAATGAAAAGGGAATGAAATCTAATTTCAGGTGCCAGATGGGTACTGACATGAATGGCAGTGATTCAGCTCAGGCTCTAATTAGAGTGACCAAGCTCTGAACAGCTATTGGATAATCATGGGGATCATGCTAAACAGAGGTGAGTCCTCCTCTGTGAGTCAGGGTCCTCTGCTTGTCCATTCGGTACCCTCAGGGCCTTTCAGATTTGCTGAGGAACTTGAAAGCTGCTCAGTGCTAGCAGCTGAGAGTGGGTTTTACAATTAACTTCTTGCTGGCAGAGTGATGGAGTTCATTTTAAAGCTCATTCAACGAGTACTTGAAGAAGCAAGCATCAGAGTGAAAAGGATTTAAAACCTTTGGAAGAAAGATTTGAAATGTCCATTTGACCTTAGAAAAGGCTGTGGAAGAGCTTAGGCCTGGACACAGGAAGGAAAGATTAAATCTTGCGCTACATTCGAGCGTCCTGAGAATTAGGACAGAGTCCTCATTCTGTGCCAGGGAAACTGCAGAATAATAACCCTGGCAAAAGTCTATTTTTAACGAAACATTTTTGCAACATGAGTAAAATCTGAGCTTCCTAAAAAACCAATACTTATTTACTCAAGTAAAGGATAAAGAAAGTGAAGTGAAGTTAATGTTTAGCAAACATCTTCTTTCATGCAGGTATGGTGCCTAGTATGTGCTGACCCTCAGCCCCTCGTTTAGTCTACACTGTGGCCTTGCAGTATTGGTTTCAGTAGTTCCATATATATTGACCATGAACTTGCCGTTCAAAAGGGTTACATTACTCTCCTCAAGGTCACAAAATCAGGAAATTACAAAATTTCTAATACTCTACTAATTGATTTTGTTCTTCTTTTCTTCTCTGAATAAGCATTTATAATGTAAATTCTTCTTCTTCATATGATATCTTAACATCTCTTCTTTTGGAATGGGGTGAACTAAAGACCTTTTCAAGAATGAAAACAGTTAAAAAAACAAAAGGAACCCTATTGAGGGGATGACTTGATTCTGTCTCCCATATGTACAATGAGTAACAAAGAGAAAGAGTATGTTGAAAATGACTGTCCCCTGGGAGAAGGGTATTATAATTTCTGCTTTAATAGATCTTGACTTTGTTGCCTGTTACCATTAACACCCATCATGAAATGATAAAATAGTAAAACTGTTGAGCAGGAAAAAAAATTCAGATTCTTTGCGGAGTTACTTTTCTGCTGTTGTTTTAAAACAACATAACAAGACAACATATGTCTTTAACATAAAAAGACAACAGTATTTTACCTTTGATTAAAAATGTGTTCCTTGGCTCCCACTAAAACTGAGGGGCATGCACGGTTCTCACTGTGTTTGTGTTAATGATGAGCCCTACAGTGGGCTCATTCCCTTGAAGGATGCTAAATGAGTTGTCACTTTCTAAGAGGCGGAGAACTGAGAAGTTTGGGTTTTATTTCTAGTCTTTGGTTTCTTGGTTGTGTTAATTTCCTTGTTTATGTTTCTTTCAATTAACATTGAACTTTTTCATTTTCTGCCTTGTTTTTCTGCTGTTTGTGTAGTCCGCAGGGTATGCCTTCTTGGGTAGCAATTGTTAATCAGAAGAAATGATAGCCTGAGGGTACTGAGTTACTTGGTGTCAGGATACAAGTTGTTCTGTTGAAGCCTCATTAGAAAAACTTTCATCACCTGCCTTAAGTAAGCTCTGCGTGAGGCTCTGCCAACTGTTCGAGTCTCTTTTTATCCTTAACTGGTTTGTTTTCTTCAAATTCTCATTGTATACCATGTAATCTAAAATAATAGTATTATTAGGTCAAAAGTAACTTACTAAAATAAGTCCACTGTAATTTTTCTCAAGGAGGCTATTCACCATGTAGATTTTGCAGGAAACTGAGAAGGGGGATTCATTGCTAACTGATAAATGGAGGTAGCTAAAATACAAATAATAGTATTATTAGGTCAAAAGTAACTTCCTAAAATAAGTCCACTGTAATTTTTCTCAAGGGGGCTATTCACCATGTAGATTTTGCAGGAAACTGAGAAGGGGGATTCATTGCTAACTGATAAATGGAGGTAGCTAAAATACAAATATAAGCCAGACATCTGGCTTATATTACTTTAGTGATGATAGTTTTCCTTCTGCAGCCTAGAGGGAAAAGCTGTATACATAATAGAATCCAGGATCTATGAATTGAATATCTCTCCCTTTCCCTCCTCCTCTTGGTCTCCTCCCTGGCTCCCTCTCTCTGTCTTTCTTACCTACCTACCTACCTACCTACCTATTTCCCTCTATCATCATTTGATCCATCATCTGTATCATGTTTTTCTTGTTTTAACCAGTGGGATGGAATATTTCATCTTTTACAACTGAGCTCATCTCATGATGGAAAGTACCGACTAAGGTATTTGTAGACTCCCTGTCTATGCATATTTCCCACAGCCTTCAATGACAATACCATTCAAATACTTCTCAAATTTAGAAGCACCTAGATGGTAGGCTTTTACTTTAATCTGCTGTCGGACAGAAAAGTATTGAAAAAGAAAAAAAAAACCTCAATGCTTCAGTGAACTCCACCTTCTTTTGTAGATAGTGACTTCCGAAACCTGAGATTTTGTGCAGATTGTCTTGCCATCGTTTTGTTTTCCCTCTTGATGACTCAGGGGCTTTTGTCCTGAGGCTCTCAATGGATCTGTTATAATTTAGCTGGCGATGACACATCCCAGAGGCTCCTTCTATCTTGGCCTCAGGCCAGCAGACTACGCACCATGCTGTCCTATGATTCACACAGCACAACTACTCTAGTCACCTCCCACTGCCCCGGCCTGGAAGGGCGCCCTAATGAGGGAGTAGGAGGGATGCGGTTAGGAAAGTTGTTGAAAAGTAGCTTTTGTTGTAACTTTCCTCACTGCAGCAGGGAGCTCAAACCGGGGCAAGGTATGCTCAAGTAACGGGACTCAACATTTGTGAGAGATGAATTGCAAAGTCCCTGGCCTTTTTTTTTAAAACTTGTGTTTTAGAGAGCTGCACTTATTTCAGGTGGAGGGGGGACACGGCTGGAGAAGGCCACAAAGCATGGAACCTGAAAAGAAATGTAATTTATTTGCTGCTGAATGACTCAGCTGGACTATTTTGAAACAATGGTCAAGGCAAGTGTTGAAATTTTCATATCCTTACCCTTGGAAGTAAAGGATTAGGTTACCTTGGGAGCCACACAATGTATTCTATGTTCCAAAATGTCGATTATTTTATAATAAACCTATACTGAAATCAAAAGTGGCTTGTGTTCTCTTATGGAAGGGTTATCATCTGCACATATTCATTCAACAGACATTTATACAACACTTTCTGGGCATGAAATTCTACAGCCACCTCTCTGCAGGGACAGAGATCTGACCAGTTGTGCAAAAGAGATGAAAGGAACTGCCAGTCCCTACTTTTGTGTTGCTTTTCCTCTACTTGGGGAAAAATAACAGTCTATGAAATGGCATTTGAATAACTTAAAACAAAGTGTTAGTAAGAGCAGAATAACTCAGAACAGACTTTGAAGCCATTAGGTGTATGAATCACTTTCTGCCTCTTCTGGGTCCCACACCAACTATTCCGAGCCTCCATCAGAGCACTTAGTGCATTGTACTATGTCTCTCTCTCCCCCAGTAGTCTGTGAACTCCTCGTGGAGAGAGATTTTATCATGTTTATCATTGTAGCCCTCGACCCTGGCACAGCTCGTTGCATATCTCATGTGCCTAGTAAATGCCTGGTGAATGAGTAGGAGTGACTTTTGTCATCATATTGTGGGAGGAGAAGGGAATAAGATGATGGTTTTGTATGGGTATAAACTACAAAAGAAAATATTTGATTCTTTCTAGTCTAGAGACAAAATGTGCATTGCTTTCTGTACTTCTAGTTAAGAGAAGCAGTCAATTTGGCACAACTCAGTAAAAAATGTATTGAGCATATGTTCAGTTGTGATTGTCCACACAAACATGAAACTCTACCTTCAGGAGTCTCAGAGTCCAGAGTGGCAGTGGCCGTGAGACAGAAATCATTTCAGTATAATTTGGCAAATATACTATTGAGGGCATCCAGGAGGCATTAATGGAAGGAGAGATCAGTGGCATTGGTTCAGGCTGGCAGTGCGGGGAGGGCTGGGGATGTTGTGGAGTCAGGAAACTCTTGTAGGAGGACTTGACACTTCAACTGAGCCTTGAAGCAGGAGTAGCCAAGTAAAGATGAAATAAAGTGGATAAGGGAAAGAGGAAGGGGAAGAATTGGTCAATAAGGACATCAAAGTGAGAAACAGCATGGAGCACATGGGCAGGTACAATGGTTCAGTGTAGCAAGTGAGTGACATATAATGTGTGGAGACACAAGTAGGCAGTATTGATGTCAAGGAGACCTACTAGCAGGTACCTACAGAAATGGTGTAGATAGAAATTTGAAAGGATCTACTTGTCCTAGGCTTGTAAGATAGAGCTGAAGAATGTTTGACAGGTACTTTAGGAGGGTGTGATCACTGATTGAGTATTTGTGACCAGGGAATGGGAAGAGGTCAGGAGTTTGGCATGACTGCCGGGGTGGATGGTGGTACCATTAACTGAGGTGGGGGGGAGAGAATAAGAGGAACATATTTGAGATTGAAGAAAGAAAAAAGGCTGAGTTCATATATGGACATGTATTCGAGATGCATATGGATCTTCTAAGGAATGTTGTTGAAATGTATAAATTTGAAGCTCAGGAAAAGTCATATATATGTATGTATTTATATGATTAACATATAAGTTACTAGCATACATAGGAGTAAACAATGAAAACTAATAGGTTGCCGAGGTATATTATGTAAACCAGAGATTCCCAAGTGCCAGTCAACCATCAAGTGCTTTGAAAGCTCCCTGAATATTATGTAGAGAATTGGTCCAAAGCGAATTCCTCCAGGAGCACCTGAGTGGCTCAGTCAGTTAAGCATCCAACTCTTGATTTCAGCTCAGGTCATGATCTCAGGGTTTGTGAGTTGGAGCTCTGCTTTGGGCTCTGCACTGACAAGGTGGAGGCTGCTTAGGATTCTCTCTCTTCTTCTCTCTCTGCCCCCACTCCACTCAGTTAATCAGTCTCTCCCTCTCTCTCTCTCTCACACACACACATACACACACACACACACAATAAATAAATAAACTTAAAAAAAATAGATTCCTCCACATCGTGGAGGATCTGATGCATTAGTGGAGGGTTAGGAATCTGCATTTTATGGAATTCCTTGAGTAATTTTGATATACACTTATGTTTGGGAAGCAGTGATAAAGACTAAGAGCAGTGGTATCATCCATGTTTAAGGGGTGGACAAAAAAAAAAGACTCCACAAAGTAGAAAGATGTAAAGCAATCAGCCAGCAGAGAGTAAAACCACAAAACACAAGGGAGGAGAGGGTTTATAGAATGAACAAGGGACAATTTTAAAGTAGAGAGATCTAGTCAGAGAATTTGACTAGAGAATTTGGCAAGTGCTTATTATATTAGGCAATATGGTGGCCTAGAATCTTTAGAGAAGGAAGTTCAAGAGTAGAGAATTTGGAAAGTGTTTATTATATTTGGCAATATGGTGGCCTAGAATCTTTAGAAGAGGAAGTTCAAGTGTAGAAGGAGTAAAACTCGGTTGTAGTGGTATGAGGGGCGGAGGTAGGAGTAAAGAGGTGGAGAAAGTGACTTTAATAGACATTCTTTCAAATCATCTGACTATGGAGAACAACATTTGGAGAGGAGAGATTATAGGGTAAAGGAAGATCTTTTTTAAAATTTTTTAACCAGAAGAGAGACTCAAGAGAATATTTAGAGTTTGAGGGAAGAGGCAGGCAGAACAGAAAGGGGGACAGAAGGTAGAGAGTAGGTAGAAGACACAACTCTACATGAGTTGTGTCATCCTTTCAAGAAAATAAGTGAAAATGAGATGGGGTTAGAAAGGAAGCTGAGATGAAGTGTTTGATAGAATGTTCAGGAAGACATTAGGAAGAGGATTTAAATCATTCAAAAGGTACAAAGATTTGCTGAAGCTAATCCAAGTTAAAGAGTTCAACTGTTCATTTATTATTTTGTGAATATTTTTATTGCAAATTGTGACAAGTATTTCCTCACCTATGTTTTTTCCCCCAATTTATAATGCAAATGAAAATATTTTGTAGTTTGAGCTCTTGTTGGTCCTACAAAACCCAAATCTCTTGCTTATAGATTCCTAATTTGCATTTGTCTGAGTTCCATATGTTTTTTTGTATTATTGGAAACTAGCATATGGGGAACCTTAGTTTTCTAGGTGAAGCAGAGCTTGAAGATTTGTGTGTGTGTGTGTGTGTGTGTGTGTGTGTGTGTGTGTGTGTGTGTAATAGTCACCATTACTGAGGTTAAAAGAAAAAGAGAGATCAACTGATACCCGAATGCAGGAAGAATAGCAAAGTCAGTGAGCAAGAACTTAATTAATAATATTAATATTCCAGCTAAGCTTTTTCCCAGTTTCTAGATAACCCAAAAGACCAAGTCTAGATAGTTGAATGAAACAGCAAAGTTGGGATATTTCACTGAAATGAATGGGCATGCATTCCACTAAACTCCTAGAACAATCACACCAACAAAAGCTTACCACTTAAAGGATGCTTTGAAGTAAGAAGAATAATGACCTGTTTCAAATTCACTCATGTACTTTGTTTTAATTTGACTTTTAAATGTTAATTTTTCCCAAATGTTGAAAATTTAAGAAGCTGGAGAATATAGCAAGAAAAGTAGAAACTTCTATGATACTAAAACCTAGATACAGCTACTAATATTTTCCTTTATTTCTTTCCAGTTTTGGTGTATAACTTTTTATAGGGACATCCTATATCTACAACTTTGATCCTGCTTATGTCATTTAACATTATAGCAGAAATATTTTTCCATGTAATTAAAAATACCTTGTATGATGTATATTTTTCACTGTAGAGTATATTATGAGGTTTTTCATATTTTATTTAACTATTCTCTTACTTTTGGACATCTAATTTGTTTTTAAATTTTCATTACTATAAGTAGCATTGTTGGGAACACCTTGCATATAAAGCACTTGGCATATTTCAGGTTACTTTTCTGAATTACTGTGTAAAAATATATAGCACCATTATAACTTCTGGTAATTACCAAATTTCTTTCTAAAGAAAGCTTGTAAGCAATATATGAAATGCATAGTTAATCATATACACAGCATTATCAGGAATTTTTTATTTTTTAATTTTTTAAACGTTTATTTATTTTGAGAGAGAGAGCAGAGTGCACACATGAGTGGGGGAGGAGCAGAGAAGAAAATTCCAAGCAGGCTCCACACTGTTAGCATAGGGCCCAACATAGCCTTCAGACTCATGAACTGTGAGATCATGACCTGAGCTGAAATCAAGAGTCAGACACTCAACTCACTGAGGCACCCAGGAGCCCCTCAAGTATTTTATTTTAAAAAAGCCTTAACTTTGCTCATTTGTAGGCAAGACAAACTGAAATCTTGGGATTTTAATTTTCGTTTCTTTAATGAATATTACAATTAATATTTTCCACATTTGATAAGATTTTATTTCAAATTTTATACCACCTAGTAAAATGATTTTTAATGGACTTATACTTCTGTTTTTAATATATTCTACTGAGTGGTTTCTTTGGGTTCAGCATTATGTTAAGCCCTGTGGTGAACGTAAAAGAATGATAATGAATTGCTTTCAACCTTAGTAATTTGTATTTTATAATCATATAACTTGGAAAAGGTCTTAAAATGTGCCTTACTCAACTCACAGTTGAGGAAACAAATATTATACCCATAAAACAGTTAGGGACAGCATGCAAGATAACAGATAATATCATGGTACAGTAATAGCCTTTTTATTGGAATTCAGAAAAAGTGAAATCTAGGTGAATTGCAATGTCAATTGTCATTAGAAAGAAGGACCTGCTGGACTTTGAAGAATAGAAGAGTTCAGGGCTAGGAGGGAAAATGAGCTTGTCACAGTTGCTGGAAGGATTAGAACATTCAGACTAGGGTGAAGGGTTTGTGGGTTGGTATTGGGGCATAGAGTGTGAGATGAGGTCACATTAAATGTGTACCTCACAGGCCACCTGACCCCTGTGGTTGAGACCCATTACCCTGGCTTCTGTGAGGTAACCGAAGGGTTCCTCTAAAGCCTGAGCTGCAACTTAACTATCCAGGGCCATCCTTGTGTTAACAACAGATTGTACAACTTCAGCCAGAGCTAAGGTGTTGAACTCTGCTGGACTCACTGACAGATGCCTCTGAGTTGCCCTGTGGAGTGAGTTTTAGGAAATTCAGTGTACAAGGCAGCATTCCTGTGTTGTTCCAGGTAGTCCTGTGACTTTAAGCAAATTACTTACATTGCTGTACCTCAGTTTCCTCATTTGTACCACAAACTCTTTCTAGATCTGAGATTATATAGTTTCTAGCCAGAGCTCAGGAAGGGACAGCTTTCACAGGGCATGTTGGAGAAAAGAGGCAGGGTATAAATAGCAGGCAAACTGTGGTCACCATCAGATACATTCCAGGAAGGAGTCCCTTCTCTTAATTTATATATTTAGAAAGTACGAGGAACTATCAGGGACTTTCTTTCTTTGACTCTGTACACATTTAGCCAAAGGACACTGAGGCAAGCAAGTATCCATGTTACCTGTCATCTGTGCGGACAGGGTGAATTAGTGGGCACTTAAGAGCCTATGGGATTAACTTAAACTTCCCCCTGAAAAATCTTCTTTTTACTCATATATTTCTTTTCTTTTTACTTTTTGAGTGTTTGGTGCTTGAATTGCTGCCTCTTGGTTACTTGCTTGTACATATTTTGGTGTGATCCTGGATAAATTGAGTCTGTTTTTATTGTACTTCTTTGGGTTGTCTTTTACAGTGATCAGAATTCTTTTTTTTTTTTTTTTTTAATATGTGCCATATTTATTTATTTATTTATTTGGATTAGAATTTTTTTTAATTTTTTTTTTAGCGTTTTTATTTTATTTTTTGAGAGACATAGAGACAGAGTATGAGCAGGGGAAGGACAGAGAGAGAGGGAGACACAGAGTCTGAAGCAGGCTCCAGGCTCTGAGCCATCAGCACAGAGCCCGATGCGGGGCTCGAACTCACAGACGGTGAGATCATGACCTGAGCTGAAGTCGGCTGCTTAACCGACTGAACCACCCAGGCACCCCATGGATTAGAATTTAATCTGGGAAAGAGACTGTCTATCCTGGTTTCATTCTGATGTTTAATTTATATAGTCCCAGAAAGATTACCTTTTTTTAAATTAATGCATCTGAGTGGTTTTATAATTCAGCAGTCACTACATGAAGTGACTTACGTAGCAGAAAAAATGTTAGTTACAAAAGAGTGAAGAAAAGCTCCTCTAAATTACATAAAATATAGTCAGTCTCTCTAACATTTGCAAGTAATTAGTACCTTTTCACTGATATTTAGGGCGTCACCATGCATTGGCATATTTGATGTTTAAACGAATAGAAGCAACTTACGTTGGCAGGGAACTTTATAGATTCCAGAAAACTTTTTGGCACACTATCTAATTGATCCCTATAACAAACCCATGAGGTGGGTTGTGGAGATACTGTTATCTCCTCTTTACAGAGAAACAAGCCACTGATAGGGGAAAAAAGAGAAGGGATTTTCCGAATACAATCCAGCTTGTATGTATGACACATTGATGAAAGTGGAACTTATTCCTTCTGATGCCCAGTTCAGGGCTTTTTCCACTCTCTAAGCCCTTAATCTCTAGGAAAGAACCTGTCTTAACTCCCTTATCATTTTATCACAGTAGAGGAATTTATACAGGTGTGCTAGCTCAGGCTCCATCTCTGAGCGTTCCAGCACCATGTCTCTTACCTTCCTCTTCTCTTTTTATTTTTACCGTGTTCTCCCTGCAGGAGCTGACTCTTCCTTCTCCCTAATTAACTTTTATGTGGAAACTCCTTTAGTAATGAAATTGCATGTGCGAGTGTTCTCTCACCTGGTTTTCTGTTTAGTGCACCTGGAGGGAACAAGCATTTCTGCTGTCTCATGGCATTATCTTTGCTGAGGGAAGAATTCGTAGGGACTAAGATAACCGCCTTCCTGAGAGTAAACCATTTTTGTTTTTAAATCAAAGTTCTTCGGGCGAAGCTTTGCTATTTGCAGAAATTACCATTTGTTGATCGTTAAAATGCACTGGTTCATGATATTGGTATCATTGCATGATGACAGCGTAGACAATCATCAGAGTCAGAAAAATCAGGTTTGAATCCTGGTTTTGCTATTTAATGGGCGTTTCGCTTCTTAGAGCTGATTTCTTCCTTTGTGCAGTGGGGATGATACGTTAATGATACCTACCTCACAGGTTATTGGGAGGATTAAAGATAAAAGATATTTTTCTTATGATGAAATGAGTAGAAAAGGGCGATCCTCTTCCAGGGCTGCGGATCCCATTTTTGTGCCATGTCTCCCACGTCTCATCCTGCTCTGCTGTCCTCCTCGCTCTCCTCTAGGACACTTTCTGCTCTGCGAAGCTGACCAGTGAGGTGGACAGCAGCAGCTTCCCTGGTCCTCTGGCTGTGTTGCATTTGGCCAGTGGGGAATCCCAGCAGGAGATCAGAGAAGGATGAAATCCTATTCATGTCCTTATCTCCTTCCTTTCAGGGTCAGCTGAGGCTAGCTGTGTCCCCAGAGAATAACATTTTCCAAGGCAGCCCACTCTCTGACACTCTACTTCTAGGTATCAGTGACCCACCCCTCTCGTTGTCCCTTTCGAAGGTGGTAGAAACTCCATTATTGCTTGTTCCAAGAATTTCACTTAGCCTTTGTAGATTCCTCTACCCTATCATCTTCTTAAATAATCTCTTTACTAAACCCTCCTTGAAGTATCCTAATATGAATTTTCTGTCTCTTTACTCCTGGGACCTTAACTGATACATTATTCATTACTGCTTAATTGAGAGTACATTTGCCTAGGTCTGTGTTACTTAAGGGAGTTTGGCACATTTAAAGGAAAAAAATAAGAATGGGTTCTTGTTGCTTGCCGTTTGATAATTAGAGAAGAAGGATGATGATGATGGTGGTGATGATGTGAGTCAGGCACTCATCTGGACACTGTTTTATGCATATTAGCTCATTTAAACTCAAACACACATGAGTATTATTATCTCCCTTTTGTAGCTCTCAAAAAAGGTCAGAAGGGTTAAGTAACTTGCTGAAAGCTTCACAGAATGCCCTTCGAGAACTGAAATCCTAACCTATGCCTACTTGGTTTTCAGGCTCATACTATTTTAGCCAGACTCTGCTCCCTCTCAAGTATACAGGCTGAGAAAGGCCAGCGCATCAGTAGTCATTTCTCAATTAAACCCATTTTCCTACTCACATTTCTATGGGAAAGTCTTTAAATGATGTAAAGGCAAATTTGTTAAAAACTTGATTATTTCATCAGATCTTATCAGGTCAATTCCATGATTTATCTGATTTGACTGATTTGTTAATTTAAAAATATTGACTTACTAGCTCACCAGGGGCAGCTGACTATTCCCTGGTTGCCCCTAAAAGTACCCATTAAATACTGAGTAATTAAATATTTTGAATGAGTTTTTCTCTGAGAGCGTATAACCTTCCCACAGCTTTTAGTTGGATTTTATTTTCTCCCTAGGTGTGGAATATTTAGTTCTCAGTTTATATTATTTCTGTCCACTTCTTAAATTGATTCTAGGTGGGTAATGCAATTTCACATTTTCTGAGAACTTATAAAATGCTTGGGATTATAACCAATCAGGAAGGGTGACTAAATTCCTGGAGGTATAATAGCTAAGAACTTTGCATCTGTGAATCACCTTTTCCTACCATCCCCCACTCTCTTAAAAGTAATCCACAAATCCACACACACTCCAAGAGACCATATTTATCCTAGCAACTTATATTTGATTGTGGACGTTTCTCTAACCTCAGGCAAGTATTTTCATTAATTCTGGAAGAAGACTTTGTGCTTTAGTGCCCTTTGGGTCTCCCGAGTTGTGCCTTAGAATAGCAGTAATAAACTGGATTTCTCTGATTCTAGTAATACCTTGCTGTTGTGGGATCTCCGGCCTCCCTGAAAGTATCTCCTTCTTAGTGTCATACATCTTTAGGGGGAATTTACCTATGTTCAAAACAAGTCTCTTAGTCTTGTGAATCCACCATTGCAGGTTGCTGGAAACTTTGGGGAAGATCTCTCTCCACTGGTGTGGGGGGACCAGTGGTTTCCCCTGCTGCTGAGGGCTGGCCTGCTCTAGGGATCCACACAGATGCTGTGGTCCTGGAAGCCCTCTTCCATGTGTTTTGTGTGTGTCTGTTTTTTTTAAAGTTTATGTAGTTACTTTGTTTGAATGTATTTATATTTTTGTATGTATAATTCACACAATTCTGCATTTGAGATTTTTCAATCATTTTAGTAAAACAGACTCCTTCAGACCTTGCTCAATTATTCTTTTCCCTAAATATCAGACATGAGTCCTTTGAGAAACTTAGAAGAAATTCAAATGATAGAATACATGCTGTGGTTAGAATCAGTTTGTTCCTACAATGTCAGCCTACATCTACATTGTCAGCATTTTTGTGTTTTGGTCAAGCCTCTTTGCTTGATCCCCTTTCCCTTAGAATGACTTCTTTCCTAAAAGGCATTTCAGCCCACATGCAAATATACCTGGTGAATATGTACATCATGCCCAGATTCAGCTGAATATTAGAACAATATTCTATTTGCTTTTTCTTCAAAACTCAAAATAGAGAGTCTCCTTCTTAGTGTCTCCTGGGAAGTGAGGTAAAGTAATAAGGCTGTCGTGTCATTCAAGTGAGAAGTACCCTGGGATATTCTTAGAAAAAATTGTTATTGCTTGACCAGGTAAACTGTTTCTTCCAACTGTTTCTTAGACTATCTTTGAACCCAAAGAGTAGAGAAGTCACTAAATTGACTGAAGAACCATGGTACTGTGGATTATTGCTAAAGGTGAAACAGGAGGCCCCACCATGCCATGGCCAGAAGGCTTTCAGATGTAGTGTAATTCCACTGGTGGTGGCCAAGCCTACCTTCATGAATCCTTAGTGGAAAATGGAGGGGTCGTGGCTGTACCAGACAGAATCAGCACACACACAGTTCAGCATGCATCTTCATCGCATACATGTAAGTTTAAGTTGTGGCTACCATACCTATTTTTTTTAAGCCACTAGAAATGTAGACTGGAATATTTAATGGAAAACAGATGGTACTTGAAATCTCTAACTTACATTTAACCAAAGCTGTTTTGGAAAGGCTGCTTATGTGTACTTTATTGCTTTAAACACAGCCCCATTTTAGCTTGTTGTGCTGAATAATTTAAGAATTACTGTCCTAGTCTAAGACAGCATTTCGAAGTGCACGTGTTAATCATATACTTGATTAAACATTTCCTTGCCTTTCTCTTCAGAATTCAGTTGGCTTTTGAGTGGATAATTGTTGGAGTGAGCTCAGTGACATTGGAAACAACTCTTGTCCATTTGAATTACTTAAAACACCACCATGAAAAGAAATACCTGTGATTTGCTTTCTCGGAGCAAAAGTGTAAGTACTTTTTGTTTTTATTTCTTTTCTAAAAACGTGTACACACACGTATATATATTTTTTAACTGTTTTCTTTAGATTTTAATACTGTACTATCATGATCAGGTTTGTGGGAAACCCTTGGTTAACTTTCAGTTTTTGGACTGTATGCAGCTTATTAACAAATGAAGACTTGTTCGTCTGTGTGGCCTGGTTGACATTTGATGGGAATTCTGTTTCAGTCGGTTTACATGCCTTACCATTCATTCATATAAGCCTAATGGTGTGATGTTGGAAACTCTGATATTTGGAATGATGCAGAAATTCTCTGATTAAAAATTGAAACTGAAGAAACTTAAGTCTTGTATATTGAATTTTCTGGGCAAGCCCAAAAGGATAGACTGAGTTTATGTTGCTTCATACTTTATTCTGTCACATTCCAAAAGTTCACTTACATGGTGAATAATGTGAAAACTTGATCAGCGTGACATGACTTCCATGAGCTGTCTACCCTAGCATATGTCTCTGATTTTCTTTCCTTCAGAATTTTTTAAGTGAACGTCTTCAGGGCCCTGATGTAGAGTAACCCTTCTTTCCGTTTACCTATTGTTTTTAAGGTGCCAAATTAGTGATGAATTTTAGATCTGTATTAGCTTATAAATGAAAGCATAAGCAAACAGAGCAATCTGAAGAAAGCTACACAAGGCAAGGATGAAAGTAGACTGTTAATTTCTATGAGGCAAGCTCTGAGAACATGTCCCTTTGTTCGTTTACCCAAGGGGAAAAAAGGCATCCACACAGATGCAGTTGTGACGTAGGAACATTCATTTGAAGGCATCAGAGAAACCACAAATGCAAACACATTTCTCTAGTATGAGAGTGCTTTGTGTTGCAACCCGTGATTCTTTTGTGACTGCCTAAGGCCATCTCGGATTCTTTCTACAGAATAACGATCAGGCTTTTAAGGGTGAGCAATGCAGGAGTATGTGGTG
The DNA here is from genome assembly GCA_030068075.1 of Paguma larvata. NCBI lineage: Eukaryota > Metazoa > Chordata > Mammalia > Carnivora > Viverridae > Paguma > Paguma larvata. Next base: position 106,109,053 of record CM057826.1, read on the forward strand.
AGGGAAGTCTAATGTGCTCAGTAGGGTTTCTTAGAAAATGAGAAGGTGCCCAGGAGTGTGCTGATTCTTGGAGTACAGAGTGTGTTTAATAACTGACCATGGAAATTGAACAAACTCTGAGGGAATGTCTAAATTAATTTGTCTTCCTGGTTGGTGTTTGGTTGTGTGGATTATTAGATAAAATAAAGGGCCGTGGCTTGGATCCTGGAGTCCTTTCACTCATCATATAGTTGTTCTTTATGATACGAGGTGACTTGCATATGAATTACCAAACTGCCAACACATCATTCCGTTAGAGTTTTTTTTTTTAATTTTTAAAGTTTATTTATTTATTTTAGAAAGGGTGGGGGAGAGAGGCAGGCAAAGAGAGGGAGAGAGAGAGAACAGGCCAGAGAGAGACAAAGAGAGAGAATATCTTAAGCAGGTTCTGTGCCATCAGCACAGAACCCCATGTGGGACTCGAACCCAGAAACTGTGAGATCATGACCTGAGCCGAAATCAAGAATCAGATGGTTAACCTGCCGAGTTACCCAGGTGCCCCTGTTACTGAATTTTTCTTACTATGTTAAATATGAATGTAAACCATTTACATCATGCTTCTTTCTTTCATTAAATTTCAGTGCCATGCGATATGAAAAAGTGTAAATGCAAAGGGGATAGTATTTTGGACAATTAAAAATATATTACTAAACATTGTCTTGGAGAAAAACATTTTAAAAGCAAATGATTAACTGAACTGTGACTTTAAGGAACTGTGAGTGTTTAATGCTGCTAGGAGATTTCCTCTTTATGTTTGCTTAATGCAAAAATTTTCATCTTGGTGGAAAGGCTCATGATTCCCAGATTACCAAAACGTGAGTTGCCTACATGGGTCTAAATGTAAACAGGAGAGCTCTCGTTTCACTGCTTCTTAGCTTCTTGAAAATCCACTGGCATAAAGAAAGTGCTTCCATCTAATTAAATGACTCTAGGTAGGAGAGTGCTGTTTCTCAGAGAAAAGAGCCACACACTTTTTGCCTACTTAGAAGTTGTCATAGAGTTTCAAAAGTGCATTTTGCACTCTTCTAGAAAAGTCATCCCCCACCAAGTTTTTGCCAAAACAAAATCCAAGGTTATACACTTAGAGGCAGATGTTTCCTATTTTTGATGAGGAAAATTTTTAGAATTAATTTGGTTTAGGATTTGAGAATGTTTTTCCTTGGCACTATGACATTTAAAAATCCAAAGAGAATGTTCTAAATGTTAAAACAGCCTCTGCTCCTCTCTGCAGGTCTCTACATGTCTTGTATGTGTCATTGTGAAACTTCAGGCGTACGAAAGAGCAGGAAAAAAAAAAGATCATCGTTAGACAATTACTTTATTTTTTCCTGAACACTTAAAGAGTGTTCATATTTTTTCCTGTCACACTCAAGATCTGGTGCAGTGTTCCTTTTAATGATTAATGTTCTGGATTCTTCACTTATTTGGAAGAATTCCATGAAAACTTTTGGATATAAAAATATAAATAAAGTTCTTTTTTCTTAAAGTGACATTTTGCTAGTTTGGGAGGATAATTTGTGGTTTTAGTGGGTAAAAATGGGAGGAGCTCATGTGGATAGTACACAAGCGAGGCATGGTCCCAATGGCTATTGTCTTTACGGTCTCCTGTGGGAGACAGACGTTCATCAAAGAATCACACTCGTATGTGTAAAGCACTGTTTCTCCAATGTATTACCTTCCTTAGGGAAAATGCCTTCAATCTGTCTTCATATATAATGACTACTTTCTCCATCCTAGAATGTAACCTTCCTGAGACAGAGGCTTTGTTTATTTATTCATCACTGTATCTTTAGCTTAGTGTCTTTCACATAGTAAGTAATCATGTAGTAATGGAATGAGTGAATGGGTACTCCAGGTTATCTGCTGAGAGAAGCGTCCTAAAGACGTGGAAAAAAAGGGTATCTCCAGGGTAGTCTGTGATCTGAAGGGTTACTTAGCCTACCAAGGTAAGGAGGAAGCTTCCAGATGGAGCTAACTTGGTATGTAATGGCTGGGTAGTGTTAGGGAAAGTGGTGGCTTCAAGGTCGTGAACAAAAACTAGAATAACTAATCTGCTGACAACTGTAGAGAGGTAAAGAAAGATGAACATATTTAAGAGATATTTAGGAGGAGAAAAATGATAGGTCTCTTTTTGGAAAAGTATAGGAGATAGGGTCTAGGGGAGAGGAAAGTATGGAAGGTGACTTCTGGGCTGGTAGTTAACTTAACAGAATGAATACAGTCCTTCCACTGTGGTGGAGAGTCTGGGTGTCCACGTGGGAGGGAATGGAGAGAGGCTAAGTCTGAGTCCACAGCTCTTGAGATTTGGATGTTTCAAGACAGAGGAGTTTGGGGAGCAATTTTATTTAATTCACACAACAGGTAGATTGGGAACTTCAAGTAAACTATTAAATTTATACTCCAAACTGTTAATTCAATATGGAAAATAGAGGGACAATTTAGTTGAAGTTTCTTAAAAAATCCTGCAAGCTAACCTCAAGCTGTGTTACTTCACCAGATTCAGAAAGGAAATACAGTGACAATTATTTCTAATTTGGTTTTTAATTTACTGGAAAGAAAGACCATCCATTCTTGCAAATTATTATGTGTAGAGAATTTCTGAGAAATAGCAGCCTGAAAAATATTCTCTTATTTCATTATGTATAAACAAAAGAGGACTTACACTAGTTGAATTCTGAAAACTTTCAAGCATCAGCTCATAAAAACAGGTGTTTCTTTTTTCTTCACTGTTTCTGATACTATTATGTGGTTAGTTTTGATCTATACTTTTATTTTTTAAAAAATTTTTGATGTTTATTTTTGAAAGAGAGAGAGACAGGACACTAGTGGAGGAGGGGCAGAGAGAGAGAGGGAGAGGGAGACACAAAATCTGAAGCAGGCTCCAGGCTGTGAACTGTCAGCTCACATAGGGTTTGAACCCACGAATCATAAGATTATAACCTGAGCTGAAGTCAGACGCTTAACCAACTGAGCCACCCAGGCACCCCTGATCTATACTTTTATATTGTCCCTGAACCAAGTAAAATATATAATTTTAAAATGTATTATTATTTTATTAGAAACTAATTCAAATTTAAATACCATAAACTACATTAATTTAAAGTAAATAAAAGCACTTATCCTGCTAATTGAAAACATCTAAATGAATCAAATATCATTAATATTATCAAACATTATTAGGATGAACTTATATGAAAGCTTCTATGATAAGTGGACCTAAATTTTAAAATCTTAAAATAAACTCTTTATCCTATATTATTAAAATATGAAGCATTTTAAATTTTGCTGTTGTGGTTCACAGATTTTCTAATGACATTTAAAGAAGTCCTCAATTTAAAAAATGGCTAGACCAAAACATTGCACATTAAGTGAAAATATCAAAAACAAATAATTTAAGCTTTACATTCCTGACTTATGTAACTGTTCCAACTGTCGGCATCATTAGAGTACATGGTATTAATATTTATCTCTCATAGAAAAAGGATTTCACCAAATTTTACAGGGCTTATAGAATTTCTTGTATATAATGTCTGCTTATAATAGGAAGAGAATTTAAAGATCTTCTGATGCAACCCTTTATTTTGCTGATAAGGAGATTGAAACAGAGGTCTAAGGGAATGAAATAAATGACTTGCCTGAGAGGTAGCTTGGTGTAGTTGAAAAAGAAAATATGACCTTTGAAATCATACAGAATTGGGTTCAAAATCTGGCTCTTTAAATTTTCCAGCTTTGGGATGTTTGACAAGTTACTGACTGTATTCTAAAGGGTGTTAGGGAAATGATACTAACACACAATGTTTGGTACATCAGAGGTATAGAAACCTCATTAGAATGAGTTCTATAAGCCCTGGCCTGTAAGTGAGAGAGACTCCCTGTGTTCTTTCCTCTCTGTGATTCTTAAAATGTGTCAAAGATGGGATTAAAAAAAACAATACCTCTCTCTTACTGGCTTTTCTCGATTTCAAATGCCTGAAAAATGCCAGTGTTGGAAAAACCATGTTGTCCAGATGAAGTCCTATAAAAATTAAGGCATTCAAGGAAAAACAAACGAAAAATATAAAGTAAAAAAGAGGTGATCATTTAGGTATCATCTATTCTTTAAAAACTCTGGATTTTCTGATTAAATAATAATTACAAATAGAAAAAGAAGGAAAGCACAAACCTTGATCTGGCAGCTAACCCTTTTCTTAAAGTATTTATTTCCAATAGTAAGTGTTGCAGTAGAAAATTCTTCCAGAAGTTTTATGATATACATGCTTAACCTCTTTTTAAAGTTTTCGAGTCACCTTTTAGTGGACTGACATTTCATTTTCATGGGTCCATTCGATGTTCTTGTGTGACTTCTTGGAGTTTTATACCCCTTAGGGCACTTAAGATCACATTTGTTTTTTTCTGGGTGCTTCTGCTTTGTCCATATGCTGAAAGGGAAGAGCATAAGCTGGTTTCTGTCTGTTCTAACCTTCCGAAGTGTCTTTGCCATTGTGGAAGCTGGGAACAGCTTTTGCTGTTCTGACTTCTCCTTTTTTGGGGCTGCACAAGTCTCATTTGTACAACAATTACAGATTTTTAAATTTTGCTATAAAACCATAGTATCTAAAAACTATGATTGGTAGAATGAGGCTTGGTGAGGTATATAGAGCATATACACTTATGGGATAAGTTTCATAGCAGGAAAATCCCATGCAGAAGGGAAGCCTCTCTGTTTACGATTCTGAATCATAATGGATCAGCTAATTTCTCTATTTAAAGCTTGCCTTCTCCTGACTCAAATATGTTTTCATGAAGTTGTCTAATTTTATTCTACAACAGCATTTAGTTGTAAACATCTAGAAATTTGTTTTCCTTCTACCTACATAGCATAGCAATTTAGACAGAAAGAGAGTAATTAATAAAGAATATGCTTTTTAAAGCTGTTAGAAAACTTCATGGGAAAGTATTCTAGCAACAACTCTGGTTTTAATTAAATAGTTGAATTTGCTACAGTGGTAAGGCTCTATCCCAACCCTTAGCAACCAGTGTTAGCTATAGCAGCTCTTTTCAATCCATTGGTCCCAGAGAGAAAGGAGCCACTTACAGTGACCCCAGCATCACACCCATGACTCAAATTCTCCTTGGCATGTCTCCTGTGACAGTGATATAGAATGATTTTTCTGTGGTTAAAGATTCTAGCAGCTTGTATTTCTTTTGCAAATAATCTTTAAGATAATAGACTTACTCTTCTTTGTATGAGAAACAGTAATTACGATAGCCCATCATTAGGTTCTGGAACTCTTCAGTATTGTGATGTGCTTTCACTGATCTAGGTTTTTACTGTCTTCCTGGTAGAAGGGAACCAATGTGATCAAGTGTAGCAGTCTTAAACTTGGGCTTCAAAAAGAAAATATTAGGACTTGTGTATATATTTACTTTCAAATGCTATCTTTTTTCAAATTTCAGCTTTTTGTGTATGTTTGATAGATGTACATTATACAGGTGTGCAATCAATAAATACATAAATTGGGAAAATCCATTCCAGATATTTTTCCTGATAGGGGTATGTAATCACAATAGTTTAGAGGCCATTTTTTGCAGTGAAAAGAGACTTGTTTTTGAATTCAGACACCTGGATTCAATCCTCAAATCCACTAGTGCTTCAAGATCTGACCTTTAGTAAATTACTTATTTTTTTCTGAGCCTTAGTGCCTATGTGTGTAGAAAAGAAAAAGTATATAATAATGAAGGTATGTCATATAATATATAATTATAATTATATGATAATATATATTATATGATATAATATATCATTATAATGATATCAATATCATTATATCATATCAATATATTATATAGAATATAATATATCATATAATAATAGTTGCTTGATAAATTCTATCTTGAGGGTTGCAGATGCTTTTGGTAGCTACAGAGCTAAGTGATAATATCTGGCCCAAAAAAGAATTACTTGGAAACGCCAGGGGACAAAGGACATTCCTCTCACTAAAGAGGTGAAAGCATAGTTTCCACGACCCTTTACCCAGTCTTCATACTATGCAAAGGATTCAGCCATAAGATGAGGTGTTAAACCAGGTGAGAGTTCCGTTTCCTACCAGTTAAGAATTTCTGTGATTATCAGTCATGTTGTGTCCATTTGTAAAATGAATTAAAGTTCATTTCCCAAATAAATATAAAATCAAGACACTGAGGCAAAGGAGTGTATTAGTCAGCTCAGTTGCCTTAACAAAATTACGGTAGACTGTGTGACTTAAGCAGCAGAAATGTGTTTTCTTAGAGTTGTAAAGGCTAGGGAGTCCAAGATCACCGTGCTGACCAGTTCAGTTCCTGATGATAGCTCTCTTCCCGGCCTTCTTGTTGTGAACTCCCCAAAGGCCGCTATCTCCAAATGCTATCACACTGGGGTATAGGACTTCAAAATAGGAATTTGGGGGTGTGTCACAAATATTCCTTCTATAACAGAGTGTGATAGTCTTTTCTTTTATATATTTTTTTTCATCATGATAGGTATACTCTTTAACCCCCATCACCTATTTTACCCACGTCCCTTTGGTAACCATCACTTTGCTCTCTATAGTTAAGAGTTTGTTTCTTGGTTTGTCTCTCTGTCTCTTTTTTTTTCCCTTTGCTCTTTTGTTTCTTAAATTCCACATATAAGTGGGATCGTTTGGTATTTGTCTTTCTTTGACTGACCTACTTCACTTAACATGATACTCTCTAGGTCTATCCATGTTGTTGCAAATGGCAAGATTTCATTATTTTTATGGCTAAATAATATTCCACTGTGTATATATACCACATCTTCTTTATCCATTCATATGCTGATGGACTGCTTCCATATTTTGGCTCTTGTAAATAATGCTGCAATAAACACAGGGATTCATGGATCCATTTGAATTAGTGTTTTTGTATTTTTTGGGTAGATACCCAGTAGTGCAGTTACTGGATTATAGGGTAATTCTATTTTTAATGTCTTGAGGAAACTCCACACTGTTTCCACCATGGCCTGCACCAGTTTGCAGTCCCACCAACAATGCATGAGGGTTCCTTTTTCTCTATATCCTCTCCAACACTTGTTGTTTCTTGTGTTTTTGCTTTAGTCATTCTGACAGGTGTGAGAGTTTTTATTTGCATTTCCCTGTTGATGAGTGATCTTGAGCATCTTTTCATGCATCTGTAGACCATCTGTATGTATGCTTTGGAGAAATGTCTGTTCATGTTTTCTTTTTTTTTTTTTAATTTTTTTTTAACATTTATTTATTTTTGAGAGACATAGAGACAGAGCATGAGCAGGGGAAGGGCAGAGAGAGAGGGAGACACAGAATCTGAAGCAGGCTCCAGGCTCCGAGCCATCAGCACAGAGCCCGATGCGGGGCTCGAACTCACAGACCGCGAGATCATGAACTGAGCCGAAGTCGGCCGCTCAACCGACTGAGCCACCCAGGCGCCCCTCTGCCCAGTTTTTAATTGGATTATTTGTTTTTTGGGTGTTGAGTTATATCAGTTCTTTACATATTTTGGATACTAACCCTTTATCAGCTAAGTCATTTGCAAATACCTTCTCCTATTCAGTAGGTTGCCTTTTAATTTTGTTGATTGTTTCCTTTGCTGTGCAGAAATTTATTATTTTGGTGTAGTCCCAGTAGTTTATTTTTGCTTTTATTTCCATTGCCTCAGGACACATATCTAGAAAAATATTGCTATGGCTGATATCAGAGAGTACTGCTTGTGCTCTTTTCAAGGATTTTTATGGTTTCAGGTCTCACATGTAGGTCCTTAATCCATTTTAAGTTTATTTTTGTGTGTGGTGTAATAAAGTGGTACAGTGTCATTCTTTCGCATATGGCTGTTCAGTTTGCTCGACACCATTTGTTGAAGAGACTTTTTGCTATTGTATATTTATTCCATTTCTGTCAAAGACTAATTGACCATATAACTATGGGTTTATTTCTGTGTTTTTTATTCTGTTATGCCGATATATGTGTCTATTTTTATGCAAGTACCCTTACTTCTGTTTTGTAATATAATCTGAAATCTGAAATTGTGATACCTCCACTTTTGTTTTTCTTTTTCAAGATTGCATAGGTTTTCAAAATCTTTTGTGGTTCCATACAAATTTTAGAAGTGTTTTGTTCTAGTTCTATGAAAAATGCTATTGGTGTTTTGATAGGGGTTGCATTAAATCTGAGATTGCATTAAATCTGTAGATTGCTTTGAGTACCATAGATATTTTAACAATATTGGTTCTTCCAACCCATTTGCATGTAATGTCTTTCTATTTCTTTGCATTATCTTGAATTTCTTTAATCAGTAGTTTATAGTTTACACAGTACAGGTCTTTGATCTCTTCAATTAAGTTTATTCTAGATATTTTTGTTTTTGGTTCAGTTGTAAATGGACTGCTTTCTTAATTTGATTTTCTGCTACTTCATTATAAGTGTATAGGAATGCAACAGATTTCTGTACATTGATTTTGTATCCGGTGAGTTTACTGAATTCATTGATCAGTTCTAGTAGTTTTTTTTTTTTTACTACTAGAACTGATCTTTAAAGTTTTCTAAATATAGTATCAAATCATCTCCATATACTGAGAGTTGTACTACTTCCATATCTATTTCGATGCCTCTTATTTCTTTATGTTCTCTCATTGCTGTGTCTAGGACTTCCAGTACAATGTTGAATAAAAGTGGTGAGTAGACATCCTAGTCTTGTTTCTGACTTTAGGGGAAATGCTTTCAGTTTTTTACCATTGAGTATGATGTTGGTTGGAAGTTTTTTATATAAGACCTTTATTATATTGAGGTATGTTCCCCCTAGATCTACTTTGCAGAGGGTTTTTTTCATGAAAGGTTGTTACACTTCGTCAAATGCTGTTTCTGCATCTAATGAAATGATCATTTGGTTGTCATCCTTTCTCTTATTAATGTGATGTATCATGTTGATTTTTTTGTGAATATTGAACCACTCCTGCATCCTGGGAATAAACCCCACTTGAAGGTGGTGTATGATTTTTTAAATTTATTGTTGGATTTGATTTGCTGATATTTTGTTGGGGATTTTTGTGTCTATATTTATGAGAAATATTTGCCTGTAGTTCTGTATTTTTGTGGTGTCTTTATCTGGTTTTGATATTATGGTTATACCGGCCTAACATAGTGAATTTTAAAGTTTTCCTTCATCTTCCATTTTTTGGAATAATTTGAGAAATATAGGTATTAACGCTTCTTTAAATGTTTGGTAGAATTCACCTGTGAAGATTTCCAGTCCTGGGCTTTTGTTTCTTGGGAGTTTTTGATTAATGATTCAATTTTATTGCTAATAATTGGTCTCTTTAGAATTTCTATTTCTTATGGCTTCAGTAGATTATATGATACTAGAAATCAACCACAAGAAAAAATATGGGAAGAGCACAAATATGGAGATTAAATAATATACTACTACAAAATGAATGGGTCAACCAAGTAATCAAAGAAGAAATCAGAGTACATGGAAATGTATGAAAATAAAAACACAGTGGTCTAAAACTTTTGGGATATGGCAAAAGTGGTTCTGAGAGGGAAGGTTATAGCAATACAGGCCTAACTCAAGAAACAAGAATAATCTCAAATAAGCAACCTAACCTTACACCTAAAGAAGTTAGAAAAAGAGGAAGAAATAAAACTCAAATCCTATAAAAGGAAGGAAATAATAAAAATTAGAGCACAAATAAATGATACAGATACTTAACAACAACAACAATGAACAGATCAATGAAACAATGAACTTGTTATTTGAAAAGATCAACAAAATAAACCTCTAGCCAGAATTAGCGAGAGAGAGAGAGAGAGAGAGAGAGAGAGAGAACCCAAATAAACAAAATCACTAGTGAAAGCAGAGAAATACAGTCAACACTACAGAAGTACAAACAGTTGTAACAGAGTAGTATGAAAACCTATATGCCAATAAATTGGACAACTTACAAGGAATGGATAAATTCTTGGAGTTTGATATTTTTAAGGGGTGATTTTAATAAGTCACTATGTTATTTATGCCCTAAGGATGGTGATAAATGTTCTGGAGTTCACATATTCTCTTACTTCGATAACACTGAAAATTATCTGGTGAATATCATTCTCTTCATTTCCTATTTTCTAGATTTTATGTTAGGGAAGCCCAGTGAGATTCTTGAGGTTCTGATACTCTCTTTATGGATCTTGAGCTAACTTAATTTTACTTGAAAATGTTGTCTCTTCCATCACTATTCTTATTTGGCTTTTAAAATATTGTTTGCTGTTGACATCCAATACAGTGACATAGATCTCTAAAGTTCCTTGTCCTTAAACGTTAAAAATTAAAAAAAAAAAAAAAGGGGGTGCCTGGGTGGCTCAGTTGGTTAAGCGTCAGACTTCGGCTCAGGTCATGATCTCACGGTTCACGAGTTCAAACCCCACGTCGGGCTCTGTGCTGACAGCTCAGAGCCTGGAGTCTGCTTCAGATTCTTGTGTTTCCCTCTCTCTCTGCCCCTCTCACACTCATGCTCTGTCTCTCTCTGTCCCTCAAAAATAAATAAATGTTAAAAATTAAAAATAAATAAATAAAGTTCCTTGTCTTGTTGGGTGTTATACCAGCTGAGTTAACTTTTCAGATTTTTGACCTGATTATCCGAGTCATTCCCTTTACTCATAGTATTGCTTTTATGCTAAATGTACAGACAAAGGAAGAGATACATACAAATGTCTATACATAAGTGTATAGACAAAGGAAGAGATACATACAAATGTCTATAGTTCCATTATATTCTTAAATCAAAATTATTAAAAAATATTTTTTAAAGTAACTTTCCTTAAAATATTTCTGTTGATATTCTCTGAACTCATGAATTTTTATAAATCCTCTCATCTGGAGAATGAATGGGATAAATTTCAATTCTTCATTAATCATTTCTCTTCTGTATTGAATTCTAAAATATCTTGTAGTATTTTACATTAAATTCTCAGTTCCTAGTGAGATCCCTGTATCATCTTCTTCCTACCAGGAGGAGGGATTCAAGATCTCTTCTGCTCAGTTGGATTTGTTAGTTTCTTGATGAAACTGCCCTCTGTTTGACTTGAGATTGTTTTGGATGCTCTATGTTTGAATAATATTGGCACTCACCAGATGTCTTTTAATTGAAGTTCCCTGTTCTTTTTTGACAGAATTGTTATTTAGAGTTTATTCAAAAGTAGAAACAAGTCCTGGATGTTTGGAAGGTACAGAATGTACACTGAATTTAAAGCCCACCTACATGGGCTATCAGTTTTGAATCTCTAACGAAGAGCCCACCTGGTGAAATATGCCCCTCAGCCTTTTTAGAATGTCCTCTTTGCACAGAAGACTTTAAAAATGTTGTCCCAAGTTTGTAAACCAGATTTATCTTATGCTTAAAAAAAAACCCACAGAAACAAACAAACAAACAAAACTTTTTCCAGCTGTACTTTTATATTCCTGAGTTTTTGGAAGGAATTTGTATTTTCATGTATCAGGGTGAGTAATTTATACCCTTTCAGTCCATTGGTGCCTACCTGGAGAGGGCAGAGCAAAAAGAAATTTGGGAAGAGTGATACATTTTGTATGGCCTTGCAGAAATATCCCCATTCATTATTCCCAACAATTATCCTATAAGATTGATTGTTTTAGTAGTTTTATGGTTAAAATAAAAATTATGGTTGCCTTCCCAGACTGGCCTCCTTTCTCTACCGTATCAATCACCACCTAAGCAAAAGTGGTCACACGTTAGAATCCTGATAAAGTTAAGTATATGGAAACTGGATTTTTCTCTTGTGATCACACATCAGAGTCCAGAGAGGGTCAGAGGAGGTACTATATGTAAAGCTACTTTGAAAAGTACAATATACAGAGCAAAACTAAAATAATATTCTTGCTTGTGTCTCTATTGGCAACAAACTGAAACGAGGACATATAATTTTAGAGGTTTCATTCTTTTTGTTATTATTTCTTCTCTGTTATGGTCTTTCTTTACAAAATTCAGCAAGTGTTTATTGAATGGTTACTGTGTGTCAGGAACTGTGCTGGGCTCTGGCTAGCCAATGGTGAGTACAGTGCTTATGTTCTTTCCCTTTGTAGAGTATATTTGACAACTAAACTTACTATATGTTTTACAGTTTTATTTATCTTTATCCTCCTACACCACCCTGACCCTAAACACCCAAGTCTACCCCACTTTAATCTTTAGTTCTGCTCAGGGAGTCTGAAACCTTGCTCTTCTCACAGCTCCATGTGCTTGTCTTCATCACGTTGTGGGTAACTTGTTTGGTAGAGTTAGTTTGAGCTGTGAATAATGTGTCATAATTGTCAATTACACTCATTGTTGCAGAAACATAGATTATTTTAGAGTGGTTAAAAAGAATCTTTCTCAGATAATCAACAACAGTACAAGAATAGTTGAGAGTAAAATGAATGTGAGTATGGAAGAAAAATCTGAAAGAATAAGGACTGATCACCAACCATTTCCTCTGAAATCAATCACACAACAGTTTTAGCGGCCAAAGCCCATCATTACATTGTTGCCTTAGAAAAAACTCCACTTTTTTTTTTTTTTTTTTGATCCTGCGATGTGTTCACTGTTTTATTTTTTGGACAATTTCAACTTGGAGTTGAATTCTGAATCATTATGTCCAAGAAATAATTGCATATGTTGTACTTAACAATGTCAACACCAAAGACACATAGAATTAGAGAGGAGTCTTGTTGAATCGATAATAACTATTGAAGAATGAACCCTCCAGGCAGTATTGCTCTCTAACAAAGTGAAATTAGGAAGAAAGCATAATAATTTAGTGGAGTTTTCTATTAGTAGTGTTTTGCTCCAGAAAAAAAAAATTACTTTTAAAGCCTTTTTATTTTTAACTATAGCCAATTCTCTGTTTTTAAAATTAGGGTTAAATACTGCTTTTTATTATTGAAGTGGCTACCTACAAGCAAAGGTTTTGAAGGTTAAAAATGATTTCAATTAAAATTATTGATATGTTTACATGGTTTCCCACAAACAGGGCTCTCAAGGGCAGCAGGGGCGTGGTCTTAAGGTCCTGGCTTAAAGTCTGGGCTTTGCCGCTTTGTATTTGTCCTGGTAGGGGCAAGGAGGATGAGAAAAGCATAAAAAAGTAGGTTATTATCAAACACTCCCAATATCTGTGATGATCATTTCAAGTAAAATGAGAAAATAGTACTGAAAACACATTACAAAATAAAAATAAAAATCCAATCCAACCAAGCAAAACATACTCCAAAATAACGTTATATACAATATTCAATTGTATCATGGGCTTCTGTACCAAGTGCTTTAAGTCTTAGTGATTTTTTAAAAAATAGAATTGATCCATCAGTAAACAGATTAACATCTGTTACATAGTACTGCTTTGTTAAAAAGAGTCATTCTTGTCAGTTCGCATGTTCTCCTAAATTAAAAACTATGATGCCAAGGCCAAGAAAGATTAATTGTTGTATGGTTGGAGCCCCCTGACCCTGCTTTCCAGTTGTTTCTATTGCTGAGGTTGGGTCATATACTGCACACACGGAGTTGCAAGGCACAGCCCCGTTTATAGCACTATGTCTGGGACAAGGACATTTTGCTTGTGACTCAAGGTCATATCTGTCCTTCTCCTTGCCATTTTTACTATTGTAGCAGTCTAGACTTCTGTTTTGGCAATATTGCTTCTGTGTCAATGATTTGGACATATTTATAACCCTCACAGTCCTGAATTTAATTCAGTCAACAGTATTTATTAAGCTCTTACCAGCTGTATGCCTGCATGACAGTCATACCCCATGGAGCTGTGTACCAAATGGTACCCCAGAGGTTTAGAGAGTTAACCCTCCATTTCATATCCAGGTTAGGATTTAAGTTTTGCAGAGAATCTGGATCTCTGAGCATTAAAAGCCAAATGGATTACAGCTACTAAAAACCAACGATAACACCACAGTGCCACAGTGAAAACTGTTTTCCACAAATGCATTGAAAACAAAAAGCTGCCAGCTTCAGAGGTCTTGACTTCTGCTTACTGCATGTGCTTTAAAATACTAATTTTATGTAATAATAATCAGTTTGGATGTTTCTAGAAGAGGCCATTACCTAGCATTAATTTGCCAGCAGGGGTGCATTTAAACAGAATTTAAATCATATCAAGAGAGACCCAGGCATTGCTCCGAAATAATAGTCTCTGAAGGAATATCCAAAGATAAACAAGGGAGTTTAGAAAAAAAATTAAGGACTTCCTGGTACGTATGCCTAAGTTTAAAAACTTAAAAAGCACAAGATTCTTTCCCTCCATTTCATGCAGGAATTCAGAACGAACATGTAGGGGCACCTGGGTGGCTCAGTTGGTTAGGTGGCCGACTTCGGCTCAGGTCGTGATCTCGCGGTCTGTGAGTTCGGCCCCGTGTCGGGCTCTGTGCTGATGGCTCAGAGCCTGGAGCCTGCTTCAGATTCTGTATCTACCTCTCTCTCTGCCCTTCCCCTGCTCATGCTCTGTCTCTGTGTCTCTCAAAAATAAATAAACGTTAAAAAAAAAAAAAAAGAATGAACATGTATTTCCACAGCCAAAGTAGTTGAAGTAATTGGCAGAGTAATTAGAGAGGAGCATGTTCTGCAGTGCGAGTCTGTTTAGAACAGATGTAAGTTAAAACTTTCCATAGGGTTTTCTAATATTGGGACAGTCTTTTCTGAGGAAGTGATGAGATGGTCTTACAATAAGATCTTTCAAAGTTCTGATCAAGTTTTATGGTTCTTTAGATGTGTGTTGTTCTTAATACCATACTATGACTTATAAGAAACTTGAATATCTTAATTTATAATTTTTAACTTATTGCTATTAAGTTTATAAATATATTTATAATGTATATATAGGTATAAATATATAGACATAAATGACTGTACATGTAGTCATAAATGAAGATTAACACATATTTTAACTAACATCTGCTCATTTGAAACCTAAGTTATATACTTGCATTAAAGTAATACATATCATTCATTAAGTTAGCCTGCATTTTGTCATGAATTCTTATCGTTATGTGACCTTGGGGGAACTGCCTTACTCATCTATGTTTTACTTACTTGTAAAACGAGAGGAGTAAATTAAATGAGTTGAAATTTTTCTTTCAAGTCTGAGACTATGACTCTATTTTTAAGATTATATATTTATCTTAATAGGCTCAATAAATATTTTTCATATTATGATGGTTATAGTCAAGGAATAGGTTCTGGCTCTCCTTTCCACCCAAAATATAAACATAACATAATCCTATTAATGAATTGAGCTCATCAGGCATTTGCTACCTGTGCAAAAACACTGTGTTGGACATCTGTCACCTTAAAGAATGCATGTAGGGGTATCTGAGTGGCTCAGTTGGTTAAGCACCCGACTCTTGGTTTCGGGTAAGGTCATGATCTCATGACTTTGTGGGTTTTTCGGACTGTGCGTCAGGCTCTGCACTGATAGCACAGAGCCTGCTAGGGATTCTCTCTCTCTTCTCTCTCTCTCTTTCTCTCTCTTTCTGCCCCTTCCCCACTCACACTGTCTCTTTTCTCTCTAAATAAATAAATAAACTTAAAAAAACAGAAGCATGGAATTGAGAAGATCCTCACTTTACTGAGAATTAAGGGAATTATTGTAAAATTATTGCTGCTTTCAACCTCAATCCTGTAACTACCTATGTTGTCAATGGAGAAGTAAAAAGAAGGTTGTAACATTTTGAGTGGCTCTGCTTTAAAGTAGTCTAAATATTTTTACTGTTTATTCTAATGAGAACAGCGTTGCCCAGCTCTCTGCTGATAGCCACCACTTTGACCCATTTGGTCACCTGTGGTCACATCAAGTCTGTCTTTTCTCTGTTAGTAGAGAGACCTCTGAACTATTGTGTCCGAGTATGGACAGTATGGTTTCTCTCTTACATCCCTGAAGCACATCCACTTCCAGGCTGTAACATGCACCCAAACTTTACTGAATGGTGGACATAATGGAAGGAAACCACCGTGCAGAAAAGAAAACTTTTGCAAGTGAATGTAAGAAATGATTATTCCTGACAGTAACAGAAACAACCTGTTACCAAGTCCTTTCTCCTTAGTCAGTGACCTACCTCTCACTTGCTTTGCTTATCGCCCACACAGAAATGCCTTTTTTCTTGTATCCTACCTGGTGTCTGGGCTCTGGACTCCACTGAGACCCATGAGAATCTCCTCATTCCATGTCTAAGAAAATGTAGTCACTTACAGAGGTACAACTCTGCCCACATGAAAACTCCTCTACACTTTGATTCATAGCAGTTTTATTGTAATGTCTACATTCTAGGCAAGGATGATAGCCTGGCCTTTATCACACTGTGGAAGCAAACTTTCTTCAATCTCTTCCTTTAAAGGAACACTTGCTGGACCTTCTCCCAGATTTTTTTCATTAAGGCCGTAAAATGTACTAGTGTCACGTCTCAGCCAAGAGTACTCTCATTGCACTGGACATCTGAACAGTCACCATTTTCACCATAGCCCTATCACTTTTATTACTCCCATAAGATCCCCTCCACTTCTTAATTTTACAATATTGAAGAATTCTGGACTGAACTGTCTAGCTCATGTCTTACGCTCAGAGATGTATAGAGCTTCAAAGAGTGCCACTCCCTCTTTTCCAAGAAGAAATAGCTGAACAAACGACATAGTGATGACTTGAAAAAAATCCATCAAAGATTTGAGGTTGTAAGACAGTCAACTGACCCCAAATATAGGAAGAGACAGGCACCTGTCAAGAAGGAGAAATGAGATGGTGTCATTTGTTTCCATCAGACGGACATCACCAGATCCCATCTAAACTAGTAAGGAGATTCAGCTAAAACTTATAATCAATTGCTACAGCCTAAGCATGAGCTAGAAAGAGAGTATGGACACACTGGAGGTTGCATAAATACAGGAGACATCTGTTACTGGGTGTTTCCTTCACAAACCTCACTAGGTGCTCACTGGGCAGATTGAGGAGAACTGCAGGCACAACTGAAATTAGACCAATCTCCCCAGTGGAATAAAAGAATGAATCCACCAAGGGGAAGAGCAGAGAGTCGGGAGGGGCAGAGAGAGAGACACACACAGAATCCCAAGCAGGCTCCAGGCTCCGAGCCGTCAGCACAGACCCTGACACAGGGCTCGAACTATAGACCCCCAGATCATGACCTGAGCCAAAGTTGGACGCTCAACTGACTGAGCCACCCAGGTATCTCTCATTGATTTTTTTTTTAAGAATAATTATAGTGAAAGCCGGTTATGTATAGGTGATTTTGTATGAGTAAACTGGGTGAAGTATTAGATTTTTATGCGAAATATCAAATAAAATTAAGGCCTAATATGTGTACTAATGTGAATAATAATAATTTATAATTGCAAAAGGTAATTAAGTTTTAATATTCCATCCCAACATTTTCTCGTTTTTTTTTCCTCACAGAAACTTGGAGGTAGGATAAGCAGTTACATTTATCCTCATTTTAGAGCGATTCAAAACAGCTTTAGTCAGTCCAAGTGAATTAGTAAAATGGCACAGCTAGTAATAGAGAAGCCTAGATGGACCTCTATGTCTTTGACTCCACGTTCCTTACTCTGGTCACCATACTACCAAGCCTCAATTCTGTAACTGTGTTACTGGAGGCATCACTCAGGTACTAATGCATCCTTAAACTACATGTCTACTGAAAATAAATTGTAACATATCGTTTAGAATCTGTATTATGGCTACATATACATCTGGACAACAATGTTATATTGTGAAGTAAAATGTTTTGTGTTCTGTCCTGTGACTACAAATAGAGGTTTTTGTTTGTTTGTTTGTTTAGAAAGTCATTTTAATCATGAATAATGCCCCCAGACTTCTTAAAAAGTGGGGTTATATCACAAGGAAGGTAGACTCTTTTGCATAAGACAGGATTAGAATTTTTTAACTTGCTCGTGCTTGGAAGAGGTACAATTTAGGGAGAGTCAGTGCTCTAGAGGACTCTGGAAATGCATAGCTGTGTGAAAGCCTCACTAGGGATGGACCCATGTGACAGTAAGTGGGGTTCAGGAGAAGCAACTACTAGTCATCTCCATAGCAGCAGTAGCCTGTTACAGCTAGTTTAGGAGTACGGTAGTCCCCCCTTATCTACGGTTTTGCTTTCCCTGGTCCAGAAGCAGGTGTACCTCCTTCTGATGTATTGTCAGAAGACCAGTAGTAGCCTAGCACAATGTCACACTTTCTACCTCATTCCCCTCACTTTATCTCATCACGTTGTCATCTCAACATCCTCACAAGAAGGGCAAGTACAGTATAACAGGAGATTTTGAGAGAAAGACCACATTCACATCAGTTTTATTACCTTGTATTATAATAATTGTTCTACTTTATTGTTAGTCTTTTACTGTGCCAAATTTATAAACTAAACTTTATCATAGGAATGAATGTAGAGGCAAAAACACAGTATATGTAGAATTTCGTGCTAATCTGCAGTTTCAGGTCTCCCCTGGGGTGTTGGAACATGATCCAGGGGACTATTGTCCTGAGGTGATAGGTTTGAAAAGTTTCATTTGCACTGTTTTCCTTTATTTTCAAACCTTTTTTAAACACGTCTGTAATGACAACAATATTGTAACAGTTTTGCCCTAGGGTGTGAGGAGAAGGAGGAGGAGGAAGAAGAGGAGGAGGAGGAGGAGGGCTGAATTCCTACTTGAGACAAAGCTGGGAGGAAAGGAGCAAGGAACAGTGAGGCTCTAGTGCTGGTGGAGGGAGGTGTGACAAGCATCACCTAGGCAAATGGAAGTGCCTATCCTTTGGGTGTGCCCACAAATACTGGGGAGGACTCTGAACATTACTTGGTTTCATGGGAAGAGGGCTTTGTTAATTTTATTTGCCCACAAAACTGTCCATACTTGGGGACATTCAAATCTTTTGTGTGTATGTGTGTGTGTGTGTACATATACTCACATACACATACGAATGAATATGTACTGGTAATGGAGAACTTGGCATAGTTCTCACTATTTCAAATTATCTTTTAAAATAGTTTGGTGTTACCTGGGTGGACCAGTTGGTTAAACGTCTGACTCTTGGTTTTGGCTCACGTCAGGATCTCACGTTATATGGGTTTAAGCCTCACATTGGGCTCTGTACTGAGAGCGCAGAGCCTGCGTGGAATTCTCTCTCTGCCCCTCCCTTCCTTACCTGCATACTCTCTAAATAAATAAATAAATAAATAAATAAATAAACTCTAAAAAATAATTTAATAATACAATATTTTGTAGGTAAAATTTTTTGAGTACCCACACTCAACACTTCACACCAATAGTTTATATATATTTACTCATTTTATTTAATTCTCAAAACTTATTTTATAATACAGCACTCCTATTATCCATATTTGATGGAGGAACAAACTGAGGTACAAAAAGGAGCTGATACTTATGCCTTCAATATCCAAAACACAAATATTTGGAATAATAGCATAGAATATGAGGAAAATGCCACAAATGCTAGGTAGGTTTTAATAGTAAAACTTAATAATCAAAGTGTTTTAAAACCATGAAGTTATTATATGTGTACATCATGATCAAAAGTGGATTTGAGACTTTCTGTCTAGATGCCAGGGTGGAAAATATTAAGTTATTCAGTTAATTTTCTTATCACTTTACATAGATTTTAAGATGGCACCTATGAAAATAGCAGTTTCTCCAAGATTATTGACCATATGGACCATATGACCTTTTGAACATGTTTTCCCAAATGCTTCGTTTCTACTTAGAGCATGCTCTTTCAGATTTGAGTGGATTTGTCTAGGTATCTAGATAGGTTTTCATGTTTCCTAGGAAGAAAATTCATAAAGCACATGTGAGTTTTGGAAGAGTGAACGATTTTATTCAAATCCCCCCTTGGATGAGTTAACCCTTCCTTCCAACCCAGATCTAGATCAGTATTCCCTCCCTATAAAAGGTGTTTCTCTTTATATATTCTGAAAAATGTAATTTCAGGAATCAACTATATCTACTTAAAATACAGGGTTTTTCTTGTGTTTCTGTTTTGTTTTTGTTTTTCAATCTGCAAACAATTGTTACCTCCTTGTATAATTTATTATTTTGTGTTTACAAAGGAGCAGCCGAGTTTGATTTGTGTAGCGTTGCTTTTGCTTACCCTCTCCATTGAGCCACTACACACTTCCACCCCCGATGATGTCAATTTCATCTTAGAGAGATGGCGTATTCTTTGCTCCAAATTCCCTTGTAGTTTAACTTCTGAAGTTAACGTGATATTGCAGCATCTAGAAAATAATTTATGTCAGCAGTCATCATGCTGAAATGTGTTGTCAGATGTTGTGCTTTCTGTTTTTCATGGCTTTCTGTTTTCATTTAAGCATTCGTAGTTTCCTGTCCCCTTTAAAATCAAACTACTTAGTATTTTCCTTTGTTCTTTCCATTACCAAATATGAGAAACTAATGAGTCAGAGATAAATGTATTCCCAGAATTCTATAAACAGTTTAGTGTAATTTAGTACGATGTTCTCTTCTGTTATTTCGTCTATTATATCGTTATAGATCATCTTCATCACCCTCTGTGTTTCTCTCCATAGTTTTTCTGGAGCATTTTAATTCTCCTATCAAGTGTTCTTTTTGTGTGTGTGCGTACAGAGACCTCATTGTGATAATTGGTATACACAAAGTTTGTATGGTGCTTTTTCAGTTTACAAAGTGGTTTTCATAAACATTAACTTATTTGAGACTCATAATAACCTTGTAAGTTAGACTGTGTTAGTATCTCCTTTTTCCAGGTAGAAAAACACTTTTACAGGGTAATGAGGAGACACTTGAATGGATGTCTTTTAAATCTACACCCTGGGGTACCTGGGTGGCTCAGTCAGTTGAGCGTCTGACTTCGGCTCCGGTCATCTCGTGGTCTGTGGGTTCAAGCCCTGCGTCGGGCTCTGTGCTGATGGCTCAGAGCCTGGAGCCTGCTTCAGATTCTGTGTCTCCCTCTCTCTCTGATCCTCCCCGCTCATGCTTTGTCTCTCCTGCTCTCACAAAAAAAAAAAAAAAAAAAAAAAAAAAAAATCTAAACCCTGAGATCTGTTTACTCTATGTTCCTCTTTTTGATTTTCTCCCTTTCCCTCTCAATCCTTGGAATTATGCAGACCAGTGATCAAAGACCAGATTCTCAATTACTGGCCATTACTCCACTAAGCTGAGCCCTTGTTGACTCATCCAAAATGATATAGATTGTAATAAATCCATCATGCAGTTGTTATGAAAACAAAATGAGATAAGGCATGTTAACCCATCCGGCACCATCCCATCTATAATTGTCATGTAATAAATGCTACATTTATTTTCCCCACACTGTTACCTAATCTTTCTTTTTTCTGAAATTTAAAAGTTTTATGGACTTTCACCCAGATCAGACTCTGAAAAAAATCATAGGGTACTTTATAATGGTGAAAGGACAGCAGAAAGAGAGAGAGAGAAAAAAAAAAAAACAATCCACAGGATAGGATGGAAACTTTGAGCACTTTTCTGTGAAACTAATGTGAAATTGAGTTTCTCATTCTTTCGTGTAGGATAGTACACGTTAGAAATAATTCGTTCACAAAAAAATTAAGTGATATTAGATTGTATCCCAATCCAGAGGAATAGAAGCTAATAAAATAGCTTATTTTATTGTTACTGCCTTCTCCAATTTTCTTCAGAATCTCTTTCTGCATTGATGAAGGGGGACAGAGGGATGGTAACACCAAAATAATTCATTTGGATTTGGAAAGTTTTTTTTTTTAATTTTTTTTAACATTTATTTATTCTTAAGAGACACAGAGACAGAGCTTGAACAGGAGAAGGCAGAGAGAGAGAGAGAGAGAGAGAGAGAGAGAGAGAGAGAGAGGGAGATACAGAATCTGAAGCATGCTCTAGGCTCTGATGAGCCATCAGCACAGAGCCTGACGTGGGGCCCGAACTCACAGACCGTAAGATCATGACCTGAGCCGAAGTCGGCCGCTTAACCAACTGAGCCACCCAGGCGCCCCTGGATTTGGAAAGTTTTAATGTTTTTATCCCACTCAACATAGGTATGTCTGATCTAATAGGGACTTAATGAAAACAATGTATGTTTGTTTACTGACTGGTGAAGTAATGAATTAATCAAAAAAGATGACTTCAGAAAACTGTCCCATTTCTTTATTTCTTACCTTAATTCAGCTCTCTTCCCTTTCTCCATCCTACAGTAGCAATGAATTCTGTCACACAGATGGACTCGGAAATTAACCTCAGCAAAGAATTCCTTGTGTTCTTTGTGAGGGAAGAGGTATTAGGATGGTAATAAGATATTTCAGCTGAAAAAAGTTGAGCTGATTCATTTAAGACTTTTCCCCTAAATATTGTATAACTCTGTGATAAAATTAATAAGCAGTGGAGGTGTACCTTTTGGGTTATAAAAATTAAATTGATCTTTTCTTTTATAGCTTCCTCATTTGTGTCTTCTGCTTAGCAAGGCTTTTCTACTCCAAGAGCATCAATAATTTCACCCATGTTTTCTCGCACTCTTAAGGTTTTTCTTTTTTCCCCCGAACTTGGCAAACAAATTCGTTTCCTTTCAGTTGCATTAGATCCTGAAGTGATAGCTCTTTGAAACAGTTTTTGAAGATTAACCATGCTCCATGGCGAGAAGTCTCATATATATTCTAAATTATCATACAGAAGAAAAATGAAGGCATAGTCAGTAATAACAAGTACAAAGATAAAACAGCTACTGAGAAAATAGTAACATTCTTTTCTTTTTTTCTTCTTTTTAACCATTATGTCCCATGAGGTACAGCAATCCTATTAAGTGTTAATATGTAACTATACATATATGAGGCCATGTGACCTTCCTTCTCAGCAGGGGGTTCACAGAAAGTGTGGCATGAAGAGTGGCTAATGTCTCAAGAGAGAGAGGAGCCTACGGAGGAATACTGGTGAGAAAGGATCAATCGATTCTTCCAGTGAGAGCAGAAAAGACAGGGAGAAAGGAGTTGGAAAGATAGTCATCAAATTCTTGATCCACCATATCCAGCAGACACTCTACTCCTAACCTTCCCTGAGGATAACTCTTCTCTTCCCACGGTTTTGCTTTTAACTCTGGTAAATCTTGGGTAGCTCTTTTGGGTGTTTGGTTGGTTTTATGGATATGAGTTGCTCACATTTTGCTTCCATCCCTGCCAGTTGACCTTTAATGTAACAGGGAGGGTTGCAACATGAAATAGAGAAATTCTATGTCAGGGCTTTGGATCTGATCATACAACCTTCTGGAATATGAATCCTGTGCACCATCCAGTGACACCCTCTAGTAACAACTGGGTGTGGCCCTGAGTTATGTCAAACCACTTACGTCTTCTTCCCTTTACTTCGGAATCCCGACATAGTCTAATTGAGCGCCAACTTCTGTCACATCTTCCTTGACTGTATGTTTTTGTTGACTAAAACATTTTGTGAGCATGTTTTTAGTTTTTTACATTCAGTGTTTTGTTCCCTCTGTAGTCAAGATATTTACATGTAAAGAGTGATGTGAATGTTCAGGCATACTCTTTTCCAAACTGGTATTCCCTGGTTTCCCCACCATTTATTGAATAATCTCTCTTTTTTAATGGAAGTGGAAGTTTTTGATTGGAAGGGAAAAGGAAAATAATTAACTGTCAGATTTCACTAGATTTGGCGGTTTCATCACATAAAGGAGGTTCCACTCAGCCTCCTGAAAAGTTCTCTAGAGCCTGATGTGGGGCTTGAACCCACAAACCGTGAGATCATGACCTGAAATCAAGAGTCAGAGACTTAACTGCCTGAACCACCCAGGCGTCCCAATGAAAACATTCTGTTTTAACCAAACTTCAAGTGCTAAACTCTGTCTCTGGGTTGTTTCCCTGTTATGCATTAAAAAGGTGTATCTTTTAAATCCCTATTTTTTTTAACATTTAGTTTTATTTGATGTTTAGTGTTACTATTATTTATAATTTAGGAAAACAGTCACTATTAACCTCTCTTGATCCATTTTCATAGTAAGAGTTTGGAAAGATATTTTTATTAAATGATAGTTTTCCTTAAAAATTAAGTGTTACAAAGAAAGGAACAATAAGATGAGGTGGAGAATACATGCCTTTGGAAACTGAGGGGTATTAGAGACAGCTTTGAGCCATTCGGAAGCTAATAGAGTAAGTAAATGATACATTCATTCCTAGGAAAAAGTTTCCCCAACCAATTGATCAGGCTCTACCGGGTGGTTGCTGCTAGAATGCTTTCTGCTCTGAAACTTTCTCCGCCGCTGTGGTATGCCCCTAATTCCAGCCTCTTTCCCATTCAGTTTCTCTTCCCCACGCTTACCTCTTTCCTGCTTATTTCAAGGCTTGGGAGGAGGTGAGAAATAGTGCCTTCTTATACTAAATGTTGGAAGAAACAAGCTTGCAATGTTGGCAGTGTAAGAGTACACTCATTAAAGGAGTCATCTTTTTATAGTCTCAGTGTGGTTGACCACTTGGCATTTCACCCTTCTCCCTTTCCATAGTCCTGCTACACCTGAGGCCTATGTGTCCCTGAAGTGAGAAGGATAGTTACTATAATTACCAGAAGAGAAAAGGTATAGTACAATTTAGGGTCACCCAGCTTTTTTTTCCCCATCTGCCTTTTCTATCTATAAAATCAGACACAGATGTACCATTGCACCTGGGTAAGTGTAAATGTGTGGCTCCTATCAGAAAGAGTGAAGACGGGACACCTGAGTGGCTCAGTTGATTAAGCTTCCCGCCTTCTGTTCAGGTCATGATCTCATGGTTGTTGAATTTGAGCCCCACATCAGGCTCTGCACTTTCAGCACAGAATCTGCTTCTGATTCTCTCTTTCTCTCTGCCCCTACCTTGCTCGTGCTCTCTTTCTCTCTCCAAAAATAAATAAATAAACATTAAAAAAAAGGAAAGAAAGAGCAAAGACTACCAGGAAAGATTATTGACAAAAATCAAGTCTGTCAGAGGAAATGAATGGTGTGTAGCTAAACTTGAACCCTGTGGGAAAATAGGTAGAAGTAGATTCAAACAATTTATCAAGAGGTAGAGATATAGCTTAATAAATAGGTAAGGCAAGAGGGATAGAAATAGAAGAATGGAGAGAATGATAATGATTGAAAGGATAAAAAGGAAGCACACTTCACATCTTATAATAACTTGACCTAAACAGTTTATGAAACAATGTAAGTAGCCCAAGATTTAAGCCAGGCTTTCAATTAAAAAGAGATAATTAAGCCTGCCTATCTCTTTTTCCTTCTTTCAAAATGACCTTGAATGTTAGTTGGGTAGATTTTGGTGCAGCTGTTACTTGATAATAACACATTGTGTTTTTCAGTTTACTTAGATTGTTTAAAAAACAGATAAGTGGAAACCATCTGTTTGTGTTTCTGTGTAATTTGTTCTCAGGACAGGGACTAGGGAGAAATCATTGAAAATCCTGCTGTGGAAGCCTCTTGTTAATTTAAGGAGCCCTACAAACTCAGTCTGTAGTACTAGGTGAAAAGGATGCCAACAGCTGGGCTTTCTGAGAGAAGTGGCAAATTGATTTCTTTCTTTGCTCTTTGTGGTTGGGGGGCATCTTTCTGATCCTGGCATTGACTCTCACAGTTGAGTGTGCATTTGAATCATCAGGAACAAGTGCTTAAAATGCGTATTCTCCAAGTTCACTCCCAGAGACTTCGATCAGTCTGTCTAGGAAGGGCTCTGGGACCTCCACAGTTAAACAGCTCCCTGGGTGATTCAGACATAGTAGGTATTCCAAAGACCCCACTTGGACTAAGTGTTGTTTTACCATAGTAAATCTGTAGCATGGATTCGGGAGGTAAATTCAGAACATATTCTGTAGCTCAACTATTATTACCAAGAATGAACACACACACACACACACACACACACACACACACACACACACACACGCCCACAATAACCTGATTAATATAACAACAAAACAAATGGTTGAAAGCAAAGCCACGCCTGATAATGGATTTTGAATAGTTCTTAGAGATAGAATGGAATCTGATCAGCCCCAACTGCTGAGACACGAAAAGACAACTCGGAGTTGAAAAGAAGGAATAGGGGAAAACCTTTCAAAGGACCATAGTTAATTTCAGTTATTGACCCCAAAAGCCAAGCTCTGGAAAGCATTATCAGTTTTACACAGCATGCTAATCCACCATATATGGGGCGTGCTGGTAAATCTATTCTGCTGAAGTTCCTTTCGTAATATTGTGCTGTGTTTTGTTGAGTATATATTCTAATTTCTTTAGTCCTAACACAAGGTTCTAATTTAAAAATATGTCCCCCCTCACTTTTTCCCCCTAAGCTTCTACAGGGCATCATATAACTTTTTACTTGTTAGAAGTAGGAGACTGAAGCAATTTGTCTTTTTAGAAATGGTGGTAGGTGCTGCTTCCCAGTGCTGGTGAAGCAAGTTGGGAGTAAGCCTCTTTCTCAAGGACATAGATTCTGCCACTAATGATGTTTGTGTTTTCTGGAAAGTCATTACACCTCATTGTGCCTCAGTTTTCTCCTGTGTAAAATAGGGGCAGCAGAGAGTGGAATTTCTGTGGTCTTCTATAATGCTAATAGAATGAGAATGTGCTAAGCACTTTCATGTGTTACCACATGGATACTTCATACAACCTGGATCTCTGATGAGGAAGAATGTCATTCAAGACTAGTTAAAAAGAAGATGGATTTCATAGTACCTGAATTCGTGCTACTTGTAAGTGGCAGCACCAAATTCTAGTCCATGTTCTTTTTACTACCTAGACTTGGGTTTTGAGCTCTCTGCCTTCTTCTGTGTTTGCTTTGTCCTGGGCTGTCTGCTAGCGCTTTACTTGGAGTGGGGGTGTAAGACTAAGAAAGGAAGGATAGTCTGTTGTAATCTCAAGGCTGCAAATTTGCACAGATCAGGAAAATTCTTGCTGGGCTTCTTTAACTATGGGATCAAGAAAACGGCTGCTAGGGCACCTGAGTGTCTCAGTCAGTTAAGTGTCTGACTCTTGATTTCATGATCAGGTCATGATCACTCAATGTCTGACTCTTGATTTCTGACTCTTGACTCTTTGATCAGGTCATGATCATCCAGTAGTTGAGATCAAGCCTTGCATTGAGCTCTGTATGGACAGCAGGAGCCTGAGGATTCTCTCTCTTTCTGTCTCTCTCTCTCTTTCTCTCTCTCTCTCTCTCCCTCCTCTACTCAAGCTCTCTCTGTCTCTCTGTCTGTCTCTCTCTCTCTCCCCAATCAAACATAGAAAGAAAAAAAGAAAGAAAGAAAGGAAGAAAGAAAGAAAGAAGGAAGGAAGGAAAGAAAGAAAGGAAGAAAGAAAGAAAGAAAGAAAGAAGGAAGGAAGGAAGGAAGGAAGGAAGGAAGGAAGGAAGGAAAGAAAGATGCCTGCTATTTATGCCTCTTGCCATTAGGTGGGGCAGTTGAAGAGTGGGAAAAGAGCATTTTCCTTTCTTCCTTCTTTCCTCCCTCCCTCCCTCCCTCTCTCTCTTTCTTTTCTAGTAACAATAGTGGTTATTTACTTATTTAGCTCTTCGTCTGTGCTAGGTACCTGGCTAAGCTTTTTACAAGAATTATTTCAGTGTTCAATGAATGTACACTTGTTTGAGCAGGTGCAATTACTACATTCTTTTTACAAATGAGGAACTAACACTAAAGGAAATTAACTTTTAAGGAAACTTGTCAATAGAATAGGTGGTAGAGCCAGGACATGAACCTGGTGTGTTTGATTTTAAAGCCCATGGACATAACAAACAAGCCATACTGCCCTTTCAAGGTTACCCATTTGTTTGCCATGTTTTGTTCATTTTTAACAGAATATTCTACCACTTCAGGGAAAGAATCTGGAATTTGTAACTAGGAAACATAAGTTATGTTCTTTTTTTTTTTTTTTTTTAGTTCAGTGTTGTTGAGCTGTAACTGCTGGGAATATGTTATGTTTAGGAGATAAAAAAAAATTAGTGGCAGTTCCAGGAAGTAGTCATTGAGGTAAATCATGCATGGGGTGCTATGAGACTGTAGAGCAGGGATACTTAACTAAGTCCTGGAGGGCCAGAGGAAAGTTCCTGGAGGAAAAGGTATCCAAGTGAAATCTTGAGGCCAGATGGACAGGGTTGGAAGAATATTTTATAGCATATTTAGGACTCAATTTTCTCTCATTAAAATTAGGGATAGAGCTCAAAAAATCTTTAAGATCTCTTCTATATTGGTTTTCTATAGATACTGTAATGAATTCCCTCAAACTTAGCAGCTTGAACAGTACAAACTCATTATCTTATGGTTCTGAAGGTTAGAAGTCTGACACAGGTCTTACTGCACTGAAGTCAAGGTGTTACCAGACAACCTGTGTTCCTCTCTGGAGGCTCCAAGTGAAAATTCATTTCTTTGGTTATTTAGGTTGTTGGGAGAATTTGGTTCCTTGCATTTTTAGGGCTGAGATACCCATTTCTTGTTGGCTATTATCTGAGGGCTGTTCCAAGCTTCCAGAGGCCACCACATTCCTTGGCTCTTGGCCCTCCTCCTCTGTTTTCAAAGTCAGCAGCGGTGGGTTGAGACCCTCTCATGCTTTGAATCTCTGCTCTTCTTTTTCTATCTCTCTAACGTAGTTGAAAGAGATGGGAAAATAATGTTTTCAAGTAAAGTGATTTATACTTAACAATGGTTTTCTTAAAGTAAGTGATAAAAGGTATCTTCTTTTCATAGAGTCCAAACTCTTAAAGTGGCCAGACTATTGATTTCTTCTTTAATTCTGTATAGTAAGGAAAAAGGGGCACATGGATGATCAAGTTCATGTAATATAATTTTGCTGATTTTTTAATTAACATAAAATTCCCATTTAGGATTCAAAAGCCAAAACGGACTCTGAAATCAACTTATGTCTATATTTTTCCAGAAGAGTAAGCAAAGTTTGCGAGGTTGTGAGAACAAAGTAAGAATCTTATGAAAGTCTAGAAAGTGGAAAGAAGCCATGACAGTTACTGTAAACTTCCTTCTCAAGGCCTTTTGATTTCCTTTAGCATCCAGTGTACTTGACTCTTTCTCTCTTTCTACTTTCTCTTAGAAAAGTCCATGCCAAGTAATTTATTTGACATCTTAATGGATAATTCATTAAGAAAATCTTTTGTGCCAAGCACTTCATGATGAATATTGATTGCTAATGTTACCTGGGCTGTGCTTTGAAGTGTTTTTATTGACCCATTCTTAACTTTAAGATGTTTTCATTGGGCTTAAAAAATGACTTAGGAAAATTTCAAATCAGCCCTTTAAAGAATCGTGTCTTTAAACTTTGATTTGTCAATATCTACTTTTAAGTCAGAGAGTAAGAGATTTGAAGAAGATGCCAGGGGCTAGGTGCATCTTTTTTAAAATAAGAGTCGATAGGGTCATAATATTGAAAATACTGGAGAAACTGATTTGGAAATTTACATTTCAGATTAAAGAAACTTTTTACGAGATGAAGCAGTGAGATTAGAATGAGAAAAGAAGGATTAATGAGGAGCTCAACTCAGTAAATACTTGAATAAATGAATGGTCCAGCTAAAATATTTCTCCCTTTTTCTAATATGTATATACTTTTTATTAGTATTTTTGTGTAAAACAGTTAAAAGTCCCTGCAGCTCACAGAGCTTACCCTTGATGAACACATTCCCAGCAAATTTGCATGAGCCTTTGGGAGGACTACAAAATAGAGGAATGACTACATTTTATATAAATCTGTAACATTTCAAATCGTGCTCATTTGCACAAAGAAACTTGGAAGCCAACTGACTTTGTACACTGCTATAATTTTAGATGGAAGTCAGCATCACAATCAGGTTTTCCTAATAACTTGTTGCTCAATTTCCAAGAAGCCAGTGCAAGGGAAAGATGAGAATGAGGGGCTGCCTTTTCTGGCTCAGGAGTGTATGGTATGAAATAAGTTAATAATGAAAATATTGAGGTATTTATCGAGTACACAATATGTGCCATGTACCCAGCTAAGCGTGTAGTTAACTCATGGAATTCTTACAAAAACCTTGAGTTTGGAAATATTAGCACCATTTTTTTTCTTCATAGGGTTGATTCCCAAACCATCTGGGTTTTGTATATTCAGAGAAAAACTGAATCTAGGGGTCAAGATTAAATAGTTAAGACTAGTTAGTTGTTCATAGATATGTTAGTGACAAAACCAACTTGGTAAGATTATATGGGTATACATATAACAATATATCACATTGCTATTTACAAGAAAAAGCTGAATGTATTGGAAGCAGTGAGGTATAGATGACCAGTAGTTAAATATCATCATCCTTTCTGAGAAGAAAGAAAGTAAATCTAATAAACTTAAGAAGTTATTTTGCTTTTGTTAGTGCCAAAGACTGTAGATGTTGACTATCTGTTTTTCAGTCACAGTTTAAGGGAGGAGACTCCTATAAGTGAACCAGCAGAGGAAATGAACAGAAAAGTTACAGATAATTTTTCTTATTTTATTTCATTAGAGATAATTCTTCCTTTACCACTTATCTAGAGTAGTACTTTCTTTGTCTTCTAACTCTTTACTTTCCTGATTTTTATCTTGTACTACTGATCACTAACTGAAATATTTCTTGGAATTTTGTTTACATAGTGTTTGTTCCCACTAGCTTTGTGAGGCCAGAACATTTTTTGGCTTTGTTCACTGGTGTCTTTCTATAGCGTAGAACACTGCCTCCCACTTAGTGGATGCTCAGTAAATATTTGGATACTTGAATTGTATAAATAATATAAGGAAATTCATATGGCTAGTAAATAATTGAAAAATCATCTGCTTTGCTAGAAACCAGTGAAAGTAAAAGCAAGTAAAAACAAGTAGCTTTTTCGTCTCTCAGTGAATGAAATGTACACACTAAAAAGTACAGTCAGTGCTTATGAGGATGAAGGAAAACAGACATTCATACAAAATATAAATACATTTTCCTGGAAAGTATTTTGGAAATATGTATATCTTTAAAAATATTTGTATACCACATTTTATTGCTAGGAATGTATTAATGAAAACAAATTAAAATTAAAAAGTAGCTTTTGTTAGCCAAAAGTCTTTACTTCAACAGTATTTATTCAGTGAAAGTATTTTGAGAATCATAAATGCCTAAAGGGAGTGGGATAATTAAATAAATTAGAATGTATTATTCTCATGCTATATTATATCAATATTAGAAGTTAGGTTTATGAAGCATTTTTAAAATAGTGTGAAAATCTGACTACATGATGTTATTTTAAAAGAAAACATAGAAATAGTGGGTAGAAATTATGCTAAGATATTAATAGAGACTAGGGAAGGTATGATTATAGGTGATTTTGTTTCTTATTTCTCTATACTTTTATTTTTCAAATTTTCTAGAATGAAAATTTTATAATTAAAAATAATTTAAAAATATTGTAAAATGACTTTTTTTTAGACTGGCGGTAATCTAGAACTGATTATGTTTTATAGTATTGGACCTACGGGTTCCGTGAAGACATGAATATAGTATTATTTTTACTGTCCAAGAATGCACATGTAACTTAGTTAATTTCTAAGCAAAATTTTAGCATGTCACTGGGACTTCCTGGGGGGTGCCCACTATAAGAGTAAGAAGATCTAAACTCTAAGGAGTGTTAGCATGTTCTTTCAACAATCAACTATGTTTTTATTTTTGAATTCTGATCAAGGCAAAGAAATGAGTTACTTGGATTTAATAATCAGATATATTTTATTTGGGACTGACATCGTGGTTGTTGAGCAAGCCTGGATAGAGACTAGCAAAGGATATTTGAGTTTCATAGAGAGACCAGGGCAAGAGGCATCAACTCCTTGGGACAAGTTGCCCTTACAGGCAAGAGAATCTTTCAGGAGGTAGTAAGTAGCAGCAGTTACTATGGATTTGTCTTGTGGTTAGTCTAGGTTCCAGACAGGAAGCTCTCTCAGGTCTCTTTTCTTAGAAGCTTTAAAGACTGTACCCTTGGTTCTTGGACTCTTATGCACATTTCTATTTCTGGATATGCCTCCAACACCCCTGATACCTAAATCAATGAGCTTGACCACACAAGCTCCTTATTCTCTCATGATGTGTGATTGACGACTGTGAAACTCAGCCAGCACCCTAGGGCAGAGAGCCAAAGCTCAACATTTAATAAGCAGGTTTTCCCCTAATTTGATTTATTTAATTCAAAACTATATGAGCTATTGGATTCGGTTCAAGAGCATGCCCTTATTCTTGGGCTAGTTTTCAGACCTTTAGAGGTGGAAGGACTTTGTAACTGAGCTGTGTGTTGAGAAACAGGAAGTACGCAATGAAAAAAAATGCGTTCTACCTGAACTTCTGCACTTATAATCTACTATCCTATAATTTGTTGAGGCAACAGTCTAAGTGTTATAAATCATTTCCATATAGCCTAGCACAGTGTCTGACATGTAATAGAACTTGGTAAATATTAAGTGAATTTCACACACTTCTTTTTCTGGTTTTAATTCATTTGTGAAATGGAGCCAGTCACCTTACACCAATGATTTAAGAATACAAAACTCATTCCTGACTTGAATCTGAAATTTGTAAAGAACTACTATAAATCAGTAAGAATTAAACAGACATCCCAATAGGAAAATGAGCAAAAAACTTGAAGAGACACTTGATCAAAGAGAATAACCAAATGGTCAATAGACATACGAAAAGGAAAAACAAAATCACAATTCAGTACTACTGCAAATCCCTAAGAAATGGTAAAATAAAAAAGACAGACCATACCAAGTGTTGACAGGAATATGGAGTAACCAGAAACTTCAATCACTGTCTGAGGGTGTGCATTTATACCTTTGCTTTGTAAATGCTGTTTGGCAGCATTTACTAAAGGTGAATGTTTGTATCCTCTGACCCAGCAATTCAACCTGTAGTGACACGTCAAACACAAGTGCATGTAGATGTTCATCGAAAGACTATGAAAATATTCATAGCAGCACTGTTTGTAATAGACAAAAGTTGGAAATACCCAATGCCCATTGGGAAAAAAAAATGACTGAATTATAATGTCTTCACACGGTGTAACACTAATCAGCCTTAAGAATGAATGAATCACAACTACATTAGAAAATATTGAGGAATCTCTCAGACATAAGGTTACCTAGACACAAAAGAATGCATGCTGTCTGATTTCACTTACATAAAGTGCAAAAACAGGCAAAACTAGTTTTTGGTGCTAGCAGTCAGTTTAGTGGTTACTCTTAATGGGGAGGGGCACTAGTGACTGATTGTAGGGGAACACATGGGGGTTTCTGGGGTGCTAATAATATCTTTTTTTTAAAATCTGTTAACTAGTTATGTAGTATACTCTGTAGAAATTGACAGAGCTGTATGCTTATGCCTTATGTACTTTTTTTGTATGTATATTACTCTTCAATGAAAAGTTAAAAGAATTTTTTATCATTTTTTCTAGTTAATTCACCAAATCCTGATATTGAGCTTGCCGTGTGATCCTTTAAATGTAGCTCCAGTGTCTCCTGATGTGATCGCATGATAGCGTGGGAAGTATCACATCTTAAATCTTCTTCCTGCAATGTTTATGATGGTTTAAAATGCAGAAGAATAGAAATAGAAATTTTTTTTCATAAGAAAGCAAAGGGAAATATTTTCCTTTGAAGAAAGATTTTTGAAATTTTTTTCTTTATTTGAGTTTAAGTGTTTGCTGAGCCTTCTTAGTCACATTGGGATGGGAACTTGTACTTTGTTAGAGGAAATAAAAGTAATGCCATTTCATATAACTAGAGTGAGTTACCACATAATCCAGATCGTGAACAGTTGACACATGACTCTACATTGTAAAATAGTAAATGGCTACTTTGTTTTTGTTTTAAGAGTAGAAACATAAGTCTTTATTTGTCAGTGCTACTACATCCTGCAAAGTGTCTAAATAAGCTGTTTACAAGTTCCCATTTATGATAAGAGGCTATGGTGAATAAATACACCTACATTTTTACCTATGTATATAGAGATAACAAACCCATAAGGTTGCCTAGCTGCTGTTTATTGTGTATTCAGTTTTCCCAACCCTCAGGGATATAGTTGAAAATGATAGGAATGCTTGGCCCACTCGGAAGGAGGTCTGTGAGTTTTATTATTGAGGCCAAGTCTTCTACCCTTGTTTAGATGCAAACCTAGTAGTCAGGGACCTTGTCATATCTATTTTCTGCAAAGTACCTTCTGTACTTGTCAAGATCAATAACTGGTTTTATAATGACAGCATAGAATTCAGCCTTCAGAATAGAAATGGCTGCTTATTTTCCTTGTAGAAGTACTCCTGACATGTCAGACCATGAGGATAGGTTTCTCTCTGAGAGATACTTTTTAAAAACTTTCACCAATTCTTGATGTTACATAGTATCTCTGTCAATTATCCAGTGTCATTTAGTAACAGCAGCAGTAATCCGTGGTAAATTTTAGTATTTTATGGTTTATAAAACAGTTTCCAGATTAATTTTCCCAGTGGACTTGTAAGAAACCTATCAAGGGGTCATGTCATGTAATTTGCCATTTTGTAAAGGAGGAGATTGAGACTCAGAGATTGAGCCCTGTTCACACAGCTAAGATGTGTCAGAGCCAGGGTTTATCACTCCATCCAGAGCTATTTCTATCTTATTCCACCTTTGTAAGATTCATGTTTGTATTTATGTTTGATGTAGGATGACGGCATAAGAATTAATGAGTTAGTTTATTATGTAACTTACTCAATACATACGATGTACCAAATATTGGCTTGTTGGTGGTGATCCAATGGTGAACAAGGTAGAAGCAGTCCAACTTTGATGGAGCTCACAGCTGGTGGTGGAAGGGCAGACAAATAAATGAGCAATTAAAATTGGAAAGTACCACCTGTATTTATCCTCTTCTTTGTACTATTCTAGGGCATGCATAGGGTGCCATGGGAATATACAGGAAGGGCACATGACTATGGACCTATATAAGGTTTTGCTCTGTATCTGAAGTCTTCTATTAAATGATACCAGGAAATAAAATCTACTAGATATTCTAGGTGACCAGTTGGAAGAGGAAAGTGATATTTGAGAAACATGCCTGAGTATTATGTTCAGTGGAAAAAGAAGATTATAACTCAACAAAAGTACCTGTTTGGCTGAAGGTGAGTGGCCATGGTTCAGGATCCAGATTTCAAACCTGGAAAAGGTTTCAATATCTATGCAAATTAGGCTCAACTTTACCACAGTTTTAAACATAGACAGAGCTTAAATATCCTCAAATACTCATGGTGAAACATTACATTTTTGTTCATAAAGGCTTTCCATAGCAAAATTCTTTTATCTCTCTTTAACTTGCTCTGACAGAATCAGCAGTCCTAAGACTGACTTATCTTTCAAGGACTGCTATTTAAGTGAAGATTGGGGTTTCCTATCTAGGAGTGTCTTTAATGGCTAACTCATAGTATGGCCATGTTCTATATGAATCTCTTTCCATTTCTGGTTAAATACTGTGTCATTTAGTAACAGCAGCATAAATGTAATGTCCTTACATTTATATTGTCTTGTAAGTTCCTGACAGCAGATATGTCCTTGCACTTAATGATTGCAGGAAGAAAGTAATTGTTGGGGACAGTGTTTTTGAACCTGAGATCTTTGGAAAGTTTTCAAGGAATGCTTGGATGCTCAGAAATGGTGTACAAAATTGTAATGACTCATTTGTACATTATCCTGGGAAGTACTTTCATAGCTTTTGTTGGTGACTTAAAGGGACCTATAGGCTTTGTCTCCATATGCTCTCCTAGAGGAAAGTTCAGAACTGCTCTTTCTTGGTGGGAGGCAATAAAGCAGCCATTTGAACATCAAACTATTTGGATACATCATAGAAAATGGACAACTAAAGACACAGTCTGTTGTAGCCAGCCTCCAAACTGATCCCCTTTGACATTGTACTGGTTTGATCTCTGTAACCAATAGAATACAGCAAAAATAACAGTATATCACTTTTGAGAATAGGTTGTAAAGGACTATGGCATCTATCTTGAATGTTGACTCGCACACTCTACGATCACTCACTCTGGGGAAAGCTGGCAGTCAAATCATGGAGGATTTAGATAGCCTCTGAAGAAGCTGGTGTGATGAGGTATGGAGGTTTCTGGCCAACAGCCAGCAAGGAACAAATGCAAGCAGCCACATCATGGGCTGTGGAAGTGTTCCCCAGCCATGAGTGTGCCTTGAGATGTCTGCTACCCTGGTTGACACCTTGACTGCAGCTCCTTGAAAGACCCTAGCTGCAACCACCTAGCTAAGCAACTCTTGTGTTTCTGGTCCCCAGAAACTGTGTGAGATGATAGATGTTTGCTGTTTTAAGCTGCTACGTTTCGCGATAATTTGTTACACAGCATTAGATACCTAGATACCTAACGCATATTACCCTGACTAATCAGTATAAAAATAAAAGTGATTAGAAGAAAATGCTGTTTGTAAAATGCTAATCTTCCCTGTTAATCCTGGGAAATTAGAGTTGGAAAAAAGAATGTGTGAGTCATTGCTCCTTTACTCCTCTTGGTAAATAGTGCATTGTGGCCCATTCACAGTCAGCAGAAAGTAACCATTGTGGTCCACACTGCAAGGAACAATCTTGGGATGGAAATAAACAAGTTTTCTTTTAAGGGATTTCTTTATTTCCTTTTAAAAGGCACCAGCTTTTGAATGTATCCTGGGGAAATCTTAAATTTCCTCTGAGCATAATCAATTCAACAGAGAATTCATGCTTTGCCAGTGATCATGGGAGGTATTGATATAACTTTTTTTTTTTTTTTAAGCTACAGGTCTCTTTGAGTTTTCCAGTAGGTTTCACAGCTGTTAGTTTACCGCAGTGGTGGCTTGCTTAAATGGGGGCACACTTGGATGCTGCATGTGCTGGTAGCAATCTGCAAAGAAGAAACTTTCAACTCGAAGTGGGAAGAGGAAGAAAACAGCTCAATTCTGTAATTATCGGGCATAGGAAAGAAATTTAAAATATCCAGTAAAATAAGCACTATTGTTTTCAGTGAAAGTAGCTTAATAAAATGGATAGACTCTCCAAACAGCAACAATTTTTATCTTTTTCTTGTTATGACTGTGATTCCTTCATAATTAGGAACCCAGTTGATCCAGTTCATGGGCTGCCAAGGGCATTTTTCTAAAGCAGTGTTTTAAAACTGTAGGGATTCATTAGTGAAAGATGCAACTAATCAGTTGATTTAATATTATTTTAAACTTAAGTAGAGTAAAAATTTTCAGAGTATAACACATAATACAGTAAGTAATTTTTTTGTTTTGTTTTTAAAGCTATCTGTATATTTTTATATCTACATGGACTACATAAGATACAAACTGTATTTTTTACTGTAGCTTATAGTCAAAATGCTTGAAAGTCCCTGTTCTGTGCCATTTTGGTTATGGAAAAATAAAATCTGGATTTTCTAGAACTATGCCAGTGACGTACTATTTCATGATGAGGGGGATAGGCAAGGAAGACAGTACCACACAGAGAAAGAGTAGGTTTTCCTGAACAGAATGCGTATTTTGCTCCCAGTCATTCTGGAAAGTTCCCAGTCCATAAGAAATGTACCATTTTGAAGGAGGATGATGTATGTGGAGCAAGGGGCTTTTTCCTTTCATTGGTTCCAGGAGGATCTGAGGCTGGTCTTTGAAACAGAGAACGGGCTGATGTGGTTCCTGGACACATGGCAGTGACCTTGAACAAGCAGCACTTGTAATCTGTGGAACTGGTAGCCAGTGAAAGTGCAGTACTCGTAGAGTTTTTGGGCCCAGGAAGGCACATGTTAGGCCCTCTAGCAAGTGGAGAGAGGCCCTGAGCTGGCCTCTGAAACAGAGAGAGAGTGGTGTTGCTTCCATGAGCCTGGACCAGGAGCATTCGGAGCAGAGCAGAGCAAGCTGCACTCCAGATAATGGAGGTCATTTTTACAGAGGTACCAAGGCTAAAGAACTGGAGGGAATGTTCCAGAGTCCATCTGAGGCAGAACACTAGAAAGTACCACTAAGGAACTGGCTGGTGAGTCATGGGAACCAGGATCAAGCCTCTTAGGCTAAAGCTAGTTTCCAGCACATGAGCTCATGCTGGCTGTCCAGCAGGAGACAGTAGAGCTACGTGAAGGAATCAAGGGTCATGGTCCTTCTTGTAGGAGGTAGGTCATAGGGCAGACTATGGCGTATCTGAATGCAGAAGGGCTGTGGTGATTGTTTGGTTAGCACTTGATGCCAAGAAAGAAGTACATAGAATTCACTGTGTTCGAAGGTCATCCAACCTCACAGTCATCATCACAACAAATATTCAAGCTTATAGTGTTATCGGTAGCCCTCTTTCTTTGAGTTTAGCATTATGTTTTTCTTAGCACTTCTTTTACAAGTGTTAAAGCCATCTGAGGGGTAATATTAAGTTGGTAATATATCTTTGTATCAATGAGTGAATCAAATTCTTTCCCGAAGTGAGTAGAGGATCAATGAGTGCTTGATGGAGAAGGAATGGTGAAGAAAAGAGTCAGTGGGAACATTCTTCGCCACTTTGCATTTTTCCCAAGGACTGGCCTAATTCACATTAAGTTTATGTGAATGGCTCTTACTGATCTTGGACACTACGGTCTTATCCTGCAGACTATTTTTGGGGGGCTGGGTGGAATGGAGTGAAGATAGGAGTCCAAGGGAGAAATTCTGCATGATTTAGAAGTAGATTAACTGACCAGACACATCATAGGGCATCTATTGCTAGGTACAAATTTTTGTGCTGAGCAAGAAATATAATTCCTCCATAATTTATAAACCAGTTGAAAGATAGAAAATATGTATCAAAGCATACTTAATAATAAGTATCTTATTTACATGATACTTAGATAGGTTTTAAATAAGATTTTTCAGCCAGAAATTACATGATTTTGCCATTTTTCGGAACCAAATATCTTACATCATGACATCAAGTATTCATGCTGGCAAAATGTAAACACTTTGACTCATTCCCTTATTTCACCTGCTATACTGAGTACCAGCTTTCTAGGCTCTGTGCTGGGTATTTTGTGGGGGAGCAGGTTGTCTGGCAACAAACCGTTGAAATACTTCCCCAATTTTGTGAAAATTTTCAGATAGGAACAAAGTTGATTTGGGTCAAAAATGATTCTTAAGTAAAAGCAAAGTAATTGTAAATATGCTAATACTCCATAGACTGCAGTGGAAGCAATGTAGAAATGACCCTTAAGTAAATTAGAGCTGGCGAGGACTTTGATAATTAAAGTTTCTTCCCTGTAGCTTGCCCAGCAATCAGGAAGCAAGGGTAGTTTGTATGAAGATCTCATAAATAAACATACAGCTTGCCGGTCCCTAAAGATAGAGAATTCAATCTTGAGTTTGCTACATGCAGGTTCAGAGGTAAGTGATGACCCTCTGGTCACCCCAGCAGAAACTAGATCAGCTTCCTTAAGCCAAGAATTACAGTGATTTCAGCGGTACAGTTACATAGAGTGACAACCAGGGCTTGATATAAACCAAGCTTATTTAAGTCATGTCTCAGGGAAGAACATATGCTACTATTAAAGAGTGATGATAGAACAACCATAATCCCTTAAGATAAAGCTAGTGGAGAATATTCATGTTTGCTTTCAGATTCGAATCCATTATTTGTGTGGAATAATTAAATGCCTCTCTAGATGTCCATTCCAGGGGAGGTTCTTGAAACATTCACCACACTGGTTATTTCAAGATTGGGAAAATTCTAGTTGTGTATGAAATCTGCAATGACATTTACTGGTTATTTCAAGATTGGGAAAATTCTAGTTGTGTATGAAATCTGCAATGACATTTAAATTGATCCAGTTAATTCATTGACTAGATACATTGAGTCCCTATTATGCCCAAAGTATGCAGTTGGTTCTACATGGCATATACATTTGAACAAAGCCCAAATTCTGTCGCTTGAGGTGCTGAGGTCTGGTAAAGAAGAATAACTGGTGCAGAAAGAATCCAGTTCCAAACCAGAGAGAGGAAAGGAGGGTTGACTTAAGTAGGTGTGGTCAGATGGGTAAGTAAGTATATGAAGTGGGATTTGAGAGAAGGATAGAATTCCAGTTGTGACCATTGGGGAGAAGGGCTCTTCATGAAAAAGTAATAAAATGTGGGCAGCCAGTCTGTGACCCCACATTTGCAGAAGATCCAGAGGGAGCTGAGGTGAGCTTTCACTGCTTTAATATTCCTGGGGTTGAGGCTGAGTGAGAAGAGTAAGCAAAATGCTTCAGGAGTCAGAGTATTTCACATCTTTGTTGATTATTTACTTATTCTCCCAATTCTGACCACTCAGCTTATCAAAGCCTCCTTCCTGATAGAACTTCTCTTATTCACTGTGATGTCATACATCATTTAATATTAGGATAAAAATGAGTTGGCACCATAGTGTACACATTATATAAATATAGCTGATAGTCTGTTTTGATGGGAAGAGAAACTTCTTAATTATCTCTAACATAAGCAATCATTTTTTTCTTAATGTCCAGTGCTTCTCAATCCTGGCTTCACCATTAGAATTATTTCAAGAGTTAAAACATAACAAAACAAAACAAAACACTCAATTCCCAGGTACGTTATACTAGGACCTGGGTGTAGGACTCAGGCATCAACACTCTTTCTTTTTTTTTAATGTTTGATTTATTTTTGAATGTGTGTGTTGGGGAGGGGAGGGGCAAAGGGAGAGGAGAACAGATGATCTGAAGAGGGCTCTTTGCTGACACAGAGAGCCTGATTCAGGATTCCAAGTCACAAACCTCGAGATCATGACCTGGGCAGATGTCAGATGCTTAACCAACTGAGCCACCAAGGTGCCCCTGGGCATCAGCATTCTTTAGGGCTATACAATTGATTCCAGTATGCAGCTAGAGTTAACAACCAGTTTTTAAGTTTTTAAGTGTCTTGAGGATAAATAATAAACACAGACTTGTACTAGGTGAAAATACATGTGCATCTCATGTGTTAGTATCAGATTATTAACAGTTTTCAACAAATATATTTCCATTTTAAAAATAGTCTTTTAAGGCATAGGCTTCATAAATTTGTTATAGAATATTTTTTCAGTGATGTCTCTCTTAGTAACGTGAAGCATGTTACATACAAACTGTCTAGAGACTATGGCATTATTTGCAAACACGCCAGAGAATACAGCAAATTTTACAAAGGTTTTTGAAAACAATATGGTTCATATTTGTTAGTATAGAAACAGCCTAAAAATTAGCCTCCTGTTAAACAGAAAGCCCAGAGAGTAGAAATGAGGAGTCTTATTCCTGTTTACTCTCAAAACTCACAACTGCTGGGGTCCAGTTCCGGTGAATCTAGGGGTCCCCGAAGGATGGACGGTCAGGCGAAAGGAAATGAGAGAGCCACGAGAGAGATGTAGTCTGATGACCAAGCAGGCCGCCCTGGCAATTCTGGCATCTCCGCCCTGCAGGTCTCAGTGTCTTTATTTTTAAAGGTAGTGAGTGACATTGCATCAATGAGTGACATCCCATCAGTAAGCATACTTTGAACAATAATGTGTTTTTGATTTCCTCAATCTTGCAAGTTGTTTTCAAGTTAATTAGCATATAAATTTAAGGCAGGGGAAGAGAACAGGGCGTTACCTAGGCCTACCTATGTTAATTATCTATAAACAGGTCAGGAGTCATTTTGGCTATTCTTCCAACCACAATGGGGGAGGTGCAACCCATCCAGCAAGGACAGAATTCCCAATGCTTGTCCTTTGCTTGTGAATGGGTGAATTTACATAATAGGAGCCTAACGTTTACACAAATCACACCAATATTCAGCCAGCTCATAACTGCTTCAACCACCTTTTCCACACAGGGAGGGGTCTCAACCTGTGAGCCCAAAATGTCTCCCAACAAACAACGTCTTTAGCTGTTCTTCTCTTGGCCATTCAGTCACATGCAAGATCTGTTGAATCTTACTCTTCAGTTTCCTCTTAAATGTTCATTATTTCTCATTCTCATGGTTACTACCAGAGTCTTACTGTCTTTTCCTTGGTGATTGTCATGTGCTGTCCACCTTGTTTTTTTCTTAACACACCACACCTGGCTGGAAGATCTGAGGGTATCATGTCTTCTCTCACCTTTCGTGGTTCTCCACTGCCCACAGAAAATCACAGCACTTCAGCCAGGCATTCAAGCTCTCCGTTAACTGGCTCCAAACCTCTTTCTGGAGACAATTCCCATTTGTGCACAGCTCTGCAGAACTGCTTTAGCTGCTCACTCATCGGCAGACATGGCTATGTTTTTCTTTTCTTTCTTTTTTTTTTACTCTTTTTAAGACCCTCACTCATGCTGGTATTTCTGCTAATGCCCAAATCCTATCCAGCATGAAAGGC
Source organism: Paguma larvata (assembly GCA_030068075.1). NCBI lineage: Eukaryota > Metazoa > Chordata > Mammalia > Carnivora > Viverridae > Paguma > Paguma larvata. The sequence continues at coordinate 106,151,497 of CM057826.1, forward strand.
TCAAATTTCATCTCCTTAACAAAACCTTGAGCCTTACAGGTAAAAGCACTATTTCCTACTGTGATCTTGTTACAACACTTTATCTAGACCACTTTCTTTAAATGTTATTTTATTTTATTTTATTATTTTATTTTATTTTATTATTTTATTTTATTTTTATTTTATTTTATTTTATTTTATTTTTGGGAGAGAGAGACAGAGTGTGAGCAGAGTAGGGGCAGATTTTAGAGGGAGACACAGAATCTGAAGCAGAATCCAGGCTCTGAGTTGTCAGCCCAGGACCCAGTGCAGGGCTCTAACCCATGAACCACAAGATCATGACTTGAGCCAAAGTCAAATGCTTAACTGACTGAACCACCCAGGCAACCCATAGACCACTTTTTAAATATTTAAAAGTCTCTTAATCCTTCTTTCTCTGTTAACTTATTTATAAAATGGGAGCAATAATATCTACCTAAAAGGTGGCTTATGAAGAGTAAATAAGATCATATACATAAAGAGCCCAATATATAGTAGACAAATTTCATGTAGTCTTTCCTTTTCTCTCTTTCCCTTTTCCTTCCTTTTTCCTTCTTCCTTCCTTTTTCCTTTCCTTCCTTCCTTCCTTCCTTCCTCCTTCCCTCCATTTTTACTTGTTTATTGTTTATTATCCATTGAAAGTTTGTCATTTCTTTGTGGACAGGATCCTGTGACTGATAAATTGTCATTTTCCTATCCAATGCTTATGGTAATGCTATGCACATGTAGGCACTTATGTGCCTGTTTTACATGAAAGAACCCAGTATTCATCACTTGCTGTAGAAGTTATGATCAGGTTTAGAAGAGATATCAATCAGAAATCCAAAGGTTTAAATGGTAATGCAGTAAAATTTTAATTATCATCATCATCATGTAATATTGTTCTATTTACCTAAAATAGATAGAATTGAGGAAGTCTTTATAATCTTCAGACATCAAGAGTCAAGTTAGATAACTGATCAGTAGGTGTGAATTTAAACCCATGCCTCTCCAGTTTGAAAGGAGATGTTATTTCAGCATACCAGTATTGGTTAGGTTGTCTCTAAGATCATGTTTGCCTGGTGGCTATCATTGGAGATAATCCTTATTTTTTTTTCACTGTATTCTGTGTCCTAGGGCCACAGGAGGGAAAGATGTAGACATGGCAATAAGTTCGTGAGAAGGAATTCTGAAGAAAGGACTAGGACTCGGTAGAGCAGGTCCAGAGGTTGAAGGGAGTAAGCAAACTCTTTTTATTACCCTATCTGTAGTATTCTTATGTCAGTCTAGAGTCCTAAAAGTCTTAAAGCAAGGCTGCTGTGGCTGCAACCTTAGGACTAGAACAGATCAGTGACCCTTCAAGAGGCTAGTTGTAGATTCTGCCTTCCTATTCTGTTTTTTAGTTTATTATCTATATATTCTTACTTTCCTGTGGCCAGTAGTTGTCCTCTTCCAAAAGGATAGTGTGTTCTAAAAAGGCTACATGCTTCCTCTGCCATTGGTTATGTTCTATATCTGTAGGACCCTCTTAGAGATTATCCCGATGATACTGTTTCCGAGGGTCTGCTTCCATAGTTGCTGTGGAGGGGACAGGAAATCCCACCACTACATTGCTTGCCTCTACCTATGGCCCAAGATGAAAAAACAGGTTCTATCCCTGAGGAATTTGATTTGGGAAACATTGATTCTTCTCTGTTTACTGGCACTCAACAGGGGAGGGCCAATTCTCAAGGAAGGAAGAGAGCAAAACTGATGTGTCTGGGGACACATACATGAGAGACTATAAACTCCCGGGGTAAAAAGAGACAGAGTTATAGGTGCCTGGATTTTTGACAGCTTTCCAGTTGGGTTCTAATCCCACAGGAGGCTTAGCTGCCTCTCTAGCTTTGAGTTCTACAAAATAATCTTGTTACTTTTTAATAAATTCCTCCGTTCAGTTTAAGCTAGCATGAGAGAGTTCTATTTGTTATGGCCAAAGAGTCTTCTGAGAGAGTTAACTAATTTTTAAACTTTTCTCAAAATCAGTCCTAATTTACTTTTGCTCAAGATGAGTCACGAATCTATGTTGAGGCCCCATGATGCCATTCTTCATTAGAATCTACATTTGACCTCTAGGGTGTATTTTATAGTCCTTAATGTCTCTTTTACATAGTTGATTATTTGTGGAGTTTTATGATGTTTTAAATACTTTGGTTGCATAGCAAACACATGTCACTTAATATTTCAATTCTGCAATAGTTGTACTGTTTCAACTTTTCTTGGTGGCTATAGTCTTTCTTTCTTTCTTTCTTTCTTTCTTTCTTCTTTCTCTTTCTTTCTCTCTTTCTTTCTCTCTTTCTTTCTCTCTTTTTTCCTTCATTCCTTCCTTCCTTCCTTCCTTCCTCCTTCCCTCCCTCCCTCCCTCCCTCCCTCCCTGTCTTCCTTCCTTCCTTCCTTCCTTATGATATCAGAGAGAAGAACATAGGATTGGTTATTATAAATGTCTTCATCCAACTTATGAATAGACTGAATTCAGTCCACCTAACTTCCCAGGGTCTCGCTTTAAGTGGTGAAACCATACTCAAGTCATTTCCAATATGAGAATTTTGAAATTCACTGATTGTGTGACCATTCTGGAATATGCCATGTAATGTTAGAAATTCCTCGAAGATTTGTTCAGAATACACGTTTCCCACACTTACTTGACTATGGAATATTTGTTACATAAGTGTGTATCCATAGAACACCAGAAATAGCTCATGGGATATAATCTGCACTTTAACTAAAGAGGACAAAAAATGGTCTATGACAATTAATTCAGTAAGTGGTAAAAATCAGTTATATAGCAACTCAATTATAGAACCAAAATAATGCAAGTTCAATAGAGTACATAATTTTCATTTCAATTGGGAAAATTTTTAAAAGACAAAAATAGTGGAATTAAGTCAGGTTCCATAGCAAAGAGCAATGGTTCTTAAGAGGCAATGAGTATCAGTACAATTGTGGGTAAATACTATGGAAGCATTGATATTTAGATTCTTTCTCATGTGTTGATCTTTCATGCAGTTTCCTGGGTTTCTCTCAATCTCTTCAATGCAGATTCTTACATGATAATAATAATTATACAAGTCTATTTAAGTACATTAAACATCTTTTAGAAGAAACAATGTTTTTGGACACTTTTTTTCTTGGAACACTTGAACATTTTGCAGTTTGAGACAAGCTGAGGTAGTTGAACCTAAACACCATATAACTTTCTAACAAATAACCTATTTTTCTTTCTTCTTCTTTCCATTGCCCATGTGGTTGAATGCATAGCTATTATATTGATTTATTCTTTTACGGGCCTTTGTATTCCATGACATTACTTGTCTTTTGTAGCAGTAAGTCTGGCACTACAATTTTGTAGATGTCAGTGGCAGTGACCCTTGAATAGGCTTTCACTTACCTGAGCACATTATATCCTTTAAGAATAGTCTTGCTCCGTAAGAGATTTTCCCTGAAACTAGTATGTATGATAATGTATAATGCCTCCCATTAAGAACTTGGAATGTGTGCATTTAAAGAGTTATAAATTGCCCTTAATCACTGGTTTATTGTTTCTTCGCATATCCTTGAGAAAAATCTGATGGCCATAGGCCTGCCATTTTGTGACTAATCCTTCATGTAATAAACCTAAGCTTCAATTTACTTTAGTGAATTGGTCTATTTAGGAAACCGTTTGGCTTAGCACTGAATTGTATTTTGTATGCAAGGAGCCAAACATCATGAAGAAACTACAGTAGTGTATAACAGCAGCTTCATCATTTTAGAGTTTTAAACTTCTACCTTCAGGGATAAATATATTGATCCTAAAATTGTCAGAGCTTCCAAGATATCATTGCAAAGACTTTAGTGAGCGGAGTTGTACTAAGATGGAGAGACTGCTAATTTCCAGAAGTAGAATTACTGAGTTAAAATATAATACTGCTTTCAGCATTAAAAGCCCTTAATGACACAATTTCACTATCCTGAATACAGTTTTATTTGATACATTAAAAACAACAGTGTGAATGCAAATGCCAACATTAGAATGGTGACCAATAATTGGAAGTAGGTACTTCCAGTACTCATATACTAATACATTTCCTTATTATTTACACTAATATTAATTATTGCAGTTTTAATCTTGGCTACACAAAGAACATAGTACGGTTTAGTAAAGTTTGGCTACATTTATAGATGCTTCAGAAATGCCTAGGGGTGCCTGGCTGACTTGTTCAGTGGAGCGTATGACTCCTGATCTCGGGGTTGTGAGTTCGGGCCCCGTGTTGAGCGTAGAGATTATTTAAAAATAAAATCTTAAGGTGGAAAAAAAAAGAAGGAAAAAAATGCCTAGATATCTTAGCCATAGAGAACACACACACACACACACACACAGACAGACACACTCCTAAGTTCAGTCAGAGAGTATTTAGTTCAAAGACCAATATTATCAATGATTTAATATGTGTGTGTCACTCTCCTTGAGTGTTAGATGGAGGAAAATGATTCCTTAGAATAACTACAGACATTTCCAGGTTCCAAAAAAGAGAAAAATAAACATCATAGAAACTATAGATAGGAACTACAGGGCTACCAGCAACTGAGATGTGGTGGAAAATTTTGGAGTAGTTCAATAAAATTATATAGATATGAAGTAGGTTAAACAGCCATAGCTCCACACACTGACCAGTTCCTGATTTGTCACAGTGCTTTCCCTAGGCTCTGTCCCGCTCAACATTTTATGTTTGTATGTATGTATTTAAAACAATTAAATGTTTATTATTTTTGAGAGGGACAGAGACACACACACACACATACACACAGAATCTGAAGCAGGCTCTAGGGTCTAAGCTGTGAGCACAGAGCCCAATGTGGGGCTCGACCTCAGAAACTGTGAAGTCATGACTGGAGCTAAAGTCCTATGCTTAACCAATTGAACCATCCAGGCATCCACATTTTAAAGAGGAGTTTTTCTTAAGATAAAGATCTCAGGCTCCACACTAAGCATGCAGCCTGCTTAAGATTAGCCTCTGTCCATCTCTGTCACTCTCTCTTTCTCTAAACAAACAAACAAACAAAAAAGAGACAAAGATCAATGCTAATTAGCTTTGTGGATAGTATTTAAAGTTGAAAGGACTAAGTGACAGTTCTTGATTTTGACAACAAAATAACTGGATGGGCAAGAAGTAACAAGGCAAAATATAATAGAAGTAAAATGCAAGTCCTGATTTAGGCATAATAAAAGAAAAAAAATACAATAGCTGAAGTATAGGATGAGAAAGACCTTACTGTATGGACAGTTCTTAAAAAAAGAGTAGTTAATAGGAAGTTCTGTATCCACCAACACTGTGATGAATTTGTCTACAATCCTAAATGGAATCTTTTTGTGACAGAAAGAGAATCAACATTAACTGAAATATTGTTGCTCAGACAAGAAAGCAGTCATTCATTGTGTTGTAACAATAGTCAGACTACCTCTCTAGTGTTCTTGTTCATTGATAAATTTGAGCAGTTTTCCAGAGTATGATCTGTAGAACACTCGTTTTTAGAATGTTAGTGGGTATTATGAGATGGGAAGGTGTAGAGTCAAAGAAGTTTGGAAAGGATGAGTTGTTAAGCAAATTCTTTTGGTTATTACTTCTCAGTCTTTAATGTACCAGTATGCATTGTTGCTATCCAAGGTGAGTTCACAGGAAGGCCTGGAGGCAATGTCCTACCCTGGTGTCCTGAAACAATTTGTATTCACCTCAAACTACTGTACTTGCGTTCTACTTTTATCCCCTCACCCTTCTAGGACTATAATTGTAACATCACCTCTTACACCACTATGTAGACTATTTCCTTCTCTAATGATTCTTTCCTCAGACATAGATTCTTTCACTTCTTTCCTCAGACATAGAAGTTCCACAAAAAACATTTTAACTTTACTTCTTCCTCTAGGTACTTTCTTTCTTCTTCCTCTTACTGCTTCTGGTCCCCAACTTATTCCCCCTCATTTCTGAGCAAAAGACTATTTTCTTTTTCATGGATAATCTTGCAGACTAGTATCCCGTGGGACATGCCTGAGGCATGCTTGGTTAGAAATGTTTAGAAGAGGCAGAGTGACTCTCAATGGTTGAGGGTTTCATCAGTGAGAAAGGGAATTATTCTAGTTTACTGTAGAGTTAACTAGTAGAGTTTCCTGTCCTTTAGTGTGTATATGTGTATGACCTAGATTCCTTTGGCAGACTGGATAAGCCTATGGATGCCTTCTCAGTATGTTTTTAAATATAAAAGAAAACTATAGGATTAAAAATGAAAACAACTATATTAATATAAAATAACACAATATTAAAACACATTATTGGTATAGTGATATGTGTGCATATTTATTCATTAAATAACAAGGTCTACTATGTCTATCATACTTTATTTTGGAGTATTTACAGCATCTCTAATGAGATGGAAAAACATTAGTGACAAAGTCACACAAACTATTGTGGTTTAGTGACTCTATTCATAATTGAAGTAAATGCTACTTTTTAGTTAGAAGTTAGTAAAAATATAGATGTAATGTTTTCCATCCATATTTATAGACCTCTTGAAATCTTTGTGGACCCCAGATTAAAAACCACCGATATAAATGGTAGAATATAGAGTTGCAAGCAGGCAGGGTTAAGCTTATTTAGAAAAACTTCTATAATGAAGTAGTCTTCTAAGGGAAGGAAGTTTCTCATGAAATAGTGTTCTACTTGTCAATGGAAATAATCAGCAGCAAAATAACCAAGAAAATTTAGAATTTTGTAGTATAACATTAATTCATGTTAGCTCTGGATGTCAGCTAACATCTTTGGAGTGCTTACTAGGTTTCAAACACTGGATTAGGAGAAAGTTATCTCAGTTCTTTTAATCTTCTTAACAGTTCCAGGAGATTATCTCTACTTTATAGATAAGACAGTTGAGGTTTTGGGATTTGCTAAGAGTTTACTGCTAGTAAGTGTAAGGGTATGGCCTCAAACGTAGGTCTAGCTATGACTGAAATTTGTTTCGATGGTAGTGTTGGGGGCTGATTGGCAAGGTGAGAGAATTGGTGATCACCTAGTTTATCCCCTTCATTCGATAGACATAAAAGAACTGAGAACTCAAGGAAGTTAGGTGACTTGTGTCAAGTTACACAATTTGTAGCAGAGCCAGAACTTGGATTTTGATGCCTTGTTTTTGTGGAAACAATGTGTTTTCTTGTTTGGTAGATGTGAAACATAACTAGAGAAAGAAGTAATAAAAGACAGTATGGTTTGGAACAGGGTATATAATCCCTTCTTAATGTGTTTAGACAAACAAAGTTCTCTCAAAGTGTCTTTACCTGTGTTAGCACACTTATTCCTTAAGAAGTTAAAATTACTTGAATAATATTTTAAATGCAATGAAGACTTAACTGTCCAGTACTAAAATTTTGCCTTTGATATATTTATATATGTTAGGAATTCAAATGTGTCATTTTTAATAACCATGTCTCTGTTGCTTTCATTTTACCAGCAAGCATCTGTGGCAGAGTGTGAACCCCAATTACATGCCTAAAGCATGAATAAATGAGTATAATTGTCTGGTTTACTGGTTTTCTTTAATTCTTACTTAAACTCATCAGGTAATTGAGTATTTATAATGTGCTATTTCTGTTTTTTACAGTGAAGATAATTATAGTTAAATTTAGCATTTGTTGATAATGAGGGAAGTTGTCTACATTAGTTTAAATTAGTTTAGAATCCATCATGTTGTAAATTCTTTCTGGAATAGGATGGTATATGGGTTAATAAGCAGCAAAAATCTAAAAGATATTTGGAAAATTTGGCTTTTTTTAGAGTATTTTTTTGTTCATATCATAATCGAGGGGAAAGTATAGGGATTTTTCATATAACTCTTGATACCATTCATGCATAGCCTCCATCATTATTAGCAGCACAGGAAATAGACATCAGAAGAAACATTCTGTTCTAGGTAGCTTCCAAGATGGCTGTCAGTGATCCCACCTCCCGTTATTCACATGTTTGTGTTACCTCTCTCATACTGTACCACGGCTGAACTGTACAACCACAGAACTTGCTGTGGAGATTACAATGACTTTGTTTTCTCTAGGTACTATTCTACTCTAAGTCTCCCCATATTTTGTGATCTCTCAAGTAGGAACCCATTCGGATTAGCAGTGCACACTATCCTGTCATGTGCCATGTAAGTGTAGGGCAAAAAAGGATCATTGTTTTGTTTCAGAGATCTTTTTTTCTAGTCACATTTTTATTATTTTAATCAGGAAACCAAGGATTTTATACAAGTGTCAGAGTCTTTATGGGTCAACATGGATTAGCAGCCACAGTTAATATAAAACTTTAACAACTACAACGAAATATTTCCATTCACCACACTTAAAAAATATTGACTCTAGGTTTGTTATTCTGAATTTTTTTTTAATAGTGAGATATAAGGACAGGTTCAGTTTCATGGCTCCCTGCACCCTGTGCATTCACATGGGTTCCCCACACTTAGATGGGCTCTGTAAATGACGTAGCTGATCCTAGGTAAAAGAGAGATAAAAATCAAATTACCATTGTCAAATTACTAATCACATAGCCTGAAATTTAAATTAGCCTGAAAAATACTAAGAACCCAGAAAACATCTCCATCATGTTAGCCCTGCTCTCTCTCATACATTCAACATTTCTTCTTCCCTTTGGAACTTTTTCATATCCTGTCTCTACACCATTACTCAGTTTTTCTTTCCTTCTCCAAAGGTTTTAAAAAAAGGAGTCTTGATTAAGCCTATGTAATATCCATTAGGTTTTCTCTGAAGATTCCCAGCATCTTTGCCAAGCTGTCATATGAGCATTTACATATTTTGCATATGAGTGCATAAACACATATTTTAAATGAATTTTTGTGTCCTTCTAAGCAAAGAATACATGTTTTAAAAATCTGGAGTTTTCTTTTTCAGTTTGAGATAACTACATTTTGCTTAATTACTATTTAAAACACTATAACACAATATTGATGACAAAATTAGAGTTTGCTTTTTAATTAACTGTCAGCCAAAGGAATAAAATGGAACTCTGTTTTCCTCTTCTGGTAAGAGTATAGTTTAGCTGGAATTTACTTCAGGAAAAGAAAAAGAAAACTTTAAATTATTTTGACCCATCTAGATATAAGGAAATGTTTTGTAGCAAATTAACTGCCCTTTGGCTTTGAACATTCTGTTCCTCGTCTTTGTAATACGGTTCACTAGTGAATCAGCAAGGGGTGGAAGGTAATTGTGGGTTGCGAGATAAATATTGCCTGTGTTAGTAGCATCCAAAGTCACCAGCCCTCAGTGCATCAGGTAATGTAATTAATACTAACCACTGTAATAGACAACTCCCCAAATTCCAATAGCTAGAGAAATTGGACTTTATCTCGCATCTGTGTGAAATAGTTGACATTTCTGGTTGGTCAGTTGCCTCCTACTTGGTCATGGGAGCACCTGCATTTCTCCCTTGAAAATATGGCTCGATTCACCTCTTGATCTTCAAACTTCTCTTCTATCACTGGGTAAATGGAGAAATCAGAGAGGTTTTCTATAAGCAGGCCCAGAAGTGGAATGTGTTGCTTCTGCACCTCTTGCATTCACACGTCTGTGCATGGCATTGTGGTCTAGATGTTGCCCCAGGGAAGAGTGATTGGGTTTTGCCAACTCCCTGCCACTCTGTGGTCAATTACACTTTGTCATATACAAATTAATTTCTTTCTAGAATCCTTTAAAACTGTACTCCATCCACATTATACTTATAATATGTACCTGTTTCTTTTGGACAATGTCATTCAGGAGACTTTTTGACTGATCTATCCCAGGGTCATCTTTATTGACTCAGGGTTATAGTTTGGGACAAGTTAGTCCAATCTCAGAATCTTAATGTATGTTATTTCACATCTTTTCCAACTTCCAGGCAATAAGTAAAACCTTTCACAGGGTGACTAGTTGGATGTAGTCTCTTCCTCCCTTGGTGTTCTGACATCTCTTCTTCCTTGGTGTCAATTATAGCACTATCTACTGGGTTTTCTTTTTTCATTCCTGGCTCTCTTTGTCTATCTTCCTTTCAACTTCTGCTTGGCCATGAAGTACTGGGAGTTCCTCAAGCTTGGTTCTAGATCATCTTTTTTTTTTTTTCCTTTCTACCTTAGATGCTTCAGATTTCAATCATTGCTTATATGCCAAAGACTGACTAATTTGTATGATTAGAGTTCAGGCCATCTCCTTGTGTGTCTTATGCCTGTTTCGTCTTTTCCATGGTTACTGAATGTCAGCTGACATTTTCATACTGAAGTGATTCTGTGAGTTGGAAATATTTTCAAATTAATGCTTGTCAAGCATTTCCTAGCCTTTCCTGGACCTTCAAATGAATCTTATTTCTCATCTTCCAAAAGTAGATAAAAACAACCACTAGATAACACAACCAACACTGCCAGTTGAGAAGGTGCACGAGTAGCACTTCTAGCAGCCAGGAATGCAGACACATGATACCTGGTCAGGGCCCCGGTGCACTCTGTCTGAGGAACTGGACAACTCTCTGAGTCAAACCAGACCTCAAAGATCCTGACAGACGCCTCCCATAAGAGTGAAGCCTCCTGCTTGCCTCCACATTTCCAGGGGGCACTGTGACTCAAAAGAACAATCTTTCTGAGTATCACATGGGTCTGGTGCTATAGGTCACCAGTGTCCACACATCGCATTGGTTCTGAGGAGTAGTCCTTGCATTGCTTGCCCTCTTGTCAATGTGGCTTGTGGGTCATGCCTTCCTGCTGAGTGGCCCTCCTCATTTTGTGAACCCTGGGTCAATGTCCTCCATAGACACTTGAAGTTTATAGACCCCAGCTCCTTCCTGGAGTTATTCAGATGCACTTTCTTTTCTGTTAGTGCATCAGTGCTCTTCTGAAGCAGAATCAGTTATGTTTCATAGCTTGTCTTGAAAAATGAATTGGTTCTAACCCACTGGGTATATTAAGGAACAGTTTGATGAACAGCTACAAAATGAGAGTGTAAATAATGTTAATGCCTTTATATAGCACCACTGAGATGCATAACAATGTTATTTTGTCTAAGAAGAGTTTCTTTGCTCATCGGTTATTTTTTAGACCCAGAAATAATGCCTGTCATAAGTAGTTAAATGCCAAGTCCACTAAATAAGACAGCCTGGATCTGCCTAAAGGTTCTAATTATAGGTTATGTCCCAAAGTTTCTCATATTCTCTCTTTTTACATCTTCTCTCAGGATTGGCTCATATAAATCTGTGTCTTTGAGTTCCATTTATATATCGATGACAACAAATTTCTCTCTGTATGACCAAAGACCAAACCTTTTCTGATTTACAGGTTTTGAATTTATGTCTGAATGTACCATAAGTACTTCAAACTTCTTAAATATAAAATTAAGTTTAGTATTTCTCTTATACATATGCATGTGTTTTTATGTATGTGTGTGAATGTATTACTTATTCATACTTTGGATGTTAGACACTGTCCTTTGTTCCTTTTCTCTATTAATTCATGAATTCCTCACAATAACCTAATGAGATAAGTCTTCTCACTATGCCCATATTACAAATGAAAAAACTGAGGCAAAGAGATTAAGTAACTTATCCAATGTCAATTAAAAAGGTGGGATTTGAATCACGACAATCTAGTTCTGAAGGACATTGTTTTCTCAAACTTCATGATTCAGCAAAACAAGAGCCAGCCTGTAAAGGTTATTTCAATTCTTTTTATTTTAAAAATTTGTTTAATTTTAAATTTTATTTAAAAAATATTTATTTTAAAAATTCCATTATAGTTAACATATAATGTTATATTAGTTTCAGGAGTACAATATAGTGATTCAACAATTCTATACATTACTCACTGCTCATCACAGTAAATCAACTCTTGATCCCCTTGTTTCACCCATCTTCTCACTCACCTCCCCTCTGGCAACCACTAGTTCACTATATTTAAGACTCTATTTTTTTTGTTTGTCTCTTTTTTTTTTTTTGATTGTTTGCTTTTTTGTTTCTTAAGTTCCACGTATGAGTGAAATCATTTGGTATTTGCCTTTCTCTGACTTATTTTATTTACCATTATACCCTCTAGATCCATCCATATTTTGCAAATGGCAAGATTTCATTCTATTTTGTGGCTGAGTAATATCTTCCTTATTCATTCACCTATGGATTTCTTTCATATCTTAGGTATTATAAATAATGCTACAATGGGGTCACGTGGGTGGCTCAGTAGGTTGAGCGTCCAGCTTCGACTCTGGTGGTAGTCTCATGGTTTGTGGGTTCAAGTCCCATGATGGGCTCTGCACTGACAGTTCAGAGCCTGGAGCCTGATTTGGATTCTGTGTCTCCCTCTCTGTCTCTGCTCTTCCCCTGCTCATGCTCTGTCTCTCGAAAATAAATAAATGTTAAAAAAAAATTTAGGGGCACCTGGGTGGCTCAGTCGGTTAAGCGTCCGACTTCAGCTCAGGTCATGATCTCATGGTCTGTGAGTTCGAGCCCCATGTCGGGCTCTGTGCTGACAACTCAGAGCCTGGAGCCTGCTTCCAATTCTGTGTCTCCCTCTCTCTCTGCCCCTCCCCTGCTCACGCTCTGTGTCTATGTCTCTCAAAAATAAATAAATGTTAAAAAAAATTAAAAAAAATTTAAATGAATAAGTCTACAATAAACACAGGGATGCATACATCTTTTTGAGCTAGTGTTTTCATTTTCTTTGGGTAAATACCCATTAGTTGAATTATTGGATCATATGGTAGTTCTATTTTTAATTTTTTGAGGAAACTCCATACTGTTTTCCACAGTGACTGCACATCTTTATTTGAATGCCAACTGAAGGAAGTACGTTCTCGTGGAAAGACCGTTGTTACAGAGAATGCATTCTCTCACAAGACTTATATATATATATATTACAATTATTTACTGCTTTTTGTGAATTCCTAAGTCTTACAGAACTTTCTTGGTGTTTGGTCATTTGGTAACTATTGTGTGTATGGTATTCATCATAGTTTCCATATGAATGTTAACCAAGGCCTCTAAAGTCATAGATGAAGCATGTGAACATAAGATTTGTGTCACCAAGTAACTGATGACAAGGCTGGAATGGTAGATGAGAGATTGTGGAGTACTTTAAGTGGCAGTCTGATAAGGATAGGGAGCTTTATCTTGCTGCTGGTAGCAGTGAAAAATTTTTGCATTGGAAGAATGACATAAGATTCAGACCATGTTTTAGGAAGAATAAGTTAGCCATGTGCAGATACTTTATGAACTTGAAGGCATGTCAATACCTTGAGAGCTCTTCTTTCTAGTCTCGTGCTTTGGTTCTCCAATTTCTGTGTATGTCAGAATCTCCCAGGGAAGCTTGTTATTTTATCCTGGAAAAGCTTCACACCAGGATCCTATCCCCTGAGATTTTGTTTCAGTAGAAATGGACTAAAGTGTACAAAACTACATTTGAATAAACACAGTGGAAGATTATGATGTAGGTGGCTTGGAAAACACTAATCTAGTGGCTATGGGATTAAGACAAATGTCAGGTAAAAATGGCTTGAGCTAGAATAGTGGGAAAGTAATGGGTGGAATTTAATTCAGAATGTCTGTTTGAGCCAGAGATTGTTACTGAGTGCATGCGCACGTGTGCGCGCACACACACGCATGCAGAGTCTCCATCCACCCTGAAAAACAGGAAAACTTTATACACGGGCTAAGAACTGTGAAGCCTACCTGCTAAATATACTACAGGGAGAATTAAGCTGAGGAAAGCAATCAAGCACAGACATAGAAGCCTTCTAGGGAAGTCGATGCATGAGACTCCTTGGAGGAACCTTAGCATGTTTTCAATGGTGTAGGTGGAACAACTGGAACAAGGATCAGCCCTGTGGTAACCAGAGTAAGTATACTCTCCTTAACAGGAGGTCATCATGGGGCACCTGGGCGCTCAGTTGGCTAAGCATTCAACTTCAGCTCAGGTCATGATCTCATGGCTTGTGAGTTCAAGCTCCAAGATGGGCTCTGTGCCCAACTGAGAGTCTGAAGTCTGCTTCTGATTCTGTGTCTCCTCTCTCTCTGCCCCACCCTTGCTTGCACTCTGTCTCTCTCTGTCTCTCAAAAGTGAATAAACATTTAAAAAATTAAAAAAACATGAGGTCATCAGAACCAGAGGTTATCAGAGCAGTCTTGTAGGGATATTTCTTATAGTGGTAATTTTAGGATTGGATGGCTTTAGGCAAGGGAAGATAAGAGAACTGTGACAAAAACATATTTAGGTAATGCCAACTTGCAGAAAATAGGGAAGAGATACTCCAAAGAACTGGTAGGAAATGACATCTGTCCAGAGACCTTGAGGCAGAAAAATGAGTGGTTTTCAGAAGAAAGTGGTTAAATTGCCATGAGACACAGAAAGATCAAATAACATGTAGATTGAGAGTAGATCAGTTGCTTGGCCGTTTGGTGTTTATTGTTATCTTTGTGAGAGATTTTCAGTAGAGTGATGTGAGTACAAGTCAGATTAGGGAGCTGTTGAAGAAGTAAAGGATGGGAAAAGGCATTCATCACAGATTGACTAGTATCTGTCTGTATTTCTCCTTTGGTGGGTTTGGAAGCAAAAGAAGGGAAAGAGGGTTGGTAGCTGCCAGGGAAGTTAGAGAATGTATGCTTTCATGACTTGAAGGCCCCCTCAACATGTGGGAGAGAAGACTAGGAACAGAGAGGTAAAGAAGGAAATCTTCAAGAATATTCAGGATAGTGGGGAGCAAGGTGATGACTGGTGCTATGGATTTATGTGCTTTGGAATCAGGGGGTCGTTGGAGCTAATATAAGTCATGTGTCAGGGAGATGAGGTAAGATATTTCATTCACATTTTATTAGAGTTAGTTTAATCCTCTAAAAAAGGAAAATAAAGATAATAATAGTTCTATATTTTCAGCTTATAGTTGATTATGGACTGATTTACAAAATACTGACATTACTGTTTTTGATAGTAAATGGCAGGTTACAGAGCAAGGAAATGAAAACCTTAAACAAAGGATTGGAATTAAAGGGCAAATGTTTGCTGCAGACTTTGCAAGTGAGCAGTTATCTGGAATATAACCAATACTTAAAGACACTAAAAGAGAAAAGGTGAGCTAGTAGGAATTGTAGGAGGAAGTGGACTCATAACATTTAAAAGGCAAGAGGGTAAACAGAAAAGTGACAAATATTGCCATTTTTACCAAAATTATTCCTTTGTTTGGAAAAAATGTATTAGTTAAGCAGAGCTCACCATAGCAAATTCCCGTAGATGGGGTGGCCTAAAAATGGAAATTTATTTCTGATCGTTCTGGGGGCTAGAAGTTTACGGTTGGGGTGCCAATGTGGTCACTTTCTGGCGGGAGCTCTCTTTTGGCTTCTTTCTTCTCATTGTGTCCTTATATGGTAGAGAGAGAGAGGGAGAGAAGTTTCTCTTTTTTGTAGATACTCTAATCCCATCTTGGGTGACACCCGCTTCTCATGAAATCATGTAAACCTAATTATTTCTCAAAAGCTGCACCTTCAAATATCATCACTTAGGGGTTAGGGCTTCAACATAGGAATTTTGAGAGGACAGAAACACTCAATCTCTAACACTCTTAGAAAATTTATTATCAAAACAAAACATAGTATTAAAGATAATATAAAATTTTACATTTCTGTAATTATAACTATTTACAATTACTTGTGCATATGGGTATGGGTTGGAAGGCAATATGGTTTTTTAAGGACTATGTAATTTTGAATAATGTTAAATTATTTTTCTGCTAGAGTTGTAATACTGTTTATGGCAAAACTCTATACCCAACATTGTTCACCCTTGTAGAAAGTTGGATATTGTATTCAGGTCTCTTAGTTCCACATTGTTTTAGTGAGTTGAAAAGGGATTAACAAAGATATTGCTTGCTTCATACCATTCTTTATAGGTAGCTCTGCTCATTGACATGATAAATGCAAACTGCTGTTCTGTCAATTACAATGTAGGAAGTTATTTTTGCATTCCAGATGTCATTTCCTTTGGGCCCTGAGTTTGCAGTTTCCCAAATGTAAGAATTCAATTTTTTCCTGCTCTAATTTCTGGTATCTTTAAAGTCCCTGATTTTCTTCCATTTAGCAGCACCAGTCAACTTTTCCCATAAAGAAATATCTCATTAACCCAATTATTTTCCTACAAATAGTTAACCCAATTACAGACTGTGTATAGTTTCTACATCATTAGATATTTGTAAAACTAACAGAATTAAAAATATGCATTTTCCCCTATCCAAGACAACATGTTGGTCAAATTCCTATATAAGTGGCTTTAGAAAGGGTTGGGAGACTTCCAATGGATCTTGTGGCTTTTGGGAGAACTAAGAGGCAGGAGTGTATTTTCCTCATCAGCATTTTCTGGAAGCTCAGAATGTCATGGTTCTTATGGCTGTTGCACAAGTAAGAGTCTATGCGTCATGTGCCATTCTTCAGGTTCTCCCTATAATCCATTGTTTGCCCTCCCACAGACCTACAGTTTAACATCTAGGCTGGGGACTGTGCTATGAAGAAGAACCTGTTCTGGAGATGGGTTAAAGATATTTAGACCAAGAATTATGGCCTGTGTCTTTTGTAAGTTTTGTCTCTCATTCATAAATATGTTATTCGCTGCAGAATATAACCTCAAATTTAAATCCTCCCTACTGAATCGTGAGTATAGGGATGAGCACAGGGCAGAGAGCTAATGAGATCTGAGGTATTCCCCTCTCTGCCATTAGCATCACTTTGTCAGTAAACTCATCAGTAATTTACTTCTTTTTGTAGGAAGAAACATATCACTTTATAAAAGTAATGAATATTATATGTGTTGATATTATAATGAATTATATTGATCTCTTCTCCATATTTGCAGATCTTACATGATTAAAGACCCTCAATCCAGAAATATGCAAACAAAGTGTACAAAGGGCCAGGAGTTTGAACCCCAGGTCTCTCACTAACTGACTCTTTGAGTAGATTTTATTTAAGCTCTATAAGCTCAGGCTCTTCATTGAGGAGTAGAGGTAATACTTCTGTTATAGGGTTATATTGTGAATTACACAAGATAATGAAGGTGAGGTTTTTTTTTCAAGTATTTGGTACATAGTGAGTGCACAAAAATATTAATTTTTAAGAAATCATAATCATGAGGATGCCCGAGTGGCTCATTTGGTTAAGCTTCTGACTCTTGAATTTGGCTCAGGTCATGATCTCATGGTTCATGAGTTTGAGCCCCACAATGAGCTCTGCACTGAGAGCATGGAGCCTTCTGGGAATTCTCTCTCTCCCTCCCTCTCTGGCCCTCCCGTACTCTCTGTCTCTCTCTCAAAATAGACAAATAAACTTTATAAAATTATTATAATTTTTTAGTGTCTCCAATCATTCTCTTACATAGTTAATTACTACATTTAATTAATCATTCATTCATGAGTGACACCATTGAGGATGCTTCTGCATCAGATTCACTCAGAGATCTCCTTTGGCTGAAGAGGGAATGTGGTGGCAACTTTTACCCTGGTGGTTATTCTGAATATGGGAACGATTCCTAATCTCCCCTGTGTTGCCTACTAACTAGAATAGTCAAAGGATAACTACATACAGATGGCTACTCTCAGGTGGAGGTGTAGGAAATTGTTTTATGCTAACAGATGGATCTTACATAAGAATAGAGGAACCCTACTCTATCAGTACTCTGGGGAAGTTTCTTCAGAATATTTCTGGACCATGTATAGACTTTAGGTATTAGAAAATATGATCTGCTGTTTCAATCTAGTGACTAGTTTTCTCCTTTTTCCTATATAATGACTTTTTTGAAACTCTTCTGAGGCCATTATAGGTCTCCTTCCTTCCTCCCCTCCTTCCTTCCTTTATCTCTTTCTCTCTCTTTCTCCATTAATCCATCCATCTAATTATATATGATGTTTATATGTCTGTGTATATATCACAGACATATACACACACAAATCTATATGTACACACATACACAAACACATAATACCTTTATAAGGCTTAAATGCAGACCAAGAAAATGGTAATTGTATTGCATTACTTACTGTTTCTCATCCACTCTGATATTCTATCTTATTTTAATAAGCAAACTGATAACAGATGCGAATTCCTTTGCAGCTGAGTGAGATTTCATCTTAATCCAAAGTAAAGCATTTTGGGGCAACATCACAGATAAGCTTATGAAATTAATCTTTATTTTTCTTCAATGCACCCCATCTACCCCTGGGAACCAGATTTACTAATTATGTCCTCTGGCTTATACTCAGCATAATGTCTTGAGTCCATAATGTTCTGCAGTTCTGAAACAACATATCTTCTGAGAGAAGCTGATTGTATTTTATGAAGTTCAGCAGGGCCAAGGAAATTGAAGATGTCTTGACTGGTTCTCTGTGGGCTCTTTATAAGGCTAATCTGAATTATATAGTCTTAGCCATTAAAACATTACAAAGTAGATAATGGTCAATTAAAAATCAGAGAATTTTTGCTAAAGTGCTTTATATTTTCTAACCTCCTACACAGATGTCTTCTTACATTTGAAGCATGACTGCCCTACCACATAACTTAGTTGCCATCTTGTAAAAATGAATACATGACTGTAATCTACAAACAGCATCAGTTAATACCTATTGAGAACGTCTATGATTCGTTGAGTCTCTGACATACTTAACTTCTATTATTTGTGGTGTCTGTGACATACTTACTGCTCATCACTATGAGGATGTGAGATTCACTGAGTCAAGTAGAGGATCAAGTCCATTATTCTCATGGATTATCCATTGCTTCCACTCATGCTTGGTGGTATAAATTCATTTCAACAGACTTTTATGAAATTTCTCCCATGTATGAGGCACAGTACTAGGTGCTAGAGACAGAGAGCAGGCAGTCTATATGCTTCTGTAATTGAGTAAATATGGCTGCCATGTTACAGAACAGTTTCTGGACAGCCAGGTGTATCATTGGAATTTAACTATGTGGAGGTACTGATGCTTTGAGGGTTCACTTGTAGACAGGAAAATTTTCATTTTTTTTTAATACTTAGTTTTGGAAGACAGAGAAAGCATGAGCATGAATGGAGCAGAGAGAGAGGGAGACAGAATTGGAAGCAGGCTCCAGACTCTGAACTGTCAGCAAGGAACCTGATGCAAGGCTCGAACTCACAACCTGCAAGATCATGACCTGAGCTGAATTCGGAGGCTTAACTGACTGAGCCATCCAGGCACCCCAACAGGAAAGTTTTAGATGGCCAAAGAGGTTATAGGGCCAAGGGATCATTTTATTGTTGTCATTGTTGTTTAATAATATATGTTTAAATGCTTGTGTAAAAGGAGAAGTTGAAGTCATAAGGGAGAGTGAAGAGCTGATTGTTTTGGCAAGATTTCTGGGTAGGCAGAAGTGAATGGAATCTACATAGAACAGATTTAGGGGCTGGCCTTGTATCAGGGGAATGGTGTCCCATCCATCATCTTGGAGGAAAAGTAGAGACTCAGGCTCCTGCCATGTATGGTCCTAAGGGAGCTGGACACAGTGTGCATTGATGATAATATGAAGGGAGACAAGTCTGGAAATGTTCAGCACCTAGGTCTCTGCCTGACTCCTAGATAAGGTGTGCTGTGATTCTTTCTTAGCCAGCAGCACAAAGACTGTAAGATGATGGCAGTGTTAGGTGTGGGGCTAGATGGCAGAGGTTTATCTGAAAGCCTCTTGAAGGCAAAGTCTATGTCATGCTCACCTTCTGATCTTTATTGAGTTCATCTCATTCCTAATATTGGTGCTGCATAAATTCCTGCCATTCGTTGTGTTCAAATGGATGGACACATAGTTGGTTAAGAAGAGAACACAATGGGATAGAGAAATAATAATTCATACTTGACTCTTCTGCTTAGGACAGACTTTTACTTTAGTTGATGCAAAGTTACATTATTTAATGTGTGATTTGGAAGATACAGAGACACTGATGGTTGAAGCATATAACTTAAACAATTATGGAGATTTACAAATATGCGATTGGACCTTTTTGCACACTAATTCAAAGCTATTCAATGGGAAGCTCTTCCAGTGAAATTGACCTAGGTCTTATCTCTTTGGATGTGTTGTCTGACCCTCACACCTCTAAAACAGTGTACAGATGACTCATTCTACCCTGCTCTGGAGATTTGATGTGGAGGTATAAAATAAAGGAAAAACACGTTTCCCTTTTCCATTTCCTAACATGAAGAATCCCAGAGCTGTTCTCTGTGTTCTACTTAATACCTTGTGCACTGGAGACCAGAGCCGAGTATTAAGAATTCTCAGTTGACTCATACTTGCCAGTGGGTGTAAATACCCATCTTGAAAGTATAGTTTTGAGAAAAGAACATAATCAGCTCATCTTATGATGAGATCAGAGTAATCTTTTTGACTTACTTCTTAGCTATAAGTTTAGTGTTAAGTTTGCCCTAAAGTATAGTTTTTCACAATAATTTGATCAGGGATTGCTATTTTGACTAAGTAGAAAACACGATAAAAGGACTCACTCAAGCTGTGACTGAAAGTTTACATGGTCCTTATGGGATCAAGGTGAGCTAACAACTTGATATCAAATCAGAACTAAGTCATGCTCTTTATCATATTATTTTCATAAATTTTGCTAAACCCACTTCCACAGAGTTCAAAATAGTACTGATTACTCTGTGACGAAGATGTCAAATGTATTGGTTATAGTTTTTGAAATTGAACATGTAACTATTATTATTATTTTATTAGTGAATAACTGATGTTTTAGAATGGAAAGAGACACACTCTTTGGACTGTCAGGCTTTGTTGTCATTGTTCTTGTTTTTGTTCTAGTAGCATTAATCAGCATTGGTATAAAATATAAAGAAATTGAGAAATGTAGTAACTGCTCTCCTTTTCCATTAGCCAAGTCTCCTTGAGGCAGCCGGATTGCTCAAAGGCTTAGCTAGATTTATTTGGATACTGCTTGTAAAGCACAAAAAAACAGACTGTGGGATCATAGATTTCCCATAAGTTACTTTCTTTGGAGCCATATGATCAATGTAGATATATAAAACTAAAAGAAGGTAAAAATATTTTATAGTCAATTAGGTTAAATTAGCATTTAAATAATAATTTCATATATTTTGGGTAAAGAATCTTTGTAAAAAGACAGTATGTGCATGAAGCAATTATTTATCATTCCTAGATCCAGTGAGGAAAAAAACAATTTTATGAATTTTAGTTTTTTATACTAAATAACATTACCATTTTTAATCTGCTTTATCACAAGATACAGTTTTCTTAAATCTTTATAGAAAAGCTAGTAACATTCCTGTGCAACGATTAATTTTAGCTATGTCAACCTAGAAAAATGAATGCTATTGTAAAATGTGTATGAACTCTATAAAATATATATTGCTGTTCTTATGCTAGTTAGTTAAATGTTAAGCAGGTGGAGGGGGAGGTTGGGTGAGGTGTTTGTCTAGAACATTTGCTCTGAATAGAACTTTGAAATAAAACACATTTCTATGGTGATGACTAATAAATACTGATCATTTTGAAAATTATTCAGTTCCCCAGGAACGTTTCCAAATACAAGAACTTCTAGGTAAGATGTTTAACAAATGCACACTACTTTTGTTTTTCTGGGTGAATGCCCAAATTAATTTCCTGGGGATCATTGTGCTCATTGCTTACAGTATCACTAATATTATTGTTGACATTTGAAATAAAACCCAAAATATCCTAGTCAGATAGTTTTTATTTTCTTCAAATAAAAGCTTTGGTATTTGCCCTCCTTCCCTCTTTCCAGAAAACCAACCAACCCTAATGAATAGGTTTTTATTACTTAGTTTTTTAAATTCACATTTGAGTATTCATCTTAATACTAGATACAGGTAAATTTGATATTTTTCCCTTTTAGTATTTTATAAACCATATTTTCTTTTAATTCACCAGGAGTGATAGAATGCTTTATTCCAAATCACCCTTCCCTTTAACAGTTAAAGCTATTCCTAAGTCAAGTGTGCTCTGCTTGTCTCTGTTGTGCCTTAAGTTTATTTCTTTCTATGGAGCTGCTGCTTCTTTACTACACAGTGAACTTTTGGAGGCCCACCAGGTCACCATATGTGTCTAGACTTGTATGAATTCTAGCATTGTGATTCAACTTGGGTCCTGGCTGCATGTTCTTTGTTCCTATTTAATAAATCCCATCCCTCTACCATGTGTTAGTAATACATAATAGGAATCTGGGCATGCGAATTATTGCCTCTCTTCCTTGAAACAGTTAATCCTTGGATGTCCTTCCTCTTTTATGCATTTCTTTTTGTTTAGCCTAGCAGAAAGGGATGGTTCTGAATGAGCTCAGAAGTTTGATATTTCTACTAATTTCTTGTCCACCTAAAAGCAAAGAGGAGGCAGTAATCATCATTTGTTTTAAATCTGAATGCCCAGCAAGAAACATAACTCTAGGAGTTCTCACTCGATGTTGGTGTATCTATGATGTCATCCAATGAGAAATAGTGGCTGAGTTGTCTTTCTGGAAAGTATTCTTCTAGGAGCTGTAATAGTCACAGTGCCCCCACCTCCACCCCCACCAGGAACATATACACAAAATTGCTCTGAGAACTTCCAACACTACAAATACCTTTACCTCCTGGTGGGTGATGTTTATGTTCTTTGTTATTTGTTCTTTACTAAAATGAAGATTATAAGTAGAAATGGAGCCAAAGATGGAATTAGGGTGAGGACAGTTTGTTTTTCCTGGTAGAACTGTAGAGCCCTGATATTCAGCTGGCTGTTTACAGTGAAAGTCCCAGGTTAGTCATGGGCTTAATTCTCATCGGTTTATGCCTAGGGATATTGGTTGCAAAATACATTGACTATGACTCCCTAGCAATCATTCTCATTCTTAGTAATCTTCAGAGCTGAAGAAGACCTTCTGTCTGTATTCTCTTTCAACCTTTTAGGCCATCATTTCCATCTTGTTACTGTTGTTTGGTCTCCGTCTGCCTTCCATTAGTGTGTCTGCAAATGGTGACTATTGATAACCTACTTCCATACCTACTTGAGTGTAGAGTTTTAAGATCCCTCTGGAGGGTGCCTGCTGTGTTAAAATGTAATACTGTGGATTCATTTAAAGCATTGCTACTGAAAGCATAAGTATTATTATGAAGCATTTTTCACCTATCCCCTCTAGCCTCCCCCACTTCTTCTACCCCTTCCCACCCCCCCACCTTTCTTTACGAGCATTGGGTTGTTTAAAGGACTTTTCCACAGATTGAATTCAAAAGCTCCAGTTTATAATCAGAGTTCCAGTGATCTACTTTGCTGGTAAATTAACAGTCATCCAGACTGGAATGATTGGGTAGATAATTTATAGTATATTGTGATTCTAAAAATTAATTATTTTTTAGTTCTCTGATACCTATCTAGAGCAGGTTTATAAGATAAATGGAAGGCACATCAGAATTTCAGTAGCTCTAAGCTCAGTTAAAATCTGTTCCCAGTTTTCTTGCCTGATTTGTGTATATTTTAAAGAATTGTTTACTTTCATGGTTTGGCAAGACTCAGACGGGAGAGCAGCTTCCAGTGACTGTGGCAGTAGAAAAGAATACTAATAAGTGTTAGTCATCCGCAGTAAATTAAAAATATAATAATAAAGGAAAATTAAACTGCAGTGTGTTTGGGTGTTTGCTCTATTACCATAAATTCACACTCTCATCTTCTGTTCTCTGAAAAAGAGTGGGCGTGGTAGGAAGCGTTTGTGAAATTCCATTAGCATTTTCAGAGACAATTACTCCACTAAATGATTCAGGATTCAGTTCCTAACTTCAAGGTTCACCTCAGGCGTGTGAAACATTTTATTTTGAACAGTATACAAATAATACCATAGACTTCTGAGGACATCCTAGCATCTAGCCCAAATCCTCTTATTTTTCACGTGAGGAAATGCTAACCCCTGGCCCAAGTTCTCCTACCTGACTACTGGAAAGAGGGAGAAATTCACAACTCCATCTTCTGGCTGAAGGTTGATCAAAATAATTCAGAAACAGTATTTTAGACTGGAATACTATGCCTTGGTCTTGGTAGGTAAATGAACAAATTGAAGATGTTGTATCCTTGGATTTAGAATTGGCATCAAGAGTGTACATTATAAAAATTTTTCTTCTCACCTTATTATTGAATAAGTTCATTTGAAAATGAATGCAGAGATGGAACTAGATTTTGAGTCAGATTTCCCAGGCTTTGAATTTTAGATCTGTGTTTATTCCATTTCCCTAGGATGGTTACTTTCCTCTTTGTCTACTCAGTTTTGATGCATAACAGATTCTACTCCACTGGAGATTGTTAGGACTCTATAGAGTGAGTATTCCCTGACTTCTGCCTTCCTGATGGACCACACAAATAGCCATAATAATTTATGTCACATCATTCTCAACCCCAAAATGCAAGATTCCACTTAGACTGGTCCTGTTTTTGCCAGTGATCCTATTTTCCTAGGAACACGATCACTTGGACAATTTGTACATGTGTGCTGTCTCTGCCAAATCTCCGAGTCACAGAAAGCTGTTAATTCCAAATCACCTTTTGCAAAATACTTCTCACAGATTGCTCGGAGTATGTTAGACAACCAGAAGTTTAATGTGCTTCTTCATTCTTTTGATTTTTTTATTCTTCAAAAAAAATTATTATTTTTTTAAATTTAACTTTGTGATTCTGCTGGTACCTTCAACAATTTCACAATAATTTTCTACTCCGCTGTAAGGAAAGCACACTTGATCGTGTCCTGGGCATGTTTAGGATATGTGGAGCCTATTCATAGGGCCTGCGGAAACGTGTTTTTTTTGGTTTTGTTTTGGTTTGTTGGTTGTTTTGTTGTTGTTGTTGTTTGTTTTAAACTACCCTGTGAGATCTCATGAGAGCTCTTTTAAGTTAGCCTGGGCACATACCAGAGGCCTAGCCTTTGACTTAAAAAAACAAAAAACAAAAAACAAAACAAAACAACCCCTGATGCTCCACTGTGCATGTGTGAACATGTGTACTAAGAGCTGTTACTTCTCTGTGTGTGTGTTTAGTGCTCTAGATAAACGATGAAACCATTTTGCGTCTAAGCTTGTATCACCCTTTTCCCAAAGAATCTATAATTTAGTTGTAATTTAGGTATTCTCTTGTCTGAACGAGTGTGAGATTGAAGAACCCTGAGAAGAGCTGTAGCTCTTGAAGGCAGGAATAGGAGTCTTGGATATTTTCAGCCATTGTTTCCAGAATGGTGTCAAATGTGTAGCTGACTCATTGGTGTTATTTCATGTTCCTAAGGAAGAGTGTATGAGGGAAGTAAAAGCCAGTACAAATAACCGAGATCTACTTAGGAATTTGTGGCAAAATGCCCTTTAGAAACAATTGATAAGGATGGATAGTGTAACCAAGTGACTTCAGGCTAAAAGCAGTAGAGTCTTCCTTTTCTCTTTGCTTCTTTGTTCCCTCTCTCCTCCCTCCCTCCCTCCCTCCCTCCCTCCCTCCCTCCCTTCCTTCCTTCCTTCCTTCCTTCCTTCCTTCCTTTCTATTTCTGCTTAATAAAAAGACCTAATTTATTCCTTCATTTATTTTCGTTTATTTTGTTATTCTCTTATTTATTTTTAAAAGTTATTTGAGAGAGAGGGCACAAGCAGGGAAAGGGCAGATAGAGAGAGAGAGAGAATCCCAAGTAGGCTCCATACTGAGAGTGTGGAGCCCCATGTGGAGATTGAACTCACGAACTAGGAGATCATGACCTGAGCACAAATCAAGAGTTTGAGGCTTAACTGACTGAGCCACCCAGGTGCCTCGTTCTCTTTTTTTATTTCTACTAAAAATGTTCGATTGATTTTTATTTTGTTCTATTTATCAGCATAAATACTAAAGACTGTGTATTTTCCTTTGAGTGCAGCATTAGCTAGCTATCTTCCAGAGGCTATAATACATAAAATGTTCATTATAGTTGTTTTCTAGAAAATATGAAATTGAAATATCTTTTTCTACTTTAATCTAAAAATTATTTGACCATTATTTTTAGAGTTTCCAGGTGTTAGAGATTTCTGATTTTGGTCTCTGATTTTATCATTTCTAGTTTTCAGATTGTGAATAGATAATGTCCATATTACATCTACTGCTTGGTATTATGCGGTATTCTTTCAGGTCTAATATGTTATCAATTTTCATAAATATTCAAAGCACTTTAAAGGAAGGAGTATTCTCTATTGTTAACATAAGTTAATGTACATGTTTGTTTATAATATCAGCCTTATTGTTTATTTTTGAGTCTTCTCATACTTTGCTTATTTTTTGATAATTGAGAGATAGACACAAAATCTCAGTGTCAGTAACTATTCTTCCTTCTATTCCCCTTTCTTTCCAGTTTTCTTAATTGCCTGATTTTCATACTGTCAAGGTATATTACAATTGTATGCTGTTCTCTCAATCTTATCCTCACTTTCCTTCTGTTACTAAATTCAGTCAGTGCCCATCATTTATTTCTTTTCCCAAAATTCTCCCAGTCATTCCCTTCTTGTTTTCTCAGCAATAGCTTATAGGAACAATATTCCTTGAGGTTGTAGATATTCATAAATGCCTGCCTATGATTTTTATACTTGAAGGACAACTTGGCTTAAAATTTTGTCATGTGACTACCTTTCAGGTGCCTCTCCATTGTCTTCTGCTGTGGAAATTTTCTGTTACGAAGTGTGGTGCAAAGCTCATTCTATTTTCTTTATTTATGACTAGATAATTTAGTTATGTTGCCCTCAAGGGTTCTTCCTTTACTTGTAATATTTAACCTTTTAAGGAGGCTTTGTTAGTATTTAACATCTGAATCAATTTTCCTAGGTATATAACATGCTCTGGAAAATGTTTTGGGGAAGGTAAAGTTTGGTAAGTTACAGATAAGTATTTTTTTTAATTTTTTTTTAATGTTTATTTAGTTTTGAGAGACAGAGAGACAGAGCGTGAGCAGGGAAAGGGCAGAGAGAGAGAAGCAGGCACAGAATCTGAGGCAGGCTCGCACAGAGACCGATGTGGGGCTCGAACTCACAGACCGTAAGATCATGACCTGAGCCGAAGTTGGCCGCTTAACCAACTGAGCCACCCAGGCGCCCCCAGATAAGTATTTTTAAAATCATCGTTGCTGTATTCTAAAGTGACTCAAATTATGATATGTCACATCTCCTTTGTTATCTGGACTTATCCCCTATCACTTCAGATATTTTAAAATTCTTTGTTTAGTTGTGTTGATTTTCTTTACGTTTCTCATTTTTTCCTTCTGTGTCTGATGTGGTTCCTATTGCGTCTATTTTATCTGGTCAATCTTTTTTTCTGAAAGATGGCTTTTCATTCTGCCTCAGATTCTTTCCTGAGTTCTCTTAGTTTCATTTCACATCTTCCTGTTGTTTGGACATTTCTTCATCTCTTTTTGGCTGTCACACTTTCCTTGAATTCTATGTTTTCACTTCTTTTAGATTTGTAATCTTTTCGATAATGTGAAAGCTCATGTCGGAATATTGGGTTACACTTTTCGTCTGTGCTGTTGGACCATTTTTATGACTTGTTTTTGTCTGCCAGGGATTTTGCTGCTCTTTTCCTTTTTTCTTTTTTAGTGGCACCTTGGTATGAATATGATGATCTTCTATCTAAAATTAAGCTCTAGGTTAGAATGAGTTCATTCTCCCACCAGTTTGAGGTAGATCCAGTGAAGGAGAATGGGTGGTGCTAGAATAGCTTCCTCACTTTCAAAGCTTAAGGGCTGCCTCTTCTGCAGTGAGATGGTGCCTTTGTGCAGCCAGATGTTCTCCTACCTCAGCACCAGGAGCCTAAGCATCCTTCATTTGCCTGTCTACCACACCTGTAGCACTCAGGGCCACCTGTCCCCACTGCTTGCAAATTTGCCTGTTTTGAGGTGTTGGGCCTGGTGCATGCTTACCGGCAACTTAGTATTGGTGGGTTTTTCCTCCCCTCTCTCCTAATTTGGTAAAAATGTGTGTGTGTGTGTGTGTGTGTGTGTGTGCATGTGTACATGTGCATACCCGTGTGTGTGTTGAAGGAGAGAGGGTGGTTTTCACTCTCCTTGCTGCTAGTTTTAAAGAGAAGAATTGGAACTTAGCAACGTTTCCTTAAATACGTAAAATACTGAAGGATAAAGAAGAGAAAGAGCAAGATTCTCAGGTTTTTATTTCTCTCCTACCATCTCTTACATCAAGATAGACTCTGCTGGTCCCTCCTTATTCCACAGATACTCTCACATTCATGGTGGATGGGGACCTATGGATTGTGTGATTCTGTGATGCAATGCCACACATATCAGTGTTGTTTGTCCTATTTCCTTCTCACACCAGCTACTTTTGTCATGGATAAAGAAGAATTGGCTTGCTAGTGGAATAAGGTACTGTTCTACTCGAGGGAGAGAAAACAGAAGCCCTGCGTGAAAAAAGAAATCAGGCCTGACCCTTCCTACTTCCGCAATTAACATTCTACTCTGCTTTCAATTAATTATTCAAAGAAGGTTTATGCTCCCTTATATTTGTTTGGTTTAGGCTGAGCTTTGACACTTTTAGGCTGAGAGTTTGCCTGAGGCAAGGAGTAACTGGAGGTCAGTCTTAAATCACCTGTCTGATTGTGACCTGTGATAAAAGGGGAAAAGAAATTCAGTTTAGCTGAGGGTAACAGACATTGATTGGGTACTAGGTGCTAGAGGTAGATTTAGGGCTAAGTAAGAAACAGTCCCTACTCTTGTATGTAAGTAAGCGGTTTTCCTCAAGTGAGTAATTTTACTTCACATCCAGTGAGGTTGAAACTGTTGACTAAGACAGAAGTTTCTAGTCTCTTTTTATCTCCATTAGCATATACAAGCAGGTATATATATCTGGTTTCTGTCTGGGTCTCAGTGTTCTGTAAACTTTAGAACAGAGAACCTTTCTTGCCTTTTGTATTACTGGATTGCTGATGCCCATCACAGTACCTGACAACACACACACACACACACACACACACACACACACACACGCACATGCAATACATCAAATATATAAAGAAATATATTAACAGACAAGAAAATGGTTCCTTACTGACCTCTAATATCACTTTATTCTGCTAATTATGGATTTTAGGTATTTCTGAAGGCAAGTAAAGTACCAGTTTTAGATTACATACAAATTTACTAAGTCATCTCAAACACTCAAATATAAAATATAAGACAATTAACTCTAGGAATGTAGTCATAGTCTGAACACTGTATAGTATGACATTTTATTGAGAATAAGGTCAAAAAAACAGTTCACAGTTTCTTTTTACTTACACTGCGTGTATAGTTTACAGAGGTGAATGCGGTTTGGAATCATAGGACAAGGCTACATGGCTGTTCCTCACTTGCTCTCTATTTATCCTTCAGGAAGAGACTTAATCTTCCAAACCCTTATTTTCTCATTTGTAAATAGAGATCACAGAACCTCGCAGCAGTCAGTGAAGCATCGGATGCAGGGCCGTTGGGAAGCACTAGTTCTGTTCCACTCATTTTAAACTCTCTGCCCTCTTCAGAACTCCATTCTCTGGCTCTGGTTTTCAGAATAAGAGCATTACTGGATCATAGTCATTTTTAACCTAAACACATCACATCCTATGTGGTCGAAATGAATATCAACAGGAGTTTACATTTCTGAAGCCCTGAAAATAGATTGTTGGTCCATCACCTGGTTGCCAGGCACAGTAAGAGCCTCACTAAATGAAGAAACACCCATTTTAATGGTGTTTTTCTTCAGGCATTTTGAGAAAGAAAAGAAAGAAGAGACTTGGTAAAAATGATTTGGGAATGAGATTGAAAGGACTTGAGTTGTCCTTATAAACTGTGTCTTGCTCTCTCTCTGCCTCTCCCTGCTCATGCTCTCTCTCTCTCTCTCTCTTGCTCCCTCTCAATAAATAAACATCAAATAAATAAGTAAATAAGCACTATATATGATGAAAAGGACAACCTTAAATCATGGTCTGAAAAAAAAATCATGGCCTGGAAGCCATGTAATTAAATACCATAAAGGCTCTGAATTCTGTTACTCCCTCATGGAAACATCATGATTGCCTAATTCATTAGCTTTCAGGATTTCAGCCTTGACCAGCCAGCATATTTCTAGTCTCATTAAAATTATGCATTAGTGTTCATTGACTCGTAAAAGTAAACTTCCTTTTAGATAGCTTTTTGTGCCTATATGTAACATCCAAATGAATATATGGCATGAGAAGGACCATGATTTAAGTCTGTCCTTTTCATCATGTATAGTGCTTATTTACTTATTTATTTCATGTTTATTTATTATTAAGAGGGAGTGAGAGAGAGAGAGCATGAGCAGGGGAGAGGCAGAGAGAGAGAGCGAGACACAGAATCTGAAGCAGGCTCCAGGCTCTGAGATGTGAGCACAGAGCATGATGTGGTGCCCAAACCCATGAACTGTGAGATCATGAGCTGACCCGAAGCCAGATACTTCACCACCCAGGTGCCCCAATATAGTGTTTATTCTTAATGCACAGTAAGGTTGAGTCATAGATTAAACAGTTTGACATTACAGAATTCTAAGTATTATTTTCTCTTTTTGAAAGAAAATGAGTAGCTTATTCTGATTCCCTCTGGAAGAATTGGATTAAATAATGGTTTTTAGAAATTCTGTTTTGTAGCTTTTGCTTTTCTTGCTTTATGCCAAGTGTTTTCATAAATACTAGATTTCTCTTTGTGAGTTTTACTTTTATGAGGGTGAAGACAAATGACTAGTACATATACAAAAATATAAGTGTGTGTATGTGTATATACATTAATTTATTTATTTTTGAGAAAGAGACAGAGCACAAGTCAGGGAGGGGCAGAGAGATGGAGCCACAGAATCCAAAGTAGGCTCCAGGCTCTGAGCTATCAGCACAGAGCCTGTCTGGGGTTTGAACTTACGAACTGCTAGATCATGACTTGAACCAAAGTCAGATGCTTAACTGACTGAACCATCCAAGTGTCCCCAAAATAAAAGTATTTAGAAAAATAAAATAATTTTATTAGTTTCCTAGGGTTTCTGTAGCAAAGCACCTCACCCTGAGTGGCTTTAAACAATAGAAATTTATGCCTGCCAGTTCTCTATAGGCTAGAAATTTGAAACCAAGCTATTGGCCGAGTTGGTTTCTTCTGAGGGCTTTGAGAGATGGATTTGTTCCAGGCTTTTTTCCTTGGCTTATAGAAGGCCATTTTTTTATGTCTCTATGTCGTCTTATGCTTTCAGACGGTTATTTGTGTTCAAATTTCCCCTTTTATTATAAAGATGTCAGTCATATTGGATAAGGGCACACCCTAATGACCTCACTTTAATGTAATTACTTCTGTAAAGGTCACATTTTAAGGTACTGGAGATGAGGACTTCAACATATGAATTTTGGGGTGACAATAATTCAGACCCATATCAGTAACCATTTAAATATGAGCATTCTTTTTTTTTTTTTTAACCTTGGTGCCCTTCTACAATGCTAAACACTATTTTCTTAGTCTATACTGTTTAGAATCATATAAAAAATAATTTCTCCATTTTTGTTAACAATCGGATTAATCTTCAACTTTGTTTTTGAGGTTTTATAAAATGACCCATTAGGGAATCATTTTAATTATTCACTCTTCACCACTGACAGATCATTCCCTGAGATGTGGTAACGGGCACTTTGAGACTTGTGATATACAGAAACTTAGCCTCGTTACAGTCATACAGTTAGTACACAACAGAACTGGGATCCAATTCTATATTTCATTGACTCTGAAGTTAATGATGTTTGCATGGTCAACAATATCATATTTTAAAATTTCATTTACTATTTGTCTTTTTCATTAAGAAAATTACTGATTTTCCCGATTGCAAATGAGCAGGTACTCATTGAAGAAAAGCTAGAGGAAAAAACTGTCTCAGAATTATAGAGATGAATATTAAAGTTACCTAAAATTTTACCTTCCAGAGATAGTCATTATATATTTGCTTTTGAAACACATGTACAAACAGTTTTGTAATTCAATTTGGATGTTTGTACTATAGAGCTACATATGTAATTTTTTTTTGTATCACAAAAAGTTCTTTGCCAAAAAGTTTTCAAATCTCAAATCATTTGCCCTGTTAAAAATCACCCCAATCTTACTGAAGAATTATTTTTTTAATTATTTGAAATAAGAATTCTTTTCATTGTTGTATTCTTTTGAAGAGAATATGGCACAAGCCTATGGCGTACCCTCTGGAATTTAACTTTCTGTTCTTACTTCCTACCACAGAGTTCGAAGGCATTAGTAGTCCAGGACAAAGGGCAGAGGCAACAGCCAGCACTTTGTCTTTTTTTTTCTCTCTGGTTCTTCTCTGAAGCCCAGACTTCTACCTAGACATGAAGATACTTCAATAAGTGTCTCCCTCCTGCTGATATAAAAACTGGGACATTTTTCAAGAGAAAGCCCCCACCACCACCACAAAATCTGAGGCAACAATAAGGAGAAACGTTTTGGTCACTCTCTTAAATATAAGGAGAATCTAGAAGATCGTCATGTCCATGACAACCATATCTATATATTCCTGAATTTTGAGAACCCATTGAATTTTTTCTGAGAATGACCAGGAAAACCTTAAATCATCATGTCAGATGTGTAGTACCCAACACATAACTGAGGACAGGATCTGTGCTGAGTATATCCTTTTGTTTGACCACAGTGTGATTCCAAAGCTTCTCCTGGGAAATCTCACACCTGTCTCACCCTTGTGCTTTTTTATACTATGTGACTTATACACTTAGCCCAACATTGTCTTCTCCTGAACTCTCTAGATCTGTCTGATACGTAAACACTCACAATCTCTTGGTTTGAGGTCCGACTCCCAACGCTTTGGTGTGGTAAGGCTAAAATCACTCCTGATGAAATGCTTGAACCTGACAGGCTATGTTTCATGGTGAGGCGGTCTCGCTTGCCTGGGTGCAGGGGCATAACTGGCTCCGACTCTCCCCTTGCAGAGTTGGTTGTTTACAGTAGCCCCAGTCAGTTTTGGTCCAAGCCCATGGGTCTTGCTCCAGGGCTTGTAAAGAACCTAGAGTCTGTTCAGATGGTAAATATGGCCTTGGTTTCAGCAGGTGGACTATAGGCAGTTGGTGATTAATTTTTAGTGCTCACTGGAATAGAGTTAGAGGAATGTCACTACAGAATGAGTGAGATTGCTGTGGTGTTTCTACTGAGGTTGTTTAAGGTTGTTTTGGAGTATAAAGGTTGTGACTCTGTTCCTAGTGCCTTCCGTGAGTTTCTCATTCGTGTGTCTGCCTTAGGCAGCATATGGAATCACTGCAACTCATTCACTTTATAGTCGTGTGTCCTTATACTACCTTATGATCTACTTTTTCAGATCATTGTGACAAGTTTTCTACTCTTATGGAAAATTCCTCTCATGGTTAAAGCTTTTAGTAAGTGCGATGAAGCTTAATAACTTTTTCTACTGAATAGGAATAATTATGCTCTGGTTCATAAAATGTACTCATGGTCTCATTTAGTTATTAGAAATGCTAGAATACTGATTCTTGAGTGTGAACAAAATTTATAGGCTAAAGACCCATAATATCTAATAGTTCTTTTGTTTTTAAAGCTCCTTGGAGATGGAGTAACAAATTAGTTAATAATCAAAGCAATCATTCGTCGTTTGATTTTATATCAGAAAGCCTACATCTTCTTTTAAAAATAAAGCTTCCACATATTCTATGTTATTAGAAAAGCTATGTGAAAATTGCACCTCAATCTCCCTATTGTTAGACCTGAAATATTTATGGCTTTCTTAACATAAACTGTCACAAATATGTGCATATTCTAGATGGCATTTAATCAGCATATTAATGTGTATGTGCGTTTTCACTATCAGAATAAAAGTGGCCTTTCTAAACTGCAGAGTATTTTCAATGAATCCATGATAGGTGGCTCTCATGCCCTCTTATTGCTAAGCAGTTAAAAAATTATCAGAACATGTGCTTTTAAAAATGATTATAGCTATAAAGCTTCTTGTGTTAATATTGGCAATCTCTTCTATTTAGAATTTTGTATTTTTCGGAATAATTGCATTATTTTCAGATCTCTTTTTTTACATAGATGTGGATCCTAGCCTAGCCCTCTAAATTAATCAGAACTCTTTGGTTGCAGAGAGGTTCAGCTCAAAGTAAGTTAAACTATTTGAATAATAAAATAATGATGACAATGTTTGAGTTATCTCAGCTGGAAAGATATTTGAATATTCACTGATAAAAAAGAATTAATTGTACAGCCAGAACCTCAGAGACTTACTTCATCATGGGTGGGTTTTTTTTTTCTTCATCATTTTCCTACCTCTTCTTGGCTTCATCCATACGTAGGCTCTCTCCACCTGGAAAGTAAGATAGTGGTATAACCTCTCATTGATAAGAGCTCCTTTCTCCCATCATTAGTATGTCAATATAGGGAAGGATTCTGCTTGGCTGGTTGGTTGGATTATATGTTTACTGTCTGGACACATTACTGTTAAATGGACAGTGAGATAGTACAACTGGTTGTTCCAAGAAGTTGAGAAGTGAAGAGCAGGAAGAGAAATCCTGCCAGACTCATATAAAATGAGGGTGTAATGATTTCCCAAAGGACAGGAGGCTAAGCAGTCCTAAATACCTGGCTGCACATTCTAAAATGATCCTCCCTTTCTCTCACCATTTGCCCCAGCCTATCCCACATCTTCTCCTCCTAAACTCCCTTCCACTCTCATTTCCTGTTTTTCCACTGGAAAATTAACCTGTAAGTAATGTTTTCAGTCTCCTACCTTTTCAAAGACTTTAAAGTAACAGCTTTATTGTACTTACAGTTTCATTGGACTAAATAAAGTCCATACTGTCCTTTTTGTCCTTCTAGATAGATTATTGCTTTTAGGAAAAGCTAAATGAATAAACTCAGGGGTTATTTAATAATAGTTTATGAAACCCCTGTAAGGCATGGGGAGTACGTAGTCAGAATTGGTATTGATATTCAAGTTGGGACTGTTTCCTGGAGGCTCCTGCTGTAACTCAAGCTTCATTTTCCTGGTTGCTGGATTGTGGCAGGATCCTAGGTATTTTGGGGACTGGAGCAGATTAATACTTAGGGATTCAGGGAAGCTCAAAGCAGCAACTACGTACTAACCAGCACAGAGACTATCTTCATATTTTTTGGAATTATATGGAATTGCTGACTTTCCAACCTGGGTTACCATGTAAGTGTGTAGTATTAACAGTTATATAAGAGAATTACTTTGAGTAACTGACTTGAAGAGAATTGTTTGGGACACCAACTGACAATGAAAACAGTTGCTAAATAGCTTGTTTTCTTGTTTGTTTTGTTTTAATTTTTCTTTCTCTGCATGTATTTCAAATGGGTCACTGAACCTCTTAAAATTGTATGCAAATTTTGGCAGATAAATGACATATGCATAATTATTTTTTCTGGGAGAAAATCAGTCACTTTTACTAGGTTTTCAAATGTTCTGCCCCAACAAAATGTTAAAAATCACTGTCATAAAATGTTATATTTATAATTTCTGTCAATAGGGAAGAAAAACTTACATAAGGGCTTCATTCATATAAGAGTAGTGCCAAATAACTAAGTTACAATTTAAAAAGGATTGGGATCATACATAGTGTATGCCTGTGGTTCCCTATTGAATGCTTACAGCACCATTTTTATGCTTAGTCCCGCAGTCATATTAGGCATCAATGAGGGACTTATTCTGTTTTCATTTAGCTTAGCTCATTACCAATTCTGGTTCACATGAACTCACAGGTAAAAACTACAAATATTCTTGTATTAGTCCTCATGAATTTTTCCACAGTGATAAAGTATGAAACAGTGCTCCATATCAAAGATAATTGGGCCTGTAGCTTGTCTGCTTTTATAGAACAGTAGCTAGAAAAGTTTCAGTATGCAGTTTATAATGAGGAAAACTGGCCTAAAATTTAGAGGGAATTTCTAATAAGCCGGAAGGTTAAAAGCCAAGTGGGGTCAGAGCTGTCTTTTTTACAAATGGTAAAGTCTAAACTTAGGCTCTAGCTAGGCCAGACTATGTCCTCAGAGTTATTAAGGATAAACAATCGCCAAGGAGCAAGCCCATTATTAAGGCTGAAACTTAAGCAGATTTAAGGGCACTTCATTTAAATAGTTCTGTGTATGCTCTGTCGATCTTGAAATTTTTTAAGAAAAGCTCTACAGTATTAAAGAGTAATCCTGAGGCCTAGGCGATGTGTAAGTAAGGACTGTACATAATGGGGCTAATCATTCTGTTTTGAAAATTTAAGAAAAGTAAAGTTGTCAGGTGCTACATTTGGTTATAAATACGTAGAACTTAATTTTCCTTAGTGTTTACAACCTTTTTAATTATCACATATGATGACCAAGCTCAGGTTTGCCTATATAAATTTATTGTATTGAATTTATTTTGAAAGAATATGAAATTTCATAGTTTTTAACCTTAACTCATGAATGGCTTCTACTTTTCCCTTTTGCATGCTTTTACTTTAGCTTAGCCTTTCCCCCCTTGCTTTGTTTTGTTTGGCTCCTCAACATATCTTATCAAATATAGCATTAATCCCATATTTGGTGTCCAAAATTATGCACTTCATTTGGTATCAGGTGAGGGAGACATTATTTTCTAAAGGTACCTGAGATGAACCCCTCAAAGGTCCTGGGTTAATTCATGTATTCAACAAATATTTATTATCCATTTATAAGTTAGGCATCAGCTGTATTCACTGTAGTGAGCAAAATGGACGTGGTGTACAGTTAAATGGAAGAGACTGACACGAACTAATCAGATGAGCAAATAACCATATAATTCCAAATGAGCATGGGAGCTCAGGAAAAAAAAAAAAAAAGATCAGAGAGCTTGGAAAGGTAATAGAAGGGGTTAACTCAGATGATGAGAATGAAGAGGTTATAGAAAACTTCTTTGGGAAGGAAGTATGTTAGCAATGACTGTAGGATGAGAAGGTGTCAGCAATCGTGGGAGAAGGAAAATCTAAGCAGAGAAAGTAGTATGTGCAAAGGTCAATTCAGGAACTGAAGTAAGGCCAGTATGGGTAAAATGAGTGGGAGAGAGAATGGGATGAAATGAAAGAAGAGATCTTCGTGGAAGCCCTGGTGAAGTTCACCAAATGTGCAGATACAAATTACTGGCTCCATTGTGTTTGGGTGGGGACATGCTGCTAGACCTAGCCAGTGAGTTGTGAACACAAGTGATGCATATAACTTTCTGGTCATTTCCTGCGATAAGGCTAGTAATAGGTCAGATTACTTCTGCACTGGCGCGGGACTTCTTAGCCATCAGCAAAACAAAGAGGAAATGTTAGATGATATATAAAGGGAACCAGAAGTCAGGAAGAAGAGAGAAAGGTCTCTTACAGAAGCAGAATTGAGAGGTAAAAATCATTTTGTGTAATGTCATAGTAGGTTCTGCTGGAATGGGGGTGAAGGGCGGGTGGCATTAACGTGCCCTTAATATGAAGAAGGAAGAAAGGGATGTGAAACAGTGCCGATGACCTTGGTGTAGTGACCCTTCTGAGACTCTAATTGCTTCGTAGGAATAAAGAAATAAATACTAAAGTACTAGTCACTTTCCTGCGTACTGAGGAAATTTCCAGAGGAGCCCAAGGCCTTTGATTAGGCTGTTTATCAGTCCTGCTTGGTCAGAATTCAAGACCTGTGACCCTGTCAAGAAGGCAGGATATCCCATCTTTCAGTAGCTGTTAGACTCCACCTGGTGTAGTGCTACACCTGAGGCCCGCTTGGGAATGTGATATTGTACCTTCTTCCATTGATGTCTTTGAAAAGATCGAACACTTCACAGTGCCTTCCTAAAGTCGGACCAGGGCATTATATGGAGCTGTGGTCTTCAAACTGTGTGTGTGAATTCTGCAGTATGTAAAGGCAATACAAAGGTTAACCTGGTTGTGTGTACTTTTGAAAACATTTCAAACCCTCAGTTAGCATGTGTTCTCTTTCCTGAAACAAATCTACCTGAGAACCAATCCAGATGAAGTTACAAGTTCTTTTTTCCAATTTCTCTTTTCATAATTTTTCCTTTCCCGCTTGACAAAGAAACTTTCACCTCTTTCCTACTCCAAATTTCACTATGGTGTATTGCTGTGTAAAATACTGAACATTTTTGCAAAAGAAATCAAAAGGACAATTTGAAATACTATCTTGGTACTGGTATGAGAAAGTGAACTATTCTAATGATTAACAGTTTTTTGTACAAAAAAATGACTATCAATTCTTTGCTTTTAACAAAATTGAAGGAGGATATATTTCAAGTCTACAGCTGATAGAGAGTCAAGAATGACAGTTGAGAATGATTACAGCCTGTTTTGGAGTAGTTTTTGGCATGTGTCTTCATTGCAAGGGATCTAATGATATTATTATAACAAAACTTACTCCTTTCCCATATACCTATTTATTTGTAGCTCTTGTTATAAAACTTAAATATAGGAATATCATTTATTCTGCCATGAAATATATTCACTCACAAATGAGCAGATTGAGAATTTCAAGACCATTTATCTCCTTAAGAGATGAATTTCCAACAAAACTTCAGTTTTTACATTTAACAGTTATTAAACTTACAACATGTTTTGAATAATTATATACTAAACTGTGTGATTATAATGATAGCTCCACTTAGAAGAAAAGTTTTAATACTTGAAGCATTATGGTTGCAGTATATTTTTAATAATTAAATGTCCACTTATATGCTTTTTAGTTGCATAGACATTTAATAGGGCTATAAAATTCATTAAAATTTACAGTACAAGTTTGATAATAATTTCTATGTAAATAGAATGGAAATACAAGTTTAAGGAAAAATATTAACACTATTGAATTTTTGGTTGTTAATGAAGACTTTGTAAAAATTTTTAATGGATAATGGAGACCAAATTGCCAAGGCATTTAGATTTCATGGATATAGTTTTAGAAAGTTATTTAACAGTTTTACTTTAAAATGTGAATTTTATAATGGGATAACACATTCCTGGAAGTTATGTGTGTGCTTGTTTATCTATTTACTTATTTTGCAAATATTTAAACTTATGATGAAAAGAAATAAATCTGACTTGAAAATATATGAGGGAATAAATAGTTTATCAAAAATAGTTTAGGGGTGCCTGAGTGTCTCAGTCAGTTAAGCATCTGACTTGATTTCAACTCAGGTCATGATCTCATGGTTCATGAAATGGAGCCCTGTGCCAGGCTCTGTGATGAGTGTGGAACCTGCTTGGGATTCTCTCTCCCCCCCCCACCCCCCGCCTCTCCCTAGCTCATGTACACTCTCTCAGTAAAGAAACAAAAAAAAATAAACTTAACAAAATATTTTAGATAATATAAAACTGAAGTTTGATAGTCACTGGCATTGAGATTTTTTCCCCCAGGTTTGACCTCCTATTCTAAAAAATCCTTAGAGACTATTACCAACTGTAGCCATAGTTAACCCAAATTTGATTGCCAGAGATGCTAAAAATACATAGAGATTGGAGACATGGACTTGATAGCATATAGTGTTAGCAGGCAACAATAATCTATAGAGAATTATAGCCCTGATGAGAAGTATTAACCTGTAGTCTTTTTAATTTCTTGGGATTAGAATGTTGGAGGGATGTCCTTGAAAAGGTGAGCATAAATATCTGGAGGGATGCACACTGGAAAAGATTGGGGACAAAAGCCTTCGACCTTCCAGGTCATAGTGAAGGGTCTCTATTCTGTGGAGAAGCCTATGGGAGAAAGAGAAGAAAATAAGAGAAGAATATATCCGGGGGAGCCTGGGAGGCTCAGTCAGTTAAGCGGCCAACTTTGGCTCAGGTCATGATCCTGCAGTTTGTGAGTTCAAGCCCTGCATCGGACTCTGTGCTGACGGCTCAGAGCCTGGAGCCTGCTTCGGATTCTGTGTCTCCCTCTCTCTTTGCCCTTCTCCTGCTCACACTCTGTCTCTATGTCTTAAAAATAAATAAACGTTAAAAAATTTAAAAAAAAGAGAAGAATATATCCAACTTAGAAATAAGAGATAAGGAAGAGTAGGTTAGAAGGGATGGATATTTTGGTTTTTAAGTTGAAAACAAGAACAGAAAGAAAAGGGAAAAAAAAGAACTAATCCCCTAATAAAAAGCGAATAGGTAAAATTCATGGTAGGATGAAATATATTAGATTTAAAACAATAAATAAAAAGTTAGAAATAAATGAGGCCAAAGGTTAGAAATAAAATTAAGGCAGATAAGGTATTAAAAGAGTAGGCTTATGTCATGAAAATAAACATGTAAAGAAAATTAAAGATTAAGAAAATAAATTTATAACGAAGTAAAAGAACATCAAACTAAAAAGCTTTAAAAGTAAGTAATCAGTTGGAAGTCAAAGGGTGATAGAAAAAGATGGGTGGAGAGTGGAAGTTGAGAGCCTAGTGACTTAGTACTGGATGAGCAGAGCAGGGACCCTTCTGTCTTTTCTTCTAGTAAGACCCGGTAGCCTGCACCGCAGTGAATGGGTTGTACTTATACAGTTAGCCATGTTTCCTTAATACAAACCTCTGAGGCAGGGGAGTGGCTGAGCTCGGCCCCAAGCAAGCAATTACTCTATATTTCAATATTGTGTTGGAAAGATTAATCAGCGGGGACATACCTCCCTGCATAGATAAAGTGGGTGATGGCCCGACAAGGTGTTATGGTAAAGACTAATGGAGGAAAGTGTTGGAAGAATGAAAGAGCCTGTGCACTGAGTAGAGCCTAGCTTTCTACTACCCCAAATAGAAGCAGGTACATGCTCTCTAGCTTCTGAGGCCGTAACTGAAGAAGGGACTCTAACAATACTGTGTCCATCAGTGCAGCATGGCACTAAATGAGAATCTGAATTCCAGACCAGTCCATCACCCAGTGTTCCTTGAGTGCATGCTACCCAACAAGAGCAAGGAAGCCCTTAGGGTAGGTTGCCAAGTGTGTGCGGAAAGAAAGGTGCAGTTGGATGGAGACTGATAGCATATTCACCAGTCTCACTCCTTTTTTTTTTTTTTTTGGTAAAGCCAACCTGTCTGCTAGTAAAACTTAGCCATTTTTTAGCTTCCTGTAGCTTGAATGCCACTGCTTCTCAAAACACAGAGGTTTCCTCATGCTCCTGTACCTAGATTCGCTCTGGGAATGGGGATTCTCTTCTCCTAGGCCCTACAGATGCTGCTATATCAGAGGCCACTGAGACCATTGTCTTTTTCTACTCTAGTCTCTTATCTAAGATGTTCATAACGATGACTAAATTTTAGCACAGGCAAAGATATGTATATGAAATAACTTGGAAAGCTTCGAGCACTGCTGTAAAACCTGACTCTGGCTGTGTCAAGGAATTTGATTCCACTGTCGTTTAGTGAGTGTTTCTTAAATGGGCTTCCTGACAGTAATTTGTCAGATTCTTTCTAGGCCTTTTCTCAGAGGTACCAGCCCTGTGAGAGTATCATGTCAGTTAGTATGTTTTTCTGGCAATTTTTTATTCCTGGGAAGATCATTTTACATTAAGGTATATGTATTTCTAGAAGCAGAGAAATGTCTGACTAAACTAAACATTCATGGAAGTTAAAATAAAAATTTATGCTTTTTAAGTACAATGTCAGAGCTTTTCCTAAAAATCTCAGGCAAAATATCTGACATGGGTAATAAAACAGTTGCTTCTGTAAAAAGAGAAGAAAAAGAATCCCCGCTCTATTACGATATTTCAGGCAGAACTTTAAAAAGTTTGTTATGATAAACATGTTATAAAGAGCCAATAATGTATATTGTAAAATGTCACTAAATCGCTCAAAACCTATGAATACAAATGAAGTCCCATTAACAGTGTTGTC
This sequence comes from Paguma larvata, assembly GCA_030068075.1. Lineage (NCBI taxonomy): Eukaryota > Metazoa > Chordata > Mammalia > Carnivora > Viverridae > Paguma > Paguma larvata. The sequence continues at coordinate 106,193,426 of CM057826.1, forward strand.
TGATCTAATCGCAGTGTGTCTTGGCCCACTCCTGTCTTCCCTCCTTGTCTCCCTGTTCCAATCTCCTCCCTTTATTTATGAGAGTTTATGATGTTTCACATGTACTGTAAACAGTTGTGTTCCTTGTTATCCTTCGTCCCAGTCTCTCTCCTTGCTGCCGTAAAAGGGAAGGTTGTATTTCCAGGAAGGACCACCCTTCAGTGGTACCCGATCCCTTTCTCTGAGGATGATGTATCTATGGTCTCTGACATCCATATGTCTAAGATGATGGAGGAACTAACCCTTTGCTGACCTTCATGCTATATTTTGTCCCCCGTACCCTGTCTGTGCTCAGAGTTTTGTTTTGCTTTTAATGAATATTGTTTCTTGATCACCTGACAATAACCACTCTCTTTGTTTGGGTTAAAAACTAAGCCATCATTTGTGAATGTACTGTATGTAGGGATATATAATATTTTTTAGAAAGAAAGGTGACAGACACCATGACATTCCCCAAACCCTTACAGTATTAGTTCAGGTTACCATAACACAATCACATAGAATGGGTGGCTTAAATGACAGGAATTTATTTTCTCACTCTTCTGGAAGCTAGAAGTCTACAGCCATGGTGTCAGCATAATCAAGCCCCTGACAGAAAGTGACATCTCTTCCTCACTTTCAGACAGCTGCCTTGCTGCTGTATCTTCACATGGCAGAGAAAGGATTCTGCTATCTCTTCCTCATCTTATAAGGGTACCGGATCCTTATGACCACAAGTAACCTTCATATCTTCCTAAAGGCCCTATCTCCAAATTTAGTACTGTTGAGGAATAGAGTTTCAATATATGAATTTGGGGGGACACAGTTCAGTCCATAGCACCTCCTATTCTCTTGTTTCTTATTCCTCTCACCTCAACATGACAACTGCAAATCCAAGGTATAAATCTCCTTCCTAACTCACCTTCCAAAGTGAGAGTGGCTATGCAAAACAACCCAGCCATATAGTGCTGCAACAGCAAATAGTCAAACCACAAATTCCATTTTGGGCACATTTAGGACAACTGTATATATAATTGATATCGCAGAAGTCATAACTTGTCTGTGATGTAGAATTCTTAACTTTCCTTCTGGAATATTCTCTTACCTGCCTCAGGAACCTGCTGATGAAAAATGAACAAACCTTTTAGAATTTCTTTAAAAGGTAAGCGAATTTTATTTGAGCTCAAGTGAGGACATCTGTCATGAATACTCAGTCTTCACAAAGAAGCGGTCTGGAAAAGAAATGTTTAAAACAGGGTTGTGTGTGTGTGTTTGTGTGTGTTTATGTGTGTGTGTGTGTGTGTGTGTGTTTGCTTTTTAAAAAAGTTTTTTTAACATTTATTTATATTTGAGAGAGAGAGAGAGACAGACGGTGAGTTGGGGAGGGGTAGAGATAGAGGCAGACATGGAATCTGAAGCAGGCTCCAGGCTCCATGCTGTCAGCACAGAGCCCGATGTTAGGCTTGAACTCATGAACCACGAGATCATGACCTGAGCCAAAATCAAGCACTGCCTGGCACTTACCAACTGACCTACCCAGGAGCACAAGGTTATATATGTTTTTAGTTATATCAGGAGTCACATATCATCATGACAAAAGACATCCCAGAAAATTATAAACTTTATCTTATGCTTTTAGTAGGTGCAAGGTGGTAGGTTTCAGAGGTATGGGACTGGAACTTAGGGAAAATCGTACTCTTATCTTTAATTTGAAATGTTTCTTTTAAGTTATTTGCCAACAAATCACATGTACACTGTGTTCTTGGGGCAGAAATAGAGCCCATACTTTGAAAGTTTGGTTGAGTCATTCTGACCTTCATGAATATAAAAGTATAGCTTCCCTGGGAGCCCAGGAGTGGGGCTCACAAACATTAAATGTTGAAAATTTCCTTTATCAAATCCCACCTGTAAACAACTCTGTGCTATAGCTCTCTACTTCTTGGGGAGGTCTCTATGATTAGAGTTAAGCCTGCTGATACACCCTGGACTTATAGAATGCAAGACCACAAGTTTGGTCAGAATCAGGCCAGTCAGACCTGATTCTGAATACTAGCTGCATTATTTACTACCTGCCAAGACTTGGGAAGCTATTTAACCGCTCCAACACTAAGTTTCATTCCTCAGCAAATAAAGAAAATGAAAAATACTTACCTTGCAGAACTTTTGAAAATTAAAAATAATAAAGTAGCATGTGCCCAGGATTATGCCTAGAACATGGGTTACTGACTTGTTATATGATGCTTCAAAGAAGAAAGAGGAGAAGAAGGAGAAATCTGCTTAAGGGATACTTGGAAGTAATAAAAATGATCTTTTTCACTCATATGTGAATCTTGAGAGACTTAAAAGACCGTGGGGGAGGGGAATGGGGGAAAAAAAAAAAGAAATTACAGAGAGGAAGGGAGGCAAACCGTAAGAGACTCTTAAATACTGAGAACAAACTTAGCATTTATTGGGAGTGAGGGAGAGGGGAAAGTGGGTGATGGGCATTGAGGAGAGCACTTGCTGGGATAAGCACTAAGTGTTGTATGGAAACCAATTTGACAATAAATTATATTAAAATTTTAACATAAATAAATTAAAAAAAGATCTTTCATTTGCTAAAAGAAGCTATAGCATTTTTAGAAAAAAGAGGTTGGGAAAACCATGCTGGCAAGTTAAATAATCAGTGAGGTGCTGAAATTCTCAAAATTTTGGAAATTTGGAAGACACAGTGATATTCTAGTATCGTCCTAAGCTCTATTAGCTCTTATAAATTTTAGATTTGTTCTTATATTTATACAAATAATAACAGTTCATTTATTATTTATAAGGATATTAATGGACAACTCTAGGAGCACCTGGGGGGCTCAGTCATTTAGGTGTCCAACTTCGGCTCAAGTTATGATCTCACATTTTTTGGGTTCAAGCCCCACATCGGGCTCTGCGCTGACAACTCAGAGCCTGAAGCCTGCTTCAGATTCTGTGTCTTTCCCTCTCTCTGCCCTTCCCCTAGTTGTGCCCTCTCTTTCTCTCTCAAAAATAAACAAACATTAAGAAAATAATAATAAAGGAGGACTCTAGTATGTCTTGTTTCCTGATATTCAAGAAAATAGATTGAGCTTTCCTCCTTGTCTCTTTTAGCCCAAGTTATATTTGCAAAGCCAAGTAAGAGACCTGTGCCTGTGCCCATATAGTTTCCTTTCCTCCTGTCTTTGTCTGCCATATAGATTCACTTTTTTATTTTCCTTCCTTCCTTCCTTCCTTCCTTCCTTCCTTCCTTCCTTCCTTCCTTCCTTCCTTCCTTCCTTCCTTCCTTCCTTCCTTCCTTCCTTCCTTCCTTCCTTCCTTCCTTTTTCTTTTTAAATCTGGAATACTCCACAAAATTGCATGTCATCTTTGCGCAGGGGCCAAGGCTAATCTTTTCTGTATCATTCCAATTTTAGTCTATGTGCTGCTGAAGCGAGCACCAGATTCACTTAAAAGAACACATGCCATACCTTAGGGAGGAGGCAAGCAGTAGGGCTTAGGAGTGGAGCATGCAAGACAACTCAGCATTTTTTCCCAGCATTTAGAGAACACGTATAAGTGAAGAGTGGGCATATATGAGTGAACACATCAGATGTCAGGGGACTGGATTTATTCATGTCAAGAGAGAGCAAAGAATGCAATCCACTTACCACTCTTGTTTTTGAAATTGCTTTTTCCTCTTTTATTTTGTTATTTTATTGTCTATGATCATTGCAGAAGCATCAGAAATTACAGGAGAATGGAGTGGTTTCTCTGGAAAAATTATAGATGGTGATGGATGACGATGTAATCGTGTGACAGTAAAGTGCTGTATTGAGTACTGAGCTCCCTGCTGGATTATAGAAAGAACACATGAGTAGATAAAAGCACAACAATTTTCTTTTCACTGTGTCTCAGGAGAAAACAATGCAGATCAGCATAGATGGAAGCAAATGAGATTAGTTAAAAGAAGGAACTTAAATAGCATAGACCAAGCGGGCATAGTGATTGCAAAAGAGATGACTCACCTAATAAAAGCATAAATGAGAAAAAGTGTTGTTTCATCGTCGATTTTATTGGTCATTTTCCTGAGGTGATTTCATGCTTTAGGAAGGAATCACCACACAATATGGAATGAGACAAAGAGCTGCTAATGATATGGTTAGCTGAATTAAATGATTCTAGACTCCGAATTGAAATTTCACTTCTCTTTTCTAGGTCAACTGTCTACATTGTTTCAGTGAAGTAAGTTGGTTGTAAAAACTATGCTATTGGGAGGTAACTCAAAAACATATCCACCTACTGCATAGAACTATCGTGCAAGAATATACTGTGTACAGGAACATGCAATATTTTTTAAAGTACTGGTAAAAATTTTAGGGTCATGTAAACTACCCTTAATCATCATAAGATATAAGATAGAATGCACATGTAGGGCATAAATTTTATAAATGAACAAAGAATAGGTCATTTACACACATGTATTTACAGTCGCCTCACTATTAAGGAGTCATGATTAAACATAGATTCTACTTGACTTATCCGATTTCTTAATAGTAGAATAAAGAACTTTGGAGAAAGAAGCTTTTACTAAAAACCTGAAGTGTGTGTTCAAGGTTTATTAGGATTGAGTCACTAGTGTGTTTGGTTTCCCCACTACATTAAGGCATGGACTTTGCCTACAGGGTAAGAATTACGTGCAATTCCTGCTCTATTTTTTAGTCAAGTCAGTGCATAATGATGCATTAATTATACAGAATAGCAGTCACCAAATGCCCTAGAAAACTCAGGCCATTAGACCACATCACATTTCATTATGTGACCCTGAAGAGGCATTCCATTTATATTGGGATAAGAAATTCCATTATAATCGAAGGCATTGGAAACAGCCCTTTGAGGAAAGGTAATGAATTATCCATTGATTTAATCTAAGAAGAGAGGATGGAGAAATAATATGGGAGAGATTTGATTTTATGTGCAACTTGTTCGGAAGACTGCATCTTACCAGATTTTGAATGGCACATTCCTAGTTGTTGGTGTGGTCTGTCGTTGGTCAAAAGAGTTAAATGAAGAAGATCTTCCTATTTTAAAGTGGAAGAGTAGAAAATGAGGAGATTGTACGGTGGAGGCTGTCTGTGCCTGTCAGTAATGCTGTCTGGATTTCTTCTAACTGAAACAGTACAAGGAGAGCTCAGATTATCAAAATTTTGCTCTACTGTGAGAAGTAGTTACGGGTAGAGGCATAAACACTAGAGCTAGACAGATTGGTTTCAAATGCGAGCTCCTCTCCTTAATATTGTGTGACCTTGAGCCAAGCAGTTAACCTCTCTTTGTTCTAATATTCCTTATTCATGAAATGAGCACAACAATAAACCTTACCTCACAGTTTTGTTTCAAATATGAAATGAATCAGTATTATTAAAGTATTTAGGGCTTTTTTTTGGCACAGAGTGAGCCCCCCATAGGTGTTTTTTGTTATGGATATTTATTTTTCCAAAATAAAAATAGCTTTATTATTTTTCATCTTTTTATGAAAGAAATGTGCTTATTATTGAAGAGAGAAATAAAGAAGAAAAAAGTTATTTGGAATCACATTAAGCTCAGATAACTACTGTTAACATTTAGGTATTATCCTTCAAGACAGTTTTCTGTATATCAAACATGCATAATGTATACAATTATGTCAGACTCATATGGGGCTTATCTCCTACTGGTTTCTACTCCATTCCACCCCTAAAATAACAACACAAATTAATCCGTGACACTAACATATAGCAGAATCCAATGCTCCTCAAAGGTAGCATATTCTACAAAGTTTTTCTTGAGTATTTCACCCTCTTTAGAGTCCCCATTATTATTGTACTGTGTGCTCACCTGATGGGTCCCTTAACACATTTACTTCTCGTCCAACAAATATTTATTGAATATTTTTACTGTGTCAGGCACCGTGTGAGGTGTGGTGGGATAGTGGTGAATAAAAAGAAATACAATCCCTGCCTTGATGGAACTTAAGTCTTTGGAGAGAAAAAAATGCACTATCAGATAATCACATACATACATGTACAATTTACAAACAATGAAAAATCTTACAAGAAATTCTCCAGGGTGATTGCTCTATAATAAATTCGTCTATAGGATGAATTACAAACAATAATAGGAACTATGACTGCAGAGAGACTACACCTGATAGAATAATGATTAGGAGAAGAGGGAGGAGGATGGGAGAAAGGGAAGGGAGGATAGAAGAAGAGAATGTGAAAACACTATGATGCTCTTTTTTTTTTCCAGAAAGAGGAGAGTCACTTGTCTTCTTTATCCAGTATAATGTCTTTTTTTAAAGTTAATTTATTGATTTTGAGAGAGAGAGAGTAGGAGGGGGAGAGAGAGAATTCTGAGCAGTTTCTGTACCGTCAGTGCAGAGCCTGACATGGGGCTCTAACTTTGGAACCATGAGATCATGACCTCAACCAAAATCGAGAGTCAGATGCTTAACAGACTGAGCCACTCAGGTGCCCCTCCAACAAAAAGTCCTGTGGTTATATAAAATTAAACAATTCTATCTTCAAGTTATTTTCTTCTGTTGATACCAACTGCAAATTTGATAATATTAAATAAAAATAACAGTAGTATATAATTCACAGTTTTTTTTTTAACGTTTATTTATTTTTGAGAGACATAGAGACAGAGTATGAGCAGGGGAAGGGCAGAGAGAGAGAGAGACACAGAATCTGAAGCAGGCTTCAGGCTCCGAGCTGTCAGCACAGCCCTGTGCAGGGCTCGAACTCACAGACTGTGAGATCATGACCTGAGCCAAAGTCAGCTGCCCAACCAACTGAGCCACCCATGTGCCCTATAATTCACAGTTTTAGAAAAATATTTTTCTCATTTTTCTTTCCCTCTGTCCACCAAACCATCTATCATAATACATTCTTAGAAAGATGTCTGGAATCATGTTTACCTAGTGTTTACACTTTCTTTCTGGAGGTGAAATTGTACAATTGCTTGTTTTACTTTCATCTTTATTTTACATTATTACATTACATAGCATTACATTTGTATTTGTACATATGCATGTTTGTATTTGTACATAATGTATTACATTACATTACATCTATATTTTACATTATATGTAAATTAAGGTATGTATACATCATTTTTTTTAGAAAAGTGGTTTTCCTAAGAAAAAGAGACTGACATTGATGCAACTATGTCAAAATGGTTGTAGCAAAAGCTCCCTTAAAAGTTGTCTTGAAGATTACAAATGATGTAGGTAAGGTGCTTGGCACAAAGCCTGAAACACAGTGAGTGGTACACAGGAGAGCTATAACTCAATTGTGAGTTTTGGCTTTTGATGGACAGAGAGGTAGGGGAAGTTGCATGGAGGTGTTGGCTGAGGACAAAGAGGTAGGGAAAGTTGCATGGGGAATTTACGGTTGAAAATCAAGAGGGTGTCGATATGGATAAGAGCAAGGTTATAAAATAATTTACTGGGATGAGTATGGAAAGAGAAATGGAGCAAAGAAAATGCACTGGGAAAAGGTTACTTATAAACAGTTTTCATGATCCCTATTGTTATAGGGATCCCACCACAGTGGGAAGATAGTAGACTATACTACTTTGTGTTCATTGATTTGCATACTGTATTTTCCTAATCTCTGTTTAAGAAATCTTTAATCCAAAGTCTTAGAATATAATCTCCTGTTTTTTTCTTTTAATACTTACATTGTTCTCTTTTTAAAATTTTGTTAATGTTTATTTATTTTTGAGAGTGGGGAGGGGAAGAGAGAGAGAGAGAGGGAGACGCAGAATCTGAAGCAGGCTTCAGGCTTTGAGCTGTCAGCACAGAGCTCGATGCAGGGCTTGAACTCACAAATGGTGAGATTATGACCTGAGCTGAAGTTGGACGGGCACTTAACCCACTGTTCTTTACATTTAAGTTTTAAATCCATCTATAATTGTGATTATGATAATGTCACATAGATTATAACTTTTTTCTTTTTTCTTTTTTTTTAACGTTTATTTATTTTTGAAAGACATAGAGACAGAGCGTGAGCAGGGGAAGAGCAGAAAGAGAGGGAGATACAGAATCTGAAGCAGACTCCAGGCTCTAAGCCATCAGCACAGAGCCTGATGCGGGGCTCAAACTCACAGATCGTGAGATCATGATCTGAGCTGAAGGCAGACTCTCAACCGACTGAGTCACCCAGGCTTCTCATAACTTTTTTTTCTAAATGGATAACCAATGATTCCATCACCACGGACTAAAATAGCCATATTTTCCTCATCTACTTGAAATGCCACCTTGATTATCATAAAATTTCCATATCGTTGTGTAAAGTTTTCATATCTACATGGTCTGGTTTTGACTCATATTCTGTTCTGTAATAAATTTTTCTAGTTCTTTGCCAATACTATCTTTGATTGCTGCAAATTTATATGGCTCTACGTAAGGCGAGTAAGAAGGTAAAAGGGAAGATGGATTGGAGTTTTTATAAAGTGAAAATGACAGATCTCAGTGGCTCTTTGTATGCTGACAGTGAGAGAGCATGGAATAAAGGGTGACTCCCAAATGAGTTGTTTCTATATGATGGATGATTGCCCTATTGTTGGAGAGAAAAAAAATTTTCTCCATCCTTCAAGATTCTTCTAGCTGGACTGAGAATTAAATTGGCATGAGACATATCAACAGGAGAAAATCAAGTGTAATTTCATATTAGTGGGGAATTTGCATAAACATGAGACTTCAAAGACAGTCAGGCAAAATGAGAAATATATGTCATCCTGAACTAAGGAAAAGGAGATGGGGATCTGGAACTTCACAGGGAAGAAAAGCAATTCGCAGAAAGATACAAAAGAGTAAATGTTTAGTAACCAAATGTTTGCTAGACTGGTCAGAAGCATTGGGACATAAGCAAAAATTTTAACAAACAGACTTTGCTCAATTCCTCCCCGTCTACCACTGGTAGTTCAAATTGTGATGTAGTTATCTATGGTAACAGATGTCTTACTGGAGCAGGTCTTTTATCTAAATTCTTTTTAGGCAATTAGGGGGAAGGTTAAATTTCCTTCCCAAGTCTTTGGGTTTTAATTTTTTTCATCTTAAAATAATCTGGACACCAGAGTGGCACGTTTTGGCGTGGCCTGCCCTTGGCCTCTACACCATCAAAGCAAAACAGGAACAGGAGGAATGAAGAAACAGAAGGGAGAAGGATGATAACTCAAATTTGAACATAATACATTTGAGGTTCCCATAAGATATGCAGGTAGAGCAGACTTGCATGTCTTGAGGTATCGAAGTTGCAACTGGAGATAAGAATTGAAGAATCAACACATAGAGAGTGTGTTAAATTTGTGAGAATGAATGAAGTATTTCCAGGAGAGTGGAATGAAAGCAGTGGCTGTAGTGGTCTTCAGTATCACACCTGGAGTGGCTTCTTCTCATAGCTGAGTTTCCCTCAGGCAGCCTTAGCTTATTGGCACGACCTCTACCCACTGCTGTAGGTCTTTTCAGTCTCCAGACTTGGATCCATAAGCAAAATAATCTTATAGTGTTTTTGTGACAATTCGTCATCTTGGGTATTCTCCATTCTCTTATTCCAGGAATACTGGATATAGAATCTCTTAGAAGAATTTCACTGTCTCTTATCTTTCCTATCTTCTTTTATCTTTTAAAGATATTCTATCAAAAGGAACTTTTTAGAAACTTCTCTCCTGTTAATATTCTAACCCTTTCTTTGAATCTTTTATTTTAGCAATCCTGTTTATAATTTTTATTAGCTCTTTTTTATTCTCTGATTGTTATATTACCATGACATCTTGATCTTCTTATAGTGAAAGAATATTTTCTTAAATCTCTTTTAGGATAATAATTGCAAGTGTTAATGCATTTTCTCCAAATGATTATTTTCATTTGGGGTCATTTTATCTTCCATGGCAAATTTTCTTCAGATGCCTGATGAGCCACGATCATCTTTTTATTCAAGTTGAAGGGACAAAAGGCTGAATCCACTCTGACTTGCATTTTGCTTTAGGGTGGTTGGACTGAATCAACAATTTTATGGAGGATCAGAACCTGCCAGATTGTGGAGACTTTTCATGTGGAAAGTCCCTTTATTTATTTATGTCAATGAAGTTTTTATTTTTAGTGAAAAGTCTTCAAATATTTCACTCTGGCAGTAAAACATAACTAATAGAATGGGTAGTGGCTACTTCTGTATTTAGAGACTATAGTTACAACTCTTATTATCAGTTCCTCTTTTCATTCCTGTCCTCTTTCCAGACTTCACTGGACCTGATATTTTGAAATTTTGAAACTTTCTGGTTGGACAAGGCAACCCCCCCCCCCCTCTCTCTCTCTCATTTATATCCCTTCTAGACACTTCAAGCTGTGGTTTATTTTACTCTGTTTCATTAAGTACTACTTCTCTATCTGCTTTGGCTCCTATACATTTGTTTTCTGATGAATCCTCAAGTTCCTTCCTAACATTATGGTTTTGTACATTTCTCTCCTTTGGTGATATGTGTGATGGGAGAGACAATATGTATGACCATATTCTAGGAGTTTCACAGCAGACAGTATATAATACAAGTAAGTATAAACTTACACAGTTATTCCAAGAGCTCAGAGTTAGGGAATCAGGAAAGCTGCTACTAAAATTTAAGAAACAGAAAGTACAAAGATTGTAGACAGTTGTCACTAGTGTTCTCAGATGCCCACAACACAAAAGTGAGTAATTCTTAGCTGAATTCTCAGTGACTTAATGATTTTGCCAAATGCATAATGCCATGCATCTGCCATCACAGTATCATGCAGAAAAGAGGAAGCACTTTCTTATTGAAAATAGTGTATAATTTAGATAATGCCAGAATAGTTACAATTTCTAATGTCACTGTTGTTTCTAGTTTCCCAAAGAGGCTAGAAGCAATGCACCAGTATGAGACACACATTTCAACTAAATGTGTGTGTGTCTACATACACACACATTTTTCAACATAAGGATTTGAGTTAAGGTTTTTATAGCATTCAGGATTTTATAACGATAAATAACTATTACTTGGAATTTATTTTTCTTCATAAAAATGAACAAGGAGGATTTTCTTACTATGGTGATATCATATGGCACCTATCTTATCAATGACAGTACTGTCTTTCACTTTTTTTTCTGTAAAATGTCTTAGGAGATTAAAAGATTGGCAATATAAACTGTCTTTTATTGTATTTTAACAGTAAACTTGGAGTTGTTATTATGGGGGTGTTCTAATATTTATGATATTTCTTTTCTAGTTCTCTATTAGCTTCATTCCATAAAAGAGCTTTTTCTAGAAAGACTTTTTAGTAGGTCTTAAGTTTATTTTACCTTCTCTTTCCCCAGGAGACAAGCTAAGAGTATAGATGACATTTTCCAGGAATATTACTTTCATTTATATTTTCATAAATTTGGATAGACAATTTTTACAGTAACAGTGCTAACATCCAAAACAAAGATGGAAGATTTTGAAAAGTATAAATAATTATTAAGAGGATGTTATCATCTAACTCTGAAGGCTTTCTTTCTTTTACTTTTCATTATTTTGGTTTGGGAGACCACTTGTAGAATAATATTCTCTTAGCCTAATATAAAAGCAGCAGGTGAAATGCAAAAACATAAATAAAAATAAAACCAAGAGTGCCCAGAGTTTATTACACTACTCATTTTTATCACGCTCAGGTAGAGTTTTAATGATCCTGAGACAGGAGTGAGAGTAATCACCATCACTCAAAATGCTCAAAGCTTTAGTTATACATTCAGGAGCCTTCAAAATATTCCCCACTGTTTCAAGTGTCTCTTAAATGTCAACTTTTGACCCCTTGCTTTTCCGAGGGTTTGGCTAACCTGAGGGTCACTTGTAGGGCATGTTCTGTCATTTTTCTACACTTTAAACAGGGGATCTAAATCCATCAAGCTATAAAGCAGAGGATTTGAAGAATCTTATTCAGTTTCTGTACAGAACAGTCATACTTACACAAACATTTTATATCAACATGACTGCAGTCAGTTGTAAGAGTGTGTTCCAAAGCTAGAGATGGGAACTGTGTAACTTCTCTCTGAATATCTATTTCCTTCAAATGAAAAAATGGCTTTAGTTATAAGTACATATACCCAGATGTCAGATATAGACACTCTGTGGGAACAAAACCCTGAAGTTAGGAATCCAATATCATATTTGTATTAGTTATTTAACTCAGTATTTATGGAGTGTGAGACAGTGTACTAGTCAAATAATATATATTCTCTGAACTCAGTGATCTCACAGCTAGCTCGTGAGAGAGACCAACCCAGAAATAAGAAACTAAGAGTAATACAATATAAGTGGAAGGTAGTGATAGTACCACTGGACTGGGAAGTGCACGGTTTGAGGTGGGGTGTTGTTGAGGAGTCAGTGACTGAGGAAAGGTTTCTGAGAGGAGGTGTTGGCAGGGTTGAATATTAACAGGTGTAAAAGATTTATTTAGGTCAATATAGAAAAGATTAAGGTAAGGGATGTCATGGATTTTTTGGGGGGCAAATAATGCATATGTAAATTACAAACATATTAGCTAAGGCCAGATATGTGGAAGGAATCCGAGTATTTCAGTGTTGCTAAAACAAAACAAATATGTCACAAAGTAATGAGAGATGAGCCTGGAGAGGTTGGCTGAAGGGGATCAGATCCCAAGGGAATAATCCTGTGTGGGATACTAAGGGTGGGATAAGCTAAAAGTGAAATAAGTCAGTCAGAGAAAGACAGGTATCCTATGTTTTCACTCATATGTGGAACTTGAGAGACTTAACAGAAGACCATGGGGGAGGGGAAGGGGAAAAAATAGTTATAAACAGAGAGGGAGGGAGGCAAACCATTAGAGACTCTTAAATACTGAGAACAAACTAAGGGTTGATTGGGGGGATGGGTGAGGGAGAGGGGGAAATCGGTGATGGGCATTGAGGAGAGGACTTGTAGGGATGAGCACTGGGTGTTGTATGTAAGTGATGAACCATGGGAATCTACCCCCAAATCTAAGAGCACACTTGCCACACTGTATGTTAGTCAATTTGACATTAAAAAAAAAAAAAAAAGATACTGAAGTATGCTTAGCAGGGGAAAGAAATGGATGAAATTGTGTTTTTCAAAGATCACTTAGCTGCACAAAGAATAAATTTAAGAGGGAAAAGATAACTAAAATGTTATTTTAATAGCCAAGGATAAGACATAAATCTGTCTAAAGGTAGTAGGAATGGAGACAAGATAAATTAGATCTAAAAATTTAGAAAGTAAAAACCAGTATGACTTGCTCCCTGTTTGGATCCTGAGAGTGAGAGACAGTCAGGAATGAGGTCCCCATTTCTAGCTTGATCTCCTGGCCGGATGATTGTACTGTCAGGGAGGATAAGAAAATAAGAGAGCAAGAGGCGCCTGGCTGGTTCACTCAGTGGAGCATGCAACTCTTGGTCCTAGGGTTGTGAATTTGAGCCCCATGCTGGGTGTAGAGATTATTTAAAATCATAAAACTAACAAACAAACAAACAAACAAAAACAGTAGAGGGCAATCTAGTCAAAGGGGGAAGATCGTGAGTTAAATTAGAACATGTTGCCTTGAAGGCAAACAGCAGATACAAACTGCCGTTAAACCTCTAAGAGTGAGTGAGATAATTTCATGAGAGTGAGATGCGCTGGAATCCTAGAAGCACTACATTTTAATAGATGGGTAGCAGAAGAAGAGCTCCCGAAGAACATTCTTGGTGGAAGGAGCAAGAAACTACCCTCTTGGTATCTCAGAATCTGTAGCCTCAGTTTCCTCTTGAACAGATTTTTGTCACTTATTTCTTTGGACTTTATATCACTCTTTCGAATTTTTTTTTTTTTCATGACTAAATGCTGCCAGCGTATGTTAGGCCTCTAAGGCACCTAAGCCTACAGATGCCTCACTGCAGGTGACCCATTTGACTGTATACAAAAAGAAGCATATCTTAACACTTGTGTTTTGTTACAACTCAAGTTTTAAACTTTTGGATATTTACTGGCTTAATTGCTGGTCTTCATTTCCAATTTGCGTAACATCTTTATGCTTTTTACTTTCATTATCTAAGTGTTCCTTAGTTTCCAGTGTCCTCTGTGCAAAGACTTTGGTTTTATGGAATGTAAAGCTGGCATTCAGTTACCTATCTAAGTCACAGAAGAAACTACTTTTTTAATTCACCTTAATATATGGCTAAAATTAAATTCTAAAACAATTGTTTATGTATATGAGAAAATTCCTTGAAGTAGGTGTTATCAGATATTGGGATAGGTTTTTCAGTGAGTCATTCAATGTGCTATTCAAAGAAATCTTTAGGTTAGATAAATGCTGATCTTGAATAAAATAGATGTAAGTTCTACCTGGACATAGAAAGTCATAATAATATCAATCTAGAAATTTGTGCGTGTGCATGCATGTGTATGTATGCACCTGTGACATATGCTGGCCTGTTTGTGCAAAATGGTGATCACCAAATATAGTTGCAAATGAAAACTCATAGATTCTAAAAAGCTGAAATGGACACTTTATTTTAAATATATGGAAACCTAGACCCAGAAAGATAAGGTCGGTTGCCCACAATTGAAAACAGAGCACAGAACTTGAGCCTCTTATCTTCTCTTTGGGAATATATCACTGTGCTTTCAAATTATAGATCTGTGGAATCATAGAACAAGAAGAATCTGTGATTATCCAACGATTACTTACAGCACCATCCACTACCCCAGACACTCTGCTGTCTCTCAGGGGAAACTCACTTAGCATGCACACCCATCACTGCTGTTGGCCATGCTTTTTCTATGGATTGTACCACTAATGCTGCTGCTTCTCTATCATTCATATATGACAGACAGTCTGAGCAGAGTTTCAGTATAAACTTCTGTTTGAAGGGTTAATGCATCTCATTCTCAGTATTGCCTAAAAGCCTCATTTGGAAAAGATGTTTAATACAGGTTAGTGGTCTTTTGTATTTTGAATTGAGATAGAAAGTTCTGTGATGGTTTCATTCAAGGGGGACTCAGTGTCTTACTATAGTGAAGGAATCAGGCAATGTTCAGGAGATATGGGAATATGATTCATAAATTAATTGGTATTTTCTTTTATGAGTTGTCTGACATAGCGGTTACCCAGGTTTTATGTTAAGATGAGGTGAAAGGCAATGAGCGGTCACTGAAGTGTTTCTCATGACCCTACAGATTCATCAGGAAAAGCATACAGTGAGGATAAAGGAGTTCATGGTGCTTCCTTCTTTTGTTAGTATCTGTGTATTATCTTTTTGCACTTTTCTTCCCTTCCCTTCTTCACCTCTCCTTTCTTTGTTCCCCTGCTCTGTGGTTTCATTATTAAATTTTTTCTTTTTGTTTTTCCACTTGTAAGTGATTTTGCTTTTTTCTTTTATCACCCTCTCTCCATGGTCCCTCCTCCCTGTGGTATTCGATGCAGTTGGAGTAGAGTGGAGGTTCACAGCACAGGCTCTGTGGTCAGACTGCCTGGCTTTGAGTCCTGGCTCTGCCAGTTACTAACTGGCTCACCTTGGGGATGTCACCTTGCTCTTCAATTTTCTTATGTCTTATTGGATAATCGTTTCTACCACTTTGAGTTATTATGTGAGCGAAGTGAGAAAAGTATATGAAACCAGTTAGAACAAGGCATGGTATCTAGCTATTTCTATATGTGCAATATATGTATGTTTTTTATATATAATACATCATGTGTAATATACTACATATATAGTATTATATGTACAATTTATGTATTTAATGTTAATGGAAAGAGGAATAGTCTGGGTTGTTCTAAACTAGTTTTTATAATTTATTTATCTTTGATTTGAAGAAGAGTGTGAAGAAATGAACCACAGAGATGTGTCCACACCTTAGAGACATTAGCCACTTCCCCTTGTTTCTCCTCTGTTTAGACTCCTATGCAAATTTGTCATTATTTCTGAAAGTTTGGAGTTTGTATGAAGCAATGGAAGGACGTCTTCTGTGTCAACAGAAATTTTATTTGTAAACTAATGACGTTTAATTTTTTTGTGATTTTATACTACATCTTTTTTCAGACATTAAATGTAACAGATATTTACAGTCTATAATACAGTGTAAAATAATCTTGCTAAATCACAAGGTATATGGTCTGGTCCCTGCCTTCCAGGAGCTGTCAGTCTTCTGAGTAATAAGCAATTTGGAATATATGGCTGTGTTTGTTGATGCCATTGATCTTTGGACATCCTAAATGATTGAACCATTTTTTTCTCCTTCTTACTTCTTGATAATGACTTCACATATATAATTATTTCTTTATATTTGTTGAGTTGATTCTTGTTGTCTGTGAATATTATAGGATTCTGGACAGAGTTAAACTTTGAAGTTTCCTACAAACATGTTAGATGTTCAATCTTACTCCTTTCCCCAGAATATTTGTTTTCAATTTGTTTTGTTTTGTTAGTGTGTTTCCTACAGGTAGAAATATCTAGGCAAGAGAATACCATTTGGTTTAGAGCAAAATATACTTATTTAGGAGAGACTACTTAAAAGGCTATAGATCTTAATGAGTATCCTTCAGTTGAGAATTCAGTTATTTTCAAATGTTACCATTAACATTGTATTCCATGTAGTAGGTTTGTAACCTTGCTCCAGCAGGGCACAAAAGGGTCTCCGGTTGCCTGAAAGAATTATCTGTGCTTTCCTCTATATATGGCTTGTTCTCAGAGGGTGACTGAGATGTGATAAGAAGTGACCCATATATTTCCCTGAGAGAAAGGGAAGCTCTAGAGAAAAGTACCCCAGGAGTACTACATAGAACTGTAATTATAGGTACAAAATTCTATGAAGATATAAGCCAAACTCAAGACCATCAACCACCGTTCTCACTTTTTAACCAGTGGGGTACAGACATCATATGTATCTGTCATAGTCTTGGAGTTTATTTGTAGAGCAATTACTTCTTGAAATAAAAATTCAGAGCAGTTTATGATTTAATGACTGGTGTTTTTAAAAGAGCTTGCTATGATAGCTGAATTATAAAACTGAAGTTAATAATCAGAGTCAGTGAGACTTTCATGAGCTTTTACTTTAATCAACTGAAATAATTAAAGTATTCTACTTTGCAGTGAGAAAGAATTTTTCTTTATGAAATTTCACAGTTATGAAAGAACTCCAGGTTCACCTAACTGTAAGTAGGAATCTTAAGCAAAAAAAAAAAAATCCTTATTTCTTTAAGTATTACCTCATAAGTCTTGAAGTAAATGAGACAAGAGTACACACTTAGGGTACTGAAAGAGCTTATGCCAGTGTGTATTATTTGACATATTACGTAGGGACTGACGCAGGCATCGTGAATAAGAAGGTCATTATGTTTTAAGGTGACATTAGTTTTGAATGAGCACACATATAATATCACCTATACCAGTAATATATAAAAGTTTTTTTTTTAACATTTATTTATTCTTAAGAGACATAGAGTGAACAGGAGAAGGGCAGAGAGAGAGGGAGATACAGAATCTGAAGCAGGCTCTAGGCTCTGATGAGCCGTCAGCACAGACCTGATGTGGGGCTCGAACTCATAGACCGTAAGATCATGACCTGAGCCGAAGTCGGCTGCTTAACCAACTGAGCCACCCAGGCGCCCCTATACCAGTAATATATAATTGGTCATTTTGTTCTTTGAGTATTACCTCATGCCCCATATGTCAATTTAGATGCTTAGAAAGATGGATAAATACCCACAAAGTGCGAGGTTCTGAGTAATAGTTGGATGCAATCAAAAAGAAAGTTGATTAATTCATTTGGTCAAAGTTATAGTAAAATAAATGACATGGACTGTAGCCATACACAACTTTAATTAGGATATTGTCATTCTGTGTCAAAAGGTGGACTCTCCACTCACCCAGCAGACTCATTAGCATTTACCTTTTATTCACAGAAAAAATGGGTGAGAGGATAGAGAGAGGTGATCACAAATTCCCACTTCACTAGGAGAAAGCAGGCTGCTGCTTGTGTCCTGCTGGTGACTTTGGCACTCTTGTCTTTCTATACAATAAGATGCTTGTACCAAAAAAGAAGTATTAATTTTTGTGTGTGTGCCTGGTGAGCTATAAGTCCTTATATTAGAAAAACTCAAAAGCAAATTATGGTTAGATCCTAATGAAATATGAAACTTGTGGCTAATGGAAAATATAGATAGATAAATGAATCCAGTGTTGTACTTAGCGAAATTTAAAGAATTCACCTCAAGAAGTAAAGACATAGAGAACAAACTGAGGGTTGCTGGAGGGGAGATGAGCGGGGATTGGGCTAAATGGATGATGAGTATTAAAGGGTACTTGTGATGAGTCCTGGGTGTTGTCTGTAAGTGATGAATCACTCAATTCTACTCCTGAAAGCATTATTACACTATATGTTAACCAAGTCAAATTTAAATAAAAACTTGAAACAACAAAAAACAAACAAAAGAAGTAAAGATACTTAGGTGACTTGAAAAAGGAAGTGTTGCCAGTTTGGTGAATAGAGTGGCTTTGGCCTTCGAACTCGATTTCTAAATGAAAGATAAAATACAGCACTTACCATCTAATCAGGGTTTATTTTCCATAACAGATAGTATATTCAGGAATATTAAGAGCGCCTGCCTGAGCAGCCCTTGTGCTGCAATTGGTTTTCTTTGACATCATCCAAAAGAAAAGGAAAGAAGTTTCAATCCAGTGGTACAAGTTCCTCAGGGTATAATTTTACTCCTGAAGAAAGGACATCTCTAGGCTTTTCGTAAGCCTCAAAAAGCATCTTAAAATCAGATATTTTACACAAATATTTTGGTGTGGATTAAACTAAAGATACAGGATTATATGGTTTCAGGACCGGAGGCATCTTAGACAAACATTCTAAGACCTTTGTAGTATATGGGATTTTTTAAAAAGGGATATTACTTGCAAGAAAAATATGGAACCCACTAATTCTTCCTAAATCCTCAAAATGATGTTTATATAAATATATCATTTATATTTCATTTTGATTATTTAATTTCTGGTACTAAATTTCATCTTGTATTGGTTTGATAATATGCACTAGCTTTGATTTCTTCAGCTAAAAAATAATGTACATAAAAGGGTTAGGAGTTATATAGTTTTAGAATGTGCTGTATATCTCCTTTATAATCTTCATTTTATTTAACCAATAAATTGTTTTTGGAATTACTCAGAATCTGGCTTCTCTCCTTCACTAGAAACTTCATGATGGCAGAGAGCAATCTTCTTGTTCACCCTTGAATTTTCTGAGACGTAGCATAGCCATCAGCACAAAGTAGCACTCATAAATATTAATAGGATCGGTGAATGGGTAAATCAATGAATAAATAAACAAACGGGCTCAGATGGAAGATGTGTTACTGAGAGCCAAGTATAAATTAATAAATTAATCTCTAATTTTAAACTAAAACAAATAAAGGACAATTTATGAAACTCAACTTTTTGTAAAGACCTAGGGTCTGTAAAATGAAGGTGAAAATAACAATATTCACCCTTTATTTCTATGAGAATGGTATGGAAAAATATTCACCTAAGCTTTTTAGTTCTGTATTTTACACATCTATTAAAGATGAATTTATAGGTGCTAAACGTTTTAACTTATAATGCTTATAATATACTCTGATTGCCCAAGCTTCAGGATTTTATAATACCTTACTCTCTGCCCACCTCTACCAACAAAATAGCACTAACACAACCGTATTCTGGCTTTGGCTTTGTGCTGTGTCGGAAAACCATAAGTAACATCCTATCTGAATTAATGTAGCATGCAGGTAATTGGAGTGCATGGGATTCTTCATTCTCTGATAACATCTCAGTGAATTCCCATCCTTGCAGCCAGGGATGACACTGATGTTTGTCATAAGTTAAAATATTTAGAAATAGTGTGCATTTTGGATTTGTATGTGTTTCATGTCCTCCTGCTCTCTCCTTTCCTTGTCCCCAGCCTCAAGGAATGAATGAAATTCTAAAACCATTTAAAAACAAAGCACTGTTTGTTTTGAGTAAAACCAGTAGACCTTGAAGTGTCCAAGTCAGGGTTCATTTACTGGATTGAATTCATTTCCACAGTTTAGGCACCCAAACCTGTGAGGACATGAGGGTAATTAGGCATCAAAAGCTCTTGCCTGGTCTTTCATTTTGGTGAGGCAACAACATTGACTTCAGTGTTAGCTCATAAAGGAAACTCAGGATTTGTTCATTTTCATCCCCCACTAAATTCCAAGAATTGTTTTAATTCCCCAATGTTCTTTTAACACGATTTTGAAGATATGAATATTGTATTCCTCTTTGGAAATATTGATGGGAATTTGCAGAGAAAGTTGAATAAATGTTTAGGTTAATGGCCTGTGTAAATTTACCAACACCTTTCCCTATCTCATCAGCCACCCTGTCTGAGTTCCTGTGATGTGCTCTGCTGATGAGCTCATACCTTTTTTTCAAATATAGGAATTGCCGTATGTCAGGGGACCAGATGTTACTGAAAACAAACAAAACTTCCTCCTTGTAATAACTTGAAGGTGCTGATTGATGTGTTAAATTGCCGTGTGCTGAGTGTCTATACAAGGGTATGTGCACGAATAGTAGGACATTTGCACCCAGATCTAGTGGGTAGCCCATTATTTGAAATATTTTAATCTATGTTTATCTTAAAAATTTGCAATTGATTTCATGGTTTCTTTAAATAATTATTCTCTCAGAAAACCAGCAGAAAATCTGTCAGATTCACATAAATGAAATCATTTGTTGCATATCAAAAAAATGAATATGATACTTCCAAGTAATGCTGAGGGTTGATGACTGTGATATTTCCAGCCAAACTTTATTTCAGAATTCATCAGTCAATGTCTTATATAGTTGGCGGCTATTAAATTTTGTAGGCCTAAGCAAACTAAGAAGACTATAATTAATTTTACTGTTGCATAACTTTAAAAATTAGATTGAACACACTGGGAATGATATGCGGTGCTGATAGGCAAGCCAGTGGTAGGGATATTAGTCAGCCAGACTTTCTTGTGCCAAGCCCCGTTCTTGGGAGGCCCACATGATACTACGTAGATTCCTTTGGCAGTGTAGTTATGGGAGTGAGCCTTTCTTGGCCCCTCTCAAGAACTAACTGAGTCATTCCAGAGGATGTTAGACCCTCTCTGTTGAGGAGCACAGGTGGCCACACTGACTGTTAACATTAAAGAAGGGCTGACAACATTATTTTCACCGATCTAATATCTAATTCTTTATGTAGACCATCATATTGTTCAGATAATCCTTAAGTACGTTTAGATTATATTATTTTAGATTTTTGAATAAGGCATAGTGTAACTTGATGGAAGGAAAAGGGAAGTCACAATCACACAGAGTTTGGCTCTTGATTATCACAGCGAGTCTCACTGTGAAATGGAAAGTCATTTAACTTCTCTGAGCCTTATTTACGTAATCTTTAGAATAGAGATAACAGTCTCTGTTCAAGAAGGTTAAAGTAAGGATTAATTACGATAAGGAATGTAAAATACCTTTCAGAGGGACTGCCTTTAGTAGGTGCTCAGTAAACCACTACCGAAGCTGATAAATTAATCAGTCGGCTCACATTTGTACATTATGGCATTCCAGAATGCTCTCCTGGGACCATGTGGAACTCTCACAGTTGCATAGCAGTGAGGGCTCCAGGACTATGTCTGGAATCCAATCTGATTGCTCAGCGCCCTAATGTACAAGTTTTTAAATATTTTATTTATTTATTTATTTATTTTTTAACAATTATTTATTTCTGAGAGACAGAGACAGAGCGCAAGTGGGGATGGGGCAGAGGGAGAGGGAGACTCAGAATCTGAAGCAGGCTCCAGGCTCTGAGCTGTCAGCACAGAGCCCGACGTGGGGCTCGAACTCACAAACTGTGAGATCGTGACCTGAGCCGAAGTCGGCCACCCAACCAACTGAGCTACCCAGGTGCCTCAGCCATAAATATTTTAAATATCATCTTTAATCATTCCCATCTTGCAAAGAGTCAGAGAGAGCGTTATGGCAATAGAATGGATGTCAAGCTCTTAGTGTAATGAATAACATGTAGTAATGATAGATATTATCATAATTTTTATTACCCTCCATGGTAGGCCAAATAATGGCCCTCCAAAAGATGTCTACCTTCTAATTCCTGGAATCTGTGAATATATAACGTTTCATGGCAAAAAGGACTTTGCAGATGTGATTAATTTAAGGATCTTAGGCTAGGGGAGAATGCTCAATCATCCAGGTGAGCCCTAAATATACTCAGAAGAGGTCTTATATAAGAAAGACAAGGAGGTGAGAGATGGAAGAAGGCACTGTGACAACACAAGTAGAAACTGGTGTGATGCGGCCACAAATCAAGGAGTGTTAGTAGCCTCTAGAAAGCCTCTAGAAACTGAGATAAAGAGAAGAGATTCCACCCCCTGGCTTCTCCAGAAAGAACTAAGTCTGCCAATATCTTCGTTTTAGCTCTAATAAGACTCATTTGGACTTCTGACCTCCAGAACTATAAGAGAATAAAATTGCTGTTTTAAGCCACTAAGTTTGTGGTAATTGGTTATAGAGGCAATGGGACACTCATACATTTCCCATCCATAACCCTTTTTCTAACAATGTTGAATTCTTTACCAGCCTCTGAAATTCTCCTTCACTTCCATGGTTTTTGCTTTTGTAAACATGTTCTTCCTCTTCAGTCTTCCCCTCCCTCAGTATTACCCTTTAGATATCTTCTCTACCTCGAATATTCTTACTTATCCTTACTTATCCCCTGAGAGGGAAGACCAGAATTTATAAGATAAAATCTGCTAGTGAAGAGTGTAGTCTTAAGACTTCCCCAAGACCTTGTAGTCCTTTATCTAGAACTCTTGAAAAGGACTCTGAGATAGCATTATGTATTATTTTTATTTCATCCAAGAACTACACCCTAGAAATAGTTTTAGTGGACAAGAAAAAACTAGGAGCAAACCTTCTTTCGTTTTCCCACAAGCCTGTTGCCAAATTTCTCTCTGCTTTGTACTTTCACCATGTGGATTCTAAAAGTTGTATCGATAACTGTGATGTGACATGACCCTCTGACTCATCCAGATGGTGTGAAAGTGCTCCCTTTCAGAAAGCACACCCCAATTTGCAACATGCTAAGGGCTAGAATCTCTAAGTCATCAAGAATGAAGGGCACATCTACCTGTCATATAGGTAAAATTAATTAATACTGAGATCTGTGGTTAAAGCTAATGGCAGTTACTTGGCTTTTAACAGTGAGATTTTAGAGGTAGCTAGTAACATTCACTCTTTCTTTTTTATCATGGAAAAAAAAAGGCACAACTTAAAATTTACCATTTTATTCACTCTTTAAGGGTATGTTTTGAGTTCCTGGAATGTAAGAATGGTAGGATAACCAAGGAAACTTCCCTCATGTGGAACCATCAATAGTGACTTCTGAAGAGAGGTTTGAATATCTTTTTTTAAATTATTTTTGGAATTTCTAATGCACAGCTCTTCAAACATGAAGGAATCACTGGTGATTATCAAACACTGATGACAAGTTGCTGGGGATTTTTGTATTTTGGTTCCTAGTACACAACCAAAGATAGAATTTGGACAGTGAAAGGAAGTGCTGCCAGTCTCTCAAGGAAAATTGGTGCTTCACCCAAACTCAAAAGGTGAGATACTTTACCAGTGATCTGTAGATCTCAGCAGGCAAAAGCTGTGTTAAAAGTATACTGGGAGAGAGACACGTTGTACAGATCTGGACATAGACATTTGTTTTGCCAAATCTGGAGATAACTTCTAATCACAATAGCACTGTCATAGGAGTCAGAGGCTTGATACAGAGATGTTTTATTTGGTGTTGAGAGCAGTGGTTTATCTACAAAATGTTAAGTTTTCAGCCAACCTATCTGAAAAGACATAAAGGCTTTGCAAAGAAGATCTGCACTTCTTCAAAACATGCAATGTGCATTTCAAAGACAGATGTAGTTTTTCTTTCTTTTTTTTTAAGTGTTTGTTTGTTTTTAAATGTTTATTTATTTTTGACAGAGAGAGAGAGAGCATGAGCAGGGGAGGGGCAGAGAGAGAGGGAGACACAGAATCGGAAGCAGGCTCCAGGCTCCAAGCACAGAGCCTGATATGGGGCTTGAACCCATGAACCATGAGATCATGACCTGAGCTGAAGTCAGATGCTTAACCGACTGAGCCACCCAGGCACCCCTGTAATTTTTCTTTTTGAGGAATTCTAAACAGCAACAAAGTTTTGCAAGCCTGGGCATTATCTTTTGCTTAACATGCTCGTCTACAAGCACTAATGACACAGTAGCCAAGGGGTTGGGGGTAGGGATAACAGGTTTGAAATGACTGCTGTGTGGAAAGCTCTGGGCAGGGGCTTCACATAGGTTGTCTCGTTTAATTCTCACATTTCTCTTCCCCGGGAAATTGTCCCCATTGTACAGTTAGAGGAACTAGTTCGAGGAGGTGAGATGATTTCCCTTTGAAAAGGGAGGATTTCAAAACATGTCTGTAGTATTCTAAAGCCCGCCAGTGTATTTTATATAATACCAAAGTAGCATATCATAGGAATGAGCATCTTTTTTATTTAGAACAAGTGAATCTCTGTCCACTGTCTTACCCTTTGTAGTTATGGAATGCTTTAGAAAATAGAATGTTTTGAGGTCATGAGAGAGAAGTTAAAAATAGTATTGTAATTGTACAGATAGGAACATTATAGAGAAATAGAAATTATGAGGTAAGTTTCACCAAAGTAAAAAGCCCGAATTATTCAGTGCGACTATACACGTTGATCAAATGACACAGATAAATGTCAGTCTACTGTAGTCTAAAGAATAGATTTATATTCTCTCCAGTAAGTCGTTAGTTCTCCTGGCTACTATCTTCATCAGAGCCATCATTTTTCTTAAATATAGCTTAATCTATGATAAGACTTTACTGTATTCCCCTGAATTATCAAATTCTATTTCCAAAGCTCTATTAGAAAATATCATTTATAATGTCTCTCACTATCCAGCTGACAATAACATACTTCATTACAGCCTCGCAAGATAATAGCTAGGAAGTAAAAATGATTTTTATTATTCTTTTAATTTGCTTTAACTTCACTGATATTCTATAGTATAGTTTTTCTTATATATGTAATTATATCAGGTTTTGACCATTTTAGCTATGAACTAAATAATTCCACTTATTGTAACCTATAGTGAATGATGGGCAGTTTCTCTCTCTTTTATTGTAAGACACACTCTTTGCTTTTATTTATACTCATTATACATCCCGATTTGGTATAATTTGAATTGGTATTATAGTAGTTTATTCTTACCATAAATACCTCATACTTTTTAAAAGTGAAATTTCAGTTTAGGAGCTCAGTGGTTTAGCAGCAGGTTAAAAGGTAGATTTGAAAAAACATAAACTTTTTTTTTTTTCCCCGTGAGGCACTGTTAGCTGAGTGAAACATACTTTGGTTTTGACTCAGACACAGATTTAGAGGAAGAACGTACATGTCATTTATCCCTGGGTTTCTTGAGTGCTGCTGTTCTGAATTTCTGCAGCAGCTTACAGGCTTGCCCCGTTTTATTTTTCATTTTTTTGGCTGCTATATTTTTGTGACTCTTATTTTGGTTTACCTGCAATGTCAGGATATGATGGCAACTGATAGGGTAGAGAAATAAAGGGAAGCAAGTAGCTTCTATAATGTATAATTTACCTCTAAGATCTATTTGCAACATGAAATACCTTTAAAACTTTTGTTTGTGGGATGCCTGAGTGGCTCAGTCGGTTAAGCATCCGACTCTTGGATTTGGGTCAGATCATGATCTCATGGTTCATGAGTTTGAGCTCTGCATCAGGCTCTGTGCTGACAGCGAGGAGCCTACTTGAGATTCTCTCTCTTCTTCTCTCTGCCCCTTCCCGTTCTCTCTCTCTCTCTCAAAATAAATAAATAAATAAAGTTAAAAAATTAAAAAATAGTCTGTTCATAATTGAAACACCTGGATAGCTCAGTCACTTGAGCATCTGACTCTTGATTTCAAATCAGGTCATGATCCCAGGGTTGTGAGATCAAGCCCAGCGTTGGGCTCTGCATTGAATGCGGAGCCTGCTTAAGATTTTCCCTCTCTCTCTGCCCCTCTCCCCTGCTTGCACTCTTTCTCTCTGTCTTTAAGATAAAATAAAGAAATTTAAAAATTTTGTTCATAATTGTTCTTTGTTATCTATGGAATAAAGCAGAGTTTCTTTAATCATGGATGGCCATCTTCCCTACCCCTACCCCGCCAAATAAATTTCAAGAGATGTTGAAGATGTCAAGGAAGGTACATATCTCTGAATATAAGGAAATATTTTATTTTTCATAAATAAAATTTGAGGGAGTCTGAGTCGAGACTACTTCATAAGAACATGAGACATGAGAACATTATTTTATATCAATTTTTTATAAAAGCATTGAATTTTAAGATGCCCCATTATCTATAAATAAAATATGATTATGGACCATGTTTATTTGAAAATTACATAGCTGCTTAAGGTTTGGTATATACAGACCTCACCTAAAATGTGAGTAAATATTTTTCATCTGAGTATAGACATGAATGTTTTGCTGCAAGTATCTGATTTATGGTTTTCAGTTTTTCTGACCTGGGTATTAACATACTCTTTGAGCGTAGTTTGGGTCATGGTTATTGAAGGGAAGTCTGTATGGTTAGGGATTTAGGATAGGGGAATTAATTAGATCATTTGCTCTTTATTTCTGCTGAAGGCTTCCTCCAAGCACTTTGGATATTAATGGATGGTGATTGGAATGATTATATAGCCTCAGATTATGGTATGAGAACATCTTAGTGCCTCAACTTGGATTGGTTAAGGCCAAAAATGGACGATATAATTTTTGGTGTGATAAATTTCCATATCACTCAGGGTAATGCTGGTACGTCCATACCACTATTATCACACAAATCACCTCATCTTCTACATACTCACCACCTCATACTCTCACCACCACCTTCACAAACTCTTCACCCTTATCCTAACTTCAGCAATTGCCTTCAATTAACTTAATCTGTACTACAGAAGAATTCTCATGGATTAATAATAGTCCTAGCCATAAGGAAAACTTTCATTTACTGAGAAGGACAGATCTGTACCCAACCAGGTATACTGGAAAGCAGAGTATGCTTAAACTACTAAAACAGAGCTATCAAGTATAATAGAAGCTTTGAGTAAGGAGAGAGTAATCTGATTGGAGGGAATGGAGGAGATTTCATACAAAAGTTGCCATAGGCTTGGTCTTGAAGGAAGGGCAGGGGTTTATTTACTCAGCAAATTCTACTTGTGTTAAATGCCCTGAATGCAGGGATCATGGAAAGGGCACGCTGGCTAGAGATAACATAGATCAGTGGTGACAAAAGTATGGAGTCTGTTTGTAGAATATTGAGTCATGGAGAGTTTTTCATACAAAGATTTGTAGGAGGAAAGTGGGTGGTTGAGGATTATAAACTAGAAGCATCTGTCAGGGGCATTTTATGGAGTGTACTCATTTTTATGCTCAGAGATTGGGATGACTTTCTGCAGTCATTGGCAACCATGGAAGATTTTGAGTTGAGGAGTGAAATGAATAGAACTATGATTTAGGGACAGATAGATTAGAGGGAGGAAACAATTACACTAAAGAAGACCACTTAGAAAATTTTAACAATAGTTTAGGCAAGCTATTAAGTCATAAGGTAGTGACTATAGAAACAGAGGGTCAGATTTGAAGAATTTTGCCAAGGTGTGTGTTGAGGAAAGGAGAAGAAACACAGAAGATAGTGGAAATAGGCAAAGAATTCCTGGAAGGATACCAGCCTGACCAAGATGTGGAAGAGAGAATGAGAGTTTGTCTCTGAGGAAGGATGATGTGTTGAGGCAGACATAGCTTGAAAAATAAAAGAAATATTTAAGAGTCCTCTCCTTAGAAGTGAATGACAGTTGAGGACATGATACTATCAGAGATAGTATATAGAGCACAGATCCTCAGAATTTTCCCACTTATTAACATATGCAGAATAACAAAGGGGACCAAAGTTTTACTCCAGGTTATTTGGAGGCATAGTTCAAAGTGTAGCATCTCCTTAGTATCATGTGTTTTATTTTTATTTTTAAAGGTATAGATTCTTCATTCTACTCCATGATGTAATCACACTTAAATTTCTTCCTGATTAATTCACTGATGGGCAGGAGTCTGCTGTATTCATCAATTTAATAAAAAATGCTTTACTGAATACCCAGCATACACTAGACACCATTTCAAACACTACAGATGTGCCTGTGATTGAAACAAAGCCTGTCTTGGAGCTTACAGAGTAGGGAGACAGATCATGGGCAAGTAATTCAGTAAATACACAGGATAGTTTAGAAAATAAGAGCTATGATGGAAACAAAACATAATAAAATTAAGAGGGGTGGGGGAGCAAGAAGATATGATCAAAGCAATTCTTGAATAAATAGAAGGATACAGTTGAGTTGGGAGGTAGGAGAATAGTGACCTAAGCAAAATACCATATAGGTAAGGCATTCGGATATGAGGAAGCTACTATGGAGAAGAGAAAGAGGGCTAAGGAGTTATGGTACAGAATGAATTGAAAGAGTGAGCAGAGTCCTGGCAGACCATGTGAAGAAATGGATTTTGTTTTAAATGCCTGAGCAGAATATTGAGGACTTTAAATGTAGTGATTAATGATCTGATGGAGATTTTTAAATGATTTTTCTGCCTACTGTGTGGAAAATGGGTTGTATGGGGCCAGAAGTAAAAACTGGGAAAACAGCTGAAGGGAATGACTGATGAATTCATGTAGGTGTTGAGGGAGAAGTGATAACCAAAAGATGAGGCCTGAAATTTTATTCATTGAATTTATCACTTTTGTGTACAAATTGGACTGAATTAAAGACAGCTGATCACATACGCTGAGTTCACCTGTGCTTTTTCCTCTTGATGTTGACTTATTCTTAGGAAATAAATTCACATGTACATGTGGTTACTCATAAAATCATTTTTAAAGGTACAATGAGCTATATACGGGGAATCCCATAGGAGGAGCAAGCCAGAATCACAAATGAAAGATAATGCCGTGTTGTCAGGCCATTCTTGCCAAAAATTTTAATGACTTCATTTACTTGCTCATTTGTTGGCTCACTTGCCTACTGGTCTAGTAGGGGATAAAAAGAATCTCGAATCCACTGGTTGGTTTTTTCACACTCCCATGGAACTATTCAAAAAGGAAATTTTCATTGAAGAAAAATTTGTGACTGATGCTGTAATGTGACTTTGTGCCTGATGCTGTAATTTTTGTCACATGTAAATGAGGTGAGTCTCAAATTATTCAAATTCTGATATCTCCATTTACTGTCAGACTTCTATCCTATGTCATAATTTCTCTCACTCTGAAAATCATCACTGAAGTTTTACCTTGCAAATAGTTAAATGAGGATGTTCAGATTTTGGGGGAAATTGGCTCAATACATAATCCCCTGTGACCCATTTTGTTAGAAGTATGAAAGATAAATTAACTTATAATACTTAGGGTTTTTTGTTTGTTTTTTAAAATCAGGATGGCTTTGTTATTTCCATGGAAATAAATAAATTTTTGGCTAAATTAGAAAACTCCATGAGTCGGGTGCCTGGGTGGCTCAGTTGGTAAAGCATACAACTTTGGCTCAAGTCATAATCTCACCGTTTGTGGGTTCGAGCCCCGTGTCCAACTCTGTACTGACAGCTCAGAGCCTGGAGCCTGCTTCCGATTCTGCGTCTCCCTCTCTCTCTGCCCCTCCCCCTCTCATGCTCTGTCTCTCTCTGTCTCAAAAATAAATAAAATATTTTAAAAAAAACTAAAAAAGAAAACTCCATGAGTAATATTTCTTTGTTGTTCGTTTGAGCAAGAATGCATGTAGGTGGTAGTATAAGCTTTCTCATTCTCTTCTCATTGTGTTGCAGTTTTATCTAAAACAAGGAACATTAAAAACGCTGTATTTTGCAAAATTATCTAGTTTTGCTAAGTCGTTTGAGTACCCTGAGAAAAACTAAGGAAAATAAAGCAAAATAATTTTTGAAGTAATCTCTTGGCAAATGTAAATACACTTAGGATAAGACTATGTCTGCTTTATCCAGGGTGAAATTCCCAGGATCCGGCATAGAGGTGGGCACAGTAGAAGCTATATATATATATATATCTATATCATGTATCATATATGTATAGTAGAAGCTCTATATATATCTATATCATATATATCTATATCATATATATATCATATATCATATATGTATAGTAGAAGCTATATATATATATTATATATATATATATATATATATCAGAGAGGTGGGCACAGTAGAAGTATATATATATATATATATATATATCTCTGAAATGGCTTTTTTTATGAAACAGCAAAGAAACACAGTTTTAAATGTTTGTATATTAGGTCACAAAAGAGATGCAGAATGCTTACAGTATAACTCATATTCATCCAGTTAAAGTCATTCATCGCATCTTACAGCAATACTAACAAGATTGTTCCGTGATTAAAAGTACTCCAGTAACCAAAACTGTGCTGATGAATGTCTGTTCCTATTTAACGTTTTAACATTACTTCTGATAACTAATGTTCTTACCAAATGAAATCAATAAAGTACACTTTTAGAAACTGTTGAAAAGTTACCGAACCTCTGTCAGCCGTGTAATTAGGCTTACAGAAAATTCTGGGAAAAGTAGTTAGATTAAAATACTGAGAAAGTATCAGTCAGTATGCATGTAAAACTCTCCGTTTTATTCATGATTCTGATGCTAATATACTCTAATGGGGTTTTTCAAAAGTTTATCTGCTGTGTATGACAAATAAACCTTGAGATTAAACTCTTTGTGACTGTTCTCTTCTAGTTATAGTTGACATAAGATTAGGCACACTTAATCTACTTCATATATATATTCCGCAAAAGATCTAGTCTGTGCCAGAGATCACAAAGATCCGGAGTAAGAACATTTGGAGTTGGATACTGCTGTATGCCAAGTACTTTTCCCATACTGTTTCTGTTTTTCTCAAAATTTCTATTTCAAATGTATAACTAGAGCTCAACTTTTCAGATACCAAGTGGGTCATTTTGTGCAAAAGGAAGTTTTTAACATCAAACCTTCCCAGTTTGGCAATTCAGTTGCAAAGAAAAATTTTCAAATTTATAGCTTCTGTTTTCAAATGATTAAAGAGAAACCAACAATCCTGTCTTATTACTATGACAAGACCTAACTGAGAAAGTACCTTATTTTGGTTAAGTTTCAACATTTCAAGCTAAGGTTACTGTCACAGATGATTAACTATTGAAATTACCTTTACAAATGTGAAACCATTTTTCCCCCCTAAGATGAAGGGAAATGGAAAGAAGAAGGCAGTGAAGAAGAGGCACAACATGGTGGATAGGGTACATAAAGCTGTGTGTTCAGTACATGATTTGGGTCACTTTTCACAACACAGTAGTTATGTTCTTTTTTCTCTTAAAGTGCTTCTAATAAAAAACAGTGCTAAACCTATAAATCAAAGCAAATTTGAAAAGACATTCATTTTGAAGTTTCATAAATATGTGCGTTTATAATTAAAAAGTCTCTACAGTACATTTGCATGTTTTCATGGAGTAACACATAATACATGAGTTCATAAGTTTTCTGTTACGCTCTTAATTTTGCATAGATCTGACATTATATCATAAATATTCAGTGAAGTCACAAACAGAAGTATTAAAACTTTTTAATCTATCAAAGTTTTAAAGAAAGAAAGATCAGTAGCAATTTAATAACACAAAAAGGATATAAATCCCTTGCTTGCTTTCACTTTTTGTGTCAGTTATTTGAAAAACACTAGAAGCTGACATGAGGTTTTCTATATATTGTCCAAGAACTTGGTTTTCTGATTTGAGTGTCTCATTTTCTTTCTTAACTGCACCTACTCTTACAGAGAGATCTTTAAGTGTGTGTTGAAGTTCCAACACTTGGTTAGTAAGTTTTTTTTTCCTCCAGTTCCAGTTGGTCTTCAGCGTCAACTGCCTCCATTTTGGTATTCTTCATCTTGGGTAACAAATTTTTGGGCGTAGGAGACAAAATCCTTGATGAATGGTCTCCTGTTGGGGGTGCTGGGAGTGGGAGGGATTGGGAGGACATCTCATGCCCCAACGCTTGGACCAAATGGCCTCAAAAATATTTTTTTAAGAACGAATAAAATCATTGGTTCCTGGAATAGTCAGAGACTTGATGTGTTTGATGCACATTAATGATTCAAAGATTTGCATAATACAGATTTGAGTCCAATATTTTTTCCTAGTTAATATCATGTTGACTAAGATCCTTATATTTTGTTGAAAATGTTATCACCAGTTTTACCTTCAAGTACTTTGGCAAATAACGCACCTCGACAGACTACATTATCAGTGTAGATGACTAACAAAGTAGTTATATCATTCATATCTGTGTTTTCACCCTAATATTAGGTAAACTCTAATGTATTTTTAGATTTTTGATTATTCAACAATGCATTTCCTTGTGAAAATACACTTTGTTATCTTGATTGCCTCTTTTTGATTTTGAATTAAAGCAGATTCAACCCACCCTGCTATGCCATGCTATACCACACTGCCCTTGTCTCAGGAACTCTCCCTCCCATGGTGGTTCTGAAGCTAACCTTGATGATGCTTCAAGTAATTTTTTCTCTGTTTGATTGTGCTTTTGAAGCATTGCTCAAAGCCAAGATTTCTCTCTTGCTTTATACCTTTCAAACTGTTTCCGAAATTGTCTTAAATATTATATATACAATGAGATATTTTCATGGAGCTACTTCTCAGCATTTTTCCATTCACTGCTCATGAGGTGAGGCTCATTTGCATCTCCATAGAGATTAAAAACCTACATTTTACATAAACATCAAAATACACTTTATAAAAATGTGACCAGCTCACTTCAAGTTTCCTACTCATGGGTGGGGACTGTGCTTTGATGTTCTAAGTCATTAAATTCTCTGTGAAATACCCTCTGCTTCAAGATTAGTCTGTGTTTCGCTTATTATCTTTTGCAGTTTTATTATTTACAAGCTTTTGGTCTAAACATTACTGTTTATGATCACCTCTCAGTGTTTCCAACTGAAAATATAATTTAAGATAGATGCATTTTTAAACAATAAATGAAGGGTAGCAGTTAGTTCTCCAAAGTCAGAATCTCTGGAAATGTCGCTATTTTCAGACTAACTTCAAGGTGATATTTAACTGAACACAGTTTCATGTTTGTGAATAGAACATTTGTCCGAATACATTTGTGGTAGGAAGTATAATCAGTTTGTGGGAGCCAATGCTGTTGTTTGTTTGTGTGTGGATGTTTAATCTAGAATGAAATTAAGAAAATATACTGGTTTGTTTAAAGAAACAAAAAGCTTTTTTTTTCCCCCAAAAAACGACTTCTTTTAGAGAAGCACTAGTTAGTTGTGTTGTCAGGAGTTACATTCATGCCATCTTTCATCATGGCAGTGCATGAGTTCACCTTGATTTGGTTATAGTGATAGTGACGCTTGTTTCTGCAACAACTCTAAGGTACCATGCTTTCCAATCACTCAGTGCATGTGAATATATATATATATA
Organism: Paguma larvata; assembly: GCA_030068075.1. NCBI lineage: Eukaryota > Metazoa > Chordata > Mammalia > Carnivora > Viverridae > Paguma > Paguma larvata. The sequence goes on from CM057826.1 coordinate 106,227,119, forward strand.
TATATATATATATGTATGTATGTATGTATTTTTTGGCTGGTTAAGAATATTGCTGACCTGCAATAGTAGGAATTTGCCTGTGTCTAACTATGCAGAGTACATGAACACAATGACTGCCCAAGATGTTCAAACATACCTTTTCTTCCCGAGGGTGTATATGTGCTTTTGCTCACTGTACAGGCTTGTAACACATCCCAGTATTAGAAACAAATGCTGGAAGAGTAGAGGTAAATCTCAGAGAGTATCTTGAATTAGGAATGGAGGGAAGGAACCAGAGAACCAGAGAAAAAAGTCTGGAAAGGTAAGAGGAACATCAGGAGCATCTAGAGTGATGCAGGTGAAGCAGGAACAAATGTTTAAAATAGAAGCAGTGGTCAGTGGAGAAAAGAAGAAAGATAAGAACATATACAGGCCTTGGGAACTCAAGTTCTAGGATATTATTGGTGTGGGGCATGCAGCTGAGTTTACCAGGAGTTTATGAGTCAGGAACAAGTTCAACTGTAAATATTAACCATTCATTCAAAAGAAAATTGGCATTGCAGTAATGAAGACAAAAAGCACAGATGCTTAAGGACATGTAAAAATTAAGAAAAAGGGTGAGATAGAGAAAGAATTTTAAGGGAAGTTGAGGAGAGTAATAACTAATGTTATCAAGTACTTACTATGTACCAGACAGTGTTCTAAATGCTTGAACCAGTTTAATCTTTATAACACACCTTTGAGAGAAGTACTTCTATTATTTTTGTTTGGAGTGAGGAGACAAAGGCACAAGGAGGTTACATAACTTGTGTAAGGTCATAGAAACAGGCAGTGGTGTCAGGATTTACAACCATATGGTTTAGCTCCAGAGACTTGCTCTTACATATGATTACCACATCTTCTTTATCTATTCATCAGTTGTTGGACATTTGGGATCTTTCCATAATTTGACTATTGATACCATTGCTATAAACTTTGGTTTACATATGTCCCTATGAATCAGCACTCCTGTATCCTTGGGATAAATTCCTAGTAGTGCTACTGGTGGGTCATAGGGTAGTTCAGTTTTTAATTTTTTGAGGAACCTCCACACTGTTTTCCAGAATGGTTACACTAGTTTTCATTCCCACCAGGAATGTGCAAGAGGGTGCCCCTTTCTCCACATCCTTGCTTATATCTCTTTTTTTCTGAGTTATTAATTTTAGCCACTCTGGTGTGAGGTGGTATCTCCATGTGGTTTTGATTTGTATTTTCCTGATAATTAGCGATGTTGAGCATCTTTTCATGTGTCTGTTTGCCATCTGAATGTCTTCTTTGGAAAAGTGTCTATTCATGTCTTCTCCCCATTTCTTCACTGGATTGTTTATTTTTCAAATGTCGAGTTTAGGAAGTTCTTTATAGATTTTGGATACTAACTGATAGAGACTATTTATAAATGTTTTTTATTTCTATATAGTGTCTATTCTTACAGGTGTTCTGAGAACACTTACCAGTGCATAAGCACACAAATATTTCTACCCCATAGTCAAATTTATGTTAGTCCTATCTTTATGTACTGTTGCCACAGTGATGACTCCATCAGCAGCTGTAACCATCAGTAATCTGCAGATCTATCGTATCTAAATATGTAGGTTAAATTTTTTAATGTCTAGTAAAGCATTTATTTTTCTACTGCCCATTTTATTTTTTTGGACGTGGTGTCTGACACATGCACTGAAGAATCAGCATCAGAGGAGAAGGAATGAGATGAGGATACATGAGGAGATAGTATTTTTGAAATTGAGAAGGGGAGGGTACAACAATATAGTGGTTTCCACTAGGGTCAGAAGGAAATACCTTACTAGATGGAGGACCAGGGAAACAGAAAAGAAGCCTAAGGAAAATGTAATAAATTGAAATAATCATTGTGTGATATGTGATAGGCAGTCACTTGAGAAGGAAATCGGTAATTACTAAATAGTGATGGGGGGCCAGCACATGTAAAGGAACACATTTATGGTGAATGCTGTCATCTTTGCAACCATAAGTGGAGGAGAAGGAAGGCTTTGGGGTATAACAAGTCAACGTGGCTTCTTAGAGAGCTGGGATGCTCTCAGGAGCACCTCTGTCTTTAACATAAAGGGGTAAGCGTGGCAGAAAGTTGCAGCTATAGTGAATTTGTACACTTTTTAATACATTACCATTAAAAGAAGGACTTTTAAGACCTCATTTAAAAGATTATAAAATTCATGAGTCTAGGAAGTCTCCATATCTTCAGTTAAATTCCCTTTTATTCTATTGCAATATTTATCATGTTACAGGAATTCAGTAAAGTCAGTGACTTTATTTTTTTTTTCAGATGATTAGAGAGAACTTAGGAGGGGTGGAGATAGCAGAGGAGTCTGTCTGAAGAATTGTTTTATCATCTTCTGGGTTCAGTTGGTCTTGGAAAAAGAGTTCTTTTTAGGGGAATGAAGCTGCCAGAGCCAGTCCTATAGTGGCTTTTCAAGCTGTTGTAGCTAGGCTTTAGATATCTAAACTAGAATCTTTAACAAAATCACGGGTAAAAAACAGCAGCCATTAATACAACTCCAAGGATAAAGGGGGAGAGATATTTGGTACTATTATACAAAAGTATTCAATATTCACCACTAGTATATGCTTCTATATGATGAACTTGAAATGCTCTACCAACAGAACACATTAAGGTCATAGTCAACTACTTTTTTCGATGACGGGTGTGAGGGGGTTGGAGGGAGAAGGACAACGTCTAGACATACGGAAGTGTTAATAACAAGTATGCCTGGTGTATTTAGTACTCTTGTATCTATCACAGAGCTCCAGAAATTGACGTGGAATTTGACTTCAGCCTTTAATTCAATGTGCTAATGAGAGTATAAAACTTGTACTATTCACATAAATAAACATATTCTCAAATGTGTTATTTTTCTGCATTGACAGATGGATCACATGCTCAAAATTACAGTGAATTTTTATTCTGAGCAGCTTTGCACAGCAGTCTGCATCCACTCATGTTGTTTGCCACATCTTGTGGAACTGCCTGTACCTTGAGCCTGGGTCTCAAGGTAGCTACAGCGTGACATTTTCTCAGAACACAGATAGGCAGAATTTAATTGACCTCATTATTCTTAGAGTCTCAGAGGGTTCTGTGGCTGTGCCCATTCACTAATACTGTTCTCTTGGGCTATAAAGCTGTGTCCAATTATTCTTGTTGCATGTCATTGAGTGGCTCAGTGACATCTGCAGCAGCCCGTCTTGCATTCCAATGATTCCATTCCTGAATTCAGTGTGCTTGGGGACTTTAGGAGCCAATGGGTTATTGTGTAAGAGGACTGAGCCTCATTGTCCCCTGAGTATCCTTGTCTGGGTTTAGCCCTCTTTACTATTTTTTTTAATAGGCCTTTAAATGAAAGCCTTTGCTGTAAGATGACCATATAACTGGTCTACCTATTAAAAATCCCCAAATGATCATTATATAGAATGAAACATGATCCTAAATGGTTGAATGAAATTTTGGTTTCACTTATTGGGGATTGGCAAATTGCAAGTTACAGGTTGCCCTTGGACTGCCCTGCCCAGGATGGGAGAGTGAGTGGCTGGAAAAAAAGATACTTTATTTACCTGGCTGGAGACCCAGGAAGGAGTTGATATTGCCTCTCTAGTCTGATGACAGACTGCAGGAAGAATTCCCTTTTTCTTCAGAGACATCAGTCTTCTTTTCTTTTTTCTTTTTTTTCTTTTCTCAAAGGCCTTCAGCTGATTGGATGAGTCCCATCCAGTTACGAGGATAATCAGCCTTACTCAAAGTCTACTGATGAAATGTTAATCTCATCTAAAAAATACCTTCAAAGAAACATCCAGATGTGTTTGACCAAATATTCTGGGTAGTGTGACCTAGTCAAGTTGCTGTATAAATTTCACCATCCAACTCTCAATGTGGTTTCTCATCATTCAGTACTCTAGCCCAAGCTTCTTTACCGAGTAACAGCTGGCTTCCCAGAGAGAGGAAGTAGAATATGTCAGACCTGGGATCAGAAGTCTCAGGATATCATTCTGTTGCATTCTCTTGGTCAGAGCAAGTCATAAGTCTAGCTCACAGTCCAGAGAAGGAAAATGGGATATTGTATGGTGTGAAGAGCAGCATATGTACACAGGGCGGAGAGGAATGGTGGTGACTAGCATCACAGTCTTCCTTCTGGCGAAGCAATTCATGTCCTTCCCTCAAGGTTTCATTGCATTACAGCTTTAGTTCTCAGACTTTAGGTCCAGGATCATATCATCTATATGAGATACATGTGAAGTTGAGGCTCTTCAGCTACAGCTTCTCGTGTTCCAGAGACTTGTTCTCTCAAGAGATTAATGTAATCTCTGTACATTCCTCTCACCCTGAAACATGCATTGATGAGACAGGGATTAAGTTTCTCTGGCACTGCACATTGAAAAGATGGGAAACGGGGAGCATACAACAGTCACTGTTTCAAAGCAATTCTGAAATCCAGCTGGAAGTATGTTACCAAGTAACATGTCAAATCTAGAGACAAGCAATGTTTCTTGAAAAGGAACCCAGTTCCTTGGATGTAATTTTGTATTCCATTGTTCTCATTGGATCTTGGCTCTGTCCTCTAAGTCATCTTTCCTTTTCCACAAGAAATGGCCCATATTTGCAGCTGAGTAGATTTCTCAGCATTGTTTATGCCAGTAAAATTTTGGAGGGATCTTTTCTTTTTGTTAAGCCTTTCTCTCTTTTAGTCCAAGATGTATGTTTCCTTTAAAAGCTTGGTGGTTTTCCCATGTAGTCAATTATATTTCAGACTATTAAGTAAAAGATACGTGCACAAATCTCTTTAAGGGATTTTTCTGCTTTAGGCTGAGAGTCAAGATGCTAGGGAACAATATCCTTAAGGATTTTAAAATTTCTTGTCTTCTGTCTGAGGGAATCTTAGAAGGATTTTAAGAGATAGCTTTCTGCCACCTCCTTGATTTGCCATTTACCTTGAGACCACATATTAAAAGCAGCTCTCTGTATTTGATCAGAATCTATTCCATATGTTGAGAACCTTTGGCTATGTGGAGGGCTGAAAATTAGTAATAATTATATTTTCTAATTTAGCAGGACCTGGGTTGGACTTTGTGGCTTAACACAGCAATTTATTATTTATCATGGTCAGGACTCACCTGAAAAAGTCTTCTGCTCTGAGTGGTGTAGTTTAGTTCACTCATTTGGCTGCCTTTTATCAGTAGCTGGTCTGATCTGGAAGTTCCAAGAAAGCTTCACTCATATACCTGGTACCTGTAAACTCTTCTACATGGCTTCTACATATAATAAGCTTGGGCTCCCATGTAGCATGGCAGGCTCAAACTGGTCAGAATTTTTATATGGTAGCTGGCTACAAGAGTAGGTATTTTAAATGAACAAAACATGCCAGTGTGCAAGAGCTTATCAAGCCTTTGCTTGTATCACCCTTGTCAATATCTGTTTAGCCAAAGGAGCTCATGTAGCTAAGCAAGAATCAGCATGAGAGAGACTACATAAGTGTAGGTAAGACAGGAGGTAGCATTTACTGAAGATACCCATGTAACAGTCTCCCACAGAAATTGACTTTATTTCCAGAAAGAAATAGACCTGTCACCTCCTTCTACCTTTTATTAGTGGTATGACTTAGGACAAATTGCTGTACATTTGGGCTTCTTTCTTGCTGCCCATAAAATGAAAAATATGGTATAGATATTACTAGATTTTTGTGAGACTTGTGCATAGTCATAGACACACATATACAAATTATCTATAGCAGTATTCAACACATAGTTACTACATTTTAGGAAGGACCAGTGGACATAAGAGAAGATAAGTTCTTGGTCAAAAGCTATTGACCTTAGTAGAGATGGGAGTGTGAGACCAGGGCTCAAGGTAGCCTAGGAATGCACATTGATAATGGATATCAGAGTCAGATGATAAGTCAGGATTCTATGTGATCCAAAAAGGCAGAGTCAGGAAATTCTTAAGGAATTAAACCAGATAAAGAAGCTTAGGGAATCAGGTAGAAATTGGGAATACAGGCCAGGAATCCAGAAAATCAAGACTCAGAATACAGACAATATATTTAGGCAAATAGTTATGAGTCCCAGAGGCAAGAGAGAAATGTCGTAGTTTGCAAAACTCTTGTGGTCAAAGACTCCAAATATTATTGCAATCAAAAGTAGAAATTGGTCTCATCGTGTGGGCAGATCTTGACCCACAGGTGCAAAAAGATATCTGGTTAGAATAGGGATAGGGCAGGTTAGGTAGGTATCTCCTAACATTGAAATTATTTTAAATTTTCATGAGATTCTCATCCTTTCAATTTTTCAATGATCCAGTGTTTATCTGCTTGGGAAGATGGTGTTTTCCTAAGGAGAGACCTCCCATGCAGGCGCTATCAGACTTTAAAGCTGTCTCTGGCATTTGTAGTAGCCATATGGCTCAAAAGAATGATGGTGTCTCTACCATCTTTTGTTCCAACTGCAGAATAGTACATTCTTTGGTTATAGCAAATCTTCTTCCTTGAATGTGTTCTCACCCAGAGGGAAATTGGAATTATCAATGCCACTGTCTGAGGCTTAGTTGCTGAAGTCAAGATTTTTCTGAATCATTGTGAACATCTTATCTTTCCTCATGCTAGTTATTATTTTAGTCTGAAAGCTCATGTATCTTTTAAAGTCATTTTGTACTTTCATTTTTCATTGAAGTATTTTGAATAGAATGAAATAGTATAATGTAAAATCATGTTTAGGCAAAGTACAGTTTCTTGATTAAAAAGGAAAAAAAAAATTAAAGTGGCATTTTAAAGAAATATTTTTTTTTTAAAAGATAGCAGCCTACATTCATGAAGTTCAAGTCATGGGAAAGATAGTTTCTTTTCTTACCATTAGACCCATGACAAAATTATAGTTAGTTTCCTTTAAAGATTTTGATTATGAATGCATTTTAGGTATTTGATAGGGACTTTTTTAATTTTTATTTTTTATTGTTTTAAATCAGATAATGTGCTTTTTTTTGGTAAAATATTTATTATGCAGTTAACTAACATACAGAGCATACAGTGTGCTCTTGACTTCCGGAGTAGAATCCCATGATTTATCAGTTACATACAACATCCAGTGCTCATCCCAAAAGTGCCCTCCTCAGTGCCCATCACCCATTCTTCTCTCCCCTCCATCAATCCTCAGTTTGTTCTCTGTATTTGAGTCTCTTATGATTTGATTCCCTCTCAGTTTGTAACTATTTTTTTTCCTTCCCTTCCCCTATGGTCTTCTGTTAAATTTCTCAAATTGCATACATGAGTAAGAACATATGATATCTGTATTTCTCTGAATTATTTCACTTAGCATCCATGTTGTTACAAATGGCACAATTTCATTATTTTTCATTGGCTAGTAGTATTCCATTATATATATATTATATAATAAATATGTATATAATTAAATATATATATTGTGTGTGGGTGTATGTATATATACACACACCACATCTTGTTTATCTATTCACCAGGTGATGGACATTTGGGATCTTTCCATAATTTGACTATTGTTGATAGCACTGCTATAAACATTGGGGGTACATATGTCCCTATGAATCAGTACTCCTGTATACTTTGGATAAATTCCTAGTAGTGCTATTTCTGGGTCATAGGGTAATTCTGTGTTTAATTTTTTGAGGAACTTCCACACTGTTTGCCAGAGTAGTTACCCTACTATGCATTCCCACCAACTGTGCAAGAGGGTACCCCTTTCTCCATATTCTTGCCAAAATCTCTCGTTTCCTAAGTTGTTAACTTTAACCACTCTGGTGTGAGGTGGTATCTCCATGGAGTTTTGATTTGTATTTTCCTGATAATGAGCAATGTTGAGCATCTTTTCATGTGTCTGCTAGCCATCTGGATGTTGTCTTTGGAAAAGTGTCTATTCATGTCTTCTCCCCATTTCTTCTCTGGATTATTTATTTTTCAGAAGTCGAGTTTAGGAAGTCCTTTATAGCTTTTGGATATTAACTGATAGGGACTATTTTTAAATGTTATTTATTTCTATATAATACGTGTTCTTATAGGTTTTCTGAGAATATTTATCAGTGTATGATCACACAAGTATTTCTACCCCATAGTCAAATTTATGTTAATCCTACCTTTATGTACCATTGCCATAGTGATGACTCTATTAGTGGCTGTAACCACCAGTAATCTGCAGATCTCTGGTATCTAAATATGTAGGTTGAATTTTTTAATGTCTAGTAAAGCATTTATTTTTCTACTACCCATTTTCTCTTTTGGACCTCAGGTCTGAGAAGCCTCTGTTAATTAGAGAGAACTTTTAAAAATTGCTATAATTGATGTTTTTGATTATCAAATCATCAGGGTGGAAACAAGATATCTTCATCCTACTCTTTGCTGCTTTACGTCTTAGGACAGGAGTCAGCAAACTTTTTCTGTAACAAGCTTGGTAGTAAATATTTTCACCTTTGTAGGTTGTTCTCTGTCATTAATACATAACTCTTCCATACGGCAGAAAAGCAGGGAGGGTGATATCTACTGATTAACGGTTGATGACCTACACATAGACTCTTGTTTTGAATGTCTGTATCATATGAGTGAAAAAGACAGGCCACATAAAAACTTTGTCTGATATGCTGCCTTTGGCATAAAATTTAAAAATGTATACAAGGAAATATTATTATGAAAACTTTTGGAATGTTGGGTCCCCTTTCCTGTCCCTCGTGAGTGACACCCCATTTGTAAACAGAGCTCTCCGTTTTCTCCCAGCATGATTTGTTCACATACAGAAAGAGTCTAAGACAAGTGTCCTTTCCTCTTATGCCATATGGGTATTGAAATGAGGAGTCTATAGGTTGTTGACCCACAGGTGAGCAGACCAGGTGCTGTTTGCAGTCTCACCTCCAAGAGGGCCAGCCGATTGGAGGCACTTCACCCCATTGTTTGCCATTTTCTATAAAAATGGCATCTTTTTGAAATTATTGCTGGAACTTTTATATTTGCAGACCTGTTTTCCTCAAATAAGCTAACGGGTGTTCAGTAATCGGAATTATTATCTTGTCCTCATTATCTCTGTGCTTGTGCAAGTATATCCCTGAAATTCAATGCAGGTTGAAATAAATTTCTCCTGTGAAATGATACAATTCTGCTGGAAGCATCTGCCTTTTATACACTTAGCTTTGTATCATACAGAGCATACTTTATGCTGTTGTTCTATAGTGGTATTGAGAGGTTTTTCAAATTTATTTTAGATAATACCAGTAACTGGACATTTTACCAGTGCTTAAATCAGAAAAATCATGATTTATTATCTTAAAATTAAAGAAAATAATAATTTAGAACTCAAAATTAATTTCAAAATTGCACATTTGTTAGCAATAGTATGTTGTAGAAAAACATTCGGTCTATATCGTACTGTTTAAAGGGGCACGTGGGTGGCTTAGTCAGTTGAGCGTCCAACTTTGGTTCAGGTCATGATCTCATGGTTCATGGGTTCGAGCTGTGCTGACAGCTCAGACCCTGGAGCCTGCTTCATATTCTGTGTGTCCCTCTCTCTCTGTCCTTCCCCTGCTAACACTCTGTTCTGTCTCTCTCTCAAAAATGAATAAACATTAAAAATAAATAAATAAAATAAAAAGACTATGACATTTCATCTGTAGTTATAAAATATGATACCAAGTGAAAAAATTATATAGTTTTTATCAAAGACAGTGTTTTATCATGTCACATCTACCTTTGAAAATACGAAGTTTCAAAAGTTAAAAAAAAATAGTACAGATGAATATGAGTTTGGGGAATTATTGACCCTCAATTATTTGATATTTTCAGTTCAGATCATTTATTAGTATTGATACTGATTAGTATTGATACTGATTAGTATTGATATTGATTAGTATGATAAGGATATCTGTCAACTTAAGATATGATGACTTTAGGCTTTTTGTTTAAGGTGTCTATGTAGAAAAAATGAGATTTATCTAATGTTAAACACATTTAGAAATGTGAATTTAATACTTTAAACATGATGCCATCCACAATTCTCTAGGTTCTTTGATTCTCATAGTAATGGCTTGGGACTCGAACAATCTGTCTGTGTTTCCTTCTTAATTACCTGTTGCAATTGAAGTATAAAAATATAATCGGTCAGTTCATGTATAATTTTGAGAGAACATTAATCAAGTACAGTGTTGGGATCATTTGCAACTTTTCCAATAATATCTAAGAAGAAATCTCTTAATTTATTCATGATACGTATTAAAATTGGATACCTGGAAATAAAAATGGCCTTTTTCCAAAGATAATATATTGAGATTAGAAAAAGTAGAATAAAAATGGTAAGGAAGAAGAGAAGTTAAATTAGGTAAATCTCCACCCACTCCCCACAAAAAAGTCTGCTCGATGTAAATGGAATGATATAGAAAGAACTTTTAGATATGATTACTAAACCTCTAAAATTAATGCTATAAAGACAAGGACAAAATGCACAAAGAACCAACTGATCCATTCAGTAGGCTTTTCCAAGATGGAGCTTGTTATCACAATGAGGCAAGAAGAAGTATAGATAGTAAATAGATATCATGAACAGTGTCATTTTCCTCCTCAGTGTGCTGGATACAGGTTTCTTGATTTATTTGCCTTTGACTGCTCTGACTTTGTGAGAAAATAATGTACAGGGAAAAATCCTGTCTGAGCTAAAAAAAAAAATGCCTATGGTGTATAGGCATTAATCTTGAATTAACCAATTCTCTATAAATTTGTTTGCATAAAGGAACATGAAGCAGAATACATTGTGCTTATCATGTGCCAAGTGCAGTTGGAAACTCTTTATATGCTTTGTTTCACTGAATCTTAATGATAACTGCATGTTGTGGGCACTGTTCTCATGCCCACATCACAAATGAGGTGAAATATAGAAGTAAATAAATTGCTGAAGTCTTTGAGGAAATACATAACAATATGTTAGAGATGGTTGAATAATCCCAATTTTCAAGAAGAAGAAGAAAGTGAATTCCCTTCAGTTATATCCTTAGGGAGTAGTTCCTTTTGTATTATTTCATTTAGTTCTCTTTTTTTTTTTTTTTTGCACATTTTTCTTTAATAGTTTCTCAGAGGACTTTTATGGATTCCTATCTAAAACTACCCCAAATCCCACACTTCAGACTTTATACCTACCTTTCACCTTTTATTTTTATCTTGAACACTTGATCCTGTCCAACATTCTATATAGTTCACTTATTTATATTGTTTATTTTTTGTTTCCCCACACTAGTGAAATTCTACACAGGAATTTTTGTCTGTCAGTACATCTTTCCAGTGCCTAACATAGGCACTCAATAAATAATTGTTGAATGAATGAATCAATCAGTTGATTAATCTTAGATAAAGCTCTAAAATGAATCTTTGAAAAAAAAAAACTTTTCGTAAGCCATTAGAAAAGAAAATGGTAATCATGTGGAATTAACGTTAGGTCAATAATAGTAAAGGATATCAGATTAAACTTAATTTATTTTCTGTAAGACAAATATATCAGAGGAGTGTTATGTCCACTGTCTACCTGGATTTAAGCAAGCATTTGATAAAATCTTTCTTATAAATTTGGGATTAAGATGGAGAAAGGCAGTTCATGGTACCAATACACAAAGTCATAATGGATTGGGTATATTCATAAATTGACATGTTTATAGAGAGGCCTCTAGCTTTTGACTAGAGGATTTGGTTTTTAGATCTCTCTTGTTCACCATTTAAAAAAACTAGTATTTTATTTGATTTTTATTTTACTTTATTTTATTTATTTATTTTTAAAGTAGACTCCATGCCCCACATGAGGCTTGAAGTCATGACCCTGACATCAGGGTCATGTTCCTCCAACTGAGCCAGCCAGGTGCTCCTCCTATTCACCATTTTTATGATTAATTTGGTAGTGGCATTAATGACAAAAGGAGCTAATCCACAGATGAGGCAAAACTGGAAGGAGTAACTAATGATGGTCATTTACAAAATCAGCATACAAAAAGTATTTGTTAGACTGAAGGAGAGAAGTAAATATAATAAAACAAAACTTAAAGGTGCGCCTGGGTGGCTCAGTCGGGTAAGCCTCCAGCTTCAGCTTGGGTCGTGATCTCACAGTTTGTGGGTTAAAGCCCTGCATCAGGCTCTTTGGATTCTATATATCTGTCTCTCTCTGCCCCTCACTGACTCGCACTCTGTTTGTGTCTCTCAAAATAAATAAATGTTTAAAATAAAATTTAAAAAAAATTAAAAAAAGAAAACATAAAACTCTAAAACATCAAAAAGAACAGTACTAATTAATGTTTGAGAAGCAATAAAGACAGAGTTGAGAACTAGTTTAACAGCAAGTGAAGGTGGTTGAAAGTAAGTGTGACTCAGTAATATGACACAAGTCCCCATTCTCCCAAAATATTCATTCATTTTGGGGTTTCATGAATGTAACTGAACCTGAAACAGGAAAGATAATTTTTTGTCTCTTGGTTTGTGTTGGTTCTCTGAGACCTAGAACTGTGATGCCAGCTCTGGGCAATGCACTTTAAGGAGGACATTGAAAATCTGCAGTATTTTAAAACTTGTTTTCATTATGGAGTCAAAAGTCAAAATTATATCACATGAAGAGTATTTGAGGCTGTATCTCAAAGTCGTGGACTTCAGATGTGTTTTATATTGCCTCCAAGGATTTTTTTAAGAAATTTGATTTAGTATCACATGCTTCAAAATGAATATTCTTTGAAAGAATTAACAAAGCTGATAAAATCCTAGCCAGACTTACCAAAAAGAAAAGAGAAAGGACCCAAATAGATTAAATCACAAATGAAAGAGAAGAGATCACAACCAACACCACACAAATACAAACAATTAAAAGAGAATACTGTGAAAAATTATATGCCACCAAGCTGGGCAATCTGGAAGAAATGAACAAATTCCTAGAAACTCACAAACTACCAAGACTATAACAGGGAGAAATAGAAAATTTCAACAGACCCATAACCAGCAAAGAAATTGAATCTGTAATCAACATTCTCCCAATAAACAAGAGTCCTGAGCCAGATGGCTTCCTAGGAGAATTCTTTAAGGCATTTAAAGAAGAGTTAATACCTATTCTTCTCAAACTTTTCCAAAAAATAGAAATAGAAGGAAAACTTGTAAACTAATTTTACAAAGCCAGCATTACTTTGATTCTAAAAACAGACAAAGACTCTATTAAAAAGGAGAATTACAGGGCAATATCCCTGATGAACATGGATGCAAAAATTCTCAACAAGATATTAGCAAACCGAATTTAATCCCAGAGAATTATTTACCATGATCAAGAGGGGTTTATTCCTGGGCTGCAGGGCTGGTTCAGTATTTCCAAATCAATGAACAGGATACACCACATTAATAAAAGAAAGGGTAAGAACCATATGATCCTGTCAATAGATGAAGGAAAAAAAATTGACAAAATGTCGCATCCATTGTTGATAAAAAACAAAAACAAACACAAAAAAAACAACTCTCAACAAAGTAGGGATACATAGAACATACCTCAACATCATAAAGGCCATATATGAAACCTCCACAGCTGATACCATCCTCACTGGGGAAACTGAGAGCCTTTCCCTTATGGTTAGGAACAAGACAGGATGTTCTTTCTAACCATTACTATTTAACATGGTATTGGAAGTCTTATCTTAGCAATCAGACAACAAAAAGAAATAAAAGTCATCCAAATCAGCAAGGAAAAAGTCAACTGTCACTATTTACAGACAACATGATACTCTATGTAGAAAACTTGAAAGACCTACCAAAAATTGTTAGAACTAATACATGAATTCAGCAAAGTCGCAAGATGTAAAAGCAATCTGCAGAAATCCGTTGCATTACTAAACACCAATAATGAATCAGCAGAAAAATAAATCAAGGAATCGATCCTATTTGTAATTGCACCAAGATCCATAAGATACATAGGAATAAATCTGATAAAGAGTTAAAAGATCTATACTCTGAAAACTATAGAACGCTTCTTAAAGATATTGAAGAGGACACAAAGAAATATAAAAGTATTCCATGCTCATGGATTGGAAGAACAAATGTGGTTAGAATGTCTATACTACCCAAAGCAATGTACACATTTAATGGAGTCCCTATCAAAATACCACCAGCATTTTTCACAGAGCTAGAACAAACAATCCTAAAATTCGTAAGACCCTGCATAGCCAAAGCAGTCCTTAAAAAGAAAAGCAAAACTAGAGGCATCACAATTCCGTATTTCAAGCTGTATTACAAAACTGTAGTCATCAAGATAGTATGGTATGGGCACAAAAACAGAGAGATAGATCAATGGAACAGAATAGAAAACCCAGAATTGCACACACAGTTATATGGTCAACTAGTCTTTGATTAAGCAGTAAAGGATATCAATGGAAAAACAGTCTCTTCAACAAGCAATGTTGAGAAAACTGGACAGCGACATCAGAAGAATGAAACTGGATGACTTTCTTAGACCATACACAAAAATAAATTCAAAATGCCTTAAAGACTTAAATGTGAGATAGAAAACCATCAAAATCCTAGAACAGAAAACAGGCAGCAACCTCTTTGTTCTTGGCCAGAGCAACTTCTTACTAGACACATCACTGAAGGCAAGGAAAACAAAAGCAAACATGAAGTATTGGGATTTCATCAAAATAAAAAGCTTCTTCACAGTGAAGCTTTCAACTAAAAGGGAGCCTATGAAATGGGAGATGATATTCACAAATGGCACATCTGATAAAGGGTTAGTATTCAAAATCTATAAAGAACTTATCAAACTCAACACCCAAAGGAATAAGTAACCCAGTTAAGAAATGGGCAGAAGACATGAACAGACACTTTTCCAAAGAAGACATTAGATAGCTAATAGACACATTAAAAGATGCTCAACATCATTCATCATTAGGGAAATACAAATCAAAACCACAATGAGATAACAGCTCACGCCTGTCAGAATAGCTAAAATTAACAATACATGAAACAACAGGTGTTGGCAAGGATGCAGAAAAAGGGGAATCCTCATGCACTGTTGGTGGGAATGCAAACTGTTGCAGCTGCTCTGGAGAACAGTATGGATGTTTCTCAAGAAACTAAAAATAGAACTACCCTATGGTCTAGCAATTGCACTATTAAATATTTACCCAAAGGTTACAAAAATACAATTTTGAAGGGGTACATTTACTCTAATGGTTATAGCAGCATTATCAACAATAGCCGAACTATGGAGTTCAAGTGACCATTGACAGTTGAATGGATAAAGAAGGTGTGTGTGTGTGTGTGTACATACATATACACACATTGGAATATTACAGATCCAGTGTGTGTGTGTGTGTGTGTGTGTGTACACACACACATACATATAAACACAGTGGAATATTACTGAGCCATCAAAAATTAAATCTTGCCATTTGCCATTACATGGATGGAGATAGAATGTATTACGTTAAGTGAAGTAAGTTTATCAGGGAAAGATAAATACCATATGATTTCACTCTTATGTGGAATTTAAGAAACAAAGCCGATGAACATATGAGAGGGAGGGAAAAAGAGAAGAGAGGGAAACAAACCACAAGAGACTCTTAATGATAGAGAACAAACTTTGGGTTGATAGAGGGCAGTGGGTGAGATATGGGCTAGATGGGTGATGGGTACTTGGTATGATGAGGACTGGGTGTTGTAAGTGATCAATCACCGAATTCTACCCCTGAAACCAATATTGCACTATATGTTAACCAACCAACCATCAGATTAAAAAATTTAAAAATGCCAAAAAAAAAACCAAACAAAACCAAAATGAATAGTTGTTTCATTAAATATAGTTTTCTGGGTTTGCTGTTACATTCTTGTATGAAACCAACCACAAAAGTGTGTGATCCTATATTTGTACTCTGCTCCTCCCAGTTCACTCATTTGCTTCAAATTCCTGGTCCCTATATTTAAGTGCTTGACACTTGAAAGAAAAGACCCAGGGAATGCATAACCTGTAAAAGAAGGTTGCAGCTGGGAGTGATACAAATATATGTAAAGAGATTTCACAGGCCAGAACATTTAAACCTAATCTGTGTGACCCCAGAGAGCTGAACACTGATGGTAATTATACAGAACATTCCCATCCAATATATAGAATAACTTTCTCACAGTGACCTGAGACTTGTACTTTATTCTTTGTTTCATCAGTACTGAGAAGAGTTTCTGACAGAAACGTTGTGAGTGGTGAATCTCGTTCCAAGAACTAGCAGAATGTAAGCTCTCTGAGAGCAGAGATCTTTGCCTATTTTGTTTTATATAAGTTTTATGTAAGTACCTAAATGTATGACCATATAGTAGGTGCTCATTAAATATGTGTACATTCTATGAATGGAGTCTTCAAGATAGAATCCTGGTATACTTGCTGTACTGTAGGAAAAATCATCTAGCTGTATATATGGAAGGTCATGAAATAAGGGGAATATTGAGTTAGATGGCATTTCAAGGCATTCCAACCCTAAGAATCTACAAGGCAAGCGATATCGAATGAAATTATGTATTTTACGTTAAGTATTAAACATAGTGATAGTAAAATAGAACATGTATGTGTAGTAACAAACCTGAGAGGCAAATCAATTAGCCAATTACTTATTTATAGTATGGACAAGAAAATGACTAGCTGGAATCTCATTTCCAATAATCAGTTGTTTAAGGTTCTTCTGATATTGACTACATTTCATATCCATATTGAGGTCTGTGTTTATTCTGCTTTTTAGCTATTAATCATTCCCATTTGATGAAAATACATTTTATCCCCTCATATTTGTAATCTAACTTATAAAATCCATGTTGCCTTGAGGTTTGGAGTGATTTGTTATTCTCTCCTTCAAGGAAACCAAGATAATAAATCAAAACATTGGGACCTGATTTCAATTTTCATTGTTCACAGTGGTTATTGAAGGCAATGTTCTGAAAAATCATCTTATAACTAACCCAGAAAATAATATTTAGAGGCCAAACTGTGCTAAAGGAAAAAAAATTAAGTATCTAGTTTTTAAATGCTTTGTTGTGAAAATTCTATGCACCTTTTATTGTGAAGCTCTAGCAATTTTATTTTTATCAAAATCAAGAAAAAGGAGAAATTACTCTGTAACCTTGAAGGAAAGAAAAGTCTAAAGTCTTGATTTTGAGTGGCAGGGATGAATGTATTTAGAATGGAGTTTTGAGGGGATGTATGCTAACTATGAAAAGCAATAGCTTATTAAATTCTGGGAAACTTTCAGTTTATTTGAAGGGAACATGGTAATTAATTTTTGCTAAATGCTACTTATAAGGGATAACATTGTCCTCTGAGTATTTGGCTTCAGGACAGAAAGAAAAGCAGCACCTAATTGTGTAAAATTTAGTAGATACTTGGTGGTGCGATTAGAGCTATGAATTATTGTTTTTATGCCAGAGAAGGAACAACAGAAAAATTCACGTTCACAAAGCAGTACCCAATAACCTTAGATTCCTGTGTTGTTGTATGTTCATTAACATCACCATCACCACCATCATCACCATCATTATCACCATCATCATCATCATATGTCGAATGTACATAGCTACTATCTCTGAGAAATACTTAGCAGTGTATGAATTTGTTTTAATAGTTTTCATAGCTTCCTCATAGGACATGGTGGACACATAACTTTAACCCCAGTTTTAAAGCAAGCCTTAGTTAAAATGGCACTATTTTATTCCAATGACTCTTCTGCCTTCAGATTCCCCTCTTTTTTTGCACAGCATCTTATTTCTCCTTTCTTGGTTTAAAGGAGAAAATACTTAGGAGTTTTTATATTTTTTAAAAAAATGTATAATGGAAAATTTCAGATATGGGCAAAAGTAGAGAGAACAGCATAATATACCCTAAATGCTCATCACCTAGCTTCAGGAATTCTAACTACACAGCCAACTCTTGTTTCATCTGTATCCCCACCCTTATTTCCCTCTATTAGGGTGATTTTGAAGAAAATCCAACATCTAATGTTACTTCATCTGTAAGTATTTTAGTATCTGTCTAAAATAGATTTTTTTTTACAAAATTACCTCAATCACTTGAAAACACTTTAAAATTGTCCCGATAATCTCTTAATACCAAATTTACCTGACTTTTAAAATAATACTTGGTTTGTTTGAAATGAGTTCCAGGCAAGGTAAATAGATCAAAATTATTATATCTTAATTCTTGTTTAGACAATAAATTTCTCCTTTCTCTCTTCTCTCTCTCTGCAATTCTTTGTTGAAAAAACTGGGTCATATATCTTTTAGAGTTTCTCACAGATTGGGTTTTGCTGATTGCATCCCTATGGTGTTGTTCAACATAGTCACCTGTCTTAAATTTTCTATAATTAGTAGTTAAATCTAAGGGCTTGATAAATGACTTACATTTCATTGTGGGGAGGGACTTATAGTTTGAAATACAGATTTTTCTCAAATTTTTATTTACTAAAGACATGAGACGTTAGCCCAAATATTTTCACTGCTTTGCCACATCTAATTATTTTTTCATAGTCTCAACCTTTTCCCTTAGATTCCTAAAGTTCTTTTTTCTTCTTGTGCCTCCTCTTTGTCCTTTCTTGTCTCTTTGAATTTTTTCCTTCTAATTCACTCCCACATTTCCTGCTGGTATTGTGGAGAGGGAGGAGCGTGATGTGGAGAGTGACAATGATGGGAGAGAAGGGGTTGTGGGGGATGGTAAGTCAGGGAAATGGTCACATCTTTTGTCTCAGAGTGCACTAATGTTCACTAGTTGGTTCTTTGGTTTTAAAAATTCTGTGTTATGTGTAATTGGTTTTGAATGTAGTTTTGAATAACAACCTAAGATAATCATTATATTTCCTTCTAGACTGTAGTTGTGTGTGTGTGCGTGCGTGTGTGTGTGTGTGTTGGAGAGAGAGATTTCGAGAACATGCATATACTATTGTCCCTACTTTTTTCATTTGAAAGAATACTATCTAAATTTCTTCAATAAATTCTTTTTAGTAGCTACTTAGTATTACATACATGTATTTTTAAGGTAGTTTCCTTACAGTTGGACAATTTTTGGTTGTATCAATATTTTTAGTCTTAATCATGTTACAAGTATTTTTATTCAAAACTTAGAGCTGCATTGCTAATAACCTTCTTAGGTTAATTTCCAGAGAAGTGGTATATCTAGGATAAAGGGCTTGAATGACTTTTGATCCTATTAAAAGGATCACTTCCAACTGACTTTGCAGATAGTTTCTTTCATATTTTCTCCTCTAATTATACATCTAAGCACTTGATTTTCATAGCTATTGTGAATAGTGCTGCTTTGAACATCAGTATACAAATATCATCTTCAGATTTTGTTTTCATTTCTTTTAGACATATACCCAAAAGTTGGATTTTTAGATCATGTGATAGATTTTTTTAAAATTTTTTTTAACGTTTATTTATTTTTGAGAGACATAGAGACAGAGTATGAGCAGGGGAAGGGCAGAGAGAGAGGGAGATACAGAATCTGAAGCAGGCTCCAGGCTCTGAGCCGTCAGCACAGAGCCCGACACGGGGCTCAAACTCACAGACCACGAGATCATGACCTGAGCCGAAGTCGGCCACCCAACCAACTGAGCCATCCAGGCGCCCCAGATTTTTTTTTTTTAAACATTTTGCGAGGATTTCACTCCTATGTGGAATTTAAGAAACAAAGCAGATGAATGTATGGGATGGAGGAGAGAAAAAAGAGACAGCAACAAACCATGAAAGACTCTTAAATATAGAGAACAAACTGAGGGTTAATGGAGGGAGGTGTGTGGGGGATGAGCTAGATGGGTAATGGGTATTAAGGCGGGCACTTGTTATGATGAGCACTTGATATTGTATGTAAGTGATGAATCCCTGAATTCCATTCCTGAAACCCATATTGACCTGTATGTTAACAAACTAGTATTTAAATAAAATTTTGAAAATAAAATAAATGTTTGATGGAAACTCCATACTATTTTCTAAAGCAGTTATACCATTTTACTGTCCCTGCAATAGTGCAGAAGGTTTTTTTTTTCTGCATTTTTTCCAACATTTGTTACTTTGTTTTTTTGATAGTAGCCATCCTCATGCATGTGAGGTAATATCTCATTGTGGTTTTGGTTTGTATTTTCCCAGTGATTAGTGATGTTGAACATCATTTCATGTGCTTAGTGTTCATTCGTATACTATCTTTGGAGAAATGTTTATTCATGTTATTTGTTCATTTTTATGTGAGCGTTCTGACTTTTTTTGAGTTTTAGGTGTTTATATATTAGATATTAACCTCTTATCAGATACATCGTTTGCAAATATTTACTCATTTTCATTTCTACATCTTCTTTGTGGTTGCCATAGGGATTACATAAATCATTTATAGTTAGAGGTACCTATTTTAAACAGATAGTTTGCATCATAGGCAGAAGTGCTATTCTTTTCATCCTCCTCACTTTACATTTCATTTTAGAGGTTATATATTTTTATACTATGTATCCATTAACATAGCTTTATAGTATTTTTATGCTTTAATATTTTAAATTGTATGCCAGAATTTAAAATAATTTATGTACCATAGAATTCTTTATTTGTCTAAATATTTACTTTTATATTTTACCAGAGAGCTTCATATCTACATATGACTTTGTGTTGCTGTCTAGTGTCCTTTTGCTTCAACTTGAAGGACTCCCTTTAATAATTCTTGTAAGAGAGATCTAGTGATCATGGACTCCCTTAGATTTTGTTTATCTGGGGAATTCTTTATAGTGCCTTCATTTTGAAGGACAATTTTGCTGACTATGGTATTCTAGGTTGTCAGTGTTTTTCTTTCTGCACTTTGACTATATCATCCCACTCTGTTTTTGGCCTGTAATATTTCTGCTGAGAAATTCACTGGCAATCTTATAGAGGCTCTTTTTTATGTGATGAGTCACTTTTCTCTTGCTGCTTCCAAGATTTGCTCTTTGACTTTTGACTATTTATTTAATGTGTGTTAGTGGAGGCTTCTTTGAGTTTCAGAGTCTTTTTTGTTCTTAAATTTGGATGTTCATTTCCTTCCTGGGAGTTGAAAAATTTTGAACATTATTTCTTCAGATAAGATCTGCGACCCTTTCTTTCTTCTCTTTCGGGGACTCCTGTAATTTATATATAAGTCCCTTAGGATTTTCTCACTTTCAAAATTCTTTTTTCTTTTTTTTCCCTTCTGACTTCATAATTTCAGGTGACCTGTCTTTAAGTTCATTGATTCCCTCTTCTACTTAAGTCTGCTGTTGATTTCCTCTAATGAATTGTTCAATTCACTTATTGAATTCTTCAGTTTCAGAATTATTGTTTGATTCTTTTCTTTCTTTCCCCTGCTAATAAAATAGAATCTGCTCCCCTTTTTAAGGTCAGCCAGGAAAGGCACAATGCTTTTTAGAGAAAGTTGATTGAATCCCATACTTTCAGACTTTGTTTTTGATGAGAATATATAATAGAATATTGCTGAATGAGAAATTTTCTCTTCCTTTTTTGAATTTTGTAGACATTTTGATGAATGAGTTGTAGGGAAGAGTTTCAAAAAGACTTCAGTAATTTCTGTGTCTTCTAATCCATTTGAAACCACAGCCTGTATTTGGATTATGTTCTGTGGATGTTTGAAATCTATCTGCTATCTTTGTGTTAACCTGGAGTGGAAATTATCATTTTCATATGGAAATCATTTTTGCAAGAGTGCTTTTCTTTATCATTTTACAGCTATCCATTTGAAAATGGATTGTGTTAATTCAGTACAATGCCTGCCTTTTTAATATTGAAAGACCTTAGGTATTTGTCTTTATTGCCTTGACCTGTGAGTTTCTTAAAAGATTATTTGGGCAACCTTAGCATTGGATTTTAATATAAAACAAATATAATGAGTAAAGAACTAAGGGGGAAAAACATTTGGCATAAGGCTTAGGGAATATTAAGGCATATTTTCAAAAATTGTTTTATGTATCATAAACAATTTCATAGAGATGTAGCAGTATAATATACATAGAAAAATGTCTACTGATAGTATATTGTACTTTTGAATTATATGATTTTTTATTTATTGTGATAGTAACCTATTAAATTGTATTTTAGTCCTTAAAGTATTGGCTCAGTTTTCAAAAATTTTATTGCTTATACTGCAAATTCAGACACAGGGAAACTATTTGTTCAGAACTTAATTTTGGAGGAAATCAATCATGCAGGAAAAAGGAACGTAACACTGAAAGGGATACAAACCTATCTTCAGCTTAGTTCTTTTCCTGAAAATCTATGCACCTCTTTAACATGCCAACTTCCACACAGCTTTGCATAGCATAGGCACTCTGAAGACATGGAGTGCCTAAAATCTTTAATGCTTATTTAAAAAGTTAGATGAAAATACTTATTCTAATGAATATATATTTGAAAGGAATTTCAAATGTAGAGATACACAAAAGCAATTTGAGTGTTTAAAATCTTGGAATTTTAACAGAAATTCCTTTTTATGTGCTGCTGCCATTAAGCTATTTTGTTGTGTATATCTTATTGTTTTGTGAATTTAAAGAGATACTGTAAATATAACACTTAGCTCACAATAGGAGTATATTAATAAAGAATGTTTTTGCTGCCAATGATTGAAATCCAGTTTAAGTTAGCAAAAGCAAACAAAAGGAGTGTTTGACTTCAGTCACAAGGAAAGATGGAGGTGGGGTTGGTCTTTAGCTCACATAAATTCAGGGAATCAAATTGCCAAAAGAACCTCATATGCATCTTGTTTATCTTGTTCCCCTGAGGCTCAGCTTCATTTTGTCCTACAACAGGCCAGTTTCTTCTCACGGGTGGCAGACATGACACAGATTCTTCCAGAGTTCATTTTGCCTTTCAACATCAATGGTTAGAAATGGGCTTCCATGCATCTGCTTCAGCAATATGTGAATCTCCAAAAGGGTTTTCTTTCTCCATCCTTGGGCCACACGTGTATGCTTATAGCTATGGGGTTGGAGGATTTAGATTGTTTACCCTAGCTGAACTACATAGTTCAGAGTAGGGGAACTGTAGTAGTTCCAGGAGGAGCACAGAAGTATAGTCACAGGGAGGACAAAGCAGCCAGATTAAGGAGTGTTGCAATGTCACTGAAAAGTGAATGTTAAATAGATGTGAAATTTCCGATACAGCAGAAATCACAAAGTTTTGGAGTCTTCGAATTAACAAAATGGGGATGATGAATGACTTCATTATATAGGGAAAGAAGTGTAGGGAGAAGTCCCAGCCAGCACAGCTGGTCCTGCCTTTCTTTTCATAATTCAAAATTTGCCCCAAAAGGAAGAACAGGAGAACATATATGCTGTAGACAGAATAAAGGTACTCAAAGGTATCTATGTCCTAAATCCTCACAACATGTGAATATGTTTCTTTTTTTTTAATAATTGTTTTTGAGAGAGGGAGAGAGAGAGAGAATGAACGGGGGGAGGGCAGAGAGCAGAAGACACAGATTTCAAAGGAAGTTCCAGGCTCCAAGTTGTCAGCCCAGAGCCCCGCATGGCATTCAAACTCATAGACTGTGAGATCATGACCTGAGCTGAAGTCTGGTACTTAATGGACTGAGCCACCCAGGTGTCCCTACATGTGAATATGTTTCTAATGTTGCCAAAGGGACTTTGCAGTTGTTAACATAGCTTATATGAATATCTATAAACACAACACTATTAATACCAGTGTCTAATGCTAGTTTGTCATTTCCTATATTCTTTTTCTTTTAATGTTTATTTTTGAGAGCAAGAGAGACAGAGCATGAGCAGAGAGGGGCAGAGAAAGAGAGACAGAGTCTGAGGCAGGCTGCAGCCTTTGAGCTGTCAGCACAGAGCCCTATGCAGGGTTCAAACTGTGAGATCATGACCTGAGCTGAAGTTAGACGCTCAACTGACTCAGCCACCTACGCGCTCCCCCCATTTCCTATTTTCTTAAAGATGAAGAAATATAGTCAGGTTTATCTGTTTTGTTTTGTTTTGTTTTTCAGTGATTACTTCATCCACGTTTATTTAGCATATGTTTTGTCCCAGGCACAGGCTGAGTGCTGGAGGCCCTCTTGTCCTTTCAGATGTGTCCAAGCTCATGAAGGGAATAGACACATAAACAAATCATTTCACTCTAGTTGGCAGGCTGATGACTGACATAAGGTCATAAAAGGCTGAAGTTATTTATTTTCATAGTCTTGGGTAATATTTTCAACATGTTGAGGAGGAGGTCATTGATAAAATATGACCACCAGTTGACCTGCAGTTTGGATCTAGGCAATTGGAGGTTCCTCCTCCATGCCCCTGCCTTAGAATGTGTTCTGCCCACCTTTCCCATTGGGGAAGGTATTTTCAAGGGCATAGCACTGAGGGAGCAATGTGTTGTTGAGATTATCTGTTGTGACTAAACCCAGCTAAGATCTCTTTATAAACTTTAAAGATTCTTGTGGTCGGATGAAGAGATCTACTCTTTTTGCAGCCACCCAAGACAAGCCTTGTATGTAAGTTCCTTGCTTCTTAAACATGCCACTTACCAATCTGGAGTAGACTCTTTCTTTGGTCTTTCCTTGCCCTCTGTGTACAAGGGACACTTTCAGATTTCACCCAGGAAGCTCCTGAGGTTTTGAACCAGTAATTAGCAAGGCAGTCAGGAGACTCAAGAAATGGGTCTTAGGAAGGAGGCATCTGTAGGGGAAATCTTGCTTTGGTTGTCAGTCTTTGTATGGGGAGAAGTGGCCCACATTTATATGTTTGTGGACTACTGCATGAATATGAGAATACCCTGAAAATGCTCTGTGGTGTGACATACTTGTTTGAGGACTCATGCATACCACTCTGCAGCAGTGAAGGGAAATGACTGGCTGCCACAGTGGGCTGGCCCGTATGGTAGGTAGTTTGTCTGGGCACTGATCCCAGTTAGGGGCTGAAGTTCCTGTTAGCAAGTTGGAAGAATTGCTGAGGTTAGAGAAGGACATGCAGGTGTCTACTACTCTGCTAGTTTCAGGGCTGGAGGACAAGGTAGGAGAGCAGGATGATCAGTAGGAGACCTTAAGGTACCATTTTGCAAAGCTGAGGTGGGGTACAAACTTCTTAGAATTAAGGTCTTAGCACTGTGGCAAAGCCTGATTAGGATGCTAAGAGATGGAATTAATAGAAAAGTTAAGGGAGCAAAGAGGAGGATGTTGTGGCAAGTGACAGTGAAGCCGACCAAAACCCCCATGTGTCTGACCCCTAATACAACCCTTCATGATGAAAGAATATGCCCACTGAGCATTCTCTATTGATAGAGCTGCCAAGTTTCAGCAAAAGGCCAGGGGAAGCATCCAGGCATCGGCCTGATGTTTGGGGTGTTTAAGGAACTCATTTCCTTACCGATTGAATTATTCTTGTCTGTAGGCATTATTGACCCAACGATAGGGCTCTCCCTGGTCACACAAAACACTAGAAATCTATAGAGAAGTTCTTTATAGATTTTAGTACTAATCCTTTATCCAAGAGATACAGGAGTGCTGATGCATAGGGGCACGTGTACCCTGATGTTTATAGCACAACTTTCGACAATAGCCAAATCATGGAAAGAGACTAAAATGTCCATCAACTGATGAATGGATAAAGAAGATGTGATATATATATATATATATATATATATATATATATATATATATATATACATACATACACAATGGAATACTACACAGCAATGAGAAAGAATGAAATCTGACCATGTGTGGCAACATGGATGGAACTGGAGGGTATTATGTTGAGTGAAATAAGTCGGTCAGAAAAAGACAGATACCATATGTTTCCACACATAGGTGGACTTTGCAAGACTTAACAGAAAACTAGAGGGGAGGGGAAGAGGGGAAGGGAGAAAGCCACAGAGAGGGAGGGAGACAAAACATAAGAGACTCTCAAATACTAAGAACAAACCAAGGGTTGTGGGAATATGGGGGGAGGAGAGTGGGTGATGGGCACTGAGCAGGGCACAGGTTGGGATGAGCACTGGGTGTTGTATAGAAACCAATTAGACAATAAAAAAAAAAAAAGAAAAAAAAGAAATCGATAGACAAGATAAAATAAATTGTTGTGAAGGAGTTGGGAATGAGACAGCCATCTATGCCCCTGTCTTTGAAGGTTTTTATTGGTGCATATTCACTGCAGGAATGAAAGCTAAGATACTCTAGGCCCCCTGTATGAAATGCTGTTACTTAGCCTGAGCCCAATCATGAGACATGACGTTTATGAAGTCAGACAATCTGTTGCTGATCTGGGGGAAATTGACAAATTTTAAGAATGAGTACAGGCTGTTGAAAAGACCTGAGACAGAACAGGAACTCAAAAAGTCAAATGGCTATCTCAGGCAGCTATAAAGGGCCCAGTGAAAACCCAGAAATAGTATAGTTTGATTGTGTGCTGCTGGGACTGTACCTACTATCCCTAATGCTCTGTCTGCTTGAGCAGAGGCCTCAGGGATACCTTCCTATCCATGGTGGGTGATTCACAAGCCCCAGATAAAGGATGAAAGCCAAGACTGCATCCAAGTGAGGACCATTAGAGACCATTAGAGCCTCCCATGGAGCTCTTCACTGGTCTTTCAGAAATATAAGTGACTGTTCCACTTGATACTGGAGCTGAATGTCCTCTAATACATGGCAGCCCTCAGAAATCTCCTGGCCCCCTCAGTGCCATCAATGGTTATGGAGGACAAATGGTTAGGAAGGTCTTTTTGACCCTGCAAATTGGGTATTCACACCTGTAAGAATATGAGATTTTTATCTCTCTAATACCAGGGAACATATTGGCTATTGACATCCTACAAGGTCAAATCTGTAAACCTCTGTTGGTGAGTTCTGCCTCTGGATTAGAATACTGAAACTAGTGCTGAAGGGAAACACGTACGAGGAGCCAGTCACCCCTGTGGATAGTGGTAACAGTCTCACAATATAAATTGCGTGAGGGGTGTAAGGAAATGGGACAAACTTATCCAAGAGTTGCCTTGAGAAGGAATTGTATTCCCTGCCCGTAGTGCTTCCAACACTCTGGTATGAATGGTAAAAAGTCAGATGGCTCATGGCAGATGACCATGAATTACTGGGAATTGGACAAGGTAGTACTCCCTCATCTATGGGGCTGTGCCCAACATTGCAACTATCTTAGATACTTGGGTCACAGTCCTGGGAGTGTATCATGCTGTACTGGACTGAGCAAATTCCTTTTTCAGTATATTCCTGGCCACCGATACACAAGATCATTTTATCTCTGTATGGCAGGGACTGCCAAAAGTCTGTGGACTTTTCGAGTGCTTTTCCAAAGCCATCTCCATGGTCCCACAATGTGTCATGTGACGGTAGCCTGAGATCTGTCTCTGTTCTCCTTCCCCACATTTGTAAAATGGGTCCATTACTCTGATTATGATATAATGTTAAGATGTGAAGACTTGCCTCTGCTGCAGAACCTCTTCAGATTTTGCTGGAACATCTGCAAGAGAGAGGATGAGTGGTGAACTCAGAGAAAATTTAAGGGCCAGACACTCCTGTAAGGTTTTGGGAATTGTATTGTTGGGTAAGTTGTGCATTGTTCCAAAAGCTCTGATTAATGAGGTTCCTAAGAACCTGAAAAAGGTGCAAGATTTATACGGATTTTGTGATTTTGAAGGAATTTTATTCCCTACCTGGTTTCCATTCTTCAGACTGCCTGGTAAAGAAAGGGTACATATGGGAATGGGAAATCAGAGCACCAAGCTGCCTTTGAGAAGGCAAAAGTACTGGTGAAGCAGATTAAAGCTATGGGCATCTCCCAAGCAAGGATACCCTTTGAATTAGATATGTCTGTGATCCCAGAAGGTGTGGGTTTGGCACTGTGGCAGAGACAACAAGAGGAGAGAGTGTCCCTTGGGTTTTGCTCCCAGCTCTTAAGGGAACAGAAATAGCCCCATAGAGCAACAGCTCCGAGGAGTGTATGCAGTACTCCTCTAGGTTGAGCCTCTCATGAAGGAAGAGTATATCATGGTGAGAACTTCCTTTCTTCTCAAAGGGTGGGTTGAGAATATGTCCCATCTACCCACCTCTGCCATGGTTCAAACTCCCACACTGAGTAAGTGGCAAGTCTCTTTGCGACAGAGTGATACTCAGTCTGATAGCCCACTGTCTCTAGAAATATGTGTGCTACTATATAGTGGAGTATATATATCCTCCAAATGCCTCCACCCCTATTCTTGTGATGGCCTATAAAGAGGGAGTGAGGGAAATTCCTGCTAATGCCTGGAATACAGATGGACAGCCCACCCACATGGGCTATAGTCACTATTCAGCCCAACACTGACACCATCTGGATGCAAACAGGAACAAGTCCAATAGCCAGTAGGCAAACTACGAGTGATTTGGCTGGTGATCACTCATGATCCCTGGCCTTTAACCCTTTGCACAAACAGTTGGGCTGTTATAAAGGGATTAACCCTATTGTGTGGGCCTTAGAAAGCCAAGAAGTAGATGATTATGAATAAGCCCTTGTAGGGTAAGATTACGTGGAAAGACATTTGGGCTCTTCAACAAGAGCCTGGGGTAGTCTTCAAGGTCTTTCACCTTATATTCAAGGTAGTGACAACCCCTCGGATTCAGGAAGCTGATGCCCTAACTTAGGGTACAAACTTTAGCAACTGACCCTTTAGTAGATACAGCAGATTGGGTCATAGAAAGAGTAGCCACTGTAGCACCAGAGTGGGGTTGCATATTGCCAAGCATGTCAGCTTACCATTGAAATATAGCAACTTGATTAATGCAGTAACGGCATGTCCTGTGGTTCTAATGGCTAAGGCAACTGCCAGGGGAGTCTTGAGCCACGCATTGCAGTTCCCATTCAGTGAGGGACTGGCAAATTGATTATATTGGTTCCCTCCTCCAAGAAAAGGTTTTAAATATGCCTTATTTTGTATGGTCACTGTGTCTAGCCTAACCCAAGGCTTCCTCTGCTCCTGGACAAACCAGGATGCCAGTATTAGAGGATTAGAGAAGCTCAGCGGATACTGTCATTGAATAGATAGTTATCAGGGTTCACATTTCCAAGGTCGTGATGTGGAACATGATACTGAAAGGAGGTTCAACCTCCAATAGCACAGCTGGTATAAAGGAAAAATGGAATATTAAAGCAGAAATTAAATAATAACCGGTAAAACCCTTTGCCTGGTGGATTAAGCTACTGTCCCAGCCTTTAAGACGTTTGAATTATCACCTGTAAGGCCTATTGTGCCATCTGCCTGATTGGGGACCCTTGTGAAGACACCTAATGCTGTAAATGTATGTATAAATGTAAAACGACTGTGGGAGACAGCTGTTGCCCTGACTCTCACCAAAGATAGCATTCTGTGCTGCTGAGGACAGCAAGCCCCATCATGCCTGGCAAAGGTGTATTCTACTGGAACTTGCCATGGGATATCCTACCAGAATGGGTGAGTTACTTTATACTTTGCGGCGAGGAGGAGATACATAAGCTCCTGGGACCCCCACTGTCCTGCTGCAAGCTGAATCTCTTGAAATGCACTATAATTGGAATGGAACACTTAACATTTAAAGAAAGAAAAAGATGGAAATCCTGGGTTGGTACATCTTGGCCTACATGTAGGGGAAGCACAACCAGTTCCGACTCCTGAAACTGCAGCCACATTAACATCTAATGATCAGGGCACAAATGTCATCTTATACAAGGTGAGTATTTTTCCATACAATTTCCTACTACATATCTGTCTTTTCAACCTTGGACTTCTGCTCTTCTTGTGGGTGTCTGGTCACAAGATGGGCACCTGATGGAAATATCTGTCTACTATTGGCCCACTTGTATGCCTGGCAGAAGAATCAATCCACCTCTTGGGTATGTGGGCAGCTTCCCCTCTCTAGCTTGTCAGGATTGCCATGGTGGGTATAGCTGGTACACCAGAAAGGGATTGAAAGGCCTTAAAACAGTATATTAAGGAAGGACAAACTAGATTTCTTATAATTCACCTGATACTACTAATACTGATCTAAAAACCTGGCCTGTGGAACACATTATCAATAACACTGGACATGGGTGTTCTTTATCATTCAAACTGCATAGATGGCCTATCAGACTGTTGACTGGAAGGAACCTGAAAATACCACCATCAAAGCCATGGATGGCTATACTCAGATTTGGGATGGGTTCATTTGGCTCACCCCAGTTTAGGGACATTTGGCAGCCCAATGTTGGGAAAAGAAATAGCACTCTAAACAGAAGCAACCTAGTTATATCAGGGATATGGGATGGATATTATCAAAGCTGTGTAGTTATTCCGTCACATTAAAGGTTAGTGACTGGTTTGGCACTGACGGACCATGCAGCCTAGGTATTTTTGGATAGCCCTCAATGGGACCCAGTGCTTGTATGGCACAAACTTTGTGGCTTCTACCTTAGTGGTTGGGGTGCTGCACCCTGGGTTTTCCCTGGTCACAGGGTATAATCCACCGCACAATAACAAAAATTGCCAACCTCTGTCTCCTTGAGGCCAGATGGGCACATTCTGTTTTCCACCTGTATGATCATTTGACTGCTGTCTTTGTCGTCTCCATTGGCCCGGGAGACTTTATAACACACATAAAAGCCCTTATTAAATTTACCAAATAAGACCTAAATGATGGTCACAAGATCTGGTTTTTGTGAACACTGAACTAGCTCTAATGAGGAAAGCTGTCCTCCAAAATAGAATGAACATTATTACTGCCTCCTAAGGAGACACCTGTGCCATTATCTAAACAAAGTATGTGTTTATATCTGAGGAGTCTGCTAATGTATCATCTTTATTAAATCACATGAGGGTACAAGTGAATGCTCTGAGTGATCAGACGCCCCATCTAGAGGACTTAATAGATCAGTGGTTTGGGTCATGGGACTCTTGACAGGAAAAACTTATTTTGAGGCTCATCTCCACGTCCTTCATTGCTGCTGTGGTGTCTGCCCCCAGCGGCCGCTGCCTACCTGAGAGGAGGACCCCTTGCTGACTGTTCAGGGCTCATCGTGGAAGATGGTGTGAGAAGTTGTGCGAGCCACCCCGCTGGTGCAGTATCCCAGGGAGGTCATGGAGAGGTCGTGACCTCCGGCTGACCTGCCAGCTGGATCCGGGTACTTAGAGGCTCCTCACCCCCACGGGTCCTGGGAATGCACTTTTCACACGCGGTTTCCACAGCAGGAGCTGCTTTTAAGGGCGCAGCCTTGAGGGAGCATTGTTCCGTTGACGCCTTCGGGGTGTCTGTGACTGAACTCAGATGAGGCAAACGCATAAACTCGAGATTGTGGCGGCGACTGGGGGCCTCTTGTAAGTTCCCAGCTGGGTACGTCTTCACCATGTGAACCTGGGGACGCCTGTGTCTCCCGCTCCTCTCTCCCTGCTGTCTTTGTGAAGGGGGGCAGTTTCAGATTCACCCAGGAGTCTTCTGACGTTTTCCAGCCGGCAGTACGTCAGACGCTGAGAGACTGTGGAAGCAGAGTATCTTAGGGCATTGCTTAGGTGCAAGAGACAGCGAATCGACCTCCGAGACTAAACAGAACAAGTTTTGGAGAAGTAGAATCATAGAGCTTAGTTTGCCTCAGAAAGCCTGACTTTTCTACTTCCGTCAGCAATCTCTTTCAATCACAAAAGTGTCACCCTACCTCTGTACCCTCAAAGGGCCCTAACCCCCTGCTGCCACTCTCATTCTACTGGCTTTGATCTATTTATGTTTCTCCCCAAATGAATGTCAGCACTTAAGGAGGTAGTAATAAAAATATGAAAATCACTGCCGACCCCATCACTCAGAAGAAGCCATTTTAGAGAATTGGGATATATCCTTCCATAATTTTTCTATGAATATAATATGTTAATTTTTCATTGTGTTTGTTTTAGCATTGTTTTACAAAAAATAATATCACTTTGGAATCTGTTTTTCTTAGTCAATGTTATATCATAACCATAATCAAATATCCCTGTGCATTCATAACCTCCTAGTATATCACAATATGATAAATCAAAATTTAGTAAGCTAATCCTTCAATACTACAATTAGATTTCCTTCAGTTACTCATTTTTATAAATAAGCTGGAGTGAACATCTTTGTACTTGGATTTTTGCCATTCATACTGGACTCTGTCTAAAATGTCAAAACTATTAGTTCCAAGTTTTACTACGCATAGGAGTCATCCTGGGGACTGATTGAGAATCCCAGGCTCTAGTCATAGAGATTCTGACTATGCCGATCTGGAACAAGGCCTGGGAATCTGAAGTTGAGCAAGCACCATCTGTGATTTTCATGCAGGGGATTTGAGCACCACATTTTAAGAAGTGGTTGCTTAGAGAGGGATATTTTATCCCTTCAACCTCTGCAAAAATGCCATTTTCCAGCCATAAGATATATGTTGTCCTAGTGGCCAGTTTTACATTTCTTTCCAGAATAAGGCCATTTAATCTCCTGTCTGCTACCAGATAAAGTTGTTCTATTTATTGTTGAAATACCATTGTTGCACATGGATCTGGAATTTTTAAAAAGCCATTTGTCATACTGTTTTTGAATGGGAATGTTAGAACATAGACATATACTGTTTTATCATTTTTATTGTCAAGATAAAAACTATACTTTATTTTTAATATAGGTTGTTCTTTCAAAAGAGGTTACCTCTTGAGGTGGTTTTATCTAAAAGAGAATGTCACAAACATTAAGTCTTTCATCAGATAGCCTGGATTATATAAAGCGTTTTTGTAGTAGCAATGCTATTATCAGAGCGGGCAGCTTAGCACTTATAAAAATATGTTAGCTTTGGTCAGTGGCATTCACTGTTCAGCTCTGCTAGACTCATCCTTTGTTCTCATTTAATGTGTTCATCCTGAAGAAGAGTATCTGTACACTTCAGTCATTAACTTCTTGAGAAATGTGTAAGGCAGATTATAACCTGTTAGCAATCCTGGATTGTGGGTTCAGTTTGTACTTGTGTCCCTTAGATGAACACACAGAACTTCATAAACACACAGAGGCTCACTTTTTCAATCGAAAAGCTAAGAATGTTGCATGTATACATTTTCTCTTTGTTTTCTGTATTCACCATCTCCCTAAACACTGATTTTGCCATTGTCCATTTAAAATCAGAGTATTCAAAACTGAAAGCTTTAAGGTCTTAAGGTTCATTTTATACAAACTCTAAATTTTCTGGGTCCATCTGTGTTAGAAATGGCAAGACTACCTCCTTTTTAAGGCCATTATTATTGTTAATGTTGTTCTGCAAAGCAAGTAGACTCACCAAAGCACAGATTCTCAGAATCTGGATCTTCCTATCTAGGTTTTGAAACAAATGAACTTTGATTTTAGCTTAGAAATCTTCTTGACCTTCTTGGTACCCTTATTTTATTCTATTTATGCATAAAATAGAGTATACTATTGCATGTATTTTCACATTTTTCAAAGTATATACCAGAAAGAGACAGGTTTTCTATGTGGAAATGGTATGGATGAATGACGTATCAAAGGCAGCATAGTACTGTGAAAATATAAAGGAAATTAGCTTGGATTATAATAATAGTAGCTGCCATTTTGTTGAGTGCAAACTGTGCTAGTTACTGGTGCTTTAAATACTTTGTATCTCTGGTCCAGACAATAACTTTGAGTGGTAAACATCATTATCCTCAGTGTCCAAATGGAAAATGGATCTTACTTGTCCAAAGATAGTAGTATAATAAGCGCATCAGAAATTGTCAACTAGGTATGGGCTTTCCAAAGTCAAGTTTTAAAAATGTTTATTTACTTTTGAGTGAGACAGAGCGCAAGCAGGGAAGGGCCTAGAGAGGGAGGAACAGAGGATCTGATCTGGGCTCTGTGCTAACTGACAGCAGACTGCCCCATGCAGGGCTTGAACTCACAATCTGTGAGATCATTACCGAAGCCCAAGTCAGATGCTTAACCCACTAACCACCCAGGCACCCCTCCAAAGTCAAGAATTAAAACACATTTGTTAAAGTTTATTCATTCATTTTAAGAGAGAGAGGGAGAGAAAATTCACAAGTGAGGGAGGCACAGAGAGAAAGGTAGAGAGAGAGAATCCCGAGCAGCCTCGACACTGTCAGTGCAGAGCCATATACGGGGCATGAACTCAAGAACAGTGAGATCATGATCAGAGCCCAAATCAAGAGTCCAATGTTTCACTGAGCCACCCGGGTGCCCCCAAAGTCCATTTTTAACATATAATGAACAGCCTAAATATTGGAAAAGTACTTTGATTCCCTGGACTAGTTTCTTTACCTGTAAAACTCAGAGGGAAACAAAATTGCTATTTATGATTGTTTATCACATTGCAGGTAGTGAGCAATGTACTTTATTATATTTCTATAAAGAAACAGAAAACTCAGGGAGTTTAAGCAGCACTCTAAGAATACCACAAAGTGACAACACAAAGACTCTAAAACCCAGCATGTTACCTGGTAACATTTGGTGATTCTGTCATTCTGAATACATGGATATTATAAACATTGCTAGAGTAAACTTTCCAACCACTGGGAATTGCTCATGTAACATTTATTTTTCCAACTACCATCAAAATAATTATTTTTCTACTTTATTCTAGGCTTGATTTGCCTTTGCATATGGATAATAAGGATCTAATTTGCGAAATTCAGCTATAATTTCTGCTGGGCACTCAGCTTTCCTTTTCATGTCTTTTTTTTATTCCCCTCACAAAGTCTTACTATAAAAGTCTGCAAAGAATATTTATCCAAGTAACACATGACATATGAAAATATATGTTACAAATATGGTCCTAAATATAAAAAAAGAATATGACTCATTTTCTCCCTTGTTCTTCATAGGCATGTATGTACAGGTATGTCATATGTGAAGATTTGTATATATTAATTTTCTGTAAGTCATTTTTTAGAAGGTAGAAAAATATTTTCATTTGCCCTTTATTTTATAGAATTCATGCACAATGTTCATATATTCTAAATTATTGGAGATGTCAGTTAACTGAAACCACTAATCCATATCTAAATATACTGAAAAACAAATTTATTCTTTTAAAAATATATCTCGATTTCAGTTATTATTTCTCATCTTTTCACCAAGTATTATTCTGTTAGTATTGTTGCTTCATAGTTGGCATTTTTCATATATAATTTCCCTTAATTTTTTTCTCCAAAAGTATAAAGCCATCATTACTGAGTACTGTACTTTCTTCAACTTTTGCCTTAGGCTTCTGAGGAAACACTGCATTCCAGTAATGAAGAGGAAGACCCTTTCCGAGGAATGGAACCCTATCTTGTACGGAGACTTTCATGCCGCAATGTTCAGCTTCCCCCTCTTGCCTTCAGACAGTTGGAACAAGCAGACTTGAAAAGTGAATCAGAGAACATTCCCAGACCGACCAGCCTCCCTCTGAAGATTCTACCACTGATTGCCATCACTTCTGCAGACTCCACTGGGTGAGTACCTCTGGGCGACATTTTCCCATTTTATATTTTGAATGGTGATTGTTATCTTTGGTCTTTTGAGATTTTGTGGCTCATTGCTTGATTTGATTGGGAGGAATATGGGGTTTCCAGAGTCAAAAGAAAAGAAGGGTGATTTTTCCTCAGTGTAGTGTCTCTTCCTCTACAGGAGTAGCTGTGTTTTAGTCAGTTTTACACAGAGGAGTTGAAGAGGTATTGGTGAATGAGAATAAACATCTAGGAAAGGAGACTTGGACTTGGAAAATTAATATTGGTCATAGGCAATTTACTAAAAAAATTCTAACACATGAGAACTAACGAACAAATTACCACATAGGCATACATATCTGGAAACAGTAGGCCATGTTCATTGCTGCAAAATGAATTTGGAATCAAGAATAGATTGCCCTGTAATTAAAATCAAAGTAAACAGGCAATTATATTCATGAGTCTAGTAACTTGGCCTTTCACACGTCAAGGTGTTGCTTACCAGAATACTATTTCAGTTCCCAGCATGAGGTGGTTTTATATTGTGTTAAGGAAGGTTCACACACAGTCACCGTCTCCATCATGCAATAGCATTTGTATCTCTGACTTTGCAGAATATTTGTGTTTTTGTTCTTTCTCTGCTCCTTACCGGTGGAGATTTTACTCTTTCGGAGCAATGTTGCCAGGTAAAACATTGAGAAAGAATGTATGAATAATGGGCACATCAATTTGCTGTTTTGGTCAGCTGCATTTTTAAGAAGCTTGAATAGAAAAGAAAGGAGGACGCCAGTGGCCCATATTTGGAAAGACTCTAGAGCATTTGCTAAGATTATGAGAACAAAGCAATTTGTTATGTGACAAATGTGATTCTTCCCCATCCTCTGCCAAACTGAAGGCATGTCTAGGGAAGGTGCTTCTGGGTTTTCCTAGAAATTGTTAGAAAAGTTGTGACCAGGAGAAACTGTGCCAGTAACTGCCCTCTAAGATACTGAGTTTAGTTGTTTGAATTGTTACAGACCAGTTCAAAGGACTTGTGTTATAAGGTATGAAGGAATTACTACTAGGTAAGAAAGAATACAGCAAATTCTTAAAGACATGGAAAGAGGAAATATGTGTTTAATTGTCTTTGGTTTTGGCTTTGGTGAACCACGTATATAAGGAAGATTGCACACTCATTGATTAAACACACTGAAGCAGTTGGGAATTTTATATGGCAGCTTGACCTCAACATTGTTTGAAAAATACTGTCTCAAAAAACTCATTTCCCCTCTCTTTGGGATCAAAACTACTACTGCTCATCTGTGTAGAGGGTAGGATTCCCAGGTATCAGGGGTGTCAGGGGTCACCACGACCACTCTTAGATTCCATGATTTGCTAGATGAGCTCGCAAGACTCAGCGAGTAGTCCTGTCCACAGCTGAGATGTATTACAGCCAAAGAATACAAAACAAAATCAGCAAAGAGAAAGCACATGGGGCAAAATCTGGAGGAAACCAGCCAGAAGCTTCATAGAGTCTCCAATCTCAGTAGAGTCAGTCTGGATGCACTTAATTCCTCTAGAAATGAGCTGTGACAGCACATCTGAAATGTGTCAACAGCGAAGTCTTCTACTAGAAAAACCTTTGAAAGACTCAGCGCTTGTATGAGGAATCTGAAACAGTGCAACTCACAGAAGGAAAGGGGGTTGCCAGGGACTAAGGGTAGGGAAATGGAAAATTGCTATTCAATAGATGTATCGTTTCAGTTATGCAAATTGGATCAGCTTTAGAGATCTGCCTTGTCACATTATGCCTATAGTGAACAGTATTGTGTTGTGCACTTAAAAATTGGTCAGTAGCTGAGATCTCATGCTAGATGTTCTTTCCACAATAAGAAAAAAAAAAAGAAAAGAAAAAAACAAACAAGAAAAAAAAACCCAGAAAATAAACAATAGACTCGGTGCCCAACATTTTTATTGGGGATTGGTCACTTAGCCACCCTCTCTTCAGCCCGTGCCTAAATTTCAGGTTCCCACAAGGAAACTAGTTGTTGAGCACAAACCACATTTATTTTTATTTATTTATTTATTTTTTTGCAGAACCAGATTAGGCACAGTGAACCTCTCATACCCTTTAGGGAATGGTGGACACTGCCTGAAATCACAGTTTCTAGATACCAGCCAGGGCTAAGCTTTCAAACAGGTTTTTCTAAAGATAATAGTCACAGGCCTGACATTGACTGCCTGCAAGTTTATCTAATAAGCATTATCTTGCTTTTTCTACATTTGAGTAAGAATAGATTATAGTTAAAATTAAGATAAACTAATTTAAGCTGTATTGTACTTATTTAACTTTGATATCTCAAAAAATTCGGTGGCTAACCATGATTTCTCATTCAAACCTCATGTTATATCACCTGCTATTAAAAGAAAATGATGCAAATATATCTAATATATCTCTATATAGTTGGCAATGTGTATCATTAAAAATCTTGGGAAACAACCTAACTTAGCTAATTAAACTTAAATGTGTTGCTAAAAACAAATAGTCTCTAAGTGCCAAAGAACTTAGAGGTTCAGAATTGTCAGTATAATTGACTTATGTTGGTTCAAAGTTTGTTTCCTTCTTAATAAGAATCTAAGAATCAAGTGTAAGTGAAATTGTGCTTACCATTTGCAAACTTACTCAGTATTTTGGAGGAAAGAGTTTGTCTTTTAGAAAGATGAAACCAGGGTAATTTGTACATGAAGACAATCTGGAGAAGCCATGGACAAGAGTGAGCAACAAGAAACAGACTAAGAATGTATTAAAGGGAGTATTATTACACTCTGAAGCAAAAATTATTTGTGAATTAAGTATTTGAGAAATATAAATACC
Source organism: Paguma larvata (assembly GCA_030068075.1). Classification (NCBI taxonomy): domain Eukaryota; kingdom Metazoa; phylum Chordata; class Mammalia; order Carnivora; family Viverridae; genus Paguma; species Paguma larvata. The sequence goes on from CM057826.1 coordinate 106,265,432, forward strand.
AGGTGTGTAATTTTATGCACTATCTAACCTTTGGAAGGGAAGCAGAAGGTAAAGTTAGGGGTTACATTCTGTAGTGACTTCAGCTAACCAAAACCCCAGATTCCTTCACAGAAAGGGCTAATGGGGATTTGAGACTATTTGAGCTAGGTTGTCTCAGTTACCTGTTGTTAAAGGTAAGCTTGCACCCAGGTCCCCCTGTCAACCTACACTGAGATACTGGTAATTGTAAGTCTTCGATAGGAAAGAAGGCTTTTCATGTCCTTTGGTTTCATTTTCCTTACTTTCTTAACATCATAACTTTTTGTTCTTTGTTCCTGTGTATCAGTATGCCAGAAACTTGCTCTGGCAGGTATCACACAGTGGTCCAGAGGCTCATGATGCCACCCCTTTAGAAAGACACAGTGTGGCCCCAGGAGTAACTATTTTTTGAAGGGATCTTTGGCCTGTAGCTATTAGCTTTCTTATGAAGTGCCTAGGTCAAGAGACTGAATTTAAGAGGGCTTTTTAGAATGAACAGTTCCACATTTCTACTTTGGGTTATTTTGACTGGGCGCTATGAATGTGTTTGCATGTATGCCATTTAACAACTCTCTATGAATATGCCTGAGCTGGTTTGAGCTTCTGTGCATTGTGATTCAGCAACCTTTACAAACTTTGAAGGACGACAAAACAGAATTGTAAGATCTGAGATGCTGAAAACCTTCAATGTATCTGCCAGTTAGCTTTCCCTACGGGATAGGACCACTCCGACTTCAGGGCTATGCATTGACTCTCACAGAAGGAAGAAAGACATCTATTAGTGGCTTGAAATGCTATGAACTTGGCAAAGAAGTAATTTGGATGTCATAGCTTTTCATATTTCTCTCAAGAGTTTTTTTCCATTTACTCCTTTTAATGTTTATATTTTATTTTTGAGAGAGACAGAGAGGGTGTGGGTGGGGGAAGGGGGAAGAGAGAGGAGGACAGGATCTGAAGCAGCAAGTCCGCAGGCTCTGTACTGGCAGCAGCAAGCCCAGAATGGGGCTCGGACTCATGAACTGTGAGATCATGACCTAAGCCAAAGTTGGATACTATACTAGACTGAGCCACCCTAGTGACCTCTCCATCTAAGCTCTCAGCACAGAGCCTGATGTAAGGCTTGAATTCATGAACTGAGAGATCATGACCTGAGCTGAAGTCAGACAGTTAATCGACTGAGCCACTCAGGCACCCCATAAAATATTTTTTATTAAGGGATAGTTTCCAGGCAGCAAAATATGCAACTCTTAAGTATATATCTTGATAAATTTTTATGTATTTATACACCCACGTAATCACCCACATAGTTTTCTAACTCCTATCACTGAAAATTAGTTTGGCCCCTGCTTGGACATCATATAAATGGGATTGTATAGTAAGCACTCTTTGTGTCACTTCTGTCACTTAAAATGTTTTTTGATGTTTATCCATGTTGGTGTATATATCAGTAGTTTGCTCTTTTTTATTGTAGTGCAGTACTCCACTGTATGAATATTCCATAATTTATCTACGCTCTCTTATTGATGGACATTTGAGACATTTCGTGTATGGGAAGCATATATTATGAATAAAATTGCTATGTACTTTTGCATACAAGTCTTTTTGTGGACATACACCATTGTTTCTCTTGGTTACATTACTAGGAGTGCAATTTCTGAGTCATAGGTAAGCATATGTTTATTTTCTTACTGCCTAACAATTTTCCAAAGTGATATACTATTTTACTCTCCTACTAGTGGTGTGTGGTAGTTCCATTTGCTCTGCATCCTCACCAACACTTAGTATTCTTAGTCTTTTTCATTTTATTATTTCTGGTGAATGTGTAGTAAGTGGTATCTTACTATGGTTTATATTATTCTAATGAGTGGTAATATTGTTTATCTACTAATACATTTAACATATGAATAACTTATTCTACGCTATGCCCAATTAAAAATTTATGCAGTTTTTCTTTTACTTATTGACATCTGGGGGCTGTTTATATATTCTAGAGTCCTCTGTTGGACATATGTATTATAAAGTATTTTATCTCAGACCATGGTTTGCATTTTTACTTTCTATTTACTTGTAATGATGGTAACATTAAGGACCTCTGAAATGTGTTCACGTGTGTGTGTGAGTGTGTGTGTATAGGGAAATGTCTAACAGTAAGAGGTCAAGGAAATGAGGATAAGAAAGATGGCAATGGAATTAGGTGGGACAAAGGAGAAAGGAGAATAAGCAGATGAAGGGGAAACAACAGTGAAAAAGAAAAAAGCTTAGCATATAAGGTGGAGAAGAAAATGGAAGGGGAAAATGGACACAGCTTGATAAAGGGAAAGCAGGTGACAAGAATTACTCTTAATCTGAAGGGAAGTTTTATTTAAAGACAAGGACAGTTGTCCCTTGAACATTGAATTGTGGCAAATAGGACATCTTAATGTACTAAGGGGACAGACAAAGAAACATTGAGAATAAAATGACAGTATGTTTGTGGTGGCAGAGTAGTAAGTGGTCCTAATGGAGACACATCCTGCCTCACCACTTCCTAGCTCTGTGACCTTGGGAAAGTTACTTAACCATTCCAACTTTCTAATTTTTCAAGGGAAAAAGAGGAATAATGGAAGTCCCTACCTCATGGGTTTGTCCTGAGGATAAAATACTTAGTAACGTCAGCTACTGCTACACTTATTCGGGAAAATATTAGAACATGTTTGTTCTTGTTGCATTTGTTAGTTTCCTCTTTACTTCTTTTGACTTGCTTCATTTGGGTAACAATTCTTGCTGACTTCTAAATATTTCTCTGGCCAGAATCTTCAAGAGGATTTAGGAGCTTTCCCTAGGTGCAACTCTGACCCTGACTTAACTTTTCCCTCGGTGGTCCATGTGCCCCCAGATGCTTTGAGGAGGGTTTAGCTTGCCATACATGTGGAGATTCCTCCCTGCACACAGATAGGAGGTTGTGGGAGCAGAGGGCTGTTAAGGAGGAGTAGTGCTAAATCTCTCTAGCTGTGTGTTTCACTACCGCATCAGTTATAATAAAATGAGAGCCAAGGAGCTAGTTGTACCCTTGTGACATGATGACACAGCCCTAGATGGATGTATATGCAGGGATATGCGTGAGTGGAGAATATTAGAAACACTTTCTCATCACTAGTGTCCTATTACCTGTCTAGAGACTTACACTATGTGTGTTTGTATTACTATGTTTCAAAAGAAAAGAAAAAAAGAAAATGTAAAGAATTTGAAGGAAGAAATGCTCACTCTTAGAAATAAAACAAACTGCCCAACACAGGGAGAAAGATTACTTTCGTCAAATAGGGGTTCATTTTACAAGGTTCTTCTAGAAATATTTCCATGGGTTATGTGCTATTCACAGAGGAACTGGTCTCAGATGCTAGTTAAACATTGATTTTCTGATGAACTACTCATCATCTAGTGTTCTTGAGTACACACAGTATATTAGAGTGAACATAAAAAAGGTAATTTTCTGTATTTGGTTACTGAATCAAAATCCAAACAAAATAAAAGGAAAACAGAAAGCAAAAAGAAATACAAACAAAGCAAAAGAAAAACAAAAGCCTGGTTAAAGCAGACATATCTGATCTTTGAAATCTGGTTTTAACTTAAGAAGGTATTAACAGTGGGCGTTCCATATTTGGAATATTTTGGGTCTAAGGTATTAAGAAGCTAAAGGATTGTATTTCACACTGTACCTACCAGATTTGCACCTTCATATTGGATCTGTGCTCAAATTTCAAGACATTTATCTGGTAAGTTCTTATTGAAAGCTATGTGGAAGATCTATAGGCAAAACTTTTCACATTGAAAATGGGCACACATAATTGCGAGTATGAAATATTCCTTAGAAATACAGTTTCTTGGGATGGATCTAGGGTTAAAAGTACTGAATGCAAAGAAATTTGGAAGCAATACTTCCAACAATCTTGATGACACTGAGAAAGACTTTGTCTTTGCTTTTTTCAAGTGCAATTTATTGGCATAGTGTTTGTCAAAACTTCCCAGAATACCCATAAAATTTTGCATGCCTTTTGTTTCTGAAGCATTTACTCTGTTTAATTAAATCTTGTTTTATTTTTGCTTTGAAATCAGTGATTTTCAAAATTAAAATTAGACTGTAAGACTGATGGAACACTTTATGTTTAATATATGGTGCCTTGAGAAACCACATCTTTTTTTCCCAGAATCAGTAGCAATTCTTGGATCTAACCTAAAATAAGCAGCTAAATTGCAGTGACTTTTTTTCCTCCTACATCTGAGAATCTCTGAATGTTTTACGAAATCTGTCATGCCTAAATTTACAAAAGAATAAGGTAATTATCAAACTCCAATTTCTTTTCCAGACTACTGTAGTACCTTTTCATTCTTGTAGTACTTCCTGGCATTCTAATTAAGGATATCCCAAATGGACTGACACTACACCACAGTATTTTACTCTATATATGTATGTCACTAAAGTAACATGTACCAGGGAAGGGTTTATGTTTATAATCAAAATTTCTATGTCACAAAGCTCTCATGTTCTTAAAAACACTAGAGAGTGGTGACTTTGCACTTGCCACATCAGAGCATCTGGTCCCTGCTTCCAAACCTTTTTTATGCCAACTTTACTTGTTTTATAGTATAGATTGGTTGGGAATCCTGCATTTCCCAAAAATGAGCCCAGCGAAGCATATATTTTGCTATGCAAAGTTGACTGAAGAACACAGTACACAGTATAATGCCCTGCAGAGTACAGAGCTGAATAAAAGCACTTTATTTTTGTCCAGGAATCATAATTTTCATCTCCTCAGATAGCTTGTTTTCCGTAAACACTCCCCTGCTTGACCATCCTTACGTAATCCAGCATTATTCATCATTGAAGTATTTAGAGAGAGTTGATATTGTTTAAAAGTCATGTTCTTCTGACTTGCAATATTATGTTCATGAAAAAAAATAACTCAGTGAAAGCAGTCTCAGCGGTATTCGTTTAATTATTATGTATATACTGCATAATGTATCCTTGGTTTCAAACTTAATAACGACTGCAGAACACTGCTCTGAGAAACCTAGGACGTGAAAATATGTTCAGTTAAAATTTAAGAAAGGATCAAAATATAAAAATATTCTCCCTCCAAATGAGCACTACTAAAGGTCAAAGAGATTTCATTAAAATAAAACTGTATATAGAAAAGGAACTATAGGAAAAATATATGATCTGTGTTTCTGTTGTTGTTTGGTTTGGTTTGGTTAGGATTTGCTGAAAATCTTGGCTAATTGGTTAGAATTCTTTTTAACAATTTAAGACTTAGGTATCATTTATCATACCTATTTATCTCATTTGTTTAAAATCTTCTATCCACTTAACAGAAGGTAGACAGTACCAGGCATTTTTAGAGGTATTCCAAATCTGTAGAATTCAAGCAAAGTAGCATGCCATTTTGTTAAGTCGTTTGATGTCATTTATGTAATTTATCTGGATGATGTATTTGCTTTAGTGGACCAGCATCATTTATATTAAAGTTCGTAGCTTTGAGCCTGGGAAAGGTAAGACCTTTGTCTACATTTCCAGATGAGTTCTTTCTCAGGGTATTCTGACTCTTACTCCAGTGTGGCTCCTAAAAGAATTGCAGTTAATGCTAAATGTCATAATAAACACACACACACATATCCACATAAAGCCCTTGTTATGTGGAGGCTATACAGATATTCAAAACTTTAGTATACATAAATAAATAATTTAAAATATATACTTTACAACAAATATATATATAATTTAGAATATATATCTTAGAATAAATATTGTATTTCACAGTTGACTTTCTAGAACTTTCCGTTTTTATATTTCAAGTGTTCTCCCTCTTTACTCCTCCACTAACTGTTCATTTGACTTTTGCTTTCTTTTTTTTCCTAATAGGATTTAATTCAAATTAATTTTATTTCTTGAAGCCATAATCTCCCACTCATGTTATAGAATCAAGTTAAATTTTGTAAATAGAAAAGAATAACTACAAGTTATATTGATGAATATCTTCACCTATGCAATCATGTGTTAGTCATGTATTTATGTGTTCACTTATACCTTTATTCAATAAAGAGTTAGTGTCTCTTTGCTATATGCCAAGCCATGAACTGGAGATGGGAAGCCTCACAAGACCAGTAGTCTCTTCCTTCATAGAATTTAGAACAAATAGGGCATACAAACAAGAAAACAGGCAACTACGATCCTGTTTGTTAGATATAAAACACAAGTATGACAGAAGACATGAAGAGTAATATGGGATATCATAGGGGAGCAAACTAATGTAGGCTCATGAGGAGCTGACCCCTTAGCTGAGATCTAAAAGGAGATGGTACACAGCAGGAAGAATAGTAGGGACACAGTCTAGGAAGGAGAGGAAGCAGTGTTTGCATTCAGATAACTAAATCTTTAGCATGTTTAGACCAGCTGGTCATATTGAAGGTACAGTTGATAATCATTACCATTAATTTTTCTTATAACCAACATGTGAGTGTTTGGAATATTCTTTAGTAGTGCTGAGCATCCAAGGTATAAGCACCTTGGTATATAGCATCCAAGGTATAGGAACTCTATAGTTCAGGTCTCTAGAGGCCTCTGTGGTAGTAAACAGGTGAAATTAGAATAACTGAATAGGCTGAAAGGATGGGAAGTTAGATTTGGAAGACAGCATGTTTGAACTTTAAGATTTAAGTGTTGGGGGTAATTTAAGATATTTTCAAGGTGTAGGGGGATGCTAGGGAGGAGGGTGCTGCAGTAGGAAAGAAGTAGTTGAGGAACTGATTGACTTAGACATGAGGTAACTCCTCCACATGGACACTGAGGTCAAACAGCAAGATTCTAGATGTCAAAGTGGTAAAAAGGTGGACACTTTTCAGGAAATGGGACTTAGTAACCAGGGAGACTGGCAGAAGTCATTGATGAAGCAGAGTTGATTGGATGGATGTCAAAACAGGGCTTCACAAGAGGATGGAAGAGTAACAATCAGTAAGTTAATGTGAATAACCAGGAGAGCACTGAACCCATCTCGGAGAAAGGTGCAGGGCCCCAGGGACAAGAGTGGCCTCTCTCTGGTTGCACTGCAGGGAAGTGGCCTCCTCAGTGAAGAGCCAAGATGGGAGGAAGGCAGTGTGGAGGGCACCTGTTCATTAGTGAGGCTGAAGATGAATGGAAGTCTGTTTACCATGGAAAGAGGTTTCTAGAAAAAAATGAAATACTTGTTAAGAACAAGAATGGTAGTTTGAACAGGGGAGAGAAATCATAGAGCAATGTGAGGACAATGAACTAGAAGAATACAGAGGAGAAGAACTTCTGTCTCAGGTGGTTCTCTGACTCTTTTGATTATTACAGCTGAATTCCAAAACACACTCCAGAGTCCATCCAGCTGTCCTTTGACAGATTCAGGGAAGGAGAAGTGTAACATAGTTACTAATCTTTTAGAAAGGTCACTAGGGTTGCTATACTCCAAATGAGCTGGTCCACAGTGGAATTCTCTGCTTCACAGGACTTTCATCTTTTCCATCTTTTGGAAACAGCAGCAGCTTCTGGTTTTGGGGGAATTTTGCATCTTTCAAGTTATTCAGCTGTGTCCTAGATATATTATAGGCTGTGGAGTATGGTGAAGGATCTGATCTTTTTTTAATGTGCATTATCTTTTCAGTCAGAGTATTATTCTATTTTAAACAATTGTGTTTTTTTATATTTAGCTGTAATTATTTTGCCAGTTATAATAACAACTTAGGTATTCTGAATAGCATTTGGGTTTTTCTTTTGAGAATTTCCTTTATTAGTAATGATCATTGTCTTAAACAATAGTTTTCTTAAATATTCTTAAATACTATTTCTGGGATTCAAGTATTATTCGAGTTCATCATGCTGCCAATTTTAGCAGTGAAATCTAGAGTGAATTTGAAATTTTTTTAAAGTTTGTTTATTTATTTTGAGAGAGAGAGAGAGAGAATCCCAAGCAGGCTCCAGTCTGTCGGCACAGAGCCTGATGCAGGGCTTGAACCCACAAACCATGAGATCATGACCTGAGCTAAAACCAAGAGTCGAATGCTCAACTGTCTGAGCCACCGAGGTGCCCCTAGAGTAAAATTGAATTTTTAAAAACTGTTTATTGATTCATTTTGAGAGAGAGATAGAGAGGTGCATAGAAAGAGAGGGAGAGAGAGAGAATCCCATGCAGGCTGTTTATTCAGTGTAGAGCCTAACACATGGCCTGATCCCACTACTATGAGATCATGACCTGAGCTGAAATTAAGAGGTAGATGCTCAACAGACTGAGCCACCCAGGTGCTCCTAGAGTGAAATTGAATTTGATTTGGATAGATACTATTTGTAGAAAACTTTCTTCAGTAGATTGGCATACTAATGTAAAATGAAACACCAGAAAGGCACGTCTGTATAGTTTTTCCCTTAACTTGGATATTACATACTATTTTCAGACTTTATCTTCTAGCAAATAGTGTTCATGCTAATATTAACATAAATCTACTTGATAAAGTTGCATGGCTAAGACCTAGGACTAAAAATCTTGATATCATGCCTCTGCAAACATAATTTTTATTTATTTTTTAATTTTCTGTGACCTTGTGAAGGTCATTTTCTCTGTTTATCCTCACCATCTGAAATAGTATTTTTGACTAGAATTTATCAACTATAGAGTATATTTATAGAATGCCTAGCAAAGGGTATTAGTTATACTCTACAGAACCCAAGCAGAAAGGGCTCTGTTTGTCTTAAGAAGAAATGTAAAAGTTAATTGATTTTCAGGGGATAACTGTAACAAATAAGGACCAGAACCCACATTGCCTTATTTTAGTTTATAACTTCTGGTATGTTCCATTAAGTATCCACTGAAAAATCTGAAGTGAGAGCTAATGATTTTAAGTTTATTTAGTGTTTTTATAAAACTGCTTTATAAGTGAAAGTCATTCTTTGCAGTTGGCAAAAACACCGAATGGATGGTAATGAAAATTCACATTCATGGACCATTATCTCATCATTAAGATGATCATTATGATAACTAGATGGTACGTGTAAGTGCTTAAGGCCTTTTGGGAAGAAAAGCAAAACACACAAGTGCATTTTTGTTAAACTTATAGCACTGCAAAATATATGCCTGCATGTGGCTAAGAAGTGGAAAGGAATATGAAAGTTAATTCAAATTTTTGGAATAACAAGATCATGGTTACTTTTTTCTCTATCTTGATTTCTCTTAAAAATATGTGTTTTTCTGTTCAGTAATATAGTAAAAATTGCATTCATGATTTATTTGCAGTTGCATCCATTCAAATATTTATTGAGCCTTTGGTTTATGAGAAATACTGTTTTAGGTTCTGATAGCGTATTTATGAATACATAAAAATAAAATTCTTGGTATTTTGTTTCTCACATGTAATTCAGTAGGCATTTTGGCGGGGGGCAAATATGTAGAGAGGGACTATTGGGGCCTTTCAGAGTTCTCTTGATCATTTCGTGTAACCATGTCCCTGTTTGCAGGTGAGTCCTTAAAAAGTTCACCAGCAGAATCTACTGATTAAGCAAAACTAAGGATTGGTCTCATTGGAATAGAGAAACACCACATTGAACCTGAGGAATATTTCAGAAGGGGGAAATAGAGAAAGGATGTTTATGGAGTTTTAGGGCCTGGTGGAAAAGTGGTTGGGATTTGTGCCTAATTTAAAGACCTAATAGTTTTGGATTAATGGAGTCTTGAAGTGAAGTGTGAGGGTCCTAAAGTGAGCTCTGGTGAACAAACTGTTAATTTTGATAAATAAGCTCTTTTCTTTGGTTTACAGTCTTACTTTCCAGAAGCAAGCGTTCTCTGGAGCAAGTACCTAAGTTATTTTTATCTGGTCTCACGATTTGTTTAGCACTAAAGTGGGCTCTTAAGCTTTGACCGCAAATTGAGGAGCAGTGAAGCAGGAAAGTATTTTGGTTGTAGTTCTTACTACCTTCTTTGTGAGTGAGTCTAGGTGCTATCATCTGAATATTTGTTCCGTACTCCCCAAATTCATATTTTGAAATCCTAACCCCCAAGGGAATGATATTAGGTTGTGGAGGCTTTGGAAGATGATGAGGTCATGAAGGTAGAACCCTCATGAATGGAATCAGTGCTCTTATAAAAAGAGGCCCTAGAGGGATCCCTAACCTAGTTGAGGATATAGTGAGAAAGCAGTCTGTGGACTAGGAGGTGGGCTCTTGGCAGACAACAAACCTGCCAGTGCCTTGATCTGGGACTTCCCAGGCTCCAGGACTGTGAAAATAAATTTCAGTTCTTTTTTTTTTTTTTTTTAATATTGATTGATTAAGAGAGAGGGCATGAGTGAGTGAGAGGCAGAGAGAGAGGAATGGAGAGAGAGAGAATCCCACGCAGGCTCATCACTGTCATCATGGAGCCCGAAGAGAGAGCATGACCTGAGTCAAAGTTGGATGCCTAACATACAGACCCACCCAGGTGCCCCAAATTTCTGTTCTTTATGTGTCATCCATTTTATGATATTTTGTAATAACAGTCTGAATGGACTAAGACTCATTTAGCCAGATATTGCAAGAACAGATGCTCTCTACTGTACCCTCTTTTTAAAATAAACATATATTACTGTCACTCCACTGCTTGGGAATAAAACCCCAGGGATAGACAAAAGGATGAGAATTCAAGGAAGTTAAGATCCTAAAGTAGAAAACTGGTTTGGCTGGTAAGTATCCAACACCCTCTGTTTTGGAAGGAATCTCAGAGTAAGTAGGAGAGAGGGCCTAACCTTCCACAAGGAAGCTACAGGGGACAGATATTCCTTTTGCACACCTCTCTGGCAGTTAGATCCCAGCCTGGTCAATCTGTTACTTCCAGCCAGGACTTTGAATATCGAGGGTATGGCTTAGACACACCATGACATGTGGCACTACTGAGTGGAAAAGATAGTGGTATGGCGGTTTTGGCTGATGACTGCGTGAGCAGCATGTGCCTGGCCGGTGAGCAGCAGCGTCCTGGGCAGACCGATGATAGGGTTGCATTCTGGGAGCTCATTACTCCACTTGATCCCACTCATGTCTGGGTCTTCAAGCTCCCTGTCCACTCTGACTTCTATCCTATATATTTATTTTTTGAATTCCTTTTCCTGCTAAAGTCCATCTATTGATTTCTGCTGTTTGCAACCCAGAACCCTAACATGTACCCAACCTTTAAAAAATTTATTATAAAGCTTTATCACTCTAGAAACTAAAGTATGGGAAGTGCTCTGAGTTTTTGAGACCTTTCATTGTAAAATCAGTAGTAAAAGCTGATAGGGAGGAACCAAAGGCAAAAATGGAATCGACATGTCAGTACATTGCTTTTACATAAAAGGGTAACAAAAAAACGGGGTGGTAGAAAGAAGAATCTCTCAAGATGTCCCTAGAAAAGTTTGTGAAACTCTCAGTAAGGAAACAGGGACAGGGTTTTGTTGTAATTATTCCCTCTTGGTTGTTCAAGCCGGTAGGCTTAAAATGGACTCCTAATGAGAGTGGTTTGCACTGCAATTAATTAAGTGCATGAAATTACGAACTGCATGTCTTTTCTCTCTGGAGAATATTCTTACTCTATAAGTACTACTTTATTTTAATTTATCTCCCTCTCTTAAAAAAAGAAAAAAAGTTTTCCCTGAAGGAAAATTAACTCTCTTGTACTTCTCTCTAACTTTTCCTCATATGTAGTATGAACCTTATCAGAGTTATAAATTCTGATATAAAATTTTGAAGACAGTTGTGAGGAAAAAGATGAGAAACTGTCAGTTAAACTTTTGTTACAGGTGTCCTTGTCCTTTAGAGGTCGTTTATCTTTGTTGCAGTGTGTGTGTGTGTGTGTGTGTGTGTGTGTGTGTGTGTCTGCACATGTGCATGCACAAGTGTGTAGTCTACTTCACAAGAAGTATTTCAGAGAGAGATGTTTTCCAAAACCTTATCATCAATCTGCAGAGAGGCCATAGGCATATAACCTCCACATTCTCAGAAACCCTTGCATGTATACCTTTCTTTCTTAATAGCCTCTTTCTACCTTAATACAATGTCTTAATTATACCTACAGCTTTTTAGCCTCAGTTGTAATTCTATGCTTCAAAATTTATTTCCCTCCTAGAAAAGTATCTATTCTTCAGGGAGTCTGTTCTAGTCAAATAGAAAGGATCAAATAAGGCCTTTTTTATTTATGAGATAGAAATTGTTTCAATTAACTTAATGGCTTGTTCCAGTGTTAATGGTGGAATTGTGAGGAAAAATGAATGGATATTTGAATTTCCCCAATTCTTCAAAATATTCATTCCATATCCAGTATTATTTCGTACAGCTGAGAAAATCTGGTTAGGTTAACAAAAAGTGCTATTGGAATAGTTTAACAAGAGGTTCTGGCATTAGCAGTCTTCCTTCCAAAGACCTGAACCTTCTCTGATACCTGCCTGAAGTTACTCCCTTCTTTCAAAGGATGCTTCTGCTGATGTCTACAGGGATCTGAAAGAGTAACAGAAACTGAAGATTATTAAGCCAAAGTAACTCTTTCTTGTTACGAAGGAGACTGGAGGCGATAAGGTTCCTGGGACCTTGGAGATCCTGAGAAAACTCCAGGCTGTTTCTTCCTGTAGCTCTCTCACACTTGGAGCCTAATTTATCAATTAAGAAATTAGATCTTCAGTGTCAACTATCTCTGACCTGTTTGTCTGGAAGAGTTAATGCACCTTTAATAAACAGAGGATCTCTCCTAGGATTATCTTAAACATGGCAAAAATTGGTCTTAGTAATGGTCATCTGAAGTCAGTTCAATGTCACTGTTAAAAAATAGTACTATAAAAACTTTGGTTCAAAATAACATTTATTGTCACATAATACCAAGATCTATTATTAAATTATACAGTATTGCTTTAACAGTTTGAAAACGATTATTTTTAGAAAAATGACCTTGTGCAATACCTTGTTAACTGATAGGATATTGATAAGAAAAAAATCAGATGACATTTGCAAAACATGAAATTGGCATCAGTTGGCACATTTGTACCATTTCTTTTATTTAAAGAACATTTTTATCTGGAAAATGACTGACTGCTTCCATTAGCCTCACACCACAACAACAAAAAAATAAAGTTGTCTTTGGATGGCTTCTAATTTGCATTTAAATTATCCCCATGGCAGCATTTTGTAAGCACAGGCAAACAAAAGATTGTTTGAGTGACATAGGCCTATACACCTGAGAGAGAAATATATCATCTACAAAATTAAAAAATATGGGTTTTAGTAAACACTTCTAAAAAGGAATTATAAGGATCTTCATTCTTTTCCTCTAGGGGTTATCTTTCTAATAATGCTCCAGAAGAACAGTTCTAATATACTTTTCCTTGGAGGTGTCCTGGGTCAGTGATGTCATTTGAGGCATATTGAGGTAAAAATCATGTGATTTCCTCAAGTAGAATTTCTTTTACTATTCTTCATTTTCCTTTAATTTTTTTAAGTTTATTTATTTATTTTGAGAGAGATAGAGAGAGAGGGAGGGACAACAGGGAAGGAGAGACAGAGAGATTGGGAGAGAGAGACTCTCAAGTAGGCTCCATGCTGTCATCACAGAACCTGACATGGGGCTCAATCCCAAGAACCGTGAAATCATGACCTGAGCCGAAACTAAGAGTTTGGATGCTTAACCAACTGAGTCACCCAGGAGCCCCATACTGTTCTTCGTTTTTACTGTTGGCTTTAATTCTTCTAAAATACTCCTTTGTTATAAACTGGTAGTGACCTGAAGATTCAGTGGAGTTGGGGGTAAGGGGTGAGGTTTTCACTTGTGAAGGATCAGAGTCTGTGAGGCTGTTGATAGGGCTAAATCTGCATGCCTGGACCGGGGAATAGCTGTACCAATTTTTCCCCCTTGTACTTCTGCTTAGAAGATGAGTTAAGATCCAGAAAAGCAACTTAGACCGGCGATTGGCATACTAGGGCCTGCAGGCCAAATCCCATTTGACTTTTCTAAATGAAGTTTTCTTGGCGTGCGCGCCATGACTGTGGAGTAGTTGAGATGTGGAGACTATTAGTCCTGCAGAGCCTAAAATGTATAGTGTCTGACCCTTTAGAGAAAATGCTGACTCCTGACCTAGACTGTAGGCAGTTACCAAGTAGACAACTTATCAGGAGATTCAGGCTTTTCAAGTATTAACAGAGTAAAAATGTCTGTTTCCTGCGGCAAAGAGGAAGCCAAAGAGAGATGAAGGTGTTATCAGACACATGCGTGCGTTCTCTCACTCACTGCAGTGATCAAAAGCCCTCTCTGAGCCACAGGGGTGATACCAGGCACTCAAGAGAGTGAAGAGGCAGAGTCTTTGCTCATATGGTGATGGACTGGGATAAAGTACTATTAGATGTTATCTTATAACTTATTTTGGTGAGGGGGAGGAAAAATAGGGAAAGGGGCATGGTATGTCTGGAGAGGCTCGAATTTTACTTAGAGTAACCAGAGAAGATCTCACTGAGAATTGGACTTTGAGTAAGGGTTTGAGGACTTGAGGGAACTAGCCATGCTATTTTATGGGCTCCTGGAGTTTCTCTCTAGAGGATAGAGGAGTGATTGGGCATAACTCAGGGACAACATGGAACCACATTTTATTCTTTAAGTTGGAGAATTAACAGTATGTTTGTATGCTGATGAGAACTGCCTTAGTCCATTTGGACTGCTGTAACAAAGTATCACAGGCTGTGTGCCTCACGAACAATGGAAATTTATTTCTCCTCATTCTGGAGGCAGGGAAGTCGAATATCAAGGTGCCACCATGGTTGTGTTCCGGTGAGAGCCTTCTTGGTTTATGATGCAATGGGCTAGGGAGGTCTTTCGATCTCTCTGCCTCTCTCTCTCTTTTTTTTTAAATTTGTTTAATGTTTATTTATGTTTGAGAGAGATAGAGTACGAGTGAGGGAGGGGAAGAGAGAGAGGGAGACATAGAATTTAAAGCAGGTTCCAGGCTCTGAGCTGTGAGTACAAAGCCCGATATGGGGCTCGAACTCATGAACCACGAGATCATGATCTGAGCCAAAGTCAGATGCTCAGTCAACTAAGCCACCCAGGCATCCCTCGACCTCTTTTATAAGAATACTAATCCCATTCATGAGGACTATACCCACATGACCTAAGCACCTCCCAAAGGCCCCACCTCATACCCCTTTGGTGGTTATGATTTCACCATATAGATTTGGGGAGAACCCGAGCATTCAGACCAGAAGAAGAATGAAATCGTAAGAAGGAAAAGCTGATGATGCAGAAAGTTGCTGTGGAACTATGTCTTTGAGTAGATAAGAGGGATAGACTTAGAATATAAGAGGAGAACTGGCTTTGCTATCGGAGCAGGACACTTTATCCACAGTAATATAAAAGAAAGTAGAGTGTATGGCACAGGTGCAGGTAAGTGGGTAGATGTGGTGGTTGAAAATTGTAGAAGTTCCTTTCTAAGTTCTTTATTTTTTTCTTAGCATATGTGAAGACCCCGAGACAAAACAGAACATGGTATAATCAAGGAATTAAAATGAACTATAAAGTAAGCAGTAGCATGGAGGAAGATGAGGCTGAAGAGGTAGACAGGATACAGACATAAGCCAGACTAAGGATATAGCAGTGAGATACTAATGAAGAATGGGACGAAGTTATATTTTCTTTTTCAAAAAATCATCATGGCTACCTTAGAAATTATATGGGAGAGTGGAATGAGATACCCATGGCAAGGCTAATCAAAACACTATTGGGGTAATTCACCAGGGAAAGATGGCACCATGGTTTAGAGTAGAAACAGTGGGTAGCATAAAAGTGACTGGCTTTTGAGAAATATTTATAAGAAAAATAGACATACTTAACTGTCTTATATTTGGGAATAGAAGCCTATGTAGAGCAAAGTGTGAAAAGAAGAGAGCCTAGGAGTAGACAGGGATGCTTGGGAGATGGGATGGAGATCTTAAAGAGCTTAAGGAAGCTTAGCATTATTAAAGAGGAGAGCCAAAATTCACAACTGGCTAATAATGAAGATCTTGGTGAGTCAGTGAAATTATACGGTGTGGAAAGAGGGTACATAAACTCTTCATTAGATTAGTCTGGTTAGGCCTAAATGCCAGTTACTTCTGATTTTGAAAAACTCATGAAATTGACAAATTTTACTTTTTAACAACAATAAAAAAATGTTTAACTTTTCATTTTCATAATGAGACCAAAATAAAGGTCAAAATCTTAAGGGGAGGATGAATCAGAACTTAACAGGCAGATTGTTGATTGACATTATGCCAATGGCCACTTCCAGTTATCATGTTCTAGGCCTGTAACTTAGACCTTTCCTGTTTTGAAGCTTCTCTCATGGAACTGACCGCATTTTAATTTCTGCGTTTCTCCCAAGTATGTGTAGAATACAAACTCTGAATAAAACTTCTTTACGTCTTACAGGTACAAGTAGCCTTCAGCATACAACCATCTTTTCCATTGCTAGATATTTCTGCTCATAAGGAATTGTAACCCTGCAGACCCTGTCAAAGAGGTTGTTATCAGATGGAGGTAAGAAATGGCTGTGGGAATAAAAGAATAAAAGCTGGTCTCAGGAATCCAGTCCTATTAGTCAATCTAGGAGAGTTGGGATCTTAGAGGCATTTTTAAGCTAAAAACCAATCAATGGAACAAGTCAACCTTCCTTCCCTCTGCTGCTGAGTGAGAGTGTTTCTCATCTCAGCAGTAGTAAGAAGGCATTAAAACACACACACACACACACATGCACACACACTAATTAGAGGAAAATCACATCTAACTATGAAGTATGTTAATGAGAAGATTGTCGTGAAAAGCCAAATAGAAAAAATTTAAGGAATCTGATTTCACAATAGAGGTTGCTCTACTCTGTGGGGGAGACTTACCTTCATGATTCTAAAGTTAAATTCAGATAAGGAATCTATACTTCAGAAACCAGCATGTTTCTGTTCCTTGCCTTTTTTTTTTCTTTTGGTATAACTTGATACCATTATGTTCTAGTGAGCATTTTCTTCGATGGACTGCTAGGCGAGCAAACCAGGGAGTGAGTGGGATGATGTGGGTGAAAGCATAGGGGTGTGAGTGGACAGGTGTGAGGGGAGAATCCTTATTCAGACTATTCCAAGTCTGAAAACAGTCTTGGTTAAAATCTTCAAGTCTGTGAGATGAAGCTTTGGGGGAATTAGTCATAATGTTACTGAAAAAAAGGGAGAATTAAAAAAGAAAGAAATGAATAAAGAAAGGAAAATTAATCTAGCTCCCACTTCTCTGAGATTTGGGGCCAGGATAGAAATGAGAGTATAACCTTCAGATCCAGAGTGGCATATAGAAAGAGCTTCCATTGATCATGTGCTAATAGAAAAAGCAAGAGAGAAAATGTTATGCAACCTTTTGAGCCATGTCTCTCTCTGCTGTTCTTAAATGCTTTTCCTCTCGTATTAAGAAAAGTGACTTTGATTCTGTCTCTTTCTATAAGACCTTGGCTTTCTTGGATACCCAAGGCTGATTTTGTAGGTGTTCCCCTATTCTCTTCTGGTCTTCTACAGAGCAGATGCAGGTTTAGAGGGAGAGAGTGGCTGAAGCTTTAGCCTAAAGCTGATTCAGTAATGATTCCTTCTTTTATAAAGCTGATTCAGTAATGATTCCTTCTTTTAGAATAAAATTAAGTGTTAGCAATATACAATTAATCAGATACAAAGTTTAAAATTACAAAAGGGATGCCTGGCTGGCTTAATTGGTTAAGCATCTGACTTCAGCTCAGGTCATGCTCAGGTCATGATCTTGAGGTTTATGAGTTTCAGTCCCTGTTGGACTCTGTGCTGACAGCTCAGAGCCTTGAGCCTGCTTTGGATTCTGTCTCCATCTCTCTGCCCCTGCCCTGCTCATGCCTCTTTCTCTGTGTCTCTCCCTCTCTTTCTCTCCTAAGTAAATAAACATTAAAATATTTAAAAAATAGAAAAGATATTATGAGAAATTACAAATTTATGTTGGCATGTATCAAAAATATCACAAAACATTAAAAATCACAATAGATTACCAATTACTTATCAATATAATTCTGTAATACCTTTTCTTACACTTCTGGTTGCATATTATTTGAGTATCTCTTTAAATGACACTAATATTAACAGTATTTTCTTTGGAAAGATTAAGAAGTTAATTTAAACTTTTCTCTAGGATGGCTTTTTTTTAATTATTAACTGTTTAGAAAAGTAGGTATAATTATATAAATTGTTAAAGTTGTCAAAAATGGAGAAATCTTTAATATGTTTCTTTCATATATGAACTGTAAGGTTTTGGGCATTTTGGGTTTTGTGTGCATGTGGTAACTAATCTTATAGATTCCTAATTTAACTGGTTTAACAGTTTGTCACTGGGATCCTCACGTTACTGTCATAAATGGTTTAGATGAGTTTTAGATCGTTCTCACCAATGTTAGCATTTTATGTGAGGTCTGGAAAAAAATTAAAAATTTTTCAGTGTGTTAGTTTGATTCACTCTTCTTTATTAATTCAGTTGTCAGGCAACTCAGGAGTCAATTTATCATTTGTTTTGAAACTTCACTTTTTCTTAATGAATTGCCACTTTTGAGATAATCTGAAAAAATATTGTTACAATTTGCTGCTTGATATATGAATATTTCCATTGATTTAATCACTTAGTTTTAGTGCAGTTTTTCATATTCCAATAATTCTATTAGAAATTTTCTCTTGTTTCTTCCTTAGTTCATGAATTAAAAATTTAAGGATAAAAGCATGTCTTTCATGTGGGTACAAATCAGGAATCAGTCATTTCTTACCCATCTTACTGAAACATTCATAACATCTTTTTAGATTTACATCTTGATATTGGAAGAATTTTTATTGGAAGAGTTATTATTTTACCTTTGCCAATTCTACAGGAGCAAAGGACTAAATAAACACATTGCCAGGGCCTCACCTCTGAACCTTGTAAGATGCTAATGCAAGTAGAGAGACTGGTCTCTTGTACCCTATGTTCGCTGTAAACCCACTCTGCTCCTCCTCTTTCTCTCTAGCACTTTCCACAAAGACACATGTACATTCTCATAATATTTCTTGGTTTTTCACTCTGACCGTGTGGGTACTGTGAGGTTATTGAAAGATTTTACAGTACATGGATCTAAAATGATACCTCTGATATGGTTGATGTATAGCCTAGCCCAAAGTAAGGCTATTGGACCCATGGACTCTGGCCTTGGACTCATGGACTCTGGAAAGAGCAGTCGGGGGAGGTGGAGCCTTTGTGAGGAAGGACAAGAAGACAGGGCTTGTCTCCAAGTGTTCAGGGCCAGATAAATGTCCTTCAGGCTGAAAGCTGTTGATCAACTTAATGAAAGGGCACAGTGGTTACGTAGTCCCACCCAGAGCTCATGTTGTCCCGTTATAGGTCAACGACCTATTGATATGGTGACCTCCTATTTTATTATTCAGGGTTTCCTGTCATTTAAGACCTGAACCAGTCACCCTGACTGTGAACTCTTGCACCATTGTCTGATTCGGAATTGAGTCAATTGCCTTTTCCACATTTGTCTGTGGGTTCTGGAAGTCAAGAGGTCTTACAGGTGAAGTCTTGTTTTTATTTCCAGAAAGAGTATCACATAACTTTGTCAACAAGGAAGTGAAACACAGTGTCCTCTGGTTGCAACACAGGAGATATTTAGAGAGGGAACAGAATGCAATGACATTTAATTCTTCCTTTTAATAAGCAGCAGCAGTCCTGTAAAGAGAAATTATTGTTCTTATTTGGTGGTAAATCTTCACATGGAGAAGGGAGATCTGGATGAAAGAGCCTCCAGGCAGGTGGGAGGAATGGCTGTAAAGGAAGGAGGTGACTCTGTAATGGAGAACATTCCTCTTGAGAAAGACAAAAGGATGACTACAATAGAAAGAGGGGAAGTATGAGAAACAGACTAATACCCGCCTCCCACTGAAAGGCAATCCTCAAAGCTGGCAGTTGTTGTGGTTAAGATAACTAAGACAGAATATTAAGCAGGAAAATTCTCCCAGCTCTGTAGGGTGGAATCCTTAGGCTTGGATACAGAGGAGCTGAGCAATCTCTATAGTGTCCTGAAAGCTGGAGCTAGAGCCCATTCAAGGCAATTTCTGTGATATCCCCCGGGATTTCCTTTTTATTTTGAGCAGAGGAATGGACTTGGATGGGGCGGCATGTTCCTGCAAGTTGGCAGACACCCAGTTAACAGAATAACTGATTTGCTGCTTGGGCTACACATGCCAATTGAACTGCCAAGCAGACGTCGCCTGGGGAAAATACCTGCTAAAATTGAAAGGATTACTAGCTAGATAGATTGGACACTTACCAGTGTCAACTGTTATTATAAATAGTGTTTTAATTTTTTTTAAATGTTACATATACAAGATAAAAAATTCAGATAAGAAGATTGTGCGCTAGAGTGTCTTTTTTCCTTACTCCAGATTTCCACCTTCCCACTTTCCCAGTCCCTTCCCTGAGGTGCAACCACCAAAGAGTTTATACGTACACAGGCATATATAACTAACTTTAATTTATTAAATATCTATATTAATTACAGTAGGCATATAATATTTGACTGCAGTAATTACAATTACTTTCATTACTTTCTTATTCTTGTATGTTTGCTTTATTTTAAGCTTCAGCAATTATAAAATTTATGCCAATCTTGGAAAAAGAAAATCTGTAAATATTTCTGTTAGGAGCTTGGAAATAGTTATTTTCCCTTCATTTTTCTTTTTCTTTTTAAAACTTATCTTTATAAGGAATGTTCATTTTGGAAAATTTGGAAGATATAGAAAAGTATGAGGTAGAAAATTTAAAATAATTTTACTGTTACAGAGTTTCACATTGTTTATCATTTGGTATTTTTTTTTCCAACTTTGAGATATCACTGACAAATTTGTAGTATATTTAAAGTATACAACACGATTTAATTAATGTATACAGTATGAAGTGAATCCCACAAGTTAATTAACATATCCATTACCTCACATAGTTACCTTTTTAAAAAAACATTTGAAATGTTTGTTTATTTTTGAGAGGGTGTGGAGAGGCAGAGAGAGAGGAAGACACAGAATCCAAAGCAGGCCCAAGGCGCTGAGCTGACAGCATAGAGCCTGATGCCTGGCTCAAACTCAAGAACTGCGAGATCATGTTCTGTGCCGAAGTCAGATGCTTAACTGACTGAGCCACCAGGCGACCCACATAGTTACCTTTTTTTTGATGAGAATGCTTAAGGTTTAGTTACAAGTGTGTAATATAGTGTTTTTAAACATAGTCACCGTACTGTAGTTAAATCATCAGAGATTATTAATCTTACAACTGAGAGTTTTTACCCTGTTACTACATTTCCCTATTTTCCTCAGCCCCTGGCAACCATCATTCTAGTCTCTGTTTCTGTGAGTTTGGCTATTTAAAAAAAATTATTACTGTAATTTTTAGATTTCATATTGAAGTGATAAAATGCAGTATTTGTCTTTCTGTGTCTAGCTTATTGAACTTAACCTAATGTCCTCCAGGTTCATCCATGTTGTCAAGTGACAGGTTTTGTTTTTTTCCTTAAGTCTGAATAGCATTATACCGTGTGTGTGTGTGTGTGTGTGTGTGTGTGTGACATTTTCTTTATTGATATATCTGTCAGTGGATGTACTTAGGTTGTTTCCATACCTTGACTATTGTGAATAATATTGCTTTGAACATGGGAGTGTAGATACTTTTCAAGATAGAGATTTCATTTCCTTTATATATATATCCAGAAGTGGGAATGCTGGATCATATGGTAGTCCTAGTTTTGATTTTTTGAGTAGCCTCCACACTGTTTTCCATAATGGCTGTACAAATTTGCGTTCTCGCCAGCAGTTTACAAGAGTCCCTTTTCCTCACATCCTCACCAGCGTTTATCTCTTCTTTTTTTTTGATAATTGACATCTTAATAGGTGTGGCTTCTCTCACTATGGTTTTGATTTGTATTTCCCTGATCATTAGTGATTTTGAGAAACTTTTCTTGTACATACTGGGCATTAGTATGTTGAAAATGTCTGTATCCTTCAGCCAATATTTAATTGGGTTATTTGTTTTTTCGCTGTTGAGTTGTGAGTTCTTTGTATATTTTGGATACTAATCCCTTATCACACATGTAGTTTGTGAAAATCTCCTCCCATTCCATAGGTTGTCATTTCATTTGGTCGCTATTTTTTCCTCTGCGCTGAAGTTTTTAATTTTATATTAAATTTATAATTTTATATAAAATTTTTAATTTTACACTGATATATTTTGGTTTTTGTTACCTGTCAAATCCAAAAACCATTGCCAAGAACATTGTGAAGGTACTTTTCCCTTATGTTTTCTTCTAAGAGTTTTATGGTTTCAGTTCTTATATTTAAGTCTCTAATCCATTTTAATTAGATTTTTGTGTGTTGTGTAAGATAGAGGTCCAATTTAATTGTTTTTTACATGTGGATATTCAGTTTTCTCAGCACCATTTTTTGAAAAGAACTTTGTTTTCATTGTGCATTTCTGGCCCCTTTGTCAAAAATTAATTGACCATATATGTATTGGTTTATTTCTGGACTCTCTATTCTGTTGATCTACATGTCAGTTTTTATGCCATTAGCATACTGTTTTGATTATGATATTATAATATAAAGCTATGGTAATTCACTTGGTATTTTGTTGTTGTTTTTAAATGTTTATTTATTTATTTTTGAAAGGGAGAGAGAACAAGCATGAACTTCAATGCCAGTGACTATCAAACTTCAGTTTTATATTATCTGAAATATTTTTTTTTGTTTTTAATTAATTAACTAATTTATTTATTTGTTTTGAGAGAGAGAGAGAGAATGCATGAGTAGGTGAGAGGCAGAGAGAGAAGGCAAGAGAGAATCCCAAACAGGCTCTGCACTGTCACCACAAGCCTGACATTGGGCCCAATTCCACGAATTGTGTGAGATCATGTCCTAGGTCAAAATCAAAGTCAGACACTTAACCAACTGAGCCACCCAGGAGCCCATCACTTGGTATTTTTATGTAAGGTTTCTGAGATGTCGTTTTATATCATAAAAATTGTTCAAGATAATGATTGGTTTGCAGATTAATATTTCATTGCTTTAATTCCGTTGCATCTGTATTATTTCAAGATTTTCACTATTATAACAGCTTATGCACCAAAGTTTTTTGAACATTTATGATTGCCAACTTGGAGGAAATGTCCAAATTCTATAAATACCATGTACATGCCTCATTTTTCCATGGAAAAATTTTTTTCAATTTTTCCAATACAAATTCTTTTATTACTTTGTATTTTTAATTTTATATTTTTAATTTTTTAAATTTGAGTGTAGTTACACATAATGTTCCATTAGTTTTGGGTGTACAACATAGTGATTCAACAAGTTTATGCCTTATGCTGTGTTTGTCACAAGTGTAGCTATAATCACATCTGTCCAGATACATTGCTATCACAGTATCATTGACTATATTCCTTATGTTGTGTTTTTTGTTACCATGACTAATTCATTCCATTATTGGAAGCTTGTGTTCTATCTCCCACTGCCCTTCACTCATTTTACCCATTCTCCTACACCTGTCCCCTCTGGTCACCCTAAATTCTTTGCATTTATAGGTCTGATTCTGCTTTTTGCTTATTCAATTGTTGTTTGATGTTTTTGTTTGTTGTTAGATTTGACTTACAAGTGAAATTATATGGTATTTGTCTTTCTTAGTCTGACTTATTTCACTTAGCATAGTACCCTGTAGATCCATCCATGCTGCCACACGGCACAGTCTTATCCTTTTTACTGCTGCATAATATGCCTCTCTCTCTCTCTCTTTCTCTCTCTCTCTCTCTGTGTGTGTGTGTGTATGTGTGTGTCTGTAGATCACATCTTCCTTGCCCATTCATCTACTGATGGACCCTTAGGTTGATTTCATATCTTGGCTATTGTAAATAATGTAGCAATGAAGATAAGAATGTGTGTATATATATATATTTTATTTATTTAAATTAGTGTTTTCATTTTCTTTGGATAAATAATCCAATAGTAGAATTATTG
Organism: Paguma larvata; assembly: GCA_030068075.1. Classification (NCBI taxonomy): domain Eukaryota; kingdom Metazoa; phylum Chordata; class Mammalia; order Carnivora; family Viverridae; genus Paguma; species Paguma larvata. The sequence continues at coordinate 106,289,517 of CM057826.1, forward strand.
GATCATAGGTATTTCTATTTTTAATTTTTTGACGAACCTCCACACTGTTTTCCACGTTGGCTATTCCAGTTTACATGCCCACCAACAGTGTATGAGGGATTCATTTTTCTGTAATCCTTGGCAACACTTGTTATTTCTTATCTTTTTTAATTTTAATCATTCTAGTATGTGTAAAGTGCTATCGCATTGTGGCTTTGATTTGCATTTATTTGATAATTAATGATGTTGAGCATCTTTTCATTTATCTACTGGATACCTCTATGTCTTCTTTAGAAAAATAATTGTTCAGGTCCTCTGCCCATTTTTTAATTGGATTGTTTGGTGTTTTTTTTGGTGTTGAGTTGTATATGTTTATAAATTTTGGATATTAACCCTTTTTGGATACATCATTTGCAAATATCTTCTCCAATTCAACAGGTTGCCTGTTTGTTTTGTTGATGGTTTTCTTTGCTGTGCAAGGACTTTTTATTTTGATATGGTCCCAATAGTTTATTTTAGCTTTTGCTTCCCTGGCCTTAGGAGACATGGCTAGAAAAATATCGATACTGCTAATGTCAGAGAAATTATTGCCTGTGTTCTCTTGTAGGAGTTTTATGGCTCCAGGACTCACATTTAGGTCTTTAATCCATTTTGAGTTTATTTTTGTGTAGGGTATTAAAAGGTGGTACAGTTTTATTCTTTTACATGTATCTGTCCAATTTTCTCAATACCATTTATTGAAAAGACTGTCTTTTCCCCACTGTATAATCTTGACTTCTTTGTCATAGATTGATTGGGCATATAATTGCCAGTTTATTTCTGTGGTCTCTATTCTGTTCTCTTGATCTATGTGTCTATTTTTGTTCCAGTATCATACTATTTTGATTACTACAGCTTTATAGTTTATCTTGAAAATTGGGATTTTGATACCTCCAGCTTTGTTCTTCTGTTTCAAGATTTCTTTGGCTATTCAGAGTCTTTTGGGGTTCCATACAAATGTTAGTATTATTTTTCTACTTTTAATGAAAAGTGCTTTTGGTGTTTTGGAGGGATTGCATTGACTATAAATTACTTTGAAATTTTTTTAACGTTTACTAATATTTGAGAGAGAGAGAGGGAGACACAGAGAGAGAGAGAACGAATGGGGAAGGACAGAGAGATTGTGAGACACAGAGTCTGAAGCAGGCTCCAGGCTCTGAGCTGTCAACAAAGAGCCAGATGTGGGGCTCGAACTCAGGAACTGGAAGATCATGACCTGAGCCAAAATCAGACACCTAACCGACTGAGCCACCCAGGTGCCCCAAATCTTTGTGTTACTTTGGATATATTTTAACAGAAGACTTATTGAGTCAAACAATATATTCTTAAAGGATTAGTCTAACTAGATACTATGAATTCCAGATATCTGTTAAATACTTTTTATAGGAGGTCTAGATTAAACAAATATTTATTTCTATGCACCATTAAATTCCAGGTATTGTCCTATATATCATTCGCATACATGAACTTACTTACTGCAGATATTCACTAAACATAACTGTGAGAACTAAGAATCAAAGGGTTTGGGGCATGTTATATGTCATTCTTCTCAACCTTCAGTGATATCTTACCTGGTATTCTAGTAAAATGCATCTTGCGGCTGGGTCTTTGGGAATAAGGAGGAGTCCTTATTCAATATGTCAGTGCCGCAGTTTGGGCTAAAATATCTTTAGATCTGCCATTTCTAATAATAACAACGATTTCTCACTTTTTAGTCTTTCCTGCTTTTTCTCTACTACCTTACATGTGACTCTCCCAGCTGAACACATTCCTTCATGCTGAACACTGCTGAACTAACTGCCAAAGTATTTGTTCGTTAATCCTAAACCAGGATATTGGCTTCATATGTGAAGATAATTTTGGAGAAGGTGTCCTTTTTAGAAATGCCCAGTTCTTCTCAAACCTATGACAGTAATAGTCCTCATCTATTCCTCTCCTGTAGATAGGAGTAATAGTCCTGCTCTTCCTCTCCATCTTTAAATAAGGACTATAAAAACCTTCTAAAGAAATGAGCCTTCAATGAGGTCCAGATTTAGTATAACTGTTGAATGACTCTTCCTTTCCCTGAGCCTTGTTGCTAGTTCTTTTCATACTCTAAAATATGTAGTTTAAATTGTGCAAGTAGAACAGTGGGAAAATATTGCCGCTTTTGTAATTATCAATGAAAAAGATGCATTATATAATATTAAAAATGTTCATAATATTCCTTATAGTTTATAGTACTGTGAGCCATATAAATAATTTGATAAGCACTGGGCCTGCTCAGCCATTGTAATGTCTTGCCAAGAATTGATTGAGAACTGTGATATTGTGTTAGTAAATGCAGATTTCCAAGCTTACTGAAAATATATTCTGCAACATTAAGCATTGCTTTTATGATGAAATGAATGTTAAGTTTTTTTCCAGTTTCATCAAGTGAATGTTAATGAAGAAGTTAGTTGGCTCTATCAAGGTTATTATTCCTTTCCTTATGAAAAGTATGAATTAAACTTAAAAAGATAGTCTACTTCATTTTTATGGATTCAAAATTTTACAGAATATAAATATTTAACAAATAAATATTTTGATGCATTTAATTATCGAGATATAAAATATACTTGCAGTATTTTTCTTCTGTGTAACTAGGACGTGATTCTAAACCCTCTGTTTCTGATATAAACATGAGATTTTGAAGACATTTTTTAAAGACTTAAAAACATTTGTATTAAAGTAGCTACAAGAAGTACTGCCTATGATTATATGAGACCAGTGCTTATTTGGTGAATATTTTGAGAAGAAGCTTCACAAAGAAGATGGTGAAACATTAACCACCACCCTCCTTAACCTTTCCAAGGCGAAGTTATAAGTAAGAATAAATGACCAGGGAGCTCCTTTCTAAGGGGATGTATTAATTATCTACATCTCCATACCAAAACACCCCAAAACTTAGAGACTGAGAGGAACAATAATATTTTATTTTCTGTCATGATTTATGTGAGTCAGGAAATTGAACAGGGTAGAGTTTACATGACTAGACTCTTCTCTACAATGACTAAGGCTTCAGCTGAAAACTCTCAAGGTTCGTGACTGGAATAATCTGAAAGACCATTCGCTCACATGTGTGATGATTGATACGTAACTATGTAGTTTCTGTCTAAACATTCTTTTCCTTAAAAAATTTTTTTTAATCTATATTTTTGAGAGAGAGAGAGACAAAGTGCCAGTGGGGGATGGGCAGAGAGAGAGACACACACACACAGAATCCGAAGCAGGCTCCAGGCTCTGAGCTGTCAGCACAGAGCTCGAACTCACAAACCATAAGATCATGACCTGACCTGAAATCGGATGCTTCATGAACTGAGCCACCCAGGCGCCCTTAAGTATTCTTTTCCTAAGGGCTAGTTAGAGCTTCTTCACAGCATAGTAGCTCAGATCCAAGAGCAAGCAGAGAAAGAAAGACAGAGAGACAGACGGAGAGAGAAAAAGCAAGAGAGGGAGAGCACCTGTTAGAAGCAGTGTCTTTTTTATAATCTAACTTTGGAAATTATAGAGCATCACTTTGGCTGTGCTTCATTGGTTAGGTCAGTCACAAGCTACTTCTAGGATTTAAAGGGACAGAACATAGACTGCACCTTTCTGTGAGAGGAATGCCAGTCATAACATCTACTCATTCATCTTTGGATAATACAGTGTGCTTTGGGCAGGCGGGGATAATTTTAGCTAATTTTAGTTAGGGTTTCAGTGAGTGGGTTACAAACATTTAGGGCCAGAAATGGTGGGGTGGAGATGGAGGATGGAAGGATTTCGTGGACTTTGGATATAAAGTGGCACAGAGAGAAAGGAAGGGTGAGGAATCTGGTATTCAGAGATGAACTTTGAGGGAAGAATAACGATATTTAAAGGGGATATTTATGAAGCGTTTCTCTGTGATATGTGAGGTAAAATACTTTCTCCATATTCTTACAATCTCTTGAGAAGACGATAACCCAATGAGTTTTAGTGCTAGATTTGTTTTTTGAAAAGTTATAATAAGCTGCTGAACATGGCCTCACTGTAAAGATAGGGAGAAAGTGAAGGCTTGCTGAATCTAGGTTACATTTGCTTTCGGAAAGTTTTGCTCATAAATGTGGCTGCCATGGCCTGATGTTTGGTGATTTCCAAATGCCAGTAGAAAGACTTGTGCCAGTCACTGGGGACATTTTCATTAGCCAGCTCTGAAATCAGAAGTTAGAGATCGTGAATCTTTCACAAATTTGTTCAGTTATAGGAAATGACCTTTATCATAAGCTTATATCCTTGCAACATTTTTGTTTTTAAATGGCCTTTTTGGTATGAAGTGGTGGCAACAGGAGATGGTACTTGTGCTCTAGATTTTTAACTCTCTGTGCTTGGAAAAATAAAAAGTTATTGGCATCTACACTTTTTTTCCTAAAACACTTAACTGCCATTCTAAACTACATTGTGTTTGGTAGAAAGCATTTATTGATATTGAATACAAAAGGATAATATAAATTTATCTGAATGCATGAAAAAATTTCTTCACTTATAATGCCAAAGGATTATTCCCTAGTTGTTTTTTCTTCTGTCTACTAACAATAGGTATTACTAATGCTAAAGCTACATGAATATATAACGAGCCTAACATTATTTTTCTCATATTGGTTTGTTATGAAATTATGTAAATTGATAATTGTAATTGAACTTAGGCCTGGCACGTAGCGTGGACATAATAAATGTTGCTGTTGATGACATTGATAATGTATCCTTTGAAAGTGCTCTTCTGCTCTACCACCCAGTTTATGCCATTGGTTTAAGTATTTTGAGCCAGACTTGATAATGCTTTATTAAAACTGGATTAACTATTGTTTCTTAAATAATAACTAGTACAATTTTTTAAACTTATTTAATTTTAAATTACTTAGGAATGAAGCACAGAAATAAAAAAATATATCAATAATTAAATAAAACCAATGTATAGGAAAGCCGAACGATAATGACAGAATAAACTTTAACTAAATATAGGTCTTGATAGAGAGGGAAGGCTCTATCCACCTCATAGTCTAGACTCACACAATTAAGACAGAGGGCATTTTAGGTGGTATTGAGTTGATATGCTGAGCCTTGCTTCTTTAGTCAAACAGTGTGCCCTTTATCATGATTAGATATTAATCTACCTATTTATGCATCCATTCATTAATTTATTCAATCAACAGAAATTAAGTATCTGGGTTCCAGAGACAGAAGATATGTAAGATATTCACATCTAGTCCAAAAACATCTAGCATCCATTTCATAACAGTTATTAATATTGACTGAGGATAGAATTGTAAAATAAATTAAATCATTTATAAAATATAAATTTTCTTAATGAGTAGATATAACCAGATACAATTATAGCAGCTGGAATATCTCACTTCTATTTTATCCTCTATCCTTCCAAAACAGATGGGGCTAACTACTTAGCTAGATGAAGATACTGAACTATACACCTTGGTGCATAGTTGGTTGGTGGTCTTAGTTTAGAGATGCGTGGCTTTTACATGAAGATACTTTGATATCTGCAGAACAACCACAACAACCAAAAAGCAACAGAGAAGTATTAATTTAACATGAGTCATGAAAAAAAGCATCAAAAATGTCAAGATTTCTTAATACAGATAATATTTAGGGTAGATATCATTAACCAGTACTGTAATCCTTAGATCATTTAAAAAATATTACCCAAACTAGCTGTAACTATTATATTTGAAGTAGCCAGTACAAATAAAAACAGGTTTGAGTGCTTATGAGTCACATATAAACACCTAACATTTGTACTATCACCATGAAATGGTTTAAAGTTTAGATATCTTTACGTTTCTCCTCAAGGTAATATAAAGCAAGAAAACAAACAAAAAGCAGTAGTGTCTTATGCCATGCCTACAATAGATGAGAAATAATTATCAGGTAACATGAAAATTCCTGTAACTTATGTCTTTACAGAAACGAGTGTGCTAGATTTAGTGCATTGGTAATTCATGTCATCTCAAATATAAAACAGTGTATGACCTTCTACAGGAAATTTGTTTCTTAATGTTGAAAGTAACTTCTGTGTGCTCCACCTGATCATATTGTAAAGAATTGAACAAGAGAATCAGGCCCAGATGGTTATGGAGACAGCCTCATGGAATGGGATCCCTACTGGCATGTGATATGAACAGCACCTTATCATGTCTCATAGCTTGTCCAGATAGCTGGTAATTCCTGTATCATGTATGATGTCACATATCATGTAACACAACCCAAAAGTCTCTCAGACATTTGTACTTTCTCTCTTTCTCTCTGTCTTATACATACCCATTCATCATTCTTATGCTGCCCCAACCTTCTTCTGTCTGAGGGTATAAGTTTGAATCCTCTGCCACATACAAACAGTATAATCCTGGACAAGTTACTTAACCTTGTTTTGCTTCAGTTTCCTTATAATTAAGGTGAGGACCAATAATAGAATAATATTACCTACTTCATAGGGTGTCTTTGAGGTTGAAATGAGAAAATATTTGTAGGATGGTTGGCACACATTGTAAACACTCAATAAATGTAACCTATAGCCTGGTGAGAAAGTTGAGGTCCAGGGTAATCATGACATGCTCAAGGTCAGTAAGGTAGTTAGTGGCTAATCAGGACTGGAACCTATATAGTCATTCCCAACCCAGTGTTCTTTCCTTTACACTGAGCTATCCCATTAATTGGCAGCTAATGCTCTACTTCCTTGTGAAAATCTTTTGTATTTGTGTGTCTTGCCTCCCCAAGTAAATTTTAAGTGTCTTAAAAGCTAAAAGCATCGGTTAGTGACTTCATCAACTATAGGCTCCGATGGAGAGCTCTTGCTACTGGGGGCTCAGCGTTCATGTGATAATGATGATCTTTTAACATAATATCCCAAATGAAATTATTTGATTCATTTCATATTTCTTATTCCTTCTTCAGTAGTTCAATATATAAGAACAGCCAGCCATTACAAAGTTAGAATTGCACAATATACAAGCATCGCCTTCCTCTCTAATTCCCCAGAGAAGAACATGCAGTTTCCTACTAGATTTCTGCAATGTGAAGAAAATAATATAATTCATCTATGCTTTGGTTTCTCCATATATAGAATTTGTATACAGCATAATCACAAAAGAATTCCATTATAATCCAGCATATTGTTATGTAAATTCAGCCAAAACTCGGGCCACAATATGATCCCAGGAATATAACAAGTATCCATAGGGAAAACCTGGTAGCACATCTCAAGAGTGGGGATTATTTTTAGCACTGAATAACAACTTTTTATAAAGAACTTCACTCACAATGCTTCGTAGCATTATTAACTACACTCACTAGTCTATTTGAGGTATATTTTATACATCTCTCTGGGAGTGTACTAGAATACTAAATAGTACAAATTACCACTTTGATTACCTTTGGATTTACTGCTAGGTGTCAACCATATCCTTGAAAATCAGTTGCCAAAAGCAGCTTCCTTATGACTTTGAAAGGCCAAAATACTGTTTTATCGGTATCTGCATTTCACATTTCAAGAATTCATAAGCGTTCAGCAGCAAGAATGCACATTGTACAATTTTTAGTTTTCTCTTGAGCCTCAGGATATAGTTAATACCCACAGTGCTAGTAACTCACTTACAGGACCAGATGGACCCGTTTGTCCTTCTATAGACCTATAGTACTGGCACCTGTTTTCTGGCCTTAAGAGCTTTCCCAGCTCTCTACTCCTAAGCTGCATAAGCAGGAATTCATTTTCTGTTTAAGTGTGGATCAGGAAGGGTATGGCAGGTTAAGAGAGCAGGAGAAAACCTGCCAAGCCCTGCCTTCCTAGAAATAGCAGGAAGTTACTTGGAAGACGACAAAGTGTTCTCTGTAGGAAACTGCTGGGAGAAATGCATTTATATTGTATTATGAAGAGGGAACTTCAAGATGACTCGAAAATAGCCACTTGTAATAACATAACAACCAATTTCAGACTTTGCTGGCATGTGACGCTCCTCTAGGAATTCTTGGTTTCCAACTCGATCTCATTAGCCACAAATAGAATCTACTAAGCTTTACCAGGAGTCTGGCATTTTGTTTGAGAATCAAAACTTTTCTGCTTGAAAACTAGGGCAAAACTCAGTTATATTTCAACAGGGATATGAGAGAAAGAACACACAAGGAAAGTTTTTGTATTATAAATGTGTAAGACATAAAGGTTTGAAGAGGAGAGACTTCCCCATGAGCCAGAATATCAGAATGTAACACACAACTGAAGAGAATCCAGTCTACTCAATGTAGCAATGAGTTATGGACTCTTTAGAATACATACTGTGATAACTCACTAATTTACATAAGAACCCCTAATATGTAGATGGTATTTCACCAGTTAGAGAATGCTTTCCATGAGTCATTTTTCACATTAGGTGACTTCGGGCAAGTGAAGGTCTGGGTCTGATAATCATTGGTCAAAATCAGCTCATCATTATAGTAGACTGACAAATGCTAAGGAAGTTATAACTAGATGCAAATGGCTTACATGTTTGAGTAATTTTCTTTAAATAAATTTAATGAAGACAGGTGTCTGTCTTCAGTTGTATAGCATGTCAGAAATGCAAGATACCTCAGAAAACCTCTTGGCCCAACATTCTGACTAGTATAAGATTAATCTTGATAATTGTTTGGCTATTCTGTAATTCCTTGTTTACCTAGGGCACAGTGATTTGAACTCCTTTATTTCCTGGGAAGCAAGAAGATAATTCTTGACATTGTTGTAATAATTCCTAAATATGAGAAGTTGTGGGGTATGAGTTCTAATTTTAAATAATTCATTATTGCTGCCATGGTTAGTTAGATTGCTTACCCAAGATGGTGCCTCTTTCCTTACCTGTGAGTTGAGGCTAGTGGAAGAGGCAGCTTATCTGAGCCTCAGCACTTGAATGGCAGAGAGAGATAAATTGGCCAGAATGAGCCCTATTAACCAGAATGTTGCCCCCTTATGCCCACTTTGGGACCATGTACAGTGTGAAAGGCAGCTCAGAAACGGGTCAGTTTGTTCAGAAGACCACACATTAAGATCTGTGAGCTATTCCTAATTTTCACTTGAAAAGAGAGGTGGCTGTTTTGTGAGTCCATCAATGTCAGCTGTGAATTTTGCAGTAATTTAGCTCAGTGGTCTAACCGCTGCTCTCTGCTGACTGCTCAGGGTTATTGGTGCCACACAATCACCCACAAAGAATTCATCTGAGGAGGTAGTCTCGCCAAACCAGCCTTGGGTCATTCCTTTAAGTGGGCATGAATAAAAGGGGCTTCTGTTTTTAATAAAGCATACCAAGAGTCTGTCCAATGCCTGGAAATGATTTATTACAGCAATGCTCACTGCTACTTAATCACCTGCCCTCCTCCTCACTTTATTGGCATCAGGATTTTGGACATGGTTCCCATATGGAATATGCTTCCCTTTTAGTTTTATCCAAGTCACATCATAGCCTATAGTATGCAAATTATAGGAGAATGAGAGCAAAAATTGTATAGAGATAACTGGAGTAGGAAGAGAAACAGGAAGGTGATTTTACCTGTTCAATTTTAACTGAATAGAAAATATTCATATCTTTATCTTACTGCCCAGGAATGGAATTTCCTAGGATTAGAGCATATCCCAGGTCTTCATTGGATCCTGCCTCTCTTAAGCTTGGTCTCTCTGGAAAATAGCAGAAATGCCAAACAATAATTCAAGCTCCATAATAAAAGGCTAGGCTGAGATCCAAAGTGTTTTCAATACTTTTCTAGTAGATTTTTTAGTAATTTTTCATGAAAGGCATTTGATTCAAATGTTATTATTTCATCTTTTAATATTTTAGTCAACAGTAAATGATATTCTTTTCTGATACACTTCTGTCAAAGTGGTAGAAGAGTTAGTGGCAAATTGCCATTTTAGCCATTTATTCTGCTCCAGTAATGCAGTGTTGAATACATAGAAAATGGGGGAAAGTAACTAAACTTCTATACACTTTCAAAAGAAGCCACAGAAAAACCTGGCAAAGTAATAATAATAAAATTATATTGCTTCTCAATCAATTGATATATTTGATAATATTCTAGATTTAACATTTTGCACTTTTTTTTTACTACAGACTATCAGGCACATACACTACCCCGTAACCCTAACCTTTAACCCTACCCCCTAACCATAACCGTAATCATAACCACAGCATAATTCTGGAGTTTTATTCTCTAGAGAAGTCTCTTATCTGCAAATTACCAGGTATATACCCTAATACTAACCCTAACTCTATATCTGAGAAAGTGGCTTCCTGAAAATATGATAATAAAAGCTGAGAGGCAGCCTAGTTATCCTGCAGAAGACCCCACCATTTAAGAATTGATAGTATTTCTGAAAAGAGGTGTGAAGGTAGAGATACACCTAGAAGAACCAGCTGAATATCTAAAGAGTACTTAGACCCCAAATACCCTCCTTGCTTCAGCTCATTAAATGGATGCCATATCTATTCTCACCCCAGGAGATATCTGGGATTTTATTTGTTTGTTTTTAAGTTTTTATTTAAATTCCACTTAGCATACGGTGTAATACTAGTTTCAGATGTACGATAGAGTGACTCAACACTTCCATAAATCACCCAGTGCTCATTAAGACAGGTGTCCTCCTTAATCCTCATCACCTATTTAACCCATCCCCCCCATCTCCCTTCTGGTAACAATTTGTTTTCTGTATTTAAGAGTCTGTTTCTTGGTTCCTCTCTCTCTCTTTCTCTCTCTCTCTCTCTCTTACTTTCTCTCTCTCTCTCTTTCCCTTTGTTCATTTGTTTTGCTTCTTAGATTCCTATATGAGTGAAATCATATGGTAGTTGTCTTTCTCTGAATAACTTATTTTACTTAGCGTATTATTCTCTAACTACATCCCTGCCACTGCAACTTACACTTTAACATTTTAATAGATCAAAGTGTATATGTTAAAACATAACCTCGCAATCTAGGATGATTATTTATATTTTATGTAGTCCACATTTTGTAGGATTTTATGTCAAACACATCTAGGTTTAAAGAAGACTGCCAAGAGAAGAAGGTTAAGGTGGAGGGAAAGAGGAAGAGAGGAAGGAAAGAAAAGAAAGGGATGGAGGGATAGGAGGAAGAATGATATGTAGGAGGAAAAAGGAAGATGGCAGGGAGGAGGGAGATATACCTCAAGTCCATGAACAGTTATCTTACCAATTGTACTGAAGACTATCTTTATCTCCATTGATTAATGAAGGAATTGCAAGGTTTATCAAACAGAAAATATACCTAATATAATCCTAATACAAGAATTTCCTAAAACTAAAATGTATTAGAAACTGGAAAAAGTAGGAAAGAGGGTTTGTAAAATCTATTCAAAGTGATTTAAAAAGAGCTCAGATATGGAATCTGTTAAAATGAGAAGGTGAACACATGGCTCTTTGTAATCTTATATACATTACTGTATTAAGTTAACACTTCTCTAGTTTCCCCTGAGGCCAGCCAGGTTCCTTGGGAGAAAGGTATATGTTCCCTGGACACTTTCAGGGTCTGTCTTGGGTATGCCCATGGGTACAGGTTTAAAAGTTTCTTCTACAGATATGTCAGCATATTAATGCATTATTTGGCTCCAGGTTGCCTTCCCTCCCTGCATTTCCTCATTTGCCATTCATCTTCTTACTTCCCTTAGTCCACCATAATAGTCCCTAGGGTACAGCGTAAGTGCTTCTAGCTATTCTAACTGCACATTTGTTTTTACTGTACAATTAAGGTATTTGGCTATTATAAAATGATAATGCTTAGAATTCTGCAACGTCATTCCTTCGGGGTGTGGGGTATTCAGAACACCTGAGAAAATATCAGAGTTCAAATTTCATGTGGGCTGGACCATATTTTGTGTGTGTGTGCTGCACGCATGAGCCGGCTGTGCTCCTCAGATAAATCATGGCTGACTGAGTGATGGCTGGCACTGCAGAGCATTTCACAGACAAGAAGTGATAGGCAAGGAGGACTCCTTAGATGAATCCCAAAAAAGAAAAGAAGCTTGCCATAGGGCGGAGGCCAAATGGCCCAAACAGGACAAAAATGATTGGAGCCTGGGCTGTATAAGTGAAGGTTCTCCTCCGTAAATGCCACACTGTGTCTTAAAAATAAACTAAAAGCGATATTCAATAGAGAAAATGGGTGAGCGGTAACAGCAAAGCTTTCAGGAGGCAGGAAGGAGAAGTCTGTGTTGCTAACATCTCTGGGTTTGAGTTACTAATGTCATTGTTGGCAGAATAGCCTAAAGGTTAAGAGCTACTGTATTTGGTCTAGAGCTAAATAGGCCCAAGCTTGAATCTTGGGTCTACCACTCACTAAGTTCCTCATCTGGGACAAACCACTTACCTCTCAGAATCTCAGTACTCTCATCTGTAAAAAAAAAAAGGTAATAATCATTCTTACCCACAGAAAACTATACCTCTTTTTTTCTGTACATTCAACTTCTTTCTCTCAATTAGATCCTTTCCATGAGAATCAAAATATATTCAGTTATTGTCTGTGTTTAAAACAAAGAAACAGGGGCGCCTGGGTGGCTCAGTCGGTTGGGCGTCCGACTTCGGCTCAGGTCATGATCTCGCAGTCTGTGAGTTTGAGCCCCGCGTCGGGCTCTGTGCTGACAGCTCAGAGCCTGGAGCCTGCTTCAGATTCTATGTCTCCCTCTCTCTCTGCTCCTTCCCCATTCATGCTCTGTGTCTCTCTGTCTCAAAAATAAATAAACATTTTAAAAAAATAAATAAAAAAAAATAAAACAAAGAAACAACAACAAAGCAAAACAAGTTTTGCTTTTACTCAGTTATTCCTCTTTGTTAGAGTTTCTCTTGATACTGTGGGCTGGGAGTTCATTATTGCGAGCTGTTCAGTGCATAGTAGGATGTTTAGCAGCATCTCGGGCTCTTCCCATAAATATGTACCCTTTCCATTTGTGACAGTCAAAAATGTCTCCAGACGTGGCCAAAAGTCCCATATGGAGCAAAATCTCCACCAGTTGAGAACCACTGCTCTCATGACTGACCATCTCCTCTGCTCTGCAAAACTTCTTCTCACAGTTCTGCCTCTTCCCCTTTGCTCTGCATCCTTACTTTCTCATCACTCCTGAGTCTTTTATGCTTTATCTCTTGTCTCCATTTCATTAAGAAAATGGTTCTTGTTCAGATGAACAGTAGTTTCAATACCTTTAAATACAATGAACTTTTCAATCCTTCTTTTGATCTCTCAGCAGAATTCACTGCTTTTAGCATCATGTCTTTGGAATGATATCTTCTCCTGGCCCTTCTAGCACCACTCTCTCTTGCTCTAATCTGTGACATCTGGAACACCTGGGATAGCTGGGTGCTCTAACTCCATGTGGAATCACCATTCTCCAGAGAATAGTTCAGGCCTGTTCAAATGGGGTTAAGAAGGTTCCCAGCATCAAGAAAGGGCAAGCCCCACAGAGCAAGCAATTTTCAAGATTCTGCTTATATCATGTTTGTTAGTAATGTCTAGGCCAATGCCCAGAGCCAGTATGAGAGGGGTCTATCCAAGACAGACATGGAGGGAGGAGATAGACTTCTGGCATGACATTGACCTGTTCCCCAGTGAAACTAGTGAAAACTATTCAAAACTTCTAAAGTCACTGCAAACAGTCCTAAGGACAAATAGCAAATGAAGAAACATCTAAACAAAGACACCTATAAGAATTCAGCAAGAAAGGTGAAAATCTGTGGCATCTGAACTCAGGCCTCTTTTCTGATCCCCATGTCAGTTGGGTTAGTGGAGGCACCATTTTACAGACCAGTATAGTCAAGAAGACAGCACCCCCTCTCCTCAAAGCTCCCAGCCACAGAGCTTTCTTTCTGGTAGGAGTAGGACTTCAAGGTTTCAGTGTTCTTCCCCCAGTTACCTGTTGCTGTCTAAGCCTTGGGGGGAGTGCTTTCAAGATTTAGGGTGCTCCCTTTTCCAATCTACCCCCAATTGTAGAATGGAGATGCTACTGGGACACAGTATGCTATAATGCTGAAGTCCTCATTACTTTTGTCTGGGCTCCTTAGGCAGTGATTCCACACCAGCAGAGATGAGTCTAGAGAACCTCAGGTTACCACTCACCAGCTCAGCTCTGAGAGTGGGAATGTCAGTCACTCAGAGAGAAAATTTGACATTGCCTCCAGCCCTGTCTCCAGAGCCCGGGTTTAGAGATTTTGCCTCAGAGGAGAAGCAGTTCATACAACAAATAGTTCTTAATCTCTTCCCAAAGGAACTTACTTCATTTGCAATAGCACATGAAGGAGTTCAAGCCTAAGAATGTTCTCAAGAACAGTGGAGGGTGTGGTGAAAGGCTTTGGGGAAGAGAGTGAAGACACAGCTAAATTGCAGACTACATTTTAGGAGAGAACCACTGCTGGGGACAGAACAGATGTCCAACATTGACCTTAGAAATGATTCCTTCAAAGAAGCTGCTAGTTGGTTGTATTCGTTTGTAGAACAATTCATGTCCCATGTCCTCTCTTTATGTCTACCACCTGCACTCTCATCTTTTATCGTCTCTTACCTGCACTACTGCAAATTTCTAATGGGTTCCCAAATTAGGATACCCTCCTAACTGGTATACAATCCAGTTTCTAGAATGTAGCCAGAAAAACCCTTTGAATTTCAGTCTCATCTGGTTGTGTGTTCCTCCATTATAGACACCATGGGAAAGAAACCTGTACCTCCAGTGATGTTTGAGTTCATGCTCACAGTCTCTGAGGACTCGTTTCCTGCCTGTGTCTGTTAGTTCCTGCAGCACTCTGTTAAATCTCAGCCCATCCGACCCCAAGCACACACTCTCCCTGATGCATCTTTCAAATTTTGTGCTAGATGGGTGCCTCTAGAGGGACTTATCCTTCATAAAATGTCTCTTGGTTCTTTGTTCCGTCTGTGTTATGGACTTCCTTCCAGAGAGCTGTCCTTTGCTCCTTAGTTTGGTTGAACTCCCCACCTGTTTGAGTAATAAATCTGTCTTTGATCATACCAAAGGATTAGTACTATGAGTTTTGATTATGGACCTTAACCTTGGCAAAGCACTTCATCATGTCATAGTGAGGTTGCAATGACACTCCTCTCACTCTGCATCTCACTAGTTTCTTTGCTTTTCATTAGTTATGTTCCCTAGTGCCTGAAGACACACATACATGCTGTATCCTCTGCCTGAGATGCTCTTCTCCCTCCTCACTCCTGCCAGTCTTTCTTAGTTTGCCCTCAATTATCTGCATAACTCAGCTTGAAAATCACTTTCTCACAAAGACTTTCCCTGACACCTCACTGCAATCCTACCAGCTAGGTCAGTTCTACTTCTTTCTCCATGGCACTGTTTTTGTTTTAAACTTTATATTTTATTCATGTAATTATTTGATTGACATTTATCTCTTTTACTAGGTTATGATCACCGTAAGGCCAGTGACTATATATGTTTTGTTCACCATTGTATCTTCAGTGCCTAAACCATTGCCTGACTTATAAGTACTCATAAATTGTTCAGTATGGGATACATGAAGGCTCTTAGTAATATGATACATATAATCTCAAAACAAGAGTATACTGTATTAGTTAGAATAAATGAGGTTCTACTGTAATAACACGCAGTCTCCATTACCTTCCTATCCTCCCTCCCCACAAAGCCACATATACTCACAACTTGTAGAGGCTTAAAATTACAAAGGTTTATATCTCACTCCTGCTGAATTCCCACTGTGCTTTATCAGGATACTCTGTTCCATCTCCAGGCTGATAGAGGTTACCATCTGGAACATTGTCTATTTCAGGGACAAGGAAAAGAGAAAAAAGACTGGTTTCACTCTAGTGATTAAGTACTTTACTAAGGAAGTGACATGCTTTATCTCTATATACAATCCATTAATCAGAACTAGTCTTGGGGTCCTGCCCATCTGTAAAGAAGGCAGGCAAATGTAATTCTTTCATGCCCTGAGAAAGAAAGAAGAATCAGATGCGTGTGACCATGGAAAGTCTCCCAATTGGCATATTAGCGTAGAGCTGTCTGTGTTAAAGTTCAGCTTGAATTTGAAGGAATGGTAAAAAATTCATGAGCATGTAGTTCAACTGGGCTAAAGGATGAGATTTGGATAGTCTGGGTGAAAAGTCATTTCCAGTAGAGGAAATACCAGGAACATAATTAGAAAGTATGTATAAGCATGTGTCTGAGTCACAGTGAAGAGTGATTCACCTTGCTGAAATGGAGAGCAGGTGTTGAGGGACCATGGGAGATAGATTGGAGTGACAGAGTTGTCCATTAGCATATCCACACTCCTCTCAACTATTTTGGCCTCGATGTAGAGATATCCTCAGTGTGAGGAATTCAGTGCATAACTTCAGATTTGTCAGTCATCTTGACCTGGTGGCACGTTCTTCATTTCTAGAATTCCAGATTTACAACTTCATTTTTTCCAAGGCTGTTTTTGGTGGGGACAGTAGTCCAGAAAGACCAAGACCTGACCTACTCCCTCTTTTAGGCCCTCTTTCAATTCACGACCAGAGAAACACCAGTGTTCTGCCAGCTTGTGAGCTGAATGTCTTTAATCTCACCTATAATTGGCACTTAGAGGGGCTTAAACTGAATGCAGAGACCCTTAACAATGATATAAAGTGAAGGCTAGTGTGGAATAATAGGTTTTATGGAAACTTGGATACAGTTGAAGGATATCATTCAATAAATCTGTCCCTAGAAGCTAGTAGCACTCAGTCAATACAAATTAACCTATTTTCTCTCCCCTTACTTTTGTTAGTTGTACTAACTTTGGGAAAGAAAAAGAAAAGCCATACCAGTAGAGTTCTAATAACAGGAAACAGATATTAAGGGGGAATTATATTTACATAAAAGTATTTGTTAAAAATCACAATAAAATATTGACTACGAAGCAGCCATTAATGGAGAGAGCTGTGCCATGCTTAATATGCTCTCTGTTCATTGATCCTTAGAGGGAGCATAGTATAGTGGCTGAATGTGGTCTCTAGAGCCAGCTGCCAAGATTTAAATTGAAACTCTGCCATTCACCACTGGGTGATCTTGAGAAATTCATTTAATCATGCTCATATAGCAATTCCTTACTGCTACAGACTAATTATATCCCTGAAAAATTCATTATGTTGAAGCCCTAATGTCCAATGTGTTTGGAGATAGGACTTTTTGGAGGTAATTAAGAATAAATGGAAACATAAGGGTAAGGTCCTAATCTGATAGGATTGGTGGCCTCAGAAGAAGAAGAAGAAGAGGAGTGCTCTTTTTCCTTATGTGCACTAATCCAAGCACACAGCAAAATGGCAGCCCTTTGTAAACGGGAAGAGAGTTCTCCCCAGTATCTAACCATACTGGCACCCTGATCTCAGGCTTTCAGCTTCCAAAACTGGAGAAAATAAATTTTTGTTGTTTAAACCACTCATTCTATGGTATTTTGTTATGGCAGCCTGAGCTTATTACTACACTCACCTATAAAACAAGGTCAATAATCATTCCTATCTGATAGTGTACTTGTGAGGATTAGATGTATTAATATATGCTGAGCTCTTAAATGATGTTTGGTATATAGTAGGTACTTACTAGACATTAGCTATTATTATTTATATTATTTCTTTCCCTAACCCCTCATTTGATTGTATATCATACTGAAGAATTCTACTTTTCCAGTCAGATAGATCTCAGTTCTGTCTCTTAGAAGCTATATGACCTTGTTCAAGTTACTAAGTTCTCTGAACCTCAGTTTGCATATCTGTAAATGGGGATAATTATAGTGCTGCCTACCTCTTAGAGTTGTTGTGAGCATTAAAGGGCACGTGCATGTAGTGTATCTGGCACTTGGTGAGGATTCCATACATGCCATTTACTGTCCTTATTAGAGGTTTGCAGGGCTTCCTCTTTTGCATTGTTTAAGTAAGAAAGTGTTCTTTCCAGAAATCCTTATACTCTCTGGAGGAACAAGTAGAAGTTTGTCCTCAGACTTGGAACTCTAAGAATTTCCTTCTCTAAATCATTCTTTTTTTTTTTTAATTTTATTAACGTTTTAATTTTATTATTATTATTTTTTTTGAGAGACATAGAGACAGAGCGTGAGCAGGGGAAGGGCAGAGAAAGAGGGAGATACAGAATCTGAAGCAGGCTCCAGGCTCTGAGCCATCAGCACAGAGCCCGATGCGGGGCTCGAACTCACAGACCATGAGATCATGACCTGAGCTGAAGTCGACAGCTCAACTGACTGAGCCACCCAGGCGCCCCAACATCATTCTTACCTATATTTTGTCACTGTGCTTTGTGCATTTTTCCTTTACTGTAATATATGCCCTTAATGTCCCTCTTTCCATCATGATGTCACTGTTAACATTACAGACACTTTTTTTTTTAAGTTTATTTATTTGTTTTGAGAGAGAGAGCAGAGAGGGCACAGAGAGACTGGGAGAGAGAGAATCACAAGTAGGCTCTTCGCTGTCAGTGCAGAGCCCTCTGCTGGGCTCAGTCCCACCCAAGGACCCAAACTGTGTGAGATCATGACCTGAGCCAAAATCAACAGTCAGATGTTAAACTGACTGAGCCGACCTGGCACCACTACATTTCAGTTTCTGAAGAGCAGGGACCATAAACTCTAAGTTTGATTTATTTAAGCTAACAGAACCATAGTACTAGAGTGAGATTTTCTCACAGCTATTTAGTGATGGACTTGAAAACTAAAAACTAGGCTTACAGCCTGGTTGCTATCTCACAGTGTGAAGTAAGGAATTCATACATGCATTGTTGAACATAGTGGTCTTGTATATCCTAAGCTGATGCGTAGACAGAACTGTATTATGCACAGCACGGCTTCTCAAACTTTAATGATTGAATCATCTGAGCAGGATGTTGAAATGCAGGTTCTGACTCAGGAGGTCTAGGATGGGACCTGGAATTCTGCATTTTTAACAAGTTCCCAGATGATTCTGAGACTGCTAGTCTTCAGATCATTTTTTGAGTACAAAGGATGTAGATGCTTTTAGCAATAGTGACTTTGAAGTTTTTTTGCTGTTTTTTGTTTTGCTTGTGAGTCCATTTTTTTTATTCACTCAAATATACTCTGAATGCAAAACTTTTTTTTTTTAAATACTGATGGGAAAAAATTAACACATTTTAAATTTAAATGTTTCAGTTTCTTTCTCCATATGTTGTGTATTCCTAAATCATTCACAGTAGTTTTATTTTCTAGCCCTTTTCCATCAGATGGGAAAGTAGTGTTCTCCCAAGTTCATTTATTTCTCAGTATCTATCCTACGTAACCTATTAAATCGTCTCATCCTTCCTGAAAAGCTCTCCTTGTTTTCTGACCTGTACTTCCTTCTGTTTCCAGTTCTCACCCCGTAAGTCAGGCCTGCGTCCTGTTTTTCAGCATCTCCTCATCTCTCTGACACTGTTTGTGGGAACCTGCATCCAGTGTCACTCATCATTTCAGGCCTTGGGAATCACTTGGGTGTGATTTGGAATCACTAGTGATTCCCAAGGCCTGAAGTAATAATTTTATCTGTAGGTCAGTCTCTTTTATACTGAAGGCTTATCTAAGTGTTAATCATGCATGATCCATGGTTTCTATATTTATGACTTGCCACTCTTCCAACTCAACATGGTGAAAACCAAAGTCCTCCTACTTCTTATCTCTAGACTGCAGGCCATCTGCCAACCATACCAGGTTATTTTACTCCCTGTATCAAAACTTCTAGTAACCTGTCGTTCACTGTGGCATAAATCTCTAACTCCTTATTCTGACATTGAAACCCTGCTCTCTCTAACTTCAACCTTTTTTTTTTCTACACATGTCTTCCATTGCTTTGAAGTATGTGCCACTTTGGCTCTGAACTGAAAGCCCTTACACTGATTCCTGCATGTCAAAATGCTTTGTACGTACGTATATGCTATGTATCTCTCAAGGCCTACTTTTGTGGTATGTTCCCTGTCCCCTTACTTGAAAGGAATTCCTCCTCTGGACTGCTACATGTTTAAGCACCACTAGGTGACACTTCACACTATGCTTTGTATTATATCTAATCAAGTGTCTGCCATCTAAATGTCCCCAGTCCTCCAACTCTCTGGCGTCCCTGCTTTCTTTAACATCCAAAGACTATGGCTTAAACCCCATCCCCTGGAATGACAGAATCTGACTTCCCTCTTTCCTCTTAGGCTCATATTTCTCTGCTACAGTTAGGGAAGTGAGAGTTGACACATATCAGTTCCAAATCATTTTGCTCCAAAAGCCACCTCTCTTCACTTACCTGGCCCCAGACAGCTGCTTCTAGCTCTGCCCGAGGCCTCGGCTTTTTTCCTGTCGGTCACTATCTGGAGCTGCAGGACTCCACCTCTTCTCTATTATTACTCAAAGCCACCACTAACAGTAGGTTATTGCCGGTAATAGACTTTCACTGAAAGTTTTAGGGTAATGCAGGCTAATTATAGCACAAGTAGAAGTCAACTGTAATTTGAATGCCAGAATCAGAGTTTGTAGACATTTATCAGATACTCCGTAACCACGTCCATTCCCTTGGGGCTCCCCATCTTCAGGCTTTCCCTCTTCCACCTCTTTAAAAATAAACCCTTGCAAAATGCCAGAGTTCAAATACTGTTACCTATTATGCAGAATGCTTCACCATTTTCTTCAAGTTTGTTTATTTACTTCGAGAGAGTGTGTGGGTGTGGGGGAGGGGCAGGCGGGGGGCGGGGGTGGGGAGAGACAATCCCAAGCAGCCTCTGCATTGTCAGCACAGAGTCCATTGCAGGGCTCCATCTCAGGTATCCTGAGATCATGACCTGAGCCAAAGTGAGAGGCTTAACTGACTGAGCCACCCAGGCGCCGCTCACCATTTCTTTTGTTGTTGTTTAAACCTTGACTGTCTAGGTTAAACATACAACGGCCTCTCCTTCCATAATTGAATTAGTTTTTATGTGTTTTCCTAAGCTTGAGAGCCATTTTGTCCCTCAGCAGAATTCTGCAGTCCTGAAGTTGTTTTGAAGGTCAACCAGCTTAAAGTAAACTTGATTTTTGTAACCACAGAAGTATGAGATAGGCAAAATCTTATCCACCTATTTTTATATGTACCTCATGTGTTTTCATCTAGGTCACAAAAATATTTGGGAGAGACCATGTAACCCAATCATTTTAGTATCATAATTTTGGAAAAAAAGGAGTTCAAACCTTAATCCATCATATATGAGGTTTGTGACTTTAGGAAAGCAGTTTCCTTGGGGAATCTCAGCCACTGGCCCCACAAAATAAGTGTAATAAAATCTACCTCATGTAAATGTGAGCATTTAGAAAAATTCTGTGAAGTAATTTATTTAGAGTCATGGCACGTAGTAGGAGCCCTGCTCTCAGTACAAGGTTAAAATGTTGGAGTACACAAAGGTTACTCCAGTGAGCATTATTAAACTTTTAGTTGGGTACAATGTTTATTGCAGGATCCCCAAACCCACTTGATACCATGATTTTCCTTCCTGAATATCATCATATCTACTCTGGAGTCAGTTCCATAGAGTTCCACCTTTAATTGAAGAGATAGAAAAACAAGACTTTAAAATTCTCAGTGTTAAGAGTAAATGGCACATTAGTTTAGAGATAATATCAGTAATTATGGAAGAATCTTTTAAGATTGTAATGTTTTCCTCTGCCTTAGTGCTAGCAATCAAAACCACTGAATTAATTTGATCAGGGTCAGGACTTTGAATGTGAGGAAAATGACTCGAATTTGAGGCATTATGTGTACAGTGCAAGATGTTTCAGATACAGATTCTGTGAATCTTATTTAAGAACAATGGTGTAGGGGACCAGATAACCACCTTCAAATCTCTGAGTCCTATGAAGTTTGGGAAGTTTGGGAAGTTTGGGAAGTTTGGGAAGGACTCCAGAATTCTAATGCTGCCCCAGAAAGAGGAGACCTCATAGTGTCTAGAAGGGATAGCCATTCTTTGGAACTGAGAGATGGGTGGTGGAAATTGGAATGTAGAAATTTCCATTATGCCCTGGAACTACACAAAACCCGTCTGCAGGAAGTGCTCAGTAGAGGTTTCCACATTTTGTTCACTAATCTCTCTAGCTGAATGCTTTTTCTTCCATGGTATAAAATTTCTCTGTCTTTCGAAGCCCAGTGCAGAAGCAACTTGGTACATGTACAACCTTTCCAGATAGCCCCCAGTTATAATAAATCATCATTTCCTTCTTTATATTCCTAGAGCATAAAAACTCTTATCACAGTCTTTGGTTACTCATGTTGGTGGGAGGCCAGTATAGTTTAGCATCTTAAAGCTCAAACTCGAAAGTCAGATTTCCCCTTACAAGCTGTTTGCCCCTGGTCAGGTTTCTTACCCCCTCTCTGCATCAATTTCCTCATCTATAAAATAGGGATATTTAATATAACTATGTCATGATTTTTGTTAGAGTTAAAGGTGATGATGCATATAGAGCTCTTAGATAGGACGTACTATTCAGGAAATTGCCGGTAAATGTTAGCCTTCACTATTATTCCTTGTCGATTCTTCCTGTCACTTTAGGAAGCTCTTTGATAGTGGTTACCAGAACACGTTTATTTTGTTGTTGTTATTATGGTCAGTGACCAACAAATTATCTGTTGAACTTTATTTTTTATGGTTTTGGGTTAAAAAATCGTGTTTTCTATTTATAGTGTCATGAAAGTCATAATGCCTATGCTTCTAATGCATGGCTTCTGTGAATGTGATGGTTGCTAAAAGTAAAATAGCTTTTCAAAGTACAATTTACAATGTGTCGCAGAATCAGAGAAGCATGTGGGACAAATTACTTAATGTACAGATATTTCTGTAACTTTTATTGTACTTTTTTTATATAACAAAAGGAGGCTAAATAAACATTTTTACAAAACCTATGGAAATTATCATAAGCATATTTTGAACTTTAAAATTTCCATATATCGAGTTTACCTTGCATAAGCATGTCAGTAGGCAAAATGGGAAAGGTAATATTTTGTATAATTCTCCCTTCTCAAGAAGTGTTATCTAGATTAAAATCTATTTCCCCGGGAATGTCTCATTTGTAAATGGCTAAGTACATATGGAACACTTTACCTCAAATGCAGTTTTTTTTGTTTTGTTTTCTTTGAAAGCTTTAATAAAAGGAGGACAAGATTAAGAGTTCCTGAAATGTTAGAAGCCTGTCACATTTGTTTTGGCAATCACTAAGCTCCAAAATAAAGTTTTTTTTTTCTTTTAATTGTTTTTTCTTGCCTGAAACCTAAAACTGCCAGTATTTTAACATACAAGATGAAAGTTTGTTTAGTCATATTTCTGCACCTTGTTCAAAACAGTCATTTCTTTCTGTGAATGTAAGTGAAATTCCTGCTCCTCCTTCTGCATACAGTGATACAGAACATCATCTTTTTGAGCAACGGCACATCTTTTCCACCTGGTTTTCTCCACCTTTCCTGGCACAGATAGCTTTGAAGGAGCCCAAACCCCACAATAACATTGATTTTGTATTAGTTTCTTAAGACCGCCTTAACCAATTACTGTAATTCAGATGACTTAAGTCAACAGAGATATATTCTCTCACAGTTCTGGGGGCCAGAAATCTGAAGTGAAGGTGCCAGTGAAGGGATTCGTTCCTTCCAGGGTTTTAGGGAGAGTCCAGTCTGTCTCGTCCCTAGCTTCTGATGGCTCTAGGGTTTTATGGTTTATTGAAGCATAACCTCCATCTCTGTCCCCTATCCTCATGTGGCTTTTTTTTTTCTGTGTATTTCTCTTCTCCTCTTCTCTTGTAAGGCACTAATTATTGGATTTAGGGTCATCCTGATACAGGATAATATCTCAAGATACTTAATTATATCTGCAAAGATCCTTTTTTTCCAAGTAAGTGCATATTCACAGGTTCCCAGGGGCCATATCTGTAGTGGGACCAGTTTTCAACCCACAATGTGTTCTTTGGGACTAAGGCTGCCTATACTCTGGTCAGAGATGTACTGGATGCAAGGGACGTATTTTTATAAAGCCAACATTTCTTGATCACTATTTCACTGCATTGTTCAATCCTACATTATGACTTCATAAGTGAGAGAGCAGTGTCCTTATTCATTGACTTTGAGGAAAAGTACTTTTCCCAGGGAAGTGGTGCCCAATCATTTTGTGGCCTTTTCTGTAAGGTAGGCTTGGCTTGTATGGAAACTATGCCTAGAAGTCCACTGACGATTCATCGTGCCGCCATGTTAGAGAAATTATCTCCAAATACGATGGTCATAAATGCATAAAAGAAGCATGCATTTCATTTATACCCATTTCATAGACAAATGCATTCCCACGTTTTTAGTCAAATGCCCATGTACTTGTCTGAATCTTTCTACATTTTCAGACACTTAGCGTATTAGGGAAAATAACATTAAAGAGAACATAATGTCTAAGTCTTAGGATTCTCTGGGGGTAGGGAACATGTCACTTTTGAAAAATAAAAGATTATAGATGCAATATCCTTAAATCATTTAAAAGTTTTGTACCAAAGACTGTTTTTAAAAGTTAAATAAAA
Source organism: Paguma larvata (assembly GCA_030068075.1). Classification (NCBI taxonomy): domain Eukaryota; kingdom Metazoa; phylum Chordata; class Mammalia; order Carnivora; family Viverridae; genus Paguma; species Paguma larvata. The sequence goes on from CM057826.1 coordinate 106,314,101, forward strand.
AAGGAATGAATGTAAAGATGATGTCTTTTAAGGTAGAGAAGAATTGACTTTTTTAAAAAAAAAAGTAGGAGCAAATGGGTATTTCTGTAGATGGAAAAGAGTAAAGATGGCATTTCTCAGAGATTGCTAAAACCAATATTATAATTTACCTGAGAACAAGAGAGGGTACAATAAAATGTCTAAACTTTTTTAAGATTATACTTTTGTGGCCTGTAGTAAGTTAAGCTGGTATAATATATAGTTAAGTACCTTAAGATTTTATGTTAGGACTTACAAAATAGTACATTTGTAGATTGTAAAAAGTCAAAATTTATATATATATATAAATTCATATAAATTACATATGAATATATGTATATATATATATATACACATACATATATTCTTTTTTAAGCACATATATCTTTTCATGACCTAGAGAAAAATCCTTATTTAAGCGTTTTTTTTTTTGTTTGTTTGTTTTTTGTTTTTTTAACCATAGCTGAAAGTGTTAATGTCTACTAAATTATCTGACTTGACTCTGTTCTGACTTGGGGATGGCAACTATAAAAAATAAGTAAGGAGGGGTGTCTGGGTGGCTCAGTCAGTTAAGTTTCCAACTTTGGCTTAGGTCATGATCTCATGGCTCCTGAGTTTGAGCCCCGCTTGGGGACTCTGTGCTGACAGCTCAGAGCTGGAGCCTGCTCCAGTTTCTGTGGCTCCCTCTCTCTCTGTCCCTCCCCTGCTCATTCTCTGTCTCTCTCCCTGTGTCAAAAGCAAATTAAAAAAAATTAAAACCTTAAAAGTTGTGAAATTCCCTATCAGATCTTGTATATCCAAAGAATTTAGTATCAGTCTTTTCGTTTTTATTATTTAGCCTTGGTGCTTATTTACTGTGTCCCCTGGATAAACTTCTGAGTCAACTCAGGGCATAGATTAGCTCACGGAATCTGGTAAGAGGCACTGCACGCATTTACTTTTGTTCAACTCTGTACTTGTGGAGCCGTATTCACTTAGGCACTGCTCACATGACATAGCTCTACAGCTTTGTCACCTGATTTATATCCACTTAGCATTATTCGCTCTGAAAATTTACTTTTATACCAAGCACATAAACAAAATGAAATATAATTTAAGAAATAAGCACACAACATTTCAATTAAATTCATTAATCAAGACAGTTTATGGAAATGCCACATGCAGACTATAAACTTCATAAATATTCAAGCAGCAAACAACTAGACAATCACATTTCTTAGTAATAAATGCTTTGTCTTGGTGACTTTATTTTAGTGTGAAAGATACAGAACATTCCCATCCCCTGGCTTGCATTCTTATTTTGAAACCATTTAAAACCATGCATATCATCAAACAGAACCTTTGTTTTGGTGACATTTCTTTTTCCATATGTTCTTCATTTACCTTTCTCTCTAGATTTACTGACTTGATACTAATTAGCACCTGCACCTGAATTCAGGAAGCAGCATTTGAATCAAACCAAGTCAAGCTGTCTATGAAGGGAAAAAATTTCCAGGTTCCTAGATTTCCAAGTAACCCATATGGACAATATAGTTTGTTGATAATTCTCTCACACATGTACCTTCTTGAAGTATGAGAACTATGTGTACTTTGTTTTGGTGTATACAAATACAGCTACACTGGTAGCATTAGACTGTGCTATTACGTGCTTTATCTGATTGCAAGTTTACATTTTAATACAAGAATTGTGTTGAACAAATGCAGGATGGTATTCAACACATTCACATTGTATGTTTATGAATTATTTTCATGTACTAGATTTGGGAATAGAAAGAAGAAAAGTTAAGGAGAGTCAGGCAGAGATGCAAGACTGTATTTGAGGGAACATTTGAACTGGATCTTGAAGGATATTTTAAGAGAGCAAAAGAGAAAGAAGAGAGAGAAAAGGTTAGGTAGGAACCAAAGAAGAAAATGTGTTGTGGCATATGGGCAGAACATGGAATGGAGACTAACGTTAGGCAAGGGAATCTATAGCTTAAATGCAATCAAATGCAGTGTCATCAAACTAGGAAAATTGACTCATTCTTTGATTTCAAGTGTTACTAACTTCCTGTCAACTGAAGCCTACATCTTCCATGTTTCCATATCTCAATTATGGTGATCCCTTATATATTTTCTAATTGTGTCAAATCTGTCTTCCAGCTGGACAATTGAAGGCAGAGTCTCTGGTTTTTCATGTTCCTCCCTGGAGTCTGAGTCACCCTCTAGTATTCCTGTACTGAAGACCAGCCCAACTCTCTTTTAATACTTTCACAGATTGATTATTTTACAAGAAACCTTTGTCCACTGTTAGAGGACACAGATATATGGTCTTTCTGTATGTCCCATTCATCCGTCTCTTGGTAACGATGTCTGAGAGTTGGTGCTAGTTTTCCTCTCTGGAATCACAGCAGACCTCTCTATTTCATCTGCTCATCAAGTCCCATGAATACATAGAGGAATAGCTGGAATTCCTATTGCTGGTATTTTTCTTTTACAGTGTATCCATTCTTAATTTCTTCATCATCTCCTCATTTTCCATCCCTTTTTCCCAACCTTCCTCCCTTTTATTCATCCATCAAGTATCCATGCAACCAACAAGTATTTAGAACTGGTAAATACCAGACACAACTATGCATAGTTTTTATTCTTCCAAATTTTGGGTTTTCATATCTGGACTTTTAGTGTTATTTTTTAATATTAAAGGATAAATTAGAAATAACCATGATATTCCAGATAAAATTTGACCAACACAGAGCACAGCGAATTGCCATCTCCCCAATTTGAGTGGTATTCTTCCTTGAATGCTATTGAGAACGGCTTAAGTCTTAACATTTGCAGTGTACTGTAATTTATTATCACTTAGTGGTCAGCTTATTTCTTTTCCCTGTAAATACGGCATAATACCAAGTATTTCTTATTATAACTTGTAATATTTCGTTTAACTTAATGTAGACCTTTATGAGTATACATGTTGAATTTCTATTAAAATTTTTAAAACTGTTCTTATTATTTATGTTTGCCTATTATCCACAAAATTAGTAAACCAGCCTTCTTTATCTTTACCCAGGTCATTGATAAAAAGATAGGATTGAAATCTTCATTTGAGTCATGTTTTCAAGTTGATTCCAAACTATTTAGCAATAGTATCTGAATATAGTATTCGGCTAGCAACCAGCAATTAATTCACCTAAAATCACTACCATTCATATCACATTTCATGATTCTATCCATCAGGATATCATGGAGGGCTGTCAGGATCATGCCATAATAAATACACCTTAAAGCTTCCCCAAAGCTAAAACTCTATCAAAAAAAAAAAAAAAAAGAGAATGGGGTTAGTTGGACATGACTTACCCTGAGTGTTATCTCCAGTGTTTGCTGCATACTCTTTGAAATGCTATTAGTGATATAGTCAATAATCTATGTTCTTCTTGTAGGAATTAGTATCAATGTATTTGAGACTATAGTCTCCAAATCTACCCCGTTTCCTATTGTTGAAATTCACAGTAATCTAGTCTTTTCATTTCAAAAATTTGGCCTTATGTTTAATGAGAATGAGCAGCACTATTAATATTAATAATCATTATTATTTTCTTCCCTTTCAATAAATAAGTTTATAGAAAAATACATTCATTTTGGACCTAAATTATTTTGAACGTGGGACAATATTTTGAGTTTTTTATATATAAAATCATGTCTGTAATTTTATAAAGAAGGCAAGATGTTTGGACTGTGTGTGGCGTTGGAAGAGTTTACTGTAAGAGAAAATGCATGATAAATGTTTGAAATTATGATCTTAGAATAAAATTATAAATGACTATGAAGTATAACTAACCTCTACTTAAACATTTTTATGAATATTATTAATCATCTTTCAACAGTGTAGACTAGTAATTTTACCTCAAAACTGTTGAAAATAGATGCTACTGAGAGCTCAGAGTAATAGTGCAATGTATGCATTTTATGATTATAGTGTGGGGGGAAGTCCTCATAAATTCAGAAAATGCAATTCTGTGTTAGTATAAGTTAATATCTGTGCGGGTTTGAATATTTATTAATAATGATAACATGTCATAAGATAGAATATACTACTTTTGAAAGATAAAAGTAAGCTCTTACTGAAATTTCAGTTTTGATATTTCCTTCAAATACCTGGCTAAATGCTTTAAGCAGAATTATTTGAAAGTGTGGCTAGACAGAATTAAAATATCCTTTTTTTTATCTTCTATGGGTTTTCTGTAGGTTCTCCTATTTTCTGGTGTATCCACAGTCTCCTTTAGGAGATCAGTCTTCTTCTTGTCTATTACCATTTCCCCATCCTGTGTAGTCTTGTTTTAACTCATTTTAATTTTTATGAATATTATTAATCATCTTTCAACAGTGTAGACCAGTAATTTTATCTCTCTTTGATTTTCTAGTATAACTTCAATGCCATTATCTAAAGATTAATAGATAGTATTTTAGTAACAAAATTACTTCTCAGATAATCAGTAGGAAACATTAGTTATCCTAAACCTTTATATCTGTCATAACCCTAATAATGATAATGTTTCACTGATTACATTTCTGTGCTGCCCATTTTGAAACGTTGCCATCAGAGGGGGCTATATTTGAAATGGGCTGTTAATAGTAGCTAATTTTTAGCGACGGCTTTTTATGTATCAAGCACTCTTCTTAGCATTATATTACTCATTATCTTATTTAATGTTCTCATCAACCCTATGAAGCAGGCACTTTTCTTATCCCTTTACAGATGAAGGAACTGAAACTCAGAGAGGTTAAGTAGCTCACCAAAAGTAACCACCTAGTAAGTGGTGGAGGCAGCATTCAAACCTTGGTCACCTAGCTCTGGGGTGTGTGCTGTTAACCACTATTTCATAATGAAGTCCATTTCCAACTTACTGTTATGTTGCATATTACTAGTTCAAAGTCAGGGAGATGAAAATCACTCCTTAGTTTAGCAGAAGATGGTGTTCTAATGCATTTCTAGCTGCAAATATCAAACACCTCAACAGAGTTCATTTACATTAAAGGAGAATTGTACATCTAGCATGTTAGTGTTGTCATGGATGGTAGAATAGTATATAGGAACAAAAATAGTGATTGCGATATGAATATAGCTATTGTGTCTTTGAAGTATGGACTTAGAAAATGGCGGAAATAAGAATTGCAAATTTTATCTAATTATCAATTTTGTTATTGTCTAGGTCTGTATAGGGTTATATAGGTTTTGCACTGAGATAGGATATTGAAGCTGCTGACAGGGTTACAGTTAGATAAGAACCAGGGTAAAAGCCATATGTCTCTACATGAGCCTCATCAGTGCCTCATCATAGGTTATTATAACTAGCACAATATTAAGGTTTTATCTGAATTATATTTATGGACTCAGTTCATGTTTTTAACATTTAAATAATAAAAGTTCGTTTTATATCATCTCAATCCAGTTATTTTTACCTGCATCTTTTGTTATCAGAGAATGTTAATTATAGTTTTCCATGTGCATTTAGGGAATTCATACATGCAACATTTAATAAAGGGACAGTGTTATCAGAAAGCATCTGCTTTTTCACTAAAGAAACCAATAATTTGAAAATTAATTTTTGCCAGATTACCACTTGGTTATTTGTAGGGTTAAAATGTGTGTGTATTTGCATGTAAAACCACTTGCAAAAATAAAAGCTTCAGGGGCACCTGGGTGGCTCAGTTGATTAACTGTCCGACTCTGATTTTGGCTCAGATCATGATCTCACGGCTTGTGGAATTGAGGCCCGCTTTGGGCTGTGTGCTCATAGCACAGAGCCTGCTTTGGACTCTCTCTCTCTCTCTCTCTCTCTGTCTCTCTGTCTCTCTCTCTGCTTTACCCTCTCTCTCTCTCACACACACACTCTCTCTCTCAAAATAAATAAACGTAAAAAACAAAAAACAAAAAACTTTAAAAATTAAAGTTCCTAAGTATTCATTAAATGTCTGCTCTGTGCCAAGCACTGAACTGAAGGAAGAAGACAAATAGGCAAGGTCTGTCCTCAATAAGGAAGAAATAGAGGAGTAAATGGCATGATTATCAGGTTCAGTGACTTGTATGGAGCACTCTTCAATTGCAGATAAAAAGTACCTAGATCAGACTGGATAGCAGAGTTCCACATAGGCTTTCAAGTGATGTGAATGTGACCAGAATTTAAGAATAAGTAGTAGTTGCTTAAATGAGGACATTTCTTTAGTAAAACACAGCTATAGTTAATCTGATTTGTTCCATAATCAGTATCTAGTACATTTAACATAAGAAAAGACCTCCCAGAAAGTCCTTGTCAATTTTAATTGGTCATTAGAAAAGATTAAGGTTAGAGGGAGGAAAGTGAGAATTGAGTAATACAGTCTTGCTACAGGCTTATAACTTTACTCTAAGCATTCATCCTAAAGCCAGGCAGAAGCTCTGAGAGTGGGATTGGCAACTGGCTGTTGTCTGGATATAAATTTAGGAGATGTTGGTGTTATTAACTAGTTTAGGAAGTGGTTTGTGGAATGTATCCTGCTGTAAACAATTAGACAGCAATAGGTTTTAATTTGATTTCAACCAGTTTTCAAAAAAAGATGTTGTTCTTACTAAATATAGCTATTAAAAAAATGCCAGTGTGCTCACATTTATGGGGTGTTCATGTGAGTATGTATATATATATATATATGCATTTTTTAGTCTATCTTTGATATTCATATCAGAACAGTTTCACTTCATCAAATATTTTAAGTGTTAAATTTTCTATTATGTTTATATATATATTTATATTATATAATATATTTGTTTATATATATAAATTATATTTTATTTATATATAAATTATATTTTATTTATATATATTTATTTATATATAAATTTATATTTATATATATTATATATAAAAATCATATATCTTGGGGCACCTGGGTGGCTCAGTTGGTTGAGCGTCCGACTTCAGCTCAGGTCACGATCTCGCGGTCTGTGAGTTCGAGCCCCGCGTCGGGCTCTGTGCTGACAGCTCAGAGCCTGGAGCCTGCTTCGGATTCTGTGCTCCCTTTCTCTCTGCCCCTCCCCTACTCATGCTCTGTCTCTCTCTGTCTCAAAAATAAACATTAAAAAAAATAAATAAATAAATAAAAATTATATATCTTATATATTTATATATATATATATATAAAGCTATCTATTGCTTTATAACAAATTATCTTAAATTTAGTGGCTTAAAACACATACATTTATTGTCTTATAGTTCCTGTGGGTCAGGAGTCCAGACCTGGCTTAGCTGATTCCTCTGCAAGGTTGTAATCAAGGTGTCAGCCAGAGCTAAATTCTCATCTGGAGGCTCAAATGGGGTTGGACCCTCTTCTAAACTAACTCATGTTATCAGCAGAATTAATTTCCTTGCATCTGTGAAACTGAGGGTCCTGACTTTTTGGTGGCTATTAGCCAGAGGTCATTATCAACTCCTTGAGGTTGTTCCCAGTTTATTGGTAGATAGTGCTCTCCATAGACCCTTTACAACATGGCAGGAGGAGGAGAACAGATTTGCTAGCATGAGTTTTATAGAACATAACATAGGCAAACACAAGAAAGACAGTCCATTAATTTTATCATATCTATTTGTTAGAAGCAAATGAGGAGAATATATAAACCTATGAATATCATGGGGGGCACTTTAATGTTTGCCTGCCACATTCGAGAAAAGAAAACCTATTTCAGTCTTAGATATTTTTGAAAGATTTCTGGGAAGTCAGAAAATAAACTTTAAGTAAACAATTGTTTAAATGGTGTTTAACTCCTTCACAGACAGATGCCTTTAAAACAGTAATAATAATAATAATAAATACACACACTTTAAAGCAGAGATAAAATGTGCCCCAAATTGACTATAAACTTTTTTCCTAATGTTAGTTATCTTCCAGATCATTTTGGAAAATCATTGTATTTAAAATGATGATATTTTAATTAGTATTATATATAATTTATATATATATATATAAATTTATCTCATAATTTTTCCTTTTTATAGAACTGATTGCATATATATGTGTAAACACATATGTACATATTTGTATATGCACATATATATGGCTGCATATACGTAGTTTTATAGAACTGATGCAATATGTATATGTATGTAATAAAATCATAGGTCATTAGATTACATAATAGGTATGTTATGAAATCATAGGTCATTAGATTATCATTTTAGAAAGTGATTAAGTTTAGAAGAATGTTGATGAATTATTTTCTACATAAGCTTATTTTAATGACATTAATTATAGCCATTTATAAGAGATGTGATTATATTACCTTTTGTACTATATGATTTTAATAAATGTAATATGTTTTATTATAAAGATCTATAATATATCAGCAAGTATATTAGGTTACATTAAATGTTTACAAATAGTCATTTGGACTAAATAAATTTCATTGGAATTGTGTGCTACATTTCTCCAAATTCATTCTAATAATTTATTCATCAAATTCTTATTAACCATGCCTTAAGTATATTCTAGAAGCTTGCAGTGCAAGAGTTACCACATCACATTTTATTTGACGTTCAGGGTCAGGCTCAAACAGTATTAATATAGAAGAATTAATGACTGAAGACGTTAAAAGTCAGGGAGTTAATTGATACATTTTAGGTCATGAATTTAGAGACCCTAGAACTGGCACTGAAACCCAGGACTACTTTGTCAAAGTGTAATGTCCTTTCACTACTTCTTTTGGCTCCTAAGTAGTGCATTGTCCTTCACTTCTTAGAGAAGGTAGTTAATGAATTGCTATAAGGAAGCTAAACCCTTTAAAATCCTTTTTCCAGCAGTAGTTCAAACTTTGTGTTGATCCATACAAACTTTTTGGTCTGATTCCCACTGAGAACAGCTAAGTCATGAGTCAGCTGGTGGTGGCTGGAGTTCAGCTTGGAAACAGGAAGCAGAATGAGGTTAGGTGACACATATCAAAATCAAGCCTTTTGTCTGGCCTCATAAACACCATGCTCTACCTAAACGTGCTAGCCAGTCATCGATGTCCATGTCACATGCACTCTGTATGCTTGTTTCCCCCCTTCTCCTTTGAACTTCACTCGTTCTGTTTAATAGTATGTAATGAAAGGCATCTTTGAGAAGTAATATCTTTCATCTCATAGGTTTCCAAAAAATGGTATGTTCCCAATTTGTTTGCAGTCCTTCTTGAAAACATTTATTAAATATTGGTAATGTCCAGAGCCCTCTTTAAAAAAACATACTTAAAATGTAATATCACCGATAACAATTCATAATGGAACAACAATTTGATTAATGGTTATTTGAACAGGTTTTAAAACTAAATTATATGTATATCCTATTGGCTTGTCAGATTCTCGTTATTAAATACATTGATTTTATACTGAGAAAACTCTTATTTCCCTACCTTTTGACAAGTGCTGCTGGCACATATTATTTTGACCAGGGTGAGTATATTCCTTATTGTTTACTTTATGCCTGGGTGTTTCAAGGTTTTTTTGTTGTTTTTTTTTTTTTTTGCATGAACTTGGGTACATGAAGTATATTTTTTCTCATATTAAGAAAATTGTTGGTAAAAGTGTGATAAAGGTGGAATAGCTTGTTCTTTTAATTCAGTTATACATATGCATTACTTCACTTTCTTGTACAAGCTGCCAAGTAATATTTCTCAATTGATATGTGAGCTGGTTGCCTAGATTATTTTCTGTTTAGTTTAGGTCTTGCTGTAACAGGCAGTTTCCAGGAGAGTGTTCACCATTGTTTTTTTGTTTTTTGGTTTTTTTTCTTCTCCAAATGTTATAGTTCAGAAAAATCTCTCTGTGATTGTAATCTTTGGTTGACTCCTCATATTTGGGGGTGGGGTGTGTTGGGTGATAAGCAGAGGTAAAGAATAGAAAAACCTGATTATATACACTTCTGAGGTGTAGAAAATTAAAGAAAGAAGAAAAGGTGTGAGGAGAAATAATTTACATGGAAGTATTTCAGAAAAATAAATACTCTCTCTTTCAGATTTAGATCAGTGTGATCTTTAGGGGATATGAGAGAATGCCTGTTTTGCTATTCTAAAGTTGTAATATTCCATATAATTCAGATCACCAAAAAGAGATGAGTTGTAAAGAAATGAAACTTACTTTCAGATACATATATGGTTTACTCATTTTTACTATTAAGGATAAGTCTTACATGTTACTATTAGGGAGAAAATAGGTCAGAGGCATATGGTAGTTCCCTCCAAGGGGTATTTTTGTAATTTCCTATGGGTCTATAGTTGTTTCAAAGTAAAAAGTTAAAAATAAAAAGAATAAGTCTCACATATATGAGGGGAAAAATCAATACAGTCCTAACGTAATGCAATACTATAGTCCCTTGTGAGTTAAAATGTACGAGTACATGTTCAGCTTATTTTCATGTGAAACGAGTACAGTTTCACAATATTATGACAAAAACAAGAAGCATGCTAATTATTTATGTTGCAAAGCAGAAATAATATAAAATTGTGGTCTCCTATGCCAAAAAAAAAAAAAAAAGACAAACCATTTTCCTTTCCAAGGTCTCTTGAAAATTACAGTTGGTAAAAAACTTATCCCCAGTGTTCTCTAAGATGTAGCTTTGACAAGTTAGTGAATCCTCTTAAACAACCAGCTAATGTCAGTTATTGATAATAAATTTCACAACTACTGTATGTGTAATGGGACCATCCCTTCCCTTGGTTTCCACAATGATTTCTTATTCCTCTTCTTATGCACTGGGCTTTCCTCAGTGTCCTTTTCAGGTTCCTTTTTTTTTTTCTTTTAATATTTACTTATTTTTGAGAGTTAAAGAGAGCACAAGCGAGGAAGGGGCAGAGAGAAAGAAAGGAGGACAGAAGATCTGAAGTAGGCTCTGCACTGACAACAGCCAGCTCAATGCGAGGCTTGCTGAAACTCAAAAGTCGTGAGATCATGACCTGAGCCGATGTTGGACTCAATCAACTGAGCCATCCAGGTTCCTTTTAAATTCTCTACCCTGTCTTCAGACTTGTCCCTTCACTCCCTGTCATCCTACCCTAGCTGGTCATCCACTGATTGATAATTCACAAACCTATTTTTCTGGTCCCAACCATAAGAGACAGTACATCAATTCCAACTCAGAATTTCTATAGAGAAGTGTATGTAATATATACAAATGCAAGTGCTCCTCTGGGCAGTCTAAAGGTATCTCAAATTTAATATGCCCTAAAACAAATTTTGGAATTACCATTCCCAAACCTGCTCTCTACCCTCAGCGGCCCCACTCACCAAATAGCAGGATTATAATTCTGGTTGCTAAACCAAACCATTTAGCAACTGTATTTCTTTTCTTTTTGATACATCACATCCATCACATCAGCGAAATGTAACTAAACCTGAACTTTTCTTACCCTCTTCCTCTTTTTTTCTTTTTTTAATGTTTATTTATTTTTGACAGACAGAAAGAGAGAGAGAGAGAAAGAGAGGGGCAGGCAAGGAAGGACAGAGAGAGGGAGACACAGAATCTGAAGCAGGCTCTAGGCTCTGAGCTGTCAGCACAGAGCCCAACTCAGGGCTTGAACCCACAGACTGTGAGATCATGACCTGAGCCAAAGTCGGACACTTAACCAACGGAGCCACACAGTCGCCCCTCTTCCTATTTCTTTCACTTTGCTCAGTAGATTTGGAGATTGATTATTGAAATAGCTTTGTCTTGTATCTCTACCTTCACACTTGCCACCCCATCATCTGTTTTCAACATAGCAGTCACAGAGTGATCCTCTTAGACTATAATGCAGACTATGCCATTTCTCTTCTCAAAACCTTCCATTTCATTCTGAATCAAGGCCAAAACCTCTTGTCACAAACCACATACCTACATTGTCCCCATTCACCTCTATCCCAGCTTTATTTTTTCTGGTGTCTCATTCACTCACCTCAGTTCAAACAAAAGCCTCCTTGCTGTTCTGTCCTGCCTCATGGACTTTACAGTGACCGTCCAGTCCACCTGTAATTTTCCTAATTTCCTTCAGGTCTGTGTTCAAGTATCACCTGATCATCGAGGGCTTCCCCGATCACATTTTGTAAAGCTGCATACTCTCCTCTTCCACATTCCGTATTCCCCATGCCTTTATTTCTCTCCAAAGAACTTATAGACCCAATAGAATATATGTTTACTTGTTTACTTTCTGTTGGATGACAAGAATTTTGTTACGTTTATGTCATAGTCTAGTGCATTAGAACATATAATAATTGTTCATATTTATAAAATAATAAATAAGTTATTAAATAAATCACTTGTGTAGCTGAATTACACAAATGGGAGTCAATATGTCAATTCTAACTCAGAATTTTTATACAGTAATATTTATATTATACTGGGGAATATACACAAATGTGCTGTATTTTCTGTACTCTTTGAAAATTCAGTATCTTAATGCTGTAGGAATTAAATACCTGACTTCTTTCTACAAAAACTCTAATATTTATAATTAAGTTTCCAGACTATAGAAAAGAAAATAGCCTAAATTTTGTATGTCTTCCTTTTTTCTCTCTCCATTAGAAGTCTTTTTCATGAAAAATTCAAACATGTTTGTCTGGCTCTGTCAAATACATGGAAAAGAGTTTTTTTTCACATTTTTATGCACAGTGCATTATAATGGCTGGCACGTATAGTTTCATTGGTCTAGAGGCCTAGCTTCCCAGGCTATGGGAATTTTATCTTAAAGGAATTAAAGAAATCAGTGTTTCAGAAAGAAGTTCAATTGGTACGAACAGAACCATCTTGACCGCAAGAATTCTGGATTTTTTTTTTTTTTAGTAGGAAATGGTCTTTCACAATTCTCTCATCCATCACCTTCCATATAACAATAAGAAAAATAAAAATATTCTTCATGTCCTGGAGTAATTGCTGGCTTAATTTACCCTAACTTGTAGTTGTCTAATGTCTGTTTATTCGAACTGGCCAAATCATTTTCAAAGGCCGCCACGGTAGCCGTGTTTGTTCCCTCTATAATGATATTGTCTGATGTTTGTATTCCTGGTTCTTCCATCTCATTTGTATCTCAGCTTAAAGGTCACTTGCTCAGAGAGGTCTTCCTTGGCAACCCACCTAAAGCAGCATTTAGTAAATTGCTAACACATCCCTAATTTTAACTCTCAGGATAGTATGCCTCATTATTTGTTTTTACATTTATTATGTGTTTATTGTGCATCTCACTACATTTAATACAGACAGTAGCAGCCCTGATTGTGTTGTTCACTGTTCTATCCCAAGTGACTAGAGCATTTCTTGGCAATGAGTTGGCGCTCAATAATCATTCATTTAATGAATGAATGACATAATCCCTGTTGCTCAGCATATTTGCTTAAATGATTAAAAGCCATCAGGGACATAAGCATGTAGAAATCAACGATTATGGACTCCCCTCCAGCATCATTGTTGGTTATTAAGAGAAGACCAGATTTATTGACCTCATCTTCATAGGTCATCAGGGTAATATGCCCAGGTATTTTTTATACCTGTACTTTTACCAGTATTGGTAAAGTACTCTGTGATAAACAAATTAATCACAATATGTTATTAGTTTATTGATGATATGCATCTCCCATCACCAAGTGCAACTTTGTTTTCCTGTATCCGAAAGAAGAAAGGGCTGGTTTCTGTGTGCGTGTGTGTGTGTGTGTGTGTGTGTGTGTGTGTGTGTATCTTTGAGAAAGAGAGAGCGAGGGAGGGGCAGAGACAGAGAGGGAGAGAGAGAATCCCAAGCAAGCTCTGCGCTGTCAGTTCGGAGGCCGATGCGGGGCTCGAACCCATGAACTATGAGATCATGACCTGAGCTGAAATTAAGAGTCGGACACTTAATGGACTGAGCCACCCAGGCTCTCTGAAAGGACTGGTTTCTTAATGTTTTTCTTTCTAGGAACTATTTTACTGAAGTACTTAAGATGAGTTATATTAAAATATAGAAGAATCACCTTAAATCTTTTTTCTTATCAGTAAAATAGATTACTTATATCAATTCAACTAATGATTTTTAAATGTCTACTCCATATCAGGCTCTTCCCTCTTTGAGTTTTTTTTTTAATCTAATGAAGGGAAGCAGGCAATGAGCAATTATCTTTATTGCAAGTGCTATCCTTACATGTGTTATTGTATCCTAACTACAATTCTTGGATATAGGAATTATTATTCCTTTTTCTTTTAACATTTTAGGGAAATTAACCACAGAGGAGTAAGATCACATACCTTTGATTCACACTTTTAGTTGCAGAGTTGGAATTTGACCGTAAATTTTAATTACTCCGAAGTCTCCCTTTGTATTTTATTGTTTGGAAAAAGAATAACCTATGGAAATTTGAATACTAACAATGACAAAAATATGAGCCTTATAAGGCATTAATATAATCATAATTTACACAAAAATAAATTACCCTTTCAAATAGAGAATTTAGCTGTACATTTTGGCCATATGGAGCACCTAGGTGCCTTGGTCGGTTAAGCGTCCAACTTCGGCTCAGGTCATGATCTCCTGGTCAGTGAGTTCGAGCACCACATCAGGCTCCGTGCTGACAGCTCAGAGCCTGGAGCCTGCTTTGGATTCTGTGTCTCCCTCTCTCTCTGCTCCTCCCCCAGTTGCTCACTCTCTCTCCCAAAAATAAACATAAAAAAATTTTTTTAAACTAAGTACATGTAGATTAATTACCATAATATATTATTTTAAATATCTAAAAAATGGATCATTTTTAGATATTTAATGGATCTAGTATAAATTAGACCTCATCAAAAACATTCAAATACATAGTTTATCACCTATTGTCCAAAGTGTTGTCATTAATGTACCTCTTAGTGCTTTAAAGTTTTTAATTCCAAGGAATGTCAGATTCTGGTAGACAGGTAAGCCAATCTTTAAGTCAACCAGTACTCTTACACACATCCTTCAGCTAGCTTGCTGACTAGTCCCAGGCAAATAATGATGTGGACTCTGTCCCTGAACCAAGGATTCTACTGAACTCTAGCTTTGTATTTTGAACATGAAATCCTTTGGAGGCAAGAAGGTATTTGTTATTATCAGTACCATGGATATAAGTGCTTCCAAAAAGGAAGCTGGGAGCAATCATACAGCTAAATTACCCACACCCTTAGGGGTATTGAGAATGTTAACTGAGATGTTTATAACACTGAGAATTGTTTTGTGATTGTGTGACTGGGTATAAAATGGGCAGAATAATGTTTAGAATTTCAAGCTCTACCTCCCAACCAGTAAGATCTTCATACTGCATTTGGACCACAGTGTTGATGCTTTTGTTGCTGGTATTTTGTCTGGCTTGGGATTGGACCAAGTTGTCATGAATACCTTTTTGGCATATAAAGATGAGAGAAATGTAAGCTCATAAAATAAAGAAGTCTCTTAATGCAGAGTATGTGCAATCCTAAAATACTCAACTGTATCGGACAAATACATGGTGAAATCAAAGATGACTTACTCAATTTTGTATTCATTTAGTCATTTCACAAATATATATTCATTCTTTATAGGTATGCTAGCAGCATAGTTGTATTCCCAACGTTTTTACCCTCAAAAATTTCACTATTAAGGTATGAAAGTGAGACATACATACTTACATTAAAAATTAAGTGACAATTCAAGAGGCAGCACCAGCAGTCTGTGGTTACATGCCATATGAATAATATGAATGATAAATGATCTTAGCTCATCCAAAGGAGAGATCAAGGGAGATAGCATGGAAAAAGTTGAAATTTCCTTGTTTTTGGATGGTATTGTGAATGAGTTGAAAGTGAATAGTGTGCTAAGCTGGGGGAGGAGATTCCAAATGGAGTTGACTGCCTGAAACTAGGAATTAGGTTGTAGTCTTGGGAGACAGTGGGGAATTGTAAAATTAGTTCCTGACCATATTGTGTGGGTCTTTGATTGCCAGGATAAGACGTTTGTACTTAAGCCTGAAAATAATGGGGACTTATAGAAGATTTTCTACGGGGAGTGGAAGGAGAAGACAATGTATTAGAATGACTTAATGTAGTAGATATGTGCACAATATTTAGAAACTAGGGAGAGATGAGAAAGGAAGAATGCAGTTTGAACAGTGTTGAACAGTGGTTCTTAAACTTTAATATGTTCAAGAATCCACCCAGGTAGCTGGTTAAAATTGCAGATTCCTGAGCTTTACTCCTGGGCCACCCAGGTGCCTCTACGCCTGATATTCTAATTGAGGGCCCTTAATCTCCATCTTAACAAGGATCAATGTGGTTCTGATTTAAGTGGTCTTCAAACCACATTTGGGATAATACTAAAATAGAGAAGACTGTCACAATAATCCAGGAGTGGAGTGGTGAAGGTTTGTAACTGTAATCTTGAAAGTATGAATGAAAAGGAAGTGATGATTATAAGGGATATAGTTAAGGAGGAGTTGATATGAGTTAGAAATATTTGGATACAAAAAATAAAGGGAATAAATAGTCTAAGATGGCATTAATGTATTTTTAAGGTTATTTTTTTATTTTGAGAGAGAAAGAGCACAAGTGGGGGCAGGTCAAAGATGGGGAAGGGAGGGAGAGAGAGAGAGAGAGAGAGAGAGAGAGAGAGAGAGAGAGAGAGAGAATCCCAAGCAGCCTCCGCACTGTCAGCATGGAGTCTGATGAGGAGCTCAAACCCACAAACTGTGAGATCATGACCTGAGTTGAAATTAAGAGTCAGACACTTAACTGAGCCTCCTAGGTGCCCCGATATTAATGTATTTAATTCAACATACAGGCATTTGATAATTTTTATTTTTTATTTTTAAAACTGGATTTGCTAGTCAGTTAATTTACCGAAAAGGGTCAGCACACAAAAATAATACCCAGATGTGAACTAAAGAGAAAATACAGAATAATGAATGTGCTAATACATGTAAATAAAAAAAATACAGATACAAATTAATGTGCCATTTTGTATTATATTCAGGTGTATTCTAATGATTATTTTCCCCATCGTGGACTTAAGTGATTCTTAGTCAAAGTTCTAAATGCCTTTCATCATTAGTTTTTGAAGATGGGGTATAGAATTCACAATTATATATGAGTTATTATAATAATAATCAGATTCCTCATTCCCCATTTAGCTAAGCAAGCAACTCTAGGGAATATATTGGAGCATCTCTAGTTACAGTTATTCTGCATCCTGGATTTGGGAAAACAATTCTAATTAAAAATAATCATATTCTGACCTCAGATGCACAGAATAGATTGCTAGTTGCCAGAGGTAGGATGGGGGCAAGGGAGGCACAAAATGGGAGATGACCAAACGGTACAAACTTGTAGTTTTAAAATAAATAAGCCCTGAGGATGTAATGTATAGCGTTGACTGTAATTAATAATACAGTATCCCTTATTTGAAAGTTGCTAAGAGAGTAGGTCTTAAAAGTTCTTACCACAAGAAAAAAAATTGTAGCTGTATATGATGATGAATGTTAACAAGATATTTTGTGGCGATCATTTTGTAATATATGCATATATCAAATCATTATTTTGTACACATGAAAATAACATGTTGTGTATCAATTAGATCTTAATAAAACAGTAATTTATATTTCCTAGACATCTATCAGACTATAAACCACAGTTCTTGGCTTGGAGAGTATAGTTACTAGAATTAGAGTAAGTAGTGGATAGAAATATCCAAATTGGCGCCTTTTTCTCAGTTTGTCGGGACAAACTGATAAGAAAATCTTAAGAAGGGTATTACTGTTAGGTTCTAGCTGTTTCATTAAGTCAGTAGGAATGATTCTGATGAAGGGTATAAGACAAATTAAATTTTAAGGAGAAATTAGGAACTGGAAATGTTTCTTTTGCGTGGATATTGCCTAAAATTACTGAAATTTCAAAATCTTTAGTTCTATCAGCAGAAGGAAAAGGATAAAGAAATTCAAGTAACTTGAAGAGTTAACACATAGCATATAAATCAGTTTCAGTTAAGAAAGATTTGAAAGAGGGAAGGCTTTGACCTCTTGAAAGAGATAAGGGAGTTGAGTAGAGACTGAGGACTTTGGAGAAGTTTCAGCTGAAGGGAAAAAGAACTACCAGGGAAAGGCAGGCCCTAAGTCTCTGTTTGAGCTGGTCAGCTGGGTGTCATGAACAGAGTTGATTTTCCTTTGGGGTGGACCACCTGAGTGGGATGTATGCTCTTGAGATCACACAGCCTCTCCTCCTTTGGGTCTCCCTGGGGCTGACTTGGAGGCTACTGAAATTGACTTCTTGACTCTCACTTTTGCCCCAACACAATGAGGAGTAATCCCTCATGGAAAGAATGTTATAACTGATGGGGTTTGTTAGTTATCTAGTATTTTCTTGTTCATTAATTGTCAGCAAACTATTTCTATAAAGACCCAGATTGTGAATATTTTAGATGTTATGGGATATACAGCATCTATCACAACTACTCAACTCTGTCCCTGTAATGCGAAAGCAATAATAGACAATAAAAAAATGAATGGATGTAGTTGTGTCTCAATGAAACTTAATTTATTAAAACAGGTGGTAAGTTGGATTTGTCCTATAGCCATAGTTTGCTGACCACTGCTTTAGTGTAATATATGGTATTTCTATTATGGAGTAGTAGGCTGATTAGAAAGCTACTACTTTGGCTGGTTAGGAAGCTAAGTACTTTTCCTAGCACAGTTTTTCTAAATAAATAGTTTGCCGATTAAAAATAGATAGGAACCGTACCTAATACTAGATCTAGTAAATTCCTTAGGTAAAGAAATGTAAAAGGTGGCTAGAAATTGGATTCCAGTATTTTCTAGCTTTGTACATCTTGCCCAGTTATTTAGGCCAGTCATGCAAAGTAGGAATGATAATTTCTACCTGATTAAAAAGCCGTGACCATCAATTGCTGTTGCATAAGTGAAATTTTCATGACACACAACATCTGTCATACAGTAGACCCTCAGTAGATGTTAGTTGTCTTCCTCCTTCTCCATATGCCAAAAAACACACCTGGAATGGAAATAAAAGTAGAAACAAAGCACAGTAGAAGACAGAACTGGCTTCACATTTAAGATACTGTAGCTCTTTTTCTCATTAAAATATTCCTTCCTGGCTGAAACATACAGTTCTATTACTACCTGGATACAGGTAAGGATTTTCAAAGCTCCACACCTAGGATGATTCTGTAGAGGTGTTTGGTTCTTCATTTCCATCATTTCCTAAACTCTACGTAAATTAGATGGAATATATGTATACATATAAGTACATAAATAATACATTATATATTATAAGTACATAATAATACATTATTTATGTACTTATATGTATACATATATTACTGATGTGCCAGATACTCTGCTGAGTATTTACATTTATAATCTCATTTAGTCCTTACAGTAACTTTGCAAAGTCAGTTCTCTTATCACCCTATTTTATAGATGAGATACTGCATCTATAAATGGTTAATGCAGCCTGCAGTCAGGTGTCTAGAACATCCCAGTGCTGGAACTGGAACTCAGGACTTTCTGGCTGTGGTGCCCATTTCATTAATAATGATGATGAATGACATACTTTTTAGAAAAATGTTTCTGTTCAATAAGACTAATGGTTTGACCATGTTTACTGAATACCTTAAGCATTCACAGGTTACTTGACCCAGTACAAAAGGACTGAGTGTGTTAATAAGGCTAGTGTGTAGTTTATAACTGGTCACTTAGTCCCTATCTTTGAACCTGCACAGACGCCATTGCAAAGAAATCTAGATCTACATTTGGCACACTCCACAAAGCATTCTCAACAAATCAGTGATGAGATTTCCATTATTTATGCATGAAGAAAATATGCTGTTTTCCATGCACTGAGCCAGGGGGAAAATTACTCAGCCTTAGTAATATTAGAACATGGATCTTCCATTTATTTTAAAGTGGTAGTGTCATGCTGAGGAGAATAATGGTTAATATCTTTGTTCTACTTCTTCCAAATACAATGTCAAAACTATGCTGATTAAAATAAACAAAATCTTGAATCATGGTGTCAGATCTGTAGGAAGACAGAGTAAGCAAGCAGAAACATTAAAAACTAACATGTTGATGAATGTGCTTTGAATTGTGAATTCTTCATATTTTTTCCTCTCCCAGGTTCTTATTTTCTTTTATTCTGCTCACCAGATTGCTTGGAAATTTAATTTTCTACCAAAACGAGTAGCAGCTTTTCTTAATGTGTTTCTTAAGTACTAGTTCATTAAAATTTTTGGAATCACCAATAAAGTGAATAAAAGGGCTACAATTCAAGTTAGGTTGTGAGTATGCTCCAGCCACTGATCCAAATTCTCTCTCTTTTGAAGGTAACATGCATTCCTTGAGGACAGATTAAGAAACGAGTGTTCTCTCAATGCAGGGAGCCTCTTTGAAGTCTTGTTTACTTCAGATTGTAAGGGTGAATTGTGACACCGCTGAAAAAATAGAACATTTATTATCCCTTGAGATAAAGCTATTTGACTTAATGAGTTAAACTTACTCATCTTTCAATTAATATTAGCTGTAGCTCCTATAGGATTTGAATCTGGTGGTCTTGGATAAGTATCTCAAAATATTCACCTACCCTTGGAGGCCACTGAATCTAATAGCGTGAATAGTCAGTCCTAGACTGGCTTTCTTTATTCCTGAACATTGAGAGCGCATTTCCCCTTTATCTCATCTATCATGGGCTTCTGATTTGGGCACTCTTTTCAGTGTGTTTCCATAGGTAATTACTGTCTGGTTTAGGGAGATAAGGGAAGAATAAAACCCCAAAAGGACTTCTTTTTTCATTTTTATGATATGTACATGGTATATACGGCACAGTATTTTGCACAAAATCTGGAGTACAGACAGACCTGGGTTTAAATTCATCATCTAATTTAACTGTCATCATCCTGACAACAAGAATAGCAGCAAATTTTAATTGGGTCCATAAAATGACAGTCTGGATTCAACGCTTTCCATGAATGACTTTATGTAAATCTTACAAATTCCTATCACATATATTTTGTCACTATCATGTTTTACAGATGAGGAAACTAAAGCTCAACAAAGTTAGAAAATGTGCCCTCCAATCATACAACTTTTGGGAATTCAAATTAGTTCTGATTCCTGTACCTATTATCTTAATTAGACATTTAATTTTATTTGTGAGGAAATTGGAACCCTCATAGATACAAGGCATGCAAATAAAGCTCCAAGCACTGGCCTAGAGCAAAAGCTCCACAACCAGCAGTGTGAATTGTAACCTTGGGCTTGCCCATGCTGTGTATACCCTTCAGTAAGTTATTACCTTCTCAGTGCCTCTGTTTCTTTATCTGTACAGTGGAAATAGTGGTAAATTAATTCTTGAAAAGCAGTTAGAACAATGTCTGGCTCATAGTAAGCTGCATAAATAATAGTTGTCATTGGAATTTAGTTACCCTTTGCTCCATAATCTTATACCTTTTACCTCTTAGAGCACTGAACATTAGATGACTGCCTGCTTCAGGGATTTACTGCTATATTTTGTACATCAGGACATTTGGAGGACCTGAGATAACATTGAGAAGATATTTTTTTTCCTCTATTTATTCTTTCTTCTATTTTTCTTTATATTGTCTTAATTCTCTCTCTTTTCTACTAACTCCTCTTCTTGATCCTTAGGCAACTATCCTCATTTCTTCTTAGTTGTTACTATTTCCTGCTGTGATGTTTGCTGAGAGCTAAAATATTAGATGATGATGGGCATTGTATGTTAATGGCAGACATTTGAAAAATTAAGATCCTTCCTGACCTGGAGAAGGAAACTTTCTGAGAGGGAGTTAATACTTAGCAATATACATGTGTCAGGAAGGGGAGTCTCACAGCCAAAGAATGAAGCAGGTTCACCTTCCAGTTGAGAGTGACATATATCTTTTCATAAAAATTTGTATTCTAATTCAGTGTTAACTTAAAAGCTAAACTTTGAAAGGAGGATAAATTCTATTTTTAAAGACGTTCATAATTATTTTAGCTCAGAATTCTATTTTGACTCACCCTGTGTTTGTTTTTGTTTTGTTTATGCTGCCACATTTTTAAAATTTTGTCCAGTAACTTAATTTCAGGACTTTACAAATACAGAGTGTTTACAAATCGCCTGTAGGTCTCTCTCTTAAACATGGACTTTTCAGCTCCACACTCCTCACTGCTTGTTCCTGACCACCTCAGTTTTATCTGTTCCGTTGTTGATGATGTAGGTTCCCTGAAACTGATTCATATAGATTAGTTGCCCTTCTCAACTCTCCTAACATTTTAGTAATTTATCTCCATATTCCTTTGTGTTTTATATGCAAATAATGATATCATCGTCATCAAAATAATAACAGTTTTATTTTCTGTTTTTCAATCCATATACCATCAATATCTGTTTGTGTGTCTTATTAAGCTCTCTAGGAACTTTATTTAGTGTTGATTAGAAGTATCGGTAATGAAACACTTGTATCTTGTCACTTGTACAAGATACTTCTTTTTTTATTATTTATTTTATTTTTTGCTTTTTTAATGTTTATTTATTTTACTTCTTTTTTAATGTAATTTTTTGTTAAATTGGCTTACCTACTACATTGCACAAAATATTTCTAATATTTCAGCTTATATCATCTTAGCTCTCTAATTCTATATTAAACTATCCATCCACTGATACTATTAAAACAGTTCATCCCATGACATTTTAATTACAAAAGTTCTATATTTAGTTTCTTCACTTGTCATCGAGGCAAGATCACAGGTTTTAGACCGATTGGCCAGGGCTCAGGTTCTGGCTTTTACACTAAGCACATATCTGACCGTAGGTAAATAATTGCCACATTCAGGTTCCACTTCCTCATATGTAAAATGGAGTTAATGCTAGAAATTCTTTATTTTAGAAACATATCAATTACAATATTCAACTCAGTTTACTAGGAGCTTTATAAAATGATGACTATTTTAAATTTATATTTTCATAAGAGGAAATTGCATACATTTTTGCCATACCACTGCCTACCTTGTCCCTTTTCAGCATCTTAAAGTTTAAGGTTAAATCTTCTCTGCATTAGAATTTAAAGATTCTTAACTACTTTTGGCCTTTGGTAGGTTAGGCTTAATTTCATATAAAGGGCTCCTTCTCATAATCTCTTTTGCAGGTATGAGATTGAGAGTGACATTTCAAAGCCTTTTGATTCCTTTTTTTAAAATTTAATTATCAAACACTAGAAGCTTAGGATCCTCTCTTAAAAGCCAGTTAGAAGCTTTTGACAGATGGACATTTAGCACCTGAGTAATCATCCTTCAGTTCTCACGAATCAGTCACTTTGAAAGTTCTGTGACATCTTCCAAGGGATTTGTTAATATCTAGTCATTTTAAGTATATTGCTGCTGTATGGTCAGACATGATTTTGTAGTTATTTCAATGATGAAGCAGTCTGCAGCTTCAAGTACTTATGAATATCTTGTTGGTTTACAGTAAAATATGAAAGTATGGTCTTTATCTCTGAAAGAAATATTGTCTTTATTTACAATAGATGTTTGTCTCTGAGGCATATTATCATGTTTTTTACATACAGAATAATTTATCCCTTCAGGGAAGCCTTATAGTATAATCTGTTGAAGACATTTTAAGTAAATATTAGATGTCTGAATCTCATTAATTAATCTAAATCTCTTTAATTACATCTAAAATTCAACTATGTGCTGCTCTGAGAATACAGGTAACAATTCAACAATCTTTACCATACCAACATGGCCCTGCCTTCCTCATTTCCAAATAGCCTCACCTTATTTTACCCTAGGCCACTGGTTGGCTTGCTGTTCCCCAGGATAACAGACTGCTGCTCTGTCAATGTCTTTGCATTTGCATTTATCATAGCCTGGAATGCTGGCTCACACACTTATTGCCTTCATTCCCAATCATCATACTCTGACTTCTCAATTTGCTTCAATTTGCTTTATAGCACTTAGCCTCATCTAGCATATTTATGTATTTGAGTGGTTATTCTCTTTCTTCCAACTGGAACAGGAGAGCCAAAACTGTTCAGTGTTATTCACCTGTTTTCCTCCAGATCTTATGTTTGGCACATATTAAGTGTTCAGTAAGTCTTGGTTGAATGAATTAATGTTGGGACAATAAGGTAATAGATGTTTTCCGTGTAGAGTTAAGATCACCTGGGTTATACTCAGTATCTGCAGGAGATTGGCACAGTCCTTTTAGTCTCCGGAGAAAGATGCCTTGTGATTTTCAAAATGTTAAAATGCGAAGAAAGAAGTACATTGTTACAAGGATTAAATGAAATAGTGTATTTGGCAGAATGACAAAAGCTAAATCTTTGACAAATACAGTAAACTTATTCCATCAGAATTCATCATTTCCTGTCACAATGGAAATGTTGACTTCGGTCTGGTTTAAGACCATCTGTACCTTCAAGTTCAATCCACATTTGCTTTCTCAGGGACATTCTACCATCTATTATTCTCCTTCTTCCTCTGATATCCTTAATTTCTTCTCTGTTTACTTCCTTACCCATCAACTTACCTGATTGATCCAGTGGGGTCCCTTTTGATAATTTACACAAAGTAACTATATTGCCTAGTGGGGCCCTTCCTGAAAGATTCTTTATGAGACATTTGCATACTTGCCTACGTGTCCTCATAAATTTATAAAATTTCTTGACATTTTATGAATTTTCAGTGCCCCATAATTTCTTTTATCTCTAAGTTTCTGCCTGAGCCAACTTCTGTCCAGAATGACTTGCCTTGATGCCCCCCAAGACAAACACAGTCATACACATATGTTCATAACAAGGTATGATTAACGATTTTCAACTTAAACTTGAGGTCTTGGCTTCACCTCCTTCTTTGTGAAGACTCTCTGACCCTTAAGCTTTGAATATTCTTCCTGTGTTTCCATACCAGACTCTACATATCCCCATCAACACCTACATCGCACTCTCTATCTTCCTGAATTGTAGTTGTTTGTCTATATATTTACTTCCCTTAAGACATAAAGTTCCTTGAGGACAACTTCTTTTTTTCATGTCCATCAATTAAATAGCAAAATCTGAATGCTAATTGACACATAGTATATTACCAATATTTTTAGCTTGGATTGACAAGTGGAATAGTTCATTAGAAAGTAACAAGGGTAGTTTCTGGCTGTTGTGAAACCTGGCCAGCCAAGCAGTTATTGCTGAATTTGCTTCAGTGTGGTAGTCAAAGGAAAATGTGGTCAAGCGTAGCATTTCTTAATTTATCCCATATTTGCTGTTTGTTTCATAGTAGAGGAAAAAATCACTAAAAATGACATAATATATTAAAACAATGGGATAGGGACTTTAATACTGGTACTTAGAGTGGTACTATTGATAGTACTATCTAATACATGTTTTTACAACTTTAAAAGCCGAAATGCCCTAACCCTGTTTCTGAAAAACATTGAAGACCTGAGTGGAATCTAAGACTTTGAAAGCATGCTTTGGATATTTCTAAGTAGGCAGCAGTTTGGCCTTGTGTAAGATAGTATTTGATGGTGAAAATTTCCCACTTTATGCTGACTGTTTGGCATAGAATTGATGCATCCTAACAAATGACATAACACATGTAAGTTCAGATATACCTAGGATATATGCAAAAGGAAAGTTTAATTTCAATCTTGTGTCATCATGAAGTTAGCAGTGGACCCTTAGTTTTCATAACTTACCATTTAATTCCATGTTCTGAATTGAAATGGTGCTTGTTCACTCTTAGCCTTTAATTGACATCATTTCTGCTAGCACTCTCCATCATTATTGACAGGCATGTTCTCCCTTGTTAGTTGTCCAGCAGCACGCTGAGTGATTGATTGGATTGCTAGGGCAGATTTAAAATGCATTGGCAGAGCAGGATGGTGGTGGTGGTGTATAATAATCTATGTACCATGGTCATGCCACAACTAACTGATTCTTTAGATCTGTTCAGGAAAAATATTCTGATCATTTATGTGATTTTTTCACATTTTATACTTATGTGCTGATGGAGAGTAATGAAAGCTTTCAAGGAGGTCCAAATGAACCCAATAGTTTTTAAAGATTCTCTCTGATTTTACCTATAAAACTCTAACATTTATGTTCAATATTTGGGGAAAAATGGGTAATTTATTTGATGTAGAAGAACGGAAAATCGACGTCCCCATTAAATATTTCTATTTTTGGTTGTTTTAAATATGAATATGCAACCCTTATTGATGACAAGAGGAGCATCTGGGTGGCTCAGTTGGCTAAGCATCTGACTCTTGATCTCGGCTCAGGTCTTGATTCCACTTTTGTGAGTTGGAGCCCCGCTTCAGGTTCTGCACTGACAGTACCGCATCTGCTTGGGGTTCTCTGTCTCCCTTTCTCTTTGTCCCTCCTCTGCTCATTCTCTCTCTCTCTCTCTCTCTCTCTATCTCTCTCTCTCTCTCTCTCTCTGTCAAAAATAAATAAATAAACATTAAAAAATGATGAAAATAGTTTTTAAGTGAAAGACTTGAAGTCTCAATTTTTAACTGTACAAAATTTTCTTTTAACATAGAACCAAGAATCATAGCTAAAGTATATATTTTAATGAGATGTGGGCTCTTAAACCAGTTTTGCAAAAAAATATTTGAGTCATGGGACAAGTCAGTCAAGAGAAACTGAAGTATTTTTGTAACCATATAATGAGGGAATAGGTCTGGGTTGGTAGTTATTGATATCTTGAAGTCAGCTAAAGAGTTTTCTAGAATGCTGTTGTCTGAGTCCTCCCCCTGTAAATACTGATTTCATTCATTTAGCTGTGGCAATAGTTTTCAAATTTAGGCTGTATTCAGAATCACCTGACAAACTTGGTAAATGTACAAAGCCCCAAGCTCTCTCTGCTTCAGGGAGCTTGGGCTTTTATGTCCTTAACTTGTTTTCTAGGTGATTCACAATTAGAAATAACTGGGCTATGGTTTAACATGAGAAGCTTTTAAAGCCCTTCAAAGAGTATCCCATCTAAGGTGATACTCCTTAGATGCAGCCAAGGTTGCAAACCACTGAGAAAAACTCTATCAGAAATAATAAAAATTGGTAGCTTTTATTGAATAGTTACTGTGTGTAAGGCATTATGCTAAGTATTATCTCATTAAATAATCACAAGACCTTTTGAGATGGGTAATAATTCTACTTTGTACATAAGAGACATGGGGGATAAGTAATTTAGCTAAAGTCACATGAATAGGAAGTGGTGGTCAGAACCCAAGCTGTTTTACCTCAAAGGTCATTCAGTAAACTACTTCTATAAGTAATCTTTTGGAATTAAGAGAAGTTGAAAATTTTCAAATTGGGAATATGTTAGAAGGTACTTCTTCTTAATTTTTTATTGAAGTGTAATTCATATACAATATCCTTTTAGTTTCAAGTATGCATCACAGTGATTTGATAGTTTTGTATATTATGTAATGATCACCACCTTAAGTCTAGACACCATACAAAGTTATTATAATATTATTGACTATATTCTCTATGCCATACATAAAATCCCCATGATTTATTTTTTTATAACTGGTTGTTTTTACCTCTTAATCCTCTTCACCTATTTCACCTACCTCCTCAATGTTTCCCCATTCTTGTAACCAATAATTTGTTTCCTGTATGTACAAGTGTATTTCTGTTTGGTTTGTTCATTTGTTTTGATTTCACATGTAAAAAATTACATGATACTTATCCTTACCTGACTTATTTCACTTAGTATAATACCCTAGAGGTCCACTCATCCTGTCTCAGATGGCAGGATTTCCTTATTTTTTTTTAAATGACTGAATAATAGTCCATTGTGTGTGCATATTTATACGCATACATATTTACATTGTGGGCATATGCATCTATCAGTAGACAATTATGTTGCTTCTATATCTTGGCTATTGTAAGTAATCCTGTAATAAACATAGGAGTGCATGGGTCTATTATAATTGGTGTTTTTATTGTCTTTGAATAAATACCCAGAAGTAGAATTTCTGAATCATATGGCAGTTCTAATTTTAAAATTTTTTTGGAGTACAGTACTCTGTACTCTTTTCCATAATGGCTGCACCAATTTACGTTCGTACCATTTATGAAGATTCCTTTTTCTCTGAATCCTCACCAGTGCTTGTTATTTCTTATCTTTTTGATAATAGCCAATTTGACAGGTGTGAGGTGATAGCTCATTGTGGTTTTGATTTGTCTATTGCTGATGAGTAGTGATTTTGAGTATCTTTTAATGTGCCTATAGGCCATCTGTATGATCTTCTTTGGAAACATGTCTATTCAAGTTCACTGCCCATTTTTAAATGGAATTCTATGTTATTTTGATATTAAATTGTGTAAGTTCTTTATATATTTTGAACATTAACCCCTTATCAAATATTTGATTTGTAAGTATCTTCTCCCATTCAGTAGATTGCCATACCATTTTATTGATGGTTTCTTTTGTTGTTCAAAGCTTTTGAGTTTGATAAATGATTTTTTTATATTTAAAAATATACCTGACTTGTAATTATATAGTAAAAACAAAAGAATCATTAAGAAATTAATGGAGAATATAGGAAAAAGAAATTGTCCATTAATTGAAAGAAAGAAGAAAACTGACAGTGAGAAGCAGGTTAGGTTTGAATGATTCTATTTATTCTGGAAAGATCACAAACTGTACTGTTACTGTTTGAGAAGGGAGAATAGGAGTTTCAGATAGAGACTGCTATAGCTCTATTGAGGGAAAAGTGGCAAGAATTTCAGAGGAAAAAAGAATTTGTATACTTGTTTGAAATGGTTCCAAATATTAATAATGCAGTGAATTGAAAAAAATTGGTTTATACTGCATAATACTTCCTTTTATTTCCTTTCTTGTTTGGAAAGATACCAGCTCAGTGCCTTCCTAGGCATTCTTTGGCCACTGCCATTTGTCACACTTGTGTCTGCAAAGGGGAGAGAGAATGCCTTAATCAAGTACGTTTTCAGTGCTACATAGAGGAAAGTAGGGCGAGTACCTTGTTCCTCTCAAGAAATAGCATTTCTCAGACTTTGTACATGGGCCACATATGAGCAGAGTGCTGATACTGAAATGTTGGAGGAGACATTTTCTACCATGAAGAAGAAGAAAAAGGAGGAGGAGGAAGAGGAGAAAAAGAGAAGGAAGAGGAAGATAGCCATGAAGAAATACCAAGCACCACTTTTGCAAAGCATTAAATTTAATTCTCCCACTTAGAGAAGAAAACAGTGAGGAAAGTGAGCATTTATTTTCATTGATGGTGTTTCATCAATGACTGTCTACTGAGCATCCACTGTATGGAGAATGTTGGATTTCCGGTACTCTGGACAGTCTGAGAGATGGTTCCTGATTCTGGAAGCTTTAGTGTTCATTATATGATATACATAAAATGTACATATTCAAGTATGTCAAAATTGAGTGTGAATAGAAAATAGAATAATTACACTGCCAACAAGTGACTGTAAACTTTAAATAAAATTATATTTTGAATAATAAATGGTACATTGGTAGTTTCCATCAAGTCTACTTCTAATATGGTTTCAGCATTTGATCTTTAAGCAATGCAGTAATATAAAAAAAGTACAAGAAAAGTATGTGTACATATATTGCTCTGAAATCCTCATGGCTTCTCAAAAACAGCCTACATTACAGGAAAATACTAAATAAAGGAAGACAAATAAAAATTGAATTTGGATTTTAGTGTCAAATATGACTGATTTCTTTGGAATAATAGTGATACATGTTTAAAATGCTTTAATAATAGAGTTGCATTCATCTGCTGGAAGTGGCAGAAAGACAAAATTGCAAGCGGGCACTGACAGCAGAAACCCCTCAAGATAAACAGAGTTTCGTAATGGATAAGGTACGCCAACCTTAATTCTGGCCAGCTATCTCAGCCTTGGCAACTACTCGCCTTGATTTCCAGCTAGGGCCACTCCTGGTTACCTTAATCACCGAAGCAGCGACCACATCAGATACTAGCTGGAGAAAGATCTTCAGAAGGACGGAAACATTGGGCATTCTCCCTGCTATGGGAAAGATTCACACAGTATTTAATTCTATGTCAAGGAAGGAGGCTGAAATAATCCTAATATTGGGTCTTTGTCCAGATCCAAATTTTCAGAAACCTGCACAAAAAACATTCTGGGCAACTTTGCCAGGTCACATCGCTTATCTTTGGAAGCCCCAGCATGGGGGTATTCATCAACAAGCTCTGAGAATCAGCCAGGAAACACCAAACTCCATTTCTCAAAGAAGACTGAAGCAAGCGGAGGTGCAGAGGAAAGCTCAGGGGCAGTGGGGGGCAGTGGGGGAGCGAGGCGGGGGCACAGGGAGGGGAAGGATCAGGAGGACAGGTCTGACTTCTGACTGGCTGGGGCGGTTTTGGAGAAAGTCGCAGCTCCAGCTCACCACTCAGGAGCTGTCCAACTTTTCAGCAGCTCCGGTCTCAGGGTTCAGGCGCTCTGGACCGAAGAGGCTGCCACCACTACTGCCTGCCGCTGCTTTTTCTGCGTCTGGAGCTGCTAACAACAATTCCTGCTTTCGCCGCAGGCGCTCGAGGAAAGCAAAGAAGAAAGGGAGGAAGGAGGGACTGACTGTTGGTGAAGCCTCGCACCGCGCGCCCTAGTCTTGGTGAACTGGGGAGCCTGGAGCGTGTCTCTGCCACAACCTCTGTGGAGGGAGCCCTGTCAGATTCTGTGACCCCTCCTGCTGGCAGAGCCCCCTCTCGGTCGGCCTGAGCCTCTGGTGGCTTCAAGTGGGAAGCTGAGCCCAGCCTCTTTTCGGCTCCAGAAGCGGCAGCAGCGGCGGCGGCAGCAGCATCCGGGAGGCGCTCCGGCCAGCGCGGTGAAACCGGCTGGGCAGCAGGGCGCGGAGCTGCGAGCCAGGATGGAGGCAGAGGAGAGCAGCGTGCCGACCCAAGCGGGCAGCGGTGAGGGCAGCGACGGCGCCGGAGAGGCTGCACTCAAAGCCCCCAAGCACCTCTGGAGGCATGAGCAGCACCACCAGTACCCGCTCCGGCAGCCCCAGTTCCGCCTCCTGCACCCCCATCACCACCTGCCCCCGCCGCCACCGCCCTCGCCCCAGCCCCAGCCCCAGTGCCCGCTGCAGCCGCCACCGCCACCCCCCCTGCCACCGCCCCCGCCGCCTCCCGGGGCCACTCGCGGCCGCTACGCCTCGAGCGGGGCCACCGGCCGCGTCCGACATCGAGGCTACTCGGACACCGAGCGCTACCTGTACTGCCGCGCCATGGACCGCACCTCCTACGCGGTGGAGACCGGCCACCGGCCCGGCCTGAAGAAATCCAGGATGTCCTGGCCCTCCTCCTTCCAGGGACTCAGGCGGTGAGTGGAGAGCGCCCCCTCCCCCATTTAAGCAAGGGGTCACCTCCCCAGTCATCAGATTCTCCTCGTTGGTCTATTGATCACTAGCAGTCCAGGACCCAAGGCTGAATTCTATTCTGGGAATTGGGGGAGGGAAAGCAGGGGTGTGTCTGTCCTTGCTTGAGAGGTTAGGATTCAGGTGTGTGTAAGAGACTCTGAAAGTACATATAAATGGTGTGTGTGTGTGTGTGTGTGTGTGTGTGTGTGTGTGTGTGTGTGAGAGAGAGAGAGAGAGAGAGAGAGAGAGAGAATGAGAGATTTCCAGTTGTCTATACCACCCACCACCCCCTCCCCACCCACTTCCGTCCCACCCTGGCAAGTGGGACTAAACAGGCAGAATTCAGTTTGCTTGGGTGCAGTAGGAGGAAGAGTGAAGGAAAGGGGTGGGGTGTTGAGACAGGGAGATTCCCAGTAGTCAGTCCACTCCCCCCCAGAGTGGGGGGGGTTGGTGGGGCAGATCTGATGGTGACTAGGAATGGGTGACACAGCTTGGTCCCAGGATTGCAGCTAAAAGCCTGAGAACAACTCTTTCTCTTTGTCAAGTTGGGAAGTAAATTGAACCGCTAAAGGGGAGAACAAACACGTGGGTGACTTGGAGAGTTTGGAGCAAAATGTTCAGCAATCCTCAGGAGAGGGATGAGGGAGGGATGGAAGGAGGGAGCCGAGGACTCTGTGGGAGTTACACTGTGTTGGTATGTGGTGTGTGCAGGCTGTATGTGAATCCATCCAGTTGTCTTTGAAAATCCCAGAAAGAAACTATCTCGTTTTATTTAGCAGTAGGAAAGACGCTGAGATTTGATTACAGTGATTTCCTCTTAATGTAAAGTGCTCCGGAAGACAGGGCAAGGAAGCTGCATGTCACCCAGAGTTTTAATAAAAGCCAACCACTCCTTTTCCAAGGAAATGAGTAGTGTAAAGAACCAATTACAGCTGCTTTGAGAACTCAGCTCTGATTCTTAACTCAGGCATGGAGGTGGAAGTTCAGCCCTTTCCCTGTAACCCAGAAACAATCCTTTCTTCCTTCTCTCAGGCCCTCCAAGCCAGGAATCCCCTGCCCCACACAGATGCATATAAACAAGGTTTCAGGAGATGTGGCAAAGTAGAGCTGTCATCACCCAACCTCAGAAGTGGGCAGGCATTGATAGAATACGCATGCAAGCCATACATCTGGCTCTGATGGGTTATTGTAAATTGTAAATCAGGTTGGGGTACAGAAACAGGAAAACCTGAGGCTGGGATTGTTTGTCCAATTATAATTGACAGTAGGTTGGGTTAATCAAAAAAATATTAATAGTTTTCAAATGTATGTCTTTCTCTCCTTACTCTTCCTTCTTCCCTCACCTCCCCCCAACCCCAGTCTCTTTCTTTTTTTATAAGCATGTCTCTGTGTCTTGTGTACACTATGGTCAAAGGAAATCCAGCCCAATACAATATCCCAACCCTGATGCGCCCACATTCTCCTCATAACCTTTGCTTTCTTCACACTCTTAGGCTGTCGACATTTTTCATGCTGGTGTTCTTATATCTGTTAGATAAAAAGAATGAGAATTATGGTTAATAATCACTGCTGGTTCAATTTAAATTTTAAAGATTGGTGTGATTTGTAAACATTCATAAATTAATATGCAAGTTTCATTTTTACACCCCAAAGTGCTAAAACCCACATGCTGTGTTACCCTTTGTTTGAAGAAGTGAATGTCTCTTCCACTTGGGTTGAGCAATATGTATCTGGTCCCCAGTGATGGAATAAAGGCAAACATGGCACTTTGAATATTTGATCTATTAAAATTTGTGAGACTGGGGCTTTAACAAATATTGAATAAGAACAAGAATTCTAGATTAATCTGTGGGTTGATTGATTTTGTAGAGTATCTTAATTAAATTCATTTTTTAATAAAATAGAATATGAGAGGATGGAGAGGAAAATAAGCTAATTGGAGTAGAGCTATTGCATCACTGATTTGAATTCCTTTTTTGCTGACCTCTCTACACTAATTATTCTTCTCTTTGAAATTTGTTAATTGAGTCTTTCAAAGAAAACTAAAGTTGTATAATATTTATACATAACTTCCACCGTAGCTCATCTGAGAAATCGTTATCATTCTACTTAAGAATTATTGGACTTAAAGTTCTTTATATCACTTACGTGTTCCCAAACACTCATGCAATGCATGTCAAACTTTTCCTTAATAGAATTGCTTTTGCAAATAAATGTACTTTTTAAGAAGGGCATGGATTAATTTCCTTCTTTAAAGAGAATTTGTAGCAGTGCTTTAAAATTATCAAAAGGTCACATTTATTAACTTTTTCAAACCCATTAACAATACTGAAATGAAATGGTATTATCTCTATTTTATAGATAAGAACATTGAGCCTTAGAGGATATGAGTAACTTGTTCACTAGCACATTGACTCTGAGTGCCAGAGCTAAGACTGAAGCCCAGGTCTTCTGCCTCAGCAAAGACAGTGGGTGCTCCAAAAATAAGTGTGTATGGAACCTGGGCATGTTGACAGCATCAAGTATATAAAACCGAACATGAAGTTAATATTGATTGATACCACAGGACATAAAGTCCAAATAAACAAAAAATGAGATATGGTTTAAATCCTCTTTAAAAAAATAGCATAGACTCTGGAAGTAATGAGAAATTTTAACTTTTATTTTTAACTTTTGAAATCCTGGCTGTCACACTGGTGTTAATTATAACAATAGAGGCAAACCAGTCTATTTGTTGACTTTTACATTTCATATAATATAATAATAAATATGAAACAGTGTTCAGAGAATTAATTAGAGCATTTCACAATGATCTTTTAAAAGGGCACACAAGTATGAGACATGTGCAATGTGTGTGTGTGTGTGTGTGTGTGTGTGTGTGTTCATGTGTGCATGAACCATCATTCACATGGAGGGGTTAAGTTGTCTGTCAAGTTAATGTCTCTGAAAATGCCTCATGGATGGATGGATGGATGAATGATTCCCTATGGACAACCAAGAAAAATATGTTTTTTAAAAGGCTATTTTTAGCATGTATAGTAGCATGTTCAGATATACTTACTGTTTGACTGAAATTTTGAAAATTAGAGTACCTGAAGCAATGCGAAAGAGGTGTACTTGGTTTAATGAGTAAGTTTATAAAATAGGAAGGAGGCAATCCTCACACGTTTTGTGGTCAGTTATTTTGATTCTATGGAAAACATAGGTATGTTAAATAAATTTTGTATTAAGGTAGATTCATTTTTTAATCTTAACATAAAGAATGTGAAATAATAAAATTACGAGGTTTGAATCTCTATGTTACCAAGAAAACCAAATGAAGTCTTAAAAAAAAAACTAAAAAATATATATATCCGGGACACCTGGGTGTCCCAGTCAGTTAAGTGTCCGACTCTTGGATTCAGTTCAGGTCATGATCCCACAGTTTGTGAGTTCGAGCCTTGCATTGGGCTCTGCACTGACATTGTGGAGCCTGCTTAGGATTCTCTCTCTCCCTCTTTATCTGCCCCTCCCCCACTCATGCTATGTCTCAAAATAAATACATAAACATTAAAAAATAATATATATATATACATTTATTCACTTTAACTTTGGTTCTTCCAAGTGTAATAATTGTTTAACTGAACTGAGAAAGTATTTAGTTATTTTTGTGACTTCTATTTACACAACAACATATTTTCATCAGTAATGTGCTTTTCTAAATCTGCAGTAACATGGGGCACCTGGGTGGCCTAGTCAGTTAAGCGTCTGGCTTCGCCTCAAGTAATGATCTCACCATTTGTGGGTTTGAGTCCCGCATCAGTTTCTGTGCTGACAGCTCAGAGCCTGGATCCTGCTTCAGATTCTGTCTTCTTTTCTCTGCCCCTCCCCGCTTGTGCTCTGTCTCTCCCTGTCTCTCAGAAATAAATAAAATGTTAAATCTGCAGTGACATGTATATTCTCAATAACAAGATGGTCAACATAATTAATCATCAAGGAAGAGGAAATAAAAACCACAATGAGATCTCACCTCACACCTGTCAGACTGGCTATTATCAAAAAGAGAAGAAACAACAAGTGTTGGAGAGGATGTGGAGAAAAAAATCCTTATACACTGGTGCGAATGTAAACTGGTATAGCCACTGTGGAAAATAGTATGGAAGTTACTCAATAAATTAAATATAGAACTACCATATGATCCATCAATGCTACTTCTGGGTATTTATCCAAAGAAAATGAAAATACCAATTCAGAGAGATAAATGCATCCCTATATTCATTGCAGCATCATTTATTATAGCCAAGATAGAGAAACAACCTGTATGTCCCCTGATAGATGAATGGATAAGAAAATTGTAACATATGTATATATAATGGAATACTATTCAGTCATAAAAAAGAATGAAATCTTGCTATTTGTGACATATATAGACCTTGAGGGAATTATACTAGATGAAATAGATAAAGACAAATACCATATTATTTGTTTTATATTTAGAATCTAAAACAATACAAACAAAACAAAAACTAAGCTCAAAGATGCAAAGAACAGTGGTAGTTGACAGAGATGGGATTAGGATTAGAGAAATGGATGAACTGGTTTTTTATTTTGTTTTTAGTTTAAATAAATTGAAAAAACAAAGTTGGAAATTTAAGGGGCACCTACTTGGTTTAGTCGGTAGGTGCGTCATCTCAGGATTGTGAGTTTGAGCCCCACATTGGATGTAGAGATTACTTAAAAATAAAAAAATATCTTGAGAAAAATCTTGGAAATTAATATAGCACAGATGATTCCTTGGGTATAATGAAAACTTTCTAGATGACATAGATGTAAATATCAAGAAAGTGACTTTTGATTTATTTATTTTAGAAAAAAGAGGTAAAAACTATGATTATGTTCAATAAAAATTCCATGAATAATGTAAAATATTTGACAGTAGACTTTTAAGTACATTAATATATTGAATAAAAGGAAATGCTAATTATATTGCAATATTTAAATGCTAAGAATAAGGTTTTTGCTTTTCTATTCTGGATTATAAAAGATATTTTTCCATCATTTCTATTAATTTTGTTAAAGTTTTTTGGGGATATTTTTCTTCATTTAAAAATTAATGGTGATCTAAGTTCATAATGTAAAATTTTAGTTTCACATTACCAAAAATAATGACTAAAAATTTGGTTATTTAAACTGACTACATAAGTGAATCTAAGAATTTGGATTTAAGAAACTGTAATTTTTTTTAATATTGGATAACTGATATAAGGTTGCCACCTTTAAATTTTAGTAAGCGGAGATGTTAAGTTTACTTAATCAAGGAAAAAGAATAGCAAAATTCACATCTTTCATATTTCCTAATATTACCAAAACAATGTTAGACTTAATGGGATGTCCAAATTGGCAAGAGAGACAACTTCAGAAAACAAAACATTTTTTATCACTTTCCAAATTGGATACATTCATACACACACTTACACACACATAATGATGGATTCGTCACTAATTTCTATCTGCAAACTATAATGTAGGTTGGAAGAGTATCTTGGGAAGTGTTCTTAAAGATCACATAGAATAATAATCTAAAAAGGCTAAACCCTGTTAACAATTTTTGGTAGTGATTCAAAGCCCTGAAGTCTAACGTGAGTAAAATTTTGTCCCTCTCACAGCTTATTATCCATCTCCATGTTTAAAAATATACAATATGTGAGTCTATAACTTTAGTGCTGCTAGTCCTGGCTCGTAGCTGGAATGTTGCTAAGGGATTATACCAAATAGCACTGTATTATATTTCAAAAGATGTTGTGGTTATTTTTACCCTGAGGAACATTTTTCTACATTTAAAAATAAGAAATCTAATTTTTCC
Source organism: Paguma larvata (assembly GCA_030068075.1). Lineage (NCBI taxonomy): Eukaryota > Metazoa > Chordata > Mammalia > Carnivora > Viverridae > Paguma > Paguma larvata. Next base: position 106,351,313 of record CM057826.1, read on the forward strand.
CAAAAAATAGGGCATTTCATGTTATTTTTTAAAACCCATCAGCTAAATTGACTTGACCCCGTACACACATATACCACCATCACTATGATCTTGATACCGTTGGTGATGAAATGAAAAATAAGTTACACTTTGCCTTCAGAATAAGTATTTTTAGTTCGATCTATGTTAGTGTGTGGTATCACCATTCATCTAGTGGTCCCAAGTGAGTGGTATATCTAGATTCTTCCCTCCTTAAACTCCCAGATCTCAGAGTCAACCAAGATCATTTTATTCTACCTCAGAAATATTTCTTGTATTTTTCCATTGCCACTTCCCTAATCAAGTGCTTATCATCTTTCCTTTAAGCCTGTAGTGTCTCCTGACTCCAGTCATTTTTATACTCCAGACCACCCAATGTCATCATCCTCTTGTCTGAAATTCTTGGGTGATTCCTTTTCACCAGCAAGATAAAATCTAGGTTTCTTAGTCTGACTCTTCAAAATGCTATCCCAGTTTATCTCCCTCAGAGAAGTCTTCCTATTCATCTTCTTTTGTAAACCCCATGAAATCACCACACTAACTTCTTGCCATGTGATGAACTCTTTGTGCCTTTTTACACCTCTTTATTTTTGAAACTCTTTCTTCCTCTTGGACCTCTTTCCCTATGCCCTACCCTACCCCTTCCTTATCTGTTTGGAAAACTCATGAATATCTTGTCAAACTTATCTCATATGTTACTACTTGTGTGGGTAGTCTTAAAAGCAGAGGAATGTTTTTCTCTTTAGAGCTTTCACATTGCCTTTTTTATATATTTTTACTCTAGCAGCTACTAATTGCAATTTTATATCTGTCTCCCCCATTAACTATGTTAGAATCTCGTACAGTGTGTGGTTAACATAGGTTCTCTATAAAGATGAATTTTTAAATGTAGAAATAATGATAATGAAACCTTGCCTTTTCAGTTGGTGCTCTCTCATACAGGATATACTTGGTTTCCTTAATAATTTCTGTGAAGTAAACAGAACTAGTGATATTTCGCTCATTTTATAGATAATCAAAGGGAACTCTCAAAGAAATAGACACATATACATGTTCAAATATAGGACTCAGACTTGAGCCTTAAAACTCCTAGTATGGTGATCTTTTTATCACATTGTTAGATAATATGGGATGGTATTAGATGACAGTAAGCTCATCATTTGACTGAAACTATGAAGACACAGAGAAATTATAATGATTATGAGGAGAGATAGTAGTCTTTATAATCCAAATTGTAAGAAAACAACATCACAGTGAAATTCTGACGGAATAAATTCTCCTTTTTTATTTAGAGAGATGCTTTTACAGAATTAATTCCTAAGTTTTGATTAAGAGGATCCATTAGATTTGCAGATAAGTGCACATTTTGGGGAGAACATTCATCAGATTCTCAACAAGTCCTTGATCCACAAAATTTAAGACACCATGTTCTGAAGTGAACTAAGTTGTTGACTGATTCACTAAGGGAACAACTATGAGAACATTGTATACTAGTCAAATGATATTCTCACTGGAATGGCTGAAAGTAAGTAATTTGAAATGAGGTTTTAGAAAAATGCAACACTTTAGACAGAAAAGGTCACAGGCTTATTTAAAAATGACATATCCCCAGTGGAATTTGAGGGATTTGACTTAAAATTTGATTAAAAGTACATGTAAGATTAGTAAAGAACATTTGGAAAAAAAAAATAAAAAGATATTTTTCTTTATAAGATGTCAGAACATATACTCTTTTAATTCAAACAATGTGATGTTAATTTTGGAATAAACCAGTTGTTCTGTGGAACTGAATAAAGGGTCAAACATGAGACCCACATATATGTGGAGATTTAGAATTTACTGACAGCAGCATTCCAACTCAGTGAGACTAGGATAAATTATTTTAAATGTGGTCTTTATTAGTTTGTTGAAATAAAAAAAGATCCTTTCCTCACACCACAATAAAAAGCACTTAAAATCAATAATAAAAATGTTAAAAACTTAAAAGTAGGCAAAAGACATAAAGAGGAAATTCAAAAGGAAGAAAGATTAATAGCCATATATATTTGGAAAGATTTTCTACTCTGTGAGCAGACAAAAATAAAAAGTAAAACATCAGTGTTATTTAATTTTTCATCTATTATTTCAGAAAAGGAAAAGATGAATAAATCAAAAGATTAGAGAAGGTGTGGTAAAGTAGGGATTTTCTTACATATATTTGTTGTAATTAGTGTAAATTAGGAAAATGTTGCTGTGGAATCAATAATATAAGCCAAAATTTTATTATTTTTTTATTTTTTAACTTTATTTTTTGAGAGAGAAAGAAAGAGAAAGCGCACGTAGGGGAGGAGCAGAGAGGGAGAGAGACACAGAATCTGAAGTAGTTTCCAGCCTCTGAGCTGTCAGCACAGAGCCCAATACGGGGCTCAAACTAATGGACCATGAGATAATGACCTGAGCCAAAATCGGTCATTTAACCAACTGAGCCATCCAGGGACCTCAGTATATGTCAGAATTCTAAATGGGCTTGCCTTTGACCCAGTTATTTAGCCTAAAGAACATAATCGAACCAGTGCGGTAAGAAGTACTATATTGCAACATTGTGTATAATGGTAAACATCTGGCAGCCACCCAGATATCTTTCACTAGAGGACTCCTAAAGTAAATAAGGTCATGTCTACAACAAAGGACTACTAGACAAAATGAGAGAGATGTCGTGTACTAAAATGTATTTATAAACCCTACCAGTTGTTAAGGGAAAAAATTATTTAGAGAGTGGATCACAGAACATGGTACTATTTACTTATGTATATTCATACATACTTCTACTAACACATATGAGGCTATGTCTATGGATGTGTGTGCCTATGTACATAGAGATGTGTGTATGCATATTATGGGGTGTGTGTGTATGTGGGTATGTGTAAAATCCTCTCTAGTAGAAAGAAACACTAAATAGTTATATGTGTAAGAAGAGAATATTTGAGAGGTCTTTGATGTTTTATGTTCCTTTTCTTATTTGATTTCCTTTAGAATGAGCATATGTTGCTTTTGTAATAAGCAAAAATCATTTTTCTGTAAAAAAAGACAATGTTTTCCACTTACTTGGGTTAACGTGTTATAGTTATTTCCCACTTTTTTCTCCTTCCTCAAAATCATAGGATTGTGTCACAAAGAAATTTAGTACAGCAAGGTAGAATGAGGATGTGAAAGAGAGGAGAACATAATAGTATGAAGATAGTATGAAGTATAGCATCAAAAACATTTCACTAATTTCCAAGTAATTGCCAGACATGATCACAGAATTGGCTATGTGCTTCCAATCAGCTAATCCAAGGAAGGAAAGCGTATCCGTTCAAGATTCATAGTATTAGTAAGTTTTTAAAAAGTGAGTAGCTGCAGACATTGCAGTGCTATTTAACTCTGAACAAAAAACATTTCCCCATGTTTTCTTGTAAATAAGATATTGTGTTACACAAGCGTTGAATAACTAGCCTACACTATATAAGATATGAAATAAGCATGAATGTTTCTTGTAACTATAGCTGTTTCTTATATAACTGCATATTGACATCCTGCTATCAAAGTGCAGTTTATTGAAAGTCCATTATTGGCATGGGATCCTCCATTAGCATTATTTTTTTTTTAATTTTTTTAACGTTTATTTATTTTTGAGAGACATAGAGACAGAGTATGAGCAGGGGAAGGGCAGAGAGACAGAGGGAGACACAGAATCCGAAGCAGGCTCCAGGCTCTTAGCCGTCAGCACAGAGCCCGACTCGGGGCTCGAACTCACAGACCACACGATCATGACCTGAGCCGAAGTTGGCCCCCTAACCAACTGAGCCACCCAGGTGCCCCTCCATTAGCATTCTTAACAAGGCTTTCTTTCCCTTTACTCTCAAATGCCGTGTATGCTTTATTAAGAGAAGCTGCATTCTCCAGCTTCAAGAATTCCTCCAGACTCTGTCTCCTAAATGCTTTTTGACCTACTTGGTTCCTATCATTGCAGGCCTAAGTTAAGTCCAACTTGTCTAACCTCCACGATGTGCTCAGAATTCTGGGACACCTCGGCCCAAACTGGGTCTTCCTTATTTGGAACATGAAAATGGGAACTTCAGTCTTGATACCCAGCTCCCTGATTTCTAGGCAGGATGATTCTAGGCGGGATCTAGGCGGGATCTAGATGTCCATAGCATATCCACTTCTAGTTAAATGCTCCCAGATAAACTAGTTACAAAACAAGCCCTGGGAAATACAAGGATTGACCCATTTAAATATAGATCAGTTAAATGTTAGAACATATTTACCCAAATTGAGGTTGGTGTTATAGATTAATTTCCTCGCAGTCCTCTCTGAAAACTGTTTTCCTATTGTTGTTGTTCATATGGAAGCAAGTTAAAATCATTAGAATATAAAATAAAAGTTCGGAGTCCTCCATATACATTTTTGTTTTATCACCCCTCAGAATCGTTCTCGCCACCTGAGGTCTTTCATTTGCATTGAAGGTTAGGTTCTTGTCTAATGACCAGTAGCCAGAGGGGTCTACTAAAATCATAGACCTCATCATGGAGATTTCTACTACAATGCTGAAGAAAGGCCACCACTGAGAAATACTGTATGTTGTTGTCATCAGAGATAATAGAGAGTATGAGAATGATCATTATGTAGAATATGGCTGTAAGAAACTCATATTTACCTTAACAATTCAGAAGCTTAAAAAAAAAAAAGCAACTCAGAAGGTAAGTCAAAAGATCCACAGTCTGTGGGAAATGGAAAGTTCTCGATGGTTTTATAGACTAGCTACTCTTTGTGTCTATGTGTCTTCCCACATAGGAGATTCTGTATGTACTGATTCTTCTGCCTGGTTCCCGTCTTTCACACTCACTAGCTTTAATAATATGTATTCATACTTCATATCTTAATGCAGATATCACCTTTTAAGAATTTCAGTTTTCCCAAACATAATACCTTGTTTCTTTTTTATTGTATTTATCGTGCTTTAAAATTACATGTTTAATCATGTAGTTATTTGATTAATGCCAATCTCTTCCATCAAACTGTAACCTCTGGTGAAAGCAAAGACCCTGTCAGTTTTGTTCACACCTACAGTCCTTGCACATTATTTGCACTTAACGCTTTGTAAATAAATAAATCAACCTTAAGAGTTAATAAGGTTGTCAAATTTATAAAGCTAGGAATCCACTATTAATAGAGAACAGAAACAGTTTAGAGTCTTTAACAGACACTTTATTTAGTTAAACAGTTGTTACTCTTTTTTTTTTTTTTATTTGATGTGAAAGACATTTGAGAGTTAGTGAGTGTAAGTATCACCTCTGGGAGGAAGCCTGCCCAACAGGAAGTCAGTAAAGAAGTCGTATCATGGACTGTCAAAGTTATGTTGTTGTAAAAGAGTTATATTTAAGGGACTAGCTAAGAAAAATGAGAATGAACACATTAGATATTAATTTTAATTGTATTTTGTGATTTGTCTTCATAGTTATTTAGATTTTTTTTTAGAATTGATGCATTCTGTCCAAAGTTCATTATGTTTCTGTTATTTTTATTCATGCAAATATAAAATATTCATAATTACTCAGCATATGGTAGCTCTTTGTGACATTAAAGCCAATGAGTAAAAATTAATAATTTTTTTGCCTGAGAATATAACAGCTAATTGAAAATGATCTAAGAACTTTAACAATTACAAGAGAAAGTAAGAGTATATGCCATTATTCTGACAAAATGGCCCTTTAATTTCACAAGCGTTCTTTTATATCATATATTAATTTCATTTTTGGTGTACTAAGGCATGGAAGCAGTTAGAGGGGTCATTATTTCTGTTGACATGAAATATTTTGTAAACCAAAGTCACAAAAGAGTGTAATGAAAAATCATTAATAAGTCACATAAAACACATAATATTCACACTATTGCAATACTTCAGAAAAAAATATCTACTTAGGGAAAACCAGTTTGCATTTATTTGTTTTCAATGCAGCCATGACATGAACCATAGACTAAACTGCAGTAGCATTTACTTTCCGATGGAGTGCTATTCAATTTTCAGTGAGTTCAAATATAATGATTCTGTACCTTATTAATCAGGCACACATGGAGGAAAAAAATAGTATGCTTTATCATCTATCAAAAGTACTTTAAGAAAATTCTACTTCCTTAGCTAGCATTGAGACAGGACTGTATAGGAGAGGTTCAAGTAACTAGACCACTGACCTAGTTGATCAACACCAACAAGATAATTTAATGTAATGTTTCACTAGATACTTTTTTAAATTGCTTTGACCAAATTGGATTATTGAATTGACAATACTGGATCAGATACTCCTTTGAATGTTTGAATGAATGTTGAAACTCATGAGAAAATTTAGAAATGTTTGAACCCATGAAGAAGCTACTAAGGATGTGGTGAGAGTCTGTAGGAAAACAGTGATACAGCTAGCATTGGCCTTCAACCAGTCCGTCTGACAGCCTGTTTATTGGTTTGGATACTGCTTGTGTCTAAGCATTTGCTTTAAATATTTGATGTAGTTGGGCGCCTGGGTGGCTCAGTCGGTTGAGCATCCGACTTCGGCTCAGGTCATGATCTCGCAGTCTGTGAGTTCGAGCCCCACGTCGGGCTCTGTGCTGACAGCTCAGAGCCTGGAGCCTGCTTCACATTCTGTGTCTCCCTCTCTCTCCGCCCCTCCCCCACTCATGCTCTGTCTCTCTCTGTCTCAAAAATAAATAAACATTAAAAAAAATAAAAAAAAGTATTTGATGTAGTTAATTAATGAGTATTTTCAATCTTCTCTATTATAAAAATTTGCTTATAAAAAAATAAATGCAAGCAAGTTACAAATGATAGAAGACCAAACTTGAAATACAGGAGTTGTCTCCTCAAATGCACATCACCAGTTTGTTTACCAGAATATTGTTATCATCTGATTTTTATTAAATAATAGGACTTGTTAGGTAGAGAGCTAAAGGCAACAGCCTGAGAATAGTTGAGTATGTATGGAGTTCAGGCTATTGGGGGGTGTAGCTGTCAGTGTTGATGGGAGAAGAAGGAAATAAGGCTCTGCTACAGGTTTCCCAACTTTCCTCTAGATGTTAGAGATAGATTTTCAGAGAGGAAATTATATGTTTAGCTTTGAGTTTTTTAAAGCTTATTCTGGCAGATAGGTGGAGCATGAAGTGGGAAGAAATTGGAGGTGCGATTTAGGTGTTTATTGCATCAGACCAGATAAGGAATAAATCATGATAGTCTGAAACTAAGGCATGGCAGTAAGAATGAAAAGAAAGAGATGAATTTAAGAGAGCTTTTATAAATAAATATGATGGGACTTGATTGACTTAATGCTGTTAGTTAAAAGAATTTTAAATTAAGTGTATTTCTGAAAAATAGAATTAACCCGCCATTGTTTGGATGTTTAAGGTAAATTTAAAACATTACATTTTTACTTCCCTGCAGTCATTTCCAAGATAATTCTCTCTCTGTCTCTTTCTCTCTCATCTTTTAACTAGGAATGTGGTACAATAATCTTTTCAACTTTGGTTTTCTAATTGCAATTATTTCTGTATCCATCCATTCCAGGAAATCCTTCAGACATAGTGTGTGTGTGTTACTGTGGAATTACTCTTTTGCTTTGTGTTTAAAACCTTTTGAAAACTTGCCTCAGTTTTTTCTTACTTTTATTCAATTGAATTTTCTTTTAAATATGTACCATGGGGCTTTTGTTTCTGGTTAGGTCTATTTGCATGCAGTCTGCTGACTCAGATGTTCGTGTTTGATATATGTCTCATAAACAAACCAGACAGCAACAGTAGTAAACACCCATACTCTTTTTTTTGGCTCATTTGCCTTTCCGAAAGTTCATTTTATCTAGGAAATGAGCTATTTCTCTATTCTTGTAAACAGTGATAAGAATAATTCCTTGCTTTTCCATTTTCTTGGAATTCAGGTAACTTTGTTACTATGTTAGGTTGTAAATATGGTGTAAACAAAGAAATTTGTTTTCAAGTCCTTTTTTTGTTGTAATATTTTTATATATTTCCATTCTATGTATATATATATTTTTGGTTTCATGTGTATTTTCATAGTACTATTAATGTATAGAACAATTAGATTGTATTTATTTCCTTATTCATTATCTTACATTTCTTCTTTCCCCTTATACTATTACTTAGTGTTAGGTAAGTTAAGAGCAGCTTAATGTTTAAAGACTTTTTCATAGTATTTTAAGGTATGCTATCCCAATTAACCCTCATATAGAAGGTTTTTAAAATTTTTTTTTACTGTTTACTCTTTATTTTTGAGAGAGAAAGAGAGACAGACACAGCATGAGCAGGGGAGGGGCAGAGAGAGAGAGGAAGACACAGAATCCAAAGCAGGCTCCAGGCTCTGAGCTGTCAGCAAGAGCCCAACACGGGGCTCCAACCTACGAACTGTGAGGTCATCACCTGAGTGGAAGTTGGATGCTTAACCAACTTAGCCACCCAGGTGCCCCTCATATAGAAGGTTTTTTTTTTTTTTTTAATTTTTTTTATTTTTGAGAGACATAGAGACAGAACGTGAGCAGGGGAAGGGCAGAGAGACAGAGGGAGACACAGACTCTGAAGCAGGCTCCAGGCTCTGAGCCGGCAGCACAGAGCCCGACGCGGGGTTCAAACTCACAGACCATGAGATCATGACCTGAGCCGAAGTTGGCCGCCCAACCGACTGAGCCACCCAGGCGCCCCTAGAAGGTTTTTGAGCTGAAGGAAACATAGTATATTTTATAAAGTTTTCTTTTTGGTGGTATCATAGGAGAAGAAGAAAGGGAAGAAGAGGAAGGACAGAGGAGAAGGAGGAAGAGGGAATAGAGGGGGAGGGGTAGAGGAAAGCAAGGTGCGAGGAGCCCAGTTGAGACATTACTCCAAAATTCCAGGAGGAAAGTTAAAAAAGGCATAAACTAGAGCTGCAGAAAAAGTAAAGATAATGTTAATAGTCTAGGTTCGTCCATTCTTAGCAATCAACTTGGAAGAAAGGTGGCCGGATGAGGAATAAAGCAGAGATGGAAATCTTAGTCTATGAACTTGACCACCTGTGTGGATGTTGGTACTACTAACCATGTCAGATGAAGAAAGCTGATAAATGCATTTGAGTTGCCTGTGCACATACACATAGAAATGTCTCATAGATAATTGTCATCATCATCATTGTCATCATCTCCTGAGCATAACCATTTATTGAATAATTCTCCTGGCCTGGTATTCCTGGGAGCTTAATGGAGATGACACATCATGTAATCCTTACAATATTACATGGGGTAAATACTCTATCTAGGCAAATATGGGAAGTGATACTTAGCAAAGTTAAAGAACTTGTACGTTCACCTGCTTCAAAGCCAGAGTCCTCTGATTCTAAGTTCTGGTTCTTTCAATACCTCACATTTCAAAGGTCAGAAAAATAATAGAATGGTGTAGGTTGGTTTGGGAGTTACTGGCACAGTATATTCAGCATCAGGAGGCTTGAGGATGGAAGTCCGAAAAACACCAACAGTTAAAGTATAAGGAGGAGAAGAGGAGCCAGTGATGGCACCTAAGGAGGAATTCTAGCCTTGTGCTTTTTAGAGCAAAACACCATTCCTCATTGTGTTTATTGGAAACATGAACTCTAGACAGTTTGTCATCTCTTGGATGTTTAAGAAAACGAGCGTTCTGTCATTATTTGCTTGTAAGAAGAGTGTAGCATTTGTGGACATTTCATCAAGTTTTGTGGCATCCTAAATCATTAACATGTGGAAAGAGATTACTGGACACCAGAAGCTTTCTGTATTACCAGGTGAGGGAGGACTCTTGTGGGTTTTATACCCTGTATACTTATCAAAGTGCTTCCCTATAGAGTTGCTATTTAAAGAATCTAAATGCTTGCTGGCCAAGGAAGGAAAAGAATCATCCCTTCAGGTTAGAAAAATTAAAGCTGAGGTTTATTCACTTCCCTGTCAGGTAAATGTGACTATTTGCTGTCTCTGTGAGAAAGGGAGGTGGGGCTGCCCAATTTGGAAAGTCCTGGGAACACTGAAGACCGGTGAGATAAACCATGACAGCTGACATAGGACAAGAACTCCCTCCTGGCATCGCATTTGGTTTGTGTGAGAAAAGAGAGTAGTAGTGTTGGTTATTTTGTACATAAATATTACTGTGGATTTTCAAAATACTTTTACTTTTAAACATGAGTAGTGGGGTGCCTGGGTGGCCCAATCGGTTAAGTGTCCAACTTTGACTCAGGTCATGATCTCACAGTTTGTGAGTTCAAGCCCTGTGTCAGGCTGTGTGCTGACACCCTGCAGCCTGCCTCAGATTCTGTGTCTCCCTCTCTCTCTGCCTCTCCCCTGCTCATGCTCTGTCTCTTTCACTCTCTCTGTCTCTCAAAAATAAATAAATATTCAAAAAATTAAATATGAGTAGGAAATAACCAGCAGAGAAAGGAAAGAAACAGTTGGGTCTATTTCCTTCCATAAATATTATCACTCTTGGGTTATAACTCTGTTATCCACACAGTCTTTCCAGTCATATTAAGTGGATATTGTCTCTGCAGTAAGAACATATTTTTGGCAGCTGAAGTTCGTTTCTGATGAATATTAGGATTCTCTAGTCCTCATATTTCGGTTGTTCTTCCCCGTGTTGTAAAGGAAGTGATATGATAGAATTTCCTGTAGAGCAATGGGAATAGAAGTGTTCTTACAACCAAAGGACCTGGGGGTGCTGAGAGGTGGAGTGAAGGGGGCTTTTCTGGACCCCAACATTTCACTGGCACCGTCAGCTCTGAATCTCACCTCTTATACACGCGGTTGTGAACAAAGGACCGAGGCTGTTTTGAATTAGATTGTTTGACTTTTTATATTTCAGTGAATGTCTTTGATTCATTTAAAAACATTTTGTCAGAATAAAACTATTGACATAAGTCGTTATTTTTCAAAAACATATAAAGAAGTCTTTGAAAGGAATGTAAAAGCCAAGCTTCTTGATTACATCAGTGTATGTTTTTCTGCTATGTACTTTCATTAGTTTGGGGTGTGTGTGTGTGTGTGTGTGTGTGTGTGTGTGTGTGTGTGTACGCGCATTTGTGTGTTCAAACCAATATCTTAAAACCAATTTTTACCTCTCATTCTTCTTAAGGTTGAACCGTCTTTATAGGTAAAAGTTGTCACATGTTACCACTTTCACATGGTTTAACGTAAGAGAATTTCATGCCCTTTGAGGCCTGGGAGAAGAGAACCCTCTTCATATTTTCTCTTTCCAGATTGTTGGCTCAATCCAGGCTTCAGCATAGTTGGAGTGGCAAATCCCACTCCTGCATCTGGTGAGCTGTGCAGTTAGTAGCTCTGACACTTTTCTACATGGCTTCAGCAACCATATCCCAAAAATGTGAGTGTGGCCTTAAAAAAGACTGTTCCCATGTGACCACCAGATTGCTTCACGATCTGCCCAGTCATCCCTTTGATTGTGTCATCCTTTAAAAATCTGTGTCATCTGGGTATAGAGAATGAGGAGAATGTTCTCTCACTCTCTTTTTAAATTCTCAGAATTTTCCCTTCTAAACCCCACAACTAGAGAATTGGAAATAGAGTTTTTCATGATTTGATTCATGCAGTATGTTTTTCCCCCAAGAATATATGTTATACAGATATGGGAAGAGATAAGAAATGAGGAGGGGAACAAGTTTAGTGTTTCAGTCCCAGAAATATACCTTTGATAAATCGTCTGCAGAGTAGCTGGTTAGACATGGCCACTTTGTTCTCAAGACTAGTTGATGATAGATAGACATTGTCTCTTAAGTTTCTTTGTTTTTGTTTGGTTTGGTTTTGTTTTTGTATGTGAGCGTTGTGGAAATAGAGGTGGCATATCACCAACACTAGCATTTTCATTGAGGTCATTCAAGTTTTATGTCATGTCATATCAGTCATTAGAACTAACTCAATTGTCCAAATACTTTTATAAAAATATTTCCTGTTGACAACATGGCCTTCCTTTTTCCTAACTTCATTTACTTCCTGCTAGTTAGCTGCTAACTTTGTTGGCCATTTAGATGTGCCCACTCCCCAAGATCAAACTCACTCAACAAGCTTTAATTTAATATTAATGGACAGAATGAATACTGTTTCATGTCTTACCATTGAACAAATGGGAGGAGAAGGAACCAGAACTCATTTTTATTGAACTGTGCCAGGCCCTTACAGTAATTTCAGCTTCCAAATTCTATTTGCTAAAAATTATGATTTTAACTAATTTATCCAACTTACAGAGTTAATAAGCAGCTTTTCCTCTCAAAAAAGTTGCTGATTCATATTAGAACTCTCATTTCCAAATTAAGAATGATTTCCTGTAAGGGAAGACTATGATGAGCTATTTTTTTTAAGTTTATTTATTTTTGAGAGAGAGAGAGAGCACAAGTGGGGAAGGGGTAGAGAGAGAGAAGGAGACACAAAATCCAAAACAGGCTCCAGGCTCCAAGCCATGAGCACAGAGCCGTCAGCACAGAGCCCGATGCGGGGCTCCAACTCACAACAGTGAGATCATGACCTAGGTTGAAGTTGGACGCTTAACCAACTGAGCCACCCAGGTGCCTCCTTTTTTTTTTTTAATCACTCTTCTGTTGTAAATCCTTCAACGATTTCTCATTGATTTGTGAATAACATTCAATTCATAACAAGGCCTGTAAATGTATCCACGATCTCCTGTGCACATCTGGTATCTCATCTCTAGCCTTTCTGCCCCATGACCTTGCAGTCACTTCCTCCCCATTGAATGTTCTGCCATTAACATCTATGATTGGAAGGGAGCGTGGGTTTTGGAGGAGTGGTGAACAAATTATGGACTGGAAGATCAGTTAGAAACCTTGTTTATTCCACTGAAGAGTTCATGAGTGGCAAGGAGAAATCGATTTAAAGAATGTGGTGAAACTAGTGAGAAGGAAGTGGTAGCATTTGGTGATAATATTTTAGAAGAGATCTAGGGCAGTGACTAGTCAATGATGATTCTGAGGCTTCCAGTTGTCTACTCAATGAATGTATTTTCTTCTAAACTAACATGAATAGGACAGAAGGAGCGAATTTTGGGATGAAGGTAGGGAAAACATGTTTGGTTTTTCTTGTTTGATGAAAATTTTGAGTGTCCATGGATGTATACACATATGTGCATGTGTGTTTGTGAATCCTCATGAATTTTTTCTTCCAGTTATATTCAAATACTGAAGTTGTGCTTATTAGGCAACTTATATGCTTTCAGCATAGTACCTTTTACATCATTTCATAAGTTTTCCATTGCAGCGTTTTAATATTTTGCTGCCTTTAAACAACACACATTTATTATCTTACAGTTTCTGTGGTCAGGAGGCTGGACTTGGCTTAACTGGATACAATGCTTAGGGTCTCAAAAGGCTTCATTCAAGGTGTTTGCCAGGACCAGAATCTCATTGGAGGCTTAGGCTCCTCTTCTAGGCTTATGTGTTTTTTGCCACCAAAAGCAATTTATTTCCTTATGGGTGTAAAATTCATGAAACCTTGCTTCTTCTGGACTAAGAGGAGAGTGTCTGACATTTAGGCCCTCATTTGAAGGGTCTACCTGCTTAGGACAGTTCCACCCTGGAAAATCTCCTTTTGAAATCACTTAAAGTCTGCTGATTAAAGACCTTAATTACCTTTGAAAAGTCTTCGACCTTTGCCATAGCTGATTTCACTGGTTAAAAGCAAGTTACAAATTTTGGTCATTCATTCTCAAGGGGAGAGAATAGTTGAGGGCATAGGTCACTGGGGGCCATCTGAGAATTTTGCTTACAGAATCATGTTCTATGCTTATGAAATATGTGTAAGTATGTGTTTGTGTGCGGAGGTAAATTATAAGTATCCAAAAACTGGTGGCAGGTACGTATCTCTCACCTTACTTGGGATTTTTTTCCCCCTGAAATTTCTCAGGGACTTATACTCCCATATTGTTAGATTTCTCTTCTGGTGTATTGTCCTGGCTTCCCCTTTCTTAGACAAGAAAGCATTAAATTTGACTCTGAGATTACATTTCAATACACTTTCCCTGTTTTGGCAGCAGAGGTGAGTGAGCCTTTAGTAAATCATTAGTGATCCAGATTGAACTTCAGTAGTTTGGAGTGAGGCCATGGTCCATATGTTTGATGCCATCGGTCTGATTTTTATAATGGAGATTCTATCATTAAGGTAAATACAGTGTTGTTTTTTTTTTAATTTTTTTAAACATTTATTTATTTTTGAGAGACAGAGAGCGTGAGCAGTGGAGGAGCAGAGAGAGATGGAGACACAAAATTCAAAGCAGGCTCCAGGCTCTGAGCTGTAGCACAGAGCCCAATGTGGGGCTTGAACTCACAAACCATGAGATCATGACCTGAGCTTAAGTCAGACACTTAACCAACTGAGGCACCCAGGCACCCCCCCAGTGTCTTCTTAAGCATGCTTTATTATTCTTTATTTTATATTAAATTATTCTTGCAAGGTGACACAGATAAATATAAACCCTCTTTTCTTCCCCCTACTCCAGCAAGGTTGAAAGAAAGGAGTTTATAATGAAATGGTCCCATTGAACTTCTATTTCGCGTTTCTTTCAATGCATTGGGTGAACTTCTTGGAACTGAAGTCAGGTTTGCTGTATGGGTACATATGTATTCCACTTGTGACTCCATAAAAGGATTAGAAATGGTTCACAAGATGGATTTTAGGTTGGTGTAATATGATATAATATAATTAGAATCAAATAAAGAAGAGAAACACAAGAGTCATTGTAGTTAATGGCATTGAACTTAACTCTAAGAGTTATAGTTGGGCCAATGTGGACTTTTAATCTATTCTCATTAATGCTGTGTGTGTGTGTGTGTGTGTGTGTGTGTGTGTGTGTGTGTGTGTATTAGGCAGAATATGTATTAGGGAATATATAGATATATGTATTAGGGAAAAGAGTGTGTTTTCAGGTACTAAATTCAGAAAACGTTTTCTTTGCAGGACTTCATGGAAAGCTCTTTGTATTATAACAGACCTGTCATGTTAGCATGTTGGCAACAAACTGAGATGCAACTATCCTAGAATATTTTCTTATAACAGCCCTTGTTAGGAACCTTGAAGTTGAACTCAGGGTAGGTGATTCAAGTGCCAAACTACTATGGTCTCAGTAGAGGTAGTTCTCTGGTTATTAAGTGATTGTTAGATAAAACTCAGAATCGGAGGATTGGAAAAACATTGACATGTTTCTTAGATAATCATCCTGAAAATACTTTTCTCCCTGAACATTTCCATAGCAGTTGGGAAGAAAATTTTAAGTAAAGTTCTCTGGGAAGACCTAGAATGTTATATCCACATTGCTAATTGAATCTGGGAGTATTCTTTGAACCTCAAACAAGCAAATAGTGTTCACCTTCCACTGGGAATTACAAGGAAACTAATCATTAGGATGGATGCAAGGCCATCTTACTTTGTATCTAGTAAACATACCAATAAAACTCAATAAAACAAGTTTCTGTCATACCTTTTAACAGAGCTCCTTGTTGCTCTCAGTATAAATACCATAATCCTTACCATGACATTCAAGAATCTGCATGAACCATCTCCCTGCCCATGTTGTCGGCTTGATTTTATGTCATTCTTGACATTGCTGTCTGTAATTTGACCACAGGGACCTAACCATAGCACCTGGAATCTCCTACATTGCCTGCTATGTCAGGGTCTGTCCATATGGTTTCCTCTGTGTGGAAGAGCCTCTACTGGCTCCACCCCCCACCCTCAGGGCCTGTTAACACTTACACTTCCTTCAGATCTCAGATGACACTCTCTTCTTCAGAGGACATGTACCCGATTCCCCAACCTTGGCAGGTAGCAGGCCCTATAGTGTGCTCTCAGAGCTTACTTTAGTTTTATTTCATCAGTGTTAGTAATTTCTGATTAATGCCTATCAAGCAGACTGTCAGTTCCATGAAGATGGGTTGTCAGCTTATTTTGCTCACCAATGCATCACCAGAGTGTAATAAATGAGCATAGTACACATCAAATAAAAAATTTGCTGAAGGATAAATTACTATTATTTAATGCCACATTAATTACAACATTTATTAACAGCCTTCTCCATTAGATGCTACAGTTCTTGTTCTATAGAGATTGAGCAATGTGAAGACAGTGGTTTCAGGCAGAACAGGGAAATAGTTTGCTATCTTAATATATTAACATGTTAGAGTTAGATTTTTATTTCAAAAACAGTCATCTTCTTTGGCTAGTGTTGGAAATTATGCTGCACAAAGAAGAATATTTTACTAGGATTACTCATTGGAAAGCTGAATTTGGCAAATCAATGTTCTGGAAATATATATATATATATTTTTTTTCAAGCACTCTTGCCTTCTTTGAGCTTGATGAACTTGTGTTAGGACCGGCAAATTTTATTAATGGAGTTAGAGAGTTCTGGAAAGTATGTTGTTACTGATAAAGGTGATTTTTTTTTCTATCATGGCAAGTCAGCTGCAATGGTCTATTTTTATTCTGACCGGTGGATCTCAAAACATGGTCCTCAGGACTTGTTTAGGCATTCAATGATACCATAAGTGTTTTTATAATAGTACTAACTTTTTACTCTTTATTTTCTCCATGGAGTGTTCTCCAGAAGCTACATAGTATTAACTGATGTCACATTGCAACTGACTGAACACATGAGCAGTTATGAAAATCCATCTGTCCTCTATTAAACTAGACATTGTAAAAATGGAAAAGGTCACTCTTCTCAGTAACTTTTTTGAAAAACAATTATTTTTCATAAAAATGTGTTCATTATTATTTTTAAAAAAATGAACTAATAAATAAAATGTCTCAGTTTCGAGGGTTTTAAATGTTTTTAAGGTTTGTTTGTTTGTTTGTTTATTTATTTATTTAGAGAGAATCCAAAGCAGGCATCCCACTGTCAGAGCAGAGCTGGGTATGGAGCTCAAAATTCTGACCTGTGAGATCATGACTTGAGCTAAAATCAAGAGTCTGGATGCTGAACTGACTGAGCCACCCAGGCATCCCAGTTTTAAGTGTTAATATGGTAAATATTTCGCACAAAGAAAAAAAAATCTTTGTGTCTTCAGTAGTTTTTAAAGACTGTGAAAAGATCCTGAGACCAAGATGTTTGCAAAGCACTTCTCAAAGCCGACTAAATGACACAGTGTACCCATATTTACTTGATTTTGCAATCTATTTTTAGATAGCTTCCTTTCAAGGTCTTCTAAAAGATTAATTTGTTTATTTATTTTAAAATATTTTATTTTAAGTAACCTCTGTACCCAATGTGGGGCTCGAACTTAACAATCCCAAGATCCAAAATCACATGCTCTTCCAGCTGAGTCAGACAGGCACCCCAGTCAATCTGTTTGAAGAAATAATACAAACACATAAATAGAAAGATCTTCAGTATTAAAAGATATTCTTAAACAGTAAGTCCCTTTTTCCCTTTAGTCTCTCAGGGCTCCAATACCCTTTCCAGGTGATATTTCTATTCATGCATCTCTTGATGGAAAACTTTGATGTATTGACCTAAATGCTGGGATCTAATAGACCCCATTTTGATTATTTCTTATTTCCCTTAATAGTATACCAAGGAGATTGATTCTTAACAGTACGTGTAGATCTATCACATTACTTTTATTTTTATTTTATTTTATTTTATTTATTTTTTCATCATGATTACGTGTACTCTTTAATCCTCATCCCCTGTTTCACCTGTTCCCCCGCTCAAGTCCTCTCTAGTAACCATCAGTTTGTTCTCTATAGTTAAGAGTCCGCTACTTGGTTTGGCTTTCTCTCTCTCTCTCTCTCTCTCTCTCTCTCTCTCTCTTTTTTCTTTGCTCATTATTTTTATTTCTTAAATTCCACTTATGAGTGATATCATATTATACCATATTACACTGAACATTTGCAGTGTAATCGATCATATAGATGAGATAAAATTATTTCTTTAGTTTCCTGTTGATGGATAATCAAGTTGTTTCCATCTTTTGCCACTACCTTGTGTTCCAGTGATTATTCTTTTACTTAATTACTTGTGCATATAAAGTAAATATATCCATAGAATTAATATTTGGTGATGGAATTTCTAAGTCAGAGGAATCATATATTTTTTAAGTGATAGGTATCACTTAATTACACTCCAAAAAATCTACCAAATTTTCCTTCTCCTGACTCTTTGTACTTTCTATTTTATTTTATAATACAGCACACTATAAAAGTTTTAATATTTGCCACTTAAATAAGTGAAAAATAGTATTTAATTGTAGTTTTAATTTTCTTTTTTCCTTTTATGAATGAGGTTTTGTTGTTTTGTTGTTGTTGTTGGTTTTTTTTTTTTTTTTAGTTGAAGGGAAATAGAACAGTATGTACTTTTTCACTGAAGCCCATTAGTTTCCAAAAATGTGTACTCATTTCACATACAGCATCTTTGAACCGTTGCCAGATCACAGGGGTGCAATCTCGAAGACCTTCTCCGGCTTCAGGGGCCTCATCTCATAATTCTCTCCTCAGACCCTTCTTTCTCCACAAGCCTCAATGAAGTCAGCTTCCTTTTTATCTTCTGAAATCAGAAGATTCCTAGGATTCCAGATGTATGTGACCGGTGCCATTTAGTTTGGGTTTAGTTTGCAAATTATCTTCAAGGACTGGAGACAGATTTTCTTTCTACTTTATGAATTCATATGTACTTAGGAGGTTTTTTTTTTTTTTTTGAGGATAGGGAAACACTGCTTATTCTCTAGGGATGAATCATAATTAATGAAGAACTGTGTCTGATGGAAACCTTAGTCTAACAAATCATCCTAAAACTTCATTAGACAATGTGTACTCCCTACGGACATTGTTGAAAAGACACTTGATTAAGCAGATCGTGACAATTTCAGTTTTGCCTGTCATCTGTGCTCCAGAGACACCTCAAGATCAAGAAAGAGTTTCAAAAGGAAGAAATAGCTATTTATGTTTTAGAGATATTACTGATACTAGAGCTTTGCTGTGTTTTCCTGTGTAAATTTACATAAATGTTTGATACCTCTTTTTTTTTTTAGTTTATTTATTTTAAGAGAGAGAAAGTGCGTTCGTATGCACGAGTTGGGGAGGGCCAGAGGGAAAGGGAGAGAGCGAGAATTTCAAGCAGACTCCATGTTCCACATTGTGCCCAACTCAGGGCTCAATCTCACCATTGCAATATCATGACTTGAGCTGAAATGAATGGTTCTACCCTTGAGCAACGGAGCCACACAGGCATCTGGATATCTCTTTCATTCTTGGTTTTATCTGTGATGAAATAAACAGTTTCTCCCCTGGTTCTGTTTATCCCAAGATATTTGTGGAATTTGCAATAAATAAGAAAAAGCATTTCTTATCTGTGATGGAAATACCATTATTCTTTTTAATAGAGTGTGGTTTTGAGACTTGACAGTTATGCCTAGAACCAATATGAAAATGTTGCTTTGGATAACAGGTGCTGATGAAATGCTAAAGTATAATCAGAGAGAATTCAGATAATAAGATTTTTAGTAAGCAAACAAAAAAAAGAAGTAATAAATAGGAGTCCTGCCTGCTGCAAATTATTAGAATGGTTTTCTGGCAAAATAGAGCTAACTGTCGTTGCTTAACCTCTTCAACTGCTCTAAATAAATGGCATAAATGATCAGGAAGGTAAGACTGAAAGTAGAATTGTTGATTTAATATCCTTTCTTACTCGTAAACTTGCTCCACAGTAAATCATTAGTAAAAATTACATTTTTGTAGTATCTCAGAACATATAAAGGACTTAAAGGAATCCAGGTGACCTAACAGTGCTGGAGGCTAAGTGCTCTTATGTCCAGCAGACGCATGCCTGAACAACTTAGTGGGTTTTCTGCACCGTACCTTACAATTATGTGATTTTAGTGTGTCTTTGTTTCTCTAATTCTCAGTTTCCTCCTCTGTGATAATAGCAAAGCTTACCTTGCAATGAAGGGATTAGAGCAGATAATGCACATGAAATCACATGCATAAATCAATACTCAATAAATACTAGTTTATCATCATTGTTACTAGAGTAGGTAGCCACCATCTGAAATCAAATATAAAAAAGTCAAGTTACTAAATTCTCATATGAATATAGAGGTCTGATGATTCAGGTGTAACATATTCACCCTGCTTCAAAATAAAAAGTGATTTATGGAACTTTAGTCAGAATGGTGTTATAATAGTTCTCTTGGATTTGGCGTTTAGCTGCTGGGTATGGGGAGAAGGTTCTTCCTGGCTCTACAGGAGGCTGCAACAAGGCCCTTGAGTAAACTGCCTGAAGAAACCCCAGTGGTACCTCCGCCTTTCAGTTCACCAGTTTTAGCCTAACTGGGAGGGTTTCTTAAAAATATTTTTTAATGTTTGTGTGTTTTTGAGAGAGAAAGAAAGAGAGAGACAGAGACAGAGTGAGAACAGGGGAGGGACACAGAGAGAGAGAGAGAGAGAGAGAGAGAAATTCTGAAGCAGGCTCCAGGTTCTGCACTTGTCAGCACAGAGTCTGTTGTGAGGTTCGAACTTAACTAATCATGAGATCATGACCTGAGCCAAAGTCAGACGCTTAACCAACTGAGCCACACGGACACCCCAACTGGGAGTTTTAATTGCATTTGGAACTTGTAAATTATTGTGATTCTTTATTTTACATAGAAGAGTCATCAAAACAGGGGTGCCCGGGTGGCTCAGTTGGTTAAGTGTCTGACTTGATTTTTGGCTCAGGTCCTGACCTCAAGATTCATGAGTTCGAATCCCACAGGGCGCATTTGGGATTCTCTCTCTCCCTCTCTCTGTTTCTCTCCAACTTACACATTTGCTCTCTCTCTCTCTCTCAAAATAAACTTAAAAAGAAAAGAAGTATTAAAATATATTCGTCATTTATAAAGATAGCTTTTTTTAAAAAAAGAAACCAACATCTTCTAGTTAGTTATATTCAGCTTGCATTTATATATATATATACATATATATATATATATTATTTTTTAATGTTTATTTATTTATTTTTGAGAGAGAGAGAGCATGAACAAGTGGGAAATGGGCAGAGAGGGAGGGAGAGAATCCCAAGCATGCTTCTCTCTGTCAGCATGGAGCCCAATGTGGGGCTCGAATTCATGAACCCTGAGATCATGACCCAAGGTGAGATCAAGAGTTGGATGCTTAACTGATGGGGCCACCTAGGTGCCCCACATGTATATATTATTTTCTGAAGATTTCTCCTAAAATGGTGTTTTTCACATAAATTGCACCCTTAACTTTTAAAGGCCCCCTACTTTGGGCATCAAGCATTTACCTTACTTTTGAATATATCTTACAAGTTCACCGGTAGGAAGACAAGCAGAGAAGAAAAGGCATTTTCATAGAAAGCCTTAGCATGCTGACTTTTCCTGTTTAGAAGGTAGTTGTTACTCCTTGTTGAGACTATCCCAGAGAGAGAGTGTTAGGTGACCTGGAGTGGGACTTGCTAACTCCCAGGTCACTCAGTGACAGTGTTTGCTGCCGTCCTAGACACCACAGTCCTCTGGAGCAGCCTGTCAAAGTCCTGCTCAGCTCTCAGCTGGGTCACTGGAGCACCTAGTGAGAGTGAGGTCAGGTATCACCTCTTATCAGCACATCCTCCCTGCGGCCCTACATCTTTCCAGCCTTAGAAAGAAGCCAGCCCTGCAGGGTGTGGCTGTGATTATTACCCAAAGGGCATGCTCTGCAGGCAACAACAGGGACAAAGGTACTGCCCGTCTGTTGGGGTGGTTGCTCCCATAGAGCTGTGTAGGAAATAACACCACCAGAAATAACACATTCAGATCCAAAGGGCAGTCTTCTGTAGGCCTTCATAGACGTACGGCCTGCACATGTCCTATACATATGCACAGCTGTTTATGAGGCACAAATGCTTCTTTCATCACAATCATTAGCTAACACTGAATAATCACTGGGGAGAGAGTAGAAGGACAAGTGGAATAGGAAGTGGAGCCAGCTTATTTTTAGAAAGGTACTACTTTAAAGCGTCGATTGATCAAACAGGTGTTTAAAAGCATTTGTCAGAATCAATTCACAGGAAATCTCTTTCACATTCAGGTTATAGCCAAAGAAGAAAAAGAAAATAGCCTACACATTTTACAATTTCACTTGCAAAAGTCATATTTTTGGACTTGTGTGGGCATCTGAAAGCATAACGATGCTACCAGGTCCGATGAAAGCTTTTGATTGTGTGAGGTTTCAGACCCCAGCTGCCCCTTGCTGATCATCCTCGGGACTCCGTGGGCTTGATCTGAGACATCCGAGGGGAATGTCACCGTGCACGTCCCCCTGAACCTGTGAATACCCTGCTCGAGCCATGAGGTTATTGAATAGAAAGCGAATCCTTTTCTGAAGAACCTCCAAGAGGAGGCTATTTTGGTGAGTTTCTGCTTCCTGCCAGCTTAAAAGAATGCAGCTCTGCTCTGTGCTCTTCCCATGAACGCTGCACGAGGAGCAGTGACTCACCCCTGCAGGGAGCCCTTCAGGGTTTCTAAACCACATCATCCCTTCCATCCCTGAAGCTGTTTTGGACTTCATCAATGGCACAAAGGGATATTTTTAAAATTATGTCGATTTTTAAGGACTGTCAAAAGGCCTCCCCTCATCACAATGCCGACACTCTAACAAACATATGTTATTTTTGGGGAAAAATTAAATCTGAAGCTAAAAAAAATGGTACTCTGGGAACTGGAACACACTTCACATTTGTTACAGTTCCCATCAGAGCTCAGGTCGATAGATAGAGGTGGGAACCAAAATAAGGTACATCTGTACAGGATAAATTCACATCAACGATGGAGGATGTACAGCTATGCAAAAGTAACATTATGTCTACAACAAAAAGCTAGCACAGTGGGTGGTTGTTTGAGTGTTTTGATAGAACCAAGTTTATTCTTACCAAGCTGAAGCCAAAGACAATTGACTCCTCAGGTAAAAGATGGTATTTAGTGGTATTCAGAGTAGTGATTTATAAACATTGAAGCCCACAGGAATATTTCCTATACTGAGCATATAATTTTTTCTTTAAATATTGTTTTAGGTTGAAACAACAAAATATTAATAAAGTGAAATGATATTGTGTTATTCAGATATATAAATGGCAGGCCAGCACTATATCTAGCTTTGACAAAAGAAAATATACTCCTGGGATTATTTTTCTAAACTCTCTCAATCCATTTGTGAGCACGTGACCAAACACAACTGCTCAGGGAATTTAGTATTAAAAGCACTAATTTAGAGTATGTTTGATGTCATTCTAGCAAAAAAAATTAAAACAGAGAGTAGATTCTCAAAATAGGCAATGTAAGACTTAAAATTATTGGATGATGCTGCAAGAAGATCATCTAGCCACAGTAGTTTTCAACATTGCTTAGTTTATAGATCCCTTTGAGAAACTGCGGAGAGTTCAGTGTCCCCTTCCCTAGAGCAAACAGACTTTTAAATTTTTTCTTATGTAATTAAAACAGTGGTACAGAAGTTGATCCTAGTGTAGGAGAACATGGATCCCAAGAACAGAAATGCCATATTTATCTAAAATGACTGTAGTTCAAGGAGTGCCTGGGTGGCTCTGTGGGTTAAGTGTCCGACTTTGGCTCAAGTCATGATCTCATGGTTCCTGAGTTCAAGCCCTGCATTAGGCTTTTTGGTGACAGTTTGGGGCCTGGAGCCTGCTTTGGATTCTGTGTCTCTTTTTCTCTCTGCCCCTCCCTGTCCATTCTCTGTCTCTCAAAAATAAGTAAACATTAAAACAACTTTAAATGACTATAGTTCATCATTTTCCTTTGTCCTCTTTAGTTCCAACAACACAGAAGCTATAAAGCAGTATATTATTTGGCGTTTTATTTGTTTATTTATTTTACCCCCTGAGTTCCACATGTTACAGATAGGGAAGTTTAGGCAGAAAGATGTTAAAAAACTCTTCCACAGTATTAAATCTGCTAAAATGGAACTGAGATTCCAATCCAGGCAACTGACTCCAGGCTCTAAGAAGCACATGTCCCTAATCACAGCCCATACTGTGGCTAAGAGTGCCCACATCTGTGCTCAAATCTACCCTGTGGGGTAGGTCTTACTCGTATTGCCACTTTGCAGATGTGGAGACTTAGATATCAAGAGGTTAAGTAACTTGCCCAAGGTGAGAAAGCCAGGATCCAAACTCAACCAGTCTGGCTCCAGAGGTGGGAGCTAAACCAACACAGTGTACTGTAGACACACACACACACGTACACACGCACACAACACATAAATATTTATACATATTATAGCAGTCAGGATAAGGGGGGATGCCTACTGCTAGTCAGATTATGTATGACTTTTTCCTTCATTTCTTTCTGAGTTTTCAAATTATTTTGTTTTAAGCAAGCATTAGTTTTGTATACAAATTTTAAATGTTATTAAAACTTAGTGAACCTATTCACATTAAGTTAAATGTGTTAGCTGGTCAAAACTGCTAGCCTTATCATGAATAGGGACCCTGAAGTAAAGAAACACTACAGAAATCATCTTGATGGCTTAAGGACCTGCCATAAAGTCTTGGAAGCATCCAGGGAGACAAGGCATGACCAGGTGAGGACTACATTCAGGGGTGTGGGGACTGCATTCAGGGATGCTGGGTTGCTCATCTTTTGTGCAGTGAGAACAGAGGCCACAAGCACTGAGCTGCCCACATAACAACAGGGCAAGCAAACTGCGCCAAGTAGACTCAAAAATGAACTAAGAGATAAATGCTAAGTTTGGACTACTTCACAGTTTTGCCAAAGGCTTGTTCTCATCAGGCCTTTGCCAGGTGTTCTCTTACTTCTTATAAATCTCTGATTGGCAGGAAAACAGCCCTGATTCACCAAGCTTTAACAGTTTTCTTTTTAAACTACAGATTCAGAGCCCCACACCCATAGTTTTCAGTTCTTGAGTTTGAGAATCTCCATTTTTAACAAGGGTCTTGTTCAGGGAACTGCAATGCAGAGGTAGAGGACAATCCTTTGTAACCGAGTGGGGTCTGTGCCCTACCCTATGAGAGGAGAGCTGGGACAAGGAAGAACATTAGGCAAGGAACAAGAATGCAGATGTTCTGAGAAATTAAATGTTTGGTTACTCCTCCCCTCCTTTGTTCTCTGTGCTACTGAAGAGCCACTCAAATTGATTACTTTTCCCACTGGTTTGAAAGGTTGCTTGATTTAATGTAGTGAATTGAACTGGTAGTTTGGAGAATGTTGGAAATTCACTTACCTTACTGAGAAGTAGAAGTCTACTTAGTATTTCAACATTTTTGTCTATTAAGTGGCTAACAAATTGGCCACAAATTGGCCAAATTGGACACTCTCCCAGCTAAAGCTACTTTAGGCTTCGTTAAAAAAAATAGGCAACTCGATAACTGTTTGCTCAGGTTAAAGTAATGAATTGGGCTTCTTGATTCCCAAATTTCCACTGAAACTGTTGCTAAAGTAATTATATGTTTATGTTTGAATTAATTTTTTTTTAATGTTTTTGTTTTTTTTGAAAGCGAGAGAGGCAGAGTAGTTTGTAGTTTGGATTCTTCGGAGAATCCCAACTTTATGTTTTATTAGCAATTACATTTAACTTGTTACATATAAACTTACATATAAATTACATATAAACTTGTTGTTTATGGTTGCTTTGTTACTAAATGCAAGTTAAATATGAGACTCAGGTTCAGTTTCGGTTTCTGTTTAGAATGTGGTCTTCTAGAGTTTAACCTATTTTTATTACACTATTGTATACTTTAAAAAGTGATTCATGAGAATGGTCTGTTTAGCAATTAGCCGAAGTGATGTCATGAAACTAATTATTAATTATTACTACGATAGGAACTATTAATTTCAGTCAGTAAAATGATCATTTCTTTTTATACAACATATTCAGTAAAGAATAATACTCAGTGCAGTGGGTGTATATGGGACAAGATGAAGATTGCCTACCTCACTGTAGAATTTCTAAGTTATGAAGGAAATGCTCTTAATTAAATCTCATTTCATCATTAACATGAAGACAAATCAATAATAAGTGAGTTAGTTCAGTGTCTCAAGTTTTCAAGTTTACGCATCCATCTACTTGATAATATCCCACTCCATAGGCCCCACACTTATCCCCATTAATGCATCCTTTACACAGTATTTTTGTTCTCACAGTAAAAAGCCACCAGAGTCTTCTTATTATTTTGGAAATGTGATCCATTATCCCCAAAGCACAGGGACCATCACAAGCCCCCCTCTTACTCTACAACTCCATACACCATGTGTAATTCTCACTGGTTTCTCCTTTACTTAATTTCATTATGCCTAAGTTGGAGTAACTTATGACTCAGTAAGCTCCAGTTCAATCTGTCAGACTTCCCACCCTTCCCAAGTGCTGTTGGGCTCAGGATTCTGGGAGCCTCTTCCAACCATAGTCCTTGCATGCCCATCTTTAGCAGTGGTCATAAGTACTTTTAGAGGACCGGTTTGTAAATCTACTCAGGCCTGAAATTTCATCCGTGTTGAAGTCTTCTAGGAACCCAGGCCCAACCTAATAAACCTTACCTCTGCACTCTGGACCTCATCCTCTTCCATCACCTTGGATTCTGGGTATTCTCCCATGAGTGCTTCACTTGGGTGGAGTCTTCCCAAGGTACTGTGGATCACACCATTTTGTTACCTAGCAGTGGTAGCACGAATTCATATTCTTTTAGCATTCACTGAAGACCTTGATTTCAGTTTATTTTTGGGAAAATTGGTTAAAATTTTGATTATTTATCATCTATATTTGTATTTGAAGTTTTCCCCCCAAAAATCATTACACATGCTTTAAAAAATTAGGGAGTAATTTGTGTAGCCCGATGGATGGAACTGGAGGGTATTATGTTAAGTGAAATAAGTCAGTCATAAAAAATTAGGGAGTAATTTTGCCTTTTAAAGCTAAATGACTTATATTCTTTGCATTTCTTTCCTTCCTTCCTTCCTTCCTTCCTTCCTTCCTTCCTTCCTTCCTTCCTTCCTTCCTTCCTTTCTTTCTTTCTTTCTTTCTTTCTTTCTTTCTTTCTTTCTTTCTTTCTTTCTTTCTTTCTTTCTTTCTTTCTTTCTTTCTTTCTTTCAAGACTGCTAAAGCAAAAACACCTGCTGTCATTTGAACTGCTTGGAATTAAACCTCTCAACAGGGATTTCTGTCTGAGCCCTTGTCAGACAGACAGGGTTGGAGATGGTAGAAATAATATGAGTGGATACAATTGGTCCATTAGAAATTATCTCCTCTTTATTTCTCCACTGCCTACTTTGACATAAAACATAAAACTGTCCTTTGGGAAGCAGATATGGCAAAGCTGAGAAGATGAGATGTACTTATCATGCCTGTACAAAAAAATATCTTGGTGGCAATTACTGGCAAGTAGGTTCTTGTTTGTCATGTATTAGCCTCAAATTTTTCTTGAATTGGTTCTTCCCAGGAATGAAAGATGTGTATTTTTTTACCTATCTGGGAAAGACAAGCACTTACTTTAAAGAAGCATACTTTTAGGTGCCTTGACAGGTAACAATACTAATAAATTTGTAGCAATTATTGCCTATCATCGAAGCATAAATTCCTGTATTGTTTTTGTACTTGTATAATGTTAATTTTAGAGCCTGCATTTAGTATCAACCAGCATATAGTAAGTAGTCCCTTGCCAAGACCCTTGTAGAAAAATTCACCCTTTCTTCAGCTGTTCCTGGCTGGCTCAGTTGGTAAAAGATGTGACTCTTGATCTTGAGGTCATGAGTTCAAGACCCACATTGGGCACAGAGATAACTTAAAAAAAAAAGTTCACCCTTCTCATTTTTTCACTTAACTGCCTATATCAAAGAGTTATGAGCTCCCACTGAGACTGATACCCATAGAGAAATTGACTAATTTTGTTGGATTACCCCATTGAGGCACCAAGAGAATATATGAGATAGCTATTGTTGTGGCGTAAAACAATGATTATTTATTATTTCCGATGAGTCTGAGGGTCAAATGTTAATCTCAGTTTATCTGTGTTGAACTTGTGGATTGTTCGGTATCAGGTAGACTCAACATCTTTACAAGCTGAGAGTAGGCTGTATTCCATTCATTTTTCTCTTACCTGCCTCCTGGGGCCCTGGGGATTACTCTTGTAAAAATTATAAAGGTAGAAGGGAACCAGCCTACCTTAAGAGCATTCTTCCAAGGTTCTTAGCTTACATTTTCTAACAATCCATGGCTGAGGGCAAAGTCAAGGGGTGGGGCAGGTTCTTTCTCGCTCTTGTTGGGGAGTGACGCAAAGTTATAAAGTTACCAGGCAAAGAATATGGATACACAGAATGAGGAATTGAGTGTAAATGAGATGTCAGGCAGAAAGATAGAGAAGAAGGATATTCTAGGCTTTTTCAGTGCCTTTGTTTCAAGCAGCCCATCATAGTTCAGAGTTCAACGATGAGGACATCAAGGAATGCCAAGGTTAGTCTTAGCAGCTTCACAAGTATATAAGCACAGCATTCACCTTTCAGATATCCATATGTCTATGAAATATACTTATGTTGTATGATAGGCCAAAGTAAAACTCAGAAACATTGAGATATTTGTCTTTGTCTAGATAAAGAGTGCCAAATAGAAGCCAAAGTTTTCTTCTTTCCTCCCTACCTCCCTTTCTCTTTCTCAGTTTCTTTCTTTCCTTCCTCCCTTTCTCCCTCCTTCTTCCCTCCCTCCCTTCTTTTCTTTCCTTTTCTTTTCTTTATTAAATATTGATCTTTTGGGTATTCAGCAAATGAGGCCTCATTTGATGCTCCACAGATCTTCCCCACCCATGCCTGTTAGCATAAGTTTTCTCAGTCTTAGAAATACAATCTGGCTAATCGATTTATTGGTGCATCAAAAAATTCAGAAATGGATTCAAGGGTTCCGTATTTCCAAATATGACTAGTTCCAAAGTTAGTAGTCAATATTTCATAAAAATAAATATTGATTCAGAAATGGAGTTGCTTATCAGGGAAATAAACCTGGTAGCTTGTCGTGATTTATTTATCATCCCTCCCATGTTATATGCACAGCTGAAGTTTGAATTGAAGAGAAATTCAAGTATTCTTTTTCATATATTTTGAAGATATAGCAGCCTTTGATGTATTTTGTTAGAATCTTTAAAAAACAGAATATAAAGAATGACTTCTCTGGAGATAGGAAAGCCCTAGTAAGTTACTCAAAAACCATTAAGGACAAATGTGATTTCCAAGAAAGCATGACAAAAACAATAACAACAAACTGTTGTTCTTCATATCAGGCTGGGTCTGGGTGTTCCCTGTTCTGGGCAAATGCATGGTGTGTAAATTCAGACTGACCAAGGACACAAGGGAAAGTGTGAGTGTGCATCTTCAGCAGTCCTAGCAAAGGCAACCCCATTTCTCTTGACTCTCAACTCATCACTACCTTTGTACCCTTGCTGGGTAGTTCTTGGTTCTGAATTCTGAAATAAGATTTAGAATCTGACAGGCAATGAAGAGATTGACTTGGAAACCAGGAGCTCTTGCATGTGATAGGAACAATGCTGAACATCATCCAGTTTTTCATATTTCCGAATCCGTGATGCTAAGGAGCTATTATGTAAAATGAAGTACTCCTGCTTTTTACCACGTAGGTGGGTTGTAGAAAAAAGATATCTTATTACGACTCATTTTCTTTGAAATCTACTTTTTTTAAAGAATATTTTTAAAACAGGACTAAGCATTCAAGATTTCTTACAGAAGTTTGGAAATAATGTAGTTTTGATACTTAGAAATGAACACTTTGTGATTTCACATTGACTTCTCCTGTATTGTAATATATTTTTAGGGAGATGCCTGCTTCTCCATTTTTCTCCATGATTTACTTCAGCTGAAATTTCAGCCAGATCCATTATTTTTCTTCTTTGGCACATTATGCAAATTAAATGCGAAAATCAGTGATGAGAGGAAAAGGTCTCAGTGTATTGAGCAGGTGCTTCATCAGTAATAGAATAACGTAATTACAAACTTACTTGCAGCTACTAAGACTGTGTATCCTGCCCTATTCAAAGAAGAATCTTTCCTGTACTCATCACTACAAGATTTATTCTCCTATCGATGCGTGGGAGATTTATGCATTTAACTGTCCCACTCATTGATGAGAGAAACATGCTCCTACAGAAATACATTTTTTTCCACATTAATGTGACATTTAATCCTGACTTTATTTTTCCTCCACTAAAATAATTTCTTGTAGACAGTCTTCTCTTCATCCGTATTATGATTATGAACATCAGAATGGCTTATTAGGCTGGAATAGCAAAGGCATATCTGTGCATAGAACCCCAATGCCAAAAAAAAATTTTTTTTCCTTTTCCAGTTTTGATAAATAGATGCAGTAGCAATGTCATTGTCAAGAGGAATGGTAGATTAAATGATCTCTAAGACTGCTTTCAGCTGAAAATACTATAATTCTTGTAACTGGGAAATGGTGATATTGAACTGGAATTATGAGCTCCGTGTTCAATCACATTCCATCACTGGATTGTGGTCTTATTTTAGGAGGGATCATTCCCATTTGATCCTTTAGTCCTAAGTTATAATATGTTCTGTAGTTGTCATTTAGTGAACGAACCAGAAAAAAATTGCCTGAATCATATGTAACTCTTGTTCAAGGACAGTAGTCTAGAATACTTGATGCATAGTTTCAAATAATTATTATTGTCAAGTTCAAATTAAACTTTTTGTGGATACCATAATTATGTGAAACTGGAAGATGTATTTGTGTGGAACAAATACCCTTCCTTTTCAAATTTGCTATTAAAAAAAAGTTAGTCACCAATCGAATGGCAGTAATTTCTTCTTGTCTCCTAAGAATACTTTGAGGAAGCAGCACCTGGGCGTCTCAGTTGGTTAACCGACCAACTTTGGCTAAGGTCATGATCTCATGGTTTGTGGGTTCGAGCCCTGTATTGAGCTCTGTGCTGACAGCTCAGAGCCTGGAGACTGCTTCAGATCCTCTGTCTTTCTCTCTCTCTCTCTTTGTCTCTCTCAAAAACAAATAAACATTAAAAAAAAAAAAACAATTGTCATTGAAGGTATTGCTTCAAAATAAAGTTCAAATATAGAGTTTTAGAGAACTATAAAAATGGAATCCGCAGAAATCCAGAAGAAAATATTCTAAATACTTATATAATCTTGAATGTTTGGGGAATCTTCTCAAAGCACAACTTTAAAGGTAGAAATCATAAAATGAAATATTGATATATATAACTACATAAATGCTTTAAAATTTAGTTTACTTGAATGATGATAAATATAACTAGAAAGGAGATCATAAATTAAAATATATATAGTTGATTATCTTAACATATAAAGTTTTTACCGTACAACAAAAAATGAACATAGCACTTTTAAATGGTATAAGACATTAGTAGGTTGATACTCAGGAATATAAATATGTCAAGTAAACATGAAAATATTAACCTGTCTACTCACAAAAGAAATGTAAATGAAAACAATTAAGATATAATTTTTCACTTGTCAGATGGTTGTAACAACGACGAAGTGCTCCTAACCTATGATGACACAGAGGGTCAAAAAAAAAAAAAAAAAATGGAAAGGGCCTCCTTTTCATTCTTGGTCAACATACAAACAGCTCCAATATTTTTTGAAAACTGCTTAACTATATCAAAACTTTAAATTTCTTTATAAAATTTTCACTCAGTAACTATGCTTTTGGGGATTTATCCTAAGGAAATAATCTGAAGTTGAAATGATGTGGGACGCCTGGGTGGCTCAGTCAGTTTAGTGCCTGACTCTCGACTTCAGCTCAGGTCATGATCTCATGGTTCATGGGTTTGAGCCCCAAGTCAGGCTCTATACTGACAGTGGGTAAGCTGCTTAAGATTTTCTCTCTCCCTCTCTCTCTCTGCCCCTACCCTGCTTCTGGGCTCTCTCTCTCTCTCTCAAAAAAAAAGTAAATAAACTTTCAAAAGAAAAAAAGAAATAATGTATGTTCATATTTTCTTCAAAAGAATAATCTAAATCCACCACAATGAAAACTCTTAATAGATATGTAAATTATGTCTATACAATACTCTGTGTCCACTAAATCATGTGATGATCATATTTTTATTGACAATAAAATTAATATAATAAAAATTAATAAAATAAAAATACTTCTTATCCTGCTAACCACAAAAAGAACAAGATGAATGTGGTATACGTATTTTCTTTGTAAATATGGAGGCATACATATAATATGTATATTTTTAAAGATTGAAAGGTAGTACACTAAAAGTGAATATTAATTCCCTTATAGTAGGGTTATTTTTCCCTCTAGTTTTTGCCTGTTTGTCCTTCACCTCTTAGATTTTAGCTTTGAGCCTACTCTTGTAGTTTAAACTATTCAAGGAAACAGAGATAGCTTGACAATAGTTTTAATAGCACAGGTTTTATTAATGCTAATTAAATGTAGGTAAAAAAACAATATTTTAATGATAGGAATACTTCAATTTTATAATACTTGTGTAAAACCTGTTAAGAGTGTTTAGGTCTAAGTATGGGGGTAATAGATACATTTTATATTCTTTAATATCTATTTCAAAGTGTTTATAGTAAGTATTTGTGATTTTTTTCAAAAAACATTACTTTTAAGACTCTCTTTTAAACTTAGTTGCTTATTTTCATTCTCAAGTTGTGTATTCAATATGGCTTCAACATTTCCAATTCATTTTCAAAGCATTTGATTGTTTTGAAATTCAGTGAAAAATTACCAATGAGTTGAAGTTACACTCCTGTGTGGCATTTAAATTCCTCATCCTGGGGCACCTGGGTAGCTCAGTCGATTGAACCTCCGACTTTGGCTCAGGTCGTGTTCTCACGGTTCGTGAGTTCGAGCCCCGCGTAGGGCTCTGTGCTGACAGCTCAGAGCCTGGAGCCTGCTTCTGATTCTGTGTCTCCCTCTCTCTCTGCCCTTCCCCTGCTCATGCTTTGTCTCTCTCTCTCTCTCTCTGAAAATAAATAAATAAATGCCAAAAAAAATTAAAAAAATAAATAAATAAAAATAAATTCCTCATCCTGGAACATAGTCACTGTTACCCAGTTCAAAGGAGTCCTTATCTCAATTTCCACTGTGTCCAAAAGGTGTGAGTTTCTACTTTGTCCCCATTTGGTCCAGAAGGATTTTTCTATTTTCTTGGTCTTTTTTTTAATTTTTAATTTTTTAAGTTTATGTATTTATTTTGAGAGAGACGGAGACAGCGTGAGTGGGGAAGGGGCAGAGAGAGACTCACAAGCAGCCTCTGCACTGTCAGCACAGAGCCAGATGCAGGGATTGAACCTATGAAGCTGTGAGATCATGACCAAAGCCTAACCAAGATGCTGAACCAACTGAGCCACCCAGGTGCCCCTTGTTACTCTTTTTGTACAAAACATGAAGAAAGGTATTAAGGGAGTGTTAAAGGTAATAGAAGATTTTATAGAGAACAGCCCAGTTGTCAAGATGCTTCATCTTTACTTCTCTCCCCCCGCCTTTCTCTCTCTCTCTTTTTTACCCCCATCAGTGACATGTAATCCATTAACCATGGGAACAAAAACCACAGGTTTAGCTTGTGCTTGTCTGGAAACTCCCCTAAATATACTGCTGAAAAGTGCTTTTTTTTTTTTTCCTTCTGTTGCCAACTGATTGTTTACTTTAGCCTAGGAAGAGGCCCAATGTTTAGAAATCCTATATATCTCTTAATTATTTGAGTACTGCTGCATATGCCCAATACTTAGCAGTTTAAAACAACATAAAATATTATGCCCACAGTTTCTCTGGGCCATTAATTCATGAAATGCTTAGCTGGGTGGTTTTAGCTCAGAATTTCTCATGATATTACCATAAAGATACCTATCTACACTACATTCATGTGAAGACTTGACTGGAGCAGGAAGATTCACTTCTAAGACAGCTCACCCACATGGCTGGCACATTGGTGCTGGCTGTTGGAAGGAAGCTTTAGTTCTCTGTCAGCCCTATTCAGCTTCAGAGGGGACAAGGGAGTGAATCCTTAGGAGCAAGGATCATTGGTTGTCATTTTGTCAGCCGGCTGCTAGTGAAAGCCCTCAGTGATTCATATCCCTTTCACATGCAAAATACAGTCAGCCCCTTTTGTGGTCTCCACAAGTCTAATTCCATTATGGCATCAGCTCAAAGTTCAAGATCTTATCTAAACCACATACATTAATTTTCTGTTGCTCTGTAACAAACTACACAAATCTAGCAGTTTAAAACAACGCCCACTTAATTACCTTGCAGTTCCTAGGTTAGAAGCCTCAGCACACAGTAGCTGGGTTGTTAGCATAGGAGCTCACAGGGCTGAAATCAAAGTATAACCCAGGGCTACAATCTGCTTCTTG
Source organism: Paguma larvata (assembly GCA_030068075.1). Classification (NCBI taxonomy): domain Eukaryota; kingdom Metazoa; phylum Chordata; class Mammalia; order Carnivora; family Viverridae; genus Paguma; species Paguma larvata. The sequence goes on from CM057826.1 coordinate 106,385,727, forward strand.
AGCTTTGGGTTTTCTTTCAGGACCCTTTATGTTGTTGTGGAATTCAGTTACTTATGGTCAGAAAGATCTTAGTTGGGTGATTCTGGATTGGAATCTCTCATGAAGTTGCATTCAGGAAGTCATCCAGGTTGCTGAATCACTATACTGTACACCCGAAACAAATATAACTCTGTATGTTAACTAGATTGAGATTTTTAAATTGTTTTTAATGTTCGTTTCTGAGAATGAGAGACAGGATGCTAGAGGTGGGGTCAGAAAGAGAGGGAGACACAGAATTGGAAGCAGGCTCTAGGCTCTGAGCCATCATTACAGAGCCCAATGTGGGGCTCGAACTCAAGAGCTGTGAGATCATGACTAGAGCCGAAGCTGGATGCTCAACCGACATCTAAAGGCTTGACTGGGACTAGAAGATGTGCTTCTAATGTGATTCACTCACACAGTTGTCGCTTTGGTATTGGCTCTTGGTGGATGATCTCATTTCCTTTGTAGCTTGGCTGCTCCCCAGGCTGCGTGAATGCCTTCACAACGTGGTGGCAGACTTCTACTGTAAGTGAAGTGATGAAAGAGAACAAAGCAAAAGTAGCAATGTATTTTATGATCAAGCTTCAAGAATTACACACCATCACTCTGTTTCATTCTTTTGGTCACCCAGACCAATCCCAATAAAGTGTAGGAAGGACCATGGATACCAGGAGGCAAGTCTAATTGGAGCTGTCTTGGAGGCTGGCTACTACAACTCTAGTTAACCACAACAATGAAATAAACACATTTTTTTTTAAATGGGAGAGATATTTCTGGAATCTATACATTTTTTGTCATGTTCACTGCCATAGTATTCTGGTTCTCAGTTCTCTTTTGCACCTATTCAGTGGCTTTATGACTTCTGCCCTTGTCTCCAGTGTTATCCTTTTTAAAACCCTTGTTTTAAAATGGTCCAGGTAATAGACATAGTAGGTACCTCTTACTTTTATAGCCCTATATGTAAAGTTCATAGACACTCTAGGCTATAATTTGTGCCTGCATCTCTTGTTTTATCCTTTTTGTTCCTCTCACCCTCTAATTATTTTTATATTTCAGTCATACTGAACCTCTTATTGTTTACCCAAAACATACCAAACTCTGTCGTGTCTCTATTTGACTATGCTAATCTCTTCCTTCTGCCTGAGATGGGCGACATGTAATAATGCCTCCGCATTTCCTAAAAGGGAGACACCTACTATGCTACTATGCTAAATCACACATTGGAAAGGGCAATTATCACAATGTTATATGGTAACTATTATTATTATTATCCTCATTCTGTAAAAGGGCATTCCTAACCCCATATGCACGCTCGAAAATACCAAGTTTTATGATTCTGATTTGCTAACAGAATTTATGTGTGTCTGACCAAATTAAGTTGAATTTTATGTTTTAAAAAGTATATGTGTGAGTTTGTGTGTGTGTGTGGCAGGTGTAGAGTAGAGGAAGAAGTTGATAATCTGACTTTTGATTGTGTGCATGTGTGTGTGTGTGACAGAGGAGGTGTGGGTTTGTCAAATTGTTAAGTGATCAACACGTGAATTTAGATTTCCAATCTGGCTCTAGGTCTATGTCGCCCACTTTTCTCTTTCCACACTTCTTTCTGCAGTTTCAGAGCTGCTTATTTGTTTCATCATGCCTTGTTGAAGTATCAGTTCTATATGTATATAACCCAGACCATTAGAAAACTCTCTCAATATTGTGTTTTCAATATTGTTTTTAATATCAGGGGCTTCTGCGTGGCTGGTTCAGTTAAGCATTGACTCTTGATTTTGTCTCTGGTCATGATCTCACAGTTTCATGAGTTCTAGCTCCATGGAGGCTGCATGAGATTTTTTCCCTCTCCTTCTGCCCCTCCTCCCGCACACACACACACACACACACACACACACACACACACACACACTGTCTCTCTCTCTCTCAAAATAAATACATAAACTTTAGAACAAAAACATTCAATACCATTCAACTTTAAATCCTAACAATAATTGAGATTTTAAAAAAGAGTTGTTAAACATTTTTAATGTACCTGACCTTTCAGAAGTGCTATCTTAAATAATTGACAAAAACACCATGAAATTTCAGGGACCACAGTATGAACTCTCTTTTGTCTATATTTGGTTTAGAGGTCTCACAGAAAATTGAAAAATACATTTATTTCTGTTTCCCTTAGCATTGGTTAAACCTCACTGATTGTAATTCAGTAAACTTGACATTTAGAGAATCAGGGGAACTTCATCTTTGTCTGAAACATGTCAGTTAATAATATAAATAAGAGAAATGAGTGTGGCTTGCAGGGGACACTCATGCTTTCCAGTTGGCCATTGTACATTAACAATGAGTTTAATGAACACAGAGTAGATTCCTACCTGCACTTACTTTCTTTACAAGTTTCTTATTTTACTGGAAATATTAAGCTCTGATTCTTTTTGTTTCTCAAGTAGTTTTTAAAATTTTTATTTTTGTCTTCAAAGTATTGCCTCTGTAGCTTAAAATTGAATGAAACAAAACAGTTAATCCCTTGATCCACACCATCTAATACTCGAGTGATAATCTCTATTAAATAAAGATCTGTTTGTCAAGAATACAATCTCTACTCTGTCTTAGTCGTCTAGATGACTATTTACTGTAAAGGGTATACGATAAGTCTCTTTCTTTTATCCTACTTTTCTCACCTGCCTTCTGTCAAAAAGTATGAATTTAATACATTTTATATTTTAAACAGGTATGTATCTTTTGATTTAGAGATATTTGTGTTCATCCATTATTTTCTTTTTAAAAATATTTTTGATAATAGTCATCCTAAATGATATGAAGTGTTATCTCACTGTGGTTTTGATTTGGTTCATTCACTTTTAATCTCTTCACTTATTTGTTGTTATTGTTAACACTGGGATAGATTGTCTATTTTTTCTATTCATACTTTTTTTTTTTAATTGAGGTTATCGGGTGTAGTTTGGTAACCTGCATTTAATGGCATTAGAATTCCTTTCTTATGCCATTTTTTCCCTCAGTGCTTTGAAGATCTGTTCCCTTCGGGTAGGAACATCCCTCAGTAACATATATTCATCCATTTGTGATGACAGCATCACACTCCATCCTCCTTCCTATCATGGGAGCTGTCTTTCTCCATTCATTTTGCTAAATATCCTAGCATTCCGTGATTGTATTTGTCCGCCAGCTAGATAGAGCTTATTTTCAACTGGAACTGAACACAGTTCTGGATGTGGACTGGAGGTGATGATCTCCATTCATTGATATTCGAAGTGTAGCTCTGAAGCTACACTGAATGCACTTACATGTGCATATGGACTAATGTATGTATGTGCCTATTTTAATTGAATATTGACATACCAATAATAATGTGTTTAATAGGAATTGGCAATCTTAATACAAAGCAGATTCTAGCTTTAACAACAGAAAGACTGTGAATACAATGAAACAAGTGAGTTTTCATAACACCTTGTGTTATTATATTAATAAATTTGAAACACTAAATTCACTTGAAATTACAGTAAACCAAATTAAGGACAAGTATTAGGTAATTTAGCCTATCAGATATCTCAAGGCAATGAGCTATCAAGGGATGTATTTTTTTTAATGTTTTGTAAAATTAGATGACTGATGTCTTTTATTTTTTAAATGAATGCTTTACAATTAGAGATATCTTTAAGGTATAAACCAACAAGATCTTATCATTAAAAACATGTTAAGCCAATTTTTCTCTGGAGAACCAACCACTCTTTACAATGCTCACCAATGGATCTTAAAACATCCTGTTGACATCATTATCAAGATCTCAATTAGATTTTATGAAATAAAAGGCTTATAATGGAATACTTGAACCTTTCTGCCCCACACAGGGGATATATTTTTGTATTTATGGTCTTCACACTAAGAAATAGTGCTGAAAAGCTCAAAATACTATTTGACCTTTGTGGTTTTGGGGCACAGGAACTGGCACTGTGTAACTTGGCACAAGCCAATGTTTTCAGGAGAGACTTTCAGAGCAGACTTGTGTCAATTTTGCCATATGGAGTTATTGGGCTCTGATTATAGAGGTTTTCCTGGGTTTTTGCCTAATATAGGAATTATCAGTGCTCTCCAGGATTTTTTCCAAACACAGAGAATGTGTTTGGAAGAAAATGATACCTCAGGAACAAATGCAAAGTTTGATATTTTGGAGGTTTCCATGGTCCCTGGCTTTTCTGAAGGTGCATGGCTTGTGAGGAACTTCACTGGCAACAGTGGACAGCTCCTGTTATCCCCGAGGACAGCGAATAGTCTCACACACCCTCACGTGACTGATACCCACGGTCTCCTTCCCTGTGTACCTCCTCCAGACCACTCCTTGGAGCCCACAATGACATCAGCTTCAGGCAAGCCTGAGGAGTGAGGTTGAGTCCAGGACAGACAAAAAGCTGTGCTTATGTTCATAATGTCCTAATATATTGTAGAACTAACCTTGGGTTCACTTACTTCAGAAGATTGTAATTAAGTGTGGGATATTCTAGGAATGAAAATTCAAAAATATTTTTCCTGAGGAGGAGGAGGATAGGGTAGAAGAGAAGGAAGAGGAAAGAAGAAGAAGAAATCCAGTTTTGAGAGTTTTCACTTTCTAAGCACTAGGAAACACCTCTTGCTCACAAAACCGATTTGTTTGTGAAAAGGCAACCCCTTTCTGAATTATGTTTCCTTGAGAAGCATCACGTTGATGGGTAGTCCTTCCCTTTTCTCACCTATGAAGTTCATGTTCATATTCTCACATCAGTATCACTGCCAGTGAGTTTTTAATGTCATGGAGAATCATCCAGGTGAGTTAAGGCAGAGGTTGAAAACTGGAACACCTTAGCCCACTTACGGATTTTATTTTTAAAATCTTGTTTTTAAGAAAATCAGAGGCACATAAATAAAATCAAATTTTCTGTTTCTCCTGTAAACATAGCCAATCTGGCAACGCTCAGCTCACCTTCCCACCTGCCAACAGTAGGGCACACTTAGTAGTGGCTTTTCCTTATGACTTACTCTCTCCAGTTTTGAGGAGTTCCCCACCTGATTACTCTATGCAGTTGTATCCCTGCTTAACCTCTGGAGGCATCTGAGTTTTCTATCCTTCATTTAGATTAGAGGATTTGCTGGGAAAGGGACCCAGTACTCTTTGAATGGTCTTTCTTACGCAGAGCAGAGATGACTAAGGAAAATTTTTCTGGTCGTAGGAGCAAGTCTTTTGAGAAGGAGTGATGGCAAATATCTTAGTGACCTAACTCAATGATTCTGAAAGTGTGAGAGCTGAATCATCTATGTCATAATTAAATCTGGTACTTTTTAAAAACACATATGCCAGGACCCCACCTCAAACCTAAGAGAATCAGAATCGCTGGGAGAAACGTTAAAAGAAGCATCCCAGGTTATATTTCTAAATAATAAATTTTGAGAATTACTGAATTCTTCCTAGATTGAACACCTCCCCTGCTTGACAGATACAGTTAGAGAGAACTCATGGGCCTCAGGAAATAATCCCAACTCACCAGTCTAGCAAGGCTGAAGATGCAGAATTCTGTCCTTATCAAAAAACCAGTCTGTGCTGATCTCTTTCAATGAGTGTCCAGCATTAGGTTAGATCACATACAACAGTAACTAAGGTGGATAAATATATGGTTTTGTGTACAACATAAAGAGGGTTATTTTTTCCCTAGTCATCATAAAAAGGCAGAGAATTGCTGGACCTTTATGTTTATTTTAGCTGCATGGTTATTTGAACTCCTATCTTTAATGTGGAATTAAAATATCACATATATTTGCTTTCATTTCTAATGTCTGAAAGAGGTTCAGCCTGACGTAATTAGCATGTAGGGCATGCTCACCTCTTGTCATCTCACACATGAGTCATCCCTCAACCCCAGCACAGAACTGCTTCTGGGAGCCTGTCTGCTAACCAGGCTTTGAAACCCAGTGGAAAGAACTGTGTGTTTTCTTCAGAGGTAGTCAACAAATGAGAAATTACCATAAATGTGCAGTTTGATTCATTCTAATTTTTACATAAAAACTAACAAAGCTATGTAACAAATTGTGTCTAAATTCAGGTTCCGTATCTATACAGCTAATGCACACATGAATTATTTAATGAAATTGGCTTCAGTGGGTTTTCCTGAGTCATCTCAATGTGTAGCCAGTCTCAGATAATACATTAAATGTTAACATTATGGTTGTTTCACTATATTTTGGTTCCAACTACATTCTATGTTTGTCTGTTAAAATTTAAATGTGTTGTTGTCACATATGTTGCTTTTCCTCTGATGTCCTGTAGGTATTTTGGACATCAAACAAATATGTTCTCACCTGTCTTAGCTTCAGGATCCACACTTAGTGTGTTAGAGAAATGCAGGTGAGAAAACAGGCAACTGGTCTCCCACCTGTGATTGCTATTAACGGAAGAAGTAAAAAAGGAGCCAAAACAATAAATAGGAGAGTCCCTGGAGGCTCCTTAAAGAAAGGAACCTCAAAGCTCAGACCTGAAAGATGAGTGCAAGTTGACAAAGGAAGAAAGGGAATGCATTAGCTTTTTATTGCTGAGTATCACACTAGCACACACTCAGTGACTTAAAGCTACCCTTAGGATCTCCCAGTTTTCTTGGGTCAGGAATCTGGCTGAGTCTTCAATGGGTTGTATGTGCCAGAGCTCCCAAATCTGCAGTCAGGTGGCAACCAGGGCACACTCACTTCTGAGCCTGGGGTCTTTCTAAACTCGTTCAGGTTGTTGGCAGAATTTAGTTGTTGGCAGTTTTAGGACTGAGATTCCCACTTTTTTGCTGGCTGTCAGCCCATGGCTGCCTCTGGGTGCTGGAGGCCATCTGCAGTTCCTTCCCTTCCCACAGGCCCTCCCACAACATGGCAGCTCAGCTGCTGCTTTGAGACTAGCAGGAGACGGGCTCGCTTCAGGAAGGGCCCACTTCCTCTTTTAAGAACTTTCTCCTGATTAATTCAGGTCCACCTAATAATATAACTCCCGCCCTTTTGGCTGACTCCAAACTCAACTGATTTGGGACCCACAGTTATATCTGCAAATTTTTTCCCCTTCCCCAAATACTGTAACCTAACTAAAGGAGTGGTATTTCATCCTTACAGGGCCACCCCACATTTAAAAGCAGGGGATTATATACATAAGCGGTCTGAACTTCAGCCATCAGTCAAGCCCCCCTTCTTCCTGGGGGATTTATTTAATCATTTCCACTTATCAAACGCCCACTGGACCTGTAGCTCATCATTAGGGAGAGATGGCTGGAGGTTCCAAGTGCTATTTCATAAATGGTATCACCTATGTCATATTGCCAAATCCATTATAACTTTCGGAGGTGTTCATTTGGGAAGAGGAGGGAAGAGTCCTTTGAGAGCCAGAAGGGAATTTGGAAATAAGTAACACTGACAACCAAAGCCTTCAGACACATCTTTAAGTTTCAAGAGAGCAGTTAACAGAAAAGAAAAATATATTTTTAGAAGTTGTTTGGGAGGTGAAAGGATTTTTCTAAGGGGAGGAGAGCAGAAAATGAGTAGAGGAGACTTTTTTTTTTTTTTTTTTTTTTGGTGCTGCAATATCTCAGGGATCTTTGAGTCAAAATATAATGAAATGAAGTTTTTCATCTCCCTTCCTTCAAAAAATGAAAAGCAAGCATCTGAGTTGGTCACTGAGCAGCCGCATTTCTAATATATGGCAAGATGGCTAAAATAAAAACTCTTAAAATACATATTTTAAAATTAGATTTCTGACCTTCGATAGGGCTTATCATGCTATTTATAATGTAGCAGAAGGAGCTGGTTTTTCAGTAGTTGCCTCATCAGACATGACTCACATTTCCTTAAGCATTTAGACCATATGTTTCCTGAGGTAAAAAAAAAAATACATTTTTTAAGGTTTCTCTATTTTTCTATGTAATTAATGAGAGGTGAGCAAAACATATTTTAAAAGAATACTTTCAAGGGCCCGTGATTTACAAATGTTGATTTCTAGAAATTGAAAACCTGTCAACTCTTTGGCTGGGGTAGCTTTACGTACATTCATGAATGTAAATTAGAAGGAATCATTATGATGTTAGTTCCACCTTTAAGAAAAAAGGCAGAATTCCAAAAGGTTTCAGTAATGAAACGCAGATACTACTGAAATATATTTTACATGCAGAAATGTGGAATTTGAGGTAAGAAAGCTTTTGTTGAACTAACTGAAAATAATTATTTGAACATTTAATAAGAAAAACTTAAATTGACATTTGGTAACATTCTTGCATGTGTACAAGCTGTGACTGTAAGATAATGGGACAGATTATTTTGTGGCCAGTGGAAATTAAAATGATTTTATTTTTATGATTATTAACGACAGGGACCATTTTAATTGAAATGTCTTTGTATAATACAAAATTATTGCTGTAAAACTCCTAGAAGTGTATATCCCATTTAAGAGGTGGGTTGGTACATATAGAGAAAATTATTAATAAATGAAAATCAGGGTCCCAAGTAATCCCTAGGTTTCCACTTGGTGGTCAAATCACTTGACATTTCATTCCATTATTGTTTTTTTTGTTTCGTTTTGTTTTTGTTTTTGTTTTTTAAGAGTCACATATTTAGGAATAGAAAACAGGTTCTGTACATGTAAGAAAGTTATATCTTGTGTTACAGAAACACTCACCTGTCTCTGGATCTCCCTGCCCCAGACTGTTCCTACCTACCCTTCCTGTTACCTAGCTTTGGAAAGGTACCACCATCCTCCAGTTAACCAGGTCAGAAACCTGGCCGTCATCCTCAACTTCTCCCGGTGCTCTTTACCTAATTACGCAAAGTCCTTTCACTTCTACCTTCTCAATGTCTCATGTTGTCTCTCTCTCTCTCCTCATAAACTTTATCATTTTTTTAAGAGTGGTTTTCAGGTCACAGCAAAGTTGAGCCAATGTACTGACATTTCCCAACTATCCCCTACCTCTGCACATGCCCCTGTAATTACCACCCCCCACCAGCATGGGTTATTTATTACAGTTAATGAACCTACATTGACACATCAGCACTCACAGTCTATAGTTGACATTAGGCTTCACTCTTTTTTTTTAAATTTTTTTTAACATTTATTTATTTTTGAGAGACATAGAGACAGAGCATGAGCAGGGGAAGGGCAGAGAGAGAGGGAGACACAGAATCGAGGCAGCTCCAGGCTCTGAGCTGTCAGCACAGAGCCTGACGCAGGGCTTGAACTCACAGACCGTGAGATCATGACCTGAGCCGAAGTCAGTCGCTTAATCAACTGAGCCACCCAGGCACCCCTAGGCTTCACTCTTGATGTTGTACCTTCTGTGGGTTTGGACAAGTATATAATGACATGTATCCATCATTGTAGCATCACACAGAGTAATGTTATACCCTAAAAAAATCCTTTGTGTTCTGCCTGTTATTCTTCTTTTCTTCTTTCCAGTCGCTGGAAGCCCCCTGTCTTTTTACTGACTCTATAGTTTTACCTTTTACAAAATGTCATGTATTCAGAATCATACAGTATGTAGTCTTTTCAGATCATCTTTTCCAGGACCTTTCATGGCTTGATAGTTCATTTCTTTTTAGCACTGATTAATATTACATTGCCCAGATGTATTATAGTATATTTATCCCTTCACTTCTTAAAGGAAATTTTGGTTGCTTCCAAGTTTTGACAATTATGAATAAGCTTCTTCAAATATCTCTATGCAGGTTTTGTGTAGAATGTTTTCAATTTTTTTGAGTAATCACAGATAATTCTCTTTTTTCAAATTATTTTTTAAGTTTATTTATTTTGAGAGAGAGAGAGCAGAACAGGGGAAGGGCAGAGAGAGAGGAAGAGAGAGAGAATCCCAAGTAGGTTCTGCACCATCACTGTGGAACCAGACATGGGGCTCAAACTCAGGAACTAAGAGATCATGACCTGGGTGGAAACCAAGAGTCAGATGCCTGATCGACAGAGCCACCCAGGTGCCCCAACTAGTCACAGATAATTCTTTTGAATTCTATCCCCATCATCTCTGCTCCTAATTCACCTTCCTGACTCCCAGTCTTGAACCACCCCTACACCTCTTCTCATTATCTTATGCTCCACCTTGCAACAAGGGTGATCTCTATTAAATGTAAATGTTATTGGTCACTTACCTACTTTTCAAACTTCAGTAGCTTCCTAGGTCCTATTCTTAGGTACATCCACAACACTCATCTTGGCAAATAACACTCTTTCCTTATCTAGATCCTACTTATCCCTTTATACTCACCTCTCAGCAACCTCCCTACATTCCAATGTCTCTCTATGAACCCATGATATTTTAGTCTTGCCACACTGTTTACACTTTCTTGAATGGGCTTCCTTCTCTGCACTCTAGTCCACTTCCACCTAGAGATTTCTTTACCTCCCACCCTTGCTCTATCTGATTAGCCTCTACTCTTCATTGAAGTCTCACCCATGGGCACACGCCTTCTCCTTGAGGATGTACATGCTCTTCGTCCCTTTTGAATCAGGAAATGAGGGCTTCTCTGTTGTCTTTGCATCCTGAGCACCCCTCTGTCTTAGCTCTTATCTCATTGAATTTTAATCATGTGTTCATTAGCTTTTCTCTTCCAGCAGAGTCATTTTTGTACCACAGCATCCTTCCCAGGTCTTAGCCCTGTGTCTAGAACCCACTAGGCATTTCATAATAGTTGACAGTTAGGTACGTTTATATGATGAAAAATCTACCTGCCTGAGCAATAGGAAATTTCAAATCAATATATTATTATGCAGTATACAAATATATAGAATAAATACTATAAAATTATATAAAATAAAATGTTATAATACAGTTAACTGTGGCACTTTCTATAATATCTGCCTGTCTGTTAGAAATGCTTTTGGTAGGGTGCCTGGTGGCTCGGTTGGTAAAGCATCCAATTCTTATTTGTGGCTCAGGTCACGATCTCACAGTTTGCAAGCTTGAGCCCCACAGGCTCTGCGCTGACATCATGGAGCCTGCTTGAGGTTCTCTCTTTCCGCCCCTCCCCTGCTCACATTCTAAATCTCTCTCTCTCTCTCTCTCTCTCTCTCTCTCTCTCTCTCTCTCTCTCTCAAAAGAAATGAATAAACATTAATAAAAGAAATGCTTTTGGCTGCCAGAAAATCCTAATAACAATCTTTTAAACAAATAAGAAAGTCTGAAAAGAGTTAACTGCTGGCTTTGGTTCAGTACAGTGTTAGAGCCAGCATCTCTGTGCTTTTGACTTTTCTCTAATAGTCACAAAGTGGCTACTGTAGCTCCAGCCATTACATCTATTTTCATTTCAAGAAGAAGGATAAAGGCAGCAATACCTGCTTCTGTTTCCTTTATCAGGAAAGCAATACTATTATAGAAGTATCTATCATCTTTCATTTATTGGCTATAACTATGCCAAGTGGTCATCCCAAACATAAGAGAAGTTGGGAAAATTAGCATTTAGCATTCCCAGCCTGTATTTTAGGAATGGATAAGAGACAGTACATTGAGGAATAGGTGTGGGGTTAGTCAGTCAGTAGTGTTTACTATACCTTGGGACAAATCATGTTACTTCTCTTTAGGCTCTTCTTTTCAGAGTAAAATATTGGAATAAATGATATTTCTTACAGAATCAACTTTCCTTCTTCGACTCCCACATATTCTCTTGTCCGTGGTGGAATTATATTCTACACTGGACAGTTGGTCCAAATCTTTCTTGGATATTTCACATATAGGAAAAGCCCTGTGTAATGAAGAAACACATTGTTTTTCGAGAGCTCTTTTTGTCATAATGTTCTCCCTGACAAAAGCTGAACAGTATGCATGCTACACAAATTTCCTGCCACCGGCCTCGCTAATCTCTCTTCTCTGTGGCAGTCCCTCAGGTTGTTTATGACAATTATCATGGTTTCTCTAAGTCTCCTCTTTCCCAGGCTAAATTCCATTTACTTCAGTAGTTTTTCAGATAACCTCTTCTGTGTTCTAACTGCCCTGGTCAGCCAACACCAGACATACTCTCTTCATTTATTTATGATTTAGTTAACTGATACTTACTGAGTTTCTGCCATGTACCAGCGCTGTTCTGGGGACTGGTGACATAGCAGACAATGGCCTCTTCTTTCATGAAGTCTTTTACAGAAGAATAGTGGAGGGAAGTGGATAATATACCACACACACACATACACACACACACACGATAATTTCAGGTGGTGATTGGTGCCTGGATGAATACATACAGGAATGGATAGGAGAGTGACAAGGTGTGTGTGTGTGTGTGTGTGTGTGTGTGTGTGTGTGTGTACATATGTGCATGTTTGTGCATGTGTGTGTGCACATCTACATGTCCTGTTGATTTTGTAGTCGGGGAGTGTTTCCAATATCTGAATAAGGAGGAATCATCTGTGTGGCAGAGGAGCTTTTGAACCAGCGGGCATTATAAATGAAAGGCTTTGGGTAGAATGAGCTAGGCTGGTTCTAGAAACAAAAAATATTCAGAGAAGGAGAGTTTTGGGGAATGAGTCAGATAAAGTGTAGAGGGAGCCCATCATCGAGATCATGGGGGCCAAGGCAAGAATGCAGACTATATTCCAAATTACTGTATTTGAATATAATCTTAAAATGTGTCTGGACAAAACTGAACACACAGCCGCACATATAGTCTGACTGGAGAAGTCAAATTTATAACCTCTTTTTATAACGGGCACTGCATTTCTATTAATGCAGGCCAACATTACGTGACTTTTTGGGAAGCATGTCATACCTCCGGGCCCCGTGGTGATTTCCTATTTGCTCTTTGACGTGCACTACTCACATGCCTGCATGGTACTTACACGAGAGAGAGAGAGAGAGAGAGAGAGAGAGTAAGTTAGGTGGATGTAATTAAAGGAGTTATTAAAATGATTCAGCTCACTTTCCACCATATGAAAAATAATGTACAGTCCAAAGCAACCCAGCTTGGGGAAGCCTCGATTACATATTTGAAATTCAGTCAGTCATTGAAATAGATAATCTGGATGGTCCTGCAAATGCATTTCTTGAGAGCTTTCCTCCCAAAGCAAAACTGAATGATAAGAACAGAATGAAGTCTAACTCCCCAACACCGAAAAGATTAAAATAATCAATAATTCCAACCAGGCAAGGAGTCAGGGATGAAAAGAAATTATCGGTACTTAACTTGGTAGAAGCCAATTAAATGTTGGTTTTCCACCTTCTGGGAACCCTAATTGCCTTTCCTCCAGCAGCCTTGGGTTTTGCCCTGGACTGTGGGAGTCAGGCCTCAGAGCCGACAGCCCTGGTCACACTACCTGCGCTCCATTTTAATGCTGAGCTGTGAGCGTAGCTGCTCTCCAAGGCAGCATGTGAGCACCTGCCTTCACGGGCTCAGTGTTCACCCGTACGCTTGCATCTGCTGTTCGGCCACGCAGGCAGTGGGGCTCCTCAGGACTCTCCTCTCCCATATGGCGCTGAGTTTTGTTTCATCCCTCTCCTCTCCCCTATCAGTAGGTATTCTGGAAGACAGTTTTATGATGACATTCACAACTAGCATTAAAACCAGATAAAAATAAAACAGGATGTCAATAAAGAACTAATGATGTGTGTCTGTGTAAATGTATGATAATAATAAAAAAGAAGAGATATCCATTTACAAAGGTACCACTTTAAAGTCACGGGACTTTAAATGAAGCCGCTTTATAAATGGATTGACATATGTGAATGTTTGCCTATGGCTTTCAGCCATGAAAATCACCCTGTAGACAGTGGCTTTTGAGGTGAAAGGCACTCTATAGGCACTAAATAGTTGACCAGAATGACTCTCTAAGTGCAAACTACTTTCATGACAGAAGTTTCAGGAGGGCAGCTGGAAGCAATTAGGGGTCATGGAAAGAAATTGTTAAACAGGCTGGTAATCTGACATTTCCCAAAAACTGGATTTATGAGCCAAGGGCAGCGAGTGAGAGGAATCAGTGCCAGCCTTGTAGGAGGGAAGCAGACCTCCGTCATGGAGGTAGGAAGATGCCTGGGAGGATTTACGTGAGAATAGCAATAGTCAGTAAGACCTTGTTGTAGAGGCAGTTCCCTGTGGTTAGAAACACCCCTCACCTGAGGTTAGCAACCCCTCTTGGCCCCACTACTACCCAGCTAAAGGATAGTCGGCAGGTAATTCTCTCTGAATCTCCTTTCTTCCATCTTAAGTAAGTGGCTAGTCTTGGTCAGGTGTGATTCAAGCTGTGTCCTGTGTCTTGGATGGGTTTTGCAGCAGCAGAGGGCATGTGCCTAGGGGATAGTGAAGACAGGGTTAGGTTAGCAGATGGGGCTCCGGAGGTTCTCCTGTTCTTCTCCCCGTGTCAATCAGAACAACTCCATTTTTATCTGTTTATATGTTGAATTCTTTGTTAAAACAAAGAACTGCCCTAGTTAAAAACAAAGGGAAAACAGAAAAGTTTCACTACTTAAAAAAAAAAATAAACCTATAGGCTTTTAGTATTTCCAATTTCAAATATTGTGTTTCTAACATTCTAATTAAAATATGTAAATGACATACATGTATATGTAATGATTAAAAAATTGTCACTATTACTAAGCAGTGATAGTAACACCAAAGCAATAGAATTAATTGAATCCTAGCAAGTAGAAATTATCAGTAAGCAATTAATATTACTGATAAGCTGTGGCTAATGCATAGTACAAAAAATGTGTTCATTGTGTTATAATTATTTTTTATTTTTCAAAAGATTGATCAACTTTCATTTGTGAGAAGCTATAGTGTTCTACCTGTTCTTGCCATGACAACATGGGAACTCTGGAATCTGCTAGTATATCCTTGAGTGCAAAAGCTGTATATTTTTTTAACTCTTCAAAGATTGTTCAGTTTTTTTCAGATGTTCTGGAAGGATTAGTTAATGTTAAACACTCAATTATTTAGGTATGGATTTAAGCATATGATATGTGTTCAGCATCCTACCAGGTAAAGAGGGACATTCATTCCTCATTCAGCAAATGTTTCCTGAGTACCTGCTGTGTAACAGACAAACTCCTGGCACCTGGACTCATGATGAACAAAACACAGCACATATCCCAGCCCTAGTATGGCATACATTCTAGATGGTAGAATGAAGACTTAGACCCTTGGGAGATATCTTTTTCTTGCAAGAAGCTTCAAATTCAAATGGGAAAATAAAACATCAACACATATAGCAATTAGAGGCTGAAATAGATGGTGTGGACCCCAAGTGCTGCAGTAATTACAGAGGAAGCAGATAGCTGGACTTGGGTACACCTTGAACAGGAGGTAGAATTTGATAGATCTTGGCTCAGTGCTTGCAACAGAGTAGTTGGTCAGTAAATAAGAAACCAGGACTGACTGGATAGGCAATTCACACACTGAAGAAATGAAGGTAATTTAGGGGTTTAAATGAGCCTAGGTGAAGAAAGGCTTAGATGAAAGTTTTTGGATCCAGGTATGTGTGTGTGTGTGGCAGGAGGTGGGGGGGTGATATAAGCATAACACAGAGAAACAAGAATGTGAACCTGTCCCAAGACAGTTTGTTGTAGTAAGGACTAGAGGCAGGGAGACTCGTTGGGACCTTTTCCCATAGTGCATCGGTGAAAACGTGATGGCTTACTGGAGGTAGGATGTAGAACAAGGGGTAGTCATAAGAATCATTCATACTTGGATATAGGGTATATTGAGAAGGAGAGGAGTCGATGAGGTATGACAGAAGTCTCAATTTTGGGGGGCCAAGAAGCTACTTTCTATTTGAGAGTCTGCTTAGCATGGCAGTGAGCTTCACAGGCCATGAAGGCCAACTGCCTGGTGTGAGCCTTGGGGTTCCTGCTAAGCCTGTGACCTTCAGCAAGCTACTTAGCTTCTCAGTGACTCAGTATCATCTAAAAGATGAGAATGAGAACATACTATCTACTTTGAAGCATAGGAGTTGGTAAGAAGTAAATATGATTTAAATACCTAAGTGCTTAGCAGACTGCCTGACAGAGGCCCAGAGGGGAAGAGAGACTAAGATGCATAGATGAGGGGAGGGGACTCTCTTTGTGCCACCCACCTCCCCACTTTGCACTGAGAGTGGGTGCAAGGTCACTGAGTCACCCTAAGGTAGGAGGCAAGATTCCTCTGAAGACTCCTGATTTTATGGGTGAGGACATGGATGGACAGGGGTCTTGCTGTGCACCCCATACAACCTGGTATAATGTCTTGCACACAAATAGATGCTGAGAAGTATGGTAGAGCCAGTGTCAATTATTTATCTAGTGAACATACCGGTGGTGTGCTGCTGAGATGTGGGGACGATGAGATAGTGTCCTGCAGATGCCCCAGAGTTAATAGAGTGTGGCGATTTGAGGAGGGACAGAATCTCTGGTATTCCGGATTCTAACATCCTGCCTGGTTTCACATAGCTGCTATTTCGTGTTCTGTAATGGAGAGATTTACAAAAATACTGCCATGGTTGCTTGACTAGTGAGGAGAGTGGAAGTGGTGCAGGGAGTTCCCTCTTAAGGACAGACCGTGGATCTGGCAGTGCTGTGCCAAGGCAGCACTGCCTCTGTACACTACTGTCCACTCTGATCTGGGTGGCCTGGAGCCTCCTTCCAAGGACAAACCAAATAGGCATGGCCAGTTCTTCAGTGGTCTCAGCTGCACAAGGGAAATGCAGCCTCTGGTGACAGCAGTGGGTTTTCCTGGAACATGACTGGTACCCTGCTTCCCAGTCCTGGAAATCTGACACGGGTACTGGGCTCTGCTCAAGTCCGATTTCTTTATGTGCAGAAGGAATATGATGTGTGCATTCATGACTCTACTTTCCATCCTTACTTTTACTTTCCATCCTTACATTTTACTTCTAAAATACCTATATGCCTGCTCCCATGCTCCCAGCCATCTCTTTCTTTCTGATTACGACGCCTACTAACACATCTTCAATAGACAGCAAGGTGCTTATGTGAAGAGCATTTCATTTCGTTCTCTGAACAGTCTTTCTAGTAGTTAAGATTGTTTTTCAGTACTCACTTTGCACATTCTCACATGGAATTTCTAGAGGGATGGAAATATCCCGTGTCCTGCTAGAGTTATGGGTTATACTTGTACCTTCGTTTACCCAAATTGATCAAACTGTACACTTAACACCTGTACATTTCACTATGTGGAAATTGTGTCTCATTTTTTTAAGAAGCTATGTGCTCAGAAATATGAATTGCTGAATATAAAAATCAAGTTAAAAGAGTCTTTATTTATAACATCTGTAACATTCTTCTCAAGAATATGTACCCAACAAAGAGGACATTTCTGTTTGCTGCTTGGAATGCCTTGTGAGTGGAAGAGAATAATAGAGACCTCAGAGGGCAGACGAGTCCTTGAGAGTCTGTGTAAGGGGAAGATAGATGGTAGGCAGAGGCAAGGGGCCTGCGAGTGGGAGAGGAACTGCAGAGATAGCCGGACATACAATGGGAATTTTACCGTGGATCTCTCCAGTGTTTCCCACATTGTTAATACAAACCATTTAGCAAACTCTACTAAGTCAGCCCTGTTTTGGATGTGTCTGTCTCTCTGTTTTTCTGTCTCATGTGGTGGGAGTGTGGCAATGTACGGAGTGTGGTCTCCGGGTGGAAGAGGCAGAGGTAAGACTTAACCAATTCCCTTGTTTATGCTCTGCCTCTTAACTTGGTTATAATATGCTCTGACTCTGCATCTACATATTCACATCCTTGAGAGAAGAGATTCTTTCTTATCCCTCTTTGTATGTATTTCTTAGCACCGAAATAATTTAAACCATTATTTTCTAATTATAACTTCTATTTTTTTCCTCACTCCGAAGAAATACATATTCATTGTAGAAAAGTTAGGAGATACAGATAAGCTAGGAAAACAGTAATATCAGAAATAAGAGCTGTCATTTAGAACACAGTCACACACAGTCTGAGTGTTAAAATAATGCCACCGATAATTGTTATAATTATGGTGATGACGATGATGGCAATGGCTAGCACTTATATATGACTATATGCAAGGCACTGCTTTAAGCATTTGTATATATTTACTCATAATCATCACAGCAACCCCAAGAGGTATTATTAGCTCCTCCCTTTGGTTTTCTATATGAAATATAGAAATATATTTCTATATGAAAAATAGAAATATATATTTTCTATATGAAATATAGAAATATATGAAATATAGAAATATATATATTTATATATATTTTATAGATGAGGAATCTAAGCTAGAGACATGGGCATGATCACACAATAGAAAGTGGTACGGCTCTCACTTCGCAGGCACAACTGAATTTCACCTCAGTAGCAGCCTTAGGTGATGGATGGATAATGTTTCCCTCCCTGTTTTTGTTTCTAGATTTCTTTCTGGAATAACTTACCATGTAGTTTGTGGCAAAACAGATTTGAAACTCAGGACTTTTTACTGCGAGTAGGAGGGCATGACCACAAGTCTTATAAACAGACTCCTGCAGATAATTGCTACTGACCTTTATGTAAGTGATCGGCAACTTGCCTCTGTGACCACACCCTGAATAGGCGGTCACCAGCTCTGTGCCCCCATGGCATGGCTGCCAGAGTGTTGTTGCTGCCTAGACTGCCTTTCCCGTGGAGGGGACAGCTCCTCAGCAGACGGTGATGGGCAGGGACAGCCCACAACAGGGGAGAGAGAAGACTTTATTTTGGTGATATTTAAACCCCTGCCGTGGCTGCCTGGTTAAAGCTGATGAACTGTATACATTTAAAAGCAAGTGGACTAAGGAGCTCTTTCTGTTAAAAATCATGCTGTTTGTCTCCTTTGCAAAAAGAGAGAATCTCTTTTTATTTGCAGGATTATAGGGCACTGTGGGGAAAATGAAAATTTCAAGCACATGACTTACAATGTCAGAGAAATAAACTTCTTTCTGTGTGTCTTCAGTATTATTAAAAATTATTCAAAGACCCAGACTCATTATCCTATGGAGAGTGTTACATAGTTTTTTGAAATTTTAGTTAAAAATGAAATGCTTCAATTGTTAAAAAAAATAATAAAAGAATGCTTCAGTGCAGCGCCAGATGGAACATTTTGTGGTAAACAGGTTAGCCCTTGCCTGCTGAGCTAATCGACTTCTCGAGAACTCGCCAGCACCGGAGATGGTTCGGCCAGGTGACCTTCTCTCCATACACACACTATTTGTTCTTGTGTCTTTTGCCATGGCCAGTTGGAACACGGATGGGCGTCAAGTAAAAATCTGCGTGCTGTCCCAGGTGAGATGCTGAAGATAGAAAACCGCTCTGAGAAGTGAATGGGGCCCAATTTCAGATCCGTGACTGAGAAAGGCATTATCAAGCTTGGAAAAGTGGAACAGAGTTTGCAATTTAAATGTAACTAATGCATTTGCTAGAGCTTTCAACAAAGGGTCATTCATTGTGATTCAGTGTTTAAATTCAGAAAAACCAATTATCCAAACAAATGACTAGCGGAAACAATAGTACAAATATAGTTTAGAGGAACATTCCTCTCCCATAATCCTTCTTATCTGAAATATGTTTTATTTCCATGAGTTGAGCTGAGGAGAGTGCATGGTGACATGGTTCCCCTCTGCAAGGTTAATTCTACCAGGGGTTTCTCTCCAGACTCTGGCAGTCAGCTGGTCATTTGGTTGACAGAATCCTGACAGAGCCAGCTGGGACAATAGGTTCCCATTTACCACATGTAAGAGGGATCTGAATTCCAATGATATTATATGAAGTGTCATCATTTCTCACCCTGATATTTTCCTTGTCATTAAAAACACTTTATACATCTGATTTATATGGATAGGGTATCACATTGTAAAAATATTGATAGTAGTTACAAGGAGTTTGTTGGGAGGAAGAAAAATGACATACAGGTCTTGATCTTCACCCTGTGAAGCCCTGAGAGAATAATAGAGAAAAATTCTTTCTCACAGTTCAATACGATACCAATTATAGGAATGACTGTGACTTTAAATTAGTCTTGGGATTGTTTTCAGCTGGGTCTAAGTGCCTGGCATTGTAACAATCTTGAGTGTCCTAAATGTGGTTAATTTTACCTTGAAATCCTAAGGTTTCCATTTCACTGAACTAATTATAGTTGTTTACGTGTGTGTTTGTGTTTATATTCTTAGCAGGTAGCTAAAGTCATTTTATTTTCTCCTTTGTAATACACTGTGAAGTAAAGGTGTTTATGTTCTCCTAGGAAGCAACAGTTTTTCTACCCATAAGAGCGCCTGCTACAAAGTATCCAAGCGGGTTTGCTCTTAAGAATCTCCTCTCTCTCTTTCTCAATCTCTCTCTCTCTTTCCCAATCTCTCTCTCTCTCTCTCAGTCTTCTCTCTCTCTCTCTCTCTCAATCCTCTCTCTCTCAATCTCTCTCTCTCTCTCTCTCTCAACCTCTCTCTCTCTCAATCTCTCTCTTTCTCTCTTTAGTACCAGCACTATTCACTGCCAAATCTGCATGAAACCCCAGGGAAAATGAGTCAAGAATAAGGCAGATATTGGCCTCTACCTGGAAGAGCCCTTTGTACCCCACAGCATTCTGAAGAATATTGGGCGCCTGGGTGGCTCAGTTGGTTGAGGGTCTGACTTTGGCTCAGGTCGTGATCTCACAGTTTGTGAGTTCAAGCCCCGTGTCAGGCTCTGTGCTGACAGCTTAGAGCCTGGAACCTGCTTCAGATTCTGTCTCCCTTTCTGCCCCCACCCCCACTCATGCTCTGTCTCTCTTTTCCTCAAAAATAAACTTTTTTTAAAAAACGAAAAGAAATATTATGTCACATCGTGGCCTCAGACTGAACTAATTGTCTTCATAATTTAGGAAACAATACACCAATTTTCTCTAGCACGATTTATTACATTGTAAGCATAGCTACAATGTCCTTGTAAGCATAAGCATATGTCCTGAGATAGGACTCTGCTCTGTTAAATTCATAACCTTAATTTATTGCTTTTTCTTCTGTTCATACACAGAGTGATAGGTAAGTCATTACACTATTTGTTCCTCATGAAATTTTCTACCAAGTTTATTCTTAAGCATACTAGGCAATATTGTGTCTGTATCCTCTGGTCTTAACACACATCACATATATGCAAGATTATTCTGATGATTTAAGTTGGAAATAAATTGTCCCACAGAGTCGCAATATTTCAAGTAAATGTATTATCATTTACTAATTAATTATTAATATAAATTTAAAAGGGACACCTGAATGACTCGGTTGAGCATCTGACTCTTGATTTTGGCTTAGGTCATAATCTCAGGGTTGTGGGATTGAGCTTTGTGTCAGGCTCCATGCTGAGTACAGACCCTGCTAAAGATTCTCTCTTTTCTATTTCTCTCTCTCCCTCTATCCCTCTCCCCTACTTGTTCACATGCTTGCTCTCTCTCTCTCTCTAACATAAAATTTTAGAGTGCCTGGGTGGCTCAGTTGGTTGAGTGTCTGACTTCAGGTCAGGTCATGATCTCACGGTTTGTGGGTTCAAACTCTGCGTCGGACTCTGCTGAACACTTGCTCAGAGCCTGGAGCCTGCTTCAGATTCTGTGTCTCCTTCTCTCTCTGCCCCTCCCCCACTTGTGCTCTGTCTCACTCTGTCTCTCAAAAATAAATAAATGTTATAAATTTTTTAAATAAAATTTTAAAAATTAAACATTAAAATAGTAATATGAACTGTTTATTTATTATCCAATTTATTCAGTGAGTGTGTACGTGTGCCTGTGTTCGTATATATGCATGCAATAATCAAATGCAATCTGGGAGGAATATAAGAAATAGATTTGAAAGAATTATAATGCCTGGGACCCTATGATATGTTATGTCCATGCACACCATTTCCTATATTCTTAACAGCCCACTTAGGTAACTGTCATGTATACGGTGCTGTGTGTGCACTGAAACAATGCATGTAGCTGAGGGAGAGAGTGGGGTCAAATCCAAGGTGCTCCTCTTGCTAATCTAAGTATTCAGGGGATGCATCTACCCAGAGGGGAGACCTTTTCTAATATACAGAGTCCTCACATAAGTTAGTGTTGTTAGTCCTGGAATTGATTACTCTTATTTTATAGGTTAGGAAATTAAACGTCAGAAGGTTATGTTATTTCTCAAGAACATACAACCAAGAATTATCAAAGCAAAAACTCAAACCTAAGCCATTATAGATTCAAAGACCCTCAGCCCCCAAAACAGCACCACTTCTTTGAATTAAATTGCATTACGTTATTTTTTTTTTTTTTTGGTACAAGGCTCGTTGTGCCATTTAAAATGCGAGGACCATCTGGTTGGGTATTAAAAATGTTAGATCTTTTTCTGAAAGCAAGTTGTAATTGGGAAGCAGAAAGGGGCGACTGAAAGAGAGTTATGAGATGGTAGATGGTGAAAGTACAAAAAGTTTCCCCCAAAGGACTATGTCCTGTAGAATATTTATGAGGGGAACCCCACCACTTCTGAAATTTCAAAGCTGCCTCTTTACCTAACAGCCTGTTCGTCGGTTACAAGCTATTATTAGTGACTGTTAACCTATGAAATTTTATTTACAGTTCACAAATGTATTTGATTTTCACAGGCTTTACTGGGGAACAATGCTCAGTCAACACTTTCTTTGCTTAAAGAGTGTGATCAGAAAGCGTGAAGCATGACAAATGAATGTTTAGCCTTTGAATTTGCAGATTACAAAGGATAATGTTTCACAGGTTGGTGCATTGATCTTCCTCAATAGTCCACACAGCCTCTGAATTCCATTTACAGCTTTGCACGATCAGATGTCAAATTAAAATGTAATCATTCCATTCCCAATAGTTCCGTGCATATGATCTCATTTTTAAACTCTCAGTAAAGTGGTTTTTCTGCTGCAAGCCATTATCATCAATTTATGTATGTAAAAATGTCAATACTGTCCAGCTGTTGGTACTTCTTCGTAGTATGCAACAAGGAGGTGTTCCCTTGCTACAGGGCCTCACACTTTAGGAAAGTAAGATGGAAAGTGGAGGCAGGGAACATAGCATTGTCTGTTGGTAATAAGTCAAGGTAAGCACAATAGACAGTCAGTAATGTTGTCATTCTTTTGGTATTTATGGTGGAGTTTTGTTCTTTGGGTTCCTTTTGTAGTCAGTGGGTTTGTTTATGCAGCGCAAGGAGTATTTGTGGATACAAAGAGGAAGGTTGAATGTTCTTTCGATTATTTCAAAGAAATGCATCTCGGTATTATAAACATTTAATTCTATAGAATCGTCTCCAGATTATGCTGATACAGAAGTTTGTCATGACAAACTGTTGATAATTCTCCCTCAAATATAAGCACTTGGTGGTTTCTTGTCAGTTAAGAACTGACATAAAGATATTTCAGATCTGCTCTGTTAGAGTTCTGTTATCTATCTCTTTGACTTAAATTATTGCCATGGCATTTCAATTGACACATAAAAGAGGAAATCGGATTGCATAGACTTATCCTATATAGTATTCAATATCTGTATGTAAGGCTTGAGCACAGTAATTTTTGTAATCCTTCCAAGTGATTTTTCTGGGAGACCACTTCTGACCTCCTTTCTAACAACCCTGCCTACCACACACACACACACACACACACACACACACACACACACACACACCCATGAATGCCACTGCCTCCACCACCACAACCACCACCACCACCACCACCACCACCACCACAAACCCTACCACCCTGGATATATGGGATAAGACTTCTGAACAATGGAGTGCCAACTGATTGTCAAATTGACACTGGGGACACCTGGGTGGCTCAGTTGGTTAAGCATCCAATTCTTGATTTTGGCTCAAGTCATGATCTCATGATTTGTGAGATTGAGCCCCATATCAGGCTCTGTACTCACAGCATGGAGCCTGCTTGGGATTCCCCCCCCGCCCTTCCTTTCTCCTCTCTCCTTTCTCTCAAATAAATGAAGTTAAAAGACGGAAACAAATACAAATTGACACTGGACAATGCCCGAAGCAGAAACACTGTCACTGTTCAATTCCAGAGAAAATTTATTCTTTAAACTGAGTCATCTTCTCCCTATGTCCCCAATGGCTTCTCAGAAAATTCTCTCTGAACTTCCTTCTTTGATGGTTGAAACCTATTTGAAATTTGACTTACCTCAGACCACCTGTCCCACTCCAGATCTCTGTGGTAACTGCTGTTATTCTCTCATGTCCTACCACTTCAAGGTTGGGAGACTGAGTGCAAGGTCCTTCTCCTCCATTATCATTTCAACATTATTCTTCCCTCTCTCCCTTGGAGTTGATGCTAAGCTGATTGTCTGTTCTCTTGTGCTGTCATTGACTGTCTTTCCAGAATCTTCCACATTAGTCAGTCTCCTTTTCCAAATGCGTTCACTCCACTGGCCACCCTGTTTGTTATCTGGACCACTTGGTTTCCTGAGCCCTTCACACAGAGCACCTTTTCCTCTCCACAGTCCACAGTGGCCTACATGCTCTCAGCCTTGCTTCAGCTGTCAGAATGCAGAGCTCCACTTCCAGAATCACTAGTTCACACAGCCCACTCTCCAGCTGCCACTTCTGTTTACCAGTTTATCTGTGCTACTTCTCCAAGACTCTTGTGCTTGTCAAGACCTGCACTGACCTCCCCGTCGGATTAACATCATCCTTACTTTGCTTCAGACTCTCACCTCTGCTTCAGTCAGAATGGACCTGTTTTTCTCTGTTCTATATGTTGGGATTCTAATCAGATTTGTATTTACAGAAATATAAATTACCAAACATTAAAAGTGAGGCAAGAAACCATCTTTACATGAATGCTTACGTTTTTGATATCTCAAGTCTGTTTTCACAGTATACCGATTTTAGAAATTGTTGTTAAGTTGTTGAAAAACTCATTAATTACATATAAATATATTTATTTCCTAGATATATAGTCTACATATTCTGTAGAAGCAGTGGGGATTCTGACTAGGAAAGGAATAACCATTGCTGCTGTAGACAGTACATAAACTTAGAGAGGACCTGAGTGGCTTAGTCAGTTAAGCCTCCAACTTGTGATTTCAGCTCAGGTGATGGTCTCACAATTTGTGAGCCCTCCTTCGGGCTTTGTGCTAACAGAGCTAATCCCTGCTTGGCATTCTCTCTCCCTCTCTCTCTGCCGCTCCCCAGCTCTTTCTGTCTCTCTTTCAAAAAATAAATAAACTTTAAAAAAGCATTTTAATCATAACTCATTTTCTAATTTATTTTCTACATGATCTCAGCGTCTTTCTAGGGATCAGACACTGTGGGTGAGTTTCCATGTGGAACCCAGGGCAGTGATGTCTGTAGTTGGAAGCCTAGAAGATTCCAGCACAAGTAGTTGTTGCCAAGGCCCTGAAACCTATTCCTTTGAGTCTATGAAGGTTCATGAATTCCTCTTTAAAAAATTACATGTTTTATTTATTTTTGAGAGAGAGGATGAGCAGTGGAGGGGCAGAGAGAGAGGAGACACAGAATCCAAAACAGGCTCCAGGCTCTGAGCTGTCAGCATAGAGCCCAACGTGGGCTCAAACCCATGAACCATGGGATCATGACTTGAGCTGAAGTCAGATGCTTAAGCAACTGAGCCACCCAGGCACCCCAGGAATTTCTCTTTGAGCACTAGCCACGGATGGCCAAAGCTGACCTCAGGCTTTGTCCTGCAATTCATTCATGTTTTTTGATTTTTGGATCCTATACTTTCCTCTGCCAGACCAGGGATCTTTTCTCACAGTACAATCTCTAGAATAGTCTACCATAATTCTGAGCTACCCTAGTGTTTAGTTGATTTGAAATTCAGGTTGATACATCTTTTCTCTGTGAATGACTTCAGTTGTCATTTTTCTGTGCCTATACTTCTGTTTTTTTGTCCTTCTTTGGTTTGTCTCACTTGAACTCTTTCCTGTGCTGACTTACATTAAAAAAGTCAAAGGCTTCATAATCAAGGCCCTTCTTTTTATCTGATCTACTTTGTCATTTGCTGTACTGCATCAGCTCTACTGGGAACTGTTTTCCCTTGGCAGCCTATGAGGCAACCTGTCCTTTCTTCTTCCACTGCTTCTTAAGATTTCACTTTTATTTTAAGACAGTAGATGGTTCAGAGAATGTGGAATCTTGAGAAGGCAATAGGGGAAGCAGATCTAAGAGCTTTAGGGTCAGACAAAGGCGAGTTCAATTTTGGGTTCTAACACTTAGGACATGACCAAGTTCAAGTTGCATGATATCTTGAAGCCTCAGTTTTCCCATACTTAAAGGGGGCATTGTAATATTTATCATTCTACCACATGAGATTCGTGCTGTGATTACATGAGATAATGCATGTAAAACCCTGGGCACAGAGCATGTGCATGAAACGTTTAATACAAGCTACCGTTGTTGGTGTGTTATCATTATTAAAAGTAACGGATTTTTTCAGAAAATCTTGACCTTGCCCATGAAGCCTGGAAGGCAGTGATATTGTTCATCTCATTTTCCTAGCTTTTATGATCACTGGGACAACCAGTCAGCCCTCATCTTGACCATTTTCTCTGCACTTCCTTTCACATTTTATTGATCCCGTGAGTTTTCCTCCCTCAAAGCTAAAAAGTGCTGTTTTTCTGTTCGGGTGTGTTCTTGGCAGGAAACAATACTTTTCAGATAAAATGCTTCATCTAAACCAATGTCTTAAGAAAAATAGATTATTTTTGTTTCTGACCTTTTCTTATTCCATTTCAGAAACTAATTCTCCTTCTTTAAGCAAGTTATGAAGCAGTATTATTATGCTGAGGCTTCTAGTCAAACCAGTGCTGTCCCCAAAGAAAAGCCCTTTTTAGCACTTTTACAGCTTCTTGCTTTGTGTGCCCTGATTAAGTGGTATTACAAGGATGGTTTTTTAACCACTGACGAGTGGATAAAGAAGATGTGGTACATATATACAATGGACTACTATGTGGCAATGAGAAAAAATGAAATCTGGCCATGCGTAGCAACATGGATGGAACTGGAGGGTATTATGTTAAGTGAAATAAGTCAGTCAGAAAAAGACAGATACCATATGTTTCCACGAATAGGTGGACTTGGTGAGACTAAGCAAAAACCAGGGGGAGGGGGAGAGGGGGAAGGAAAAAAAGACACAGAGAGGGAGGGAGATAAAACATAAGAGACTCTCAAAGACTAAGAACAAACTGAGGGTGAGGGAGATGGAGGGGGGAGAGGGGGTGATGGGCATTAAAAAAGGGCACATGTTGGGATGAACACTGGGTGTTTTATGTAAACCAATTTGAAAATAAACTATTTTAAATAAAAAAAACCATTAAAATGACATTTGAATACACTTTCAGTTCAATGGATTTTGAGAGATTTTTAAAAATTTCTAGTTAGAAAAAACAAAACTGTCTGTGATCTGAACCCATCAGAATAAGTAATTCTCACGACTCTGTCTTATTCATGAAATATGAATATGTTCTTCCCCTTTTTAAGCATACATTTGATGTTTTTCAGTTCTTTCTCTATTCTTTATTTGTCATTGTGGAATGTTCTAACTTGTTAATGCCCAAAGGGCAGCCGCTGGCTCTTAACGAAATGTGCATATGTTTGGTAAATGTTCTCTGAAGATAACGGTGATGGTAATGATAGTGACACCAATGATATCTAATTGTAAATAACTTTTACCCCTCAGTTTTAACCCCGAATGTCTCATACGGGAGGTCTACATATTTACTTAAAGGTTGCAGGCATTGCTTTATTGGATGATGGTGGTAAGAAAGATGAGCTTGGAATGAATGTATTTATTTTTCCATTAACGATTCTGAAAATCTAAGCTTAAGCTTCTCACTTTAATTTTTTAAGTCTTATGTTTCTTCGTTTTGGGTGTACAATTACTGAAGCTACAGAATGCTCAGAAGACATGTATCCTGTCTCGCCCTTAGTGGATACTGCTGTAAGGTAGGGGTGAGGTGGCTAATAGTGTGCTGGAACCAGGAGGAAAGCGTCCCCCTACTATGGTCTTTTTGGGGTCCAATTTACAGGTGAGAAGATACTATCTTTCCCTCTGTCATTTGAATTTAAATATAGAAAATATCTGTCACTTCTCTTTTATGTACCTCTTGCTCTTATGAATGAGCCTCGTCCTGGGTCTTATACTGATGTCATGGCTAAAGCTGGCTCTACTTGTAAACAGATACTTGTCAGGTAACTAGTAAGGACTAGACCTCAGTAACAGTGTGATCCTGAACATTTCAGATATATAGATGTAGATATATCTAGACATAGATATATATCTAGATACAGATTTATGTATTTATATACATTTCAGATACATATAGATATGGGCATATAGATTTTCCCTCCAACCTCAGGATTTTAAAAAGAAACAAACACTAACAGAGTTTTTTAAATTACAAAAGTGAAACATCTTTCCAGGGTATTTTAAAGAGAGAAGATGAACTTTGGTTGAATATATGTCCATTAGACGTGCATGTTTAATAGTGTCCTCTTTTGTACTATTTAATTAGTAAGAGAAGTGAAATAAATTTGCAAACTACTTAAATAGAATAGTCAAAAATTGAGCAATTAAGGGATAGTTGTAGAATTACAGTATAATCTCAGTTTTGTAAAGGGCTTAGAGACATCTTAACATAGGCCCTGACCAAATGTTCATATGTATAATGGATGGTTTTAGATTCTTTTTCAATGAAATGTGCTTCATAATAAAGCCATTAGTTTTTGTGGTTAACCAGAACTTCAAGAATTCTTACAAAGAGAGTTACTTTTCATTCTCTGTGGGATCCCTGACACACTGAAAGATGGTACTACTGGAATGTGGGAAAAACAGCCGTGATGTAACCAGAGGCCGCTAGCCCCACACCCGCAAAGCTGTCTTCAGAGATAATTAATCTTGAAGAGAGTGAGGAAATAATCCACATACTTGTTTAAGTGTTGTGTAATTTACACAATTGAGTATATATAAAAATGAATTTTGCCCGTTATTCTTTTAATGTAGAAAAATCAAATCTACCCGTAATTAACTATTCACTAAAGAACCTGATTTTTTAGCCAAACAATTACACATTCTAATACATACCATTCTCAAAGTAAAAATTTCCTGTTCCTATAGGCTTCATCCCTTGTTACAATTATTCATGTCTTTGTGTATCACATATAGTGTCTGTGTTTATGTGTGCATATATTTGTGTGTGTAATGTTTTTCTGTGACTGTATGCTTAATCTCTTCTACCTTTGCTTTAGGGCTGGCCACTACATGAACAACACAAGAAAATTTCTCTAGATACTCTTTAAATCAGGAGTGACAAATATGTGTCAAATAGTATAATTCCTACTTCTCCCACGTTATAAAAACATTTATTCCAGTATTTTTTTTTTGCCTCTGATTTGAGACTAGTCCTTGTAATCTTTCTCAGAATGTTACAGACAGATCACAATGAATGAATTAGAGCTTGCAGTTGAAATGAAGCCCATTGGCCAATCCTTTTATATATATAACTTGCTTTTTACCATACATGTAATAGTGTTCTATCTACTTGGTTTCATGGGATGCAATCTTCATATAGTTCTGTTTTGTGGATTCCCTCTTTAGTGTTAGATAATAGGATATTGTTTGGGGTTAAGCTAACTTCATCTTGCTGAGGTTTGCCCATACCTGCCCAGTGAAAGCTCCTCTAGCTTGATGACCAGTGGTAAGAATCAGTCCCAAATGAAAGAACCAAGCACAGTGGACTCTGAAGAAAAAACCTTAAAGAGGATCCCCAACTCTTTAGAGGCATGAATGCATCTTTAAACTTAGAGTCCACCTTCTGTAGGTCATTGCAATATTTCAAAAGCATTACCAAAATCATTCAAAAGCTTTAGATCTTTATAAAAAATAGAAATAAAATATTTTCTTTTATCTGGAAGTTTTGATTTTTAGATTTATATATTCATGCTAATATTTTTCTGCTCCATTCTGCTCTACCTCTAGATTCTTTTCTTTCCCCATCTCTCTTTTCTTTTAGATTATGAAAGTGTTTAAGATCTTTAAAAAGCTACTTACCGTATTTTCTCTTTTCTATTTGGCCTCAAATTATTTTTGTATTTCTTTTGTTCTTTTCCCCCTTCCTTTCCATTTTTTATACCTTTTCCACCCAAGTATTTATATTTTCCATCAAGTATATAGTTTCCTCTAATTTCTGTAAACATTATTTGAAAGTAATAAGTTAACAGATACATTAAGACCTCAATTAACTTTCTTAATACAATTGGAAATGACAGAGATAATTCCAATAGCCTAATTTTTATTTTAATTTATTTTTCATATGTACAGGTTAGTAAGCTTTTATGACATTATTTTTTAGCCACATTCTTTAAAAAAACATTTTGTGATGATCAAATTCAGAGTGAGTTATTTGGACATTCAGTTGCCCTTCTAGTCTATAATGCCCCTTCAGGAGTGCCTGCCACCTCTCATAATGAGACCAAACTCTGACCCGCCTCCCCTTCTGTTCCTGGTCTTCTTTCCATGTCATCTTTCCCTAATGAGTATTTTCTGTTCCTAAACTAGCATTCTTTCCTGGCACTAAAAATGAGTAAGGGTCAGTAAGAATTGTGAAATGTGTAAAACACATATTGAGTGGCTAAATTAATCAGCAACATGCTGTGCAGTTGAACTTGAAAGTGCAATTTAGGAATACTAAAGATTAATTTTTGTGTCAGGTGATTAGATAAAGGCATGTTTTTAACACTTTCAGCCTGTTGCGATGTAGTACTTCTTCAAGGATCCTGAAATCATTCCTTTGAAGTCTTTCTTACCAAAAACTGAACTGTTGAATGAATTTGGAAAATATGGCTAATAAATTACCTTATTTGTTGACCCGTTCCTTGTCTTTTTTACAGGACAGGTGTCTAGCTTTAAGTCAGGTGAATATGCAACCAATCTTAACTACTGTTGCTTACCTGACCTTACCTTTTTACCTAGTGTGCCTTGGGCCTGTCTCAGCAGAAACTGACCCTTTTTTAAAAAAAGGCTAAAGATCAACTCAAGCACAGAAGCTATCAAAATGTTTTATCTGTCTATAAGTTCAAAGTTCCAATCAGATAATTTATCTTAAACCTGAATGGGGAATTAACCATATCCCAAAAAGCTTGGATTAAGTAATATTCTAGTTTGTTCTGAAACTGTTTCAACTAAAAATTTCAAAACATTCATACCCATGAAACCCAGAACCCAAATCAGCAGTAACACTAAAACAACCTAACCCTTGAGAAAAAAAATGAACAAAAATCTGTTCGCTTCTTTCTTTACTCTAACAATTATAGGACTACCTATTGCTATCCTAATTGTTATATTCCCCAGCATTCTATTTCCCTCACCTAACCTACTAATCAACAACCATCTGATTTCATTAGAGCAATGATTAGTTCAACTGACATCAAAACAAATACTAGCCATTCACAACGGCAAAGGACACACCTGAGCCCTAATATTAATACCCTTAATCCTATTCATCCGCTCAAAAAGTTTATTAGGCCTATTACCACACTCATTCGTACCTACCACCCAGTTATTAATAAACCTGGGAATAGCGATTCACCTATGAGCCAGCACCGTGGTCACCGGGTTCAGATACAAGACAAAAGCATCCTTAGCCCACTTCCTACCTCAGGGAACACCTCTTCCCCTAATCCCTATTCTTGTAGTCATGGAAACCATTAGCCCTTTCATCCAACCCATAGCTCTAGCCCTATGACTCCCAGCTAACATCACTGCAGGTCACTTGTTAATTCACTTAACTGGAGGAGCTACTCTAGCCCTAATAAACATCAGCACCTCTGTTGCCCTCATTACTTTCATTGTTCTTGTCTTACTACCATTTCTCGGATTTGCTGTGGCCCTTACTCATGCCTGTGTCTTTACCCTGTTAGTAAGTCTATACCTACATGACAACACCTAATGACCCATTAAACCATGCATATCACACAGTTAACCCAAGCCCATGACCACTCACGGGAGCCCTTTCAGCCCTCCTAATAACTTCAGGATTGTTCAGGATTTCAGTTGAATAGTTTGTTTATTTAATCTCATCTCTGTCAATCTTCTTCCTTGCTATCTGTGATATTCCTATAAACAATTTCTGTTAAATGGTATTTTTCTAAGTATCATGTCAGGAAGAGCTCTTAGATGTTCTAACAATCAGATTATTCAAGTAATTTCTCTGTTGTCTATTTGTATTTGCCACTAATTTGACAGTAGCTTTTCCTCTTGTGATTATTTTCCTTTTTCTTAAAAAAAAAAAAAAAACGAAACAGTCTTTTCTATCCATTTTACATTTTCCAATCCTCTACTCCCTTGGTTAGAATTGACTTCCATTTTAAGTGCTTTTAAGGAACTGGTCTTTATGATTCCCAAAACATTTGGCTTTTGTGTGAAATTACAAGAATTGAAATAGCCTCTTGGTACTTGGTAGTTTTTCAAAATGTTCACAGTTTTTCAATGCCGAGTGTATATCTGACTTTAGAGATCAGTAAGAACATGAATGAGATTAATTTTGCATGAATGTTTTTCATGTACACAGCTTGGAGGTCTTCAGAGGAAAGAAGCAATATAAATCTCATATTATACATAGTTTTTGCATGGCTCCCTGCTGTAAACTTTGGTAAAGTCTAAAACTATTTTAAAAAAATACTTGTATAGTATACAAATTGAAGATTTAGAATAGTTATATATTAATTTTTTGTTCCTTTATTCACTGATATTATTCCTTGAGTCTTTGGCAATTGGCCAATGGCTGTGGGAACATGGGAGAACAAAGGCCTGGACTTGACGGAGTGAGCTGTCTGCTGGAGAGAGACATGCTTGTGAAATGTTAGCAGTTCTTTATTTTCTTTTTTGTAAATTTCTATCAGAAACACAAATAGTTTCCACCCCTGAGTCACACCAATTTCTTGGGGAAAATTTGAGTTTATCAGTTTGGTAAAATGACAAGGATTTGACATTCATTGGTTCAAGTCTTCCAGTTGGGTAAAGTTGTGCATTAGAAACCAAGGACACACGTGATCTTGTTCTCTGTGTTCTCAGTTCTCACTCTCATCACCACCCCTCCTGGTGGATCAAGTCTTGAGCACAGGTAGTCTTGTTCTCTTTGTTCTCACTCTCCTGGCTTTCAGATATGTGAGAGAGAAGCTTTGTTTTATTGTTCAACAAATGAGTAAGTGTCCTCTGCAAGCAGCCCCCTGTAACTGCTGAGTCTCAGGACTAACACTTGAAAGGAAGTATTAGAAACCCTTAATCTGGCTGCTGGTCTCTGCCCTGATATAGTGACTATTACAGGTTCAGGTTGTCAAACTCACAAATCACAGTAGATTTTCACCTAAGACTATATTTGCTTAGCTTCATAAAAGGATACAGCATAGGTCATAGATCAGGTAAATCACCTTCATATCATTAGAGTGTGCTGTACCCACCCAAGTACACAGCTTCTTTTGCTCCCTCATAGAGCTCATACGGCTGCCATGGGCAAGAGCTGGGTGCACGGGGATCACTTTAACACATGGAAATTCTGTCCTCTGTTTCTCTGTACCTTTGAGGAACCGTTCCAGTTACAAAAGCCCAGGTCTCCATGCCACCCACAGTCCCTCTGCCCAGGTACTGTGCCATCAGCAGACAAGGAGGATACAGACTTCACGTTTATTTTCACTCTGTCGTTTCCAGGCAAAAAGAGCGCTATGGGAAGGCAGACTCTGAGATGATTCTTTCAGGCAGGCTAGCTCAGCCCAGACTTGATCTTAACCATTTGCTCACAATATCCAATCCAGATTTATCAGCAACAAATATATTTTGATCCTTATCTGACTGTTTTGTCTTTTTGCCATTTTCTAACCAGTGCGTCACTTGTGGAGATCTTTGGGAAGCCAGGCTCACCCCTTTTCTCTCTGAGTTCAGGGCAGTTGGGACACATCAGTTGTACCTGGTTAACATACATGGATCAGTGTGTGTTATACTTTTTCCATCAGGCCAATCAGGCAAATTAACTTCCTTCCCATGAAGTCATCTAAAGTGTTACTGTTTCCAACCCAGGGGTGGGATCAGAGGTCTCGTCACAGAAATCAAGACAAAGAAGTATGATTCTTCTCTCTTTTACGAAGTTTAATGCTGTATGAGAGGACTATCCAAATTGTGGTGAGATCCCAAATAGAGGTGTGTTCAGGGATGCCTTGGGAACACTTGTAGTGAGAATTTGAGCTGAGATATGAAGCATGAGTAGAATATTCTAGAGAGATGAGCTGAGAAAGGGCATTTCATTTAAGGGTTTAGTAGGTGCCGAGAGAGCTGAGAAATAACATAGAGAAGATGGAGACTACAAAAGAAAAAAAATTCCCACAAATCTCTATTTATATTTTTGAATCAGTCCTTTTTTCTTTTTCAGTCAATAGGACTAATTGATTTATTTAAAACATTTTAAACCCTGAAATTATACATTCAAATTTCAGATTCAATCTTTACTGAAGAAGTCCAGTAAGATCTCAGAACTCTTTTAGCTATTCTCTCACCCATGAGATACTTCTTGAATGCCTACTATGTTTCAGGAATAATTCTTTCTATCAGTGCAAGGAATGCAGCATTGAACACACCCGGCAAGGTCTCTGCTCACACAGAGCTTATACTGTAGAGCTGCACTGTCCAGTACCGTCACCATGTACTGACAACGGTCACGTGTGACTGTTGAGCCCTTGAAATGCGGCTAGTCCTAGTAGAAATGTTGCAAAAAAGTCATGTTCACACTCGATTTCAAAGACTTTGTATGAGAGAACAAAATAAAATATCCCATTAATAGTCTTAATAAGGATTATATGTTGAAATGCTAACACTCGGGTTGTATTGGGTTAACACAATTCGAGTTGTATTGGGTTGTAGCGGGGTATTTTTTCTTTTGCTTTTTTTTACTGTAGCTACTAAGAAAGTTATAGTTGCCTAAATGGCTAAAATTCTGATCACACAGTGGTGCTCTCACTTAGACGAGTGAAAAAATAAATTGCCTCACAAATAAATGAACAGGATGATTCCTCATTGTGATCAGTGCTATGAAGAAAATAAACCTGGGTGATGCAATGGAGAGGGGCAGACACTGCATTAAATTAGTCAACTAAGGAAGGCTTTTCTGAAAACCACTTTTTACTGAGAGATGGATGGTATGCAGGAAGCAGCCAGGTGAATTTGTGTGGAAAAAGCAGGATTCTAGGTAGAGAAATAGTAAAGGTCCCAAGAAAAGCTTGTCATCTTCAAAAAAAACAAAACAAAACAAAACAAAAAAAACAAACAGATGCCCGGTGGAGTTAAATAGTAATGAGCCAGAGAGAGAGTGGTATGAGATGAGGTCAGAAAGGTAGAGGCCAGTTCCTGACAGATCTGGAAATGAGATGGGCTGTATTTGAAGTGCACTGGGAAACCACAGAAGAGTTCTTGGCAGAATAACACAAACTGATTTACATTTTTAGAAGTACCTCTCTATCTGCTTGAAGGAGGATCATATGCAAATGGGCAAGAAGGGTAGCAGAGAGGCTAGAGGCCATTGCAGTAGTGCTGGCAAAATGTGTTGGTGGCTCAGAGTAGAGGTCCAGTAGCAGAGATGATGTCAAAAAATGGACAGATATTCAAAACACGCTTTTGCCTTCCTGCTTTCAGAATCTTGCTGATGGTTTGGGCAAGGGAGGGGAAGTATGGAGCTGGATGAGGATTACTCCAGGATTCCTGGCTTGAGGTATAGGTGCGGTTGCCATTTACTGAGACAGGGAAATTAAGAACAGACTGTGGGGAGGGGGTGGGTATTCTGTTTTGTCCGTGTTAAGACAGATTCCTATTAGAAAATTGTTAGTCTTTCTAAGTTTGGAGCTTAGTGGAGAAAGGAGAGAAAGACTGCTTAAGCTACTTTTAAGGTATCACTTTAATTTGTGTTTCAGCATATTTAACTGAAGGTCTAGATACTGACATTCTTCTGTGTTGTCAGCTTCTTACTGAAACATCCTTTCATCTAATTCCAGGTAGATTCTATACAATTCTACCCAAAAGTTGCTAATGTTACTCTTTCCTAGAGTGAAAATAAATAACACGGTCATGACATACGGTCATGACGTACAGTCATGTACAGTGTTGCCTGGTGGACAGGAGTTCAAGAGGCTGCTTAAGGCTTTTAAAAGGGACCTTTGGGGAAAAGGAGAAGCCACAAACTGGGCGGCTCCTCTCAGCTAAATCTTTGCAGACAGACCTCTTTCTTTCTCTTTATTCTTGCTTTTTGCCCATAGTTGAAGATAAAAGCATCATTGTTCATGTTGTTTTTCAAAGAATGAGAAAAAAGGAAGCAATATAAACAGGAAATCATAAGGCAGGAGGAATTGCTCTATCGGCCCGTGGCTAGAATCTATGTTAGAGAATTATACAGGAAGGCATTAAACAGGGACATGAGAGACAAGAGTCGGATTTTATTCGTCTTAGCTGACAGACGAAACTCCCTTGGAAAGCTCTGAGAGGTCTGAGTTGAGAAGTGCCAAGGCGCAAGCAGTGCATCTCTGAGGAGGCTTCTCCTTCTAGAAGCATGGGAATCGCAGCAGGTTTAGAGGTAAAGAAAATCACAACATGCTTCATTGAAGACACTGATTTGTATGGACAGTCGTCCATTCTACAGATGCAAGCTGGGACTGTTTTAGATGACAAAGCCATTAGGAAAAATCTGTAGAAGAGCCAGGATTTCATCAGTCTTTCTCTAGCTGAAGAAAGAATCTTCCATGTGTGCTGTTGTACCGCCACTTTCAGACCTTGAGGACACTGAGAGGGCCGTGGGCTGAGAAAGCTGCTGTTCGTTGATTGTGTTGCTTGCAGCTGCCCAGGAGTCAGTTGAGGAACGCTCAACTCTGGCCCATATAGCCTTGGGCCCTGTAGCAAGATGGATGATGCACTTACGTGCTTATGCCTGGATTGCGTTCCACTCACTGAGCCAGTTCTGGTTTCATTCGTCCTCGTAAAGCATGTTACTTGGAGGAGGAGCCTTTGAGTTGAGGTGACAGCAAATCAGTCTGCTTAATAGCAACACTGAAAACAACACACTGGCTTCATTGTTAAATATGCTAAAGTTCAGCATTTTATTCATATTCAATTCAAAGTGAGGTCTATCTATCTATTACCTGCAATGAATATATAGAACACAAATAAGTACAAAATATATTGCAATAGTTATGCATGAAGATCATAAAAATGTGTGTTTCAATAGAGGATGTTGTCTGTGTTTACTTGGATATTCATAAAAGTGTGTTTCCCTATCTCTAATTCTTTGAATATAAAGCTTAGCAATATATGCCCTTTCCAATAATATATAAATAACAAAAAAAAATGATGTTGTGCTATATTTTTTTAAATTTTTTTAATGTTTATTTATTTTTGAGACAGAGAGAGACAGAGCATGAGTGGGGGAGGGGCAGAGAGAGAGGGAAACACAGAATCTGAAGCAGGCTCCAGGCTCTGAGCTGTCAGCACAGAGCCAGACGCGGGGCTCGAAGTCACAGACTGCGAGATCATGACCTGAGCCAAAGTCGGACGCTCAACCAACAGGCGCCCCTGTTGTGCTATATTTTAATGGAGCAATTTCTCCTGTTCAATATCAGATTGGATTAAAAAACAAACAAGTACAAAATCTATCACTCCAAAACAAATCACACACAAATCGCTTTAAAATCATAGGAACATACTTAAAACTTATTTATGTAGATTGGGAATAAAGAAATAGGCAAAGACATATAATGTCAATGTAAACCAAAATAATGAAGAAATAACAATATTAATATTATATAATATGGAGCATAAAACTTAAACACCAACAGGTTAAAGAAGGATGTGATGAGGGCACCTGGGTGGGATTCAGCATGGAACCTGCTTAAGATTCTCTCTCTCTCTCCCTCTGCCACTCTTCCCAGCTTAAGCTGTCTTTCTCTCTCTCCTTCCCCCTGAGTCAATTGTTAAACATTGTCCAATACAGCCCTAGATACATTTGGTGAAATTAAAATTATCCTGAAATGTTGATGTGGTAAACAGTATAGCATTTAAAACTAACACAAAAACTTACTAGAAATATAAGTGAACTTTATTTATAATATATAATCATATGGGCATATGTTAGTTTACTCTTTCAAAATCTTACAGATCCAAAACAATAATATTTAGTAATATAACAAATTTAATGAGATAATCCATAAATATAAAGAAATACGTAATATTAATTATACACAAATATATAAACAGGTCCCTTGGTTAAAAAGTAAGAATTTTTAATAAATATATTAGCAAGTCATGATAGCTTCAAAATGGAGTTATTCTTGAAAGCATCAATAACTGACTTAATATGATATGAGAGTTAATCATGTCATTTCCCTCTTAAATTTTGTGTTGTAGCCAAACACTAATTTTCATTTACTTCCTTTGCTAAAAATCAGATTCACTACTGGAAAATGCCTCTTAGATGTTTTTAGCATGTTTTATAAATTACTAGAGGCTCTAACCAACTGTAAAAGTAGTCAATTCTTACTGAGACATTAAACACAAATTTAAACTTTATATTTCAGTATTAATCCCTTGAATATAGATATACAATGAAAGGTATTACTGAGACAGCAGGAAAAAGACCTTTTTTAAAAAAATTTTTTTAACATTTATTTATTTTTGAGAGACATAGAGACAGAGTGTGAGCAGGGGAGGGGCAGAGAGAGAGAGAGACATAGAATCTGAAGCAGGCTCCAGGCTCTGAGACATCAGCACAGAGCCTGACACAGGGCTCGAACTCACAGACCGCGAGATCATGACCTGAGCTGAAGTCGAACGCTTAACCGACTGAGCCACCCAGGCGCCCCAAAAGACCTTTTTTAAAAAAGGAATTAAAATGCTCCATTAAGACCTTTTCTACATGTTCTTCTTAGAGGAAGGAAAACTGATCCTTGGCTGGTCACATGATTACTCCCCAGGAAACACAAGAGACCCCTTTGAAAGTGAGGTAAGAGGGTTTCATGTAACTTCCTACTTAGAAACCAAAATTCCCTTTAACAAGCTCCGTTGGATTCCTTCAACGTATAGCATTCAGGCAGTTTCCTTTCTCTAAGGGTCAAGAATAGGACAGAAATGCAAGGGTAACATGAGAAGAGGTGTCTGAAATTCAGAAAAACATTACCCATGTGAGACTTGACGTGTCATCATTTCAGGATCCCCTGTGGAGAACATTTATTTATGTATCTGGTAGTAGCCCTCAATAACTGAATAAATGAACCAATAGATAATAAATGACAGAAATGGGCAAAGGGTCAAAGTACACATACTAAGGGGCGCCTGGGTGGCTCTGTCGGTTAAGCGACTTCGGCTCAGGTCATGATCTCATGGTTCATGAGTTTGAGCCCCACATCGGGCTCTTTGCTGACAACTCAGAGCCTGGAGCCTGCTTTGGATTTTGTGTC
Source organism: Paguma larvata (assembly GCA_030068075.1). NCBI lineage: Eukaryota > Metazoa > Chordata > Mammalia > Carnivora > Viverridae > Paguma > Paguma larvata. The sequence goes on from CM057826.1 coordinate 106,425,172, forward strand.
TCCCTCTCTCTCTCTCCCCTCTCCCACTCATGCTCTGTCTCTGCTCTCTCTCAAAAATAAATAAACATTACAAAGAAAAAATAAAGGTACACATACTAAGAAATAGTAACATTGTACTGGAGATGCTAGAAAATGGAAAAGGCCAGAACATGAAATACAGATAAAAACACTGGAAAGCATTAATTATAAGTATATAGCTATATAAATACTATGTAAATATTAATTCATTGTTCACAAAGCACCAGCCCATAGCACCCTTACCATCCCCTGTGAGATGCAGTCATCCTTGTCATTTTTCCTAAAGATCATTTCCAATCTGACAGACCAAGGGGCTGTTCAAGGTCAAATGAGTATTCTAGGTAAAGCCACTAGTTTTGGGCAGTATCAGAAAATGGACACATGTCTTCTCATTATAAATCTAATGGTTTTTGTAAAATACCACTGTTGCCTCTAGAGGAATTGCCTCAGAGAGAAATGAACACATTCTGCTGCAGTTGTGATTTGCATGCATTTACCTTAAGACTTTATAATTACTGGTTCTTTTTTTACCCCCTCCTCTTATACCCTAATTTCATAGCTATGGAGGCTATGCTACTGTCCAGATATTCTTGCTAAAGACTTCACTTAAAAATAATCCTTTTTCCCCCTCAGGTTTTCCTTTGACTTAGAATGCAATCATCATTAGTGAGAAAGATTCTATAATTCTACTAGTACCTAACATAGATCACCTGTCTTTAAAAGGATAGTATAAAAATCAAGGAGAAGAACTCCGATATGTAAGAATAAAAGCTCGTATTAATGGATCATAGATCTGTTTGACAGATCTGATGACAATATATCAAAAATAAAATAATTTTCTAGAATAGAAAAAAAATAACCAGAAACCTCTAGAAACTAGTGAGTTTGGAATCCTTTGGAAGAAAACATGCAAAAAGCTACCGGAGAACTGCCAGAGAGCCACCTATTGACTGCACTTGCACTCAATTTTAAACTGATATTAAGGAGAAAATGCTCAAAAGAAACCCACATGCACAGATCCTGCCCTTAGGAAATTTATAATCTGGCAGGTTCAAAACAATTTCACTTAACTTTATGTAATTGTAAAAATGCTTTCATAAAAGCAAAGTCTAGATGAAAACATTTGTCAATATTATTTACTCATTTTAATGCACTCAAACATTGTACAAAGTAATTTCTTTAAGTACCTACCAATATGTGACAAATATGGATCCAACTGGACAATGTCTACCCATATAATCCCATCCTCTGGTTTCATTTTTTATTGCTTCTGTCAACAACAGAATCAAGAGTAAATTCCCAATGTCCCTTACAGTCTCCCACATTCACCTCTTGCTTTTCACTTCTTTCTTTATCCCCACTCCTGTCTTTCTTACTTCTTGCTCATTTCCCCCCCATCTTCTTTTTCTTGCTCTTCCTCGAGGACAGCTAAAGGAGCATCTTCATCTTGCTGACAGTTTTTGGTTCTAGAAAAGATGCTTTACCACACTTGACCTATGAGTGAGATAGCCAGAACAGCTTCCCAGGAATGTTTTGGCATCTATGAGCAGAAATAATTTGTTCCATCCAGACAAAGTCTTTGTCACTGAGAGCTTTCCCATTTGACAAAAGATGATGCTTAATCACTGGTTTTGCCCCTCTGATGGAGCTGGGAGAGACAAACAAAGTTAATTTCCCAGAAACTGTCCAAACTAGAATGCTCAGCAAAAATGTAATTGAAAGATACTGTTGCTGAAATTTCTTTTCTAATATTCTGTCTCTGGCTTTCTAACAATGATAATAGTAGTAATTGTTATATAATAGTAAAGACAGCAGTAGTAGTGGTAGTAATGTCAATTATTACTGTTTATCAAGCACTGGCTATGTGTCAGGCATTGGTCCATGTGCTTTACCTTATTAGCTCATGTAAACCTCCCCACAATCCAGTGATGTCCAGATGAATATTATCCCTTTCACAGCCCAAGGAACTGGATCATGGGGTTTAAGAGCCTTGTCCAAGCTTATACAGCTAGGCAGTCATCGCTCACACTTTTTCCTCTCTGTGAGAGAAGTAGATTTGCAAAAAAAAAAAAAAAAATCCTGTTGGGGAAGCTCTTTGCTTCTAAAGACAAGTCCTGTCTTGCCCTGATTGTTAGAATTCATAAATCTGAGACAAGAAGCTGCTTTTGAATGAGTCTTAGCTTCCTTCAGGTCTCTGCTCAGTGTCTGCTCCTCGTAGGGCCTCTGCGTCTCCATCATCACTGTCTGTCCTTTTACTCTGCTCAGTTTTAATACTGAGCTCTTACCACTGTCTGACCGTCTTAGTCTGTGGGGGCTGCCATGACAAAATACCGTACACTGTGTGGCTTACAGTAGACAAGGATTTTCTCAGGGCTATGGAGGCTGAAGGTCCAAGACTAGAATGCAGCCTGTCCAGATCCTGGTGAGAGCACTCTTCCTGGCTTGCAGATGGCCACCTTCTCACTCTGTGCTCAAGAATTTTTTCTCCATGTATGTACTTGGCCAGGGAGAGGAGCTATCAGATTACATATCAGATTAGGACTTCATCTTCGTAACTTCATTTAACCTTAACTTCCTCTTGAAAGGCCTATCTCCAAATACAGTTATATCAGGGGTTAGGGCTTCATCATATGAAGTGACAAGGGGGTACAATTCAGTCCTTAGTATTGACCCAGTCAGTATTTAACACATATCATTATATTCATTGTGTGTCTTCCCAGCCCTACTCTTGTCACAATTACTAGGGATTTGGATTCTTCTTCTTATTTTTTAATTTTAAGTTGATTGATTTATTTTGAGAGAGAGAGAGAGCAAGAGTGAGCGAGAGAGAGAGAGAGAGAGAGAGAGCGAGAGAGAGCACAAGCACAAGTAGGGAAGGTCCAGAGAGAAGGAGAGACAGAATCCCAAGCAGTCTCCACACCGTCAACGCAGAGCCTGATGCAGGGCTCAAACTCACAAATCATGAGATCATGAGCTGAGCAAAGATCAAGAGGCAGATGCTTAACTGACTGTACCACCCAGGCATCCCAGGATTTGGATTATTCTTTGTCAAGTTCCTAATACCCAGGACACTGCCCCACCCATTGTAGGTTCTCAGTATGTTAGACAAAGAATGAAAGGATCCCTCTTCTTCCTACTATACTGGAAAATATTTGTGGCATAAATGAGAGAAAGGAAGAACTGATCTTGTGTTATCTTCCAAGTTTATGGAGCCACTCTTTGGTTCTGAGTAAATTCATGGCTCTGTTAGGTAACTGTCTAGGCACCCTGCTTATCACATTCCACAGCCCTTCCTGGGAGGGGGCAGAAGCAGGTGGAGTTGCACACCAGACTGACACCTGTGAAGAACACCTGAGCAAGAGGACTTGGCTTCTATTGTTACCAGAGAGTGGAATAAAAGAGCAGGTGGAGAGAATGGTTCACAGTTGAGGAATGCCTAGTCCTCTGATCATCTACTCATCGCAAAGAAGTTGCTCCCTGCCAATTCATGTTGGTTCTAATTCCAGAGACTAAGCTTAACTGTGCTTCTTGCTTGATTATTGTGGATTTAGCAACATCAATTTGGAAATTCATTTCTAAATGTACATGCTCAGGTTCTGGTGTCCTGGAGGGTAACTTCTCTACCCACAGTACCTCTTAACTCAGGCCTCTAGGTAGGAGGGGAGAGTGTTTGGTAACAAAACTGGATACTTCCTAGGAAAGAAATTCTTCTACATTTTCTGAAATGCTAGGGTTTCCCCCTCCTACCTCTCTGAGTGTGGAACACAGCATCTGTGCACATACTAGCAGTATTGCTAGCTATGATGTTGGTGTATGGTTTAGGAAACAGCCAAAATCTACATTGGATATCCCCAGGAAGCCTACCAAAGACTCACAAAATGTTTATATTACTGGATATACTAATCATAGTATACATTGTATACATAGTATACATTGATACCTAAATCTTAATATTAATGTTAACTGCTTGATTTTATCTTCTTGATAATTAGAAGTTCCACAGGGTCAGGGACCTTGTGGCGTTCATTGTCTTCGACCTAGCACAAAGTCATAAATACTTGCTAATCAACTGAATGATCCTAAATCATGCTGTGAGGGGATGGTTTTTTTTTATCACCATTTTACAGTTGAGAAAAATTAGAGGGTTTATCAAGTTTATGTAGGAAGCGGCAAATCTGAAAATGAAATTGAGATCTCATGATTCAAAGAAACTTCTGGTGAACAAGGATCTTACCTGAATGTAAGTTCCACAAAGATAAATTATTTGTTTTGTTTCAATGAATTCCAAGTACCTAGGATCGTACTTAATGTATATTAAATACTTAATAACCCTGATGGATCGAAGAGTTAATAAAATGTTTGAAGTTTATCTCAACACGTGCTTCATGTGACATATTGCGTGCAATCCCTTTTCTAAGGGGCCTCTCAGTCATTATTTGAATATGTTCAGTAAGAAAGAAATCACTAGTGCCTTAGGTATGACATATTTTTTCAGTTATAAAATGTTGAAAATTATTTTTGTCTACTTGGAATACTTCACGGCATTTTACAATTTTCACAATAAAATAACTTCCTGCCTATTGATAAAGAAACAGTAAATAGGTCGTGGCTGAAGATAGTCACAAATCTTGAAATTAGAGAGGTTATATGAAGCCGAAGTGAAATTACAGTTATGCAGCCACTTGTGGATACGTTTATCTGTTCTCTCATTCTGACTACCTTTTCATTTGCATCAAGTGAGACTTTGTGCAATGCTTTGTTGCAATTTGGTTTCACCCAGATTCTTAGCATTCTGCTGGCCGCTGGTCCCATAGTTGCATATTGACTGATGGTTACATAGCACCAACCTGAGCCAGCCCCTGTTCTAAATCTTTTATATGTATTAACTCATTTCATCCTTACAACAGCCCTGTTTCCAGGGTGCTATTATTATACTGACTTGACGACTGAGAAAACTAGGGAAGAGAGAGGTAAGTAATTTGCCCAGGATCACACAATTAGGAAGTGGCAGGTCCTGCTCAGGCCCCAGAGCCCACAGACTGAACCACTGTGCCACGTGGTGCACTGTGTACTCAAGACTCACAATGGCTCTCCAGAGCTCATTTCACCCTCTCTGTTCAAAAACCATCTGCTAATGAATTCCAAAGTGTTTTCACGGACCAGTACCAAAATCAACCTGTAATACAGTTGCAGGATGGATCTTTGCTCCTTTTTGGAAAGAGTTAAGATTTTCCTGATTGAGTTCCCCTGTCAGCTCTCCTGTTCCCACAGCCCGAGTCACCTTCTCAGCTTTTCTCACTTTCCTGGAAAGTGAGTTGCATCTGTTATTTCTCTTCTTTTCATTATTCTTCATCCATAGGTCACTCCTCTTGTGCACTCTTCCCCTGCGTTGAAAATTTCCTGATGGATGTCTCTGTCCTTGAAGATACAGTGTTACTGGGCTAAAATCTCTCATTTGCATCATTAGCCAGACTTTATGCAAAAATATGTCATCCAGTAGTATGTGTGTGTTTTTCCCAGTCACATTCCCTGTCCATACTAATGTCTGTCTCTTCAATGCTTCTTGTTATTCTTATTTTCTCTCTCTGTCACAAAGCCCTCCATTTCCCCCACTTACCTGTCCATTTTCTCTTCTCCTTAGCACATTTTAAGCTTTGAACTCTTGTGATCAGATTGGGAATTACATCTCTGAACAAACACAGACTTTCCAGCATTGTAAAGTGCAGCCTGTCCCCAGTGGAGAGTCCAAAGCGCCACGCCTGAAGCCAAACCCCCTGTGTGGCAAGAGATCTGAGTTTTTCGTTTTTGGTTCAACTCTCAACTAGAAGCTGAGATGAAAACAGCACTTACATCCCCGCAAGGTGAATGCCTGTTACTGTATAGTTGCTGGATATGCATCCAAGGTTTCTTTTATTGGTATCATTTGCCTGAAAGTGACTCACTAGAAATGGCTGGCAGAGGGTAATTTCATCATATTGCAGATACGCTCTTTAAGAAGTTGGCAATCCTCCTAGCTGACCAGCCACATGTCAAAGTTTCTTATGTTCACTGTTGTCACCTCTGTGTCCCTTTTTGAAAAATACTATAGATTGAGGGCAGCAGTTGTCCAACTTGTTCTCAAAAGGCCTGATAGTAAATATTTTAGATTTTCTAGTATATGTGGTTTCTGTAGCAACTACTCCAGTCTGATGCAGAATGAAAGCAGCTATAGACAACATACAAACAAATGAGCGTGGCTGTGTTCCAGGGTAACTTTATACACGAAAACAGGTAACAGACTGGATTTGGCCCATGGGTCTATAATTTTACATTCCCTAGTGTCCAAAAGGAAGGATGTAACAAAGAATAGACCCAGAAAAAGAGAAAGGTGTCATCATTTCCAAAAGTCTTGCATTTATTTTTTGAGTCTAGTAACTAAATAACCTCCAAAGTCTTGGATTTATTTTTTTTCTGAGTCCAGTAACTAAGTAACTTTCTGTTCTTAGAGGATGTGAATATCTTATATTAATTTGGGGCCAGGATATCTAGTTTTGTGTTATTTTGAGCTATTTTTCCATTTGTTCTATTTTAGATTTTTAGAGTCCATTTTTGGGTATTTCAGCTGAGCCTTAGATATATTAAGGGGCCGATACTGCCACCCTGAGGCCAAGAGGTTGTTTGCAAGGCCAAGAGGTACATATCTAGGGGTTGATTTGAGCCTGGAGAAAGATTACCCTGACCAGACAGTGATGCGCCACCCACTGGCAAACTTGAAAAATCTTCAGTTCGATTTAAAAAAAATTTTTTTAAATGTTTATTTGTTTTTGAGAGAGAGAGAGAGAGAGACAGAATGTGAGTAGGATAGGGGCAGAGAGAGAGGGAGACACAGAATCCGAAGCAGGCTCCAGGCTCTGAGCTGTCAGCAGAGAGACCGATGTGGGGCTCAAACCCATGAACCACGAGATCATGACCTGAGCTAAAGTCTGGCACTCTACTGACTGAGCCACCCAGGTGCCCCATATCTTCAGTTTGTTTTTATTGAAGAGTTTCCTTCAATAGGCCTGCAGTTTTTGCTCATTGCTTTTGTGAATGCAGTGTTTTGTCCCTGGTAGACTCAGGAAAGCTGGAAGACTTGAAAATAATTTCTTTGTTTCTTAGGAACCTTTTTCAATTTTTTATGTTAACAGCAATAAATATACCTTATTGAGTTATTATTCAGATAGATTTCCATTCCCTGGGCCAAAGATAACTATTGACAGATACACCCCTTTATGTATGTGTTTATATGTGTATGCATCTGTGTGTGTGTGTGTGTGTATGTAAATGTGTGTGCACACACATGCATGTACAAGTTGGATAATGAAAGGAAATTTGTTGGGGAGCAAAACATTAAAGTTAATAATGGTGGGTGATCATTATATATAGTCTCGACACACATAGGCATATGTCTCACCAGCCTTATGGGAGGAGTCAGTACCTTGAAGCTACATAACAAAGAGACAGCAGCCCCTGTTGGTGGCATTAATGTAGGAGAGGCCTGAACAAATACAAAGTTGTCTAGCTTAGTAAACTTTGTCAAAACTCTCTGACTCTTGTCTCTTAGCAAGACAAGAATGATAGTTTAACAATAAGAGCAACTGAACACCTACACGGAGAGACCTTGGGCCAGAAACGAATGTCCAGAAAATCATCACTTATATATGGAGATTAAGTCCTTGGAAACAAATAAGAGAAAATCTTAGCAGCAAACCTTATAAGCGTAGAGGAGTATAAGCAGGTCTTTCGACATTAGAATTTAGGAATATTACTTGGTGTCCCAATTTAAATGGAACACAGAAGACTGATCTGGCTGAAGTGTGAACAATGGTTTTTCTTCCACCCAGTTAGGTTCATTGCTTGCCCTTTGACCTCTTTTCTTCTGCACATATCATTGCCAGAGAGAACCACATTAGGTTGCTAACAAGAAGTCCACAAAATAATAATATCTTGTGCTTAGGCCAAAGATAACAGATACCATTCCATTGTCAGTAGAAATGTCTTGTCTTTTCCTTTTCTTTCCTTCCCTTTCCTTCTTTTCTTTCTTCTTTTTTGTAATGCCTTTCTTTATAAACTAGATTCTTTAAAATATTTTTCTTTTTTATTTTTAGTTTTCTTTTCTTTTCTTTTAATTTTCTTTTATTTTATGAAAAAGAGAGCATAAGTCGGGGAGAGGGGCAGAGAGAAAGAATCTTAAGCAGGAGGCTCCATGCTGAGCGTGGACATGGGGTTTGATCACACGACCCTGGGGTCATGACCTGCACCGAAATCACGAGTCAGACACTCAACCTAATAAGCCACCGAGGTGTCCCCCCAAAATTTCTTTTACTTATTAGAGCCTCCTATGGTCTTGAAAGTGAGTTTGTGAGTTTGTGAATTTATAAGCAGGGTTATGCCTGTCCTTCGCTATGCCTTAGTATCACTTAGGAACCAGAGGAAACATGTTTCCAGGTTGGTGATGCACATTTATCACCAGGGATGAAATGGTCACAGTGCAGTGGATCAGTCAAGAATGGATATATAGAGGGAAACGAGAAGGCCAAGGTTAGACTCCTAAGGGAAGGTTTATACTTAGACTCAGGAAAAGATAAACAGCCAAAATGAGAAGGAAATGGTACTATCACAGGATTGGGTGGTGGATAGGGCACAGGAAAAGGTGAGGTAACAGACTGTAGGGCCTGCACTAGGTCACTCTCCTCACCCTCATCCCAACCTTGGTGACTTAGGAAAATAATGTACTTTCAGGGCTTTAAGTCCTTTAGTTTTAAAGTCAACAGCTAGGGATCTGACGGAATTTAGATTATTGCAAAGTAGTGTGGAAGTACATTCACAAGTAATGCATTAGCAATCCCTAAAATACTGTGGAGAGGTTGTTTTATGATAACCATGTTTACAGATGAGAAAAGAGTCTTGGAAGAATTGTGTTTCTGATCTGGGGATACGTAATCAGGTAGGAGAAGCACTGAGATTTGAACCCAAAACTTCCAAGTCCTAAGGTCACAGGTTGTTATTCTGTTCTGTTGCCTTTGGAGCTGAATGGGAGGTTCCCTAGAGATAAGAGGAGACTCATCTTGGGGGCATCGAGTGGCGCAGTCGGTTAAGTGTCCAAATCTTGATTTCAGCTCAGGTCATGATCTCAGAGTTCATGAATTTGAGTCCCACGTTGGGCTCTGGGCTGGTAGTGTGGAGCCTGCTTGGAATTCTCTCTCTCTCCCTGTCTCTCTTTTCCTCCCCTGGTTGTGCGCTCTCTCTCTCTCTCTCTCTCTCTCTCTCAAAATAAATTAATAAATAAATGTATATATTTTTTAATTTTAAAAAAAGAGGAGGCTCATCTTGGAAGGAACAAGGGATCGGATGACTGCTTGCTGGAAATCCAAGCTTATGGAGAGTGGCTGAGGACAGGAAAGTAGGTTGTAGAATCATTTAATGGTGAGGGTACATGTCTAGCCATGTCAGAAGACTTGAAAAGAGTGATGGAGTTTTGAAATATCCATTGCGGTAATGTGGGAAAGAATTCTTTGTGGGTAATTACAGTTACTACTGAGGACACAGCAGAAGTGAGACAGAACGTGTACAGTAGGTTTGGGTATTTTTGGGTGTGTGATTCTCCAGCAGAAATCAGTTGAGCAGAAGTGGTTGAACAAAAAGAACAAAAGTAGGTGGGTTGCTAACTAGGAAGAAGAGAACATTGAAAAGATGAAAGCTTAGGAGGCTTTCTGATCCATTGAAAATCTCCAGCGGAACTCATGCTTCTTTCCACAGACATTGTCCGTATCCTATTTTGTGTCAGACAGTTCAAAGTCTTCAGGACTTTCTGGATCAGATTTGCACATCGCTGGCTTTCAATTCCCCCTGCCTCTATCGCTTGCCTTCTCCCTTCTTTCTTCTCGGTTCCCTGCTCCAGCCCTTCAACTCTGCATTCTACGTGCAGCCTCTACTTTAGCCCCTCTACACCCTCCTCCAAATTCTAACTTATTATACCACTTTCTCACATCAACTTCTGCCCATCGTGTATTCAGGAAAAGAGGCCACATGAACAGTGAGTCCATTTACTTCTTCTCTGGATATGTTTATCTTATTTATTCAAGGTCAGTAAATCATTCCAGATTTTTCCACTGTTGCCCCTACCCACAAGCCTATACAAATGAAAAATGTACTGTTTTTTTTTTTTAAGTGCAAATAAGCATTTAAATTCTCATGATTTTATTCTTTAAATGAGACAGGAAAGCTGATGGGAATACAAAAGGAGGAGGGAGATGGCCGAAAAGGCTCGAGGCTCTTCAGACCAGATGGTCTGAGACTGCAGTGACCCTGAGGGGCAGACAGGGAAGGGGGCGGGGATTAGTGAGGCAGCATCTAAGGGAGGGGGGAGCGACAGCCTGGCCCATTGTGCTGAATTGCCGTGCCAGACCTGCAAGGAGCTTCAAAGGTTTTCAGTCTCTCCTGAGCCATCTTTTCTTTACAAGCTAGGTAGGAAGGAGTCAACATTTTAAATTCAGTACTGTACGTAAAACATTAAGGAGAAATAGATATATGTTAATTACCCTGCAGTGACTAAAGAGGAAACTAAATTCAAATAAGAAAATAAGCAGGAGTCTTTCTGTTCAGCATCCCAATTTATGAATGCCAGCAACTGTCTACATTTGTGAACCCCACTGCTCATGCACTTAACGGGTAAATGTAATTCTATAAATACTGACTGATCTTTTTATTGAAAGACATTTTTATGTTAGAGTTTTTCTGGTTCTTCATGGAGTTAGGTTGTTCCTAACCTCAGGTTTTGATATTTCTAAGAAGGTAGTGCCCCCTTCTGGACACTTAAAGGATTGCGAGTAGTTTTTGATCCTTAACCAGGCAATAGAATTGAAATTATGTTTTTTGGTTTCTAAAGCATACTAATCACTTAATGTTCCACATGACTTCTGGGAATCCCTTTTATCTCCCTTCAATCAGTTTACAGTTTTTATTCAGTATGTCATTGTCTCTGGTGCGAACTATGCTTATTGTAATAACTAATACGCCTGCACACCTGAGGAGTTCCCATGTGCTCTCCAGACAGAAAAGGGCCCCAGATCCCATAACACAAGTTAATAGTTTAAAGGAAATACTAAGCCTGATCCTCTGACTCTGGAACTAAGTCTGAGGTGGAACACAGCTGTACAAAGAAGTCCTCTTGGTAGAACTGAGTTTGGCCCTTCCTCAAGGGAGGAAAAAAAGCACATTTCTTGTCAATAGTTGAATGACTAAAATCGGCCTTGATGCGAAATCCAACATAAACCTCATCTTCGCAGTGTGGAGATGTACCTCTGAGATATGTGTTCGACCTCTTAAGCACACTGTTATAATAACAGAAAAATAATACCATATCCTAAAAGTACTCCTTTTTGGTGAAATTGAGAAAATAGAAATTACACAGGGGAACTTTGACAACCAGTATGGTTTATTGTAGTATTATCTTCATTCTCTTGATTTTATTTTCTTTTTTATTATACAATTTATACTTGAAAATTGCTCCAACAATTAAAAATTGGAGGGTCAGATTTAATAATTCTTACATAATTTGCTACATGGATTTGATTTTTTTTATTGCCTAGAAATAATAAAGACCTTAGAATGCCAAATTCATGGGTCCATATAAGTTGTTTCGTCTTAATTTACATGTATGTTTTCCTTACTAATTTTGAAAATTATGGTGTTATATATGAAGTAGCTGGAATAGGAACTACCTCGGTAGGATCTAACTCATGCAACCATGCCAGCCCTTCTTCCTTCTTAGTTGGGAAGAATAGTATCTTTGGTAACAACCAACTTTCTATTAAGTCACTGTATTTGAATTTCAAGTGCAACTTTTTGTCTTCCATGAAGTACATGTACACATCAAATATCTAGATTACAGTATAGACTGAATATGGCAGTAGAATGTTTTGTAATAGTACCCTCAATCCCTGCAAAACAACAACAAACAAACAAACAAAAAAAAACAAAAACAAAAAACACTCTCATACTACTCTGCTAACCAGGAAGGTCCGGGGGGTTCAACTATATTCAGCCTCCTTTTAAAGTTCTGGAAGAGAATGTTGGTGCTACCCTCTTTGCAGAAGTTCTCGGAGTGGATTTTGGTGGTATGTGTTTCCAGTGGGCAGCATTCGCAGGCTTTAATGAAATGGGCAGAGTTAGAAAAGCTAGATTTATATGCACAACCAGGGTTTGCTCAATGCCAAAAAAATACTGGAGGAATGGCCAAAGTCTCTGCGTATTTATGGGGGAAATGTTCTTTGAAATTTTTGATGTGTGAGGAAAGTATTGAAAGTTCATCTGTTCCCCATAATATTATCACATACTCATGCATCATAGTCAGATCAGGATTTAATTCGTTGGACTGAGCCAGGCTTGGGGATTTTTTTAAGGCTCTCCAGATGATCCTAACTTGCTGGGCAGGGGACTAACAGGCTCTGTGCAAACGAGAACTGTTTCTCACCTGTGAGCAAGGTCAGATGACTCTGGGTGATACAATCGTATGGCAAAACAAAAAATTGTAGCCTTCGAGGTGTAGAGACAGGGAAAGAAAGAGCTATCTGCTCAGAGAACTAGACTCAGGAAGCCATGAGGAAGAACAGCCGGTCTGAAAACTCAGAGAATTGTATTGGAATGGGGGAAATGGTCTGAACTGGGGGTCGGGGGGCTGTTAAGGCACCCATCATAGTTCTCCCACAGTGTGGCTTTGCTCTGAGAAAAATGGGAATGTGAGCCACAGGCCTTGGGGCTCAGTCCTAAAAGAATGGAGTTGGACTTGGTCTTTGCGTCACGTTCCAATAAAATCTGTTCTCCTTTATCTGCCTTTCACTGCTTGCAGATGAATTCCTCAACACCACTTTGTTGACACTTGGCTTGCTGTAAATCCTGAAAGAGGACCTGAGGGTCTAGGGTAGTGGTTGGCAAAAGAATCGTGGGTACAGCCTATTGGAAGAGTTTGTTAGGTTTCAAATTTACCAATCTGACCTGAGACATTTTGTTCTGCAGGTCTAGCTAGGGTAAGGGCTTGGAACACAGTTACTTTTGAAATTTGTGAGATTATGAGATAAGAATACAGATGGAGGACTAAATACCACATGTTTAAGTTTTTAAAAGTAAATCACACTAACAGACTTTTGAGGAAGCTCACACTTACTTTCTCGACAAATAAGCCTATATTATGACATGGAAGGTTAAGTTCAAACGTGGAAGCTTAATGTATAGGTTCTATCCTTACCTCAGTGTCAAAGGTTTATCCTCCTTCTGTGACAAATATGCCTTTGTATTAGGTTGGAATACTAGGTTCTGATTTAACATTTTTAGGTCTCTCAGTCCTGAGGGAAGGAGCCGTGGCTCAGCTGCTCTCGTCTTACTCTCTGGCTCCATCTGGATCCACTCACAGGGTGGAACACACCCTATGAGTGTGTGGAGACATACCAGTATACCTGCCTAAGTTCCAACCAAATATATATCACCTTTATCCCCAAGCCACTGCTTCTCAGGTCTAGGAGTGTATACACTGGTGACATATCTGCCCTCTAGAAGGCAGATGGGGGAGTGCGAATGAGACCCCATGGGCCCCTGTTGGCTGGCTTGGGCCATTTGATAGGCAATTCCAAGATCTACGTTTGCAGTTAATTGTGTAAAAAAAGGAGGATGTAGGTATATGCCCAAGTCCCACAGATGCTTCTCCTAAGGAAGGAGCAGGACTGGGGAAGGGGCAGAGCAGGCCCTCTGAGGCTCCTCCGAGCCTCATTTTGCCTTGTCTAAGGTGGGTGTTGAATGCAGGTGACTCAGATCTCGAACACTGGTCTTAGACCCCAACAGTACCCTGAAGCATTGATCTCATAGTATTGGCAAGAAAGTGACTTCTTCATAACTTTTCCCACCAAAGAAAATCAAAGAAGAATACTTTCTCTTCCTATTCCAAATGGCATCTAAAAGAAAGTAGGAAGTTTCATAGATATCTTTCTCATACTTAAGACTCTTGAATTTTAGATTACAGAAGTAATAAGTTTCATTCAAAGAGAGGATATAATTTCAAACTAATGAAATACTTCTGTAATACTTTACATTTTGTTGACCATCGGCTGAGAACTTTATACATCATTAAAAACCCATTAGGACAATGACCACACCCCATTAACTCTTCAGTAGATGCCTAAAACCTTATTTATTTAAAAATGTATTGTTTTTGGCAGGCATTCCTTAGAGTGAGTGGCAGAGTTGCAGAACAAACCAAGTCCACAGAAGAAGGCCTGGGTTGTGTCTGGGGGAGTCTGTGACCATAGCCAGGTAGAGTCGATCAGCTTTGTGTAACCCCAGCCCACAGAACTTATGCTCCATGGAGCCAGAGGACACTATACTAAATTAGTCACTCTTTTATTGAAGCTCTTCAGGCTGCAGGAAAATCCAGATATGGCTGTAGGGAGGAGTGCCACGTAAATAATGTTCTGTCAAATCCGTAAGCCAGCCCAGAGCTTCGCAACTCTGACCTGCCCTTCCGTATCACTCAGAGAGCTTATAAAAGTACTCCTGGTAGGAGGCATCTCCATAGATTCCTGTGTCATTGGTCTGCAGTTGCCCAGACATCAGTGTTTTTATACAGCTTCCAGGGGACACTAACGTGTAACCAGGGTTGAGGAGTACCAGTTTAATGAACTGGCTAATATCAAAGTTTATGAGATAATAAAGTGGAGACCTGGTAGATTTTGAAGAAAAAGAAGGAGAAAAGAAGGAGGAGAAGGGCAGTGGGGAGAAAGTGGAGGACGGGGCCAAGGATGTATTAAATCAAGATCTGGGCCACAGCTGGACATGGCGACAATGACTACATGGAAGTGTGACCCAGACAGATTTGGTGGACAAACATGCTCACAGATAGGGACCACTAGAGGGTTATTTGGAGCACTGTTGAAAATCTTATCCACTTTCCAGATTTGGCTTGTTCTGACTTAGGCAAGACCTCACCGAAGCCAGAATGAACTGTCTGGCATTACTGGCACGTGATCATTCTCATGTCATCCTCTTTTGGAAATTTGGAGTCCAAGGACCTAATTGCACTATCCATTCAGCTTTGTTCACTGTGGGGGATGATGTGTCATTGACCTCCCCAGCAGTTACTGCGACCACCTCCCCAGCATCCAATATGTCTTGAAATGCTGAAGAGAAGTGAAGATGTCCTAACTTCTTAAAAGTCTAACATAGCATTAATCTTACTCTCACATTTTAAAACTTCTCATCAAAGTGTACATAGGTACAAATATACCAATTATAAGTTGAACAAACCAGAGTCACCAGCACCCAGAACAAGAAACATAATATTCTTAGCACCCCAGAAGCCTCCCAGGAGCCTTCTTCCAGTTACTAACCCCCCAGATATGCACTATAGGACTTTCTGTAGATGAAGTCATGCTCTACTTGGTCTTATGTCTGGTCTCTTTAGGTCAGTCATATATGTGTAACATTTTTTGGGGTGGTTGCATGTAGTTATAGTCTATCTGTTTTTCTGGTTGTATGATGTTTCTATTTTTGTTTTAAAAGGGTCTAATAAAGAACTAGAGATTAAAAAGAAAATAGATGGTCATGATATATGTCTCAAGTTTTATAAGACTTATACAAAATATAAATGTGTTAATATTTCTTAGTACCTGCAGTCAGCAAATTTGCACTAATGTTACTGTTCACTCAATGCTGGTATATTTTTAGTAACTAGTTTTCTGTATTGTAACACCTCAACTAAGAATACTGGCCTTTTGAATGATTCCCAGAAAAACAATCTTGTCAGAGTTGAAGTATCAGTGACCATGTCACCCTGTACAATTTAATGTCCCTATTTCAGTATGTGTAGATGATATAAAGGTCAGTTTTATGTAATAATCCAGGTGTGTCCCAGACTACAGAGAGAATTTTATTCTCAAGAAAAACCTTAGAGCAGTGGTTCTCAAACCACTAGAATCACCTAGAACGGTTGTAAAAACTCGTTGCTGGCCCCCTCCCCGGGCTTCTAACTTTGTCGGTCTGGGGTGAGGTCCCAACCATGTGCCTAACAAGCCTTCGAGTGATACCGATGCTGTAGGCTTGGGGGAACATTTTGAGAACCACTGTCTTAGCTCTGGCAAATAAAGTTGGGTTCTCTTCCTTTCCCATGTCCCACTGATGACGACATGCATCTGTGTTTTCAAAGTCCCTGGAATGAACCTGTTAGGATTTTAGTTTCGTCAGCATGTTTGCCTTCTTAAATCATTATCACCTATGATCTTGCTCTGCCCTACAATGAGATTCTGCTCATCATTCATTGAGAACACATATTTCACTTCTTCAATTTACGTGCACACTGGTGGACCCAACTATTTGTCACCACATTAAAGACATCGAAGCGTGTACTTGTCTCCCCCTACAGCCCTTGGCAAGGAGTCCTCCATGCACTCCTGAACTCATTTGGTATATTTTCTCCTGGCCCTTTGATTAAATCCTCTAACTTCTACTTCTCACCTCTATGTGTTCATTGGCTTAAATATCTATCAAATGAAGCTTTGCTTCTTGTTGTTGTAAAAACATTCTGTGAGGTTATAAGAGCAATCTGTGATCATATCATGACCGGTCTTAAAAAAATAAGGGGGGGGGGTGCCTGGGTGGCTCAGTTGGTTAAGTGTTCAACTTCAGCTCAGGTCATGATCTCTCAGTTCATGGGTTTGAGCCCCCTGTTGGGCTCTGCGCTGACAGCTCAGAGCCTGGGACCTGCTTTGGATACTGTGTCTGCCTCTCTCTCTGCTCCTTCCCCACTTGTGCTCTATCTCTCTCTCTTTCAAAAATAATATTTAAATTTATTTTAAAAAAAAGAACCATAACTTTTCATGCTGTAATTGTTTTTCAACTAAAACGAAGTGTTTCTTGGACTTGGCTACACACTGGCATCTCCTGGAGAACTTTAACAAGAACTTTAACAAGTGGTTGGGTTTTTTTTGTTTTTTTGTTTGTTTTTTTGTTTCTTGTTTTTTTTTTTTTTTTAACAAATGCAGTTTTTCTTTAAACTGATGGTGGCTTTGGTCTGAACATAGACATTGTCAAAGCTTCCAGATGATTCTAATACATAGAAAAGTTTTAGAACTTCCAAAGTACCTTGTTCTTTTTATGAGTTTTAAGAGTAGCCATGTTTTTTCCACAGGGTTATTTTCAGAAACGCCTATCTTTGCTTTATTTATGTGCCTCCTGTGGATGTTTCCTTTTGAATTTTGCTTCTGTAAACAAGAAAATATAATGAACTTCTCTTTACATGTTGCACAAAGCATTAGATTCATTTTGAGTCTTGGATAAACACACTCTAAGCTAGAGATGAAAAATAATAAATTCTACAGGTTCCTGTGTTTCCTGTTTCAATTTAGCAAGTCCGTATGGACTTGTCAGGAAAGAGTGTGTTATTCCTGTGATTCATGACTAAAACAGGGTTGTTAGAAGTAAATGATTCGTTTTGAAACAGTTCTCTGGTTTCCAGAAACATTTTCCCATTATATAACAATTATACATAAAGACAAAAGTACCACTTGAATACTCAGATTTATAACAATGTCATGTCATTCTAAATGTAATGACCCTCTGTCTACTGCCCCAGTGGTTTGGAAAATCAAACAGACTGATTTCAGTCAAGTGGAGTTACTCGAAAATCGCTAAATGTAATCCATCTGTATTAATGTAATCTACCCACCCCAGAAATTAGATAAATATCACCAGAAGAAAGACATCCCTAGAATAAACCTAGGAAATAGCTCTTTCTCAAAAATAATGATGGTATCAGTATGTCCAATCTATAGACTCCCTTGATTTTTTGTAAAGGCTGGATGGACCCTTGCATCTCAGAATAATTAAACATAGATTGAAATTTAGTTATGATTTATTGATGGCCATTTTAATTTAGAACCATCAGTCTGCACTATTTATTTATTTATTAACATTTTTATTTATTTTTGAGAGTCAGAGAGTGACAGAGCGTAAGCAGGGGAGGGGCAGAGAGAGGGAGACACAGAATCTGAAGCAGGCTCCAGGCTTTGAGCTGTCAGCACAGAGCCTGATGCGGGGCTTGAACTCACGAACCGTGAGATCATGGCCTGAGCTGAGGTCGGACGTTCAACCGACTGAGCCATCCAGGTGCCCCTGCACTACTTATTTAAACTGCTGAGAAAGTATTAACAAAGGAATAGGATTTCTAGAGTGATAAACTTCAGGACACAAGATATGACAGTTCTGAGTATACTCGTTGACTCCATGTATAAATTTGCAGGAAAATTTGGAAATACAATCACTCAACGCTCCTCAAACATGATTAGTAAACAAACAATTTTAGAATAGATGTTTTTTTTTTTTTTTTAAATAAATTTAAGTAGGGGCACCTAGGTAGCTCAGTCAGTTAAGTGTCTGATTCTTGATTTTGGCTCACATCATGATGTCAAGTTTTCCAAGTTTGAGCCCCACATCTGACAGTGCAGATTCTCTCTCACACCTCCTCTCTCTCTACCTCTCCCCCGCTTGCACATGCTTTCTCTGTATCTCTCAAAATAAGTAAATAAACTTAAAAAAATAAGTAGCACCTTCAGATACCAGTTTATCAACCTCATCATCCTCATCTAAAGATTTTAAGACTAATAGAAGCTTTTATGTAGCACATTAAAATTTACAAAGTATTTTCATATACAGTTTAGTATATTTTTCCCCAGACCCAGGGAGATTGGAAGAACAACAATGATTTACACATTACATAGTTTTTGACAGGGAGTCTTTGAAAGGTTAAATGAATAACTTAGGGAAAAACAGGCAGAAGTTTGGGAATCACCCAGATATTCTGACTCTGAATTGACTCTGCTATACCAGGTACTTACGGAGTAGCTCATTGAGAAAGTGTGAAGGATAGTGAAGAAACACAGAAATTCTCATACTTACTGTATTTTTTATCATTTTTATAAAGGATTTTTACATTTTACACTCAGTTTGTCATTGTTAGAAATGTCCGTGTATTGGAGCTATCAAAACTATAAACCTGCATTTGAGACTCTCTGCAACCTCATGTAGGTCACCAGAGTACTTAAGAACCATCTAACTTGACCCTGTATCAGCACTTACTATTTAGAGTAATTGGTTGTTTCATTATTTTTTATTGCATTTTCTTTATCACATTTCTTTAACGGAAGTCTGTGCTTTGCCAGTTCTTGTGGTTCTTGGAAAGGGCCACTAGAGGGCAGTCTTTAGTCAGTAATGCCAGATAAGGCTCTAGGATTGGAACTTCCATTCTGATTGGAAACATGTCCTGTACAGGGAAGCTGTTTTCCCCTAGTGGGAAAAGTCCCCCTAAGGACATTTGTGATTCAAGAGTCTTCCTTTTGTTTTTTAATGACTAAACCTTTCTTCCTTCTATACGTACCTTTGCTTCCAGATACTACTTGTTGAACAAATTTGTCCCCTCATCCTGGTTTTATTTAAATTATGCCATTTATAAGCCCTGCCTTTGGTGGGGATTTGATCTGAACCTGCACTCTGTGCAAGGCAAAGTGATTTCTCTCTGCACATTGTGTTCTGGGGAAGCACGACAACAGTAGGCTCAGAGACATGTGCTGCCACCTTGGGGAACAATTGGGAATCTGTATCTGGAAATACATTTCAGAGTACCCCTAAACCACTCTTGGTCCCAAACCCTTGTCTGTCACTGATGTCACATTGCCAAACTTTCACAAAGTCACTCTGGACAATCCAGTAGAAGTCTTCGCTATGTTTTGTGTCGGCCATCTGATTTCCCTAGCAGAAGTAGAACAAACAAAACTTCATTCACACTAGCTATTTGCATGTTATGGGCCAACGGTTTACTATATTTGTTATTAGTCACCTAAACATGGAATATGAATGTCAGCCATTTCCTGTTCTCTTTTCCTCAGTGACTGTTGTTTCTCCTAACACGGTAAGTTTTCTTTCCTAACTCACTTTCATAACCAAACCTGTGTTTCAGGTCTCATTCTTTACACACCCGATCAAAAAATGAGATGCCATCCCTTTTTTAGTCAGTGAATCAGGACTTTGGACTTCTCACATCCTCCAGGAATTATTTCTGTACAAATTTACTGCGTATTCATACTTCCTTCAAGTCCTCTCGTTGTCGAACATAAGCATTTATGTAATGTTTCCTGGTACGGTCCTCCTTTGCAGTCATTCTCTGTAGTTAACAAAACTCCAAGACCGAATCAGACCCTGAAGTTACCAGTCGAACTGTTCATCTGCCCAGTGTGGGGGCGGTGGTGGTTACTTGGGTGTGTATATATGACTTTGCTCAAGGGCTACAGGAAGCTGGGTTTCTTGTTGCTACCATGTTAAACTTTAGTTGTGATTTTGATTGTTTGTGGGATGTGGAAAGTTTTCCTCATAGAGGTCAACTGAGTTCACCCTGTTTCCTAAGATCTAGAAAAAATTGGCTCAAAACCCCATGGTGCAGATTGTGAAAAGTCCTGTATTCTCTCCACGGCTTTTAAGAATTTCTGAGAGACTTCGAGCCCATCTCCCGATGACATCAGGCCCCAAGGCTCTGCCTCAGCAGAATTAGTTTGTTTTAGGAATTAGCTCACAGTAGTCATCATGACCTCTGTTTTCCACATCACAGAGACCAGTGATAGAATTGAGCCTCTCCCTCCTTTTTCCCAGCCACCAGCTTTCCCTTTCCCCATAGGAAAGGAAACTTATTCACACCAGGACAGTTATGTACATATCAGACTCTATTGATAGTTGGGAGAAATAAAATCAGTTTACATTGACAAATAATGTAAAATGGAATGGCCTTTAGATATCCACATTCTTAAGAAGTTACCTAGTCCTAGGAGTACTTGGGTGGCTCAGTTGATTGAGCATCTGACTCTTGATTTCAGCTCAGGTCATGATCTCCTGGTTCATGAGTTCAAGCCCTCATCAGGCTCTGTGCTGACAGTTCAGATTCTTTTTCTTGCCCCCTCCTTGCTCTTGTGTGCTCTCTCTCTCTCTTTCAAAATAAATAAATCTTAAAAGAAAAAGAAGTTACCTAGTCATTTTCCAACTAGAGTGCTAGTCTTCTACCATTTTGCTTGGCCCTCCTCTCTCCCTTACCTTCTGTATCCCTTCTCATCCAAGCATTGCTCATGGGAGCTGCAAATCTTTCTCAATTAATGGGATTTAACACTTTACCTCTCTTTTTCTGCTCCAATCATCTTTTAACTCCCAGATCTACCCAGGTGCAGAACAAAATGCTCAGCAGAACAAAATGGCTTTTTATTTTTTAGTGCCCCCTTCAATAGAGTATACCTTTAGAGTACCCTTTTGGGTATAAATAGTTGGCGTGTGTGTGTGTGTGTGTGTGTGTGTGTGTGTGGTTACATCAGGTAGGATGACCAAATTGACTTGTCCATTCAACTTATATTTGATCTCAAAATTCCATATAGATAGTCTTAGCATTCATTCATTCAACAAATAATTTTGAATATTTACTTGCTAATAGAAATACAGTTCCTTCTCTGTTGAAGGTGACAGTCTAATGAATAAGTCAAAATCACAAGTGTCCATGTGTGCCTCTCAGCTGTAATAATTCCTGTGAAGGAAGGGTATGCAGTGCTGTGAGGACCTGTAACAGAAATATCTTACTCTGCTTGGGCTACCATAACAAAATGCCATAGATTGGGTAGCTTAACCAATAGGCATTGATTTTCTCATAGTTCTGGAGGCTAGAAGTCTGATATCAGGGTACCAGCATGGTTGATTTCTGGTGAAGATTCAATTCTTGACTTTTGGACAGCTACCTTTGCAAATACAGGAGAGGGAGAGAGAGTAAAGGTGAGGAGAGAGTGGAGAATGGAGGGAAAAGGAGAAAGCTCAATAACGTCTCTTCTTATAAGCGCACTAATCCCATCATTGAGGGCCTCACCCTCATGACCTCATCCAACCTTAATCACCTCCCAAAAGCTTCATCTCCAAATGCCATCACATTGGGTGTTAGGATTTCAGCATACAAATTTTGGAACAACAGAATCATTTAGTCCTTCACAGGGAAAATCAGGGAAAATGTTTTTTTACTTGAAATGATCATTCTGCCTGTGGTATGGCAAATGGACGGCAGGGGTGGCTATAGATGTTGGCAACCAGTTGGCCACCATTGATGGAGTCTGAATGATGGTTGTGTAGACTAGACTGAGGAGGTGGAGGCAGGGATAGCCTAGTCAGTTAGCCCTGGCCTGCTTAATGTCTCTTCTCCTCAATTCCCCTCTTTCCTAAACACTCCATTATCCTAGTCTGTAAATTTTATTTCCTTTTCATGTTCTAAAGCCTCCCCCCAAACTTTCCTAAGTACATGAGTGAATCTGACATTCTTTTCCTTCCTCCTTTAAAGTTCTAGGGTTCCATTTCTGGTAGGTCAAATGAGAGTATCTACCACTTACTTATAGGGCACCTGGTTGGCTCAGTGAGTTAAGCATCTGACTCTTGATTTCAGGTCAGGTCATGATCTTAGACTCCTGAGATCGAGACCCGCATCATACTTAAAACATTAACAGAGCAATGAAATTATGCATTTTTTTATGCATGGCGGATGTAAATACTTACAATATGGTGTACGTATTATTCCTTGGGGACACTTTAATACTCTAAGCAAGTAGCATTATACTTCAGTGTCTACGTATGCTGTTATCCTGCAGTTAAAACTTCAGCTTTTGGTAAATTACCTAGGCAATAAGATACCAGTTTCCACTTACTTGATTGACAGAAAGCTGAAAGTTTGTTAACATATTCTATTGGTGAGGGTTTGAGGAATTGACTGGTGGGCTTGTATATTGGGCAGTCAGCAGCCTTCACTGATTACAAACGCATATACCCTTTGATTCAGTAGTTCGACCTCCGCAAATTTATTCCACAGGTTACTTTTACACATTCGTAATGACTTGTGTACCAAATTACTCACTAAAAAATAATATGTAAGAGTGAAAGCTTGAAAACAACATGGAGGCCCATCAAAATATGACTGGTTTGATTCATTACACTTCCATCCAATTGAATAAAAGCTATGAATAGGCATGAAATAATATCCACAAACATTCCATGAAAAAAGGATATTACAAATGGCGTAATAAAGGAGGCTACTACATTTTTGTGTACAAGAGGGAGAGATGTAATAATACATATTTATATTTGTATTAGCATCAAGATATTTTTAAAAGACATGCAGTAAGATAAAAGTATTTCTGTGTGGGGCAAAGGTGAAACTCAGTGGATTCAAAACAGAGACAATGTATATAAAGTTTTATCTGTGTGCATATGATAATATATGTATATATGTATGTGCACATATGCGTACACATTTTTATGTATATATGTAATTTTAATTTTCTATGTAACTATTATGTGTTCAGAAGAATACGTTTTTAAGTTTCAATGTTCGTTTTTCTATTTCAAATTTTCTCTCACAGCTAAATAGATGAGACTCCAGATGTTAG
This sequence comes from Paguma larvata, assembly GCA_030068075.1. Classification (NCBI taxonomy): domain Eukaryota; kingdom Metazoa; phylum Chordata; class Mammalia; order Carnivora; family Viverridae; genus Paguma; species Paguma larvata. The sequence continues at coordinate 106,448,697 of CM057826.1, forward strand.
AGACTGACTGCATTCTTCTGAATTACGTCTCTGTCACTAGCTGTGTGACCTTATATCTCTGTGAACCACACTTTTTTTCCTGCATCAATGGGAAGAATCATAGTTGTTGTTTAATGGATTTAGAGTTTAAATTTGGCAAGATGAAAATTTCTGGAGATCTGTTGCGTAACAGTGTAATAAATAAAACACTACTGAGCTGTATATGGTTAAAAATGGCAAATTTTATATTTTGGCTTGGCCAGAAGTAAAAACAAAATTTTTTCATTGAGTATAATCATAGTACCTGCCTGCGATTTTGTTATGAGGATTATATCCATTAATATGTGTGAAGCTCTTAGGGCAGAGCCTGATATTCTGAAGTAAGCCTGTGAGTATTTGCACTAGTCCCTGCTGGAAGGGCAGATAGCAGGCTCTGCCCTCACCTTGTGAGCTTCCGTAAGGGACTCTGTGTTTGTAGCAGTCTGTCTGTTTCTAGATGAAGTCTGACTGTCTCTGAGCACATCGTAAGACATATTTCCTAAGGTTCAGGTATGATTCTCAAAACCTTGGAGGGTCAATATGTGAATATTGATAAAAGCCATATTTCTATTATAAGAAACTAGATACTATTCCATGTTGCAGGGAGGACTTATGGCTCCTGGCATAACAGAGTAAGTGCCCAGAGTGTTTTCATTTGCCACAAGAAGCTAAAGAGCTGGTCCACTTAGGCAAGTGGGTGGCGCTGTCATGAACTGGTTCTTGAGATTTTCTTAGTGCACAACAAGCTTTTTCAGCAGGTTTCCTCCTCTCACCTTTTGGCTCGTTCATGACCTTAATAGCTACTGACATAGAGGTGTCTGGGTGGCTCAGTGGGTTAAGTGTCCGAATCTTGATTTCAGCTCAGGTCATGATCTTGCAGTTCGTGAGTTCAAGCCCTGTGTTGGGCTCTGTGCTGACAGTGCAGAGCCTACTTGGGATTCTGTCTCTCCCTCTCTGTCCTCCTCTGTCTCTCTGTCTCTCCATCTCTCTGTCTCTCTAAATAAATCAACTTAAAAAAATACCTCCTGGTCTAATTCCTAGATTTTCTCATTATAAATATCTACTCTATTTCCCACAAGCCAGTAGGAACTTCCATTTCCCTGTGTAGAGTGCTTATCTGTTTCTTCTTTGAAAAGTAAAACTCATTTGGTTGATTTTTCATTTTCTTTCATAGTCTACAAAGAACTGCATTTTAGGCTTGACCCAACGAATCGGTACAATGCTCTCTTATGTGTGACAAGGAATTTGAGTTTCCATCTTACTACCAATTCCGAACAAGAACAGTTGAGAAGGTGGGCAAAATTTGTCCAAAAGTGGTTTGGCGTTGCGATAGTGTGTTCCAATTAAGAGCTCAACAAAACATCTTTTGAAATATTTCCAAGTTCATGAGAAGAGTAACTTCGTACCAAAAAAAAATGCTTTTTACTTCTCTGGTTAACCAGATAGCTAGTGGGATAGCATAATTTTCATCTGATGTTCACAGTTGGAATCTGCATTTCATTGCCTTCAAAAGACTGTGATGGTCCAGAATAGAGAAATGGAATCAGTTACAAAGAAAGGAAAACATTAAGTGTCATCTAAAAATGTGAAAAGCAAACAAACTTTTCATTTTTGAACTTTTGGGTATTTGCCATTTGATCATAAAAAGGTATTATTTGCCCTTAGTAATCATCATAATAGCTAAAATTTAGTCAGTAGTCACCGTGTGGCAAACCCCACGTTGAACACATCACATACATCACATTCAAGAGTCTATACGATAGTATCCTTGGAGGCAACTGAGGATCAGTGAGTGTCAGTGACTTATCAAAGTTCATGCCCTCGGCCAATGACAGAGCTGAGACTCAAACCGGTGACTGAGTTGTTAATCACAGTGCTTCACAGTTAGTATAGCCCTATTTATTTTTCCAGTCATAAACTCTGCTTAAATTTCCATGAATAGTAATTTGATCTCTTTCCCTTGTCTGGACTGTAAATTCGTGTAATTGGATTTCTACGGATCTTTGCATACAGGCAATATTTGAAGTGGATTTATTTTTCAAACTTAGGAGATTAAGTCACTTCCATGATCTAAAACTTCCTCCAGAGAAACCAAACGCTCCTTCCTACCTTGTTATTTGAGTAAAATTCTGATTGCCAGCTGTATTAGTTTCCTAGGGCTGCCCTAACAAAGTATCATAAAATGGGTGGCTTGGAACCACAGACTTTCATTGTTTCAGTTCTGGAGACCAGAAGTCTGAAATCAAGGTGTCAGTGGGAGCATGCTGAAGGTACAGGGGAAGGATCTGTTCCAGTCCTCGTTTCTTTTCATTCTGTCCTAATCTCTTCTTATAAGGACACTGATTATATTGGACTAGGGACAACCTGAAGGACATTCTTTTAACTTGATTATCTCTAAACACGGTATTTCTAAATATCACATTCTGAGGTATTTGGGGTTAGAACTTCAACGTGTTTTTGAGGAGGCCACAATCCAATTCATAACATGGCTTCTGAACCAGAGAAATACATGGAAGCAGAGACATGGTATCCAGTGTTGTAGCCTAAGGAAAGTCTCCCTTCTCTGGAATAGGAAATTAGTTTGGCTTATTGCTGCTATAATATTTTATGTCATACTTAGATTCTATTTTAGCAGGTCAGATGCAATATTTTTAAAAGATTTTCTTGCTACAGCCATTTTATTTAAGTTTTTGTAAAGGTAACTTCATCTTTCTACTTCTACCTATTCGCCGCAAAGATAAATATCTAACGAGTGATCATGCCTAGTCTGGTTTCTTTCAGTAAGACCAGCTTTGGGGCTCCACATGAGAGGATGTGCCCGGTATCTTCACTTTTCCTTCAGAGACCCCCTAATTTTTCTTGTTCCTCTACGCCCATGGAAATCAATCAACCACCTCTTCTATCTTCACATACAGAGGTTCTTCTAGGACACATTTCAGACAAAGCAAAAGCTCTGTTAGATTTTGAAGGCGCCACCTTTTGAATTGTGAGCACTTAATCAATACACATTGATAAAAACAGGTTGGCCTTTGACTTTAGCCTCTGTGACTTCTCTAGCTAATTCCTACAGCAAACATTGTTGGAGCCCAGCATATGGCAGAGCCTCACGTTGTCTCCCCTCATCTCCATAGCCCACTAGGATGTGAGACCTAGTGTGGCAGCTGAGGAAACGGAGTCTCAGACACACAGGGTCTCCTCTGAGTGGACCGTGGGAGTAGGGGAGGGCCTGGTGGGTCCCTCCAGGAACCACCCCCAGTGATTCTGCTCCAGGTTCTGGAGGTGCTGTGATGCCCATGCCTGGACTAGCCTCTTTGATGATGATTCACCCCTACCTGCCCAGTTTCTTTCATTCGTTGTTGGGTTTCCAAGTTAAGAAAAGTGACATAGGAGTAGAGTTGACATCTTCAGCTTCTTGTCATTTTGCACTATAGATTAGTAATTCAGTAACTTTTAAGATGTCATTACTAGGAGTTGTTTTAAATACCTTAATTAACTATGTTTTGTTGGCTTTACTATATATTTTAATTGCAGCTTTTACTATAAAGAATGCTGTTTTGAAGGCAACATAAAAAAAATAGAGAAGTGAACAATGCAGGAGGGGGAAATTGGTATAATTACAGTGAACATTTATAGGTCAGTGGAACATAGCCCCTGAGGAAAAGACTCAAAAAACAGGGCTCTGCAATCCAGGGGAGAAGAGGGAGGAAGGCGGGTTCTCCATGCTGCCCAGGAAGCCCAGGGGACTTTGCTTTGCTGTGCCAGCATCAGAGATGATATTTACTGAAATAGTTTTTCTTCTGTCCCTTCTTTATGAACATCTTGAAGAGGCATTTATGCACCTTTTCTACCTAAGTATTTTTACCTCAGTGTGACTCATTCCATTTCCCCTTCAGATATGATTGTTCTTTAGTCGTTCTGAAAATTAAGATGAGGCCAGATGGAGGGTTTGTTGAATTACCTCCAAGACATCTAAAGAGGTGTGTGTGTGTGTGTGTGTGTGTGTGTGTGTGTGTGTACATGCACAGCTGTATGTGTGTATGCATATGTACCTGTGTTTGCATGTCCGCGTGGGTATACATGTAGACATGTAAGCCTGTAGGCAAAGCCCCACAGTGGCAGAGACCGCGTGGTAACCTCCTGCATAACATATGAGCGTTATATTTTTAGAATGGTCCACTGAAATAGATATTTAAATCGTATTATCACCATGTATAGCTAAATAGTCACATTTTAAAGATATAATTGCTCTCTGTCACCACATGAGCAAGCCCCTAAGGGAAAAATAATGTAAAAAAAAAGTCCTTTGTCCAGATTAATTGCTGAACAGGCACATGTTTTTCAGAAGGTATGGATCACCATCCTTTTGATGTGAACAGGTCAGGTGGTTAATCATTTGACCAAAATTTTTCCTTTGCCATTAAACTAACTTGGAATACATTGATAAAGACCGTTCCTGGGGAGCCTGGTTTGCTCAGTTGGAAGAGCCTGTGGCTCTTGATCTCAGGCTCATGAGTTTGAGACCCACACTGGGTGTAGAGATAACTTAAATACATCAGCTGAAGAAAAACAGCATTCCTTTCTTTTAGGTAATGAGCCATTATGAATGAATCTTCATTCCTTAAAAGGCTAGATTCTCAGGCTCAACTCTTTTGGCAACCAACCTAAGCCAGTATGGATTATGAACATATTTGGGTTTTTTTTTTTTTGGCTGTTGTTGGACGTTTGTAACTGCCTTTGAAATTTGACATGGTAAAATTTAACTATTTCTTTATAATCTCACTACCCAGTTAGAAAGCAAGTCCAAGATTAAATTCTGATTTGTATGAGGACATTATTAATTAGACATTTATTATCGAGCGTGAAATAAACAAATTTTAAAACCAATTCTGTCCTTCTAGCTGCTTTGTGACCATTTTTAAGTTTCAAACTAAAGGAAAAATACCAGAATTCTATGGTCAGTATTTTGTCATCATGACAGATGAAAGTTTTCAGTTGTCACACCTGGACACTGGGTATTTCCCAGGGACTGTTTCTCACATCATTGCCTCTGAGTTTGTCCCTTCCATGGAAATCATACACACACTATTCCCTCCAATTCCTATGGAGGTTGCCAAGGCTGTGATTGGACCCCTGTCCTAAGCCAGCTATCCTTTTGGATGTTTCCTTTGACTGTTACCTTAACTCCATATTTGTTAGTGGGCTTCTCATCCCTGCAAAATCAATGCCCCTCACGGACTTTTCCATTTCTGTTAACTTGATCCTCGTTCTTTTGCCACCTAAGCTTGAAGCCTATCATTAGTTTTGGACGAAGCCCTTTCTTTCAACTCCCAATTCCCATCAATCTCTCTGTTTTCTCACTTACTCTTTCATATCAGTTCCTTTGCTTTTGTCTTTTCTACCTTAGCCAGAGCCACACCCCCACCTGTCAGCAGATTTCCTTTTCTGTGTTTTCTCCCCCATGCAATTATTTTACATGGTGCCGAACCAAATCTTCCCAGTCCACTTGGATTAGGTCACTCTCCTGGCTAAAGACTTTCAGAGAGACTTTATTTCAGAGTGGAAAATGATCAGACTTCTTCACGTATTTACGAGGTCCCAGCACTCCTTTACTTGTATGTTTCCTCATCCTTCACTATGCAAATCTCTGTGCCATTTGGACTTAGGATTCAGTCCCTCCAATATGTCATCTGCATTGAGCATTCTCTCTTTTTTCTCCCTATCTGTTCTTGTGGTCCTCCTTCATTCTGTGCCACTTCCCAAACACACACACACACACACACACACACACACACACACACACACACACACACAGACATCAGAGCTTTTTGCTAGTATTTCAAGTGCCTGGACTTTATAATTAAAAAATAAATGAATAAATTTGTTTTAAACATAGGTTTTGCCACTTATTGCTTCTAGTATGGTCTCAAGCTTGTTATATCACACTTCCCAGCCTCAGTTTCCATGTTAGTACAATGGGAATAATGCCTTCCAGCATATTGCTTGTCCTTATTTAAATTCCCTTTCTCTTTCATCTTTTCTCCCCAGGGAAGCCTTTCATGACCTCACCCTCCACAGGCTTCACTCTCTTCTGAGCCCTGGCGCTGATTTCTCTTATCATGTCTTTGAATACTCATCTTTTGCTCCTTGAGGTGCCTCCTGTGTTCGTCGTGTCCTGGAGGCACACGTTGTGTCCCACACTGGACTGTAAATGCTTTGGTTACAGTGCTTCCTTTTTGAATGGTCATAGTATTCCTTGCACTTTCTTACACATTCTCTCACTTCTTCTCCCATCTTGGGAGGTAGATATAATCCCTGTTTTTGTAGGAAGGGAAAGTGAGTGCTAGAAGGCTTAAGGGAGTTGCCCTGAAGTCACTCAAAGAGCTAATGGCAGAAGTAAGACTTGAATTTGAGTCCCGGGGCTGCTGCCTCCCTCCCAGAGCTGAAATCTTGTGTTTAAATACTTTTCAGTATTTAAATTTTTGATTACCTAAAGGCCACAGCCCTGTGACTGAGAAACTTGTGAAAACAATCATAAATATTTTTATAGGAGTAAATAAATGAATACCATAGACCATATTAATAATGTAAAATAATTCTGGGGGTTTCAGGGCCAATTCTCCACATATCTGGGGGTGGGATACCTTGTGCTTGGTCTCGCCATCGTTTACACTATTTCTCTGAGGATTATACAATGTCTTTATTCTAAAACACAAAATCATGAGGTTAAAGGAAGCATTGGGTGCCATCAGCTGAGAAGAAACAGAATTCACGTTGCAGGTTTTCTAAAGTGGCTTTGTGTGCCTCTGAGCTCTCTGAACTTCACCATTGTATTCATAGCTTTTAGCCTTTGGCTAAGATCAAGTAGAGTGTTGGCTCTTGAGGCTTTTAACAACTGATGTTTTCTTCACCCAAGGATAACATATTTAGACTGCATGTGCATTAAAAATATTAAGCTCCTTTGACAAGAGATTTTAATTCTCTCAGATGCCAGTCTTCTATTGATATTGTTCCTATAAAATGTCATAGTAGATTATTCTGTGATACTGGATGTACTGTAGTGAGTCAGCCTGCATACCAAGAACTGTTCCTTAGGGGTGAGGAACATTTTCTGTCTCACAAAGAGTATTAACATTGCACTTTTGTCCCCTTGTCCCCACCACACATACACATTGTGGGAGGGGTGGGGTTTAGGGTGGAGGGTAGCTCAGAAGTATCAATGTAAAACATAATAAAAGTAAAACTACTATCAGAGAAAGAAACAGATTGTACCTACCTGGGTTGAACATGAAGAGTAGTAGTCAACAGAAGTTATTCATGACATATAACAAATTTCCAATTATTTGCCCTTCATAGTAGGGTAATTAAAGGAAAGACAAAGGAGGATGATAAGAGGACGTGTATGGAAGAGAAGCAAACAGAATTGAGGCAGAGGGTGGAATTAAAAACCAGGACAAAGAGAGGAAAAGGAAAGAGAAAGAAAATGAAAAGTAACGTCAGCGGCTCCTAGGTTCTGAGGTGAGATAGTTGGTCATAGGTCAGCAGCTTTACTCACACATCCTGTTATTCACTTTGGGCATCAGAGGACATTGTCACTACCCTTTGAAATTTCCATACACTCTACAATGATTTTGTAGCCGTCTTTCTTTAGTGGGAAATTGCTTATCTGCTCTCGTTTTCAATCTTGGAGGCCTGTTTTTATTTTACCACTTTATTTTCTCACACAGTCCAGAATGTTTTGAAATGGGTAAAATCATGCATTTGGTCTTGACTCTTTGTATTTTAATCTTAATTTGGGGCTACTTTAACAATTCCAAAATTTAATGGAATGGCTTATTTCTACAATAATTGAAATATACTATTTTAAAATATTCATTAGTGTTATTATCATTATTTTGTTGTCTTTAGTCATTTGAATTTCCATTGATCACACTAAATGGAATGATCCCATTAACTCACAAGATGCACAGCTGTTTTCAGGGCTTGCAGCTCTGTATCCTCCGAGCTCAGAGCAACACAACTTTGGTTCCAAGTAACTTTTTACCCAGATCTGATTCTGCTCCTACAAGGATACTGATCCCAAACTCCTGCTTTGAAGAACACTGAATGACCAGGTAATGGGGTCCAAAATACTCATGAAACTAAAGGATTTCAATTTTACAATATCACATATCCATTTGGGGCATACTTTTTACTTCCATGAGAAATAAATAGACTTATACCTGTATAAAACCTAAAATACAGTGACCAATTAAATACATAGCATGACTTTAAATAAGCCAAAGAAGGGGCACCTGGATGGCTCAATTGGTTAAAGTCTCTGACTTCAGCTCACTTCATGATCTCATGATTTGTGGGTTCCAGCCCCACGTCAGGCTCTGTGCCGATGGCTCGGAGCCCGGGGCCTGTTTTGGATTCCGATCTCCCTCTCTCTCTGCCTCTCCCCCACTCACTCTCTGTCTTCCTCTCTCAGAAATAAAGTAAAAAACATTAAAAAAAAATAAATGAGTCAAAGAAAATTGCAATAATTCCAGCTAATAGGTTTTTCAGGACACAAAACCCAGAGAATCTTGAATCTTAGCACTGGAAGGAACATAAACGTCATTAAGTCTAATTACTTATCTGATACAGAGACTGCCTTGATCAGGCATCTGATAGCTTTTTCCTGGGAACATAAAATGACCTAACACGTATTGCCTTTCAAGGAAGCCTGATGTGTCATGAAATGGCTCTGGGCATTTAGAAATTAGTCTTTATAAGGAGTTGTTTGTCTGGTTTTTTCTACTGCCCACCTTTGGCTCTTAATTCTGAGTAAGAGATTTCTACTGATTTTTCTTCCTTGAAATGACCTTCATTATTTGGAACAACTGGGATACCCACTCTCAGTGTGTTCTTTAGGTTTGGCTTCACCATTCTGGAACTCTTTCCCTCATGAAATATTTCTAGAGTCATCAACATCCCTGTTCATATTAACAGTGTGGCTTTTTGCTTCAGGCAACCCCTCAACAAACTCAGAGAACAGTGAACTGATTGTCTCCTGTGTGACAGTATTTTTACCCTGAAGGTCAGAGAGGCCTAAAATTACTCTGGCTTTATTTTGGATTTTGTTTTGTTGCTTTTTCCTCTTTATTCTCTTTTTACAAAACCTACATCATTACTTATTACAAATTTTTGATAAATGAGCATTATGAATCTTCTCGTATACCTATATAATGATTTTTTTTAAGATTTTATGTAACGGCTACAGCCAATAGTGACTCATACTTACAACCCTAAGATCAAGAGTTGCACTCTCTACTGAGGGAGCCCTCCAGGCACCTTGGATTTTTAAGAAGAATCTTTACTCTAAATGTTGCCAGACCTTACCAGCCTGTGACAACAAATGAGGTTATGTTAACTTTAATAATTTAAATTTCATTAGCTTTTGCCCACATTTGCTGAAGTAGTTTTCCTATGAACCCAACTAATTGTATCTGGGAGTTTCCAAAGGTTTTTCTTTTTTTTATTTTATTTTTTTATTTTTTTTAAACATTTTAATTTTATTATTGAGAGACCAGGAGAGACAGAGCACAAGCAGGGGAGGGGCAGAGAGATGGGGAGACACAGAATCCGAAGGAAGCTCCAGGCCCTGAGCTGTCAGCACAGAGCCCCACGCGGGTCTCGAACTCACAAACTGCGAGATCGTGACCTGAGCCGAGGTCAGATGCGCAACCGACTGAGCCATCCAGGCGCCCCCCAAAGGTTTTTCAAAAGAACAAGTCCTGTTTTATTAGAACCACTCTACCTCCAAAAGGCCCAACAGCCCCTGCACTCCCCAAAGTTCAGCAGGTCCTGTTGCTCCCGAGGGACCATGCTTCTACTTTGCATCTCCTCCACTGACAACTTTCTCCCTTTGTTCCTAATGCTGTACAAAGTTATATGCAACATCTCTCTCTCTTTTTTTAAGATTTTATATTTTTAAGTAGTCTCTCCACCCAATGAGGGGCTTGAACTCACAACCCATGATCAAGAGTTGCATGCTCCACTGAATGAGCCAGTCAGGCACCCCCTCCCTTTTTTTTTTTTTTTTTTTTTTTTTAAGTTTGCAACATCTCTTTACTCACACCTCTCTGCTCTCCCCACAACCCAAAGATTCATCTCAGGGAATGAATTCAAGTAATAGTCACTGTGTTCCATTCAGAATGGCTCTCCCATCTCAGAGTTCAGCCTCTCCCATCTCAGAGTTCAGCCTTTGTTACTGGACTGAAGCTTCTGGTGCCCAACTCCTGCCACTGTACCCAGAGCTCTCTGAAGAAACCATTAACCCTGCTGCATATGGTCTTTGATTAGATCTTTTTAAACCCTGTCTTTTTTCCCTCTTGAAAGGAACATTACACCAAGAACGCTTTTAGCAAATCATTAAATGTTCTTCAAAGAACTTTTAACTACTCCATAATAACCATCTTATGAATGTACCATGCTAGAACTTATTTGCCCATTTTTCTGTTGCTGAGGACATCGGGTTTTACACCTACCTTATTATTTTAAACAAGTATTATGATTTACTTTATTCCTATTATACTCTTAATTCCACCCATTTTTTAACACTGTAGATAATTTCATATCAGAATTATGCATTCAGTATATTAGAATCATTCATAGCTTTTGGCTTTAAATATGCATTAAAAAAAATTTATTTTAGAGAGAGACACCGTGAGCAGGGGAGAGGTACAAAGGGACAGAGAGAATCCTAACCAGGCTCCATGCTTAGGGTGGAGCCCAACTCAGGGCCCTATCTCATGACCATGAGATCATAATCTGAGCTGAAAGCAAATGGCAGATGCTGAACTGACTAAGCCACCCAGGTACCCCGGATATGCATTTTTAAGATGCACCTCTGGCTTTTTAACCATCACACCAAACTTTAGCTGCTTCTAGCCCCAGCTTTTATATTTCAGGCTCTGGAGCTTCCATTGCTTATAGTAAAGTCTCTTGATGAAAGAGAGACACATGCCAGAGTGAATCTCATGTTGTAATTTCACTTGTAATTTCAAATGTCACTAAATATTAATGTCAGTTGTTAACTGATATATTTCCTAGGAATCACTTCAAACCCTTCTCATTAAAAATAAATTATGTAAAATAAGTTACAGAATTAAAAGAACCTTTAGGTATGGTCTGCTTTGTGACTTAATTTCAATCATGTTTCTACCTATTTTATCTCTCCCTTCAAGAAGTCATTTATCACCCTCCATATATATTCTAGGGACAATATTAAATATGGAGTATAAAAAGTAAACCGCATGCCTGGCTGGCTTAGTCAGTACAGTATGCACCTCTTGATCTTAGGGTCATGAGTTCAAGCCCCACGTTGGGTATAGAGTCTACGTAAAAAAAAAAAAAAAAAAAGTATGCCCCAGACACTGTCCTTGTAATGTAGGTGATGAACGAGTAAATAGAGATGGTGAGGGATGTGATTCCTCTTCTCTAGTAGGAGAAGGAAGGATTTCAAAGAAAGAACATGGCATGTTTGGTAAATTTTCATAGCTCCAGCATTTTGAGTCCACAGTACCCTTCCTGGTACCCTGAGATGAAGTTGCAAAGATGTGAGTCTGGTAGGAAAAGCCTTTAAGGACCAGAAGAAATGTGCATATTATTTACCATGAAACAGAAAAAAAAATCAAGGTTATCCAAGTAGGAGAAAGAGATGTTTCAGAAAGACATTTTCGGACTTTGGAGGATGGATTATAGGCTGGAGGCAAGAGATAAGGCTTTTCTTTGTTGGTGTGACAGGCTCTTTTATTAATAAAGCATGCAACTTATTATATTCACATATATACAAGATGATACAGAGTCATCTAAGTGTGTCCAAGGTTTTTGGGAAAATGGTTCTCTTTTCATTATTTATTTTGTTTATTTACCTGTGGATGTAGTAGACTGGTCCTCTATTTCCCTTGATGGAATTTTTTAATAGGTAGAAAATAGAAAAAGTTCAAAATGGCTATCAGGAACCTCCTTCACTTAGGTTTTTATCTGTCTTTAAGAAGATAACTGATCCAAAGCTGTGAAACTCAACATCTCACCACTGCCATATTTTATTTGGTTGGATGATGTGTCAAGAGAATGCCTCAGGCCTCCTTTGTCCATTAACAGGCCAGTTGTGAGTCACAGTCTGGACATGAGGAAATGTTCGTTTACTTTTTCATAGTCATGGCAATGAGGCTTTTTTGTGCCCATAGTACTATCCTGGCCTAAGTGCCTATTGAGAAGGTTATTTTCAGCCACAGGCAGGGAGAAGAATGTCAAAATACAATTCTAAGAGCTCCCTCTCATCATTCGGATAGCCTGAGGAAGCTGAGGTTTTACAGCTGCCTGAAACCCACAAGCTACACATGATGTGGCTCAGCACTGTTAATGAGCTGCTTCAGGATTCTTAATGCCCTAAGGCTTTGGAAACACTTGTTAACCCGCAGAGGGAGGAGAAGAGCTGGAAGCAATTGGACCGCAGCCCGAATTTATTATAATTCAATTCAGTAACTACCTTACCTTTCTAAATCCTAGTTCAGAATCTGTTGAAAATTACAGTTGATGTAAGTTGTTCTCAGTTATGTATCCTGACAGAAGGAGATTGCAGTTCAAGGTTTCTCTGGAAACCACACAAATGTGAAGAACTGCAAAAGAGAATTGGTTGATGGTGCTTTCCACACGTGCACTTTTCCAGAGGCTAGAAAACAGATGCCAAGCGAGGGGGGAAAGGAGCCAATTGATGGGGAAGGGCGTATGTAGAGAGCCTAGGAGTCTGCATTTCCGGCCAAAAGAAACACTGCCAACTTCCAGTTTCATGCTCCCACCATTCTTACTGCTCAGAGCTGGCACTCAACAAACCTGTAATGCTTCTCCTTAATGTAATTCTCATGGCATAACCTGACCAACCACTTGAAACCTAATCAAGGAAACAATGGTTGTCATTGGCAACAAACACAGGCGTTGCATCACAAGTAAACCACATTTTACCCCACAAAGCAGAATGCTAGAATATAAACTGCAAAAATGTGGCATTACCCTTTATTAAGTACATAAACCTAAAAAAAAAGAAAACCTTCATAGGAAATTCCATATCAATTTTTAAAAAGAAAACATGTGTACAGGTTAGTTATGTTGACGATTTTCCCATAATTGCTGTTACAGACTATTGTGTCTAAAGCTGGTTCTTTTTTTTTTTTAATTTTTTAAAGTTTATTTACTTATTTTGAGAGAGACACACAGCACATGAGTGGGGGATGGGCAGAGTGAGAGGGAGAGAGAAAGAATCCCAAACAGGCTCTGTGCCTGAAGCACAGGCAGGGGCTTGAACTCATGAACTGTGAGGTCTGACCTGAGCCGAAGTCAAGAGCCAGACACTTAACTGACCGAGCCATCCAGGCACCCTTAAAGCTGGTTCTTAAAACAGTCACCTTTCTATCTACTGAGCGTGGACAACAGCAGCACTTGCCCCATCCCCATCCTCTTAAAAAACGCCAAGGAAGTGAAAGGGCATTTCAGTAGCTAGCCATCCTTGGCCTAAACGCACTGAGTCAGATTCCCTTCTAGAGATTAGGAGAGGTCAGTGATCCTGTCCATTCATATGTGGACATTCCAACCTGGAATTTAGCAGGTACTCAAAAAATGCTTGCTGAATGAATAAGTGAATGAGTCACTGAATGAAGTGCTCATTGTTAGGAATATTTTTCTAGTAGAAGTGTTCAGTAGGAGAACTTTGCTGTAGTCAAAAATGAAAACTAAATATATTTGCACGATGAGATTATAAGCAGTCTTTCCATCTCCTGAACCCTAGGTTGTCAGATGCACTTCCAATTGTGCTTATGAAATGAGAGAATGGGGTTTAGTTAAAACTGATGTATTTGCACCTAATATTGCAAACTAGAAATATCATGCCAGTGTTTGAGACCAGAATGTCTTTGTGCTTAATAAAGTTTTCCAAAACGTGGTGTCCATTTCAAAGTAGGTTTAGTTTATGACATTAATTTAGTACTAGAAAAATAGAATTGGTGTATTGTGTAAATTTTCATTGGCTGAGATTGTAAAATATTTGTTCTTTGAAATAGGTTTTCCCCAAATACTACTTAGTTACCATATTAATAATAACGTAAATATGTTATAGAGTATTAACATTAAAACTAATTACCTTAATAATTGAAAAAGGTGACGCCTGGTTTATTACCATACAGATTTTAGAAAAGCATGTTTCAACCCATTCTGTGCCATGCCCTTTGTTATATCTCTTTGTTAGGACCTGTAAGATTTTACTCTTTATTCTTTACTCTCTACTTTTCTTTTACTCAGAAAGAACTTAGAGGATTTGGAGCCTCCTTCTGCACATTTAGAATATCATTTGTACCAACTTTAATCTTTGGTTCTGAATCCAAGTGTACAAGTGTAAATGTTAAAGCAAAATCCCTTTTCAAAGTGTTTTAATTTTGAAAGTTGCTTCTGGAAATCATAGACATGCACTTCCTTGTTCTCCCAGAGAGCTGTGAGCTGTGGGAGGGAAATTCCATTTCCTTCCCTGATTTGCTGCCACTGATCTCTGAGGTGGATAAATTCTGTTTTAGTTCTAAGTTAGCTCCTTGGTGAGCTCAGACAAGTTGTTTGGCATTTTTTGGCTTAGAACATGGAATACCAAGAAAAAGTTTTAAATGGTTCCCAGGCCAATTAAATATGGCCACCTATCAAACTGTATTTTGTAAATACACATATATGAATGGCAACTTGCTTCAATTGTGTTCTTCTACTCAGGACAGGGCAGAATGAATGACCTTCATTTATAGATGCAGGTGCTGTTTTATACCAATATTTCTCAACCTGGGGTTACTCTCAAACTTGGCTACGCATTGAAATCACTTCCACTTTTAAAAAATGCTGATGTTGGGTTCCACCCTCAGAGATCCTCATGTATTTGGTTTGGGACATGGCCTTGACCCTGAAATTTATAAAACTCTTCAGATACAATTGATTTAGAAAACTACTGTTCTGTAGATTGAGATATACCAAAATTAAGCCCCCTCTGGTATCTGAGTTTCTCCTCATTGTAGTTTATCCAGTGGGTTTGGGCATTGTTTCTAGCAGTTTCTCGTTTATATGAATTATATTTCTTTGGATGGGGTTATGCATGAACACATTTGTATTATCATCTAGGTGTTAACATAGTTTGGAAAGGACTATGAAACAAAGTAAAGTTAGGGAAGGAAGAAAAGTAGGACTAGGGAAAGACCCAAAGAATTAGAAGGCTTGCATGGTGTCCAGGGGCCCAGTATAGACCCATGGAACAAAAAGATGTTGGGTTATCACCTCACATCACAGAACTTGAATTTAAGCTAATTGTCTTTTATTCCTGGTTTTGATTACCACATGTCTCTAAATACATTGTCAGAAACTTCTCAAGGATTATTAGAATAAAATTGCTTATAATTCACCCTTTCTTAAAGGAATGCCAAGATTGCGGTACTTTGGTGGAGAAGATCCTACATGGTTACATATCCAACATATAATGGTGAGGTAGAAGGGACAAAGCAACAGTGGGTCTTTAAATTCCTTTACAATCTGAAGACAATATGATTCTGTACTTCTAGGTGTTCCAACTGTAGGTGGGATGGTTGGCGATCACTAGAGTAGGTCATTTATGTGCTTGTGAAATATTGAAACATGCCACAAATTAATGATGAACCTTCTCTAAAGTTTTCCCATTTCCCATTTGTGGCATGAGTCCAAGGGATCACAGTAATCTTTAGATGTTTGTATCCCCTTTCAGAGCTTATTTAACCAAACAAAATACTGGGTTTGTCAAGTTCTGTCTTAAAAAGTGGAAGTTAGGCTTAAGAATAATATTAGCGATATGTATCTGATAAAGGCCTCATATGTAGAAACTGTACAGAACTTTTACAAATTAACAGAACAACCCATTTTTAGAAAAATCACAAAAACAGGCATTTCAATTTAAAGGATATCCAACATCAGTGTTCCTGGGTCTGCCTACACTGACTCATAAAGCCCCAATGTTTAAATATTCATCAGTTTGGTGAGCTGATTGTTAAATATATCACTGTTTAAAATTAAGTTACATAAACTTCCAATAAAGTAAATTATATCAAAAACAGGTAATACATACTCAGAAGTTATCACTCCTAATTATTTTACTACGTTTTATTTTTATCTCTGTGCTCTTGAGCCTATTCGTCCATTGTATCTGTATGGTGGAAGTTACTGTACTTTACTTCCCAACTCTGTTCAGTGATGTCATGTTGATAGCCTGAAATTAGCTATGGAGGTATTTATATTAAGGAAATCAACACATGCTACAAATCAGGGATTGGTGGTTTTGCTGACAGTCTAGGTATAAGAAAATAGTGGAGAAAAATGTTAATAATATAGATTAAAATTAATGTTTATAGCCATTGTATTGCAAAGAACACATAAAAAAAGTGAAGAAACTTTCCTGTTGAATTTTAAAACAGTGATATGATGCAGCATAGAATTTACCCTAGTCATTGACAGATATGTGAAACTCCAACATACATCTTTGTTGCTTCACTTTTGTCTTACTTGTTAATGTAAACCAAAATTTCAACCCATAGTCATATGGGAACTACACTCCTTTGTCATTTGCTACCTCAGTTTGGTTACATATACAAGAGTTCAGCAAAAAAAATCAACGAATGCATTCTGTGGGAATCATTTGGCTTTATAGAATTCAAAATTAAAGGCTATCGTGTACTTTTTATTGTTTGTGAATTATGTGTTACATATACTTTAAAATAAATTTTATGTGTATATTTCCCCCAGAAGGTGGTTGTTAAGCATTTATAATGCCACTACCAATGCATACATAAAAATAGTCATCATGATCATTCACTAACAAAATGCAATTAAAACCATAATAAGATATTACTATATCTTCATCACAGTGGCTAAAAGTAAAAGAACTGAAAGTACCAAGTGTGGACAAGGATATGGAGTATCTATTCTCACACAGTGATGGTAGAAGTTTAAGTTGGAAAGATCACTTTGGAAACTATTTGGCATTATCTACCATAGGCTGGACATGTACTTGCCTATGATACCTTCATCCACTCCTGGGCATATACTCAACAAAATGAGTGTTTATGTCCAATAAAATGTATGAACAAGAATAGTCATTCCAGCTTGATTTAAAATAGTGCAAATTGGGGGCGCCTGGGTGGCTCAGTTGGTTGGGCGGCCGACTTCGGCTCAGGTCATGATCTCGCGGTCTGTGAGTTCGAGCCCCGCGTCGGGCTCTGTGCTGACGGCTTGGAGCCTGGAGCCTGCTTCCGATTCTGTGTCTCCTTCTCTCTCTGCCCTTTCCCTGTTCATGCTGTGCCTCTGTGTCTCTCGGAAATAAATAAACATTAAAAAAAAAATTTTAAATAGTGCAAATTGGAAACATACTAAATGTCCTTCACTGGTAGAAAGGATATGTAAAACAAATTTACGGTGAGAGATCAAAATAGTGGTTACCTCTAGGGGGTGTATTGACTGAGAAAAGCATTTTCTATATCTTTATGTGGATGTTGGCTACATATGTATGTACACATTTTAAAAAAATCAAGGTATACACTTATTGTTTTTGTGTTTAATGTAAATTTAGGATATATGTTATTTAAAAAGTAAATGTTCATTTAAAAAGTGGCCCCCAGTGGCTCAGTTAAACGGTTGACTTCAGCTCAGGTCATGATCTCATGGTTCGTGGGTTCGGGCCCTGCATCAGGCTCTCTGCTGACAGCTCAGAGCCTGGAGCCTGCTTCAGATTCTGTGTCTCCCTCTGTCTCTGCCCCTCCCCCATTCCTGCTCTGTCACTGTCTCTTAAAATTAAATAAACATTAAAAAAAAAAAAAAGTGCTCCCCCCCAGACTGAAAACAGCTTCCCAGTTTGGTCAGAACACAGTAGAATTTTACCACTTAGATGTGAATTTGTGAACATCTTCCTCTGGGATTGTGCAGTGTCCATCTATGCCACAAATCCATATGCTACGGCCCTGACCATCACGCTCTACATAATCTGCTTCTGCAAATGCAGCTTTTGACGACATTTCTGTTTTCTGTTGATTCCTTTAGATCTTTCCATTGATGCTGATAGAGCTATAAGATTAAAAGCAATAATTCTGAATTGCTGGTGACATTTTTACTTGAGCTACAGGATTTTACATTTTTATGAATTCATTTTAATGTTGTTAAATTTGATCTGCTCATACACCCTCTGAAGGCTTTCTTTTTTTTCTTCTTTTACAAAATATTTATCTTTTAAAGCATATTTATTCTTGCAATTTGACTTTATCATCTAGGACTGTGGCTTTCAATCATAACTGATCATGAGAATTGCTAGAGAAAGTTTCCTGGACCTAACCCTGCTGCTTCTAATTCAGTAGTTGTGGGCTGAGGTTCCGAGTTCTGTTTTAGCATTTCCCCTAGAAAATTTTAATGATTAGTCTGGTTTGGGAAACTACTAACCTACCACTTGAGCTATCCTTCCAGTTTTGTTTTAGTCAGATATGGTAAACACGGAATACATATTATAAAGTCTGTATCTTAAACTGCTTATAACTCTGCATATGGTGGCAATGACTGCTTTTCAGGATTATGTGGAGACTATCACTCTACATCTTTTGAGGACAATTGCCCGACTTCTTAGAAACCACCTACCCATCCATCTAGCCCGCTTTGCTCCACTGTGCCTAAAAGTATATTCTTAAAGACCTTGTCAAATGCCTTCATGAACACTAGTTATAATATGACACAGGATACTCATTCCATTATCTGTTAATTAGAGTAATTACCTTCTCTGGAAAGGAAATGATACAAATTTTAAATACCCTAATTTGAATCCTGTGTATTATGTATATCATAGAAGGTTCATGGCTAATTGATTGAATAATTTATTCAAGAGTTTACCAGGGTTTAACATGAAAATCTTTAATTTTTGTAAATCTTCTTCTGTTCTGTCTTTTGAACATAAGGCTTTAAAACATTTCTGCAAGTTGTCTCTTGCGATTCCCAGATCTTTCCCAAGCAGGTGGCCAGTACTTTTGGAGAATGAGTAGGATGGCATTGCAATGAACATTCCACATAGGTAGAAAAGCATAAATATTATGTGCTCTTGCAGAGCATATGTATTTGGCTGTACATATTAATGAGCGTTTACTGATTTTACATAAAACCATTCCTGATGACTTCTTCTTCTTTGTTCTGATCCTACCATAATCTTTACCGCAAATATTTACATATGGGGGTGATGTATTCTTAGGAGCAGTACATTTTACCAGTGAAGGGGACCTCTGTGGTCATCTGTTTCATCACCATCATATTCAGAGAAAGAAACTGAGACCTGGAGAGTAGAGGGGTTGCCTCAGGCCTTAGGACAGGTAATAGTAGTCTCAGAACTAGACTCCTAGTCAAGGGCTCTTTCAGTCACACAGAACTATTTATCTAAGGTTGCTGCACTGACACTATTTTCAGACCAGGATCCAGTGAATTTACAAATTCAGCCCTTATCTAGACCATTAATTTTGCTCAAGGAAAAAAATTCCACAAGGTAGTAATAGAGTCTTGGTCATGCATTGGAAAATTCTCTGCCAATGTATAAAACAGGGAGTAGGCAAGAAGGATACTCAACACAATCTATCTTTATTACAGGAAAAGCAATTTAAAACACATTTCACTGAGTAGTGCCTGTACATTACTGAAAAAGAAAGTTAATGCTTTTTCCCTTGAAAAAGCCGTCTATAATGTGTAGATATTGTTATATTAGAGGCACTCCAGGGAAATGCTTGGTCAACTAAAATTGTTAAAGAGCAAAAATTGAACATTGACTTAGAAGCAAAGTGAAATATATTTTCCCACTTCTTTGAATTTTAATGGTAGCCATTGATGCTCTGCTTAATTTCTTCCACCCTAAAAAAATAAAAGATATTCTTGGGGGAAGAAGAAAAAGGCTTTGACAGCTAGTGCAGGGAAATTGATGGCAGTATAAGGCTGTTTGAGGAAAAAATGTGGGAACTCAAACAACTGTTGGTGGGAGTGTAAATTGAATCAGCCACTTTGAAGAACAATTTGGCAGTTTCTATTAAAATGAAAAATGCTTATACCTTATCATTTAAGAATCCTGTTTCTGTGTATCTTTTGAAAAAAAAGTTCTTGGGATGTGTGCCCAATAAGGAGTTTGAAAAGCTGTTCTTTGTATGTAATAGTCAACAACTGGACACCTGGAGCTCCATCAATAGGGAGATGGCTAACAGAACTGAGAAACAGCCATGCCGTGGAATACTGTGCTTCAGCTAAAGACAACAAGGGAGATCTTTGTTGAATGAAAAAAACAAGTTGCCGAATGATCAGAATGATCCTGAAGTATGACACTATGTTTAAAAACAAAAGCCTCAGAAAACAGAAGTTTATATTTCTCTAGGCACATAATTACTCATGACGTCACGTGGAGATCTCAAATTTTGCTGTCTAGTGTCGTAGCCACTACCACAAAAGCCTATTTAAATTTAAATGAATAAAAATAAAAATAAATAAAAATTATCTTCTTCAGTTGCATTAGCCATGTTTCAAGTACTGAATAGCCACATGGGCCTAGTGGTTCCTATCATGGACAACAGAGTCTGGAAAGACAGACACACAGGGTTTCCTGTGAGGAGGGCCAACTTTGGGGATGGCGGTCTATAGGATCTTTAGATTTTTGGGTAACTTTGACCATTTTTGCAGTGAGACTAGATTGTATATTACATGGATAATTTATAAAAGTAATGCATTTGTAAAATTGCAAACATGCTTAGTAATAGGATTTCTAAAATATTTAAAATTTTTAGTGGGTAGATGAGTGTAAATTGATTTGAACACACTGTCCTTTTAATCTAACTATCTAAAATGCACAATAAATATTAAAACAAGCTGAGCAAACCATTGGCTCCCTTCCCCCCTTCCCTTAAAACATGTCTGCTGAGCATACTACATTTCAGGCATTTAAAATACAGGGATCACGAGGCAACCGCTGCTCAGACTGAAGTGTCTTCACCATGGGCACAGGAAGAGGATTTCTTTGTCATGTGTTATTTTTCCTTTGTAACTGATTAAATAATTAGTGGCTGGCTTTGTGCAGTGTTTGCATAATTACAGAATATAAGTAGTGGTTCTTAAACTATCTAGAATGTGTATTTATATACTAGTGTAATAAGTGTTCATAG
The DNA here is from genome assembly GCA_030068075.1 of Paguma larvata. NCBI lineage: Eukaryota > Metazoa > Chordata > Mammalia > Carnivora > Viverridae > Paguma > Paguma larvata. The sequence goes on from CM057826.1 coordinate 106,469,945, forward strand.
TTTAGGGCTAAAAAATAATAATTTTGGCGAAAAAACCCATACCGGTCTTCATAATTTAGTCATCATTTAAACACTTCCGGGTCAGAATAATTTCTTTGAAAGCACTGGAATGAAAAGCATATACTTGCTTATACAGTTATACACAGACTTACTGTAAGATTAGGAGTATTGGGTTGATGGAAGCACAAACACTCTCTTGATTAACTTTTTAGATGATAGAGAGGTCAGTAGTGTGGTGGTAAATCTTGAGCATGAATGTCCTTGTCGATGCTATACACACAGGAGACTTGACCGAAAGCCTCAGCTAGCTGTGAACAGAGAAAAGAATGAATCTGCTGTCAGAGATCAGCATCTCCATTATGTCCATAGAACATAAAACATTGTATTTGTCCAATTAAATGCTTTCGAATTAATTAAATTGATTCCTGGAAATCATCTATCAGTCTTACATAACGTTTGCCTTTTAATATCAGTTAATAATATAGAAACAGGCAAAAGATTTCACCATATTTGCAGGAGTGTTTTTCAACTTCTATTAAGTCTTTTTTGCCTCATCTTAAAAATGTGGATCTAATGTTTACTTTTAGAATTGAATTTTGTATACTGTTGTGCTCATTTGGAAAGGTAGTTTATGGTACTGTTATGCAATAATGCTTATTTTAAAAAATCTGTTATTTATTAAAATATCAGCAACAGGGGTAGAGCTGACTGGCTCAGTCGGTAGAGCATGTGACTCTTGATCTTGGGGTCATGAGTTTGATCCTCATGTTGGGGGTAGATTTTACTTAAAAAATAAAAAAAAAATTCTTCCTTTAAAAAGAATCAGCGACAAATTTAAGTACTACACCAATGGCTGGATTTAAATTTGAAATGGTATTACCTGGGTGTAAGTTAATTGCCTTCATTTGTTAGATAGATTTCAATTGCCATCAATCTCTACTTATTCTAGTCTCTGAAGACTTAAGGAGGGTGCCATGAACCAGCATTAGCATCACCTGGGAACTTTGGAAATCCAAATCCCTCAACACCTTCCCAGACCTACTGAAACAGAATCTCTCTTTAGCATGGTCTTCAAGTGATTCTTAATTGAAAGCTTGAAATGCACTTGTTTAGCCTTGCATTGCTTTTGTGCACATTCTCACCAACAGTGGCTTCTAGACCAGGATTTCTTTGCCCCCCCACCCTTAACCTGTTAACAGCCTTCTAACTACCAAGCTATCAACAGAGTTGTCAGTTAGACTCACAGCCCAGTTATTTCATAGCCTCTGGTAAAGTTAAGGCTTTTACAAGAAGAGGTACACCTGTTAATGAGGAGGGTAGACTTAGCCTCAGGCTCAGAGCAGGAGCATAACAATAACCATGAGTCTAATAGAGGCTGGTACCAGGCAGCCCTTGACTACTCCTCGGGTTCTCCTGAAAGCATTCTGTTTGACTGCAGTTCAGAAGAAGAAAAGAAAAGCATATCAGAAGCCTAGGAAGGTTCATATTATCTGTCAGCTGTGTTCAAAGACAGGTTTGTAGTAAGCCCAGGTAAGGGTTCTGAGAATATCCATCTCTGGACATGCTGGAAGGATGCAGGTGGATTCGGAGCCAACCAAGTTGGCTTTCATAAATCACATTAGCTTATTAAAGTACTAAGATATCTTACAGTAAGGAAACCTGTTTAATTATATTCAATAAAGTCAGATTTTTTTAAATCACAAAAATTGAGTAAAATTAATCTGGTGGGATACATTTTGTGAAAGATGAATGCAAAGGTTTCTCTTTTATTAAATAATAAGTTAGGTCCTGAAATGTTAGAAAATCTGACTTATGTAATAGTGAATATATGTCGCTATGTAGTTTAATTATGTTAGAGGTAAAACTGCTTTGATTCCAAATATTAAATTAACTTAAGCATTGCTCTCCCACTCTGTCTCTCAAGCTGTGACTCAGATGTCAGAATAAATTTTGTAACCTAGTTCAGGAAGGAATTTTCACAAGTTTCAGGGCCATAAAAGCATTAGCAAGGTACCTGGTTAGTGCAGCACCCTCTTTTTTTTTCTTAAACATTGAATATATCTTTTCTCTTTTTTTAAAGCATCATCTGTGAAACATATTATCACTACATACAAATGGATGAGATCATATCGCCTCAGGATGAACTTGGGATAATGATTTTTCTTACATGGCAGCTGAAATTGTAATCAAAGACAGCATCTGGTTTCCTTTCTTTCTTTCTTTCTTTTTCTTTCTTTCTTTCTTTCTTTCTTTCTTTCTTTCTTTCTTTCTTTCTCCCTCTCTCTCTCTCTCTCTCTCTCTCCCTCTCTCTCTCTCTCTCTCTCTCTCTTAGGTTATAAAATCCTAGGAAAGTATAGGACTTGTAACTAGAAAACAGTTACAGAGAAACTGGATGAACTTGTTCAAGGTGACTTAGCTAGTTAATTACAGAATTGGGAATAAAACTACAGTTTCTGTGATGCCTTTTGTAAAACATCCCCCATAAATGACTAGATTGGAGAAGGTTCTTTACAGTTGGATATGAAAAGTATCACCCTAAAAATACGATTTTCTTATGAGGATTTATTGGCCAAATATGTTAAACTTTAGAAAGCAAATCGTCAGCCACAATGATAAACACCTGAATTATGGACACTTTCAGTAAAATATACTATTTTGTCTCATAAAAACCCTGTCTGAAAAAAAGTGACTGAAACAGATGTTATGTGTTAGGGTTAGAGGGAGGCTTTCCAGTCATATTAGGCTAATTTGAAAAAGACTAAAAATCCTCATCCTGGGGCTAGTGGTGGATATGTACAGAGACTGCAAAAGAGATGAGGAATTGTGCTCCTTGGTGTCGAAGTTTTGAATAGAGTACTCCTATATGATATTACTCTGAATTTGGGATACATGTTGGGTTTTGTTCATTAGCATGTCTGTTTATGTGGACAAAAACAGCAAAAGACTGTGAAGGTCTAATACAATGAACAGTTTTGGGGAGTTTGAATATCTTTTGATTATGAAGAAATATCAGAACCTCAAAAATATCGTCGCTAATGGGTATTGGTTAGTTTTGGGAAATATTTTTTTCTTCAAAAACTGTTGACATACATATTTTCTAGTGTGATTAGATTTGTACATGTTAAGTTTTATGAATTCATTTCACTAAGAGTGACTTTTTAAATTTATTTGACTTTATTTTATAAATCCGAAGGCAGTTTGTATAGTGGTTACAGGCATAGACACTGGACTAGGACTTTTGTTTAACATTCTAACTCTGTTACCCAGGGGGTGTGTATGAGCCTAGGGAAGTTGTTGAACTTTCCAGGCCTCAGTTTTCTCAACTTTAAAATGAGGTAATAGTACCTAACTCATTGGAATGGCCAAATTAGGTAATGGCCAAATTAGGTAATGCTGCGAAGGGTTTATGCCTAGGGCATCTTTGTTTTGCACTTATAGCTGGTGACTTTTTCAGCCATTCATTATGCTAGGGGATGGTCTATAGCACATACATGGGATGTAGGAGATTTTTGTCAGCAAGATGAAGGCAAGGTGCTTGGCTCTTCTGACCACAGAAAGAAGACCCAGAAATACAGAGTATTAAAATATGTTGAAATTTTAGTAGCCATTAAAACCTATGGTTTTTACTGAAGTTTGGCTAATATTTAGAGAGTGGATTATAGGAGTGTATCATTTTAGCATAATAATCAAGAGTATTTCTCTTCCACAACTGGAAGATTTTATGAGTGAATGGAAGAGTGTTCCCTAAATTGTAGTACAAGTATTTTCTCAGAAATAAACTTGCTGTGCTAATGTTGGTACTGTCAGTTGTGCCCTATAAATGGAATACTGACTTACTGTTTCATTAGAGATATCTCTAACATTTAGTTTTGATCTAGGGAGAAAAACACACTTAACTAGATTTAATCTAGGGAAAAAACCCATTTAATCTTTTTTTTTTATTAAATTGAGGTTGGAAGAACACATTGTATATTTAAAATATAGCTCTCATATAAATGAAGACAGATATATATTTTTTTGTGTACAATATACCCTAGATACTCTTTTTACATTCACAGACTTTTGATGATTGATTAGGTGAACCATACTTATTGATTATGTTAAGAAATATCCAATCTCTTTTTGACTTCCCTATTGACTTGAATGTTCATTACAAATATTGGGTCATTTCTACACAAATTCATATTGAGTTGCAACTATTAAACTAAACAGACTTCAAATTTCCTTCAAATTATAGCACACCCTGTCACCAAATTAGTCTTATGTAAATATCTCTATTATTTACTTATATCCCAAGTAAATGTTACTGATTTTTCTATAGGAAACAGTCTAAAACTCCAACATTCCTTGCTTCCTCATGATAATCTACCTCCTCCAAACTATCTTACAATTATTCTCCCACACGTACCTTCTTTCAAGGCCAAATTCAGTTCCTGCCGCTTCTTCAAGTTACATGGTCAAGATATATGTGCTACTCCTCTAAACCCATGAGACACTGTTTCTATTATTAATTTAGTATTTGTTGTTCCTTCTCTTTGTTGGAGTGGTCGTCTATATCTCTTATTCTCAAGTAGGTATTTTATGGTTTTTAATCTCTGCTAACCAGCCCAGTACTTATTTAAGTTCAGTGATGATGATCATTTGAAAAGCCCTGTTCCACCATGTCCAGATGTGTTTTTCAGTATAGGGATGATATAATTTTATCATCGGAGTTTGTGATGATATAAATTCTAAATGACAATCACAATGAAAATTTAAAGTGAAATAATTTAAGAATATCTTATTTTGCAAAATGGAAAACTACCGTGGAGTTTAATAAAAACTCCTTTGTAACAAAGGAGTACAGACATATAGATGAAAACACATTCAGGAATTCCCCCTCAAGTTGCCCTTCCTAGAATACCGTGCCTTTGTAAGAATTTCATGACTTGGCAGGCTTCACTGGTTGCCACGGTTATGTCCTGAGTAGAGCCAAGGGCAGAAGTTAGTGTTAACTAGACCAAGAGCTCAGCGCACTCAGATTTTTACTTTGTTTTATAAAAATATCTATCATCAGTTTTAAATATTGGATCAGCTTTCTTTATTGAGGTGATTTGATACAGAGTTTAAACAAGAGGCCCTGGCACTTCATAGACAATGATATCTCAGTTCTCACTGTGGCAAGTTATTGAACCTCCTTATGCCCTCATTAGTAGAATAGTGGTAATGAAATAATATCCTAAGAGTTACTACAAGAATTAAATGAAATTAAATACAAGATGCCTGGCACATAGTTGATATCTACCATGTATAAATTTCTGTAAGTTCCTTGTATCAGCTTGCATCATTTATTGTGTGTTTACTCTATACCAGGCATTCTTCTCAATATGCAATAGCTATATTATTATTCAATTTCACAGATGAGGAACTGAGCCGCAGACAATTAAAGTAACAGTATCATAGCTGGGGGTCAGAACAAGCTTATGGGGGGGGTGCCTGAGTGGCTTGGTCAGTTAAGCATCCAATTTCAGCACAGGTCCCGATCTCAGGGATCCTGAGTTCAAGCCCTGCTTTGGCTCCCCGCACTGACATTGGGAAACCTGCTTGGGATTCTTTCTTCCCATTTCTCTCTGCCCTCCCCCCCAACCCCATTTGTGCTCTCCCTCTCTCACAAATAAAAGTATATAGTTGGGAGAAGCATATGTTGCATTCTATAGTCATGTGTAAATCATTTTAATTTACCCATCCTTTTGAGTAAGCTGCTACACTGCTCCCTTTCAGTTGTGGGAAATCCAGCCTTGCCTGTATCTTACCGACACAAGTGTACATTTTTCAATCCTTATTCCAGAGCCTGCGCAAATCTTGTTTCTTATTTGTTTTGCTGCCTATGAATAATTAATTAAATAAATGTTATCAAGGATTCTGAATAATCTAGAAAAACAAATTTTGAAAATCTACAAAAAGGTATTTTGGAAAATCTTGAAATTAAGAGATGTTATCTGCTGTTCTAGGCGTGGGTGACTTTATCAAAACATTTCGCCCACTTTCAAATTTCCACTTGTTAAAACCTAAGGCCTTATTTGGCTGTCATTTGCAGTACTGTGTTTTTCAGAAAAGTTTCTGGCAGCTAATTTTAAAGAGATTTTGTTAAAAAGAAAAAAATAAAGCAAGCTGTGTAACGTTTCCATTGGAAGAGTCTCCCTGACCCTCTGCATTATTATAAAGAAAATCGCCAGGTTATCCAAACCTCGTGCACCTTTGGTTATCTCCAGAACTTTCCAATTTGTATTTCCTAAGTCAGTGATTTTCAGGCATGATTTTGAAACACTGTGGGGTTTTCCAAGTTATCTGAAGGGGGGCGGGGATGGCAAAGAATTGTCAAAACAAAACTAACTTTATTTTCAAAAACCAGCATGAGTGCCATATATCATTTGGGCAATTTAGAAAGGTAATTGTAGATGTTAGGCTATTGAACAAACAACAGTAGGATATGGAAACCTGGAAACAGGCAGCCAGTTCTGCGTCCACATTGGAGTTCTTTGACATGCAGCAAAGCAATGGGAAATTTCCAGAATGCCTTAGTTCAGTTTTAGTCCATGTTTATCCAAACCCTCAAGAATCTTTTTATAGAATATTATTATAACTTCCATTTTAGCTTAGTTATTATCCTAACAAAGTGCCTAATCTCTGAGCATCCACATGACACGCCATTTATGAGAAGACTAGCTTGTAAATATTTTACTCCCCTTAAGTGAAAGTCACTGAAAGCAAGAACTTTCTAGAGCCTAGAATCTCCTGAACTCAATGAGTTTCCCATTTTATGGCCTATTATTCTTAGACATATTGATTCCTTCATTTGATCATTGAGAATCACTTTTCTGTACTTAAAACCAGACATTAAGTATCTTCAACTTTGAGGCTCTCATCTAGGTACTTGGGCTATACTTTGTCATGTGAATTTGTTTGCATTTTATCTACTAGAGTATAAACTCCCAGACAGTGTGGACAGAATCTAGCTAATCTTGAAATATCCCAGAGCACTTCATATAGTGGCTAGCACAAAATAAATGCCCACAAATGTTTGCTGAATGAAACTAAGCCTTTAGATAGTGGGGAAACTTTCTACTATTGAAGGGCGGGGGAGATGTCGATTTGCTACCTTTTGTTTTTTCCCCTCACTTTATCCAGATATCTGAATTTTTATTCTGCAAACCTGAATAGGTTTTACATCTACTGACTGCTCCCCCCCCTTAAAGGATCTTGCTTATTTCCTCTTTATTGCATTTGTACATTCTAGTTCCTTATCCTGGACAGCATTTCTTTTTTGCCTTCATTTCCATTAACTTTCGATCCTACCTAGCTTCGAGCTTTACTCCACCTCAGCATTCCCCCAACACTTATGCATACCTTTTTCATTGTATTTTTCTGTGCCTAGATACTATCACTATTTATGTGTTTTGGTGTCTTCTCCTGACTATTGACCAGTCCTTTCCATTAATTTATGAGCTCTTTGAGGGCGAGCACTAAATACCTGTTTTATACAACTCCTAATGCAATGGTCAGTCCATCCACATACTTTACAGAAATTGGCTACTCCTTTGGTAGCATTATAGTATAATATATATAATACATATATGCCATACATGTTATATAGTATTATATATGTATATATACATATACATGTATACATATGTATACATGTATATAATGCTAAAAGATATAGAGGGATGGAAATCTTTAGTTTGTTTAAACTAAGGAAGCATGCCAGTTAAAGTTGAACAGAGATGAAAGCTTTTGTACTGGTGAAAATTCTTTAAGAACAATCGTACCCCAATTTTTAAAAATTTGGTATTTGCATAATAGATTTTCTGGTTAAGTCATGGAACGAATGTATGGCTCATTAAATTATCATAGGTATACCAGGTGGTGGCCCTGTGCTTCTGTAAACAGAACCCAAGTATCCTTTCCTGTAGCATTTTAAAGGCAAGGAATTTAAATTTAAGATGGAATAATTAGAGAGGAAGGTAAGAGAAACTTTAAAAATTGACCTATTAGTAATCGTAGAAACCAAAAACCAAACAAAAACAATTAAAACAGTTTTCCATTCTCCAATTTATCTGGATGTATTTCCTAACTCCTTCTTTAAACCATTGTGTTTTTAAAATAAGAAAAAATATTCTTAGATCCTGAGAAAAGTGATTTGCTTTCAATCCTAAAGTGTCTATAGCATTGCTAGGCTACTGGGGACATGTCTATGCAAAGTTTGGGTTCCCTGCCAATCCAGTTTAATATTTGCACTTCCAATGTCCATATAATGAGACTTAACAGGCTTTATTACTTGGTTACTTGCTTAAATTATAGTAACATTTTTAATATTTTTCCAGTAACAAATTAAATAGGCAAGAAATAATTTCTTCTTTTTAAATTTTAAACCTCCTTTGAGTAAGTTTGTTGAAGCTATATTGATCACAAATGAAAATCTTACATTGAAATAAAATTAAAGAAATAACTAGAAAAACTAGATTAATTTTATTCCTACGTAGTTGACTAACATAAAATTTGTATACCATAGTAATGATGAAAACATTAGAATCATTTTTAACTACTCTTATGAAAACAATGTGTCCCTCTGGAAGGTCATCAGTTTAAATCCAAAGAGATAACAAATACCCTTCTTGGATGTAAGTACTGTTGTTTCATGCGTTGAAAGGGCCACAATTAGCAAGGTTGTCCAATATAATAGCAAGCTGAAATGTGTTCCATATGTGATATTTTGAAACCTTTTGTTTTAGTTTCTAATGGGAGAAAAAGAGTCCATTTTATTCCCTTGGGATTTGTCTTCTAAGGTGCACCAGATTGAATTTAGCAAGCAAGGAAATATTCCTCCTTATCTAGCTAGTGCTTGTTTATTCTTCCCTTATAAAAAGCAAAGGACTAGCAATTTTCTTTTACGAACATGGGCTGAAGGCAGATAAATAGCCCTTTCGGGAGAGGAAGGTCAAGTTCAAAGTTTTTCTTTCCTTTGGATTCAGGAATAAGCAAATGGAAAGACTAGCCAAACAACCAAGCAGCAGGCATCTGATGGTTAAGCCCTCCCCCCAGGACTTTTTATGTACATAAGCAGAAGTCACTGGAGCAGCTGCGGCGCATTAGTTCCAATAGTTTAACAGACTGCTTTGTAGCGCTGACAAAGCCGTGCTAACGCAGTGGCTTCCCTCCATGTTCCCCTGCCCTGCGAGCTCGTCAGTGATCTTTGGCAGGGGATCTGCAGAGGAGGGGTGACGTTTAACAGGCTTCCGCCGAGGAGTGCGCTCGGCTCCTCTAGACCCAGCCCCATCTCCACGGAGAGACTGAGGCAGGCGACCCAATTGAACTAACAGCAGCTGGATCCGATCTGCTTCCCTGGACATTTCCCCGGACTCTGAGCGAGACAGTCGCTGGAAAGAGGCCAGGGAACCACGTTGCCCTGGATTGTTGCCAACTGTACAAAGTTGACCGGGAAAATGGCTCAGCAGACGACAAGCCCGGACACCTTAACAGTACCTGAAGTGGATAATCCGCATTGTCCAAACCCCTGGCTGAACGAGGATCTTGTGAAATCCTTGCGGGAAAACCTGTTGCAGCAAGAGAAGTCCAAGGCAGCAAGGAAATCGGTTTCCCCCAAGCTCTCTCCAGTGATCTCTCCGAGAAATTCACCCAGGCTCCTGCGGAGGATGCTTCTCAGTAGCAACATCCCCAAACAGAGGCGTTTCACGGTGGCACATACGTGGTAAGGTTTGCACGGATGACCGGAATTGGTGGCGGTTCCCCCTTGGGTGATTTTTGTGCCTCCCGCCTTTCACTTCAGGGGTGGGGAGGGAGAACTCTCATCATTCCTCACCTGGGATTTATCAGAAGGATTCTACCCTACCAACAAACCCCACCGATGTCCCAGTTAAGGCAGGAATCCTTGAGACTGGGAATCCTTGAAGTGGGTGGTTCTGGAAGTTCAGTTCCTATTGCAAGTTCCTACAAGAAAATTGGATTCCAGATGTCAAATAAGAATGCAGTTTTACTCCCATACGATGTGGTGGCGTTTCTCTGATTTCCTAAGCTAATATCCCTGCCAGGTCCTGCAACAACCTAGGAAAGAAAGGACCAGAAAGGAGAGGAGGAAATCACAGTTTGCTCTCCTTTCTGCATGGTTCCCAGTTGAACAGAGGTGTGTGTGTGTGTGTGTGTGTGTGTGTGTGTGTGTGTGTGTGTGTGTGTGTGTGTGTGTGTTGTGTGTGTAATGGTGTTTACCCTAAAACCTCTCCTTTGCTACTGACTTCAATGCATTTATGATCTCAAACGTGTCTTGCCAAAGGAAAGAAGAAAGGGTTTAGGAATTCCGTGCAGAAAATTGCAGGTTGCTACTTGGTATATATTGATGTGTTCTTTGAATTTGGATTCTTTGAATGTTTTGTCAATATTTTTATTTTCTTCGTGAATATTGTAATCTTCTTTATAAATGGGTGAATTTGTTTTATGCATATTTTTAATCTAGTTTTTTTGGATGATTCTTGATATTTTCCTGCTCTCGTGAAGACAAATATTAAAATATACCACTGTGTAAGCTTATTATGGCGTTTTGCCTGAGAAGAGGCAATCCTCAGCTGTGATCAGAGTGAGGGGTTGTCTGTGATGCACACTTGGCTTATTTTACGTAGTAGTAGGTTCTATACACTCCCTGCATATTTTCATACAATTAATATCAATTATGATAAAGAAAATAGTTATAACAAGAAGAATGAATCTGTTAGTTGAGAAATGGAATGATTTTTATACTGTTTTTCCATAGAAAACCAAAGGGCATGCCAGGAATGGAAAACCAAACCAAACAAAAACAAACCAGAAACAAGACTTCTAGGAAAGAAGCAGCGAGAAGTAGAGAGAATCGAAGTCTAAACTAGCAACATGGCCATGCCCTGTTAATATAATAGATGAAAGTAGATGACAAAGGAAGTACATATCCTGCCCAAAGAAATGTCTGACCTCAGAATTTTGATCTCAAATAGCTAGGTCTCTGACTAGAGAAGTGTTTTTATTTCCTCCAGGTTTTTAATAACTAGATGACATAGTTCTAAGTTCAGTTAGATATAGTACTTATAAGAGGGGTAAGAAAAACAATACATTTTTCAATCTTAAAAAATAAATTATGGAAAAATTACTTTTTTCTGAATAAGATATTGTTGAAAAAAAATTGTCGGAGGTAAGTGGTGAGTGAAAGACATAGCTTAACACTGGGAGATGCTCTGAGACAGAGGAATGGCTTGAGACCACAGCAGCAAAGCTGCTTGAATTGGTAACGAGTCAGGCCAGATCAGGGTGCCAGAGCAGGAAACCTGGCTCCCGTTCATGAAGAGTGAGGCCCAGGATTTTGGTATCCAGTGTCCCTTTTGGTTGAGATACTTTCTTAAAATTATAGTTCCTAAATTGTACCCATTGTTGAACGGGTAAGCCTCAGCTCAGCTTGATTTCCAACCGAGTGAAGCAACCTGGAGTTCATCTGAAGGTTATCTGAACTATTTAGACATGTTGAGATATAAGGAAAGCAGGAAATCTCATGAAAACAGGCTTTCTTCTGAAATTTCTGGCACTTCCTTTTCTGGTGCTGTTTGGGGAAACTCCAAGAGCACTATTTTCTGCCAATATTTCATTTTGGTGTATCAGGTCTCAGTCAGAGCATGAAGGCATCAAAAGAACAATGGAAATGAAAAATAAAAATTATACTGTCACTTGTCAGGAACTCAGGAGGAAACAATATCTCTTGTGGACTAAAAGCATCCAGCAGGGGAGTTGGAAGAGCACCTCCCACCCTCTAGGTTGGTTCATTGATCCCTTAGACTTTTGTAATATCCACAGGCATCTTTTAACAAATGTCATCCCACCCGTGCTTTTATAACTTGGACTAAGCACTATGCAGAATTAAAAAAAAATGATTCTAAACTCTTCTGATATATATATATATATATATAATTTTTGCTACCTAAACTGCTCCTATCACTACCACACTCCAATCCTCTGCTTTTCCTAAATGAGCTGATCAGCTGTTTAAATACACGCATTATGGGTTCACCTAAGAATGTTGGTGACTGTGCCTGTTATACTCATCCTTCCGATATTTGTAATTTTAATGCCTATCCTGAGTCTAAAGTGTTTAATTGGTAAGTACTGATGACAAAACTGAATAAGAGCTGTTCCTTGGTTTCAAATAATTTGGACTGTAGTTGAAAAAATAAATCTGATTGGAAGGCATATCTGTTTTAGTTAAGGTGATCATGTTACTATACAACATACTCTCCAGTTCTTAGTGGGTTGACACTATAAATGGTTATTTTTGCTTCTGCTCCTTATGGGGAGATATGCTAACCCTTGGGCTTTTCAGAGTCTTAAGATCCTACTGCCTTGTAGTTCCACTCTTTGTGACACATGATTTGTAAGGTTACCAGTGGAATTAGGGGGAAAAGAACATGGAAGATGGCATATATCGGTTTTTATGAGGCAGGCCCAGAAGTACACATGCCACTTATAGTAATATTCCTTGGTGAGAACTCAGCAAAGTGACCACATCCAACTGCAAAGGCAGGTGGGAAATCTATCTCAGCTCTGTTTCCAGGAATAAGGAGAAACAGACTTGGTAAATAGCTAGGTTATCTCAATCACAGAACATTATGGCTTTTCCCTTTACCTTTTATGCCGTAGTTGAATTCATGGAATAACATCTATGATGGCCAGTCCTTTAACATCTCTGCCTACTTTTTGGATGAGAGTTATACAAAGAAATTCTACTTTTTATCAAGTCTGTTGATGGGGAACTCCTTACTCCTAAATAGCTGAAGACTCCTTCCCTGTGATTGTCATGCTTGCATCCAGAATTTGCTTTGAAAACCCTCCAGCTTGACTCTTCTCTTCCATTATGTAGCCCTTAAGATAAGAGGCTTGGAGTGACCTACTAGGGAGCTAGGACTTTGTTGATTTCTTCCTCGTACACCCATTAATAAGTATTTTCAGTGTTAGCATATCTTTTTTTCTTAAATTCTTCTCTTTTCCTAACTAAACATCCTGAGCTATTTCACTTTTTGTGCTGTATTTACCAGGTTGATCCTGGTTATTCTTACCCAGAATTCATTTGGATTTTCATGACCTATTTCAAGAGTAGCGTACTGAGTTGACACAATACTTCAGGTGCTGTGTGACTCCTACAGAGAGCATCTAAGCAAAAGCCAGACTACTTGTGTTTAAATTCTGACTTCCCACTTACTAGTTGCATGATTTTGAACAACTTGACATAGGCTTCAATTTCCCTATTATCCAATTTTCTGGGAAGAGTAATAGTATCTCTTTGGTGTTGTGGTTTTACTTTAAAAATTTTTTTAATGTTTATTTATTTTTGAGAGAGAAAGCACAAGCAGGGAAAAGGCAGAGAGGGAGGAAGACACAGAATCCGAAGCAGGCTCTGTTGTGGTTTTATTAAGTTCAGTTATGTGTAGATTATAGTGTGTTATACAGGGATAGACACTGAGTGAGTATCAGTGTAAGCAAATATTTTCCTTACTATGCACTATATGTCCATTATTCCAAGCTTGATCTGCCTGGATCTTTAGGATCATGTTTAATTTTTAGATGATTATCCTGTCACTTGTTTTTGAACGGATTGGACTAAAGAGAATATATCCAGAGAGACCAAGGATTCAAAAGAATGATAGGTGTGTGTCAGATTCATGACTATGGAAAAGGAGACTAAATGACTCTTTTCATGACTATGACTAAAGGAGAGGTTTCCCTGAGGTGGAACCCTGGGACTTGGTGCTTCTTGTTTGCCTATTCCTGTTCTCTATGTCCTTCTCATCCCTCTGTTCCTCAGAGCTTCCTCCTGCTCCCCAAACTGGAAATGATATGCTGCTTCTTCAAGATGTGTGGCGCATCTTACTTCTGCTCTTCCGTCAGTGCTTATTCCTAATAATTACATTACTAGCTAATATTTCTTGAAAGGGTTTTTTTTTTTTTTTTTTATCTTGGTTTTGGTCCGGTGCTGTGTGTTAAACTAGAATGCTTTGTGTATGTGCTTTTTGCCACTCTGTTTTATCATTTTTATTTAATATCTAGTACTTTGTAGTCTAGATTATAGACAGGACTCTGCTTTTATCTGAGTAGGGGATTCCCTCTGATGTCAGCAAGACCTCCAAGGTCACTCTGATCTCTGGTAAAGAAAACATAATTTCCAGTATAAGTTTATTTCAGGAAAATTAAACAGGCAGATAAATATTTGTTTTTCGGGTTTTCTTTTTAATTTACATTGTGAATGAAGAAAAGTGATCTCAAGTGTGTTTAAGTGAAATTAGGAACTAGGATTTCTTTGGATAAGATAGTATCTAGGTAATACTCAAATGTCTTCTCTTTATAATTTATGTGTATACATGTGTGTTTTTAATTACAACGTCCAAAGGTACAAGAAGCAGTTAGTAACAGCCTTAAACAACAAAACAATTTCTTTAGGTGTTTTTGAAAGGCCACTTTCAGGAGACCTTTAGGAAATCTTAAAGATTTTTATGGAGCTAGATAAGTGCTTTTGGCCATATTTTTTTGTTTACTATAAATTTCTCTTTACCCAGAATTGGCATTAGATATCAAATTGCTTATTTAAAAGTAAATATTTGCTTTCTTGAGTCAGAATTTCTTCAGCAACTGTACTTGGTTTTATGGTTGTTAAGAGAGAAATATACTCTAAATTTTCTTCAAGTTACAGAAGGGATAAGAAACCTTTTATTATCCATAAAGGAGAAATCCAGCCATTTAGAGAGTTTCTAGTGGCCATGTGTGCTCGCACGCACATCACGCACAAGTAGGTTTTCAAAGTCAGTACTTACTTAGTAATTCTATTTGAGGACTCTCTCCCTTCTCCCAGTTCTCCTATGTTTGGCCTCTGTAACTTTAAGGTTGTCTTTTCTCTGTCCCTCGAGGGAAGGATCCCCAGAGACAGGCATTGCTGCTGTTCTCCCAGGAGCTGTGAACCCCAGAGGTGGGCTGTGGGTATAGTGTGGTACCAGGAGGTAGGAAGGAAGTTTCTGGGGAAATTATCTGGGGATCACAACAGGAAGTACTGCAGGCATGTTGGGTGGGGCCAGTTGGCTGAGTCTTTAGCTGTGTCCCTTGTGTAACTGGCTTCGTTCGTGTCTTCAGCGGAAATCTTGGGAGCACTGCAATTTAAGGGTGTCTGTAGCATTTAAAAGGCGTAATCCTCTTAAAGAACCTGTCAATGGCCTTGCAATATTTAAGAAATTAAAAAGATAAAATTGTGAGAAATGGTAGCTGAGGAAAAATGGAAAAAAAAATGAAATGACCTGGCAGTTTATTACACATATGTGCTTCCTGTGACCTATGACATTTATATTAAAGAAAAAGACATAAAGTGTGTCTACATCAGCTG
Source organism: Paguma larvata (assembly GCA_030068075.1). Classification (NCBI taxonomy): domain Eukaryota; kingdom Metazoa; phylum Chordata; class Mammalia; order Carnivora; family Viverridae; genus Paguma; species Paguma larvata. The sequence continues at coordinate 106,485,375 of CM057826.1, forward strand.
AAGTCATTTCTACTAATGGTAAAAATATTTATAAGAAACTTGTCAACTTGGCAGAAATGTTGAAGGAGAAGAAGAGAAAAAAATGAATCTCAAAGTTCATTAAAATTATTTTTAAATCATGGTTTTCATTTTCAAAGTTATTCTTTGTATATCCTTACAAATAATAAATTCCTCCTATGAGGTTAAGTAATTAAATGAGCTTCAGCACTTTTAATTTTTTTCTTAGACAGGAAGCTACCAGAATTATTCTTCAAATAGCAGTTTCAGGAAGAAGTTTTATTATTATCAGTGCAGCAAAATTATGTCACTGTTTTTTTAACGGGTTTGCTTTTGAAAAAATCACGTTTTTGAAACTGCGATCACTTTAGTATAGTTGAACAGTGCATTTCTAGCTTCACTGGCCACTTATATTTGACCTTAGTTACTCAACCTTTTTGAATTGTAGACTCTCTATTCATAAGTCATGTGGTTATAAAGACATTTGATATTTACAAGTAAAAAAATTGCCTAATTAAATTTACAAAGTGATAACAGACTACAGTACATTTAAGATAAGTAAATTAGAAACAAGTTCCAACTTGGTGGTATAAGTGAGTGAGATAGATGTCACGTGAGTAAAAACAGGAACAGAAGTTTTTAATAATTCTGTGACTCATTAAAGGCTGCAGGGCCCTCAGAATGAAATTATCAGTGGTGTTCCCTCTAGGACACAATCTGGAAGCCATGATTTGGGGGTAGGAAATAGGAAATCTATAGATAATAATAAAAATTCTAATTAAATTTTTTATTTTATTGCATCTTCAATTATATACCTTTTTAACACATCAGTCTCTTCTGTATATGTGAAATAGAAAAAATCATTTCATCTTCAATTTTAAGGACATAAATGCTGTCTTTTCATACAAAGTACTTATTGTCAAAATGAGATCTTGAGTTGGTATGAGAAGAATCATCTGATTTCATTGTGGAATAAAAACTTTAGGTTCATAACAAAGCTTCTCATCTGAGATTAATTATTACATTGTCATGAATGATTTAGCTCCAGCTACATGTTAGGTACTTTATGTATACTAACCCTGCAAAACAAATAAGTCCTGAATTGAAGTATTATTAGCTGTATTCTCCATATGCTGGGACCCGCAAAAATTGTTATATAACCAAGATCACACAGCTCTGCAGCTATGAAGTGAGTTTAGAACTTGAACCAAGGTCTACCTAACTTTCTAGCCTGTGTTCTTTCAGCATTAACCTCTCTTTGGGCTAACAGTCATATTCACATTTATTACTCCACCCTGAATGTACATTGAAGCTAAAACAATGGATGTTCGATGATTTTACAGAATGGTGGTTAGTTAACAGAATAGCAGGGGCAGAATTCTTTCTTGGTGTAGAATCTTAGTTTATTTGTTTACACATGTGGCTTGCATAAATGTAGACATCTTTTTTTGTGATAAAAGTGTACATATGTATAGGAGAAATAAATACATGTCTTTGGTAAAGGAGGGCTTCAGCGTCAACAGAGAGCATTCTGATTAAGAGTAGTTTTTAAAATAAGACTGGCATAGAAACAAAACCAATCAGAATAATTTTATTTTCAATGATTCAGAGGCAAAGTCAGGAAAGGCTTGAGCTCTAAAGAGAAAGATCAAGTCAAAAATCTATTACGGTTAAGTTCCAGAAGAGCCAGCTGGAAATGATGGTCTGCAGGCTCAAGTCACTAAGCAACAGAGCAGCAAACTGCTTGGTAACCAGAGCTGGGCTGACTCACAGGCTGGCTGTGAATGACCGGATAGCGGGAGAGGAGGACCAAAGCCCATCCTACCTCAAAACAATCACCTTCGATTCATCTGCCAGCCTTCATGTCAAATCCCTCCATTATGGAACCGTCTCTGGCTTACCAAGATAACTGCTTTTAGAATGGAACTATCTCTGAGGCCAGAAATAAGTGCCGTCTTGCCTCTTTAAAATGACATTTCTGAGATTGTCTTCTTTGGGTCAGGATATTATTTAAAAATGTAAGGTTTAATGAGAGAAAACAAATGAAAACATTGGGATTAGTGGCTCGACTTTGGGTTTTCATGAGCCAGTGTGTACAGGGCCAAATGGCCTGACTTCATTTGGTGATAGCTGCCCTTGAACTCAGAAAGCACAATGTGTTGCCATTTATTTAGCACTTCATATCTTATGCTGTCTCATATTTCATGTGAGTGATTTAACCATGTAGCTGAATTATTATTTCCTAAAATGTAGCAATCTTTGTATACAATGGAGGGACTAAGTATCATCTGTATAATATAGATTTAGTAAATATTTGTTGTTTAATTGAGAAACATACCTTCTGTTACTGTGCCTCTTATGCTGAACAGCTGGGGAGATCCATACTCTTCCAGTCTAAAAGTCCTGGCGATGTAGTGTTTGACTGCCATAGTGGAAAGAGATTTCAAACTCAATGATTAACCATTTGTATGGACTTTGTCACCATGACTTTGTGTGTATGTGTGAGTATTCTGGGTTTGCACACAACCAGAGTGGTATAAATGGACTTTAGTATATATGTATATGAATCCGTATGTGATAGTGTTACAAAGTTGTCAAATAGATCCGTTTTAATAATCTTTAGTGAATATTTTGAAAATAAATTATGTTTATATTTCTGAAAATAAACTTATTTAAATATATTTATGATCTTAGGAAATTACTGAATAACTAGCTTGTTAAACTGTGATGACTAATCCTTATCTCTTAGAATTCATAGTGGTTAAATTATACACCAAGACCTAAGCTTATAAAGGAAATGTCAAGATTTTGAGGAGAAATTTGGAAAAAAAAAACACCCTTTAGAATTCCTTTTTTTAGGATGACAGTTTGGAGAAACTTGAACTGGCAGAAGCTAAGCGCCACTTCTCCAAAGCAGATCTTCAAAATAACTAAAATTGAATAATAGAAAACCTTTTTGAATATATTTAGCATAGAAATGTTATTTTAATGTAAATATTTTGTCTCTAGTTCCATCTATATTTATTTTTACATTGTGGTAATTTCAAAGCAACCAATTTCCTTTCCATTATCCTTATGAGATAGTCCTCTGATCAAATTAGCTTTTATTAAAATAAAATGGTTTCCTCTGTATATTATTATTAATAGGATATATATATATTTTCATTTTCTTGTGTAGCTGATTTCACATTTGTGTTCGTAAGTGGTGAGAGTGTATTATTGGTCTGTTGAAGTAAGCAACTTTCTGACTAATAAGGATACTTGGATTATCATTTCTTCTTGTTTACCTTCTTTAGGTTTATAGTGATTGTTTGCTTTGCTTTGTTCTGTGCAGTGTGATTTTTTTTATGACTCTCAATTGAGTGACTGCCAAATAGGACATCTTGTGATTTATGGGTTGTAATAACTAAACCATATATGAATTGAGGGCTGATGACGCACAAGGCAGAATGCTGTGGCTCTCCTCTGAATAGAACCTGACTTTCTTTAATAAAGCCTTCTTATTAATAACAATAGCAGCGTCATTAATAGTGTGATTGTTCCTGCATTGCCTTATGAGTTTAAGGTCCATCTGTGAATCATTTGTACTGTTTTGCATTTATTATTTTTTTAGTGGATTCACGTTTTTATTCAAAGGCCCATATGTTTAAAAAAAGAAACTTTATAACATTACTGTAAATTGGAACTATGTCGCTCATTGTATAATGGAAACAAATACAATTAAGAAAGCCTAGATCCAAATTTAGCTGGATGTTATGACCTGCTAAAGGTTCTGAGGCTAAGGTCTGCTCTCTGTGTGTTTAAAATGACAGGTGGCAAGTATTACAGAGATGTGAAAGTCTTTCTCCTTAAAATACTAGAATGACTGAAAGGGATTTGGAAAGGAAATAACCTTCTCATTATTTAGTTCAGCACTTAAAAAGTCACTAAACCACATCACCTGTGCCTAAAACTACCTTGGTGCGACACCAGACCTTGTAATATCCAAACCCAGTGGTACCGGAACCATTGATACTTTGCCTGTTCAAAGAAGGACATTGGTTCCTGCAGACTCTTCAGATCTGAATCCCTTAGTTGAAAGTAAACACACTGAATTCGTACTGTGTGATTCCAACTTCTGAACAGAAAGTGAGGTGTTGGCATCTTGTTTTACCACCACCCTATACTTACTACCTAGCTGGTAGCTACACAAATGTAAAGGAGCATGGCACCTTTCTGTGGAAAGTACATACCTGCTAATGGCAGCTTTCAAGCCAGAGAGCACAAGGATGGGCATTTTAGAAGAGTGTAGATTTTCATGCAAATAAGTGAAAGCTGAGGTCATTAAGGAGTCTGATTTTTTATACCTATATAATCTTCTGGAGAACTTCTTTAATTCTAGACTAGAACTCTCATAGGACCGGCTTTGTAATTTGCAAAGCCCGATGTAAAGTGAATATGCAAAAATGCTTGTTGAGAAGAATATTAGGAATTTCCTGACAGCAACAGCAGAGCATCTGATCCAGCACAGGGCCCTCTGGAGAGTGTGGTCCTGTATAACTGCTAAGATCACCCCTGTGAAGCCAGCCTTGCACCCACAGCAGACCCGAGTCGGGGCCCCAGAAGCCACATTTATAAGCAGCTGGACCCATCCTCTTGAGAAACTGCCTTAAAGGAACTTCTTCATTGATCATCTCCTTCTCTTTTTACACTATTAACAGAGACTCCAGGAGACTGATGTGCTTTGGAGTAAAAATGAAAGTTTCAGTGAAAGTCATCAGAGTACCAGCTGTCAATTAAGGAGGAGCATTATGTTCCCTTCATCTTGAGGGTTTTCTTCACACATAAACAAGTCATACAAAAAATAAATTAGAAGCAGCATTGCCTTTGCATTGCACTACTAGGTATTTGTCCAAAGGATACAGGTGTGCTGATTCGAAGGGGCACATGCATCCCAATGTTCATAGCAGCACTGTCAGCAATAGCCAAAGTATGGAGCCCGTTGACTGACAAATGGATAAAAAAGATGTGGTATATATACAATGAAATATTACTCAGTGATCAGAAAGAATAAAATCTTGCCATTTGCAACAATGTGGATGGAACTAGAGTGTATAATGCTAAGTGAAATAAGTCAAAGAAAAGACAAACCTCATATGACTTCACTCATATGTGGAATTTAAGATACAAAACAGATGAACTTAAGGGAAGCAAAAATAACATACAAACAGAGAGGGAGATAAACCATAAGAGACTCTTAAAATACAGAGAACTGAGGATTGCTGGAGGGGTTTTGGATAGGGGGTAGGCTAAATGGGCAAGAGGCATTAAGGAGGGGACTTGTTGGGATGAGCACTGAATGTTAGATGTAAATGATTCATCACTAATTTCTATTCCTGAAATCATTATTACACGCCATGTTAACTGACTTGGATTTAATTTTTAAAAAGTAAAAATAAATAATTCTTTAAAAATAATAAAAAATAAAATCATCTTTTGATTTTCTTAGTATCAGCAGGCAATATATAACTAGCATGCTGATGCTGACCCCTCCTTGAAACTGTCTCATTCACTGGTTTAACTCCTATTTCTGTGCCACCTCTCTTCATTGACTTTGTTTCCAGCACATTAAATTGAAGGCCCTCTGGTTATATATTGAGCCCTTTGGCCTTGTTTCAATATGCTCCCTGCACCATCAGCCTGACTTCTGCTCCACCTCCAATTGCTAGCTCCCTTTCACAAAATCCAACTCTTAAGCCTGACTCTAGATCTGTATGTCTCCTCTGGACAGTTCCACTTAAGAAAGCTACTTTCACCTCCAATATAATGTGAAAAGCTGGGCTCACTGTTTCCCTATTTGTGGTTTTTCTATTTCCAGTGTTCCTGGAACCACTGCTTTCTCAGTCATCTTTGACTTCTGCTTTGCCCTTTCTCTGCCCAGGCCTACAGATTATTTCATCTGATATTTCTTGCTTTTTTGTTTTTTTCCTGATTACCCCTACCCATTTTAGCATCATCCTTATGTTTGGGCTAGTTCAGAATCATCCTGTTTGTGTGCCATAAGTCTCTTCCCCTAGAGGATGTACTATCCATGCTGTCTCAGTAATTAGCCCAAAGTTCTGCTTTTGCTTTACATGATCTATGGTGGGGGTAAGCAAACATTTTTCTGTAAAGGGTCATATAGTAAATTTCTCACGCTTTCTGAGCCCTGATGTCTGTGTCACCTACTCGTTTATGCCACCGAAGTGCAAAAGCAGCACAAGACAAAATGGGCATGAGTGCGTTTGATAAAAGTAGTTACAAAAAATGATAGGAGGCTGGGTTTGGCCCACTGGCCATAGTTTGCTAATCCCTGATCTGCAAGATAAAGTTCATACTTTTCAACTTGGCATTGAAGTCTATATCATCAGTTCCAAACCTATCTCTACAAATCTTATCTGGTGGTGTTTCCTATGGATACTTTACAACCTTTATTTTGGAGCTGAATCTTGAGCCGAGCCTCTCAGCCTTAACACTGCTGACAATTGGGTCCAAATAATGCTTTGTCATGAGGACTGTCCTGTGTATTGTAGAATGTTGGGAACATCCCTAGCACTACCCACTAGATGTCAGTAATCCCACCATGTTATGAAAATCCAAAATGTTTCCAAACATTGCCAAATATCCCCTAGGGTGGGAGGGTGCAAATTATGCCTAGTTAAGAACACTGATATAGACGGTGAACTTTGTGAAGGGAGAAATGAGTTCTGCATCATCCACTGTTGTGTCCTAGTGTCTAGTACAGTCTTGTGATACAGAAGGAGGTCTAGAAATGTACTTTCTGGTCCAACTTTCCTCCTCACTTACCATGAGTTCTTAGGTGTATCATTTACTTTCCACATGTGTTCATCTGTAAAACAGAACTATTACTATTTAATATATGATTCATAGAATTATTTAGAAGTTCAAATGATACACTTAATGAAAAGGTCTTTGGAAAGAATAAAGTGATAATCAAGCATAATGTGAAAATAGTATTGATGGGACACCTCAGGTAGTCTGAATCTCTTGAAATCTAGAAGTTTAATCACCTCACATACTTTGTCTACCTCATGCAAATCATTGTATAGGATGCTATTAGGGCTTTGTTTTTGCTTTCAAGAATTGTGATCTGATAGAGCATGGAATGGATTACTTAAGAATTTTAGAATAGCAGCCATAATTACAAAGACTGGAGGAGGTTTATGGGAGGCAGAGATTGTTTCCGGAAGTGGGACTCCCTCTAGATTTGATATGGAGTTATGAGATGGCATAGTCACAAAGAAGGGCCTGAGCATTTTGTTAGATTATCTTATTTAATATTCACTACAACCTAATTAGGTTTAGTTTTAATCATCATATTTTTAAAAAAGAAAAATGGGGCCTAGAAGGAAATTTGATATGAACAAAAAACATGGAGTATTTCAGCAGAGAGAAAAATGGAGTGAAGTATGGAAGGAGAGGAAGTGGCAGGAGGTGAATTCTTTTTACCAAAGCAACAACTGAATATCTATGGGGAGTACATGGAGGTCAGGTGAGTCTGAGTCCAGCTTAGAGTACCTCTGGAGAAGGTAGACCATAAAGGTCAGCTAGAATCAGGTTTTGAAGGTCAGCTAACACATACACTCCCTCTCTCTCTCTCTCTCTCTCTCTCTCTCTCTCTTTCATGCACACACACACACACACACACACACACTAGTTATTTACATGCTTAAATGAAACACAATCAATTTTATCTTTCTTAACAGCTTCACTCCAAATAAAAGGAAGTGACATTTTGAGTTATTATCCCATACTAAGCTTGCTAAGCCTCAAGTGTGTGCATTGAACACTCTCAGTAGTTGGAATGTGAGATTCTCTAATTAGATCAATATACACAATTGTGTTTCCATTCAGATCAGATGTGTCAATTCCACTGGTGGCACCTATGTTCTAATGCGTAGAACAGAGACGTTATTTATGTGAGAGTGTGCCTGCCTTTTCACTAAATTGAAAAAAAAAATGTAATACTTAGAACACATTTCGCAGTTCTCACGGTCTCCACACAGAAAAACATCTTTCTTTGAAAGCATTTTCTCAATTTCATGACTGGTTCACCAGGGTAAAAATCAGGAGCTAAATATCCTGCTATCCTTTTATTTATTTAAAAGTCAGAGTTCTGCCCTCTTGGAGCAATAGTCTAGTGGAGGGGAAGACAACATACAAATAAATACTTCAGCAGATCAGTGAATGCCATAACAGTAAAGAAGAATAAAGCAGGGTAAGAGAATAGAGAGTTAAGCTTTTTGGGGAGGACTCTCTGTGAGGTGACATTTGAGTAGAGATTGGAGGGAGGTGATTGTATGATTATCCCGGAGAAGACCATTTCAGGCAGAAGAAATGAGAAGTCCAAAAGCCCTGAGGGAGGATGTGACTGGTATGTTTGAGGGAGGGGCATGTTGTAGAGAATGAGGTCGGAGACCTAGAAGGGGGCGAGACCATGCAGTGTTTTGAGGCTGTAGTAAAGGACTTGGGCATTTGGGGGGATTTTTCCTGGTGATGTATCAAAGAGAGGAGGGTTAGCAATGCAGGTGTCTGACTAAGGAAGGACACAATCTGTTTTAAGTTTTGGAAGAATCATCTAGCCTCCTGTATAGAAAGTAGGGATATAGGGAAGAGGGAAAAAGAGGGACACTAGTGCAGTAATCCAGGTGGGGTATAAGGGTGGTGCATAGTAAATTGTAAAAAATGGTCACAGTACTTTCTGGAAATAGCAGAGAAGAGCAAGAAAGACACTTATTCTCCTTTGGAGAGAGTGTTAAAAAATGTGGAAGGGAAACTAAACATCACTCAGAGGGCGGAAATAAAGCAGCATCCTCAGTGGGCAGCCAGTCATGTTAGCACAAGAAGGTGCAGGAGACGGCGAAGAGGCTGAGAATATGAGATTGTACTGATGACAGAGGAGAGGCACTAGAAGTTACAGTGGAGTGTTTGGAGGTTTGGGTCAGGGCTGGGTGATTTAAGTCAAATGAGGGGGTTTATAGAACCATCTGAGGATGAGAGGTAGGTGATGAGCAATATCCTGGCAGTCTTGGGGTCTTCTGTCCTGATGATTGTGAGTCAAAGACAAGGATCTCATCAGAGGCTGTGCAGGTAGAAAAGCACAGCTCATCAGCTGGGATGTCCATTCTCTTGGATCTGTTTTTTAAAATCTCTCAGGCTCTCTAATTTACCTGTGGTGCATTTAGGGAAATGGAGGGGAGAGGCCGTGGACACCAGGCTGGCCAGGTGCACCCAACAGTCTTCACTCCAACTTTTTTTAAAAATTTTTTTTTCTTTTTTTTATTTTTGATAGACATAGAGACAGAGCGTGAGCAGGGGAGGGGCAGAGAGAGAGAAAGAGACACAGAATCTGAAGCAGGCTCCAGGCTCTGAGCTGTCAGCACAGAGCCCAACGCAGGGCTCGAACCCACAGACCCCGAGATCATGACCTGAGCTGGTCGGTCGCTTAACTGACTGAGCCACCCAGGCGCCCCCACTCCAACTTTTAGTCTAGCAATGCCATGCTCCTTCTACCTCTAACCATACACTCTTGCTCTAGGGATGAGAGATGTGAGAAGATGCATAAAGGCAAGTAGGAGATTGCTAGTTTCCAGATGTATGGCCCTGGGGCAGACTTATAAACCTGAAATTAACCATTTTTTCATGCATCGGTTAAAAAAATCCTATCCTTTTTTTTAATGCTTATTATTTATTTTGAGAGAGAGAGAGAGAAAGAGAGTGTGCTTGTGAACAAGCAGAGGGAAGGGCAGAGAGAGGGAGAGAATCCTAAGCAGGCCTGTGGACAGCATGGAGCCCACTGCAGGGTTTAACTCATGACCATGAGACCTGAGTTGAAATCAAGAGATGGGTGATTAACCAACTGAGCCACATAGGTACCCCCCAAATCCTATTCTTAAGCATGATGTTATAACTAGATATCAAAGAACCAAAATAATTTCCGAAAAAATATGCATACTTCCCACAATGTTTCATACATATCATAATAACGATGCTGCTTTTTTAAAATACACTGGTTTTCTGCGGAGGCGTAAAATATTTCTAAAAGAAAGCAGGACTAAGCCACATTTTAACATTTATACAAGAATGGTTTTATGATCCTCCTTGTATACAAAACACATATGAAATGGGTAGAACATAGTTTTCTTTTTGGAGTTCGAATTGTTGGTTCGTGTTGCTTGTTTGGAAATTTATATTATGTGAGGTAGCTGGCTGTTACCAAGAAATACCATCTTTTATGCCTTAGGAGTGTGCCCTGCAAAGCAACATGTGCAGACTTTTTTTTTCTTGCCCTAAGGGAAAGGGCGAGTCCTGGCACCTTTTAACCTGTAAGGATTATGTAGCTCTTGCTGTGATTGATTTCTTGGCTTCTCTTCAAGAAATGCTCCTGGTATGTGTTTTATGTTCTGACAGAGCCATGGCTTTGCTGATCCACACGTCACCCCTATGAAGACGTGGGCATGCTTTTGTGCATTTGCTCTTGTAGCCTGGGAAGCATATTTCAACACACCGTCCAGAATTGGCTAGAACATGCCTGTCACTCCCAGCTGACTCTGATGACGCTCTTGCCAACGTAAATTTACATCAACACAGTTCTTTACTGGAAAAAGCTCAGTCGGAATATACAGGGTGGCCTATTTAAAAGAGGCATAGCATCAATTTGAAGTGGTCTGTATTTTAAGGGAAGCATAGTAAGAAATACACTGTCGATTGAATGCTCCTCAGAGCACAGAATTATAGTCAGCATTACTCAAGACTCCCTCTCATCCCTTCCAGAAATCATATGTCATTCACTTCTAAAGGGTTGCTTATTCTGAAGAAAATCCCTCTATTCCAGACTTTCCTTCCTACCATGCTGGATATGTAGGCATTTCTAGCCTCTTCCCTTTCTATCAACATACTCCTAATTCTGTATTCATTAAAAACAGTGTGACATGCTAGAGCTGATGACATATAATATGATGTAACAACATTGCTTATTGCCTGCCCAAATTTCAGTTTGACGATTCCATGGAAAAATAGCTTTTCTATCAGCATACCTTTTGGCGTTTGTCCATCTTGCTTTCTGACTCATTCTCAATATCCTAACAAATGTTTGGGATAGGCATATTACTCAGACTCATGGCTCTATAGACAGGAAACCAGGCACTCGGAAATAAAACCTGTTACCATAGCTATTCAGAAAAAAAATACAAAACTACCTTTGCTTTACAAAAGAAAAATTCAGTATCAGTGGCATATGACCTGTGATTACTATTATTATGACCCTATACTACTCACTCTTCATTTTCATCATCCTAGTCTTTTCTAAGTCATTACAGTAATGGATACAACTGAATGGGTTTGCAATTTTACCCCTTTTCTCATGACAACCAAAAGGATTTTCAATGACACATGCTTTGATCTGTCTGCTTTTAAATCTCTTGAGCAGGGCAGCTCTAGACAGCTTCCTTTCAGAAGATTTTACTATTTTAATAGACCCCATCATAAATTCTATATTTATGTTTGTTTTGACACATCAAAGTCAAACTTTATAGCAGGGGCCACCTGTGAAGTTAAGGTCATCTGCTTCTTGTTGTAGCTACTGGTCCCTGTCATGCCTAGCAATAATAAAGTTTGACCTTACAAAGTGATCGAAAGTTGTCGACTACAATATAGGAATATTAAAAATGTTCTTCCATGTTGTTTCATCTGCTGTTTTGTCTAGAATTCATATTATTGTCAAAATTATCTCCAAACTCTTCTCAGCTGTTTGCATATAGTGCAGAGAGAAAGAAAGTGTGTAGAATTCAGGAAATATGATCTTTCTCCTGTAAATTAACACATGAAATCTACACTTAACAGAGCCAAGATGCAACACGTTAAAGAGGTGAGTTTGCAGTACTATCAGATGGGAGGATTAGTCAGAATTTGAGGACGCATCAAAGACAATCACAAAAGAAACAGTTGGCAGTGCTTCTTCAAACATTGTCCAAAAGAGAGAAGCGATTGATTAGGAGAATGGCATTAAACATTACACGGTGTTAATAATAATCTTATTAATCACCTTTTAAATTTATCTATCTAATCAATCACCTATTTATCTATATATTTTGTTAAGGTTCCATGTTCACAAAGCAATCTTCTGATTATAGTCTTCATTGTTATATAGGACTTTCAAATGAGAAGGAAAGCACTGGTTTCCTTGATTGATGCATTTTATTTTTTTCTCTGTTTTTTAGAATGTTTATTTATTTTTGAGAGAGAGAGAGGAGGGTGGAGGGCCAGAGAGGAAGGGAGAGAGGGTATCTGAAGCAGTCTCAGTGCTGACAGCAGACAGCCCATTGTGAGTCTTGAACTCACAAACCATGAGATCATGACCTGAGCCAAAGTCGGACGCTTAACTGACTGAGCCACCTAGGCACTCCCTAGTTAGCATTTTAATCTGAGCAATAATTGTAGTGCTTAATGAAAAGAAATTAATTGGCATTTGGATTCTCTTCAGAAGTTCCCCGAGCTTGTACAATATGGGTTTGCATCTGAGAGGAGGGTTTCCTCTCATGTGCTGAGAGATTTCAATTTCTGAGTCTACAAAACTCGTTGCTAGATTCTAATCCTAGTGATTTCTCAAAGATATTGTCAATCTTCAAGGCCTTCTGAGAAAAAATCTGCTAACTTTCCCAGTTGAAACTCTTCTCCTGTGCCGTGTCCTGAATATTTTCACTAGAAACCAAGCTAGCACTAAATACACATTTTAAAGCTATAATTACAGTAAGAATGAGGAAAAGGTACAACATTCCCTTCACTTAATCTCTTCCCTCAACAGAAGCTGTTTGGTGAGACAGTCGTGACTTATGCTTCGAAATTAATTTTCTGACACATCTAACATTTAGCCAGTATGTAGTTGGCTATTTGTTTGTTTGTCTGAGGGCATGATGTCTTACAGAACTTGGTCAGCTATTATAGGAAATGTGTTCAGTACTCATAGGCAGTGTTTGGAATTTTTTAGACCCTTTCCTTCCTCTGCCTTCCTCCCTCTCATATCTAGTAACTTAAAGGGCACGCTCAAGGTCACAGCTTTCAGCTTCCAAAGTGATACCTTTTTTTTTAAATATTTTTAATGTTTATTGATTTTTGAGAAAGGGAGAGACAGAGCATGAGCAGGGGAGGAGCAGAGAGAGAGAGGGAGACACAGAATCCGAAGCAGGCTCCACGCTCTGAGCTGTCAGCACAGAGCCCGACGCCGGGCTCGAACTCACAGACCGTGTGATCATGACCTGAGCCGAAGTCAGACGTCTAACCGACTGACCCACCCAGGCGTCCCCAAAGTGATACCTTTTAGGGAGGTTCATATTTAGTAGTTTTTTTTTTTTGAACGTCAAAGAGCCTTTGTGTCTTGAGTACATGAATCTCAACTTGCACAATTACAGATTTGTTTCATGAGTTTGAGATCAACTACATCAAGAATTGTGGCAGTGTTAGGTGATTTCATCTAAGCAGTTTCTCCTGAAATTATGTCGTTTCAACGTTATTTAAGGTGCCGCGGTGACATGTTGACTGTTGAGACAATGACAAAAATATACAAGAAGAAATGTAAAAGTGAGGGTCATTGTTGAAACAAAGTGAAACATTAATTCTCAGACAAATGTCATCTAGAGAGGGGCATCCAAATTAGTTTCCAAGACCTGCCATCACAAATTATCACAAATTTAATGACTTAAAACAACTGAAATTTGTTTACCCCTGGTTCTCAAGACTAAAAGTCCAAACTTAAGGTGTGGCAAGCCTGCACTCACTACAGAGGCTCTAGAGGAGAATGTGTTTCATTCCTCACTAGCTTCTCGCGGTTGCTGGCTCCCTTGGCTTGTAGTTACATTGCTCCAGTCTTTGCCTCTGTTTTCACAAAACATCCCCTCTTTTGGTCTTTTTGTATGTGTGTGTCTCCTTATAAGCACATTTGTCGTTGTATTTAGGTCTCATTTGGATAATCTAGCACAATCTCCTCATCTCAGGATTCTTAATTACATCTGTAAGAAACTCTTTTTCCAAAGGAAACATTCACAGGTTCTTGAGTTCAGGATGTGGACATGTCTTTTTTTGGGATTACCGTTGGGCCCATTACAGCATCTAAAGATAAACCTTCTTGTGAGAATCCCTGAGAAAGCCCTCCAGGTAGCATGAGGTCTGAGCAACACCCACATGGAGAATCTTTTCTGACTATTGCAACAGCTCTCGGAGTTTGAGTTTGAATAGCTAAGGCAACAGGGGTGTGTGGGGCAAGAAGCCAATAACACTAGGATTCCTTGAAGTAAATGACAGCCATGGTCACTGAATGTCCAGTTATACGTGTGGATATTTCTTTCCAAAGACTCAGGAAAAGCATGAGATAAAGAATAGGGAAATGTTATTTATTTTGTATCCTTTGCATGTAGAACTCTTTTCAGAGAGAAAGGAAGGAAAACTGTAGGCAAAAGAATTAGAAAAGGAGAACAATGATGTTTTCTCTATTTTTCGTGAACATTTGGTCCTGGTTTCAGTGACGAAAATTAGCAATTAAAACCATAAACGTAGTACATGTTTATGGTAAAACTTCCTATAAAACATAACGGTGTGTGGGCCCCCTTATGCCCTTCCTCAGTGCTCTTAGCTTTTAATTTGCTGTCACCAGAAGCTGCTCTTGACCTTGTCTGATGTAACCTCCCAGAAACATTTTGTACATACATAAGTAAGTATAATAAAAGTAGTGGTAACCCTTATTGTGCAGTTTATATGTATTAAGCACATTGCTAGATATTTTCAGAGATTAGTTTATTTACCTTTCACTACAAACCTGGTGTATCTGTAACATAGATTTCTACCAGTGAAATTATTGATACAAAGACATATTTTCATTAATATTAATTAAGAATATTAATATGCTATTAATAACAATATAGCTAGTACTATATAGTAATATAAATATTAATTATTAATATTAAAATATTTTAAATATTAATATATGTTGGCATGGAGTTCCTTTATGGCTCAGTCAGTTGAGCATCCAACTCTTGATTTCGGCTTAGGTCATGATCTCACAGTTCATAGCTATGAGCCCTATGTCAGGCTCTGCTCTGATGGGATGGGGCCTGCTTGGGATTCTGTCTCTCTGACCCTCCCAGCTTACCCTCTTTCTTTCTCTCTCAAAATAAATAAACTTAAAAAAAAAGATATTGGCAAATTTACTCCAAAAATTGTTCCATCATTTTATACACCTATAAACAGTGTGCCAGAAGATCTGTTAACTTCTCATTATCACTCACTATCAGTGGACATTCTGTACTTTTATTTTTTCATTACTGTCATGGATAAAATATAATATCTATTATTATTTTACTTTTCAGTTTTATGAGTGAGTTGAACAGTTTTTCATTTTTTATTTACCATTTGTTAGTTCACTGCCTATTAATGTTTTCCCATTAAAATTCTTTCCAAAATTGAATTGAGATGATAATCACTTTTTATTAATTTAGAACACCTTTGAGTTATATTTAGGAAATTAACTCTGTGTTATAACCAATTCTGAATAATTCTGTTTTTTTTTCTTTCACTTTGTAAGTTTTTAAAGTCAAAGGTAAATTTTTTAAAAAAATTATCGTGGACAAAACCACATAACATAAAATTTGTTGTCTTGACCGTTTTTAAGTGTACTATCAGTAGTGTTAAATATATTTACATTACTATGGAACATATCTCCTGAACTTTTTCATTTTCTAAAACTGAAACTCTATACCCATTAAACCATACCACCTTTTGCTTTCCAACCTCTGGTAGTGATCATTCTACTTTCTATGAATTTGATTATTTTAAATAGCTCATATATTTGGAATCATACAGTATTTGCCTTTTTTTTTTTAAACTGGCTTATCCCACTTAGTATAATGTCTTCAAAAGTCACTCATGATATAGCATGTGACAGGATTCCCTTCGTTTTTAAGTTGGAATAATTTTATATGCATATACCACATTTTATCTATTCAGTCATTGATGGGTATTTAGGTTACTTTCATCTATTGGCTGTTGTGAATAGTGCAGCTGTGAACATGGGTGTACAAGTGTCTCTTCAGGAGGCTGGTTTCAATTCTTTCAGATATATATATTCAGAGGTGGGATTGTTGGATCATATAGTATTTGTATTTTTAATTTGTTTGGAAGAATCCCCATATTATTTTCCATAGTGACTGTACTACTTTATAGTCCTACCAACAGTGCAGAAGGATTCCAACTTATTCTCATCAACGTCAATACTTATTTTCTTTTTTTTTGTAACTGCACTAATGAGTGTGGAATGATGTCTCATTATAGTTTTTATTGCATTTCTTCCATGATTAGTGATGTTGAGGATCTTTTACATGCTTGTTGAACCTATGTATATCATCTGTGAAGAAATGTCTATTCAAGTCATTTGCCCAATTTTAACTAGGTTGTTTAATTTTTTGTCTGCAAAATGTTTTCAATACACCAAGCATTAGAAAACTCTCCTCCATGTGCTGCCCTTAGGTTATGATTAAGGAGTATGACTCAATTTTAAAATTATTAATTTTTTTCATTTTTAATCCTAGTCCTTTTAAGATTTATCATTTCATATTTAACTTTTGACCATTTATCATTTATTTTGATATGAGGAATAAGGAAAGGTTCCATATTTTTGGCCAGCTTCCCCAACCCTAATTTACAGAATAATCACTCACTTGAGCAGGGGGGCACCTGGGTGGCTCAGTCGATTACCTGTCTGACTTCAACTCAGGTCATGATCTCACCGTTCAGGAGTTTGAGCCCCGCGTCACACTCTGTGCTGACAGCTCAGAGCCTGGAGACTGCTTCGGATTCTGTGTCTCCCTCTCTTTCTACCTCTCCCCTGCTCATGCTCTCTATCACTCTCAAAAATAAATAAACCTTTAAAAAAATAATCACTGATCACATACTAACTTTTAAGGTTTTCTTTTCAAATGCCACATTTGCCACACCTACTACAGTTATGATTATACTAAGTGTGATATTGCCTTGTTAGATTTTTTTTGGACTCTTTTAAATGGTAAACTTAAGCTATTAATATCACTTAAATATTTGGAAGATGGGCTTAAAATACTTCATAATTTCATTTTTGAGCCCTATTTCCTTTCAATATGAATATTAACTGTGTTTCCCAATAATGATCCTTTTTGGGGGAGTAAACAAAGAGAAACGTTTTCAATGATTTGGGAGACCAGTGAGAAAGAATGGCTTTTACAGAGTGATTGTTATTTCAAAATGTGAAATGATGATGCAGCTTCTACATAAGGAGAAGAGATCTCTATTTCAGAACATTTACCTAAATTTGGACTGAATTTAGTATCCCTGACAGCCCCACATCTGGGAGATATAAAATCCTTATGCCTATAGGAAACGATACTTATCGTCATCAAGGACAGATTGAAGATTTAGAGTTCTGGAGTTTGCTTGCTAAGGCCTGGCTTTACTATAAATTGGTTGCAGGATTGCATTAGGTCCACTAATTCTTCTGAGTATTAGTTTTCTAATTTTCTAAATGGGGATAAATAACATACATGAAACTTTGAAAAGATTCTTTGAACAACTAAACACGGCAATTTGTAGGATATGTACTTTGTACAGTATCACGTGCTAAAAACATGGTGGTAATAATTGTTACTAGTAACAACAATGATAATCATGGTGAAGGAAGATTCTTCTGGTGCAACACACAGTCTTCAGCAGTCCATGCCCAACACAGTATGCACTCCTGACCCAGCAGGGCTGGACTGTCTAATCCGTATGCTGTATAAAAAAAACCATTAAGGGTATGAATGCATTCTATGCATTAAAATCCAAAAGGTTATTAGTAAACTATTAAGCTTAGATGAAATTTTCCCTAGCCAGCTTTTTCTTCTTCTGGTCTCCTCTTCATACCTAGTTTTGAGTTACACTAGGTGCCTGGAATGCAAGAGGCAATTATGTAGAAATGAACAAACAGAGAGCAATTTCCTTTAACTCTAGAGACCTTCGTCATTGTTCCTCTTTTGCCACTAGCTAGCTGAGTGATCTCAGGCAAATTATTTAAATTCTCATTGGCTCAATTTCCTAATATGAAGGGAGATGGTATTAGATAGTTTCTCACTAAACTCCTTTCCAGTACAGAATACCGTGGTCCTCTATCTTTTCCTGAATAATTTCATAGGTTGCTGAAACAGCAATAGCAGCTTGGTTCTTAGCTACCAATTGCATATTTTCCTTAAATGTGAAATAAAAGGAAATCCCAAATTTAATTCCATTATTGCATTTACCTCTGTTTTCTTTTGGGTTTCTGTGGCTCATAGATTCCATAGCCTCATGTGAAATGTTCTTTCAAGGAACTAAGTGATGGTAAAAGGAAGGAAAACGTTTTACAACTAACTTCCACATAATTGTGCCACTCTTTACTGTTTCCATACAAGTTATAAGTAGGTCATGAGTTTAAAAGTTGATGAGAATTGCCTCATATTGTTGCCAAGTATACTGAAGACAATGTTTAGAAAATAATATCTCATCCTTTCCTCCACTGTTGTCCATTTTAGAATAAAAATACCAGTAGGAAAAATAAATGGGTGACTTATACCAGTAAATACGTGGGTATAGATTATTTGGTCATTACTATAGTTTAAATATGTGGGTACTTTATAAAACAAAGAACAAATTAGAGAAGATTATCTATTTGGAAGGTCCAGCCTGCTAATAATTTTCTTTCCTTAACAAAAAAAGATAGGCATCAGACATTAAGGTCCTTAATGATTTATGAATTAATTCATTATTAAGTTTCATAACACCAACAGTAGTGTAGTATTTCCTGCCTGTAGAAATAGTTCAGTGGGACGCTTGGGTGTCTCAATAGATTACATGTCCCGCTCTCCATCTTGGCTTAGGTCATGATCTCATGGTTTCTTGAGTTTGATTGAGCCCCACGTTGGGCTGTGTGCTGACACAGCATGGAGCCTGCCCGGGATTCTCTGTCTCCTCTCTCTATGCCCCTCCCCTGCTCATGTGGTCTCTCTCTCTCTCTCTCTCTGTCTCTCTCTCTCTCTCTCCTCTCAAAAAAGTAAACATTAAAAAAATTAGTAATAGCTCGGTTACAGCATTTCTCTAGAGGTCAACTAATGTTCTCAAGGGTGTATAAAGAAGCAATATTCATAATGTGGGTGCGTTGGGGCCAGAATGATTGGATTCAAACCTTTAATGAGACTTTTTTGCTTGATTAAATTAATATTTTTAAATAGTATAGCAAGACTCAAATTAAAATTAAAATATTTTTTAGTGATTTTGTATTTTCCTAAGGGTATTTCGTAAACTTTTGTAACATGATCTTACAACCCTACCCTTTATTCAACTGTTTTCTTAATATGAGATATTTACTTCTCTTCTTTCGTCCTAAAGTAAATATCTTTGAAGGTCAGTTATGAATTGTTTTTTAGAATAAGGGTGGATTCTCAGATGGTGATACAAAGAGTTAAAGATTTTAAGCAATATTGTGAACTGCTTTTCAGAAGCTGTTTTTAGTGTGCTAGTAGTGTATTCCACTACTGTATTCCTGCACTCTTCCAAGTATTGTATATTTTACAGCTAATAAAGATTCATCAAATAGCAGATTGAAGAGTAACATCTAACATGTTTCAACTGATTAGTATTGAGACTACCAATTTTTTAATCTGTGCATGGGTATTTTCAGTATCTTCTTTTGTGAATTGTACTGTAGTGTTATCTATTTGGACATTAACTGTTTCTTTCTATATCCTGTTTTGTGCAAAAAGATTTTTGTTAGTTTGTTATTTGCCATGTAATTATTTACACTGAATTTTGATGTGAAGAGATTTTTTGTGCTTTTACCTATTGCCATAGCAATTATTTTTCCTTCATACAGTTTTATCTACTACTTTCATTTTGTAGAAGAGCTTTCCTCAGTCTACAATTAGATTAGAATTTAGTTTTATTTTTTTCTAGTTTTTTTTTAAAGGGTATACTCTATTTTTAATCCCTCTGGAAATCATTAAAAGATACTTAGTTTAAAATTTATGTGAGGTAAATTTTATGTGAGGTAAAATTTATGTGAGGTACATGTGAGGTACCATTTTGATAAAGATTGAAAAGGAAAAAAGATAATGAGGAATCTCTATCCAATATTCATTTTATTATGCTACTATAAACAAAATCAGAAACTTCAAAACATATCTAAAGGTATTTTATAAATTATCAGAAACTGTACAAAAGGAGATAGTCATAACATTTTAACATACTTAGAAGCAAATTCTTCCAAATGTTCTCCTTCCCAAGAAGGCCATATTTTTTTTTTCTAAAGTTTTATTTTTATTTTGAGAGAGAAAGAGAGAGACTGGAAGAGTGAGCAAGCATGGCAGGGGAAGAGAGACCAGGAGAGAGAGAGAACCCCAAGCAGGCTCCACACTGTTATCACAGGCCAGACATGGGGCTCGAACTTATGAACTGCAAGATCACCAGGAGAGTGAAAACCATGAGTCAGATGCTTAAGCCACCTGGTCACCCCCCCCCCCCCAAGAAGCCCATTTTAAAAACATAAGCTTTATGTTGTGCCATTAAAGTCACTAGATTGGAAAAAACAGTAAATAAAAAAATATGTCATTGGATTGAATTCCAAGTTAGTGCTGTAATTAGTCAAATGTTTTCTTATAAATACAGAGTTAGTAAAAGCAGTTTCAAAGAGTAAAAGATGTTAATTTGTTTTCCAAATAATTTTTAATTGCTGTGAAAAAGTTCTACAACCTAATTTAATTGTATTTTTCATTCTATTACACATATATTATTTTTATTAACAGATATGTTTTTGGCTTACTAAAGTAATAATTTTATATTAAATGTTTGATGCCTACAAAAAAGTACAAAGAAGAACCAGTTCTGAAGTTTTTAAAAAACTATGTGACCTGAGCGAGCTGTCCTACCTCTCTTTCATTATCAACATCTGTATAATGAAAGAATTGACATACATAATTCCTCAGCACTCTAGTAATTCACAGTATTGTGAAAAACCATTTTATAAATAAAGATAATATTTATTAAATTTAATAAATTTTTACAGTATGACAAGGCATACTGTTGGTCTGGTTGATAAAATTCCAAATATTCAAATAGAGACTAAACATGAACCCAACTTTGTATAATTAAAAATAACATGTATAAGGGGCACCTGGGTGGCTCAGTCAGTTAAGCCTCTGACTTCAGCTCAGGTCATGATCGCACAGTTTGTGATTTTGAGCCCCACATCTTACAGCTCGGAGCCTGGGGCACTGCTTTGGATTCTGTGTTTCTCTCTCACTGTGCCTTTCTCAAAAATAAATAAACATAAACAAATAACATATATAAAATATCTTGCTGTTGACCCAGTGTTTAACTTATTATCTGGGTTCTGCCATTTTCATAATGAATACATGTAAATATATGCATATGTTAATGCATATATTGGAATGAATCCAATGACATGCGAGTGTCTATATGGAATGAACCCATATAGACAGATAGCTAAATATACGCATACACAAATATACTATATCGAATCAAATATTATCATTCTCTTGACTCCCAGTGTTGCAAAGGCAGAATCAGATAGAAAGAAAGAAATTTCAAAAGACATTTATTTTTTATAGAGAAAATACTCAGAGCCATGTTTTTCTAACAGTTCATATTATATGTTAAAGATTGACTAATGCTACTGCTTCTGTGGGTAGAATATTTAAAATTCAATCAGCAAGAGACACTGTTGTTGTTGTGACATAATTGCCTCAAATATTGACATATGTCAAACAAAATATGCATAGATTTTGAGACCAAGATTATTTAAATAAATGTCTCACCTTCATATAGATAAAATGAGCCATACATGAGTCATATACTGACATATTTGTTTAAGATATTTGTCACATACTGTGTTTTATTGTTAGTAAACATTTAGAGAGTAAAGGGAAATACAGTATGAGAATGCAAATTTTGAATTAAAAATAAAGGATTTTATTCCCCCATGAATAGAGAGAAAAAAGTTGTACGATATTGCTTGTTATAATTAAATGTATTAGTAAAATATGTAAAACACAATCACAGGAATAATTGGTATAATTATTAGTCTTCTGAAGTGGAAAAGAAAACAATTAGAAGACAGTGATAAATCCACCTTTGAAATGATTATTTTCCAAATGTTACACATTTGCTGGTGTAAATAACGATGCTGTGAACATCTCATTTACACAGATCTTTTAACTTCTTTGGAAGTGATTGCTTACTGTTTTGTCACATTGGTTTTTAAGATTTTTTTTTTCTTTTTCTTTTTCTTTCTTTCTTTTTTTTAATACTTTAGAGAGAAAGAGAGCACATATGTAAGCAAGGGGGAGGGGGCAAACAGAGAGAGAGAATCTTAAGCAGGGTCCATGCTCAGTGTGGAGCTGGATGTGGGGCTCAATCTCAGGAATCTGGGATCATGACCTGAGCTGAAATCAAGAGTCAGACACTCAACCGACAGAGTCACCGAGGAGCCCCTGATGACATTGCATTGCCTTTTTTTTTTTTTTTAACATTTATTTATTTTGGAGAGACAGAGGGAGGGACAGAGCATGAGCAGGAGAGGAGGTGAGAGAGGGAGACAGAACTTCAAACAGGCTCCAGGCTCTGCACTGTCAGCACTGAGCCTATCGTGGGGCTTGAACTCACAAACCAGGAGATCATGACCTGAGTCGAAGTCAGATACTTAACTGACTGACCCATCCAGGCGCCCATCACATTCCTTAAAGAATTTTATCAAGTTACAATGTCCCAACAATATTACATCATTTTAGGCATTATTGAATACTATAATTTTAGTAAAATATATGCCTCCTTAAATAGCATAAAATGCCATCCTAGTATTATTTTCAGCAAAGATCAGTAATTTTTCATTTGTTTGCCCTTTGTGATTCCATTTTCTCATATCCTTTTGGCATCTACCTAGTGTATCTTAATGATGATTTATTTCTTATACATTATACATTTGTTTTCACCCCACTAGGGGTGACTCTGTTCTATTCGAAACAGCTGTTTCCAGGTCTTTTGTTTTTTATTTTAATTTTGAAAATTTTATTGTAAAGCTTTATTTCCATGACTGATATTCTCCTTTATAGAATGTTTCCCTTCTATATTTAGAAAAAAGTAAATATATTCCATCTAAACTAAATATATACCATTGATTGGTAAACAATGCAATAAAGTAGCATATTGCCAATGACTTAAAAATACATACGAGAGTCCTCCTCAAATGTTACCCCTTAGAATTTATTTGACGGTATTATAAGACACTAGCTGAATAATTTAGAACCCAAACTCTGTAATGGAGATTGCCCGAATATGGTTAATATAAAACAAAATATTTCCTCCAATTACCTTCCCTGACCTTAGTAATCATTTCTTTACATTTATCTCAAATCCAATCTTCTAGTCTGTTTATGTGCCCAGTTTCATGTTTAAGATTTATGTTTCATAATTGCAACATCACTTGATAATGTGTAGATGGGATTCTGTCCTCAACTTCCTTTGGCATTCAAATAAGTAATATCTTTCATAAAACTTTTTAGGAGACGGGGATTGTTGAAAGGTATGCCCTTTAAACAAATAACCTATCAGAACCTTATAATTCTGAGGTTTTTCTGAGTAGAAAGAGCTCAAAACTTCAATATAAGATTTATGGAGTGTAAGGGATTTTGTGAGCGCAGTACTTAAGAAAGTATGCAATTTCTATTAAGGATTTTATTTATAAGCATGACTTTGGGGCACATCACGGGGCATGTTGTCACTGGGAATTATAAAGTCAGCTTGGAACATAATCGTAGACATTGCAGCCTAGAATTCCTCAAGTTCTGAATATGGTTGGACTACATCAGGTTACTCTCAGGGCCAGCTGCCGACAGTTTTCTTCATCTCTTCCTCACATTATTTCCAAAGTCTCCTTTCCTTTTTCTTCCCCACTGTCGCCCTGTGTTTTTTGAGCTGTGGCTTTTCTTTTTTTTTTTTTTTTAACTTTTTTTAAATTTTATTTTATTTTTGAGAGACATAGAAACAGAGTGTGAGCAAGGGAAGGGCAGAGAGAGAGGGAGACACAGAATCTGAAGCAGGCTCCAGGCTCTGATGAGCCATCAGCACAGAGCGGGGAGCGGGGCTCGAATTCACAGACTGTGAGATCATGACCTGAGCTGAAGTCAGCCGCTTAACCGCTTAACCGACTGAGCCACCCAGGCGCCCCTGTGACTTTTCTTTAAGAAAGGAAGAAGAGGGTCTGGGAATGGGGGGAGAGAGAGAGAGAGAGACAGAGAGACAGAGTGAGGGAGGGAGGAAGAGACGGAGTCTATGGTATACCCTATGGAAATAATAAGTGGAATTATCTCATTAATTTTTAATTTCTTCTTGAAAATTTTCTTACCTCTACATAGAAAATAGATGATTTAAAAAATGGGCTTTACTTTGCGAGGTATGTGATCATTTGTGTATTTCCATGTTTCAGCACTACATGGGAACCACAGTACATGAACTCAAAATATCTTACTTCCCTTCGTGAGCCTGTCTCAGTGATGCAGCATGTGTAATCCTGTTAACTTGAAGGAACTTAATTCTTTTATAAATTCTTAGAGCAAATAGATATAACAAGATAGAATAGTAGAACGATTTACAAGTTGTATGTAATTTTCTGTACATATTTGAAAAGCCTGAAGTCAGATATAGTGTAGAATCTATCACATTGAATCTGTTACTGTGAATACTGTGTATTCTATTTTATCCTACTCATTCTTTTCTTAAACCATGAACCATAGTTTAAACATAGTTTTGCAAAAAGAAAAGAGCATGTTTTAAATAAAACCAGAAACTAAGGAGGAATATATATATATATATATACATATATATATATATATATATTCCTAGAATTGTTTTCAATCAGACTATGAAAGGTAGTAGAGGTTCATATTATCTTTTCACTAAGTAAAAGTTTACAATTCCTTAGACTATAGTTATCAAAATTCATAAAAATTCTCTCCTTAGATGAATACAGATTTAATCCTTAACCCTTTGGCTCAAAACTCAGGTTGACTTCTTCTGTAACAGTCAGGAATAGATTGCCAATAGTGAACTCATTAAAAATCATGATTTCAGTGTTTGAAAATTGTTAAAATTGGTACTTTGTATATTATGACCTTAACATTCACTCATAACTGCCAAATGATTAAGAACTTAAAAGACCATGAAGAAGCAGGGAAGAAAGAGGAAAGAAAATATGGTGGTGATGGGGACTTTCCACCCACAAAGACAAAATTGATGGTTAAGGGTAAGTAATCTGACACTTCAATTTTTGGACCATTGATAAAAGAGTAATATAATAATCACACGCTTAGAAGATTAGAAAGGTTTCAGCTTTGTTTCAACATAGCAGATAATATCCTAAACCATGCAATCATAAAGAGAAGCAGAAGTAAATCTAATACAAAAAATTTCCAGTCTTCCTTCCCTCTTCATAGAATGTATTTCATGTATGTCTTTACTGGGGTGGGGAGGCAATGATACTGATGACAGTCCATCTCACCAATTTATTCTTGCCACCTACCTGATAACTGTCTTCTTATCTTTCTCCTCCTTTTTCTTTTAAATGTTCATTTATTTTTGAGAGAGAGAGAGAGAGAGAATGAGTGAGCGAGCACGAGCGGGGGAGGGGCAGAGAGAGAGAGAGGGCGACAGAGGAGCTGAGGCTGGCTCTGCGCTGACAATAGTGAGCCTGGGGTTCTGGTCCAACTCAGGAGCCATGATATCATCACCTGAGCTGAAGTCAGACTCTTAGCCCACTGAGCCACCCAGGCACCCAGGTTTTGCTGTCATCTTAAAACAACCTAAACTCCTTAATGAGTTCTTTAAAATCCTTGTTCCATTTTGCCTATCCAGGTTTTTTTCTCATTTTTACGTATTTTCTAACTCAATGGTATTACATTTTGAATTTTTTTGGATTTTGCTCTTCCATATGTTTGATATCACCAGCTATCAAAATCCATCCCTTAAGACGTGACTGAAATATAACCTCATTTTACTTACCATCTAATGTGTGGTTGACCTTTCCATTCTGTAAAGAACTATTATTTCCTCCCTAAGGAGCTTACCACTTGAAAATAAGGACAGTGCCTCATTCATCTTGAAATCTCCTTTGTGCAGGTTCTAACTTCCTCACATAGAATGTTACTCATCACATTTAGAAATGGAATAAATCACTAAGTGGATACCATCACTGGGTCCATGGAATTGACTTACTTGAGTCAAAACTGTATAAAAAGGCACTTAATAAATATTAAATGTTGCCAATTCTCAATTATTCATGGATATATTATTCAGATTATAGCTGTGATATGGTTTTAAAGGTCATATTTACATAATGAATGATCGCGTTTCATGAAGCCTTTTGTCGACTTTAATAAACGGGCTCTTAGTTTGTGCCCATCTGACAGAGATTAGAAGTGAAGTCTCTGTAAACCAATTTTATTGTAATTACTACCAGTTCTCTCTTTGCCATCTTAGTCATAAGGCAGGGTTTTGCTCTTAGCTTGCTTTGCCTAAATCTGAAAGCCGATGCTGATCGCAAACCAGCATTTAAAGGGGGGCATGGAACAAAGCTAATTGGGAGATTAGAATCCAAAAGGTCAGGAGGTTTCCATTCCTCCTTCCATCAGATCTTCATAGTGGAGTTTTGTTACTTTGTGAATTAAGTTGTTCCATTAATGCAGAAAACTTCCTAATGAAAACAAAGCCCTTTTGGTAGAGAGGAAATTCTGCCTGTTTTCTCTCTTTCTCCTTCCCCTCCCCCCACTCTTTTAGTCCTGTCTTTCCAGTCCCTCTTCCCTAATGACATTTTAAAATCACTGCGCAATTTAACAGTCAACAAAATCATAAAAATATAACTTTCACTAAGGATATTAACTTAGATTAAAATACAGGATTTCAGAGAAGGATAGGTTAGTTGATGCACTTATTTTTAAAGCCTTGGTTAAGATCACATATAGAACAAAGACATTGAATTTTATTGAAATTCATGCTGTTCATTGGGTTACCAGAGAATTACAGGGAATACAGAGATATAATTTAATAATATATCATTATTATTTTAAAATTAATAAGACGAAAATATAAAAGAATTAGCTTATCCTCTAGGACCTGTAGTGATGTTTGCCTAGCATTCATCTAACTGGATAGATTTTGGCAATTGTCAGCAATTTTTTTTTAGTCTGTCAGCATTTGCAGTGGCAGTGGCAAGGACTGGGATTTACTTAATACATTCATGCTCGATAAAACCTTTTGTGCACATTAGCGTGACAGCCAGTGTGCATAAAATACAATAGGAACAGCATTCAATTATGATGTATTTTTTACCAAAAGAATAGTCTGAAATGAATCAAGAACTAAATTAGATGACTTACAAATATTTCTGCTTTTTTGCAATTTCTATGATAGGTAATTTGTGTATATTTACTTTCAAAATACCTTATAGGCAAAGAAATGAATGCAGGGAACATTAACTGCAATACAAGCTAAGTTAATGTGTCTTAATGTAATAATAGGAGGAAGAAGACAGTTACTGGAATCATTATAGTCTGGCATCATCTCCTTTAGAATGCTTATCTTTTATGGCAGGCATGCTAAAAAGTCTTTATGCAAAAAGATTAGTCTTTTTTTCTTTTATCAGTTAAGAATGCATTAGCTGTGAGTAACCTAAAACAAACAACTGTTTAACCATCTAACAATGTATTTGTCTTATGTAGAAGGATGCCTGGAGGTAGCAGTTTAAGGCTACCAAGGTGATCCTATGATGCAATCAGTGGCATAGTTTCCTTTTATTCTTTCTTCTCTGCCATCCTTAGCATACTGTCCTGTCCTCTGACTGTCACGTCATGATCACATGTGGTGTGACTGCTCCTGGATCCTCTTTCCAGGTATGGTGGAGAAAGGAAATAGGGAAGTGGGAGAAGGGGTAGTATATTAGGGAAGCCAGGACTTCTAGGAACCCTCATCTTTCATCTCCATGATAGGAATAATGCCACATGCTTCCCCTAGATTTAAGAAAGGCTGGGGAGGGGCAACGGGGTGGCTCAATCTGTTAAGCGGCCGACTTCAGCTCAGGTCATGATCTCAGGGTCTGTGAGTTCTAGCCCCGCATCGGGCTCTGTGCTGACACCTCAGAGCCTGGAGCCTGCTTCAGATTCTGTATCTCCCTCTCTCTCTGCCCTTCCCTTGCTCACGCTCTGTCCCTGTGTCTCTCAAAAAGAAAAAAATAAAAAACAAAAAGAAAGGCTGGGGAGCTTGTCTTTTTAATTGGGCATGATTTTGGGTGAACAACAGTGGGCTTTCTGAGTGAGAGGGAAGAGGAGAATGAACATTGACTATGCAATCAGCAATATCTGTCATAGTCTGGGAGTCCAGACAGAGCTAAATTTGATGAGATTGGAAAAACAATTAGCTGATGAGATGTGAAAGCCAATATAAGAGAATATGCAACCTATTAGGAAAAATAGATGTTCTTACGTAGTGTCCAAGAATGATGAGGAAGAAAATAAATTAAGGATTTTTAAAGAGAAAATCAGATGCTGTGAACCTATACACATTATGTTAGGAATCTAATACCAAAAAAGAGCTAAAATCAGATTAATAGAGAGTTGTTTATTTTTCTGCACTATCAAGACCTCCTTTGTTTCATAGACAAATGGTCTAGCGTAATTTATGCAAAGCCTATGGGGACATGACTGAAATAATGGAACTGGAGCCTCTCTGATCTTTAATTCAGAGTGATCCTGCTTTATCAAGCAGTGCAGAAATCAAACCAAAGGCAGCAGAAAATACCAAATGGACAGATTGGTGGCTATTTATAGTTGACACAAAAATGAAATGGGAGAATGAGGTAACTCTGATTAATGACAGTCCCTAATTCCCCTTTGGACTGAACTAGCTTGATAAATGAATCTCATTGTGGGAGCTAGTTTACATGATAAATGTTTCAAATCTCCACTATCCAATGTATGGGAAAGTAGAGCCTGAAAATAAAAGTTTGTAATCAAAATAACCTCATTTTTAAACCATGAAAATTAAAGCATTTATCTCAACCAATAGTTAATATTACTAGAAGAAATAACTGTGTTCTGATTTTTTTTAATTGTCCTGATTTGGAGAAAGAATCAGCTTTTGTGTACTACCAAAATATTCTCTCTCTTTAGCTGAGTTTTTTCCCAGTTCACTGTCTATAAACCACTGTCCATAGTAGAACTTCACCCCTTTCCTTACTTCCTCTGTTTCTTTTCTCAGTGTTAGAAATTGTGGCTTCTCTCCTCCCCACTCTAGCTTACTCATTCCTAGAGTATCCTGACTGGGAATGAATTTCATTACCTGGTCTGTAATACTACTTGGGTTGGGAAGTATTCTACAAGAGCAAGGTTCACTCTGAGTATTGACCAGTCTAGAATATGCCTGTCCCCGAGTCTGTGAAGTGCCTCTTACATGCCAGTGCTGTCCTAAGCACCAGGAATATGAAGATGAAGAATTTCTGGTCCCCACTGGCTACTGGCACATAATCAGGCTTTTATTCAGGGTCATTACTTGCACTTGTGTAAAAAGATGACATTCTGAAGATATCTGATGTTTGAGTTGGTCTCATGGGGCATAATGAATTAGTCTCATGTCAATGTCTTTATGCCCAGAGATGTTAAGTTGGGTGTTTATGTTAATTTGTGGAGGGCAAAAAAGCCAATGTTTTACATCTTTCACCTAGAAAAGTGAAATATCTTTTGTCATTAACTTTGCTTATGTTTGTACTTACAAGATAGCTATCCCTCTTTTCTCCATTGAGAGTCCAACTGTTATTCCTCACCATATCTGAAAGGGTATGTAGTTATTGGCCATTACCAGAGATATTACTTATGCCAGGCCATGACTTCTGGAATCCAGAAAAGTCTTGAAAATCAGCCTTTTATTATTCCACTGGGCAACTTTTCGTTCCATCGAGGATCTCCTTTTTATTTTCTATCCCTAGCCCATGCCCAACCTCATTCTTCTTAAGAGTAGAATAGATCTAAGACATAGAGTTTATATTATTGTAAACTAGTAAGTTATATTTAATGCATGATTTCCAATATTGATCTTAGGGGCATAATTGTAGACAACCATAGGGTAAAAGAACACAGAGGAGTCTGGATACAAACCCATCACATGACCATACCTAACTTCAAGGGAGGCTGGGAAATGAAATCTAACCATGTGCCCAAGAAGAAAAGGATTTTCGATGAGCATTCAGCAGTGTAATCCCTTTTACAGTGACTAACTACCCAAAAATCACATCGGAAGTTATTGTACTAGAACCTGACCTGACAAAGCTATATTTTCATCTAAACTATATATTTCTTAGAATAAGCCTCCCAGAACTGTAAGTACTTATCAAGTAGACCTGGAAAATGATGCTATTTTAAAATCTGCCTTCTCCAAAGCTGAAATTTTAGTTCCAAAGCAGACGTAATAGAATGCAATAATTATACTAATGTAACATTAGGAGATACATACACATATTTTTCAGATATTACAGTTCATATTTTTTTCTAAAAATGTATATCACAGGAAGTAATGACCTCATGAGATATGCTGAAGATCTAAAAAGGGCCTTTTTTAGGCACAATGATTTGTAAATGATTTTGTAAGATCTGTTCCAAGTATCCTTATGATATTATTTTTCAAATTCCTTAGCTGGTTTCTAGGTTTATAAAAAGCATCATATTGTTATTGTATTGGAAACTAATGGATATTTACCTCCCGATAACTCATTTATTTACTTTAGGCACTTATTTTTCTTTGTAATGTTGAGTTGTAGCATAGCCTACCTGCAGAAAATTATATGTATCTTAAGAATACGGAAACATGAACGGCCATGTTAATGTAACCAGGTCTCAGATCAAGAAATAGAACCTTTTAAGTCCCCGCCCCTCATTCCCAGCCTTTCTTCTCTTGTCCAGTTACTACTCCCTCCCTTCAAGGTTGGTCACTATCCTTACTTCCCATAGCATGGAATCGTTTGGCCTCTATTTGTACTTTTTATAGATGGAATCATGCAATATTTACTTTGTTTAATAACTGCCTCTTTTTGTTCAACATTAGTTTGTACAATCATTCATATTCTATTTTGGGAATAGACTACAATTTATTTATTCTACTGTTGATGAACATTTGGGTAGTTTATAGGTTTATGGCTGTTACAAATACTGCTGCTATAAATATTCTAGTCCATGCCCTTTGGATAAAATATATACACATTTCTGTTTCAGTTGCTAGTTTGCATGGTATGAATAATTCAGTTTCGATAAATATGCCAGATTTCCATAGAAGTTGTATCAATACACTTGGGTTTCATATTTAATTTAAAAATTTGAGGCCAAAATTTTGTATAAAAAATGCAACTCAACTCATGTTTCTCCTTTCAGACATGTAACTATTTTTCTCAATGAGAATCTTTTCCCAAGGGCATTGTAGACATTCTCCAAATAGGATGTGATGAGAACAACTAATTAATGATAGTAATGCAGTTTCGGCTTTCTAAGTATTCTATTTCAAGGGTAGACTTGAAATAAAAATAATTTTTTTGTCAGTGATTTTGCTGTATTCGCTTTGTGCTATATTGCAATAACCTCAAATAATGATTTGGCTTGTGCTATTTTTTCTTCAATTCTATCAGCATTATGATAATGATCTAGAAATGCATTAATTAACATTTGATGCCATTTCTCCTTCCCAGATCTTCCATTATGTTTTTCTCTTTTCTGCAGATTTATTATTTTTTCTAAGATCTTTGCAAGATGCTAAATTATTAATAGAATAATGACTTCTTTATCCTGAAGAATGGCTCCTTTGTACTTTTACTTTTAAAATTTCATCTGTGCAGTGGGGTAGATATATAAAATTTTAAATATTCAACTATTCTTCATTTCACTCTGATTATATAGCTAGAATTATATAGAAAAACAAAATGTTCAGATATTACACATCTCTCTAAAGAATGTGGGATAAATAAAGATGGACTGATAAATAATTAAAATATACTTAGAGGGGAAAAATACAAATCATTATATTATTGATTCTACTAGTAAACATATGTGGTATAGACCAGTGATTTCTGGCTTCAAGTTTATAAGTATAGATTTTAAAAATGTGGTGGTTTACATTAGGGTGCCTACTTCTGGTTTGCCAAGTGAGGTCATTTTTTTTAAAAGATCCTGCACTATACTCTTACCATTTCATAAAATCATGTATACTTAAAATATTTTTTTTTATTTTAGATTTTTTAATTTTTTAAGTAATCTCTACACCCATCATGGGGCTTAAACTCACAACCCCGAGATCAAGAGTCACATGCTCCACTGAATGAACCAGTCAGATGCCCCACAGATATTTTAATTTTTAAAAAGTGGTAAAAATCTGGTAAAAGTAAAATATAATTATTTAAACTGAGTAAATTTAGCTTAATGACAAATTCCTGCAACTATTTCCATTCTATTTCTATTATTCTCTTTTCTATATGGACTGATGGAAGCTTTCTCAAGAAGAAGCTTTGATGTCTAGAAACTACTAGATTGATGCTATATTAAAGGCTTTAAATTAAAGCACCCTTTTCCAGCTTTAAAGTTTTAGAAAGCTAAATGTAATTGACCATGACAGCATGGATTGTAAAGGTCTCTTGGTAAAAATTACTCTGTGTAGGAAGGTCTGTGCATCAGGCCATGGTTTTTACGGGATTAACCTGTCTCTCTTGCTCTTTCATTTAAAGAGAACATGTCAACAGTTTCTTCATAAATGTAAGGTAATAAAATATATCATTTGTGAAACTGATGCAAACGTCTTTGGGTTTTATTATGTTGTTACTCAGAATTAGTGGCTCTTCCAAGGATCCCATCCTGACTTCTCTTCATTTTTGTTTGTTTGTTTATGTTCTAAGCAGTAATTTGAAATAAGTTCTCAGACTTAAATAGACCCAGGAATCTTTGTTTCCAAGGAAGAAATAATTGTAATTCTTTCATTACAGTCTTTTTTTCCCCCTTCAGGAATGTAATCAAACATCAGCTGTAAACATTATTTAATGTAAGTGAATTAAACCAGCCCATACATTTTATTTTCTCTGAGACATATTGCTGGAAAAGTCGATTTTTAATTTTAAGAAATCAACATATGCTGAGCCAACTGTCTGTTTTCATTTAAATTGATAGGAGCCGAAGCTTGTAAATTATGTTTCATTTTCACATCTAACATTGTTAGTATATTTAACCTGAAGATGGATGCCTTAGATGTCTCCTAAATAAGTCTAAGTCAAAAGGTGAGGGGGAGAATTATTTGATTAAGCTAGATAAAGTCAGTAAACAAAATTTCAGGAAAGCCCAGTTCTTAGGTATTAGAACTGCTTTTAATATTACATTAGTTATAATCTTGAAGTCTCTGTCATGGCATTTATCACCTTTTATTTGCCTTATGCATGGTCTTTCTCTTTCATTGGGTGGTTGGTTTTAGAAAGATAAGAATTGGTCTTGTTAATCTTTATTTGCCAGTTTTAGCTCATTTCCCGGCACAAAGCAGTCACTCAACAAGTCTGTTGGATTAATTGGTGAATGAATTGGAATTATATGGTGATATAAATGACCTCCTGTGTTCAAACTATATTTTAAACCTCTGTATACAGTATGTATGTATGTTTGTGAGTAAAGGGAATTGTATCTTCGTATTGTTGAAAAGTTACATTGTTTCTCATGCAGATTTAATTTCTTTAAGGTTCCATTGACACTGAATTTATGACCAAAATTATGCTATTTTGGTGTGTACATACTTTATGTGACTATGACAATATAGTTCTAAGATACACATCATACAGAAATCAGATAGGGGGTGTCTAGGTGTCTCATTCGGTTGAATTTTTGACTCTTGCTTTTGGCTCAGGTCATGATCCCAGGGTTGTAGGGTCCAGATCCAGATCCACACTGAGTGTGCAGCCTGGTTAAGATTCTCTCTCTCTCCCTCTGCCCCTCGTCCCCTCTCGTGCACTTTCTTTCTCAAAAAAAAAAAAAAAAGAAAGAAAGAAAGAAAGAAAGAAAAATTTGATAAGTGTATTTTACATCATTAATTTGTTCACATGTCATCTAATGCCTAAAACTAATTTTATTTATTTATTTTGTAAAGTTATTGTTTTTATTCATTTAGAGAGAGAAAGAGAGAGAGAGTGCTTGTACACAACTGGAGGAGGGGCAGAGAGAGAAAGGGAGAGAGAAAATCCCAAGCAGGCTCCACTCTGTCAGCCCAGAACTGGACTCAGGGCTCAAACTCATGAACCCTGAGATCATGACTTGAGCTGAAACTGAGCCACCCAGGCAGCCCTGACTGAAACTCATTTTAAAAATTAAATCATTGAAAGTGTACTACTTTCCCACAAAGCATTTAATAATTTGATAGCATTTAACTTAGAAAATATTTATTGAGAAAACACTAATTTTAGAGAAAATATATGTGTAAGAGGAAAGTTATGAATGGGGAAAAAAGAAATGGGAGGTACAGGGCTAGGTGCTTGTTAATGAATTATTTCATTTAATCCATGTAACACCCCTTAGGATGGTTTTCTCATCCATTTTATGGGGAAACGGAGATTCAGAGAAGTTTACTAACTTGGCCAGGGTCACGTAAGAGGTTGGGAATGGACTTAAATAAAAGTCTTTCTGTTTCCAAATACAGCAGTGTTTCAGGGACTTGATCTGTTATTTATGTGAAAAAACAACTACCCTTGATGTTTATGGAAACTATTTATTTAAATAAAGCCCTCGGGATTTCTAATTGTTTCCTAAGTCTGAAAGATTCCAATGAAAAGCAAAGCAGTCTAACTGCTAATAATTTAAATTAAACACCTAAGATTCGAACGCTGATTTCTTTTTCAAATAGCGTTGCAAAGTGGACTTACTGTTAATTTTTACCGAGGATCAGGGCTGTAACTCAGTTTTATATGCAGCATATTCCACCGATCACTATCGACATATTTGCAACTAAGTACGAGAGCTTCACCTCTTTCTCCCAAGTGACTGGTCTCCTTTTTTGGGCAATGAATGTAACTCCTCCAGAAAGTCTTCTTACTGTTTGCTCTTGCTTCTTAACATTTCAAGAATTTTTGCTGTTTTTAAAAAACATCTAACCAACCCTCATGGAACATCTACAAATGTGAGACGTGGGGGATGGTGCCTAGGAGAATAAGAAGACGCACCACAATATGGGCCAGCCTTTCCAGTCCAGTAGTGAATGAAATTCAGGGAAAGAAGAGATTGTTACAGGGTGTGGAGAATGCAACAACTAAAGGCTATGTCAGATGTGACAGCAGCACCCAAGGGCAGACCAAGCAGCCCTGCCTGAGGAGGTGATAAGTGCGTGGCAATTCATTCCCCCATGAAACCAAGAGAAAGGAAATCCTAAGCTAATGTATGCGAAGGTGATAATGAGGAATGGGGGACTGTGGGGATCTTGGAGAGGGAGCCTGAGGTGTGACAAAAGTAGTAAGAAGCAGAACCAGAGTTTGCTGAAAGTCTGTTTGACTCAGATTTTTAAATTCTACTTCATAAGAGGTATTTTATTATAATTTCATTATATGTTTTAATTTTTATTACACTTAAGCAAACACGAAAACAAAACCTTAAGTCAACTGAAGTTCCAGGAATATTGGACATGTTTGTGCAGTTATTTCCAGCAAACCTTGGCATTCAGACAAAACGCTCCCCAAAGTGGAAAGTGCTATGATGTACCTGGAACCACGCTGTGTCACCAACCGATGGCGGCGCTCTCAAATCCACTGCAAGGGAAACAGGGTTAGAGAACAGAGGGCATCTACCCACAAGCCAATGAGCACACTTACTGGCATCGTGATTTCTTAATTTATATTTTAATTTTGCACAACTAAACACAAATAAACAAAAAGATGTACTTTTTAACCAAGACCTGTTCTGATCCAGTCTTGTTGATAACATCCTTCCTTGCTCCATCAGAATAATTTGAAATCTTGATGAAGTGATCATGAGGTTTTACATTCTTTAGATTAACGTTTTATTTATTTATTTATTTATTTTTGAGAGACATAGAGACAGAGTATGAGCAGGGGAAGGGCAGAGAGAGAGGGAGATACAGAATCCGAAGCAGCTCCAGGCTCTGAGCCATCAGCACAGAGCCCGATGCGGGGGCTCAAACTCACAGACCGTGAGATCATGACCTGAGCCTAAGTCGGCCGCTTAACCAACTGAGCCACCCAGGCGCCCCTACCTTCTTTAGATTAGCTTGCAGCGTCTCAATGATCCCTGAAGAAAATCACTGATGTTTTGACTTTTCTGTATGTAGACACTTCCATACTAGGAGGATAATGACCCAATGATTATCTCCATCCCTTGATTTTTCCTTTTTCCAAGCAAGGAATGAAAGAAGTTTGAAAAGCCTAGCTAGGTTGGCTCCGCTTAAAAAGCCCATGAGTTTCCGGGGCTTTTTAAGCGGAAGGAGAAAGGGGAAGGAGAAAAACAAAAAACAAAAATAAAAAAAGCTTGACAGAATATTCTATGACCTGAATTGTAGCTTCTCTTTCCTTTCTCTGTATAAAGTTATTTAATGTACCCAAATGCAAAGAGAAAAGCTAATCAGTGGCTCTGCTTTTCCTGAAAGCATTTTTCCAAACCCAGTCATGTCAACTGCATGCAGTATTTTTATTTTAATTTTTTAAAGTTTTCATGAATTTATTTTGAGAGGGCATGTGTGAGTGGGGGAGAGACAGAGAGAGAGGAAGAGAATCTCAAGCAGACTCCACACTTTTAGCACAGAGTCCAATGTGAGACCATATCTCACCAACCCTTAATAACCTGAGACAAAAGCAAGAGCAGGAAACTTAACCAGCTCTACTGAGCCACCTACGTGACCCTTTGCCGTATTGTTTTGATTGAACATGTATTTAGGTGGGTCTCAGAATGCATCTCTAAAAAGAGTATTCAATTATTTATTTATTTATTTATTTATTTATTTATTTATTTATTTATTTATTTATTGCTATGTGGGGCACCTGGGTGGCTCATTCAGTTGGAGACTCTTGATTT
The DNA here is from genome assembly GCA_030068075.1 of Paguma larvata. Classification (NCBI taxonomy): domain Eukaryota; kingdom Metazoa; phylum Chordata; class Mammalia; order Carnivora; family Viverridae; genus Paguma; species Paguma larvata. The sequence continues at coordinate 106,522,577 of CM057826.1, forward strand.
CAGCTCAGGTCATGATCTCACAAGTTCATGAGTTAGAGCCCAGCATCAGGCTCTGTGCTGACAGCCTGGAGTCTCCTTGAGATTCTCTCTCTCCCCTCTCTCTCTCTCTCTCCCCTCTCTCTCTCTCCCCCCTCTCTCCCTCTCTCTCAAAATAAATAAATAAATATTTAAAAATATATATTTTTGCTATAAAAGCCCATAGGGATATTTGGATTACAAGGTACCTTCTGTGCTTTAAACATGTGTTTTGCCCACATAGACTCTTGCCATTCCTGCAAAGGACAATGCATTTATATCCGTTTTTCTCATGCTTATTTATACATGAACGATGAGTTTTATACATCCCAACTTCTGTTTTTCCTTTTTATGTGATTCCCATATTCGTATTTACCCAAAGTAATAAAAAAGAAATCCCTTGAGAATATAACAATGGGCCATATTTATTGAGTATAAATACAGTATTTACTCTGTACTGGGCTCTGTGTAAAATACTTTGTATGCAGTATCTCATTTAGTCTTTGCAACATCCTGTGAGGGATTTGCTCTTTTTCTTGCAAGAGTAAGAAAACATGTTTAACTATTTAAGTTAATTTGCACACATTCACACAACTGGTCGTGAGAAAACCAGAGGACCCAGGGGATTTAAGCACATGTTTCATTCATTTCACAGCTTAAATTCTGTAATTTAACTGCCCTAGGAAACTCCTTGTATGCTTGTATTTTTGAAGTTCCCTCTCTACCGTCCAAGGACATTAAAGGTATATGTAGCTGCTCTGTCCTGTCCTCCTGTTCATCTAGACCTTGGGGATGGAAAGTTGCTTTGGCTTTGTCCTCAGTGCCCTTCATATTAAACACAATGTTAAGTCGTATCTTGATCAGCTTTGAAAGCATTTTATAAAGATTGTTACTTTTTTAAAGGAGTCTAAACTGTGACTGTGTAGCAGTGCAGCAATTTTGAAAAAAAAAAAAAAAAAAAGCAAGACTCACTTTCATTTCTGGAACTTCCAGAGGTGTAAAGTAACAGTAGAAGGCTAAGCACGTCTATTTCACGTGTACATATTGAGTTGCTGCTGTGTACTTTCAAGAGCAAGAGCTTTGAGTACACATGAGAGTATGAGTTCAGTGGGCCCCAATGAGGCTTGCTTAATATATCCTGGGACAGATTATTCTCTTCTCCTTAGGTTTCTGGAAGATAGCGTCCAGCACCCAAAACAATATTTAGAGGAGCAAGAAGTTCAGAATAAATAGAACTGTCATGGAACCATGGATAGGGATAGAATTAAGAAAACAGCAAGAACTAGAAAAAAAAACTGGATACAAAGGACAATTTTTGTAATTATGAATATTTTTAAAGGCTCTAGAATATATAAAATCACTTTCAAAACGATTAGGCTTTTAGTTGCAAGGTGCTTTGCCTTTTTTCAACTTAAATTATTCTTTTAAATTAAGGTTATTCGTCTCCCAAGATGGATATAATTTAACTAAATCTTATATTAGAGACTTAGGCATTATTCACTCAATGCTGTGATCAAAATCATCTTATTTATCTCAAAAGAAGAGAAATGAAGGCCATTTTCTAGCATTGTCCTAGAGTCACGTTTTCTTGCCTTATTAGCATTTTGCTTCAAGGAATAGATGAAACAGAAATGCTTGTGATTGAGTGAAGATTGATTATAGGGCACGGAGTATTAGAACTTACTTTATTTTCCTGAATAGTATCTTCAGCTGTTTTGTTATCCAAAAGGGAGTCTCTAGGGAAAAAAGATCGTGACACATTTAATAATGTTCAAGATCCACACCTCTTCCCTAGACTGCCGAAGGGCTGGGCTCATCATGGGTTTTGAGGCTATGATATATTATTGTTGCTTTTGCTGCTGCACCCATGAATGCCCCTCTCTTCATGTGTGACTTGGCGCTGGGAGTGTGAAGGCATATGGGAGGCTTTGACTCCAGAGTCTGTGTAGGGGTCAATGATGCATAGCTGGCACGTGCAGATTTGAGCCTGGGAATTGTCACAGTATTTCTGACTGCCTTAGAGAGCACAGTAGTATCTTTTCTGGGTCATTCTTACTAACAATTTAAAAAATAACGGCTGACTATAATTTCATCATAGCTTTATTTTATGTAGCATGTGTTTAACAGCATTTTTAGTGGGGCATAGTAGGGAGAAGCAGTATAGCTTGTTAACAAAAGGCATGGGATTTGAAGTCAATCTACCTTGGAAAATTACTAAGCCTCAGTTTTCTCTTCTGTAAAATGGAGATCATAATTGTATCTATCTCATAAGATTGTCGAGTGAATTAAATGAATTAACACATATGAAGTGTGTGTCCCTCACATAATAAACACTCCTTAATTGCTTGCTTTTATTATTATATTCCTAATTCCTGTGTCTAGGAAACAGGATTAGATACTGAGAACCATACCATACCATAGAACCAACTAATTTATAGATATTCATTGTGTGTCTGGGTGCCTTTGCCTTCATTAGGTATCGTGAGGAATACAGCAAGATGAACTACTTAAACTCATTTGAGGTGGCAATCGAGTAAAAGGAATAACACATATAAAATAAATAATTGTATAATTCGAACTCCAAATGAATGGATAAAGAAAGAAGAGGTTGCTGTGAGCTGTAATAATCAAATAAGATTCACTGTGTATTAGACTCGAACTGAACCAAGAAGGTTTAGACATTTAGTTTAAAACTTTGAAAGTGATGCCACCCTGTATAAGACCTTTCTATGCTCCTTGCTTTTCCAGCAATTCCTCTAAGATCAAAACTGCTGATTTCTCAGTTCTTTTCCATCCTATTAAATCAGACTCTTTAATACAACGTTATAGTGCTTAGGAATCTGCATTTATGTGGAGCCTAAGGAATTTTTATGAAGCAATGAAAATTCTATCTCAGAGAAGTGCAAACTTATTAAGGGTTTTATTTTGTCTCTATGTAATTCATTTTCAACCAATCTTGTCCTTGAACTTTGAGAAGCACCAAAATGGAATAGCTTTCCTCAGCACCTGGCTGGACCTTTACTTCTTTTGTGAAGAAGTCTCCCTTTACTCATCAGATTTCATCGTTCTATCTCTCTTTTCATGACTTCTGAGATATTTTTGAACAGTTTTTGGTTCACCGCAAAGTTGAGAAGAAGATAAAGGGGTTTCTTGTGTACCTCCTGCCTCCACATATGCGTAACTCCCCATTGTCAACATCCCTCACCAACGTGGTTTATTTGTTACAACAGATGAACCAATATTGCAATATCATTACCGCCTGAATCCCATAGTTTACCTTAGGTTTCACTCTTGTGTGTTGCATTCTATGGGTTTGGACTCCTATATGGCATGTATCCACCTTTATAGTATCTTACTAAGTGTTTTCACTGCCCTAAAGTCCTCTGTAGTCTATCTATTCGTCTCTCCCCCCTCAACCCATGGCAAGCACTGATATTTTTACTCTCACCATAGTTGTTCCTTTTCTTGAACACTGTATCCTTGGAATCATACAGCATGTATCCTTTTCAGATTGGTTTCTTCCATTTAGTCATAAGCATTTGAAGTTCTTTCAAGTCTTTTCATGGTTGGGTAGCTCAGTTCTTTTTAGCCTTGAATAATGTCTGTTATCTGGATGTGCCACAGTTTATTCAGTAACCTACTGAAGGACATCCTTGTTACTGCCAAGTTTTGGCAATTGTGAAAAAAGCTTCTATAACATCTATGTGTAGGTTTTTGTGTGGACATAAGTTGTCAGCTCTTTTGAGTAAATATTAAGGAATGTTACTGTTGAATCATACAGTATGGGCGTATTTAGTTCTGTAAGAAACCACCAAACTGTCTTCAGTGTGGCCATCCACTTACATTCCCATCGCCAACGAATGGGAGTTCCTGTTGGTCCACACTCTCACCAGTGTTTGATGTTGTCAGTGTTCCAGATTTTGGCTATTTTAATAGGTGTGTAGTGGTATCTTCTTTTTTCAACTGGCATTTCCCTGATGATTTATGGTGTGGAGCAACTTATAATATGCTTATTTGCTGTCTATATATCTTCTTTGGTGAGGTGTCTGTTAAGGAAATAGGTTGTTTCCTTATCATTGAGGTTTAAGATTTCTTTACATATTTTGAATAATCTTTTATCAGATGTGTCTTTTCCAAGTATTCATCCCACCCAGTCCATGGCTTCTTTATAATTCTCTTTTAAATGCTGACCCTGGACACTAATCACACTGAGTTGTTATTTTACAGTTTTACGTCACCAAACGAATACATTTCACTTTAGTGTCCTCTTCGTCTCACCTTAACATGTAGTTAATACTCAGTAAATCAGTTGATCTTGACATATTAGAGATCTTATGATTGCCTGAGGTCCTTGTTTAAAGCAGATTTCTAGACTCCAGTGGTCAGGTATTCTGATTTTGTTGTCGAAATAAGCATTTGTGATAAGTGTGTAAATAGTTCACCATTCTTCAAAAAAAAAAAAAAAAAAAAAAGCCTGGGGCACCTGGGTGGTTTAGTTGATTGGGCATCTGACTTCAGCTCAGGTCATGATCTCATGGTTCGTGAGTTCGAGCACCATGTCAGGCTCTGTGCTTACAGTTCAGAGCCTAGAGCCTGCTTCAGATTCTGTATCTCTCTCTCTCTCTCTGCCCGTCGCCCACTTGAACTCTGTCTCTCTCTCTCAAAAATAAAAAATGTTAAAAAAAAAAGCCTGAATGAATGTGTCACAGAACTTAGGAAACAGTTTTATGAGGAATAATAACTAAGCATGGCATGTACAAGATAAGGAGTTTTGGCAACTGAATGCAGTATAGGAAAACAGTAGAGTTAGTAGGGTAAAGTTATGGATGTCCTTGAGGCGTCATCAGAGGAGTTTGAACTGAATGTGACTCTTTGCATGAAGTGGTAATTTTGAAGTAGGAGAATGAGTAAGGATGCTACCACCACCAGCAGTCTTCACAGCAAGTCTTGAGGGTGACTGGATTACATGATTACATGACTTCTCAAGGATTTCTTAACACTGAAGTCATACACTGCTATGATTCATAAAATTATATACATATTGAGCTGTATTTGTTAAATAGTTTGTGTTCATGAGGTAATGCTTTCTACATAAATAACATTTAATTAAATACTTAAAATCTATATGTGAGAAATTTTATTCGTAAATGGCTCTGTATAAAAATGGGTTGGTATGTGGAAGATTTGCTTAAGATTTGAAACAACAGACTGGAGTCAGGCAGTATCAGCTCATGAGAGCCAACTGCTACATTTTCAGAGATTTTGAGAGCCATTGTTAAGCATAGACATTAGTGAATTATATAAACCTGTACTTGAATACATTATATGAAAAGCAAAAGTGAACTATAATCAAAACTCATTAGTTTCTAATTATTTTACTACAACCTATGCTCTTGGAGTTAAGTCAATATATCTGTGTGTAGTAGAAATACCATGTAAGGCAGTGATACTACACATCTCTTCCCAACTCCACATTTCATGGCGTCACATTGAGAGCTTGAAATCACACAAGGTCGTGGTATTTATGCCATGGAAATTGCCAAACCCTACACTTCAGGGCATATTTCCTCTGGAGAGCCAACTGATGAACATAAATATTTACCAGTACACCAGGGACAACAGCTGTAGAAAGATCTCATTGTTTTGAGGAAGAGATTTGCTTTGGTCCATGACATATTTTAAAAAGTAGCCCATTCAATTATGCCTCCTTTCAACATGAATTCCCTTCCCATGTGTCCTCATGTAAGACTAGAAACAGGGATATTTCTGAACTCCACAAGTGAACTGCTTTAGTTGTAAGAACAGATGGCAGGTGCCTTTTGTGTACTTCAATTTACACTCCTTTCAAAAATATCTCAGAATCTTTTACAGAAAAAATTTTACCTCCAGAGTCTCATGTATAAGCTTCTATTTTATCCTCTTTTACACCTTTTCAAATTACTAGAATTCGAAGACCTTTGCAATCTGTCTTGAGAGCCAGGGAGAATGTAGCCATGGATGAAGTAAACAAGGGTTTAGTTTTCCTTTCACTGTATAAAATCAGTCTTTATCTTTGTGAAAATAAGAAAATGAAATGTTTTGTTTAGTCAAGAACAATCTCAAGATATTTCTAACAGTCTCTCTTCTTACAATGTGGGTGCTTCTCTAAGCTTATAGTTGCTGTAAAAATCAAAGAATCTTCCTCCTGTGAGGATCCCACAGAAAGCAAACTGTGCTCACGATGTTATTTTATGTGCTCTTGAATGATAATATGGCCGAGCTGTCTTGAGGGGTTTCTAAATTTCTCAGATATGCCTTTGAGAGTCATAATCCTTACTTAAGCAGACATCTATTTGAGGAAAGAGCCTGGAAAATTTCCCTTTCAGGGTGTTTTAAAAGTTAAGAAAGGTGTTCACCAGCCTGTGGCCAATTTGTTGTGAGAAGTGTGGCTTCTCAAGGAGAGTGGCATGGCTTTGATTTGAGCTGACATTGTTAAAGCATAAACATATCCATTAGTCCGTTTTCATCAAATTTAGATGGAGATAGAGTAGAGAATCAACTTCATTGAGATCAAATATTCTTTCTCTGAAGTGAATGGCAACCGAATGTCCAGAAACAGGAAAACAAAGACCCCAACCTCACCAGAGTCTGCCAAGGGGAATGGGAATATCCTTGAGAGTAGTGTAATTTAGAGCAGTTTCCCAGCTTGGTCCTCAGACCACATGGGAATGGAGCTTGTAACACTAGAATTTACCCTAACCAACTCTACCAAATCAGAGTAGGGTGTAGGGATGGTAAAAAAAAAAAATTGGCATTTTTTTCAGAGTTTTTGGAAGATTTTTATGTACGCTAAAGTTATAACGTGGTGACTTAGAAACTGTAACTGAGGAGTAGTCTAAAATTCTTCGACTGCAGAGTGGAGACAGTAAAAGCAGGGTTGTGGGAGGAATGAATGAGTCTATATGTGTAAAGTGGTTAGAACAATGTGCTATTTTCAAGTAGGTGCAATATTATTGGCTATCATCACTACTGTTGTTATTCTTCTGACTTCTGTGAAGAGATTATCAGTGGTAGCTGGAATGGAAATATAGGAGAATGCTTCTGACTCTGCAACTATCAGATGCCTTAAATACATGCTGAAGCCAACACACAGCTGAAGAGCTATCCTCAATTTAATATCACCTCAGATATTGAATATCCATCCTAATAATGTTCCATCATTTCCTATTGTGCATGCAAATTTTTGGTTGTAAACAATTTATTTTCTTGAAATAGTTACATTTATTTTTATCACTTTGGAAATGTTATGTGTCATTTTAGAATCATAGCTGTCTTGTATGTGGGATTCAGTTTTTATATTCTTTATAAACAAATGGAATTTATAAAAAACAATGATGGAGTAACAGTGAGTCATAATATGAGATGTTTGTTTACCTAAGTTCCTTTAGCCACTCAGCTCTTCACTGGAGTTACAAGTCCCCAAGGCAAGAAAAACGTGTGCACCACTGAGCGCCCTGCTCTGTGAGAGTTTGGTCCTATCCTCTACTGGATAGTGGGCACGTCTTCCAGGTGAAGGCCATGCTGATACGCGCACTGCAGGTCATGAAGTGAATGAAGACTTGATGCAGGGAGGGCACAAAATGACAAAGTCTCCTGGTATCATTTAACAGGATCCAGCTAGAAAAGAATGAAGGTGGGAGCATTTTCCTCTAGTTCTCTATAAGTAACACACATCATTTGTACATGACAGTTAGCTTAATAAGAACAGAGATGAAAAGATTTTATTTCTAAGAAAGAACTGTCCCCACACCTTCTTCTGATGCTAAATTTTATATCAATGCCTAATGATAGTATGCTTAATTCCATGCCAGTCTTTCAGAAAACTGATGGCAAAAATGCTCCTAGAATTAGAGTGCTGAGCTGGTTATGATTTGGTGTAGTTTCTGACATGTGCTTAGTAGGTACACAGCTTTCAGTTACATTGTGTTTAAAGAAAGGACCTTTCGTTCATCATTAGAGTTTTGTGTTTTGCATGAAGGATGGTTAACTGGAATTGCCAAATCAAGTAGATTTTCCTGGGTAACTCAGTCGGTTAAGCCTCTAACTTCGGCTCAGGTCATGATCTCACAGTTAATGGGTTCGAGTCCCACGGCCGGCTCTGTGCTGACAGCTAAGAGCCTGGCACCTGCTTCAGATTCTGTGTCTCCCTCTCCCCACCCCACACTGTGCTAATGCTCTGTCTCTCAAAAGTGAATAAAAACGTTAATTTTTTTTAATTTTCCTGCATTCTAATGACATGCTGAAGACATTGAGACATTTGTATTTTAAATAATTATTCCTTAGATCTATTATAAAATATAAAAAAATTAGATGTAAGTGGATTCTGATGTGCTTCACATGACAAAGAATGTATTGTAATAGAATTTAAGATTTTTATAGAGGCATGTTAGATTGAAATTAGTAAAAGGTAAGTGGGGCAAATAGAATGTACCTTGATCTAAACAAATGAAATGATTTCTGGCTCAGCTTGTTTACTTATTTAAAAAACAGCACTAATTTTGTGTCAGTATATAGCAAATAGAATGTCATAGAATGTACAATATACGTGCTTGATACAAGTAACAGGAAACCCTTTTATTTATTTGTTTGTTTGTTTGTTTTGAGAGAGAGACAGAACAAGTGGAGTAGGGGCATAGAGAGAGGGGAGAGAGAGAATCCCAAGCAGGCTCCATACTGTCAACACAGAGCCTGATGCAAGGCTGGAACTCATGAACTCTGAGGTAATGACCTGAACCAAGAGTCCCTTGCTTAACCAACTGAGCCACTCAGGTGCCCCGGGAAACGTTTTCAGATGGCTACTATTAATATCTTCATTTTACAGATGAGGAGTTTGAGGCCCAGACAGGTTAAGTACCTTTCTCCAGGTGACATAGCCTACTAAGTATGATCCATGTAGGTCTTTCATAGGAGTTCGTTAAAATCTGAGTAAATAGCTTTTTAGCCCTTGTAAACAGACCATCTACTTCTGGTTCACTAGGGTTTTTTGTTGTTTTTTTTTTAAATTTTTTAAAATATTTATTTATTTTTAAGATAGAGACAGAGCATGAGTGGGGGAGGGGCAGAGAGAGAGGGAGACACAGAATGTGAAGCAGGCTTCAGAATGTGAAGCTGTCAGCGCAGAGCCCGACACAGGGCTTGAACTCACAGACCACGAGATCATGACCTGAGCCGAAGTCGGACGCTCAACCGACTGAGCCACCCAGGCGCCCCTGGTTCACTAGGTTAATTCAATAAACATTTAGGCAGGACTAAGGCTTAACATAAATAAACATGTCCTTCTATTTCCATGATTTTAAGGAATATTGGATGCTAAGTGAGGCAGGGATATGTGGAAAACATCTAATGTGTCTTTTTCCCTATATCCTTTTTAACAACTCCTTTTTCATTCTATAGCTCCTTTTATAAAGGGAAAAGTAAAAACAAAAAAACAAAACACACAAAAAAAACCCACTACTACATGTTTTTTCGTTGATTTGATTGTGTAATAATTACTCAGCTATTATGAATTCATCTTAATTGGCTCACTATGCTATTTATGCTCTAAGTTTTCATTCACCCTGTAATAAACTAGATTACATTCTTTGTAGAATCAGCGTTTTTATAAGTTTCTCTTACAGACATTTATAAAAATGTGGTTACATATGATTATACAAATATAATTTTATGAATATAATAAGTAGTTTTAAAAATATTAAAAATATAAATAATTCAAATTATAGTATGCAAAACATATATGTAGACCAATTAGAATCAAATTTTGGGGGCACCTGGGTGGCTCAGTTGGTTTAGCACCGACTTCGGCTCAGGTCATGATCTCACAGTTTGTGAGTTCGAGCCCCACGTCAGGCTCTGTGCTGACAGCTCAGAGCCTGGAGCATGCTTCTGAGTCTGTGTCTCCCTCTTTCTCTGCTCCTCCCCTGCTCACACTCTGTCTCTCTGTCAAAAGTAAATAGACATTAAAAAAAATCAAATTTTTATTATTTTGTCATACTTATTTTTAAAAATTATACATAATGTTGAATTTTTTTCCTGCATCCTATTCCTCTTACCCTCATACAGTCAACCACTATTATGCAATTAGTGTGTATACTACCTATTCAGTTTTATGTTGCTTTTACACACACACACACACACACACACACACACACACACACACACAATATCATATCTTAAATGGTTTGAAATTTTACACAAATTACATATCATGCAAGTATCTGCAACATGCTTTCTTCACTCAACAGGATTTTATCTATTCTATGACTAGACATTATTTTACTTGTCTGTTGCCTCAGTGATGTTCATGTAGATCATTCTAATCTTTTTAGTACTAAAACATTGCCCTGGAACATACCACTGAAAGCGTGGAGAATGGTCTGTTTCAGGCTCCGAGATGATCCCAGGCAAATAGGGCTGTGCAGTCAGTGGGTATGTATCAACTGAATAAATGAATGACTATTGCCGTGGCCGCCAGTGTCGTTAGTGCTTATACACACATTTGTAGAGTTTCTGTGAAATATGTAGCTAGAAGTGGAATTTCTGGGTCTTAGAGCCCATAGGATTACTGATTACTTCATGTAATGTTCAGTTACACTTTGAAATGTCTCAGTTTACTCTCTCTTAATCAGTGTATGACAGTCATCTGTTTATTATATTGTCACCATACAATTTTCTCATATTTTTAAAAATACCTATTTGTTCCATGAGCTTTCTGTCATTATTATTTTAATTATTTACCTTTTTTTAATTTACTGATAGCACAATGATATATCTTTTCATTAACCATTTTCTGTGAGTTCTTGCATCTAATTTAAATAGTAGTATTATACCTTTATTATATTTTCTTAAAATATATTCATATGTCATAGAAGGACTGAAGGCAGATTGACAATATCCATGCCAAACTATTTGCAGTTTAAATTCATAGATAATAAATAGCTTTTTTTATATAATGCTTTTAAGTTTGAGAGAGACAGAGTGTGAGCAGGGGAAGCAAGAGAGAGAGAGAGAGAAGGAGAGAGAGAGAATTCCAAGCAGGCTCTGCAGGATCAGTACAGAGCCTAACGTGGGGCTCAAACTCACAAAACCTGACCTGATCATGACCTGAGTTAAAATCAAGAGTCATATGCTTAACCAACCGAGCCAGCCAGGCACCCCTGATAAGTAGACTTGGTCACTACATATCCCACAGTAAAATGTGAATACTGAACTACTTACTCAGAAACTGTTTAAATATTTATCATCTTTATTTCTTTATCTATAATAATTATAACTTCAAATGTAGATAACAAATACCATGTCTCTGAAAATACAAGTGTTGTACACAAATTTTATTATAAGAAAGCATAAATCTTAGGCCCTTGCTCAGAACCTTGGTCTTCTAGATTCAATAATTGTGAAATTAATTTTATGTCAGTTCTTTGATTGTTAAAGTCATATAGGAAATATATCCTGGTGCTGTTATATTTTTAAAAATAGTTAAAGCTCATTGGACAGTGTATCAGTTTTTATCATTACTTGTTGGGCAGGATAAAGCCAGTAGGTTAATAATCCTGTTATAATGCTTAGCAACAATATTAAGGTTTAAGAGAGCAACATAAAAAACTGAATTTTCTTTAAAAAACTTACATGTATAAAAGTTAACAGTTATTTGTGTATTTGTATGCAGTTCCCTGATATGTGAAGATTGAGAGAGACATGGGGAAGGATTGAGAGAGACAGACACAGAAAAACAGACAGACAAAATGAGATCATTGAAACCATAAAGACAGCAAAAGATTATGAGATTATGGAAAGAGAATGAATATAGTGGAAATAGATGGAGTTGGAGACAAAGAGGAATTTATTGTTCTTTACTTATGTTCTGCCCCTGGAAGACTTAGTTTCATGTGATTTTAGCTTCCTGTCAGCAGTTTATACCCTAAAAGGAGTAGAAAAAATAGATTTATACTATATGAATATTGTTAAAGCAGGTCCATGTATCAGAAGTCAAATTCAAAGTCACTGAGGAAAACTTTGGAAAGCACCTGATGGAACTGTACTGGATTTTGATGATATGATTGACAAAAGACAGTGGAGTGAACTATGTGAGCTCATGAAAGAGTCCACAAACAGCTGTTAAATGTCACTTGCCTGTTTCTTCTTCTTTACCCAAGATAATTTTGTGAGGATTGCTAATGAATAAAATGTCAGCATATTTAAGCTTTAAAAAATTTTTTAATGTTTATTTTTGTGAGAGAGAGAGAGAGAGAGAGAGAGAGAGAGGAGGAGGAGAGAAAGAGAAAGAGACACAGAATCCTAAACAGGCTCCAGGCTCTGAGCTATCAGCACAGAGCTTGATGCGGGGCTCTCTCAGACTCATGAGCTGAGCCTTGAGTTCATGACCTGAGTCAAAGTTGAACACTCAACCAATTGAGCTACCCAAGTGCCCCAACATTGTGTATGCTTTATAAGCATTTCTCTCAACTATTCTCTGTGGTTGAGATACTACAAGAAGTAATGTATCCATAATATACAAAAGAAGGAAGATGTAGAGTGTATAAATAATATGCTATCAATTAAAAACTTCTGCAATAATTCAGTATTGATGAAGGCCCGAGAGCAGAGCTTATATTAGGTTAAAAACAACAACAAAACTAGAAAGTATGGGTAGGTAGCAGCAAGCGATCCATTCCGATTGTTATTCCTGACCAGCTTTTAGGTACAGCCTCAACCACAGCAGCTTCATCCTAGTGGGGAAAAAATGCAGACAATTTGAAGGGAGTGAAAAGAGCAGAAGAAAGTATGATGAAATAATTGAAAGGTTGTGCAAGAGAAGAATATTTACAGCCAGGCTAAATAAATGAATGGACATATTAGTTACTTTATTTTTAAAAGAGGATAAACACTTCAGGGCAAAGAGAATTAAGGGATGACATTAAGAACAATTATGAGAATTGCTGGGACAAAATAAAAAATTCTTATCAAGAAGAATTTCCTGGGAGTATCATCTGTCAGAATGCTGAAAACTTTCCAAGTGTGGTTAATGAGAATTTACTAAAAAAAAATTTCCTTAAGACATACAAACATTGGTAAGACACCCATAGAAAAGAGTTAGTGTGAGAGATACTTCATGTATCTCTGCAGAGAAATAGCAGAGTGAAACTACTTATCTTCTCATCTGTAACTCCTATGAGAGAAGACGCTGGAGAACCCTGTGAGAGGCAATAGATACATTCTGCCTTGGAGGTTCTGCCCATGAGTAGCAGTGAGCAAGGGCAAATTACATCAACTTTCTACATCTTAGTTTCCTGGTCTATAAAATATGCTTAAGTTTATGGTAGTTTATTAGCCTATTATTACTATCACTTATAAACTATGGAAACGTTTTAGCTGATGCCTGGGACTGTCAGTGCTCCATGGGATGTAGCTATTGGTTAATCCTTTGCTTTATGAAGTAATTAAAAGTAGGATATGTAGACTTTTAAATATAAAAATAATCAGAATAGAAATATTGATGAGAAGTTTTGCTTTCTTGCAAAAGCAGCATTAGAACTACACAAATGAAGTATTTCCCCCATAAAAGTCGGAATGTGACATTTATAGGATTTAAACTAACAATGATGGTATCTGTGAAATGTATAATTAGACTGGGTCTTATTACTTCATTTCTAAGATTGACATGAAGGTAAATGCTGTCTTTTGTTTCTTTAGCCTTTAATTTCCCTTGTTGTAAGAAAATGTATAATTGTGTTACTAACTGAGACTTTGAGAAATTGGGGTATAATAGACTTTCTTATGAATTATTATGTGCATAATTTAGAGTTGTCCTTTTCAAGAATCTCCATATCTTATTTTGGATCAAGAATAAGCTCTCTCTTTAGACATGGGGGTTTTGGAATCCTTTGTTGATTCCCCCTCTAGGTGGGAAAACTCAGCTGACTTCTCTATAAAATTGCTGTTGCCTCATCTCTGTCTCAAGGCCCCACTTGAATTCTTCCCACTTCCCTCGGTACTGAGGCGGCGCAGCTCTGCTCAGTTGTGTAATTGTTTATATACTTGTATTCAGTTGCATGTATTTACCCTGTCCCATCCAAATTCAGAAGCTCTCAAGGAAATAAAGCACATCTTTTCTTTCCATAATAATCCCCAAAGCACTCAGCACCATGCTGTGCCCACAGAAGGGAATCAGTAAACCTGCTGCAGTTGATGGGAACCTCCTTTTTCCCCACAATTCCCTTAGGTGATCTCCTGCAGAGCTCTGTCTAAAGTAATTGAAGCCTGGGATTTGTATTAACATTATGCTAATGGTTATTACTTCCTTTATTTTTGAAGAAATGGTTGTTGGGATCCAAGCGAACTGGGCTATTTTCTGCATTCCACTGAGCAGTCTCCAATTAGAAGCTGCCTCTCTACTGCTGTTGCTTTCCTAGGTCGTCCTCCTCTCTCCAGTAGAAGGATGAGAGGAAGTTGCAATATTTACACTGAGGTGAAGAGCCTTGAGCACTTGAGTCCGCGGGCTGCTTCTGGACTAATGTTTCTGCTCAGCTTCTCCCACATTTTTCAATAAAAGCTGTCAGAAACCAAGTTTGTGTTTGAAGAGCAACTTCATCTATAATTTCCATTTCTTTCTACTCCCTGCTGTGTTTCTTGCTGTTTGGAAATTTCTTAGCGGCGTACCAGACTCTTGGCACCACTAGCCCCTTTCCTCTCTCAAGTTCCATATTCTTCTTTGGCAAGTTAGTTTGTTTTACAGAAAACTCTATTTGCATAAATGTTTTACAGAAAACTCTATTTTCATAAAACTACCTAGGAATCATTGTTAGGCTTTCCAACGTGAAATAAGCTCAAAGTATGTGTTGTAGCATAGGAAAGGCCATTTTTTTTGAAGAGTTTAGATTTTCTGTTTATGGACACGAGTTCCTAAGAATTTTGGGCTCAGCTGGAAGTACTAAACAGATTTCCTCATTTCCTCAATATTAATTTTTATTCCTAGGTTTGCAGGGAAAAAGCCTGAGAGGTAAGTAAGGATTCTGATCCTGGTTTAGTCCCTAAGTTTTGCCGTTTTAGGCAAGTTCTTTTTCTTCCATGGATTCCCATTTCCTCCTATATAAAATGATGAGTAGAGCGGACAGATGATATAGATGCTCTTTAAAGCACCTTTCTAGACTAAAATGTTATGATTCTTTCATTGAGTTAACAGCTTTTCAACATCAGATAAACCTTAGCATTATATTGAATACATATTTGGGGATATTCTTGATTAGAGAGAGAGAGAGAGCCCAATGAGCAATGAAGACTTTGGAGCCAATGCTCTTGACTTATAGTCAGGTGACCTTCATGTCCTAAGGAGAAATAAGTGGAACATTCATTAATTGAGGCTTAGGTAATACCTCTTTGATCAAGATTAATCACTTATTTTTAAATAGGTCATTGTGAATTGATATACCAGTGTGACACTTTTTAGCTATAAGGTTCTTTTGGTGAATAACAGCATGCGCTAATGAAAAGAGAAGAAGGTACATAGATCTTTTCCTCACAACCAAGTCATCAGCAGTAATATCATAATGAAAACGAATTTCAAATAGCATTGTGATTTATGGTCAAGCCGTTGCTATCAAGGAGCTACAAACTGCCATCCATTCTGTTTTCATAAGCTCTATACACTTGCAGCTCTCTGTCCCTTAGCCGTAAGTGTCTTGCATGGAATATTAATGCCAGACTGGTGTGACAGTGTTCTTGAGGCAGGATTAGGTGCCCGTCTGATCAAAATTAGGTGACAGAGTCCACTTAAGATAACAGGACCCAGACCCATTTAGAGCTCCAGGCCTAGGACACCGTTTAGATTTGTATATCCTGTTCTTTAGCAGTAAAGGTGCAGTTTTTTAATCAACCCACATTTTCTTAATGCCGCTCAGTATGAAAATGCCTTTTAAGACATTATGCGAATTAACCAATCTTTTAGTTATAGCTCAAGATGGCAAATAGTTCGTGCCTTTTTGAATAGCCTTGTTTGGAGTGTGTAATCCATATTAAGATTTTTCAGATGTCAAAGAATGCCCCTAAGATGAAAAATAAAAGCGACACTCTCTCTGTGTCTCTCTATCTGTCACACACACACCACTACTTAGGCTGAAATACTTTAAGATCCATTATTTCAGGCTATTTAACAACTGATAAAAAGTCCTAGTAGTACCAGTATCTCTGTTTTGGAATAAAACTACTACTAATACTACTTACTTACTTACTTAATAATAATAATACTAGTTTTACATAGCTTGAAGAAACAGTCAATGAATGTAAAAACATGTATGTGTAGATAAATACCTTCTTTTATTTTACACAAATAAGAACATGCTATAAATAATGCATGTACCTTGGGTTTTTTTAACATAAAAATTCTCCTTAGTATCTTTCTATAGTGGCATATATAAAGCAACTCTTTTTTTTAATAAATTTATCATGAGAATCTATTTTATAATTTACAAGTTAATTTATATTTTATAATTTACAAAATAATCCATATTAGTTAGAAAATCCAAGTTCAACATTTTGCATCTTTCACTAGAGTCAGGGATCATAATCATGCGACAGTCCCATTGTGAAAATATTTGGTCTAATTTAAACTGATAAATTCTATTATTCATGAGCCCATAGGTAGGCAAGCTTTTTTTTCTTTTTTTTTTTCCTAAAGGGCCAAATTAGTAAATATTTTAGGTCTGGGGGCATAAGTATTCTGTCGCAGCCACTCAAATCTATCATCATAGCATGAAAAGAACTCATGGCAATATGTAAACTAATGAGCATGGCTGTGTTTCAATGAAATCTTATTTCAGAAACAGGCTTTGGGTTCCATTTGGCCTGAGGGTCAGAATGTGCTAAGCCCTGCAACTAGACCAACATCTGGAAGTGACCAGCTTGTAGATGAATTTCCACAAAATTGAGAGTTCCTTAAAGGCTAGGACTGTATCTTATCATCTCCAATTTTCCCCAGGACCTAGATGAATAGTAATTCAGCAAATGGTTTTCAAATTAAATAATTAATTCATAGAAGAGGTGTAAAATCAACTCATTTTGTTACCATTTGCTATTCCTGAACATGAACTATGTTGTTTGGAGCTAAAGAGAGTTATATCACAGCCACTGGTTATGTCTCACCCTCATGTATAACTAAAGAGATGTACAGGCTTTAAAAATATGTTACTTGGGGTGCCTGGCTGCGCCTGGCTGGCTCAGTCAGTTAAGCGACCAACTTTAGCTCAAGTCACGATCTCACAGGTTGTGGGTTTGAGCCCCACGTTGGGCTCTGTGCTGACAGCTTGGAACCTGGAGTCTGCTTCGGATTCTGTGTTTACCTCTCTCTCTGCCTCTCCCCAATTCATGCTCTTTCTCTCTCTCTTTCTCTCAAAAATAAATATAAAAAAATATATTACTAATCATAACAAACTATTTCATCAATAAGTAGAAAACAAGTTCTCTAATAAGCTGAGGTGCTACTTTATGGAGTTAGTTCCTGCTGTCTTGTTGATGTTCTACTATAAAGCTTAACTGGGTACCATGTTACTGTTATTGTTTGAAGTTTCTCATAACAATTTGGTTACTGTTGTCCATAATCAAAACTAATTGAGAATCACTGACATGCATACTGTCTTCTTTAGGTTTTGAGAAATATACTTTGTAATATTTACTTAGAGCCATTATTTGATCAAATATGTATATGTTTGTGTTAAGGAGAGAGAGCTAGATCAAGGACCTGTGTCTATAGATGGTATGATTTTGTGCTGTGCCTACCCCGTCCCTAGTTTTACCTTCCTGAAAATATCTGTATAGATGTGAATCATATCTTGTAAGCAAATGATGCATTCTAGAGTTCATTTCTTCCTAAACTATGAAGCACCATTCATAAATAAGTTTGTAGACTCCCTGAAATCTCTGTAAGCCGCACTGAGAGAAAAACCTGTCTAGTAGAGCTATGTTTATTCTGGCCTAGAAGAGAAATATTTCTAGTTCTTTTACCTGACACCCTTATAGCTTGAGCACAGAATGCCAGGATTCCCTTATTATAGCTCTTTGGTTCAATCACATTGTTTCTGATATCCTAGCCTTTAATTATTTGAATTCCCAATTTTGCTCCAGAAGATGGGCCTGTGCCAAGTTAGTTAGCCTTAAGCTATTGGCTGAAAGGATTGTCCTTGATCCCTGTGTCCAACCCAGTCACTTCTGATCTAAAGAACCCAACCACCTGGAGCACGAATAATCATGAAATCCTCACTGGTCACACCTTTCTTGGCTCCAAGAGAAGCTTCAGAAAAAAGAACAGAAACGAACTTTTGTAAGGGGATTAGCTTGGGTGAGGAACATTATTCAGAGCTAAGTAAATAGAACCCAAGGACACACTTGGCTGACCTTAAGGCACTGAGTTCTTTGGGGATGCCCAGGTCTGTGTTTCATTTCTGCAGGTTTACAAACATGGGATACCTTTGGAAGGGTCCCAGAGGTCCAGTACAGGTCTGGAGATGCATCAAGCAAACATATGTCAGATTTGGTCTCCTGAATTTTACTAAGAGGTTGGTAGTACCGGTATTTTCATTTTGCTACTAACTCAACTTCTTATAGCTGGGATTCAAGTATAGACCATTTAATTCCACACAGCACTGACTTTTAACACTGTGCTACAATTCCCTGTTTTGAATTGTTGATCCTACAAAGGATAAGTAGAGATCCCTGGATTCCTAGGCCAAGTGTTAGCCTATCAAACTGCTGGGAAAAATAAATACCATAATGTATGTCGAGTCCTGTGTACAGTTTCTGGCACAAAATTAAGCAGTGGATAAAATGTAACTGTTAACAATGCAGATAGGCCCTGGGCAAATTAGATGGAATGTCTTCTTAATTTTATTAAATAATATGGTAAAATATCTTATTTTATTAGTATTGGTATTAAACCAAAAACTAAGCGTGCAAGAAGATATATGTACCACAACCTGGGAAAACTGTCTTGTTTTTTTCTTTTTCAAGCACTGACTTCAGTGAGAAACAGCATTCAATGGTTGAAAAGTGAGAAGTGTAGAGAATAAGAGACTCTTTCTTGTGTTTAAATTTGAGGTTTGTCTTCCTCCTTTCAACTTCATCTTCTGAACATGTCCCAGCTGGGTCTGGGTCTTCCTCAGTTTATGGAGGACAGCAAGAAGAGTCCTAGACTATTTTGTTTGTTTCAATTGACGTGACAAATGATGGGCTATTAACTAGGAGGCCCCAGATAAGAGTCTGGCTACTACGCAGGGGAAAACCTGTGGGAGCAATTATTTCTGGTCTCCCTTATCAAGCCCGGAACAATCTTTCCTTTACTATACTCGTGTCACAAGAGCACAGTCAATATTAAATTCCAAAACCAGAAAAAATCTCTCACAAAAACAGCTGTGTTTAGTATACAGCCAGTTTACTCTGGCAAATTGCTAGAAATGGAAAAGTTTCCATTTCTTTTTGTGTTTATTCTTGATAGTTGTCTTGTAAAAACTGCCTTTTGTAAATAAGGAAAGCCTGGTTTTAAACAGCTTTGACTAATATCTGTAGTTGGAATATGAAGTTCTACAGAGTTTTAGAAAATTAAGAGAAGTCTGATGGAAAGACACATATATTTCAAAGAAAATATTTTGAAGTATCTGGCTCCCATAATTCCACTTTTTTTTTTCCCCATCCCACATGTAAACTGGATTTTAATCCTTTTATGTGTACATTCTTACTTAGTCTCAACCCTGAGAGATATCATTTAAACCTAGAGTTGGATTTCACTGAATCCCTTGCTCATGGACACCACACGGTCTTTGTGCAAATGTTCATTGCTGATGCATAACTAGAATGGAGAAAAAGTTAGTTTTTTGAACAGCAGAAAATACCTAACAGCTACTCATGCTGAGTTTATGAGTTGTAGCAAAGCAACCCCGTGGATTAGCAGATTCTCAGGATAGGAACTTAACTCTGTTCTCTCCAGTTTTTACCCAATTCCAATCACATTGCTGGGAACTCTTAAAGTTCTCAGTCAACGCCGAAAAATTTAAAAAGAATTCACAAAATTCAGATGCCAAAATTAGCTAGGTGTGCCTGATGCAAAAGCCTGTCCCATGGCAAAAGTATTAGATGATTAGGGAATGGAGTAACTACTAGAGACAACAAGGATCTTATTAAGCATGGCACATTAATTATAATAAATGACCATTTGGTGCCTGTAAGAATGAGTTTTGCAAAGTATCCAAGTTAATGTCAGGAAGTAGCCTGGGCCTTGGGGAGATGGGAGCCCTCTGCTTTCAGGTTAATGAGGCAGCATAATACTTTTCTTGTTTGTGTTATTAAATAAGACGTGTTAGCTTGTCGCCTATGTACTGTTGAGTGAGTTTGACTACATAAAGGTAAATCTCAGATATGTTCCACAGTGTTGACAATGAATGGATGTTTATTTTAATGGGACATTTATAGATTTGGGAGTGGGGTTATCTCCTTCACACCCCTTGAAATATTTTTCTTCATTCAAATTTTTCAAGTAGAGACGGAAAATTAGATTTCCTGTTGTGTAATATAATCTCTCTTTCACTCTGCGGCATGGCATCCGGGACATATAAATGAAATTTTCTCAGTAAAAACTGAGTACCCTTAGTCCCTGCCACAATAGCAGGCCAATACTAGATATTGAAACAATGTTTAATGAACTTCTCCTAAAAGTATGCATCTTGCCTCAAGTCATTCTTGCAAACATTGAAGAGGACAGACAGAGCTCTGCTGATCACCACTAGCAAACCTCTCTCTAGTAGACCTCAACACTTCAATCTGTACTCTTTGGTTACAGTTGTTCAACCAGTTACTCATCTAACTAATTGTAACCAGTCGAACAACTGAACCCAAAGGGTGCAAAGTGGAGACATTTCATTGAGAAGTCGACTGGGGACAAAGAAAACACTGAAGATCCCCCTTCAGTATGCCAAGGGAAAACTGCTTCTCAAGTAGAAGCTACATGGTACGCGTCTGAGTTGTCACTCATTTGCTAATGCTGTCAAAACCCACACATACCATCCGTTCTTTTGATGAGGCTTATTTGAAGTGTGATATGGTGCCTCCATAGAAAGTGGTGCTAACTATGTGTGAACTGTTGTCTGAAATTAACCAAGGATATGAACAATAAAAAGTTTTTTTAAAAAAATAGTAAGACCTGTTCTTTTATTGATAGTTGTGTCTCAAGACTTAAGTGAAGTATACAATTCGAGATGTAAGTTTGGATGTGAAATACATAATCGCTTGCGGAGGGACTGTCTTTATGTACGTTTGTCATCAAGAGCAAGAGGCTTTTTGACAATTATTTTAAAGTTTATTTCCAAAATAAGCTTCTTCCTCTTGATGTCACACAACCATTATAATAAAGCGATTGTGTGCTATTTCTGGATGTTTTCTCTGTGAGAAAACATGGAGCATGGCTCCATGTCTGTTGAGTCATTCCCAACTGCTCAAAAGATTGTCTTCTCTTTTCATATTGGGCTGCAAAGAAGCTCATTTTTCATGTATGGAAACTATGGGATACATTTGAACAATAATTTTGTTTTCTTATTCTTCCTCAGTACTATCTAATCTTTCTTTAGGCATATCATAGTTAATAAATGCATAAAAAACAAAAACAGATGAGATTGCTGTTGAGATATGAATGTATCTATCATGCAGCTATCCATCTTATTCTCTTTTGTCGTATTTCTTTTAGGTAGGCCTCTCTTGTTCCTTAGAGATTTGTGTCACTTTTGCCACGTTTCCTATGCCAGAATCACGCTTTACATCCTCATGCTTTCTCCTGCAGGTCCTCAAACATGGACAGAACATGTTCAGAATGTTCATGTACAGAAAGCTGAACAAGAGTTGAGCTGTTTGTCACCAGAATCCATGAACCTGTAACACAGGTCGATTTGACTGGTTTACTAACACCTTCAGGTGTTGTGAGGAATATTCACATTGATTACATACCACACAGCCTCTTGTCATCTTGCTGGTCCTGTCAGCACTTCTAATCTGACTGTGTGACTCCCCCTAATTGCAAAACTCCCTGGGGATGTGTCCTAGGGCCTCACTCCCCACCTCCCATCCCTGAATTCCCTGGAATGGCATTTTCTCCACCTTGTTTATTTTGCTTTTCAGTATTAATTGTTCTAGAGAAGGGCATTCACTTACTTAACAAGCCTCTTATATGTATCCATTCTGGTCTAGATGCAGGAGACACTAACATAAATAATTAACAAATAAAACCCATATCCTAAAGAGTTCAAACTGAAAGAATTCAAATAGAGGGGATAGATATTTAAATAGGTTATCAAGACAATTATGTGGTGAGTATATCATGATTAGTAATATGCATAGGGTTTTATGGGAGTGGATAAGAGCAGGACCTAACCTACCCTGCTGGGGTGAAAGGTGTGACTTCAGTTGAGTCTTAAACAGTGAGGAGCAATGGAGGGAAGAAGTAGAGGCTCCAGAAGGAGAGGAATAACAGAGGCAGATATGTGCGGGGGTTTGTGTGACATGTTTTGTGTGACAAAGGGACAATGATAAGTAGGTCATTGACAAGATCTGAAACTAGAAATAAACAAAGACCAGGCCCTGGGGACCTTGTGTACCTGATTAAGGACTTTGAATTTGTCCAAGAACTGAGAACCGTGAAGTATTCCAAACAGTGGTGGGGCAAGGTCATATCTTGGAGGGTAAATGGAGAATAAACATGCAAGAGACTGGATTGGAGCCTATGAATATAAAAGGTGCCCACAACTGAAGCTAATGGAAACATCACATGGCATGAGCTAGGTTAGTAGTTCTAGAACTTGAGAGAAGGATGCTAATTTCATATATGTTTAGTAGATATAATTGGCACGTTACATGAGTATCGTTGGGAGAAGGAGACAGGTCATTTGATGAATAATTATTGGTAATTGAGAAATAAGATACAGAAGAAGGAAGTGAGATTTGGGGACAGACAGACACCTCATGTGCATTTATATACTCCTTCTGTGTTCATTTATTGGGTATTTTATATAAATATATTAGTGTCATCTAGTGATTTTCTCCCATATCATTTTTGATAAATAATGTGAATCATAAAGAGATAACCATTTCAGTATTTTTCATTTTTTTGTTTTGTTTTGTTCTTTTTGAGAGAGAGGTGGGGGTAGCATGGGAGAGTATGAGTTATGGAGGGGCAGAATGACAGAGAGAGAGAGAGAGAGAGAGAGAGAGAGAAAGAGAAAGAGAATCTGCAGCAGGCTCCACATGAACCACATTGATCACACACCATGGCAAGAGCATGGAGACTGAAGCAGGGCCTGATGCTGGACTTGATCTCAGGATCCAGAGACCATGACCCTGAGATCATGACCTGGGCCAAAATCAAGAGTGGGACACTTAAACAACAGACTCACCCAGGTGCTCCAAGAGATGACCATTTATCTTTAATCTTTGCAAAGTTACATTCTTATTTGATTTTTATTGCTAATAAAGTATCTAAGCGGTGGTGGTGTTCATTACTTTTTAACCTCGGTGGCATGATTTATAGAATGGAAATAAACATGTCAAAGATATTTTTGCCCAAATTTGGATGTTGGTAAAGTGATATAATGCACGATATAATGATTTTGTAAGTTAGCCAACTACCGCAAAGTTAAATTACTATGTTTACAATTAATTGATGATTTCACTCTACGCCAGAACCAAAAGAGATTGTAATCACTCATCCCTGCAGTTCCAAATATTTTATTCTCTATTTTATTAGTTTTCTACATATTCCTAGTTGGCAACTGAATACAGTTCAGTAATGGTTATGAAACTTCCTCATGCAGGGTATTGAAATTTGTGACCAGGGATTCCTACAGTCCTACTATTGGAATTTCTGCCCACCATTAGATTAAATCTGTCTGTACAAGCTTCAGGGAGCCTGCCTGAGGCTGTCTGATCAATACTCTGTAGTCCCTGTGCAGAAGAAGCTGTTAAGATTCTCTCAGGAGGTAGACTATTTAAATTGGGTCTAACTAGTAGATGGTGATTTAAATATGGGATATACTGACACTTAATTGGCCTAAGTCTAGCCTTGGGAAGATTTGGAAAACCAAAACCAAAAGCATGTTTATTTTTGATTCAGCTTGCAAGGGACAGAGATGTAAAATATCTCTGGTTCTTATATTGGTTTTTAAGTGTTTATCACAAAAGTGGCACAAATCAGTCCACAGAGAATCTCCACTGACTTTTGATCACCAAATCATACTCTCCATCTTCCTCTTTTTGTTGAATTCATTGCAGTCATTACCACTATCATCATCATCACCATCGTCATTCATCAGATAGCTGCCAACTCTTAGATGCTCAGGTTTGCAAACCATGCATTCTGGGTCCAAAGTCTATCTTCTTAAGGTCCATTCCATAGTCACCTTTCTGATAGCTCAGAGACTCTCACAAGGAGAAAAGGAAAAGTTGATGTTTTGTTTTTTAAATGGATTTGAGATTCAGTGAGTTCTATTTTTTTTGGTGCTCATTTATATAAATGTGGGAGGTAATATTAGAAGAGTTAATATTTTACATTTTAAAAAAATGAAGGGTCACATGGGTGGCTATGTTAGTTAAGCATCTGACTTCAGCTGAGGTCATGATCTCGTGGTTCATGAGTTTGAGCCCTGTATCCTGTTCTGTGCTGACATCTCAGAGCCTGGAGCCTGCTTCGGATTCTGTGTCTCTCTCCCTCTCTACCCCTCCCCTATTTCCGCTCTGTCTCTTTTTCTCTCAAAAATAAATAAACATTAAAAAATAATATTAAAAAATAAAATAGAAAATTGAGAATTTAAAACCACTAGCTATATAGTTATAATTTATTGGCATATTTAGTGTATTAAACTGTGACAAGTACTTCTGATTTTTATCCTTCCCTTCTCCCTTAAAAAAATCATTTGTTAATTTACCATATCTCCTTCTGTCTGTTCCATGAAACTATAATATCTTTACTGACTAATGAGAGTCATACATTTTCTCAGCTACTGAGAAATAGTAGAAATGGATGGGTTAAGAAGTTCTGCTTCAAGATCTCAAATGGTAAAAGCCACTGATGTTGAAAGCCTTTCTGTCCTGCTTGAGGCTGATGGAGGCTGTGGTAATAGAACAGTGCCAAGTGGAACCTCAGCTCTCAGGGAAATGAGGCAACTGCCAGGGTGGTTTGCAGCTTTTAGCGAGACAGAGTTTGGGTTTCTTACCTAAATGTCTGATAAGCCAGTGGTAGTCTGTGCTGTGGAAGGTGGCTCATTGAATCAAACTCTTGTTGATGCGGATCTTCAACGTTATGTGGTGCTGTTATCCCTGTCATAAGACCTACGTGTGTATTATGGTTTTGCCCTAAATATATTTGTTTTTGGGCTATAAAGCAATTTCCATTATTTCGTGTTCTTGCTATCTCCCAACCTCAAAAAACAAATCAGTAAATCCAGAATATCTCTAAGCACCATATGTATGCTAGCATTCTTTTACATTTAGTGTTATAACGTTTTCTTTTTCTTTTTTTTTTTTAAATGTGTATTTATTTTTGAGAGACAGAGCGTGAGCAGGGGAAGGGCAGAGAGAGAGAGAAGCAAACGCAGAATCTGAAGCAGGCTCCAGGCTCTGAGCTATCAGCACAAAGCCCGACGTGGGGCTTGAACTCACAGACCGTGAGATCATGACCTGAGCTCAAGTTGGCCGCTTAACCGACTGAGCCACCCAGGCGTCCCTGTTATAATGTTTTCAAACAACAAATCATTTCCCAGATGAGGTCGCCTGTAATAGGAGTTGAGTATGCATATATGTGGTACTTCTGGCCTTCTTCCTTACCCTTCGTGTAGTGATGGTTTTATTTATTTATTTATTTATTTGAGCTTATTTATTTACTTTCAAAGAGAGGGAGAGAGTGAGAGTGAGAGAGAGGCAAAGACAGAATCTCAAGGAGGCTTCACCTTGTGGGTGCAGAGCTTAACCCGGGGCTTGAACCCATGAAATGTGAGATCATGACTGAGCTGAAATCAAGAGTCAGACGCTTAACCAACTGAGCCGCCCAGGCGCGCCTTTTGATGGTTTTAAAGGCCCATGTTGAAGAGCAAACCACAGCCCTGTCAACTTTCCAAAGATCCATACAAAATAAAAAGTCAGAAGCAAAGCTAATTACTTTGTCATCTGCCTAAAGGACACAGAGTCATTTCCCTCCTCTTTAACACACCTCTGCCAACTGCTCACAGTTTGAAAACCATGGCAGGCTTTCTATGGTCTCTGTAGAGAGTATATCAATCTTCTTCCTTTGTTTCCCTAGGATCCTGCTTGTCTCTAATCTGTAGGCCAAAGGGAAATTCCTCTCAGAAGCCTTCAGACAAAATTAGGAGCCTCTTCCACCGGGCCCCAGTTCTTTCATGTTATTGTAACAGTAGCACAGCATTTGCCGTATTAAACTCCATTTATTTTTGGGTGTGAGTCCTTGTTAGACTGAGCTCCTTAAGAGAATGACTATTCATAGCATTGAATCTATAGAATCTATTGATGTCTGTAGACCTTCGATATTTGTTCATTGCATAAAATAATGACAAGAAAATTTGTTATGGCAAGCGGGACCATTTGATCCAGATCCCACTGGATCTACGATTCCCGCTGGAATCCTTGGCAATTCTAGCCCAGATCAGCCTGTCCTTCCTTAGTCAGTACTCACATCTAAGTCCCTTCTCAGACTGTTGCTTTCAATAAATATATAATTTCAATTTGTGATAATAGTAGAGATCTTGGTAACAGATTGCCCAGTGCCTGAGTGATATGGAGAAATCCTGAATAGGCCTGAGTTGGAATCCTGTCTCACAACTTGTGTGTTCTTGACCTAGATATTCTATCTGAGCTTCAGATTTCTCATCTGTGAAATGAGCATAATGAAACCTTACTTACAGATTTGTCATGAGGATTAAAAAAGATGGTATATGTTGGATGCACATGGTACAGGAATATAGTAATACTTGATAAACATTCATTGGATGAATAAACATAATACTTAAAATACAGAAGCATTCCCATTTTTCCTCACCAACCACCATATGTCCTGTAGGTTTGCCTTGCTAACACCTCATAGAGATTAAATCCCTTTGTTACCTTTTCTCTTGGTCCTCTGTATGCCTCCTTTATAGCACTTAATGATGATTATTTAAGTACACAAATTTTTGCTTAATGGATATCTCCTCTTTTAGAATATAAATCCATAAATTTAGACACTGTTATAGTAAATGATTTATCTCTAGTGCCTAGAACAGTGTATGTTTGAATGGATAGGTGAACGCCATTTAACTTGCTAACTGTGGCCTCTAATTTACATTCACCAGTTCAGGTAGGCTTTCTCAACTCTTTCAGCCCCAAGATTAACAAAACTACTCTAATTCTATATTAAAACATATTATCTTAGCATTTGCCATCATCACAAATGACATTTCCCTGAATTTTTTTCCATACTAGATCTATTTCTGGATTTGCTTACTGATGATTCTAACTATTGATTTGATCACTTTTTCCCCTGATTTCTTAATTCCCATCTATTTAACTCTTTTCATTAGGTTTCTATTCCTTCAACAGATCTTTGTTGTGACAGTCACTCCTCTAAGCCCTGTGAGGGGTGTAAAGATGTGAGAGGACACTCGTCCCAGCTGAGGATCTTACACAGTAGTAGAAGAGGGAACACAGGTGCTGGCTCAGCTGAAGTATAAGAGTATGGGACAAGACCTTTAAATAGATACAAACCTCTAGTATTTTAATGGTTTCCTGTCTTACAGTTAGGTCTTTAATCCATTTTTAATCTATTTTTGTGTTTGCAATAAGATAAGTGTTGAAGGCACTTTTTTTCCATTGGATATTCTTTCCTGCTTTATAGAAGTTTAGTTGACCATATAGATATGGGTCCTTTTCTGGGTTTTCTGTTCTGTTCTATTGATTTAAGTGTCTATCTTTGTGCCAGTACCCACTGTCTTGATCACTACAGCTTTGTAATATAACTTGAAGTCTGGAATTATGATGCCTTCAGCTTTGGTTTTCTTTTTCAAGGTTGCTTTGGCTATTTGGGGTCTTTTGTGGTTCCATAGAAATTTTAGGCTTATTATTTTTTTTTTTTAGCTCTGTGAAAAGTGCTGTTGGTTTTTGATAGGGATTGCATTAAACGTGGGGATTGCTTTGGGTAATGTAGTCATTTTAACAGTATTTGCAGCAACTCTGGAAAACAGTATGGGGGTTCTTCAAAAAGTTAAAAATAAAACTACCCTATGATACAGCAATTGTATTACTAGGTATTTACCCAAAGGACACAAAAATACTAATTCAAATGGGTACATGTACGCTGATGTTTACAGCAGCACTATGAACAATAGCCAAATTATGGAAAGAAGTCAAATGTCCATCAACTGATGAATGAATAAAGAAAAGGTGGTGTATATATATATATATATATATATATATATATAGATATAGATATATATAGTGTGTGTGTGTGTGTGTGTGTGGTGTGTGATATATATAGTGGTGGTATATATATATATATAAATAAAATATAGTGTGTGTGATATATATATATAGTGATGTGCAATATATATATATATATATACACATGTATATATATATATATATATATATATATATATATATATATAGTATGTGTGTGTATACACACACACACTATAGAATATTATTCAACCATCAAAAACTGAAATCTTGCCATTTGCAGTGACGTGGATAGAGCTAGAGAGTTTTATGCTAAGCGAAGTAAGTCAGTCAAAAAAAGATAAATACCGTATGATTTCACTTATATGTGGAATGTAAGAAACAAAACACATAAACATGGGTTGTGGGTGTGGAAGAGAGGCAAACCAATAAATAGACTCTTAACTACAGAGAACAAACTTACGGTTATCAGAGGGGAGGTGGGGGAGTGAAATAGGTGACGGGCATTATGGAGGTACTTGTGGTGAGCACCAAGTGTTGTATGTAAGTGACGAATCACTAAATTGTCCATCTGAGCCTAATATTACACTGTATGTTAAGTAACTAGAATTTAATTAAAAACTTGGAAGAAAAAAGTAAAAAGATACAAGCCAAGAGTTTAAGTATTTTCTTCTTGTTATATATATTCTGTAGTGCATACTCAACTTCTGCTGGTTTCTCACCAAATAATTGTGCTCAAGTATAACTCCTTCAAGTCATTGCTCAGATGTACATTTTCAGTGAGGTGTATCCTGACAATCGTATTTACTGTTTTGGTGAACTCCCCTTTTCTACCACCATTCCTTGTGACTGCTTCCCACTCCACTCATTCCATAGCACTCATCACCTACTTTAATGCTGTATAATGTATATAGTATATGGTTGCTTATTGTTTTCCTCCCTCCACTAGAATGTAAGCTCCATGTGGTCAGGATCTGTTAGTCATTTATGTATCCCTAGAATAAGCACCTCATACATTGTAGGTATTGGGTGAATATTTGTTGAATGAAGGTATTAAATGAAGTAGGGATTAGCAGTTATACAATAACTGGACAAATGGCATGAATCTACCACTTTCAGCTATATGATCTCGCATGATTTATTTCAAGCTTCTCATTTCCCAGATACACTTAGTGTAGGAGAGGGAAAATTTTAACTCTGTGCTTTAGGGTCCCCTGCTGGGCCTGAAAATTAAATTGACATAATACAGATTAACAGGAGAAAAATATATATATTTAACATCAGTTTTTTGTGGCATGAGAGCCCTCATAACAGAATAAAGCTCAAAGAAGTAGCAAAACCTAAATTCTAGTATACTAGATTGAACAAAGAGAAGCAATTATGGGAAAGTAACTAAAATATATTGAGAGGATAAGGTAGATAAGGATTTTAACAAGGTCCATTTGTATACAACTATCTTGGCCTCGATTCTGTCTCTGGAGTTTCTTTCCTCCCGGTATAGGGAGGGCATCTTTCACATGGAAGTTTCATCTCCTGCCTTCTGGAAAAAAAGGGGTGGTGGGTAAGTGTGCTCTTCTTGCACCTGCTGATTTTCAGGTCCCTTTAGCTCAAAATAATTCTTATGCCAAAGTGCCATATTTGAGAGTGACATATTCTGCCCCACCCCCACTATCTCCAGGAGTCCTTGGGAAGATAAAATGAATCATGCCTGTAAAGCACCAAACCCACAGTAAGTAATGAATATTAGCTGTTTGTAAAGTTAAGTTAATTCATTCTTCTTTTCTATATACAGGGAAGCCATACTCGATTTTCCTTTTTTAAAGATAGTTACTAAAAGTGTTACATTGTTCCCAGCATGATTCTATACTTTGAATTGAATGGCATTGAGAAACACAAACAACATGAGTTGAAACCAGCTTAATGAGAATAAAATCAAATATCCACCATTCCCAAGTATGTCCCAGTCTATGTAGTTATCTGAAAGTACTTTAAGATCTAATATGTATTATATGGAGGGAATCATTAGAAGGCAAGCAAAAGTGGGGCTGATGATTGGCCTGAATATTTAATCTGTAGGGTAACTAAGGAAACAAATCAGTCATTAGGAAGCAATTGTAATATACTGTAAAGACCAGAGATTAGAGAAGGCACGTAAGACTGAGGGGTGTGGGTAGGTATGGTAGCAATGAGTAAAAGCCTCATTAGAAGAGCCAGTCTTTGAGCCTGTTCTGTTTTTTGTTTTTTTGTTTTTGTTTTTGTTTGTTTTTTTGTTTGTTTGTTTTTTTCAAAAATAGACTGACTTCTTGGATGACATCATGGATATTTGGTTTCCAGTATAAATCTGAGATAGGGATTTGAGTTGTTCATTACATTTTAAAGGAAAAGATGATCCTAAAAGGTTAAAGGCTTGGAGATTTCTAACATTGGATTAGATATAAATCAGTATACAGTAAAACCTCAGATTGCAAGTAACTTGTGCGAGTATTCCACAAGATGAGCAAACATTTCTAATACATTTTAACCTGGTAAACGATCAGTGTCTTACAGTACTTGTAGTATGTGATGCCAAATGTCACATGATCACAGCTGAGCCAGTGGTTCTTGAAATATGCTTTGGTATACAAGTGCTTTGGATTACAAGCATGTTTCCAGAACAAATTATGCTTGCAAACCAAGGTTTGGCTGCAATTCAGATGTACATAATCGGGGGTGGGGAGGTGCTGACTTTAAGACAATTTCAAAGTATTGTGGCTAGAAGCATTTCTGTGTCTCCATGAGAAAGAGATGATTGATATCGAATGAATAAGTTCAGCACAATTTACTGATAGTAACCTGTGATCATGTGTCTCTAAAAGTAGCCTGTTACGTGTCTGCCTTTGGCTTAGGTCATAATCTCACGGTTTGTGAGTTCAAACCTCATATGGGGCACTCTGCTGATAGCACACAGCCCACTTCAGAGCCTCTGTCTCCCTCTACCTATCCCCTACACATGCGCACTCACTCTCTCAAAAATAAGTAAATATTTTTTAAAAAGTAGCCCATTATCTATGTTTCTTGTTATTTGTCACAGTCAATTATCTGTGATTTGTAGGGAAAAAATGATCATAGGAAGGCAGAATACTCTTTGGCCCTGCTTCCCCAAAATCCCTGTGGGCAAATGGTTCCTTGTAAACCTTTTGAGTTCAGGTTCTTAATCAGCTGCCATAGTCATCCTGAAATCTTCATAGGGAATCCTTTACTCTGGACCTGGTGAAAATAGCATGCACTGATCGTGCACTCATGTCAGAAGTCCAAAAATTCTCTTGATGGTTTCCCACCTAGTTATAGCACATTGCTATAATCCCACACAACACCTGAAACATCTTTTTCTCATTTCTTAAATTCCTCTAGCAGTTAATATCTCTACTATGTAATTTAAATTTAATTATAAGTTGTTTTATATCATTTAATAGCTGTTTCAAGTATGAATGTGTTGCCTTTCTTTAAAAAAAATTATTTAAGGGCTCACCATACAGTACCAGGTACAGAAATGAAATAAACCATGAATAATAGCTTCACCTCAAGTTTACTTAACCATCTTCCCAGCACAGAAGGCCACTCTGCCATAAATCTCATTCTTCTGACCTGCACCTATTTTATGTAGGAATAGATATGTTGAGTTAACAGGAGTTCATGAACTAAGTGACACGACTTCCAGTAAGATAATGCAGGTGTTGTTGTTGTTGTTGTTAAAAAAACTGCTGATTGACTAATAGATTTGGAGATGGAGGTTGGGATTGGTCAGGGAAGAAGGACAACTTGGTGCTGGAAGAATTTCTGCCTAGTGAATAAATATAACTGCCCTTTGAAGGGTTCTGTCTCTCTCCCCGAGTACAAATTCAAATAGTATCCACATTTGAGTTCCCCCTTCTTCTCCTAATACTTAATATAGCAGACTTCGATGTCTTATTTTCATTCCCATTTATCTCTTAGAGCTGATCCAAATATTCAGTAGAACCCTGGTATAAATCCTAAGACATAGAATACTTCAGGTTTACTGAAACTGAATCTTATTTAGGCTCTTCTTTGCTCACTGAGACATGATATGTTACCTAGAAACTTAGTAGCGTCACACAGAAGTGGATAAAGAAAAACTTCTGTTCATTCATTGTTATTCAACAAGTACATCCCATTAGGTCTTATCTAACATACAGGTCAGTAACTGTGCTCTGTAGACCCTCTTCAGAGTCTTTATCAAAATGGAACCAAACACACTTTCTTAACTTTATTCCGATGAACGCTGAGTCCAATTATCTTTATGGGTGAACACTGAGCCCAGAATAAAATTATATTCATTTCACTGAAATTTGCATATATTTGTGACTTCTTTTTTATAAAAGTCCAATTCGATCTTGAAATGAATAAACCAAACTGTTTAATATAGTTTTTTAAGATTCGTCACTTTTTTTTTGAGGGAGGGGCTTAACTTTAGAAACCATTATATAAATCTATAAATCTATATATAATGCTGATAATCTATAAATGATACTGAGAAAAACAGTGGAAAATATCCACAGGATGAAGATTTTTCTGATATAAAACATACTAAGATTGAATTATTTGTTAAAGACTCTGGATATTTATGTGAAGTGCCCTCCTGTTTCATTGATTTATTTTACTATGTTACCAGATAATGTAAATAGAGACTTTCATTGCTGAAGAACAATTTGATTTTGGTGCTAATTATTTTTAAAATTAAGTTTCTAGATATGTTATTGATATTAAATCATGAAATAAGTTGGTGGTTATTTTTCTTGAGGCCCCAGGTATTTCTTATATTTATTTTTTCAATTTACTATATTCTATCAAATAACTGGTCCTCTTGTTTCTATTTTTTCCTCAGCTACTTCTTTCTTTAACATGTTACTGCTAATCAAGAATCTCTACTAGATTGACCAAAAATTTGAAGAAAACCCAACTGTTAAGTGGTGCTTGCTAATTGTTTCTCCAGCAGCTGGAGGATTTTATATTTAGACTAACATGCCATTTGAGGATTTGAGGATTCCATCCTTTTCTTGTAGCTCTCTGGGTCTTTGTTCCAGATTCATCCCTCATCTTTCTCCCTAAGAGCATTCAGTTCTCCTCTTTGGTAATCAGTACAATCAAGCCATGGGTAAGGGCCATCTGCAGGAAGAAAGAAATCACTTGTACGTTAGAGTCTTTTTTGTGCAAATATTTGTAGTGTTGGGGTAAAACCTGAGTACATTTATTAAATATTAGTAACATCCATTTGGCTATTATTTATTCATTGAGCACATATTATTCAGCAGCTGCTGGGTACCAGGAATTGTTCCTTTTTCTGAGTTTTAAAATTGTATCAGTTGTATTTTTATTATTTAACAAAGTATCAACAGTAGTATGTATCTTTTCCATTGGGTTTTAGTGATCTGGCATAGACTGTGAGTGAGATTGGGCTCCAGAATCAGAGAGAACCTATGAAAATCCAAGCTCCAACATTTGAACATTTTGAACAAGTTAGCCTCATTTACATCATCTTTGCAGTGAGAATAATAATAGTATTTATCTCACCTCAACTTTCTGAAGAGTAAATGCACATAGAGTGTATTGCACTAGGTTTGGCAGGCAAGTAAAAATTCAATAGATATTACTTGCTCCTTTTATTAAGTAAGTCATAGTGCTTGGCTGGTTGACTGTTATAATCTTTGTCACCATTTATTGAGCAGATACTTATGAAGTGTGCTCAGAGTAAACTTGAATAGTGAGAGAGACTCCACCATCTGGCCTGTTGTGTTAGAAACAAAGCCTCAAAACTGGGTCTGGCAGTGGTGAGGGGAACAGATGCTCTGACTGCCTTCTAGAATGAGTTTTTCACTACATGTCTAAGCTGTGATGAATGTCACTAATGTCATCTCTCCTTCTATTTTAGGTAAGTACATCACCATTTTTGAAGTGTTATCCAGATGGGTAAGTCTTGCTGTTGGCGCTTTTCATGTTGATTTACACCCTTGGAGAATCTGGACGAGACAGTGTACATATCACAGTCAGACAAATACCTAGATTTTATGCACACAGAGATCTGGAAAGACAGCTTATCCTACATGCAGTCCATCTCTCATATTTCAGATATTGGACAGAAAAAATATATTTATTATTTTAAATTGGATAGAATACTGAGTTTAATTTAAATAATTGAAGATTGCGTTTTCACTGTCAGTAGAAGGCAGAGTCTTTGAAATGCTTTAGAATAGGAAAAATGATTTCCTTTCTATTAGAAATCATAAAAGCCCCTCTAAAGTAAACATACAACCTTTATTTTTCTGGTTGCATATGGGGAGTCATTTTTTTTTCAGTCATAAAGAACCAGTATTCCATGATGAGATTAGATTAATGAACCTCATTCTGGACCAAATATTAAAGGTGGCCCATGACCCTGCAAGCCCGTGTATGCAGAATCTTGTAGAAAGAATTTGAGTTAGAAGTGACAGTTTACATAGTTAATTCAGTATTTCTATATTTGGTATAATGGATCTCCATAGACACCTGAACAGGAAGAAATGAACTTAAATTGCAACAGGGGATTTAGTGTAGACCTCCGTTGAATGTGAATGACGATTAAGGTATGAGGCAGTTTACAAAAGGAAGTTATGAAATTTCTGTCACCAGTGAATTTTACAAACTACATAGACTGTTTTATTTGTATTTAGGAAATTAATATTTACCCTGCCTTGAAGCAAAGTATTGAACTTACTAGTTGTCCTCAATAATCAGGCCCAGTTTACTCCTCCAGTTTTAATTTTTACCAATGAGTCATATATACGCTATATTCTTTCTGTGTGTTAGTCTTGGTCTTCCAAGAAGCCAATGCTAAAATGAGATTAAAAATGCAAGGATTTTGGGGGGCTCCTGGGTGACTTAGTCCATTAAGTGTCTGACTCTTGATATGGGCTTGGATTGGGATCTCACTGTAGTTTGGGGCTCCGTGCTGAGCATGGAGCCTGCTTGGGATTGTCTCTCTCCCTCTCTTTCTGCCCCCACCTTTCTCCCTCTCAAAAATGAATAATTAAGCTTTTAAAAACATGCAAGGATTTTAGGAAATGCCCGTGTAAGAGAAATTAGGAAGGGAGCCAAATAAGGCTGAGTGAAGTCTCAGATTCTTATACAAGTTTGACCCTAATTGAAGAAGAAGAAGAAGAAGAGAGAGAGAGAGAGAGAGAGAGAGAGATTGGGCAGAAGCATCCTATATTGGGTTTAGGTAAAGCTGTAGGGAGTCCTCAAGCCAGAATCAGCCTACAGAGGAGTGTTGGGAATGGATTTGCTTCAGTATCTCCACTATGTTCAATCAGTGCCTGAGAGAAGGACATGGGAGGTATGGCCACAGCGCAAATTTGCAGTGGATTTCAGAGGCAGCAGCTGGGAACCCTTAGCTTATTGTGGTCCTTACAGCTGGAGGTCTGTAGCACATTCTTGTGGTCACCACACTTGGGCTCCTAGTCTTGGTTCTTTCAGTTTCTTATTCTCTACTAACAGTCCCCATCCTGCCATCATTTTTGTTCCATATCATATTCATTGTCCATGCCCAACTCAGTTATCACTTCCTTCATGATCTGAACAAGCAAGTGGCTAAAAATTACCACTCTCTGGGAATTTGATAATTCTTTGGATTTTCCTGTGGTATTTGTTGCTTTTTATTAACCATCTGTTCAAAAATAATTGAGAGTTGTGCTTGTGTCTAGATGTCTTTGTATACTCTGAGAGGTCAAAAATAACGAGTGGTTGGAGAGCATTTCAAAAAGCTCATGATGACCTAATAGGAGAGACAATACTGTAAAATACATTAATTAAAATGCAGTGTAAAAGAGAAGTGGGAGCAAAGAGGTATGTGGAGAGGGAAGAAAGAATTATCTTTTGGGGAAGAGGGGAAGTTAGTGCTAAGGCAGAAAGGGGAAATTTTAGGAACTTAGTCTTAAGGAATGATCAGGTAGCTAGGGGTTAATGGTTGAGTAGACATCATGTTCAAAGGCACGGTGATATAAAAGGATAGAGAAGGTTGAAAATACAAAGAACCTTAAATGACATGGTATCTTTATGGGATTACGGTAGAAAATGACTCTGTAAAATTTATCTAAAAGCCAGATTTTATGAGGCTCCTTGTCTTGGTACGTGGTTTGGATGTTATCCTAGAAGTCTTTGTCTAATTCAGAACATCTGAAAGTCATGTGGGCCTGGCTGCAGCATAAAAAATATTTGATATATATAATCCTAGTGTGTCAATATAAAAAAAAGATACTGTTTTGTTTTTAGTTTTTTTCATATATTTAATTTTCTATAGTTCTACATTTTCTACGTAGTCTTCTATATTTAAAAACTACTAATGAACAAATTATAATGAATAAATTATATTTCTATATAATAAGATAAAACAGTAGGGCATAAGGACCAAATATAATAGGAAGTTTTAGTGGACTTTTAGTTGCAGGTATGAGATTTGTCATGAATAACAGTTTTCTTCTCTGCAATACAGCACACACTTTATTTTTTGTACCGTGTGATTATAGAAACACTATTGGAAAAATCTGATTATATTTCAAATAGATAAGTTATTAGCATGATTTTATAGTAAGCATGCTTTGTAATGCTTGGGAAACTAGATGTAGAAATTCACCAGAATATTACTTGACATTTCT
Organism: Paguma larvata; assembly: GCA_030068075.1. Lineage (NCBI taxonomy): Eukaryota > Metazoa > Chordata > Mammalia > Carnivora > Viverridae > Paguma > Paguma larvata. The sequence continues at coordinate 106,559,773 of CM057826.1, forward strand.
AACTTTAAATATCCTTAATCCTTAAAGTCCATACACTATTTCATTTTGTAAGAGCTGTAGTTATGCCCATGATTTTTATTTTACAGAAAGCATTTTGAAATGGAGTAATTATATCATTCTTCACTAAATTACCAGTGTAGAGAGTATGATTTAAAGGAAAGTTGTCCAGGGTGGGAGAGATGTAAAACTGACCTTTTGATCATGATAAGAGCAGAGAAGGCTAGAATATCATTGCCTCAAAACTCAGGTTAGACACATTTATCTAAAGAAGTATATTTATACGGAAGCACATGCTTACAAAGTAGCTCTATAAACTATTGAAACTCATCCCAATTGGTGGTTCCCGAACATTTTTTGGGTATTTTCTTGATGTTAGCTCATTATTTTATGCATTTTTCTAGCACATGCCCAGAGTGAAGTTACAAAAGGCATAGATATTTTTTAAACACAATTTTTAGATAAATAATTTAAAATTGAGATAATTGTGTTACCAGGATAAATGCTATTGAATATTCTGGAATTTGTAGTGTGGATTCACATCTACTGTTGGGTAGTTTTAAGATATATGAGCTTTTACTAACCCAGAAGGCAAGATTGTGTCTGAGAAAGAGAGTAGGAAAAGGAGACCAAAAGAGATGACAAGTTTCATGAGGGTAGCCATCATCAGTATGGTACTTGAGAAACAGAAGGTGTTCATTATGAGATTGTTGAAAGAATTTGGTGTATGGCAAATTGAGTGCTTATATGGATACATATAAAGGTAAACTGCAAGGAATAAAAAAAAAAGTGCAGTATTTTTAGTCTTTTCATTTGTTGTTGTTTTGTTTTTTTGTTTTTTTGATAGTGAACTGTAGTGAGAAAAACATTATATATCAAGACCCAGGGCACATAAACATATACATACAATTATACTTGTAATACAAATGTCAAAGACAAATACTTAGCCCTACAAAGTACGATACATTCTGATGTTCTCTCTTTTACTAGCTCACTAAAAATGCTGGTCATATTCAGCCAAACAGATTTCATAACCTACTCACAGATTGCAGCTTACAATTTGAAAAATGCTTACATGGGGAAAAATATAAATGTGCATTGTTATTCAGAAATAAATCTAATAGAGACATTTATTACAATTAGGCCTGAAAAAACAAAAGCCAGACAGAGTCTAAGTACTATCTCACTAACAAAGGAATTTATTTTAATTTTTTATTTGACATAATTTCAGATTTACTGTAAGTACAAAAGTAGCAGGAAGCATTCCTAGATACTCTTTGCTAAGAGTCCAATAAAATTCTTATTCTCTCTCTCTCTTTCTTTGCCTCTGCACCTGTCTCTATCTGCCTATCTTTCTATTATGTCTATTTATAATCTATCTACATATACACATATATATATACACAAATCTATATGTTTATATAATTTTTCTTCTTTTTTTTTAATTTTTTAATGTTTATTTATTTTTGAGAGAGAGAGACAGAGCACGAGTAGGGGAGGGGCAGAGAGGGAGGGAGACAAAGAATCTGAAGAAGTCTCCAGGCTCTGAGCTGTGAGCACAGAGCCTAACGTGGGGCTCGAACTTACAAACTGCAAGATCGTGACCCGAGCCGAAGTCAGATGGTTAACTGACTGACAGGTGCCCCTAATTTTTCTTCTGAACTACTTAACAGTAGTTTGTAGACATGATCCTATTTTACCTCTAAATATTTCCTAAAAACATGGAATTAGCTTCCATAGCTACAGTTCAATGACCAAAATTAACAAATTAACACTGTTGCAATGTGATTATCTATCAACAGACCTTATTTCAAATTTCAATAATCGTCTCAAGAATGTTCTTTATGACAAAAAAGTACAAAATAGTACTTTACAATTGGTTGTCTTGTCTTTTTCATTTCCTTTAAACTGAAATAGTTTCTAAGACTCTAATGGTATTTCATGGCATTGATATTTCTGAAAAATACAGACCGGTTGTTTCGTAGCTATCTTTCAGTCCGATTTTTATGTTTCCTTGTGATGAGATTCAGGGCGTATACTTTGGGCAGGAATCCTGCAGGAGCAGTGCTGATTACTTACATCCAGAGGCACATGCTGTTTGTTCCATTCCTGTAATTTAACTTTGATCATTCAGTTAAAGTGATGTCTGCTTTTTCTCCACTCTAAAATTACTATTTTTCTTCTTCGTAATTAAAAAGTAACTTGTAGAGTGATACTTTGAGACCGAGTAAATATCCTGTTATTCATCAAATTTTTACCCAGTAATTAGAATTCATCAGAAATTTATGCCTGAATCACTTATTATGATGGTTTCCTCAGGGTGTTCATTTCTTCTTTATTAATTAGTTATTTTTTTTATTCCATGAAAAAGTGTTCCCTTCCTGTTTGTTTTTGTGTAAACTGATGGATTCTTTACTTAGCAGATTATAATCTTCTAATATTGTTAATTGATAACATGTATTTTAATGCTGATACTGTCTCAGATTCCGACAGGAGAAGCTCCCTCTACTTGTTTTATTGTCATTTTCACATGTCTCCATCATTCCTTGAGCCCTTTCTACTTTGTGGCAGAATATATGCAAAATCTTGTATTTTTTCCCTGCTCCAGCCTTGGAATCAGCTGCTTTGCTAAGGATTCTTGATTCCTTTTAATAGGAAATGATATTTTCAGAACCAAAAACTGAGGGGAGGGGAGGTACGCTCATTGCTACTGGGGAATTTTTGCTTCCAGGTCCTATGAACAGACAGATCTGGGAAAAAGTATATGTACATACATACTAATATACATAAATATGCATCAGAAACGTACCCACATGGATTTGTATCCATGCATATTTCCAGTTATCTCTACATATTAAGCTGTGATTTCACACTGATAATTCCATTTCTAGTCCAACACGACAGTGTTCATTCTATCGTCCATTTTTGTCTATGTAACTTTCTTACAACAGTGAGAAACCTGGCTCCATTATTTACTGTGTGATAGATATTTGCTCAATCCTAGAATTAGTTGTAGAAAGCAGTCTCAGAATTGCTAGCCCATGCCTGTGTATAAAATAAGAAAAGAATGTATAAGCTTTTTAATTAGATTTTTGGCTTCATTTTCTCTTATATACCTAACTCATTATTCAAAAGTCAGTTGATTAGTTTTCCCCTAACCCCCATTCTCACCCCACTTCAGTGCGTTTTTGTTGCTTATTTGAATTATGATTCAATTCGTTTGTTTTAGTTTGTAAGTTCACCTAGGGCTGAATTAAACAGTATGGAGGTTGACATCTTTTATATGTAAAACATAGCACTAATAATTTCATTTCCAGGAAATGATAATAGTAATTGCTTAGCACCACTGAAATCTAACTCAGGCAGATAGCCTTTTTTTTTTTTTTTTTCCTGGAGAAGTTAGCTCTGACTTACGTCTGAGTGTCAGCACAGCTTTGTCTTGGGCCAAACTTCAGGATCATCTGGAAAAAAACAAAAACGGACAAATGCTGGTGCATGAGTGTTTCCAAGCATGTTTCTAGTAAATTCCAAAATCATGTGGGGTTTCTGAGCTTCACTCTCTGGTTATCTACCTCATGTCATTATCATGCGTGTGGATGATCAGGACGATGCCCTAAAAGCAATCTCATTATTTAGTTATGTATTTATTTTTCATGTTTTTTTTTGTTTCAAAAAAAGGATTTAAGCTACCCTAATTTTAAAAATATGTAAAAAAGCCATGGAAATCTAAATCAGAAACAGAAAAGTAAAAGTACATTGTGTATTTGGAGTTAAATTTAGATCTGAGCTTCATTAAAAACCGTGAACTAAGGAAACCTGATAATATGTATGTCTTCAGGAGAGAACCATCTTCCTGTAAATAATTCTAAAACTTTTCTTTTTGTACAGTATCTCTGTACAAAATAGAGCAACAATGGTTTAACAGCAATTTTATGTGAGTTTCCAAAAAGCACATTATTTATTACGGGTAAACATGCTTTATTTATTTTTTTATTTTTTACTTTTTTAAAGTTTATTTATTTTGAGACAGAGAGAGAGAAAGAGAGAGAGAGAGAGAGAGCAAATGAGGAAGGGGAAAAGAGAACCCCAAGCAGGCTCTGCAGCCTGACACGGGGTTTGAACTCACAAACTTAGATGATAACCTGAGCTAAAGTTGGTCACTTAACCAACTCAGCCACCCGGGCACCTCAACATGGTTTATTGTATTTACGTTTGATACAGGTCTACCTATGAAACCGTTAATCTCTGTGAGGATTTCTGTAGGAATTTAAGTCATTACAGGTCTGAAGAATTGTTATTGGGACAGAGCTTAGCATACATTGCAGAGTGGCTTTTCAGCTTTGCCTTTGATTTATCTTTCTCATATATCACTTTTCTCAACTTACCTTGGCAAGAACTTGATTACAGAAGCTAGATGGCTGTCAGTGAGACATTTTGCTCTTTGTCTAGAGTGAGAATAATTGTCTGGGGTTTCTACTGGAGTAAAATTCAGAGAGTTTCTATTACAGGTTTATAGTTAGCAAAATCACCAGGAAATGTTTGTGGAGGAAGATAAGCACAGATGTATCTGATTACCTATTTGGAACACTTGCAGTGCAATTTCTTACAGCTTCTGTTGTGCTCACAAGCAACAAAATAAACCAGAAAGTGTTGTCTTCCCCTCCCCCTCCCTTTCCTTCCACTCCCTCCTTTTCCCCTCCCCCTCCTCCCCCTTCCTTTCCATCCCTCCTCCTTTTCCTTCTTCTTTTTCAACAATGCTAGAGTAATCACTGTATCAGGATAATCAGTTTTGTTTCACTTGGTATGGAAAACATCCTTTCTTTAAGCCTTTGTTACTCTGATACTCATATACTTTAGTCTGGAAAATGTTTCTAGGTTCAGCAACGTTGAAATTAAAATTTACTGCACTTTCCCTGTGGTATAGCTGTGCATTTAGGAGTTGTGTCTTTATAAGAGAAACCGATTATGTAACATGTATTAATGGTTAAAAATAAATGTCGAACTCTTCATTCCTTGTTGACTTTTGCAAAATTAGAGAAAATAAATTGAGAGAATATGCTTATCTCTGAGTCTTCTTTGACAGTAATTTGAAACTTTGCTTGAAATAGACTGTAAAATCTTAGCAAGATTAGTAACAACCAGGTCAAGTAAGGAGTAAGTGAATGGACATACATATATTTTTTGAGAGACTAAAAATTGGATATACTGACAAAGGTAATTTAACACTCCTTGTCAAAAGCCCTAAAGATATGCATACTCTTTAGATGTAGCAACTTCTCTACTAGACAGTTCTTCTGAGCTAGTAATAAGAGAAGTGGACAAAGCTAATTGTGTAAGGATGCTCAGTAATTAGTTGATAATAGTCAAATATTTTAGGGTGAATATACATTAATAGCACCCTATTAAAATTATGGGGGCGCCTGGGTGGCTCAGTCAGTTAAGTGCCTGGCTTCGGTTCAGGTCATGACCTCACGGCTTGTGAGTTCAAGCCCCGCATCGGGCTCTGTGCTGACAGCTCAGAGCTGGCAGCTTCGGATGCTCTGTCTCCCTCTCTCTCCACCCCTCCCCTGCTCATGCTCTATCTCTCTCTCACAAAAATAAATAAACATTAAAATAATTTTAAAAATTATGGTACTTTCACATATTTATAAAAAATGGTAATAGAGATATTTATTTTAAAATTTAAAAATATACATAATGCAGTTCTTTACACATTTTTCTTTTTTTTGGTCTTTGCAGATTTTTAAAAACTTAAATATAAAAACTATTGTATCTGATAGGATTATAGAAAATGTTTATTTCCTCATATTAAATTTATATCTTAAATTTTGAAAAAATTACTCTTATTTTTACAATACAGAAATAAAAACACTCTAGCAAGTATTTTCTTTAACATCATATATTTCTTGAAAGTAAGCCATGACAATATTTTTAATTTCTTTGGTAATAAGTTATAGTATTTGAACAGCTCTTGGGGAACTAACTCATCGTTTTAAGACTTGGTGGCTATGTATGGACCTCAGTTTTATTCAGTCTCAGTTTTGAGATCATTTACTTAATTAATTCATCATTTATTGGGTACTTATTATGTGTTTGATAGGGCTTGAGAATACAAAAATAAGTGAGGTTTTTGGCCCCTAGAAACTAAAAGTTTAGTAGAGAGATGATCATAAACGTACAAAAATACGTGTCTGTCTCTGCCAAAATGTGAACAATGTGGTTCAGGAACAGAGATGTCACACACGACTCCCTTAATGGGTCACACCCCAAGAGGAGTCAGAGGGACAAATGTCTGAGCAGTAGGGTGATCTGGTTTTCTGGATTGTTTGCTTAGCTTTGGGATAATTAAGAAAACCTTTCTATTTCTAATTGTTGTCTTAAATGCCGTTATAATTCACTCCATGTACTTTCTGCTGTTAGTACATTAGTGTTGATCAACGCTAGTCTTGCAGTCCTGTAAGCTATTGCATGTGTCAGCTAAGTCTCTCTGTATGAAAAAGCATCTGGCCGAACTTTGTAATCTATAGTTCTGAGAAGCCCATAATGCCCATTGTTCTTTTTCAGAAGAACAATGGAAAAGAACAATGGGAGCACGTTATTGGCTGTCTCACGTGATTTTCTGTGCCTCCGCATTGCTTATTCATCCCAGATGGTTCGTGTTGATTGCTCTTTCTCTCTTAGTGTGATAAGAGTCAGTAAGATGATTAATTCAAAAAACCTTAAGCTTCTTCTTAGAAAAGGCTAGATAAATGCTAAGTAGTGTGCTTTTTAGGTGGATCAAAAGAGGCCAGATCACTGGAATATAGATAGCATATAAATTATATCACTGGTCTAAGACTGCTAAACAGTAAAGAAACATTTTTTAGTAGGTTTCATCCAGCATTTGCCTTTCTGCATGCGTGTAGGAGAATGATAATGTCTGTTTAATTATGACTTTCTGTGGGCATATATGCAGATAACTACTGACTTTAAAATATACCTAAGTAATTTTCCTTTTAATTCACAAGATTAGGGTATTAAGAGTTTTGGCTATTCTTTTCTTTTCTTTTTTTTTTTTCCTCCCCCTTTAAAGGCACTCCTGTTTTCTTTCTTGTTGCTTTCTCATCCATTAAAAATATATACTTTAGGAGTGCCTGGGCGGCTCAGTTGGTTAAGTGGCCGACTTGGGCTCAGGTCATGACCTTGCGTTTCATAAGTTCACACCCCACATCTGAGCTTTCTGCTGTCAGCACAGAGCCTGCTTCAGATCCTCTGTTCCCTTCTCTCTGCCCCTCCTCTGCTCTCATGTGCACGCATGTACTCTCTCTCTCTCTCTCAAAAATGAAAAAACAGTAAAATAAATAAAAGTAAAATATATACTTCAGTGTATATACTTTATATACATTTTATCTCATTTTCTTATGAAACACAAAGTTGTTTGATAATTAAAGTAGATAAATTGCTGCTTTGGACTATAAGAAACTGTAAAATCCTTCAGTTTTAAGTATCTCTCTGCTGGTTTATTAGTTTGTTACAAGTTTAATACTACTTCTTACTTTAATCTTCATCATAAAATACAAGTCTATTCTTGTCACAGAGAAGTCCTTTAAGAAATATCTATTGACTCAGTGGAAATATAAGTTAATACATGTTTTTAGTCTTTGAAATATATGAAGTGTCTAAAAATATTAGCAGTCTCTGAAAGGCAATGCTCAACATAATATTCATTCCTGAGAAAACTCTTCCAGTCATACAATCATAGGGATTTATTTATTAAAACTACTCATTAAAAACCTGTTCAAACAGATTTTATTTTCCTTATTTTGAAAGATAAATTCAGTTTGTACCATCATTGCTTAGAAAGCCTACCTTCTGTTTCACAGAAGAGAAATAGGTGTTTGAATTGAGTATATAGCTTTCTTCTTAATCTCAGCAACCAAACCCTCTCTGAATTTAAAATCTTTATGGGTTAGATGGTAATCTCTTCAATTTGTACTTGTCATTAGCATGTTTCTTAACAGACATTTCTTCTTACTTTGACTTTTTTTTTCCTTTTTCTATTTTTTTTAAATGTCTATTATTTATTTTTGAGAGACAGAGCACAATCAGGGGAGGGGCAGAGAGAGAGGGAGACACAGAATCCAAAGCAGGCTCCAGGCTCTGAGCTGTCAGCACAGAGCCCAAGCTGGCGCTTGAACTCATGAACCATGAGATCATGACCTGAGCTGGATTCGGACACCTAACTGACTGAGCCACCCAGGCACCCCAGAATTTCTTGGAAAGCTATAGCTGTCTTTAAAATTTGGTGTGTGCCAAAATTAGAACTTTGGGTTGTTAAGATTAGCAGAGAGTATCTCTGTATACACGTGAGGAAACTTGGACTCAGAGGGCACAGTAACTGCCCAGACTGTAAAGTAAAAGATTTAGACTTGAACCCAGGTCACAAGGCTCTGAGGTCCTTTCAGTTTCCCTTGGAGGGAAAATGCACAGATGTGTTTTCCTATTTGATCACTAGATGGCAGTATGCTTCCCCATAGAATGAAGCTGTTCCACGATTTATGAGTGCAGTTCACATACAAGACAGGAAGAAGAGACAGACGTACTTCCCATAGGGTTTTGATTTATTAAAGTCATCAAATAAATAGCATGTTACTTTGCATTCAAAAAGGGAGTAATGATTAGGTTTGTAAGGTGTCAAGGCAATAATTATTTCTTAGGACAAAGTATGCTTTTAGGAGGTAGTTCAGAAGGAGATTTGTTTTGCTTTCCAGAAACTCATCAGGAACAAGGAAACATATTGTACCTACATACAAAACTGGGTCCTAGTGAGTGAGCCATATATTAAAGAATTGGAATACTGGTGAATGCTGTAAAGTTCACATAGTCCTTTTTTATTTTTTCATAAATCAAGTAAAAGAAATTGCATTCTGCCCAGTTTTAGGCAAACCCATCATGGATCATTTACTGTCCCACCCAAAAAGCCTCATCATATGTCTCAGAGCACAGGGAAGTCCCTAGAGTGTCCATTTAACCTTCCTGAGCAAAAATTTACACTTGGTAATGTAGAATATAAGACTTCACTGTACGAAGTACTATTTGTTGTTATAAAATTGTAGATTTGGAAAATTGAGTTAAAAGGGACTCGGGGGATATCTTTTCAATGTGCTTATTTTAGCGATGGAGAAAATATGAATGTGGCTATTTTGTGTACTTACAACATTATTGGACCAAAACACAATACATTGGTGACACATTTTCATGGAATGGTTTCAGAGCTATTTGTCAATAATTGTACATGCTCAATGGTGACAGTCTGAGAAGTTGACTTATTACAAGCTCAGAATATTAACATCCTTCTCTTTCTTTTCTGACGTTGAAAAAAAATACCTATTTCATAGAACTTTAGAGCTGGAAAGGATTTCAAGCATCACATGTCACCCTTTCATTTTAAATATGTAGTCGTTATATACAGGAGAGATTAATTTGTGAGGCATCCTGGGCTTTATGTATCACATCGTGTTGAACAATTTGCTTTGTGGACTTAGAAGCAGAAAATAGTAAGAAAAAAATTAAAATAGTTTCTGCAAAAAGAATTTCTGATGACAGTGTTTCTCAATGTGGTGATTTTAATTTACTGTTACTGTTTTAAGGATACATGCATAAAACCAATTATATATTTGGCTATATTATAATAATGTAGTAAACTATTCAAAAATTTGAAGCGAGTAGTACCAGGTTATTATAAAATTTCAGAACTGGAGTTTTCCTCTTTGGTTCATTGACTGCATTGAATCTTTGTGCTGTGGGTGGTGCAAACTTTTCCTTTTCATTCCTTCTTCTAGGAGTGGCTCTGGGGAATCATTAGGTAAATGCTTGTTGGTTTTTCATAATAATTATCTCTGAGTCTTAATGGTTTCTGGTTTGGGCCCCTCTTCACTTTCTCAAACTTTTGGCAAGAGTTCAGAATGGCTTCCAGTTGCAAAAAGAATTATAGCTCCAACTTACCATCTAGTCTGTCTGTGTGGTCTTGGCAAATCTTTTAGGCCTGGCCAGGCATGGTATTGTTGGCAGAAATGAGGCTCTGCCTCAACTTGGGCTCCAGCCTTGCCGTTTCGCCTGAAGACTCTCCAAGATTCAGGGAGAGCCCATGAATATGTGAAACATCTTACCTCCAAGAGTGTGCTGTAGAGATAATGAAAATTCAGATCTTTTAGAGACTTTGAGTTTAAGAATAATATACTTAAATGCAAGTTCTCTTAGAAAGAAAGGTTTTAATCATTTAGAAATATCTGGAGACAAGGAATTCCAGCCTTTGCTGAATATTCCATGAGGAGTGCTTTTAATTTAAAATATACTAATAGAAAAATAATTAAGCCAATTCTTGGTTTCTCTTTATTTTTGAAAGAGTAACTAATTATCATGGTTGCTGTCTTTGTCAACCTCTGTGTACCATTTTGTATTTAATTCCCTACCATTCACTTCAAAGTTATTTACTTAACTGGAAAGGAATCCACACTAGCCAAACAGAAGTTATCCTTCCTTGAGATAGAGGAGTTACTCCTGTTCTTTGACATGGTGCTTTGGTGGCCTGATTTCTATTTGAATCTTTGCTAACTTCTTCTTTTGATCCAGCAACTCAAAGGAAGGTGGTCATAGCCATGCTGTTACCAGGATAGAAACCTGCTCACTACCGTACTGAAATAATGAAATTCTGTAATAATAACATAGCTAAACCAACAAGTATAATAATAGCTGATACTTACAGAGTACTTACATGTCAAGTACTGCTTTAATCATTTTGTGTGCATTAATCCAATTAATCTTAACAACAACTTGAGTTAGATGCATGCTTGTTATTCCCAGTTTTTAGATGAGAAAACTGAGAAACAGGTAGTTGAATCTGTGCTGTTTATCATAATGCTGTGGTCCTTTTAATCAACCTACAACTGCCTTTTCTGTATTGGTTGATAGGGGTGCACAATAGAATTGACAAAGTAGAGCACTAATTAATTTTGCATTACTTAAAGTGAATCTTAAGGAACATTTAGGGATTGGACAGTGTGCTGTGTTATGGACCCACATGAATAAAATTAAGGGTTGAACTAAATGGTCCCCTAAATTTTATGTTTTAAATGGTGGCAATGTCTGTCAGAATACGGGCTTGAATTTGTTGAATGTTTTAACATTATCAACTAATAAAGGATGAAAATGGAGAGAAAATTCTGAAGCTATAGGAGAATTCTTCAGGTTGGGAAAGAAAGGAAGGAAGGAATAAAAGAATAAAGGAAGGAAGGAAGGAGGGAAGGAGGGAAGGAAGAAGGAAAGAAAAGAAAGGGAAAGTAAAAGGGAGAGAGGGAGGAGGGAAGGAAGAAAAACAAGGGAAAAAAGGAAAAAAGAAAAGAGAAAGGAAAAAATCTTACAGTCCATACTGTAACATCAAATATGGAATGAAAGCCATGGTTTTAGAAATATCCCTTCAAGTATTTTAAATGCTAAAAAGCAATCTCCTAGACCAAGACTCTCAGCAAGCCCATGGCATCCTATTATGCCTAGCATGTAACTGCAACTCTCTAGAAATAGTTGAATCTTTTTTTAACATTTATTTTTGAGAGACATAGAGACAGAGTGTGAGCAAGAGAAGGGCGGAGAGAGAGGGAGATACAAAATCTGAAGCAGGCACCAGGCTCTGAGCCATCAGCACAGAGCTTGACGCGGGGCTCGAACTCACAGACCGTGAGATCATGACCTGAGCTCAAGTTGGCTGCTTAACTGACTGAGCCACCCAGGCGCCCCTAGAAATAGTTGAATCTTAAACATTTCATGGCATACATTAGTGTAAAACCAACTGTTCAAAGGATAGCCATGGAACATCAGCACGTGTAAAAGATCAATTTGTCAATCAATATTTATATAAATATTTATTTCAAATTATGTACTCATATGGAGTATCAAATTGATTATTTACATTTGAATAAAGGGAATTTTCCATATGATCATGATATTATAACTAGTGTCTTTTATTTCTTTCATTCCCTAACTAAATATATCATACCGTTTCTGAGTCTTTTATGTCTTTTGGGTGTGAATCTACATTCCAAAAGACTCCATGAATCTCAGTAAGCCTGTTTTTAAGTGGCTAAACTAATGCCAAGAGAGAAATCATTGACATTGACCATAAATGTGATAACCAAAAGTAGAATCCCAGAAGGATGCCTTAAGCATACTGTGAATCCATAGCATGAGGAAGATGTTAATAGTAATACTTTCCATTATACATAGCATATTAGCTTTTACACTTGCCTTTACATATTCATCTCATTTAAAATTTCCATTTATTTCAATAATCCTATGACAGAGGCAGGGATTATCCTCTCTCCCTTTTACAGAGGAGTAACTGAATCTCATAGAATTCAAGTATTGGCTCCTCAATTTCAGTTAATAAATGACACACAGATTTGAACCATGATAGTCATCATATATCATTTTAAGGATACATTTCTTCTCAACCCTCTGAGGTTTAGGATGGGTAGAATTTCCACAGAAGCAGGGACAGCGAAATGGCAGAAAGTGGAAAGAACATTAGACAAAGGCACAGAAAGAGAGAGTATGCTGCAATTTGTAGAAAGAGCCAGCAGGCCAGTGAACTCAAGTGTGGAATAGAGTGAATTAGCAGCCAGACGTTGATGCAATGCTGTAGGAAAAGTCATCTGGGATGGTTTCATGGGAGCACAGACAGGGTGTGTGGTCTAAGAGACATTAAGCCTGGTGGGTTTGAAAACAACAACAACAACACTGGTGGATTTAACAGGGTCAAGGGTCATGTGGATTTAGTTTGGTGACAAAGGAAAGGCTCAGGGTCAGATTAGAGCTGTCTCAAAGATACTATGGCATATTATAGATGCAAATTAATAGGATAGTTGAGAAAGAGTGAGACACCCAAGATGATTCTCAGGCTCAGGCCTGGATGACTGGGGGAATGATGAAGCAGGAAGAGAAATGGGGAAATCAGGAGAAGATGTTAACTTGGGAGGAGAAGCAGGAAATGATTTGTTGACTTTGAGTGCACACAGATGATACAAGTAGTTATCCCTAACTTGGAAGAGAGGTCAGAGTGGAGGTATGGATTAGAAAAACATCCATATGACTGTGCTATCTAAAGTTATAGAAGTGGTTGAGAGACATTTTATTTTTTTTATTTTTTTTTATTTTTTATTTTTGAGAGATATTTTAGAAAGAAAAGAGAAGGGGGCTTGTGCTTGACACTTCAGAAAGGGAGTAGGAAGCAGGTGTGAAGCCAGAGAAGCAAGACAAACGTGAGTAGATAAAGCAGTAGGAGGAGAACCAGAAGAGTATGATGTCCTGCAAACTCTAGGAGAGCTTCTTGAAAGCGGGGGGCGGGTAGGCTGTAGTTACCCAGGCATTATGTCAGCCTGACTGATAAATTGAGGCACTGTTTGGAATGCAATGAGAGAAGAGGGATTTTAGCGACTCTTACTTTCTGCAACACTTTTTATTAAACACACATAGATGGGGACTTGCTTTCAAATTACATTCAGTGCTATATTGTTAGAAGGTGAGTCAGGGTCAGTCGAGTATCCTCCAACCTGGGCAGGTGCCACATTTATGGAAAGTGAGCTCTGGGATGGGTTTGCTGGAAGGCTTCTGAAAGATGCTCAGGAGGAGCATTTACTTTGCCTCGTGATGTCCGCAAGCTATCTCAGTGGCCACTAGGGGAGTTAGTCAGAGGGATCCTGGTCAGTGGAGGATGCGGAACAGAAAGATGGAAAAAATGTAGTTCCTCGATGTCAGGGCCATGCCACTTTAACCACACCTGCGGTCACCTGTCTTGGACTTTGGGGCAGCTGAAAATTGATATTTCCTCATTTTTAATCTCAACAGAATCATCGTTTTCTAGTACTTGAAGCCAAATTCATGCCAACCAATACTCGATAGGAAGCTTACATTTTAACTTTGTGTTTATCATCGTGAAATTGCTAAAGCCTTTGGCAATCTCTGGTGAAGAAGCCCCCAGAGAAGGGTTGAATCAAAAGAAAAATATTGTCTTCAGATCGATAATAACTATTTCTGCCAGGGAAGCCAGGCAAGCCTCGTGAAGAGTCTCAGGCTAACTGACAATGTGTGTGTTCTGCTAAACAGACTTTGGCAAATTAAATTTTTAAATTGGACAGAAAGTTATATTGGAATGTAGTATTCACTCACAATGTCTATTTCATGAAGTTTCTCTGTTTTTGTTATTCATTTTGGCATTTCCTGTGCTGTGACCTGATACAGACATGATTCATCCTGCACAGCACCTAGGCCCTTCCTTATATACGCTTGAGACATGCAGTGAAATCGTGTGTCTGCAAGCTGCGGAGGGTACCACAGTCCGTCATGGAGAGAAGAGCATGCACATTAACAAGGTAGACACAGATTTCCCTCTGACATCAGGGTTGGTCAGTAGTGTCTGTCATGCCCCTCATACAGGTATAAGCTATCAACTTCATTCTTCTTGGAATCTAGAAGGATTATTAAGGGATTCTGAAATCTATTACTGCTAGGACCTTTTACAATTCAGTTGCTTACTTAAAAAAAAAATCTGCCCTCCAGCATCATTCTCCAGTCACAGTAAGCCACGCTGTGCATTCCTATGAAGAAAACGCACTATAGCTGCATCCAAATACAGTGCCTGAGCCGTTTGGCTCCTCCTTAGAATATATATTTTTTTAACTTGCTTTGTAAGATTCCCTTTATTGCTTATTGAAAAACTGCAAAAGATTTGGGACCGTGTTTGCAAATAGCAAGTAACTTTATAGGGTTCCATAGACCTTTCTCTAAAATATTTTTTTGAGATATTGTTCTTGCTATTATATTTAGAGACAGGCCCATTGGACTGTCTTCAGATTCCAGGGTATAGTGGTAGAATTAGTCCTTTGGCATTGGTAGTAAATTAGGTTATTTTAGATAATCTCACATTTACTTTTCCTATAATCATTGTGTTTCTATACATAGACAATATGTAAACTATCGAATCATGGCACTTTGGTAGAGGGTCTCAGAAGGGAGTCTTCCTGATGTGACACTATTATAGTCTTCATCCTCAGTTGTACTAGATTTCTTTTTGGATAGAAATTTTATGTTGGAAAAAATAAAAGGTTCAGTGACCTGAGGTAGAAAAAGTATATTCACAAGAAAGTAAGATAATTACTTCATTAACTTGGAGTTCTCTTTGGAATGTCAGCATCCATAACAATCCTTGGAGCATCGTAACATTGCTCTAGCAACTCTTCTAACATAGAGCACAGAGGTCTGTCCATTAATATTGATTACAAGGTCACAGGTTCCTTTTAAACTTTGCTTGCCAGCATACCTAGAGGGAGATCAAGGTACATTCTCAAGTTTCTACCTGCGACAAATGTACTATTCCCACCCGATGAAGACTCTAGGAAGACAACCAGTTGATATTCCTTTGGAGACATTTCAACTTTGTTATTTATATGGAGCATTTTGTCCAGTTCTTGTGGGACACGTAGCACTAGAAGAAGCCATGATATTTAAAAGAATAGTTACCTTATATTGGTGATTATGTGTGTGGCTCCACAAATTTGATTTCTTGTAGGCATTAGCCATATCTGTTCTGGAGATGGAATGGTGATCCAAAAAATTCTGTCCACAGAAAATTGATAGTATCTAAAGGTAATGATATTAAGGGGCATGTGTTCGTCTTAGTCTGATGGGCAGAACTTTCTTTGCCACTTAAAAAGTTGGTTTCTTTTAAGCATAAATAGGTTAGCCTTGTGATCTTTATTTACAGACATTATTTCTCTTTTTCATGTTTTTCCCTGCTCTTAAATGTTGATTTCTCAGATTTAGGTACTGAAACACATAGCAGTAATTTTCTAATTTTATTTCATTTACAAGTCAGGGAATCCTTTTTTATAAACAAAATATTACACAAAATTCCGATATATAACACAGATAAAAGTAAATCATTATGGTTGAGGTAGACAAGTATGAGTCTAGAGATTTAACCATTTATTTTTATTTGTGCATCTTTCCCTATCTGCTATAGCTTCCCTCAAACTTTTTATCAAAAAAAAAATCTTTGTTTCTCATTCTCAAGTCTAGGGCACCCAGTCTCTCCAAGTCTCTGCTCCATCAAACCGTCTAACTTGCACCCCAAGTTCATTCTCCTTTATACTCTCTCTTCACATTTCATCAGGCATCGTTACTTCTTTTTCGTAAGAATATGCCAGCATCTCACGTCTCTTCTTGATTTCTGATGTCTTCATTTAGGACCCCTCATTTTGTTTTCTTATTTGGACTATTTTCATGGGCCCCTCACTAATTTTTTTGCCTTTATTTGTTAATAGGTTTTAAGCTTTTTGATCTCATATGTCATCAGAAAAGGAAAGAAAAAAGATTGTACTTGAACTAATATGTTTTTTAGCTAGGTATGAATTTAAATATTATATACATGTAATAATAGGTAAAATTTAAAATAAAAATCACAAGATTACATACACACAAACACACACATATTTATGTGTATATATACGTGCCCATACACACTTCTCATAATGTCTTCTCATACCTGCGGATGGCTTTGACTACCCTCTATCATGTGTATATCTCACTTTGGATACTGTTGCTCTATGCCTGTCAGATAAATCTTTCTTTTTTTTTGTTATAAATTTTTTTTAGTGTTTATTTTTGAGAGAGAGAGTATGAGCTGGGGTTGGGGAGGCGCAGAGGAGACACACACACACACACACACACACACACACACACACACACACAGAGACTCCAAAGCAGACTCAGGCCCCCAGCTGCCAGCATAGAGCCTGATGCGGGGCTCGAATGCATGGACTGTGAGATCATCACCTGAGCTAAAGTCAGAAGCTTAACTGACTAAGCCACCCAGGTGCCCCCAGATAAATCTTTCTGAAGTGAAACTAAATGTTTAAAGTCCTTCAATAGCTCTCAGTGACTACTAGATAAAATCTAAATTCTTAACACAGAAGACAAAGCTATTGATGAACCGGATGTTGACTACTTTCCAAAAGTAAACTAAAATAATATGTATGAAAACAAGGGCACCTGCGTGGCTCAGTTGGTTGAGCATCCCGCTCTTAATTTCGGCTAAGGCCATGATCCCAGGGTCATGGGATTGAGTCTCACATAGAGCTCCATGCTGAGCATGGAGTCTGCTTTGGATTCTCTTTCTCTCTCTGCTCCTCTCCCCTGCTTTTTCTCTCTCAAATTACAAAAAAAAAAAAAAAAGTATAAAAGCTCTTATTAGATGATTTACACTTGTCAAAATATTAAATGACTTATGCTTGTCAAAATAAATGTATTATTACATGGCACCTTAGTCACTCACAGATTTAGTTATATTGTGAGATCAGCTGGTCCAACATGACAGCCACTCTTTCTATGGCATCAAATATCTACACCTTTCTTCCCACAAAAATGTCAATAAACAAAGACTTAATTTTTTGGATGGAATGTGGGATAAAATGCATGTGTAGAGTTCTATAGCATTTATATACATCAGTTCTTGGGAACTTAGTGAGAGAACAACAAAGAATAGAATGTTGGTATTGGCATCAGAACTTTCATTGACTCTACTAAGCTGTTTTCAACATAGTGACTAACGTACATTAGAATGAAGGAAATGCTTTTAAAAACAGGGAAACATTGGTTACTTTGGCTTCAATTTTAAAACAAAGCTGAACATCCTCTTTAGAATATGAAGGAGGGGACGAACAGGAGACATTTCCTGCATGTGTGTTGAGATGAGGCAGACGTAAGAAAAGAAGCAGAGGTGACTGTTACGTTATCCTGTTGACCTTCGTTAGGCCGTCAGCTTGATGTGGTTCAAATTTCCGCTGTATATTTTGATACTTTTCTGTCTCCATAGCAATAGTTCAGGAGCGTGCTGCCAGTAATGATACTGGAAATGCAGTTCATTTATAAATAAATCATTCTGCTTCGTAGATGCCATTATTTAGGAGACTCTGTGGGAGTTTGAACATATTGTGAAATAGTTCATTTGCTCAGAAAAATATAAATAGTTAAAAATATCAAAATATAACCAAGCAAGCATCAGACAGATTAAATAAAATGATTATTCACTTCTTTTCAAGTGGCAAAGAAAAGACCTAAATTTTATTTTCTAATCGAAAAATATCAGTGGAAATTAGAAAATAGGTAATTTATAAAACTTATATTCTATGTAAGTGATCAAGAAATCAATAAATTTATTCTAGAAGTATTAGGGAGACAAGCAACAAAGTTTCATATGAAGCAGTGGATTGTAATAAATACTTCCTTTAAGCCTAGGGCACATTCAACTGAAAATTAATCATTTATAAAGAACCCTAGATGTCTATTTGTTTGTAGATATAATGGCTTCTTTATAGATAGGTTTCAGTAGAATTAGAAATATCTTCTATGAATAAACCCTATTTTGAAAGGGAGAAAATTAATAATAGCAGAAGTAAAAGTTATCTTCCTGGAATTTAGCACTCACTCTGCTCTGCCTCTGTCTGTCTTTCATATTTACTCCATTGTTTGACATGTGAAATTTTATAAAATTAAAATACAAAATAATGGGTATCTGATTAAGTGCTTTTCATTGAGACTGATCTACCTGTTTTTTTTAGATGCAGTTAAAAAGAGAGAGTAGGGCGCCTGGGTGGCTGAGTCGGTTGAGCGTCTGACTTTGGCTCAGGTCATCATCTCACCATCCATTGGTTCGAGCCCCACATCGGACTCCGTGCTGACAGCTCAGAGCCTATAGCCTGCTTCGGATTCTGTCTCCCTCTCTCGCTGCTGTTCCCCCACTTGCGATCTGTCTCTCTCTCTCTCTCTCTCTCTCTCTCTCTCAAAAATAAAGATTAAAAAAAAAAGAGAGAGTAAATGCATTTTCCTTAAAAGATTGCTCTTTTTGTTTTGAATTTATACAGTTATTTTAGGAGTAACAACCTCAATGCACCAGTGGTGTTTAATTCTCATGTTTTTTTATTTTTTTTTAATCTGTTCAAAAGTAAACTTTGAGTAATCTGATCATATGTGTGGAAAACCAAAATTAAAAGTATTCAGACTGTTTTGACAAACAACAGATATTCAGGTTCACTGCAAGTAAGGCTATGGATAATCACTCCATCTGCTCCTCCATTGGCAAAAAATGAGGTCCAGACGTTGCAAATACCCGTTCTTTCTCCTCCTGTACCTTACTTATTGATGGGTAAGATTTTCAAAGACAAATTCAAATTGTCCAGAATTTTCCCTGAGATGATGTAGAGTAATTCTATGCAAAGTATTTTCTCATTTTCCCCATTAATTCAATGGACTGGACCTATAGATTCTTTCGAAAAAAGTGGAGGACAGGGTTCAGTGAAACATTTTACAGGGAATAGTGGGTAGGGTCAATGATCATTGAATGGGTACTGTTGCTGTCCTCAAGCCACTAAACCAACCCTGATGGACTTTCGACCTAATGCTCAAAGAAAATGAGAGTTATTGGGAAGGCAAAGCAGATCCCTTCGGCTGGTACTATTCTTTTGTTAGTCTTTCTTACAGCTAGGTAGGGAATTATATAGTGGTCAGCTTTCCTATAATGGCAAGCAATGACCAATCTCAGTGGCTTAAAATTCCAAACTCGTATCTCTTGTTTTATTACATGTTTGGTGATGGCTAGTGGGCTCTTCTGCCCCATCTGTCTTCTCATTCTGGGATCCATGCTAAAGGAATGACTCCTACGTGGGGTGCGCTGTCCTGTGGTAGAGGGAAAAGAGTAAGAGGCTGGTAGAAGCACACGATGTCCTTGGAGTTTTTCCTCTGAAATGACATACTGTCCCTTCCACTCACTCTTCACTGACCCAAGCAAGTTCATGGCCAACCAGACAATGGGGCAAAGCAGTATCTATCTCCTCTACCAGGAGGCCTAGAGGTTCACTCAGGAATTACTTTTACAGAGAGAAGAGTGAATTGTTGGAAACAATAATGTGATCTACCACAGTCTGTAATGTCTGTAAATACAGCAACCTCAAGCAGGCAGAAGAGCCAAAATGCCTACCCCCAGATCCCTGCTTTCTCCCATTCTACACTGATCCTTTGCATCTTCTTTCTTATCTAAAATGAACCACCCTCAGTTCATTTTAGTTTGAATTTTACAGATGTAAAAGGAAGGCAAGAGAGATACAGTGAGCCAGGAAGAAGTGAGAATATAGCTGTACGTGTAATTTATTCTAGACTCTGTCTGGGTGCTGCTGCATTTCTGGATGTCTTAATACGGAAACCTAATGGGCTTGCATGGTAAATCCCTTATGCACAAGTTTATTTACCAATTTTTTGCTCAGAAGGTACAAGTCAATTACTGACAACCAGAACATGCAATAAAGAGGGGCATTTGCATGTTGTTTATGCAAAACCCAGAGTCGTATATCCCACTTTGCATATAGACAAACCGCAGGGTGTGTGAGCTAGACATATCAACATGTTGCTTACTTTACCTCTCATTCGTTTTTTGTCATATAAATTAGCACTGTGATGACAGACCCTCATGGTATTTATTCTTTGCCCTGTCTTGCTCCTTAACTTGGAGCAGGTAATGAAGTTTTCACACATCATTGGAAATTTTTACCTCTTCAGAAAGAAATTCTAAGGAAAAGCTGTTTAGTTTGAGCAAAATTCATTTTATCTGTTGATTTTTAAACATTACTTATATTGCCAGAAATTTTAAAATTCTAATACGTGTGTTAAAACTTGACTTCATAAAAGTGTAACATGCTAAGGCCCTCAGGAGGATCATTGCAGAAGCTAGATGACAAAAAAAAAAAAAAAAAAAAGAAAGAAAGAAAAGAAAAAAGTAAAAATATTGCCACTAAACGCAGTGTTGGAACACCCTTCCTTATCCTTTGGTTACCACTGCGACAGTGAACTGCTCCTTTCTTCTGTATCCTTCAGTGTTAGCCATAAAATAGACTGGCCAGTAGGGGCTACTCTAGGCATTATGATCTTAGACTGGTGGATTCAAGCTTGAAGAAATAACAAGTGGCATCTTTTAAAATATGTATTTGCAGTGTGAATGTAGTTAAAGTTCTCAGAATTTATGAGAACTTGCTTTGAACACTGTTTCATCAGCTTTTATCCCATGCATATGACCATGTGGCATATTTTAATAATTGATTTATTCAGCCTTGTTTAATTGTCTAGCCTTTGTTACATTAAATATATACATCAAAATTGTAAAGTAGCCTGCTAGCCCAGTTTAGCATCTTTTTTTCCTGGATAGCACGCTCAATCCTTGAAGTTTGAATTGCAGACGTCCTAGAACACAAAGCCTGATAGGAATGTAGTCATAGCACTAATTTTTTAAAAAGGCAAATATATGATCACTTTCAGTTACCCTAAAATAGTACCTGTTCTCTAGTTTGGGTGGCTGTTTAATCTTAGAGAATAAATTGCTTTTCGAATGAAGGAATTAGAGAGAAAAAGGGAAAAAAAATTCATGGTCATTTGTCCTTGAGGGAGAAAAATAAAAAGGTTAGTGGTTTTGGAGGTGATTGTACTTTATTCTAATGATGTCTTTCTGTCCAATGTTTGGTAAGCGGAAGTCATTTTTCCTTTGAGCTTCAGACAAAAGTTTATCTTTTCAGAGTTTTCTTTTGCGTTTATGGAAACTGTACTTAAAACAACTTACTTTTATTCCCCCCCTTCTCTCTGTCTCTTTCTGTCATATATATATATATATATACACACACACATATATAGATATAGATATATATGAGTTTGAAGTGAAAGTTTATTATTTCATTGTTTTTTTTTCTGCTTTTTTTCAGATTTTATTGACATGATTCAATGTTTTGGTTTCTTTTTAGATATCTAGTTGTTATAAGACACCTACAAGGGACTGGGAGTCTTCTCAGTGCCCATTCCTTGATGCATATGGAGTCCAAGGATGCACAGTGTAGTTCAGACCATGTTGTGTACACTGGGGCAGAAGGATCATCCTTTGATGGGTGAGAAAGAGGTCATTATAATAAAGGGTCAACACTCTTGAGGCAGTTTGGTGCAAATGTTAATGTAGTTGAACACTGTCAGATAAGGGACATAGTTGGGACAAAGTACCAAGTAAAAAGAATACTTTTAAATAGACTCTCAGACTTCTTACCTGTTAAGACTCTTAATCCCTTCGCTTGTAGCGTTACTACTAGGGAGCCCTAGAGGCTATACTTGGAGAAGAAAAGCTTTTCTCGGTTGTGTTTTTGTTTTGTTTTGTTTTGTTTTTTTGCCCTAGTTTTCCCCACTCAGGTAGTTTCAGAAGAACTCAAAATGCAATTAGTCACTTCTCTTTATTGACTCTCTGATCCTAACTGCTTAGCTTTAGAGGTATTTTCTCTCTGTTTCTTTCCACTTTCATGAGACATAGTCATTTTTTAGGCCTTGCTTTCTCTTCTGTTACAAATTATCTTCTAGTTCTCAAAAAGAAAGATCAAGACACCATATACTTTATGTTTGCCAATGAGGAGCCAATAAGTTTGTTCGCCCACCAAAGTGATTCACCGTAATCAATTTCCCTCATCAGACATTTATTTGAAATTTGCAAAAATTGCTTTTATTCAAACCCATCCTTTCCTAACATAGAGATCTCCCTTGGAGTTTGTAGCTTTTGGTTGTACAATGAGGGCTGGCCCTAAAATATTGAAGGAGCATCAAAATTTTATAAAAAATAAAATGTAGTTTGTAAGCCATGCAGTACTAGAGAATCTTTGGCCTTGGCATTGTAATTATGAACCACTGGAGTTACTCAGGCAATATCTAACACCAAGTGGCCCATTTGAAAACCTAGACATACACTTTGGGCTCTTATGTAGGTGATATAGAGTAAAGATTCTGAAAGCTCTGGGTTTAAATTCAGCAAACCTGAGAATTCCAGCACTCTGGACCAATACTTGCCAGGTGTGAGAGTTTGTTAAGTCATATATGCATGAGCTTCAGGTCTGTCTTCACTGTTTTTAATCTATCACGTATAGATAATGATATCTCTCTGATATGATTTTGTTAAGGACTAAATAAGATGCTTTATTTAAAAACTGATTACTATTATACATGGCATAGGGTAAACAAACAGGAGGTGGTATTTTTTTTTTCATTTTATTTTTAGCAAGTAGTATTTGTAATTATTTTTTCTTACATGTTGATTCTAACTCAAAAGTTATTAAGAATAACATAGCAGAGGATAATATAGCAAAGAATAAATAGCAAATAATAAATTAAAATTTCCCCTAAACTTGTTTATAAGGATACTTGGAGGGGAGGATGTGTTAAAGCAAATGTGCACTTTTAAGTAATAAAGTAATTAGATATTTAAATATTTGTGATTATAAGGGCAATATTAATTTGCAAAGGAGAGTAACATATACACTGATTAAATTTAGATTGCTATATGTTAGAAAATGATTATATAATACAAGTATGATTCAGAAAAAAGTCTTATTGTAATATATATAATGTTTTTGCATTTTTTGGCCTGAAGAAGATTTATCTTTGTATTTGCTTTATAAATCTGCTGTTATGAACTAATGACTTGGGGGTAAGACAGTCTAAAGAAGGAAGAGATTTTATTGTGTAATATTCTGGATGAATCTAAATACCAATAGATCAGCACACAAATCTCAATCCTCGTCATTGAGTTAAAATAATTAGATGGTATATATTATATAACATATATATTGTACCACGTATATACTCCATATAATATATGTAATAGAGAAAAAATACAGAGCTACCATTATGTTTTAGGAAGTAAATGACAAAATTCATTTAAAAAAATTTTTTTTAACGTTTATTTGTTTTGAGAGACATAAAGACCAGGAGTATGAGCAGGGGAAGGGCAGAGAGAGAGGGAGACACAGAATCTGAAGCAGGCTCCAGGCTCTGAGCCGTCAGCACAGAGCCCGATGCGGGGCTCGAACTCACAGACCGTGAGATCATGACCTGAGCCGAAGTCGGCCACTCAACCGACTGAGCCACCCAGGCGCCCCCAAAATTCAGTTTTTAATAGACATTTAATCTAGAACTTTCACCTGTTCAGTGTTATAGATTGATTTGAGCTTTAAACTGGTGCATCCTTAGTTTTTTGGTGATGAAAAGGTCCAATTATTGGCAAAACGGGGGAAAAAAACAAGAAAATGTATATCGCAACTCTAACTGTAAGTATATATTTTGTGGTGATAAAAATAATTATAATAGTAGCATTAGCTGTCATTTATTTAGTCCTTATTCTGTGCTTAAAATCTCATGTGGAGTATTATCTCCTATGTCTTAAAACAGCGGTAGGAGATAGGTTCTATTATTATCATAATAAAGACACTGGAATATAGAGGTTTAAGAAACCTCCTAAACTTCTCACAACCAGCAGTGATGATATAGCTGAGGGCTTAGAAATGTCAGAATCTTCGGATGCATCCCACATCAGTTTTGTTTTGAGGGGGAGATGCCTTCTGTCCCCAAAGCCCAGATCCATATTTTTGGCTCTAATTCCTTTCTTGTCACACATGACACATGGACTTTGAGAGGCGCTTTCTGGCAAGAGAGATGGCACAACTGGACTCTGCTTACTTGGCCAGCACTGGAGGAAGACAGGTCAAGAGAGAGTGTAGCAGGTCCTCTTATCACATTGTATCCTTTCTCTAGGGAACTTGGCCTAAAGCCTTGTGATCTGATGTGTAAAATTCACAATTTTTCTTCTCTTCTGTGTTAATGTGTGTGAGAGTTGTTTGCATGTATGTGTGAAGTGTGAATGTGAGTGAGATCTCTGTGTACCCTGTGTATGTATGAATGGCATGTACGTGAAATATTTATGTGTGTGGTAGTGTGGTGTGTGTATGGGGGAGCATCTTTCTTCCGTGTGTTTGTGAGGTGTTGGTGTGTATGGGGTGTATGTGAGGTATGTATATATGTATTCGTGGTATGTGTGGCACATGTGTATGTGTGTTGTGTATTGGTGTGTGTGACATGAGCATGTGGTTTGAGTATTGTGTATGGTGTGTGGGTGGTGGGGGATGTAAAAAAAAGGCAAAAGAAGAAATTGGACAAACGGACATAGCTCGGAGTTCTTTTACTGAAATAATTATAACTGAAAGTGTTCTATATTTGAACTTTGGAGTCTTGGGATCAAGTCCTACTCAGTTCTGTCACTAGCTATTTAGTATTTGGAAGTTGCTTGGCCTATTTGAATTGTAGTTTTCTCATCTCTGCAAGAGGAGGATATTTAACTTAAATTTTATGAGAGTTAAATGAATAATGTTCAGGTTGAAGTTGTTGATAAACTTTAGGATACTACATAAATGTAAGATACTGCCTGTTTTTTTAGTGGTGACATTATTTTTCCAAAGTGTTTTATATTGAAAGTCAAAAACAAAAATATAACATTCAGGGCACTGCTATAAGAAACCTATCATTATATGCTTCTATCTTCAAGAATTTTTAAACTTAATTGATAATATATGATATGTTGAATGAGGCAGACTTATGCTGTTATGATTCCTTGTCTAGTGAATGTCTAGGATATTAAGCACTTACCGTGTTAATTCATGGAACAGCCAAGGCCATTTTAACTAGGACCTTTGGGCTAAGATGTAGGGTAGCAAACTGTATTATCTTGGAAAATTTTTTGAAATGATGCAGAACACAGCCAGTCCTTAAGTGATTAAACACAGAGCCACCTTATGATCTAGCAATTATGATCCTAGGTAAATACGCTGAAGAATTAAAAGCATGTGTTCTTGCAAAAAGTTGTAAATGAAAGTCCATAGTAGCATTGTTCATAATAGCCAAAAAGTAGAAATAATCTAAATGTCCATTAACTGATGATTGGATAAACAAATGTGTTATCCATATATTGGAATATTACTTAAAAAATTATTTAGTACTAATACATGCTGTAACATGGATGAATTTGGAAAACATACTAAGAAACCATAATGGCATATTACATGATTCCATTTATATGGAAGACCCATAATAGACTTACAGAGATAAGAAGTATATTAGTGGTTATATAGGGCTGAAGAGAGGGATGGGGGATTGGAGACTGATGTCTATGGAATGAAAGATTTCTTTTTGGGAATAATGAAAGTTTTCTAAAATTATGGTGATGGATGTTCAACTCTGTGAATGTACTAAAAGTTATTGAATTGTATATTTTAAGTGGGTGAACTGTGTGGTGTTTGAATTATGTCTTGATAAAACCGTTAAAGAATACAAAACAATTTTCCTATGTAGTGAACCCTCCCCCGTTACTCTACCAGTAAATTCTGAGAGGACCCAGTCATGACCTTACTTGATACAAATCAGCAGACACAGGCAGAATAGGAGGTGTTTTTATTAACAAAGCATTCCAAACCACAAAGTCTATCTGGAAACTGATGCTTTTGGCAAGGGTTAATGACCAATGGTGAACGAATAGACGAGGACCCCTCACCTTTTTACTATATGACATATTCCAGAACCAGCAGGCTTCGAGAAGAGAGTCATTTTCATTTCTTCTTCCTTCTCCATTCCTCTCGAAAAATTTTCCCCATACCTTGCTATTGTGATGAATTAACTTAGAAGAATTATAGTTGAGTGTACGTTCGAAGGAACTTTTCTTTGCTTATGTGATTTTGAAGTATTTTCTTAGACAAAATTAGGGAAAGTCCAGTGTTGGAGTGAATCTTCAGTGGCTGAATTGCTATTAGGAAGAATTTGTATGTATGAATTCTCTTATTCTTTCCTGTTTCTGTGGCCTCTAATTCCATCTCCAGTCCTATAGAGTGGTATGTTCTGCCTGTAGTCTTCACATTTCTACGGTGCTCCACCTCCATACACAAATAGCACATTCACTGTAGTTTCAGATGATCTCCCAGGAACAGAATATATACTCCCTTTACATCGTCGCATTTAATCACTGCCTTTTAAACCCCCACCTCTTTTTTTTGCTTAACACTTAATTAAAGAATAGTCAGTTCAATATGCAGCCATGGGAATCTAACCAATAGACGAGTTTTGCTAGCTTCAGTTTTGAAATGTGGGATAATATCTTACAGTTCTAAAACTTGATATTTCTATAAAGTATCTTTTTTTTCTGGTGAAATGTTTCTAGAATGTGACACTTCAATTCTAATTACTATTATTAAATATCCACGAATTTGTTTTGAATAAGCAGAGTCAGATAAGTGGTATTTATGTATCATGGAGTACTATCTAAGTTAGCTTCCTGGGCAAGAGCAAATCATCAGCTTAACAAATAAGGGAAAATAGCGTCTCTCATTTGTCAATCAACTGCATTTATATTTCTGATGGTTACTATGATGGAACTTAAAAAAAAATGAACATAAAATTAGATCTGAATTCCTGTATTTAAATGAGTATTTCCTGACCTCCCGTTGATGAAAGTCTAGAGATTTGAAGAATGGTTAAAGAGTCAAGGTTTATAATTGCTCTTCTGAGGAAAAAAAAACAAAAACAAAAACAAACAAACAAACAAAAACATTGGTAGGCAATAAAGTCTGAGATCTCTACTATAAAACAAATGTGCAATCATAAGGAAGGTAAAAAGACCACAGTGAATGCGCACCTCTTGATTATATTACCATTGTATCTATTTTAGAAGATACGTTTGTCAATATTAGTTATAAGAGTTTTATATGTTTTGCAGGGGGAGATCTCTGTTAGCCTACACTATATACTTATAATTACACATCCCAAGCCTGCAACACAAACCTATTGTTCAAGCAAAGAATCCGTGCTGGTATGCATGAATGCATAGGTGATATATCAGCAGAGATGTACATAACGGAAAATACGGAGAAATTGAAATGTCTAGACTTCATTTTTTCAGGGGTTTAATTTAAATAGTAAACTCTTACAAAGAGTGAATGGTCAGAAGCAGGGACTAACTGGGTATTCTTAATGTGATTGGTTCACACACTGGGTTTTTTGAGAAGCAGTCTCTAAGGAGATTGTTGAGACCACCCGCTATGGAAGGGGAAGGAAGAGGCAGAACCAGTGGGGAAGGTAGAAGAAAGAGTTGGTCTGTAATACAGTTTCTAAGCAGGCCTCAGCAGACCCAGTAGAGAGTTCTGAGGTTGGGGTGGCCTTTCAGAGATTTTTCTTTTCTTTTTTTCTTTTTTTGAGAGAGAGAGAGAGAGAGAGAGGGAGAGATTGAGAGACAACAGGGGTGAGGGGCAGAGAGAGGGGGACAGAGGATCCCAAGCAGGCTCTGTGCTGACAGCAGCAAGCCCAATGTGGAGCTTGAACCCAGGAACCATGAGATTATGACCTGAGTCAAAGTTGGATGCCTAACTGACTGACTGAGCCACAGGCGCCCCCAGCCCTTCAGAGTTACTCTAAACAACTCTGGAGCTGGGCCTTTATACCTTCTTATTGACTTAGTATTAAATGCTTGAACAAGATGGCCCTCTTTAGCTGAGGCAATTTGCAAAGCAGGCTGACAGCTGAGAGCACTTCCAGAACCTAAGAAGATGAGTCATTCATTCCTGAGGGGGTTATACTCACAGCATCCACTGCAAATGGTGAGGTATTTTGGAACTGGCAGGCACTGAGAAATGCCATATAGATAGATTCCTTTCTTCTTTCATTCCTTTCTTCTTTCCCCTAATCTAGTGTTTATCCAAAAGTACTTTAAAGAACTAGACTCTCAGTTATCATAAATCCACCTATTCTTTTCATGAATGATTATATGAATATTATTATACTCAAAAACCATAATTGTTTTCCATGGAAAAGTTAGTTACTGTATCTGATGGCCCAAGTACTTCTTGTGATAGTCACTATATACATGATACTCGCATCCTGACAGCCAGATGTCAGAAGGAAGGTCCTGGTAAATTTATCTTTTTCTTTTGTATTAAAGAAAAGAGGGGCACCTGGGTGGGTCAGTTGGTTAAGTTCAGACTTTGGCCTAGGTCATGATCTCGCGGTTCACGAGTTTGAACTGTGTGTTGAGCTCTGTGCTGACACCTTAGAGCCTGGAGCCTGCTTTGGATTCTGGGTCTCCCTTTCTCTCTCCCTCCCCTGCTTGCACTCTGTCTCTTTCTCTCTCTCAAAAATAAACAAACTTAAAAAAATTTAAAATAAAAAAGGACATTTATTCATTGTCCACTGTGTTGTCAAAGATCATTCTTATCTGTAATGGAAGTTGATAAGAAATAAAATAGTACCTTGATTTGACATGTTATGTTCTCATTTAACAACTATTTTTTTATGAAATAAAAATTTGTTATACTGAGTATAAACATAACACTTTATAAAAAATGACAGCATATTCATCTGGACTGAGTGTTTGGTTGGCTCTTCACTTTTATGGGGTATTTATTTAGCTGTTACATGGCTTTTGAAGCACCCCAAAAATATGGAATGTTAGGAAAGCTAGTAAATGGATATATGAAATCACTATATCGAATTGGAAACAAAGTAATCTTGCTTATTAAGTACTGACTTTTTAGCAAACTTTTTTTGCTAAACTTATTTAGAAAATAAAACAACTCTACAATTAAACATAATACAGAAACTACCAACCAGAAAACTTATATGTTTGAAGTTGTCTTTAATTATTTATTTTTAAAATACTTGGAAGAGCCACTTACATGGACCTTAAGAATATGTATTGGCATATTCTTTGGAGTCTGTTAAGATTTCTATGGATTTTTTTGATGATCACTCTTCAGTCTGTTGAGGATAGTTGTTGTAGTTGCAGGCTCTACAGCACAGCAGAGTCAGCCCTTGAAGACACACAGAGTTATTTCAAGGCACTGATTTCTCCATCTTCAGCTACCTTATTCCAGTAACTACTGGAATTAGTTCCCTCTAGATATAATTTACATTAACCAAAACAATAGAAGAATTAGGGCAGCTTCTGAAGCTTTCCTGTGACTAAATGAAAAATTGTTTGGTTGACAAGTATGTTAGATTTACCACCAAAAAAGGTTGTTTTAAATGGAAACATTCTTGTTATTCATTCATCTTAGTTCTGAAAACATGTAAGGAAAGAATAATCAGGTTGTAGGGGCACTTGGGTGGCTCATTTGATTGGGCATCTGACTCGATTTCAGCTCAGATACCAAGGTCATGGGATCAAGCCCCACACCGTGCCCAACACTGGGTGTGGAGCCACTTAAGATTCTATCTCTCTGCCTCTCTGCCCCTTACTTGCACTCACAGTGCTCTCTCACTCTCCTTTATCTAATCATCATCATCATCATCATCATCATCATCATCATCATCATCCAACTGCTGAATCTAATTTGAAAAGATCAGGGAGAAGTACTAGATTTTTTTTTCTCTTTAAAATTACATGTTATTTGCAGTGTTAGCTTGAATGTATTTTTCTCATAAACCTCCTGCACATTGAGAACAAATTCAAAGATTTTTTTTTTTTTTTTCAGATTTAGACCTTAGGAATCATTGCTTTTCTTTAACCTATAGATAAGATTCTAAGCAGTTCTTTAAAAGAACCTGTAACATAAACTATGGATTCTTTCTTATTTAATGGTCAATTTTTGTTTTGCAAAGTGTTGATTTTAAATTATTGTATGTAAGAATATAACTATAATTTTCTTCATTTATGCAACAAACATTTCCTGATAGATGATCTGTAGCAAGTGGCACATGTGTATGCCGTTTCTGGAATCGGTGCTCTGTAATGCCCAAGCTTCAGTAAAGGCATGGGTCTTGTTTACAAACTGCCTCCCTCGATCCTAATGAAGGTATTATTCCTGCTTCAGGAATAGGTCTCTCCACCCTTGTCTTTTGGTTTCTTATCTCAATTCTATAATCTCCTCTCTGGCCATTATACTCTCTAATCATTTCAAAATCCTGCCTCCCAAGGTAATCTCTCTTGGTTTTCTAATCTTCTAACTTTCCATTACTCATCATTTTGATTCCTTCTACTGGCTCCCTTTTGCTTTCCTAACCAATTTCAAATTACTTATCCTTATCTTGAAGTCCGTTTACCACTCTGCCCCTGCTTACGTCTTTTTCCTTATCACCTCCGATTCCTCTCTTTGCTCAGGCTTCTACATGCAAGCACGTTTCCAAAGTTAAGAGAATGCTTTGGGTTCCTATAATGCTTTTGCCTTGAAGAGCTTTAGTCTTTTTCTTTTATTATTTTTTTAAATTTTTTTAAATGTTTTTATTTTATTTTTGAGAGACTTAGAGACAGAGTATGAGCAAGGGAGGGGCAGAGAGAGAGGGAGACACAGAATCCGAAGCAGGCTCCAGGCTCTGAACCGTCAGCACAGAACCTGACGCGGGGCTCGAACTCACAGACCATGAGATCATGACCTGAGCTGAAGTCGGCCGCTTAACCGACTGAGCCACCCAGGCGCCCCTAGTCTTTTTCTTATATCTTCTCAGAGAAGAAAGTAATTGAGCTGTGGTTAAAAATTCACCAGTGCAACTGGAGGTAAAATTCTGGGTTTTGTGCACAACTAGTGCAGTACTGACCTCTCTGTTCCTTGACCTCACCTTAGATTTCACTTGTAGCTGTCTAAGGGTGTGCCTTTGGCAGATGCCTTATCACCAGGCTGTGTCCTCTGTGTGGCAAGCAGTTTTTTTTCTTAATATATCATAGAACCACCACAGAATTTAAGTACAGACCACGATTTCCTACATATAAGAATCCAACTTCCCACTTGGTGTAGAAATCCATCTGAGAACATTCCTGATCCCTAAATTGCCTTGTCAGGAGAGAAAGTCACCTCACAAAGATAAGCCCTTTGCTTGTTGCACAGACTTGAGAAAAGTATTCTTTGTGCTGAAGTCTGGTCCTCTACCACCTCCTACTCTTGATATGAGGCATGCCAGTGGAAAGATACAAAATAATTCTAATAACCTCTCCTTACTTTGCAAATAGAACTGAACACAGCCATAGTCTCCTATGGTTGGGGTTAACCGTTTTTGTTTGGGGTTAGATGTCCAAACTGCTTTAGTAATTCCTCGAGTGGAAAATTTCACTCTCTCGTCTTGTTGCAGCTCTGATATAAATTGGTCAGCAAACTTCACAGGAAGTTTTATTTCCAGTGTTGATTCAAATGTTGTTGTCACTATGTTTGTCAGTAATATTGAAGGTAGTTTTCATAACCTTAAAGCAAATGAATAATTAAGCATCATCTTAATGAATGCAAAAGCTCATATTCATAGAATATTCAGTGACTAAAGAATATTTAATATTTTGCAATGATTCTAAAAACATAGGAGTACCATAATCATATTTGAGACTGACTTGGAAAAAGACCCTGTGTTTTAGTCTAGTGTTCTGAAGAACTTTTGAGATGTCACAGAACAGTATTTTTAGGGTTTTCACATTGCTCACACATGAGCACTTTGGGAATTGTTCAGTGAATATGTCTCCTGAGCACTTTCTTCCTTGAAATTATCAGATCTTCCTTGGTTTTGTTTTCCTCCATCTTCCGTCTGTGGGCGTGATTCGGCCATCACTATCACAATGAGAACTATTTCTTTTCTTAGTTTTTCCCAGTGAAAACGCTGTATTCCAACTGGAAAATAGAAAGGTTAAGTCTATGTTTTTTACTCTTTTAGGGGATCTGGAATCCTCTAAGAATCTAAGGAGATATGGCAATATTCTCTTGGAAACTAGACATATACATATAACCATGGAGAGAGCTGGCATTTAATTTTAGGGGTACAGGTGCTACTGGAATCCTATCCATGTTTCCATTACAGGGTAGTGATTCCACGTTGAAAGTCACTGATTTAGTTGTGCCTTAGTTTACATATATCTCTTCCTAAAAAGAGTTGTAAAATTAAATTATGTTAATAAGTTATGTGTTTAATAATCCTATTCAGTGATCTTTAAGGCAAAAGTATTTCCTAAACTAATTTGTATTCATATTTCTATTTGTAGAATATTGAGTTTATTAATGTGAATACATTTATATAATTTTACGATACACACTTTTTCTTTGGAATACTTTCTTCAAGAAATTTTCATAATTGAAAATACTTAAAAATATTTTTCTCTATAAATTCTCAACCTCCAAACTTCTTAAGTCTTATCTGTAGGTATGTCCCATACTTATTATTGAAATGGAAGAAGATACATCTTAGGACACATTTTAATTCTTTAATTTTTTTAAGTTTATTTATTTATTTTGAGAGAGAGAGAGAGAAAAAGAGAGAGAGAGAGTGGGAAAGGGAGAGAGAGAGGAAGAGAAAGGCTCCCAAGCAGGCTTCACACTGTCAGCGCAGAGCCTGATGTAGGGCTTGAACGCACGAAGCATGAGATCATGACCTGAGCTAAAATTAAGAGTCGGATGTTTGACTGAGCCACCCAGGTGTCCCAAATTTTAATTCTTTAAAGTGTGTCACTACCTGTATAAATATACCTATAAATAGGCAGACACAGGTGTATTTACAAGTACATTTATACAGGAATAGGTATATTTGAAATCATTATTTTTCTTATCTTTTCAAAAGCTTTAAAAATGTCCACCTTCAAAAATAAATTAAAAATGTATATGTATAAATGATGTAAAGGAAAGATAGGAAATAGTATCATGAAGCATATAGCTATTCAGCATGTGTAGGTTTATAGTATAAAAAATAGTAATCCTATTATTATTATTATTATTAGTTTTATTAGTGTTTTTTTTAATATTAACCTTACTTTAGAAACATATTTTTCTTGTTTATTTTCTAATTTTTAAAAGAATTATTTATTTTTATTTTTACTATTGAGTATAGTTGACATACAATGTTATAGTAGTTTCAGGTGTACAGCATAATGATTTGACAGTCCTATATATTACTTAATACTCAGCATGATCAGTGAGTCACCGTACAATATTATCATCTTCATGACCGTATTTGCTCTCCTGTACTTTTTAACTCCATGCCTTACTTAGTTTACCAATGTTAGCACATAAATTATTACATAAAAATGATCTTTAATACCAGTTCTGTAGTAACATCTTTTGTCGTGTGTGATTCATAGAATTTGCTGAACTCGATGGAAACTTCCATTTCATCTTGAAGGCTGTGGAGATGCTGAGCCACGTGTATTTCGTAGAAAGGGTTTTGGAGCTGAACATTTATGACAGATTTGTGGAGTATATTGATTCATCACTTTTTCTAGGAAATGTGCAAAGCCCATCACAGCATCAATCCTAGTTTATACATGTCTGTGAATAGTTAACCAAGGAACTGTCAAAACACATTGCTAAACACTAAAAACATAAACTTTGTCATTGTTTTTGTATATTTAAAGATTGAAAAGAAAACATTTCTGGAGCACTGTGCATATACCACCAACACTTATAAGGTAGATCAAGTTCAAAACATACTGTGGGGAATATAATATTTTTTTATTTTGGTGCCATCAGCAAAAGGGCAGCCTTCTAATTTTAATAAACTTATTTATTTTTAGTTTGGCAATAGGATTAAGCCTGGTATATTCCTGGGTGACTAATAGAATGAGTCCCTAAAGATGCTTAATATCACAATTTGGAGTTTAACAAATAGATTCATGTTCACTGTATTACTTAGTCAGAATGTAAAGAAAGTTACCTTTTTATATCCCAAGGTGGCTATTGTGGTTGACAAGGGATGGGTTCAGGTTTGTGGCATCTGAGATATTATACAACTCAGGGATCCCACTTTGAGAGAAATGTATACAACATTAGGTAACAATTGAACCCTTACTTATAAGAAAAAAAGGAATCCCAACAACTTACAAATTAGTAAAGCTGACAAACATAGGCATCATGAGATGTATAAAATTCACTTAATTAAAAAAATGAATTGCCAGACACACTTCTATGATTTTGCGTCTGGGGGAGGGGGTGGCTTTATAGTTTTTGGCTGTTTATTCTCTGATTGCCTTTTCATATGACCATTATTCTATATAGAAAATATAAAGATGATGCAGTCTTTCTCCTAGCATGATTGATTACAATCTAATATTTTATTATTGATACTTTAGAAAATTCCTATCGGGCATCTCATTTGTTATTGGTTCGTTCATATATGTTTTAATGTTTTGTTTTTTTGAGAGAGAGACAGCAAGAGGCAGAGTGTAAGTGGAGAAGGGGCAGAGGGAGAAAGAGGGAGACACAGAATCTGAAGCAGGCCCCGGGCACTGAGCTGTCGGCACAGAGCCTGACACAGGACTCAAACCTGGGAACTGAAGAGACCTGAGCAAAAGTTGGATACTTAACCCACTGAGACAACCAGGCACCACATTTCATTTATATTCTTGAGACTGTGGTCAAACTTGGGAAAACCTCTGTTAAATGTCATTCATTTTTGAGCCATAAAATTTGGAAAAACTTTCATAGACTAGCTCCTTGCTTTTTACATTTTAAACATTGTGTCTCCTCCACGGCACACAGACCTGTGGTACCTGGAGCTCTGAGCAGATTCGTGTCACAGTGTGGTCTCGGGTCCTGCCCTTTCTTGCTGCAGTGTCCTATGAGCTGGTGTTGTGGTCAGCAGGAGTGTTCCTGAAAGCCACCCAAGGATATGTGGAAGAAACTGAGAACTACTAAATAATAATCCCACAAAACCAAATCTAAATGTGCCTTTAATTCAACTTCTAATTAGCTAGATCCCAAAAAGGCCCATAGTCAGTACCAGCCAACCTAAGGGAAAGCTAGCAGTGTGAAAACTAGTGAGGAGACATTAGTCTTAAACGTCTGTAGTTGAAATATCTTGTTTTGGTAAGATTCCTAAATCGTCTTAAGTGTGTCTCCCTGGTGTTAGAGCCATTTCCAGTGCCTTGGAAAGAGGCTGTGAAGCTGCCTAGCTTCATGACAAACCTGCCTCTACGGTGGATTGTAAAATTTCTAGACCACAGCAAATTGGCTTGCCTGAGGAAATACAGAAGTTGGTCTTACAGTTACACAAAAGTAATTATACTTTCCCTAGAGTTTAGCCACCTCTTCTCAGGTATTTCTGAAAAGTTCTTTTTATGCATTCTCCTTGTCAGAAGTTTTTTTGACAGCCAATATTTTACATATTACACCACTTTTAAAATCACCCCAGTCACTGAATAGCATAATCTTTTGAGAGGGAAAATAGCTGGGCTCCGGTAGACTTTAAACATTCATTTGTTTCTCAGTAGGGGGACCTGCGTAGTAAGAAGTAATACCTTTTATGTGAAATGTTCCCCTTGGTTTATTTTAAAGCACAAATGGTATTGTGTGATAATGGGATGGAAATCCAATTCAGAGAGTAGAATATGCTATTTACGATCTGGCTTGTTCTTTAGGTTTTCCAGTTTAGTCTGCAAGAAGCTGAAAAAGCCACCATTGTCTGGTTAAAACACAAACAACCACATACATAGATAGAAACAAGAAATAAAAATTCCCCATAAACTCACGTATTAATAGACAGTGTTGTTCATCTAAAAAAACACAAAATGAATGGTGATGAGAATGTATGGACTAAGTTTCAGCGTAAACAAATGGGCTGTTTAAATTCTGTCTCAATATAGAAACTTCAAGGGAACAATGCAGCATAACTCCGGGGCCATAATTCAGGAACAATCTGCAAGGCAAAATCTAGAGGTGCTAATTTTGTTGCATTTATAGCCCACATACTGCAACACCAGGTTTGTTCCTGTTATTCTGGCTAAAGATGAGTCAGGAACCTCTAATGTAGCCATTCCCAAAAGACAGCAATTGATTCAGAATGTGAGACACAGAAATCCTAGAAGTCTGACCTTCAGATCAGTTTAACTATAGATCAATAATACATTACTGAGACCACTGCAGTACCCCAAATCTCCGCATTTGCCTGCCAAGATACTATTTTACCTCACATAATTTGGTTAAGAGCAGTCAATATAGATATATTTGTCTCACTGATATTTGCTGATTCAGGGAGCATGCAACACAATTTAGATGCAGCTCAGGCCAGCTCCGTATGATATGGTCACGTAGGTTTCCTGCTTTCCTACAAAAGCCCTAGTCAAAGAATGGTTCTTAATATTCAGTTAAACCAAGGCTTGTCCTAATTCCCTAGACTCTACCCCATGCATGATTGTATCTATTTTGGCATAGAATCCTTTCCCTTTGGAGCTTATAACATTGACATGTCTTCTAAAGATACTAGGTATTATCAGTATTATGGGAGGAGGTGGCCGACACATTCTGGTTAATGGCCTTATGTGTTATTAGTGAATTATGATTTCTTAGCATGATACATCATGATCAAATAGCCACATGTTAGGAAAACTTTGATCTGGTAGGAAAAACCACCAAGATTTTTCAAACTAATTTGCTATATCTGGATGCATAGTATGTAGGTATTTTGATAGCATCCTCACTTGCTTTCTTACAGTATCATTGGATAACATGAAGACATATAAGTTAATGCTAAGTTGTACTGTGCATACAAAAGCATTTTTTAGCAATACCCTATTCCATCAGTTCATTTTCCCCTGTATATTTTTTCTTCACAAAATTATTTTAAGAATTCCACTGAGTTACACATTTAAACCTTGGATTGCGAGTAACTTGTTCTGTGAGTGTTCCACAAGACAAGCAAACATTTCTAATAAATTTTTACATGACTGATGAGCGATGTCTTATCGTACTAGTAGTACATGACACCGAATATCACATGATCACAACTGAGCCCCTAGTTCTTCTCTTTCTCTCTTGCTGCAAGATTGTGGGTGATTGTCAGTGCAATGTCACATGTCTGCAAAATGTTCAAAAGGAGGCAGAAGCAAGTGTCGTTGGATAGGTTCCTTGTTAATGTTGCACGAAAAGAAAAAGATTCCATTGAGCCAACAGATAGCGGTGATTCCGTTAGTGGTAGTGAAAGTCGTCCTACACAATAACCCTCCTCTCTCTGGTCTCCCTCATACCAGTCATGAAGATTTTCAAAGGTAACCACAGGCCAGTTTGTTTATTTTTCATTATATTTCATATTTTCTTTATTATTTTGTATTACATTACAGTATTGTAATCATTTTATGTTAATATTTTTGGGACGTGGAATGAAACCTCTGAGTTTCCATTATTTCTTATGGCGAAATTCACTTTGATACATGAGTGCTTTGGATTACAAGCATGTTTCCAGAATGAATTATGCTAACAAACCAAGGTTTTACTCTACAAATATTGAGCATATTTAAAGTATACAATTGGAAAATCTTGATAGAGGTGTACATACCTATGAAAAAATTGCAAAATCCCAATGACAAGCATAGCTGTCACCCCTAAAATTTCCTCTTGCCCTTTTGCCATCCCTAACTCCTGCCCTTTTCTAGAAACCCTACCTTCCCAAAGTTGATCAATATTCACATGAAGACTCAAGGGAAGCTAGGGCAAGTGTCCCAAATCTCTATTTATTCTGTCTCTCTCCCATGTCACTCTGCTCTGCAAAGTGACCTGCCTTGACACCTCCCCAGAATCCTGGCTCTCTCCTCAATTTAGAGATGCTGGCAGACTGTGGCTAGATTTGCCTCCCTATGCTGAGCCCTGGAAACTGTCTGTAGGCAGACAGCTGGGGCAGTCATGAGACTCACCGCATGTGTTTTCCTTTTCTCTGCTCACGTCTCATGCGACCTGTTGCCTAATGTCTGAAAATGGTTGTTCATATATTTTGTCTAGTTGTCCAATTCTTTCGTGAGGAGGGCAAACCTGGTTGCTTTTACTCCACCTTGGCAGGAAATGGAAATCTCCCCAGCGGCCATATATATTTGATTGTTACGGTCAGCACCTGAAAAGACTATTGTCTTTCATACTAAGTGGTGTTTTTTGTTATATTGATTTTACTTAAACAGAGAAGGCTTAT
Source organism: Paguma larvata (assembly GCA_030068075.1). Taxonomy (NCBI): domain Eukaryota; kingdom Metazoa; phylum Chordata; class Mammalia; order Carnivora; family Viverridae; genus Paguma; species Paguma larvata. The sequence continues at coordinate 106,598,587 of CM057826.1, forward strand.
TAGAAGCATTTTGTTACTGAAATTAAAAAGAAAATGATTATAAAAACATTAGAAAAGTCCAGATTAACAAAAACTGTTAAAAATATTTCCTGTAGGGGCATCTAGGTGGCTCAGTTGGTTAAGCGTCTGGCTCTTGGTTTAGGCTCAGGTCATGATATCATGGTTTGTGGGTTCAAGCCCTTCATGGAGTTCTGTGGTCACAGTGCAGAGCCTGCCTGGGATTCTCTCTCTTCCTCTTTCTGCCCCTCCCCCACTCATGCTATCTCGGTCTCTCTTTATTTAAAATAAATAAATAAACTTAAAAGAATATTTCCTGTAATTAGAAATGACTCAACATTTTGTAGTTTTTTTAGAACTTTCTTAGCTAGAAGTTTATAGAAGATTGGAAAATATAAGAACATATTATACATACTGATAGTTAAATGAAAATATTTTGAACTATGAAAGTAGTAAATACTTTGCAGTAAAATTATATATAAATACACATATATACATATGTGTGTATATATATAGTGAACATCGTACTTTTACTCCCACTCTCAGAGAGGACTTCTGTTAAATGTCATATAGTTCTTTTCCGCACTTGTTTCTATGCATTAACACACTCTGCGTATTTTTCCATCCAAAATAAATCATTCTGTATATATTTCCTTTTCACTTTTACTCTTTTTCTTTGCTCCTGAATCCATACTGATAAATTTGACCATTTAATTGGCTTCTCTTCCATTGTATGGATGAGCCACGCGTATTTAATCAGTTCGCTAAGGATACACATTTATGTTTCTCCTAACTTGTTCAGACTGCTCACTGTTTATTTTCTTAATATTAATTTTTAGACAAGTGGCTTTGATACAGTGTAGCCATGTTACTGTATGTATAGGTATGATGTAGCCAAAAACCAGTTACAGCCAAAATTACCCTCCAAAAAACTGCACTTTTTTTCCAGCAATATATTAGTGTCTACTTCCAAAAGCACATCCAACCCTTACAATTATTTTATCTATTAGATCTTTATCAAAAATATTAATATACATTAGTATCTCTCTTAGGTTAATTGCCATTTATGTGATTATTAGTTAGATTTCAACTGGTTTCTTGGCCATTGTGTGGGACCAGGCATTCTTTGCTGATGGGTTTTGCCTGGTTTCATATTGGCATGTTCATCTTTTTATTTTCTAACTTGTCACAACTCATTTTTAAAGTTCTCCCTCCCAAGATAATTTTGTCACATTTCAAAGGAATCTTGCTGTGTTTTTTATTAAAATAAAATTGAGTTTACAGAAAAGTTGGAGAGGATTTGATGGCTGACAATGACATGCCTCAAAGATTGTCTGCCAAAGGAGGACAAGGTAGAGGGGACGGACAGTAGGGGTTCAGAAGTAATGCAAGGAAGGTTTTGAGAGTGATGGACATATTCATTGCCTTGTTTGCGGTGATGTTTTCACAGGTATATACATATGTCGAAACCTGTCAAGTCATATATATATATTTTTTTTTTTAATTTTTAATGTTTATTTTTGAGAGAGAGAGAGTGAGAGAGGGAGAGACAGAACATGAGTGGGGGAGAGGCAGAGAGAGAGACTCGCAGAATCCAAAGCAGGCTCCAGGCTCTGAGCTATCTGCTGTGTTCAAATCCATAGACTGTTAGATCATGACCTGAGTCGAAGTCAGATGCCCAATGGACTGAGCCACCCAGGCGCCCCTCTGGTTGTATAGTTTAAAATATGTGCGTATCTCTTTTGTGGCTCAACAAAGAGCTGTTATTAAAAAATGAAAAACAAAACAAAACAAAACAACAAAAAACAAAGTGGCAGCAAGCAATAAACTACTTGCAGCCTAAATTAAAAATTGAGTTTGATCAGTTTTTCTCTTATCTTGATTAGATTTCTCCTGTTAAGTTACGATGGCTTTCTAAAATAAAGTTACCAAAAGAAAGTACCTTTCACCTTTAAGATTAAGGAAATTGAACCATTAAAATAAAAGCTTCCAGATTAGACTCAGTCTACGAAACATTGAAAAATATATAGGACTTCTGAGTAGCATTATGGGGGAATTATAGTCTATAAATCTCTGGAATTGAGGTAGGGCAAGCAAGAGAAAAAGAGATACAGGATTGCTTTAAACTTGAACCATGCAGTTAAAGAATGACCTATGGTAAGTTTTTAGAGGTTTCAGTATAGAAAAAGAGGCATACTTGAAAATCTTTCTTTTTAGTGCAAGAGGTAAAAATTGAATGACTTGAAAAATAAGTATGATCTTGAGTAGCAGCCACACTTTTTGGGCAGGATTTATGAAGTGGGGATGACTGAAGAGTGTACTAGAAGAACAGATTACTAGAAGCAATACCAAGTGATGTACGCAGTGCTGTGGGTTTACCAGGTCTTACCCCTACTCCAGTGGGACAGCACACCGAAGCTTCAGGCTGGGAGCTGCCTGAAGGTGTGGTACACTGGCTCTCTCTACAGCACAGAGCAACTTGTATACATTTTCCTGAAAGGACGTGAAACCTTCTTTGCTTTAAGAATGAGATAAACTGGAGCGCCTGGGTGGCTCAGTCGGTTGAGCTTCCGACTTTGGCTCAGGTCACGATCTCACTGTTCCCGAGTTCGAGCCCCGCGTCGGGCTCTTTGCTGACAGCTCAGAGCCTGGAGCCTGTTTCAGATTATGTGTCTCCCTCTCTGTCTGTCCTTACACTGCTCACGCTCTGTCTCTATGTCTCTCAAAAATAAATAAACATTAAAAAAAAAAAGGAGATAAACTTTAGGACACCTGGGTGGCTCAGTCAGTTAAGCGTCTGGCTCTTGGTTTCGACTCAGGTCATAATCTCAAGATTCATGAGATTGAGCCCCACACTGGGCTCCAAGCTCCTAACGCAGAACCTGCTTGAGATTTTCTCTTTTCCTTCTCTCTCTGTTCCTTCCCTGCTCAATCTCTCCCTCTCTCTCTCTCTCTGTCTCTCTCTCTCTCTCTGTCTCAAAATAAATAATAAACATTAAAAAAAGAATGAGATAAACTTTGAATTGACAACTAAATCAAAGTATCTTGATTAGAAGGAGGTAGAGAAAAGAAAGAGAAGGAAGAGAGACAGTAAAGAAAAATACTTTTGATGCCGGTGAAAGATTGTGGGAAGAACTCCACCATAGGGTTCAAGTCTCAACTTTGACATTTACAAGCTGTTAAACGACAGAAGAAAGTGTTTAGCTTTTCAGCTCAGTTTCCTCAGTTCTGTAAATTAGTGATAAAAACTTGTACACCTCCCAAGGTTATGGTTAAAATCAAATATCCTAGTGCATGTATAAGTATTTTTTTCAAAATATAACACTGTTTCTATTAGTTTCCAATAATGTTTTCTTTTGTTCTGTGTGCACTCTTATTTTAAATCTACAATTATCTTTTCATTTTCAATCAGTAAACTCTATAGTAAAACTGAAGCTGTTCTTTAAGGTCAAAGTATTAATAAAAAAATAGCTATTATATCAAATTCAGTGATGTTGGCTAAGAACCAAGGATATTTGCACACATCATGTCTTTAAAATTTGAGGGGTAAGGGGTGCCTGGGTGGCTCAGTCGGTTGAGTGGCCGACTTCGGCTCAGGTCATGATCTCGTGGTCTGTGGGTTAGAGCCCCGCATCAGGCTCTGTGCTGATGGCTCGGAGCCTGGAGCCTGCTTCAGATTCTGTGTCTCCCACTCTCTATGCCCTTCCCCTATTCATGTCTCTGTGTCTCTCAAAAATAAATAAACGTTTAAAAGAAAAAAAAAACTGAAAAAAAATTTGAGGGGTGAAAGAAGTATTAGTAATAGGAGCAAGCAGATGGGCATGTGATAGCAGTGTCAGTATAATGAGATAAAACTAGATGTTACTGAGATTTGAGCAGGTCTCTGCCCTGGGATTCTTTCATAGTTCTTCCTGTGCCTGCCCACTGACCGTTTCTACCAGGATGCCTTGAAGGCACCTCAAACTCAGCACGGTCAATTCGGAACTCATTATCTACTCCCCAGTTGTTCAAGCTACAAGCCTTCAGGTTCCCCTTGACCCCTCTCTCTCCTGAAACCTCTCTTCTACCCCATATGGATCATTCTCCACATCCTGTTGATTTCACCTTCCAAATATCTTTTCTAGGCTCATCAGCTGTGCTTCTGTTGCCACTGCCTGAGTTTAAGTTACAGGCTTCTCAGTCTTTAGTCTCTTTCTCCTGACCAATCTCTCCCCACATTGCTACCACCAAGTACTATCATTGTAAAACACTAGTTAACTTCCCAAAACACAAGACTTTTTCTCCTTTGTAATAATTCAACTTTAGGGTGATGTCAGATAAATTAGCCAAGATATATGCAACCCATATGTTCACCATAGTATTGTTTAGGAAGGAAAAATAAGGAATCTTAAAGTCTCAAGATACAGGATTAATTATAACAATAGACTATAAAATAACATTAAAATGGTGTTAAAAATCTGTATTTAATGACAAAATAATTGATGACATTAATTATAAAAATCAAATCCCTGAGAAATGTTCATAGAAACAGCTGTGGAGACCAAATTATATTATAAAGAGAGGTTTCAAGGTGGTGGAATTCACCAGGATTTTTCTGGCCCCACCCCCCCCCAAAAAAAAAAACAAAAGCAAAATGAAACTAAAACAAAGCAAAACTCCTACCTTGTGGCTCTTTATAAAAAGTGGCACTTTGGCAAAGATTTCAGAAACCCGTCATAATCCTCTAACATGGCACAACAAATGTGAAATGCCACACAACAAATCCACTAATATCTTAAAAGTTATGAAAACCCAGGACTCCAGAACATTCTGTATATGTCCTATTAAAAAATAAAAAAAACTGTAGGATTTCTGACAGAGAATATCATGTACTGTTCTCAGTCCACTCTGGTTCACCCTATCTCTTCACTACTATGTGCTCTCTTTACCTTTCTTTTGAAACAAAATCAAACAAACAAACGACATCTATGTTTATACATATCTTTAAAGGCTGAGAAACGTAATGGTGTAAAGACTGGGGGAGAGGGAAAGTGGCAGGCTAAGCCTGTCTACCTACATTTTTTAGTTCTCTGTGTTTCAGTTAAGGCTCCTGATAGGTATTCCGAAATGTTTATGTTGGCTCACTCCTGTCTCTTAAATAGCATTTATTATTAAGCTTTGGACCGGTGGTGGGATCTGGTGTTACATACAGGCTTGCACACTTAGAAGGTTTGAGGGATGAAGGCTCAGTATTTGGGCGCATGTACACGTGAGCATGCATGTACGCACATGCACACACATACACAGTAGCTTTGCAGCTTGCATACATTTTGACACTGGTGGGACTGTTCGGTATTTTACAGAGATGCTTTTATTAAATTCTATGTAGTGTGGTATGTTAGGAGTTTGTTTTTATTTTACAGTAACCGGTTAAGCAAATACCTTAATCATTGTCAGGGGAAAAAAACTGATTAGATCTTAATCTCTTCTCAAAATGCTTTACTTTCTTTGTTGTTTCTCCTCTGTTCCCCCCCTCACATCTCTTTTATACTATAAAATAAATAAAATTGGCATGAGTGATAATATTAAGTCAAGTAATAGAAACTATTTATTGATTTAAATATCTTTACCAAAAATTAGTGGAGAATTCTGAAAAAGACACCTGAAAATAGTTAATACTGGCACTTTCGATATTTTAATAACGACTTGTGATATCTAAAAGATAGGTCTTTCAAATTTGTAACAGGATAGTATTTTAAAATACTCCATCCTAAATAATATTCAAGATTTTCAATATATGGATATGTTTCTCTTATAGAAAGACATATGTATAATGCAACTTTATTAGTTTTAGTTTAGAATTTGAAAAATTAACCATGAATCTTAAAAACCTTTTCTCCCAAAACAAAAGCAAAGTAATTATCTCAGTAATAGGTTAAAACAAACAAAAAAAAACTTCTCTCTCTCTCTCTCTCTCTTTTTTTCTTTAGGGGAACAGGCTCAGGGGAGAAGGAAGTGTTCTAAAGAAAATAGGCTCTGGGGGGATGTCTGAGAGCTCAGTAGGTTAAGTGTCCCCCTTCAGCTCAGGTCATGATCTTGCGGTTCATAAGTTCAAGCCCCGCAACGGGTTCTGTGCTGACTGTGCAGAGCTTGGAGCCTGCTTCAGATTCTTTCTCTCCCTCCCTCTCTCAGCCCTTTCTCAGCTCTCTCTCTCTCTCTCTCTCTCTCTTTCTCAAAATAAATAAAAAAATAAAAAAGAAAGAAAGGAAAATAGGCTCTAGGGTGAGATGCTTTCGGCTCTAGTCCACTTTCTAGAATTTACTAGCTGAAAAACTGTAGGCAACTCACTTGAGCTGTTTAAACTGGTTTCTTCCTCTGCAAAATGGCAATAGTAATAGTGCATAAAACTTATCGTGTCATTATGAGATAAAACGAGATAATGCTATCCATGTAAAGTGACTGACAGTGTGCTTGGTACTCAAAAGATATTTTAAAATTATTTTTAACTTCTCTAAGAGCCTTTCTTTACAATTAGTACAAATTATGTGTTTTGCTTACATTCCACTTTACAGTGCACAGTGTACCCTCACAAACATGACCTCATTTTATCCTTACCACAAAGATGGCCCAAGGAAATTATAAACTGAGGCTCAGGGAAGTTCAGTTACTTAGCAAAGGTTCTACAACGTGTCAGTAGCAGCACTAGGACCCAAATATCTCCAATAAAGGTCACAGCAGATGCTAATGGATTATCTTTGTCTGTGTCTGTATCTGTATCTGGCTGTGTCTGTGTCTATATCTGTATATACTCCTATATCTCTATCTATTGCTATATCTCTATACCTCCTAGAATATAAGTAGGCATATTTAGTATAGGCGGCAGTTGTATTTCTGTATGTTCATTTCTGGCACTGGATGCTATTCCTATTATAAAAGTTGCAACCTTGCCACTCACTGAACAGATGGCAGTGCTTGATTAAAGTGAGGCCATATTTGGAACATTTCTAAAAAGCCTATCTCATGTGGATGGATGTCTCTGCCCACTGGAATGGTTTCTTTTCACCAGTTGAACAAACCGAATCATGGGCCATCTCCTTATAAAGGCTCTCTGCTACCCTAGTCTCAGGAGGGCAAGTGTTGAACTGATATTTTTAGAAGTGAACTTTGCTCACTGTCCACAAGAGAACATCACTGTTTCTTTGACAAAGATGAAGGCCTATAAATGTGTACACTCATTCACCCATAAGGAAATTATCTGTCCATATGGAAATATGATTTAAAACAATTTGATATCTTCTGAAGCAGGATAGTATACAGATGTCACCCTGTCCACATGCAAAACAAGATATTGCAAATAACACTGTTCTAATTTACCTAAAATTTAAAATAGCCTAAATTACCTGTATGTGGGTGTATGTATATCATGGTACATAGATTGACAGATAAATAAGAGATCTGTAAGCACTCCAAAGGCTGAGGTTTATAGATTGTTGAGACAATTAAATATTCAATTAGTTTTAAGCACAAAAAGGCAAAAAAAGTATTTCAGCTGGGTTTTAAAATTTTATTTTAAGTGCAAAAAAACACTACATTATAGCTTACTTTTATTTACATACAAAATTATTTAGTTTTCATTGACTCAGATATAGGTGGAGTCAGGAAAAGATAAGTCAAAGAAGTAAAAGTGAATAGTATTAAAATATTACTTATTTTATATATTTCTAAATATATAAATATATAAATATAAATATAATATATTTAATATATTAAAATATATTAAAAATAGTATTCAGGCATAGGAGTCAGACTAACTCATATTTCTGCCACCTAACAGCAAAATGTCCTCAGGAAAATTACTTAATCCCTTTGAACTCTGTATTTTCATCTGAAGAATGGCTACAGGAGTGCCTAACCCATAGACAACTTTGAGGATTAAATGGACTTGCCCATATGAGACTACTTGTATCACTTACTAGGAACCACCATAACAACTACCACACACTGGGGGATTTAAACAAGAGGAATGTTTTGTTTCACAGTTGTGGAAATGAGAAGTCCCGATACCCAGGTATTGGCAGGGTTTCTGTTTTTGTTCTTGTTTTTCTGAGGGATGTGAGGGAAGGCTCTGTCCCAGGCCCCCGTCTTGGCTGAGATGGTTGTCTCCCTGTATTTTTGCCTTCTCTACATCTGTGATAACCTTAATTCTAAATAAAGTCACGTCCTCAGGTATTGGAGGGTCAGGATTCTAACATATGAGTTTCAATCTGTAACACTGTTGTAAGGTTGCTTTCTCATAGAGATCATGTTTGACTACCTTTTTTAAGAATGCTCCTAGCCCTCCCCAACACACTCAGTTCCTTGCCTACATAATATGCAAAAGTAAAGAAAATTAAATAATACTATTTATTTTCTTACTCCTTTTCTGTTGCCCACATTAGTCTGAAATCCCCATGGGTCCCAGACCTTACCTGTCTCGTACATCGTTCTATACTGGGACACAGAACAACGCACAAAATAGATCCCCAATAAATATTTGTGGGGAGAAAAAGAAAAAGATAAATGGCCTGGGTCAAGATCAGGGCCTGATCAGTGCTACGTGCTGTAAATAGGATGCCATTCTCTATTCAAAATGGTAGTCCCTAGCCACATGTGAAAGAAAATGAGTTTTTGATTTTGTTTTAATAATTTTAATTTAAGTAGCCACTTGTGTCCAGTGGCTATTATACTGGACAGTGCAGATATAGAACATTTCCACCATTGCAGAATGCCCTGCAGGACACTGATGCACACACAGAGAACCATGAAGCCTGACAAGGGTATTGGGGATAATGTCGAACTGGGCCAGTTCTGCCTGATAGAATGCCACGACCCTGCACTGCTGTTCTCTTATGCCCCTGACCAGGTTCTCCTTTTGTTTTTCCTCCTTATGGTACAGGTATATTGCAAACATTCTTTTCTTCACTGATTAAATTGAAACGATAACTTGAGGTTTTAAAGGCTGTAAAGGAGTTGTCATGAGAATCGCATTAACATAATTGCTGTGGATTCTGCAGCAGGAATTTTTTATTTTAATTTCTTTCCTCTTTGCTATTCAGATAAGTAAGAGGTAGGTGTAGATGATTAATCTACAGACTCTGTTTTGCAAAACTTACAAATGGCTCTTTGAGAAACAAAGTGTTTAAGGACACAGTACTGAGCTATTTCTTGCCTAAGGAGAAAATATAGATGCAGGTGCAGGTGTGGCTAGCTGGGAGCCAGCAGGTGTCTGATATGAGCTCATTTCTTCTCTCGACCCTGAGAAGTAGATTTTCACCACCCTTCTTCAGCCTCTGCCATAGGTACAAGCAAATGCTGTGGTGATTTCATGCTCAGAAAACAACCCAAAGGCTAACGAACATCTTTCATGGTTGGCGGTGAGAACCATTGCTATGAATAACAATCTACACAAAAAAAGAGTTTTACGAAAATTCTTCTGGCTTCATATAAAAATCTGTCTGATGCTTCAGGGCAATAGTGTACCTTCAGATACATTATTGACTCCCAGATCATGCTCCTCCATGACGGTTTCAGTGATATCACCTGCTAAATGAAAGGGTGGAAGGAGAGAGGACATAATTAACGCAAAATGCAGTCAGCAATGGAACACATATTGTTTACATAAAATTCAGTGCCTAGATAAGAATAAATACTAAATGTATATAAAACCGAACTTATAATACACTTCTATATTGAGAAAAATAATCTTGTAATTTAGTACATTATTAATAGTTTCTATTTTTATTATTTTAACCCTTACTCGGACAGCAAAAATACCCATTCCACCTGCTTAGTGATACTTTTCTGAGAATAATAGGTGGTCTCAGGGCATTTCCTACTGTAATACCACTTAACATCATCAAACTCATCATCATCCAGTTTAATTAATTCCTTAATTAATGAGGAACATTAATTGATTGCCTCCAGTGATTCAGGCATATTTAGTGGAAAAAAAATATGTTTTGGTTTTTTTAAAGAACAAAAATGTACTACTGGAGGGCCTAGACTCTAAGTTGGTACATACTGAATTTTTATTACCTAAACGTGGTTGTAGAACATTATCTTCTCTAGCAACTGGATAGGGAAAGTGTGAAGAAATAAATGTGTCCAAAATACAAAATGTTACAGTAAGCCTGTCAGGCCATTTTTCAAAAGAAGCAGAAGCTTTATCTTTTGAGGACTGTGAAGTTTAAAAAAGCAACATTGGAAATTATTTATGAGAAATAGTTCTTAAGATGCATACTAAAGATCTTATTTAGGTTTTTGGAATAGGAAGCGACACAAGCTTGTGGATCCACAGGTTCTCGAAATGCCTCATTCCTCACTTCATTTTGGTATTTTAGCTCACTGCTCATTAAGGTTATTACCTTAATTTATTCAATCAAAATATTGATCCTATTCTCATGCTGCAAATAACCTGTGACATGATTTGGATCTTAATATGTTTTCACTGCTGAAAGCAAAACTACACAATGCTCATCCTTTCAACATCAAACTATTAATGCTTTTCTTATGTTTTTAGTTTAGAGGTTTTTTATTCTTAAAAAAATGCTCTTTCTGTGCTGGAAAACTGCAAGCTTTAAGTCTATTTAACCAAGGTTTATATAATAGACTCTCCAAATTAAGAAATTGATGAAATTGCCCATTTGTTCTGTAAAGTAATAGTCATTAAGTAACATAGTCCATGGTTCCAGGTTACTATTTTGTTTTGACCATCTAAGTTTCCAGTAGACTTTTGAGTGCTTGAGATAAGGGAAGCTCACCTCATTGAATACTTCAGAATCCAGCTGTGACTTTATTCAACAAACATTATTTTAGTGCTTTGGCAGACCGAAATAAGGACACTAGCCATTAGTTAAATAAATTACCTTATTTTGGAATGCTATAAGGAATCCATGACTACTAAGATAATCTAACTGATGTTTTTAAAGAGACTGTTGCCAGAAACTCTGTGTTTTCTAACTAACACTGAAGTGAGACTTCATTTTAAGAGAAAATTCACAAATTTATGTTTCAAAGCTCTGATATACAAGATCTTCTTAACTAAGGATACAGAGAGTGTAATTACAGAGAATATAACTCTGTATCCTTAGATACGAGGATCTTGTATCTTAGTTAAGCATCTGGGCAACAAATTACCCAGATGCTTCTGGCTGTATTTGTTTTCTATTGCCGATAACAAATTACCACAAAATTAGCAGCTTAAAGCAGTACCCCCACCCTTTTTTTTATAATAGTTTATTTTCAAATTGGTTTATATATAACACCCAGTGTTCATCCCAACACATGCCCTCTTTAATGCCCGTCACCCCCTCTCCCCCCTATCCCCCTCACCCTCAGTTTGTTCTTAGTCTTTGAGAGTCTCTTATGTTTTATCTCCCTCCCTCTCTGTGTCTTTTTTTCGTTTCCCCTCTTCCCCTCCCCCTGATTTTTGCTTAGTCTCACAAAGTCCACCTATTCGTGGAAAAATATAGTATCTGTCTTTTTCTGACTGACTTATTTCACTTAACATAATACCCTCCAGTTCCATCCATGTTGCTACACATGGCCAGATTTCATTTTTTCTCATTGCCACGTAGTAGTCCATTTTATATATGTACCACAACTTCTTTATCCATTCATCAGTTGATGGGCACTTGGTCTGTTTCCATGATTTGGCTATTGTCGACAGTGCTGCTATGAACATTGGGGTACACGTGCCCCTATGCATCAGCATTCTTGTGTCTCTTGGGTAGATTCCTAGCAGTGCTTTTGCTGGGTCATAGGGTAGCTCTGTTTTCATTTTTTTGAGGAAACTCCACTCCATTTTCCAGAGCGGCTGCACTAGTTTGCATTCCCAGCAATAGTGCAAGAGGGTGCCTGCTTCTCCACATCCCCGCCAGCATCTATAGTTTCCTGATTTATTCATTTTAGCCACTCGAACCAGTGTAAGGTGGTATCTCAGTGTGGTTTTGATTTGTGTTTCCCTGATGATGAGTGACTTTGAGCATCGTTTCATGTGTCTGTTGGCCATCTGAATGTCCTCTTTGGAGAAGTGTCAATTCATATCTTCCGCCCATTTCTTCACTGGATTATTTGTTTTTCAGGTGTGGAGTTTGGTAAGTTCTTTATAGATTTTAGATACTAGTCCTTTATCTGATATGTCATTTGCAATTATCCTTTCCCATTCCGTCGGTTGTCTATTAGTTTTGTTGGTTGTTTCCTTTGCCGTGCAGAAGCTTTTTATCTTGATGAGGTCCCAATAGTTCATTTTTGCTTTTAATTCCCTTGCCTTTGGAGATTTGTCGCATAGGAAATTGCTGCGGCTCAGGTCAAAGAGGTTTTTTCCTGCTTTCTCCTCTAGGATTTTAATGGTTTCCTGCATCACATTCAGATCCTTCATCCGTTTAGAGTTTATTTTTGTGAGAGGTGTAAGAAAGTGGTCTAGTTTCATTCTTCTGCATGTTGCTGTCCAGTTCTCCCAGCACCATTTGTTAAAGATGCTGTCTTTTTTCCATTGGATACTCTTTCCTGCTTTGTCAAAGATTAGATGGCCATATGCTTGCGGGTCCATCTCTGGGTTCTCTATTCTATTCCATTGATCTATGTGTCTGTTCTTGTGCCAATACCATGTTGTCTTGATGACTACCGCTTTGTAGTAGAGGTTAAAATCTGAGATTGTGATGCCTTCCGCTTTGGTTTTATTCTTCAGAATTACTTTGATATGATACTTTACATGGAAAACCCAACAGAATCCACCGAAAACCTACTAGAACTGATCCATGAATTTGGTAAAGTTGCAGGATACAAAATCAACGTACAGAAATGGGTTGCATTCCTTTACACCAACAATGAAGCAATAGAAAGAGAAATAAAGAAGCGAATCCCATTCACAATTGCACCAAAACCATCAAATACCTAGGAATAAACCTAACCAAAGATGTATAGTTTTACGTGGAAAACTATAAAAAAAACTTATGAAGGAAATTGAGGAAGACACAGGAAATGGAAAAACATCCCATGCTCATGGATCGGAAGAATAAATATCGTTAAAATGGCAATACTACCTAAAGCAATCTACACATTCAATGCAATCCCAATCAAAATTGCACCAGCATTCTTCTCAAAGCTAGAGCAAACAATCCTAAAATTTGTGTGGAACCACAAAAGACCCCGAATAGCCACCCTTTTTTTTAATCTGACAGTTTTTAGGACCAAAACTGAGGTTTACTGGGCTAGGCTGGGTTCATTGTCTCACAGGTATTGGGTGGCAGTGTCTTGCCTGCAGCATGATATCATCTTCCAAACTTATTCCTGTCATTGGAAGAATTCAGTTCCTTGCAGTCATAGTACTGAAGTTACTACTTCCTTGTTGGCTGTTGGCTGGGGTCCCCTCTGACGTAGGGGCCACTCAAGTGCTTGCCCCAGTGGTCATCTCCATGTCATCACTGAAAGCCCTCATGCCAAATCTCTCACACATTTCTCATCTCTGTCACTTACTCTTCTGCTTCCAGCCAAAGAAAACTGCCTCTTGTTAAGAGCTCGTGTGATTAGGCTAGACTAATCTATCATAATCTATCATAATGCCAACTGATTAATAACCTTAAATCTATCTATCATAATGCCAACTGATTAATAACCTTAAGCACAGCTACAAACACTCCCTTTTCAATTTACCTTAATATAATCATGGAGTAACACCAGGTCTGAAGATTATGGGTCCATCCTAGGATTCTGCATTAGCCAAGATATATAATTCTTATCAGGAAATTTAAACAATGAAAAGAACATAGAAGGAGGGTGATTGTTTGAATGAGTACCCACCTTATATATAAATGCTAAGACAAATATAATAACAGCCATAAAATTTGGCCAAATGATACTCTTCGAGGAATTAAAATGTAAGGATCAGAACCGATACAGACAGAAATCCAACAGTAAGGGCTTAAAGGAATGCTGAGGGTTTTATTATTTGAGAAATGAAGAGCTGCCAGGTAAAATGAAGACACGACCAGGTAATTGAGATAATTCTTAAATGTAAGATATGGACTAGATGTCCCGATGTTTGGATCATGTGGCAGAGGCCATGTAACACCTCTGTACAGCAATCTATGTGGACATTTTAGTTTGTTGCCTATTAAAGCTGAAAGCTTCCTGTGTTGGTGCTACCACATGTCCATGGCCTCTTACCTCACCACTGCCTGAGGTCATTCTTTCTGTATAGTCCCACCTTACTCCTCCACTCTATAAGGCAGTTTGAAGGGGTAAGAGAGGAAAGAAAATGAAATGAGGGGAGAAAACAGGTGGATTTGAGAGAGAACTTGTGTGTTTTGTTGTTGTTGTTGTTGTTGTTGTTGTTGTTGCTTTTAATGAGAATTTAGAGATTAAAAAGAAAGAATCATTGTGGGCAAGGATGAGGGCATAGGAGGGAGAGGAAGGCACTGAAGGTGCCAGAGAAAGAGAAAGAGAAGGTCCCCAAAGCATGACAGTGTGGATGGAAACAAGAGAAAGGTCTTGAAAGATAAAAAGGGGAAAGAATTAAGAGCCTTCATAGATCAATTTACTTTGGAAAGGAGAAGCATTATTTTCTGAACTATAGGAAAAGGAAAGAGGATGAGTAGTGGTTTCAGATGAGAGATGTCAAGCCAAGTCATGTTACGTGGCTTTTATCCTTTCATTGTAATGAGAAAATTTTAAATATATTTTCTTCTCTGTAAAGTGACAAAAACATAGTAGGATCAATAGAACACAATCAAATAATGTTTATGAATAGCAAATGATATAATACATATAGCATGCTTGGAATAGTGCATGCCACGTAATAAATGTTCAGAAATGTCAGCTATTTTTAGTGTTGTCATTATTTTCTACCAGTTGTAAAGGAAAATGAAGTAAGATTGTGAACTTAAAAATAATATAAAGATTTTTAATAATTTAGGGGTTAATAGTAGTGCTTAAAAACATTAATCCCCCAGTGAAATTAAACAGCATTGTTCATGGAGCCTCTTGTCACCGTGGTTATCATTTTACTAACAATGCTTAGTAGTCTGGAAGGCACAAAGGATGGGTATCAAGGTTTATAAAAAAAATCAGAGGTAGGACCTCTGGGATCTGGTTGTTTTTACCAGGGTGAATCCCAAAATTCAGAGCAAATTAGGAGATTTATAATAATACATTGAGTCAGAGATGGTATCTGTGGCAGATTTTTAAATTTTAAAATTTCAAAAATTTAAAAGTATGTTCAAATACTTAAATACTGAAGATAGAGGAGTAACTACAGAGTTTAAAGTATTAGAAAGCAGAGTGAGAGATGACCATCTCCATGACTTTGACTTTCCAACATGAAATGAGCCGAATATAAAGAAATTGCCACCATGATAAGCGGTGTTATTGAGGGTAACAGTACAACTTAGGATAAGAAGAAAAATTGTGACCCACGTATGAGATTCTTATGCAGTTGTTCGAAGGGGGTCCTGGATACCAGGAAATAACAGATAGTATGGACCTCAAAGCAGGCCATTTTAGTTGAAAGATGATTAAAATAACAGGCTGGAAGGACAGTGGAGACCTATGTGATTGGTTAAGCACTCCTAAGTTATAGTAATATAAGAAAAGCAAATAGTTCCATTTTTGAGAACTTCTTGAGAAGTAGTGCCCACTTAATGGACCCTGAGGTTGCTGAATCTGGAGTTCCAGAACTGTGCTAACCAATACATGTAGCTGTTATCTGCTTGTGGTCATTTGCGTGGCTTGTGCCCTACTGGAGGTACAGTGGAAGTGAGAGTCTAGGGCCTTACAGAACATATTGGAGCAAAAGGAAACTATACCTAATAAGGATATAAGCAAGGACATTCTGTCTGTGGTTGACAAATTTGAAGTATCCTTTTGTTATTTTAACATTTCTGAAATTAGAATGAGTCATACAGTGGATGTGCTCATTTAATAAGGTAGGGCTTTTTTCTTCTGAAAAGCTATTAACAAATTGATGATGCATCTCACAATCAGAAGCATCTTAATATCAGTGAAATATGGTGAGAACAAAGTTAAAGGGATTTTCATCTTGGGTCATGATCACAAAGACAAAGAATCAGGAGTCTTGACAAGAGGAGTGGAGAGATGTGGTGATAATGGGAAATGAGATAAATTTAGAAAGTACTAGCCCTAAGGTACCAGTTGGAGCTCTATAGTAATGGTATATTGGCAGCAGTGTCAAGTACTTTCTCAGGTTCTGGTATCTGATTCAAGATTCTCAGTCCTCCTATTGACTTGAGAATTGTGTTGATGGTGAGTCTCAGACTAATGACTTCAGTCATGCTAAAGAACTCTCCTGGATGGTGGTGAACTGTCTTTAACAACTATAGCATAACTTCCTTAAGATTGGAGATGGGAGAGAGAAGGGTTGAAGGGATAGTCCTTTTCCTTTGGGTAGAGAAAAAACAGTACAAAGGGAGAAAAACAGAGGTGTGTCCAAAACAAAGGAAAACCCATTGTGATACTTAACATCAGTAGCTGTACATCAAAGTTTAGACTTGAGATCTGAACTTGGATAGAAATGAGCTACACAGTACCAGTTCCAGCAGAGTCAGATTGGAACTGAATGTTTTTGTTTGTTTGCTTTGTTTAATTTGTTTACTGATGCTATTTTGACTCTGTCATGACTTTTTTATAGAAGATTAGAATTATGACCTTTTAAATTTATCCCACATGGTTATTGATATCTACTATAATACTTTTTATTCTTCTGAAATGTTTGTCTTCTCTTAAAACATTCATGTATATGTAAACACATATCCATATATGTTTATGTGAGTATGCATATACATTTATATAAAAACACTATAGCAGAAGGAGTTCTGTGTTCTGAGTGAAATGTCTGATTTTGAACTTGGACCCTAGCATGCCAGTTAATTTCAGATTTAAGTTCAGGCAAGTTTCATCTTTTGAATTCATAGGTCCCTTTTTTCCCTAAGTCTTTATGTTTTTAGATCTGTTTTAGGTCTACAACAAATTGAGAGGAAGATACAGAGATCTCCTCATACCTCCTAACCTCACACATGAACAGTTTCTCCCATTATCAACATTACACAGAATGGTACATTGTTCACCACAGGCAAACTTACATTTACATATTATAATCACCCAAAATCCATAACTTACATTAGGGTTCACTCTTGGTGTTGTACATTCTTTGGGTTTAGACAAATGTATACTGACATATAGTCATTATTATAATATACACAGTATTTTTACTGCCCTAAAAATCCTTTGTTTGACTTCCACTGTTACACACCTAATTCAACCTAATTTAGCAACATTTCCTTATTCTTAGCTGATATATAAGTCAGAAAAACAATCAAATAAAATGATTTAGTTACCCAAGTCTAAGGAATTCCTCAGTACCTTCAAAGCCAGGCAAGTAGGAACTATAAGCTGCTAAGATTATGAGTGCTTTCATTTACAACAAGATCTTTTGCCACCCTAGACTTCTCAGGGTAATGGCCTTGGCCTCTGTCACTGCAGGCAAAAGAACAAGGAGAAAAATATCCCTCATATTTATTCAGCAAGAAACTGCTATGATTTACCTTCTGTGCTAAAAGATACCCTGTCGTTCTTTTGCTGCTTTGGTAAGCTGAAGCGTCATATATCGGCCTCGCAGCTTTACTTCCTGGTCATATTTAAAGCCTTAATCTCAGTAAACTCCTATGAAAACCTCATATGAAACTCATATGAAAAACTCATATGAAAATTCTGGAATACTGAGTCACCGTGGTGACAAGAGGAACTCAGCTATTTCCTATTCAGTGCATCTTGAATAAAGGTGCTCTCTCCAGAAACATTAAGAACATCTGCTAATTTTGCACTTTTATTTATGAAGCAAAGGGTTAAGCTCATACACAATCTCTGGAAGGGATCTGACCAATTCTCCAGTCTCTGGGACTGGGTGGTGATTGAGACACCAGCCAGGGCAGTCCTCAGTCTAGGAAACTAAATTTGAGACACCTCTGAAGTCAAGGATGGGAATTGTAGAATTGAGTCTGGTAATGTTTTATAGGCCGGTGGCACTATCCTGTCTGAACTTTTAAAGAGAAAGAAAGTAGGGATATGTTTGATTTCCAAGTCTGGGCAGGGGAGAAGGGGCATGAGGTTATAGGAAGTTTCTCTAGGTTCCTGTAAGAAAGAGGTCTCCCAATACCATTCTGGTTGCATTTACTTTTTAATATAAACCACAAAGTATTTAAGAGCTCTTGGAACTCTTTGTTACTTCCCTATGTTGACTATTTTGCCATTTCCCTCATCTCCCTTAATGTTTTCCTAAGTAAGAGTTTTAAAACCAAAAGGACTCATCTTGAGTGCAATTTGCCATCTTGTGTGACTTTGGAACCCAGTTAGACAAAAAGGCAGCAGCACCTGTTCTGTGATTCTCAAGCTTTGTACTTTTAAACAATATCCATGCTTTGATCCTGTCCACACTGATCCTAATTTCACTGGGGCCTGTGTTTTGAGAGGTTTTGTAGCTCCCCAAGTGATTCTAATGCACGACCAAGGATGAAAACCAAAGCTGTACTCTGTCATCTTCAGCCTCCTGACATCCCTGGACCTTGGCTTTAGTTCTCCTCTGAGTATCCACCCCCATGGTCACTTTCAAGCCTTGTGATCACCCAGAATTTCTCCAGGCAACCTTGAAATCTTAAACTCAGATGTCCCATATCCCAACATACCCTTCTTTCCTTCTAGCTCCTCTTAACATGGTCAAGACCCAGTAGTCTATTTCAGCTGCTCTCTTGCTGAGCCCGTCATTGTTATTCTGCTGTCCCTAATTAGGAAAATTAAAAGCCAGGATTAATCTAGCTGTGTGATCTTTCCATTGTTACCCGTATGGTTTCCAGAGAAAATCATTGCCCCGTACACCGGTGCCATGGCAAGTTTATTGTCTCTGATCCCAACTGGAGGGAGCCTCAGTGCTACCAAAATTGGAATTTTTTTCTTCTTGTCGGCCTTGTCTCCATTTCTCCTGCACTAGGGCCCTTTCCCTTTTGTCATATGGAAGCTTCCATCTCTGCTGTCTGAAGAAGAACCCTACACCTGCGCCTTGAATCCTATCCCCTTCCGCCTCCTTGGTGCACTTCAGCCTTCACCTGTCACTTCACTCGTATGCCTTGCATCACTGCACATGTTGACTCATTAACATTGACAGCTGTCACAACACAGATGAGGCTGAAGGACATCATGATAAGTGAAATAAACCAGACTCAGAAAAACGAAGACTGTATGATCTCACTTTTATGAGGAATATTAAAAAAAAAAGTCAAATCATAGTAATAAAGAATAAAATGGTGGTTACCAGAGGCTGGGCAGTAAGGGAAAGGGGGAAAGGCAATGATCAAAGGGTATAAGATTTGACTTAGAAAAAATTCTGGAGACCTAATGCACATCATGGTGTAGTTAATAATACTGTATTGTATACTTGAAGTTTGCCTAGAGAGTAGATCTCAAGTTTTCTCATCACACACACACAAAAGTGGTGACTGTGTGAGATAATACATGTGCTAATTAGCTTGATTGTGGTAATACTTTGACAATATATACATATATCAAAACCTTAGATTGATATTTTATATATAATTTTTGTTTGTCAATCATGCATCAGAAAAGCTGGGAAAAATTAAATACAAATGCTCAAAATACTCCTTTGAAAAGTCAAAACAATGGGGAAAAAAACCTTTCATTAGCCTTCCTTTCCCCTTTCACCTACTGCCCTTCTCACCTTTGCAGCCAAAGAATTTTACATCTTTTCTCCTGATTTTGCATTTTCCCCTACCATAGATATGGAAGTTTTTAATGCTAAATCTAATGGATGTTTTCCATTCTTTATTTCACTTAGACATCTTCAGTGTTACAGTGTTGACCACTCTCTATTTTTAAATAGTTTCTAGCTACCTGTCTCAATTTATTCTTCTTTCAAGTTTCTTCATCCTTCGTCTCTCTTGGAAATGATAGTGTTCCTCTGTGTCGTGTTCTCCGTCCTCTGTGTTTTCACTCCAATTCTCAGAGGTGCTTAACCATGGCCATGCATCTGAATCACCTGTAAATCCTATGGAAACAGCAGTCCATCCCCTATGCTAACCATCTGAGCAGAATTACTGGAGAGTGGTAGGGCCTAGGAACTTGCATTTTTCAGAACCTCCACAGATGATTTCAAGAACTTAAGAAGCAGCTACGGGTCTTCTACTTTCATTTGGATCCCTCCCCTGAATGTGAAACTTGTCTTCTAGATTTGTCTACACAACATCTCCAAATGCAGTATATCCAAGACTAACTTCCGGACTCCAGTTCCTTCTCGTCACATCCACATCTGATCCTTGCCCTCTGTTTCTTTCTCAGCAAATGATGTCGGTCTTTACCAAATCCTACAAGTGAAAATTTGGTCATTACTTTTGAATTTTTTCTCTCCTTTATCCTCCATGCCAATCATTTGTCATATCAGTTCCATCTCTAGTATCCTCCAAGGTGAGCTACTGCCTTGCATACACACAGGTGCTATCTCAGGCTAAGCTAGCATCATCTCTCTTCTGAAATATTATCACCACACCCTAATGGTGCCTCTGCTTTCAATCTTGTGTACTTCTACATGTCCTTTCCTCATGCAACCCTCAGTATACTTATTTCTAAATGATAAATATGATGATATATATTTTCTGCATAAATTTTTTCATGACTATCTCTTGATTTCAGAATCGAGTCCAAACTTTGTGACTCAACATATACAGCCCATAAGGATCCGCCACCTGCTTTCTTCTCTGGACATGCCCATCTCTCCCTGGTACTCTGCACACTGCTCTGATCATGGTTTTAATGGTTCACTGTACCCTCTTCTTGTGCATTCATTGTATCCTCTTGAAAGTGCAGAACTTTCTTGCTCCTTGTACCTAAATCATCTCTTCCCCTTGGCCCAGGTCTCCCACTTTCCACTCCTTCCTTGGTAATCCCTTTTTATATTCCAATTTATATGTCATTTTCTAAAAGGATCTTTGCCTAAACCTGAAGGTTTGACTTGGGCGTACTGCCTACATATTCCTATATCGTAATACTTCCTATAGTATAAGACTGAACTCAATGATTTACTTCTCTCACACACCTGAATTTATGTTCCTTAATGCAGAGATTCTTATTTATTGCACAATATATTTTTTTTGGCATGACATATAGAAAACTGTCAATGACTGTTGAAGAAATGAGATGATAAGAGGTGTTCAGAAATGTTAGCAAAACAAAAAAAAAATTAGAAAGTAATGGTAAAGAGAGGTTCAGTGAGGGGTGATCAACAGGTTAGAAGCTACACATAGGAGGAGCTGAGTGACTTGAATAGAGGTATTGCTTTGTGGAAAGAATTTCATTGGTATGATTAGAGCTGAAGCCAGGATGCATGAAATTGAGGATAGGGGGTATATCAGTTTGGTAGGGCTGCTGTAACAAAGTGCCACAAACCAAGTGGTATTAATTGTAGAAATGTATTGTTCCACAGTTGTTAAGTTGAAAACTCCAAGATCTAGGTGTTGTTGGGGCCTGCCTCCCTCTGAAGGTACTAGAAAAGAATTCTAGCTTCTGGCAGCGTAACTTCAGTCTTCATGTGACATTCTCTCTGTTTGCATGCCTGTCTCTTCAAAGAGTGTTCTTTTTATAGGAACCCCAGGCATATTGCATTCAAGGCCCACCCTAATCTACTCCAGTATGTCCTCATCTTAATTACTTTCACCTGCAATAACCCTATTTCCAAGTGAGGTTATGTTCTTAGATACTGGGAATTAGATCTTAAATGTATACATTTTGAGGAGATACAACGCAATCCATAACAAGTGGGAATTAGGGAATAATTGTCAGACTCTTGATTTATTCATAGTTCTATGGTCAGACATTCATAGATCAATACTAACCTTTAATCTCCTATTTAAGAGTCTGCATTATAGCATAATGTTCATTGTGGTAACCATGGAATAGAAGTACATAAATGACTTGCACTATGCAAGGCTACAATACACATTTCCAAGCCGTGGTCTCTACAGTTGGCCATAGGGGATGCGGAGGTCCTCAGCCATGGCAACTCTCTAGCTAAATCACCCACATGTAAAGAAGGTTCAAAATCTACCTATCTAAAATAAAACTTGTTGGAGGATACATCTTTATTCACACTATTGACAGAAAATAAGAAAACAATATATACCTTCAGCAGTGTGAGATAAAAAAATTGATGGATAATTTTTTAAAAGCAAAGGAAAAAAGCAAAGCATAAAATCTTTTGCCCCTGTATTATCTAATACTTTAAAATCTTTGATAGATGTATTATTATTAGGTCTAAGTAGTATATTTATATTACCCTTGATAATCTTAAAGTGTGTTTATGTATACACACACACACACACACACACGATAAAATAGCCTATATAGAAGACTGCCCTACCCAAATTTCAGCTCTAGAAATTCATATAATAGGGAAAAAAAAAGAATTATAATCTCCATGGGAGCAACATTATACCACAAACCACAGGAGTAGTTGTGTTTGGAACCTGTTGGAAGACTAAATTTTAAATTAACTTTAGCAATTTACTTTCATTTCGCAGATAAGATTTGAAAAGGCAAGGGTCGCCTAATCATTCCATTGATTGGAAGAATCTCTAGGCAGGATCTCCCTATTGCAGGCACAGACATGGTGACTTGGAAATGTTTTTTGTAGGTAGCTCCTATTCTTAAATTTAACATGAGTTGCCAATTTGGAAAACTGGTATATTATATTTATCACACACTTGTAATTTCTAATGGTTTGAGGAGTCCTAGAACTGACCACATCAATACTTGGCACATTTTCAAAATGGAAGGAAAGTGCTGAGACTCCGGAATACCATGCTGAATTCTTTAAAACTGAAAAATGACTGGTTTTTATATAAAGTAAAATAAGAATCAAATGGGTGGAAATGACTGCAGTTTTGAAATTCCATTGTAAATTATAGCCTAAAATATTGTTTTTAAAAAACCAGCATGTTTGCAAATACATTTGACTTGCCTTGGAAGTTAGAAAGCCTTTCTGCTTGGTTTACTATTGAGACCGAGTGTGGATGCTGACAGAAAACAGAATGACTTTTTTTAAGCCTCAGAAGGCCATTTTGAGGACTTCTGTGATAACTTACTAAATATATTGGGAACTTCCCATACTTTGTTAAGTATTAGACTAAAATATTGGATTGGTATAAACCAGATCCTTCCTAAGGTCTTTAAAGTATTATTGATCTCTTTATAAGATCATTTCACCCATAAGATGTTTTACAATATCTCAAATACACAATTTTGAATGGATCGAACATAAATAATCTTTTTTTTAACTGATTATTGATTTAAAGAATCGGGTGGGGAGAACTTTGTAAAAAGTTGGAAATACTTTATAAAAATCTTAACTATTTCAAGGATGGATTGCAGTGTAATTCACAAGATAATCTATTTTGGGTCTAGACTCATTTCTGTTTAGCTAACCAGCTAGTTAAGAGTGTAAGGTGGGCAGTCTAAAGAATTTTAAGCTTACTAAGTTCACATTTAGAAAAAACCTATAGCAAAACCAGGAGGTCACGTTGCCTCAGCTCACAGAGACTGTGCTATTGAAGAGCTCCCTTTCCTCTCGGTTGAAGGAGACAGGAAGACTGGTGACATCAGGCAAACACGGGCACTTCTGGTCACTTTTATCTTGTTTTGAATACGCTGACTGAGCCTGTGTCCGGTGAGTATCATGAAAATACTGAGGGGTCAGCAAAGCATATTTGACCTCTTGCCAAAACACTTTCCCTAAGGTGTCTCATAGTCAAGAGTACTAGTAGTTCATGGGGAATTTAATCCATGTGCTTTTGATTCATTTACACTAGACTCATCAAAATGTCATAGGAAGATACTGAATGTCCAAGAACCTTTCAAGTTTATGAGACCATTTAAGACATTCATCTCTGAACCAGAAAGTCACGGTGTACCAGGAATACTGAGAGTTTAAACAAACTGGGGGTCAATTTCATTCTGTCTAATACATCCTAGGAAATCTTGGAGTCGATTCATAATTTCTAAAGTATAAATGTTATTCTAACATTTATGTATACTAATGACATCCATCCAAGGACTGCAGGGCTAGAACAAGAACGTTTAACATTAAAAATATCTAAAAACCACACGTTAAATAACTCAGTTTAATTGAGTATCTGCAGAGTGCCTGAGGATGTGTGGATTTAAAGATAAGTTCCTTCCAAGTGACTGAAAAACAACTGGTGCTTTTAAAATTTTCACTCATCAAAAAAAAAAAAAAAAAAAGTGACACTGAATTAGTCCTTTGACATTCTGTAATATTTTGTAGTTTGTTTGCTTGTTTGCATATGCTTCAAAATATATAACCACATCTGATTAGGTAAATGGGACTGGTACTCTTACCTCTATTTTTAAAAGGGCGAGATAAGGAGTATATGTAACTTTGGATGTTGTTGCTCTAATTGCGTATCGTACATCATTTTATAGCTGTGAGCTGTGTTCACATGCAATAGGGCTAGTGTTGCCTTTATCCCACCCAGCTCTGCTTTATCTTTAAATCTGTCTGTCCCACACTTGCAAGAAATCTTTGGGGTTTTTATTAAAAAACAAAAGAGAGCAAAACAAAAATTCAATTCCTGTTACAACACAGAACTTAGATATTATAACTGACATACAATTCCATTCTAGTTTTTCTTCAAATGTAAGATGCATAGTCCAGTATGATTGCCTTCCTTCCTAATTCTACGTATTTGCATTTTAAAATTGCCTTTTCCTGTGGAGTACTGTAAGTGTAGAGCAGTCTCTGAACTCACTGTTAACTCCATGGTCACATCAGTCCTATTAGGGCAGAAACTAAGAAATGGGCTAGTACCTGTTTAAATTATGTAGTTGCCTGGAAATAAGTTCAGCTTACACAAGTATGTTGCACAACATACAAGGAGAATGTTTTGCTCCCTTAATGAATTATAACTCTAATCATCTATCTTTAAAAAACTGAACCAAGGATTAAGATAATTTCCACTGTGTGTCATTATTAACTTAAATTGACGGCTGCCTCAATATTAACATTCAGAGAAGAAGAAATAGTCTCTTCACTAAACTTTCAGGGATCTCGTTCTCCTGGTTTTCCTCCTTCTGCTTTGGCCACCCCTTGTCATTCCTCTTTGCTGCTTCTTCCTCAGCTCTTAGCATTGGTATGTCTTCTGCTTAGTCTTTGGACTCTTCTGTACTCTTTCTATGTATCTCCTTCATGATCTCATCTAATCACAAACCCTTAAAATCTGTATGCCATCGGCAAATTTCTACCACTCATCGAGACCTTTCTCCTCAAATTAGGCCTACCATTTCCGATTGGTTGTCTGTTGTCTGCCTGAAACCCAACACGTCCGAAACCAAAGTCATGTTCTACCCTTCCAAAGCACCCCTCCTGTGGACTTCCCCATTTCAGGTCAAACCTGGAGTTATCTTTGACACTTCCCTGTTTCCCATCACCACCTTCCTCATCCAATCCAATCAGAAACTCTAGCCATCTCTATTTCCAAATATAAGCCAGAATCTGACCATTTCTCTCCCCCTCCACTGCTGCCAGCTTGTTCCTGGCCACCATTCTTTCTCACCTGGATTGAGAGACAACTGTCCCTACCCAGAATCCCTGCTACCCACTTCATTCACTTCAGTCTTTTCTTCACTCATCAGCAGAGTGGCACTTGTAACTTCCAGGTCATATTGTGTCACTCCTTCAACAGAACCTTTTAGTGACCTCTGATCTTCATCACAATTAAAATTCTCACAATAACCTACTACCTGTGCATTCTTGTCACCTCTGAATCAGCTCCTACTACTGCTTTGTAACACTGACTTCCTTTTATTCTCCCAGCTCTCCAATCACAGTCCTGCTTCAGGGGCTCTGCTTTTTCAGGGCTGAACATGCATCTCCTCAATACCCCTTTGTTTTACTTCCTCAAATCTGTCACTCCTTATTCAAGTATCTTCTTAGTAAGGTCTTCCCTGTCTGTCTTTTTGATATTTATATCCTTACCATCCCTGTGCCTGGAGCTCTCCATATCCTTTCCTTTTTAATTTTTCTTCCTAGAACTTATTACTATATACATGTTTATAGATTTTACTCTTTAATTTTATTTTCTGACCCTCCTCCAGCTAGAATGAAAGTCCCTAGTCTGTTTTATAGTTCACTGCTATACCCCTGGCCTCTCAACTAGTTCTTAGAACATGGGGATAGTCAATAAATATTTGTTGAGTGAATAAATGAATGGTTACTTCTCATCTTCCTTTCTGTAGTAGAAGCATGAAATATAAAAATATGAAAATATTATCTAAATTATTAGATAATTAGACTTGCCCATACTTATGTGTGAATATAGTAATCCAATGTGGTTGTTGGAATATGTAAAGTAATTATAAGACTATGCATTTTTAAAAGCTTGATAAAACACTGTTTTTTTCTTCAAATATAAAAAAAAACACTGGCAATCAAGAAATCACATTTATATTGAATTAGTTGTTTCTGGGTCATTAAGGAACTTGACTGTACCACTGCTCTCAAAGTACTAAATATAGCTGATATCGAACCAAAGGTCCTTCATGATCTTGAAACTTCTTTGAATTTCTAAAGAAATACTCAGGCTTATGGGAAGAAGTTTTAATGAGACATTGTACTATTCAGGAGAGAAGAAATCATAGTTTCTGACCTCAGGGGCATTGATGAAATAATAGAGCAAAAGCTCTAGGGAAATTAGTTTTTAGGAAGTGGAATCGGGTGGCTCACTGCACATTCTAAATAGCATCAGAGTGAGAATGACAGTCTGGCTGATTGGGTTTAGTGATGTGGATAGATTTGGCTGCTATGTCATCCAAAGTACATTGAAAATCCCCACATATCAATGAGATCTTACAAAGGTACAAAGACTGCTGGACAACAATTGATTCTAGGACTTCATTTAAATGAGAACAGCAGATAGGCCAAAAAATGACTAGAACAATTCCAGTACTAGAATTTTCATCAGCGAAGATAGATAATTTTAAGTTTATTCTTGTACCTATCCTGATTGACTGAATCCATTAATATTTATGGAATATCTATTGTCTACCAGGGAATGTGCCAGGGAGGGCGACTATGACAGGTAGGATCCCTGCTCTCATGCCGCTTCTATCCTAATTGAAGTGGTAGGGATGAAGCAGATAGATAAATATTTAAGTGCAAATTGTGGCGAGTGCTAGAAGGGAAAAGTGGAGGGGTACTAGTGGAGAGAATAACAGAGTCATGTGTGTTAAACCAGGTTGTGATAAGAAGCCACACTGAAGGTTCAATCCCAGTGCGTGGAGTGTTTGAGGAAGCTGCGTATGACAGTCCTCTGTAAGGACATGTGGATTTATGGTCTAGGTCCCACCTCTCCATGCTTTCTGAGAGACATTCTACCCCTAAACCCTGTTTCCATTTGCTGATACTTTCTGTTTTTTCTCTGCTAACTACCCACCCTCTGCTCTTATCAAGCCTCTGCTATTTTAAAATGAAAACATCATATTTTAACTCTTATTCCCAGCCCTTCTGACCTTATTTCCTCACTACTAAAATCTTTAGTTCCTTTCTTCCCAGTTGTTAATTTTTTGCTTCACCAAGGTGTGTTTAAATGGGTTTCTGAGACAGATCTACCAAGAAAACTAATGCACATATACTCAAAGTTTTGATTCAGCTGGACTCTTTACATCTTTTCTTCAAGTACCCATGTCTTTTTATACTAAGTTGTTAGCCACTGTATCTTAAAATAATGACTAAGTTATCCTGTTATTTATATACTGTCCTGTAAGAAGTGGCAGTTGAGAACATATTAAACTATTCTAAACTAAAATGAGGCTCTTGGCAAAAATATTTTAAATTTTTGAGTTGAGAGCTGATCAAGACAGAACCATGTATTGATATATGACACAGGGTGGAATGGATATTGTAATAAAGAGTGAATAATAAATAACCAAATTAATAATATATGGAAACAATTGGGTTTTTAGATGTTTAATCTCTATGCCAGTGGTAATAAATTAGGTCACATTCAAATGAATTTTCCACTCTCAGTAGCAGCATATCTGTCCATGCTGTTGAATATCCCAGAGACTCACAAAGCCTGTCATTTTCCAAGACTCTCATGGGTGCCTAGCAATCACTTCTGCATGGATCTGTGTACTCACCTTGGCTCTACCAGTGACCTCAACCCATGTTCTTCAGTGTTCATACTGCCTGGCAGCATTCACCAGCAAGTTTGTTCTATCTATTAATGCTCTCCCTTTCATCTAGGGTAGTGCCAGGACATTGTTCCCTTGCACGGTGGAAAGAGAATGCATTCTCCCTTCTTGTTCTCTCATGGTGGTCCAACAGCCAACAGCAGTGCTTTTTATTCTTTTTTAATTTCAAGCCTTAGATCTTTAGTGAAATTTGTCCTTGCAAGATATGATTGGAAGAGTTCATATGCTAGCCAAGTAAGAAACACAGTCTACCCAAAATTGTTACATCTTTTGAGAAACTCAGGCTTTGTAGGTGAGTCTGGTTATTCTTAGTAGATTTCTCCTTTCCTTAGAGTGAATTATATCCAGAGACTTACTGCCTGTTACAGTGAAGATGGTCTAGATCATGCTCCAGCAAGCAACTCCAAAATCTCACTGGCTTCAAACAGAGCAGGTTTATTCCTCACTCATGCTGTATGTTCATCATAGGTTGGGAGTGGAGAGGAGAATTCTGTAATTTACTCAGGGACATGGCTAAAGGGAGACTATATCATTTGGAAAGTTTCCAGTCATTGTGGCAGATGGTCGGGTACATCATATACCAATTCTTACTGATTTTCCCCTGTAAATGACGTATATTCTGCTCAAGTTTCATTGGCCAGAGTAAATCAGGTGAGCAAGCCTAATTTCAAGGGACAAGGAAGTAAAATTCTACATGTGCCTTACAGGAGGAGAACTGGGAATGTGGACGAACAGCACTAATTATTATACCTCCTTCCTTGAAATTTTGTTTCTTTAACCTTTCCCCCTCTCCTTATCCGCTGTACCCCTTATAGCCATATCTCTGTATGCATAAACTTCTGTCTTGTAAATGGCTCATGGCTCCCCCGTATTAGTTAGCAGCTCTGGTTGAAGGTCTCTCTTGAGTTGTTGGCTAAGGTTTCAATCATCTCAGGGCTCAACATCCTTTAAGGTCACTTAGAAAGTTGTCAGGCCGCAGGACCTAACCATGTTGGCTTCTCCATACTTGCTGTTTGTAATATGACAGCTTGCACACCCCACAGTGAGAGATCAGAGAGAAAGAGATAATCTCAATATAGAAGCCACAGTCTTTTATAATCTTATGTCGAATGGAACATGTCATTACCTTTTGCCAGATGACCAAGCCTGGTACAATGTGGGAGGAGAGACTACGCAAAGATGTGAATACCAGGAGGTGGGTGATTGGGAGCTGTCTTGGAATATGACTACCACACTCCTTTAAGAAGGATACTTGCTTCCTCTGTAAACCATGGCTTCAAATAAATGCTTCCAAGATCTCAGCTTCTGCCAAGCAGTATACCCAATAGAGAGCAAATACAATTTAGAACTTCTCTCTAGGGGGTCACTTCATTTAGACTAGTGTTAGTCTTCTTCTGTGCAATTAAATGGTTCTTGTAACTTATCATTTTCTATGTCCTGTATCCAAGGAAGTACTTTTACTCTCTCCAGAACATTTGCTTTATTTATAATGTTTTAAATGCTATTTTTAAGTCATTTGTGTTTAGGTGGTTGTACTTTAAATGTAAGCAGATATAATATATAGCAAATAAATACATGATTGTTTTTCCTGCCCCTTTTTATAGAAGCATGAGCTATGTGAGCTAAGTGTGACTTTAAATAGGATGCAGGAGGGATTAGAAAGACTAGAATGGCCACACAAACCCCACATTAAAATTTATCCTTGTCAGCACTCCGTGATTCCACATTCCACATTCCTTTCGGGTTAATCAAGAAATCATTGAAAGATATTAGATGGAAAACACAATTTTGTAAGGGGACGGAAGTTCATATGTGGAGGAAGGGAATATGTATGGCCTCTATAAGAACAAATAAGGGAATGCATATGTGAACTTCCATGCACTCGTGGTTTTACTGAGAAAAAGTAGAAAAAATTCTTTTCTTTTCTTTGTTTATTGTTGCTACAGAAATAAACCCTACTGTGCAGGAAACTAGGCACTCCTCCCTACTTTCTCCTGATATTGAAAGAGTTTGATTTACTGAATTCCTCAAGTCAGCATCTGATCATTGCACCAGTGATGTCTTTTGGGTTAATTCAGTCGAACCGTGCAGTGTGACCAATGCAGACAGTCTGTTAGAAGCACATGGATAGTGTTCCTTCTTCATTCTTCTCCCTCTATTGTTTCTGCATTTTGGTTGCTTTTATTCTACCATCTTGAATCTCTTCTAGCCCAAATTATAGTATGCTCACTATATGCAGTGTTTCTCCTCCTACTCACCTCCTCCTCCCTCCCCCAGTGACATCTCATCTCATTCCCAAGAAAAACATCACCCTCCCCTCTAAGCTCACTGTGTTTACGTTCCTCTGCTCTTTTCCTCCCTCCTTCTGGCATGCTGGTTTAATCGGTTTTGCCAAATGACTTTCCTGGCAGCTGCAAAAAGAAAATCCAGAGCCAGTTAATAGCAATCTAATACTGTGCTTTTTGTCATTTCTCTAAAATGTACAGAAATGTTTGGTCATTGGATTGATTTTTAATGATCTAAATGATCAGATGTCTCAACGCTGCACTGCAGCAGCTTGATAATAGATAGGAGAAAGGGGAGGGGCTTGGGCACTGGATGCTCACTCAGTGCTAGATGAATAATCCCCAAACACCAGCCAAGGAGACAATATAAAGTGTCAGCCTTTGCCAAATCATATATTAGTCTTTTTAAACAAAGACACCTAACTGTTTTAATTTTGCGTGTGGAGGAACTAAAACAAGATGTTTTTGATGAGAGTTTAGAAAGTCAGTGATAGGGTTAGGAATCAAACTGCAGCCTTATTCTATGCGTATCTGTTGACATAAGCAGGACGTCAGTAAAGTACCTCCCAGTATCCCCAAATAGCATCTTGGCTTCTCAAGGATGGAGAAAAACATTATTTTTTATCTGAAAGGCAGTAGAACTCCCAAATGTATATGAAATCAGTAAACTGTAAAATGTCACTTGTTTTTTTCCCTCTGTTAGAAAGAAATATGAAAAAATATATATAGAAAAAGTAACAATTAGATATTATGATCACACCATAAGATTTATTAACTACTGCATTAAGTTTGGATGACTTGGTTAACTATTCTGTACTTTGGTTTCCTCACTGCAAATGGACAACTTGTAGTACTGATCTGGAAGATTACACATGGAAAGAGTGAATCAAGCGTTTAGCATAGTGTCTGGTATTTGCTAAATACATAGCTTATGATTATCCTTACTCCAACTACCGTCTCTATAACGGTACCTCACTTGCCACCAGTCCTTTCTAGCCATGTCTAACCGCACAGAGCAAGACTGCTCTTCACAATGTGACAGATAAAGTGGGTTTTGGAGTCCATTGACAGCTCAGCCACTAACTTTTTGGGTCTTTGAACAATAAATAACCCTTCTAGTCTCTTCAGGTTCCTCGTATATAAAGTGAGGGGGTGGTGGTATTAATACTCACTTTGTAGGGTTATTACAAGTATAAAAACAGATAACTTGTGTAAAACTCAGTATATAAGACCTTGCTCAGAAAGGAGACTCAAAAAAAAAAAAAAAGTTAGCTTTATTTTACTCTCTCCCCTCATTTACAATGTGTTATTGCATGTTTCTAAATGGTATGTGGAAAGAAGCTAATTAGTTTTTTATTTTAATGTTTCAATTCATACAATGCTCTTTTGAGAAGTTCAGCTCAAATTATATAGTTAATATATATATAGATACATGGCTTACACCAGCCTGATCCGGAGCTCACACTGATAAAAGGAGTTTTATATATACTTCCTGACTTATGTAGCTTAGTTATCCTTAAGAAATAAAGTACTCTTCCATTTTATAATACTGTATCTTATTTACAATCATGAAGTTGAGCTGACTGACCACTGGTCTAATGAATCTCTGTTGGATAAGTCCCATTAAGTCTGTTTCATGGCCTAGGCCAATCAGCTTGTTAATGGATGCTCTTAACCATGCCAGTTTGGTCCAGATGGTATAAGTGAAGAGGCTCAATCCCACTGTTGGTAAAAGTAATCCAGAAGCAGTCTTTGCTGATTATATCTGAAACATGGTCTTTGTATTTGAAAGACACTATCTCCCCTCTCCCCATCCCATGTTGTAAGAAAATTAGATTCGAATTGAAAGAACAGGGCCCAGAAGTTGTAATAACAGGAACTCATTTGAGAAATTTTGTATCCTAGGAGTAAATGATTTAGTGTATTATGAGAGTATTCCCAATGTTTTTCAAAAGTTGGAGAAAGTGTGGCAACAAAGCAAATCTTTGTATATTCCATGGGGGTGGAGAATAAAACAAGGAAGCCAGACTTAAAAACAGAATAGCGTTTTATAGGATGTTGTATTTTTTTTTAATGTATGAAGCCTTTAGAAATAAATTTATAATAAAAAATATAAATACGTTTTATATATGGTTGGGAGCTGAGTTTCAATCAATTATATTACACTATATTCCAAAATTTTTAAATGGTTAGAAAAAAAGGAAGAAATTTTGCCATCTATTAAATACTTATTTTATCTCTGGAAACAGAAAGTATTCTACAAATTTTATAAATCCATGTTACTGTCTTTATGCATAAAAAAGTGTTTCGATCACATGTTATTTTGAATTTGTTAGTATGCACTTTTAAACATCTTCAACCTTGTCATATGTTTGAGGGCTTGAAAGTTAGTAAGGAGTGATAAAAGTATGGTTTCTTCCAGAAATCAGCATCTGATCAGAGAAACAGAGACAGGATTCCAGTATTATTATAAAAGATGACAAAAAGAATATCTGTGTATATGTGTGGGTGCGCATGCATGTGTGCAGTCACATTTGTGGAATAGACTTTTGCCGCAGGTGTTCGTGTTTTGCATTTTAGAAATCTACTAAAATATACTCCCAAGAAAGCCTTTCCCAGTCCATATTTCCACCACTTGTGCATGGGTGTACCTATTTCCCAATCCCCTTACCATCTCTGGATATTTTCAGTCCTTAATTTTTCCCAACGTGTAGACACAATATCTCTTTATAATTTTATTCTTTGTTTACCATGAGACTGAATATCTTTTCAAGAAGCTATTGACTTTTTGTAGTTCTCCTTCTGGGATACTTGCTCACATCCATTTCCATTTTGTCTTTTGGCTCTCGGTCTTTTTCTAATTAATTTATAGGCTCTCCTTAATGCAATGATACAAAAACTATATACCATGGCTACATTTATAGTCAACTCTGCTAATTCACTTTTCATTAGTAATTGCTTGAGAAGCCTGTGGCCTCTTCATATGTCGACACTGTCATTTTCCTTCTTTCCTAATTCTGCCAGCTTAGATGGCAAACATTTGAGGGTGGCAAGGGAAACAAATATGTATCGATTTCGTATATGTGCTATGTGGTTAACCTATACCTTTCAGTGTAATCCCAACAAATCTAAGATATCTGTGTCATTGTTACTCTCCAGAGGGAAACATGAAGATTAAGTGAAGGTGAGGAAATGAGCCCAAGGTAAATGGTGATAGGAGACTTTAGGTCTGTCTGACGACACCAGCACCCAGTACTTCTTCCAGCAGATTGTGCTTTCTTCAGTAAAGCTTCTCTTAACCAAACAGCACACATTAGCTATGTTCTAGTACTCTTGGGGGCTCTGAGGAGATATAATGCCTACAGAGCTGAAACTAGGGCTTAGGTTTATCAATCTTAAGTTTTGATTAAAGACTAAAGCAGGGAGGACGATGCTCATTTAAAGAGGGATAAAGACATTCCTCAATTGACTTTAGAAAGGAAAAAGAAAATGAAAAAGGCAGTCTAAAAAGGACTGAAGCTATGGTACCTCCATCAGTGAGCTGGAGCATGCAAATATAGAGGAAAACGAAGCAGTTAAAGTATAAATGTGAACGCACCTTAGTGTCTATGAACTATCAAAGAAATAGCATCCAAACAACAATAACATGGATTGGAGAATAGTTAAGATTGATGGTCACTGTTATGGAATGTCATTCAGACAGTGGAGTTAAGTATAGCAGAATTGCACACACCCTGCCAGAAGGCTCTCCTGGCAACAAATAAATCCAAACACCAAAGACGTGCTTTGTGGGAAGAGGATTAGTTATACCTTGGCCTGGTTTATCCGAAAGCAAAAATATGGGTAGATTTCTAGAAGTGTCTTCTTGGAGCGTAAAGGACAATTATGATAGCTTAGGCCACCAGCTTTCAGTAAATTCCATCTGGTACTTTACAAATTAGCTCATTATTCTGCTGTTCTTATGAATGTGTTAGCCTGCAAACATATCATTGTCACAAATTAGTCACCTAGTGTTTCTCTGAAAGTGATTTAATATAAGCACACCCACGTCATAATATGGAATGGGAAAGTAGGTTCTTGCTTGATCCTCTAAATGGAATTCAACATAAAGTATGATTCAGTTTCTAAGGGGCTTTTGGCACACCCATCATCTTCTGATTTGCTAAGGCTAGAATGTGATCATTGCCTTGAATATTGACAGTGTCTTGTAATATTAGAAATCTCTTCTGGAGATAAAACATAAGAGACTCTCAAAGACTAAGAACAAACTGAGGGTGAGGGGGGTGAGGAAGGGGAGAGAGGGGGTGACGGGCATTAAAAAGGGCACATGTTGGGATGAACACTGGGTGTTATATGTAAACCAATTTGAAAATAAACTATTATAAAAAAAAAAAAAAGAAATCTCTTCGGTTTCCCCATGAACTTTAGGAGAGACCTAAGCCTACTGATAAATGATGGATTCACAAATTGAACATAGTTTTTGTTTTTATTTACGGTTGTTATCACAGGTGTCATCACAACTGTTGTTTCAGTTCAAGAATAGCATTTGCAATTTTAAGAATTATCTGGAGCATCTGATCTTAAAGTGCTTTTTGTAGCAGATGAGCTCACACCCCCATGATTTAGAAAGAAAAAAGTGAGAAAACAGAAGTTTGCCTCTACCTTCTAACTTGATTACCTGTTGATAAGTGCCCTTGTTTGGATTACAACAAATATTTCATAGTGAAATTCCTCAGTGAAGATGCCTTTGACACAAATTTGGAGTTGTCGACTCAGTGATTGAACATGAATATGAAAGTTAACTTCCTGTCTATGACATGAAGTTTGCAAGGTAGGGTATCCCAGTGATGGTTATTAAGTGGCTTGGTTATATCATATAGGTTTTGCTCTGCATGTTAGCATGTTATCCGTTTGCTCAGATTGACTCTCCCCATTATCACAAGGTTGATATCAGGCACAAGGTCCAAAGGTAGAAAATGAACCAGCCCTTCCTCGTGCTTCTCTTTTTATGAAACACTTTCTCAGAAGTCACCTCAGCTAACTTCACTTTTTGTCTCCTTGGCCAGGTTTTATCTCCTCTTAGGACATAAATGAATTCCTGGCCAACAAATTGAATTAGACTGTTTAGGATTTATCCCTAAACAGCATGAGCTGGAACCCCCTTGTTTGAGTACTTATCTGCTTCAAAAAGTAGATTCTCACACAAAATAATAGAGTTTCTGGAGATAAGAAGGAGGAGAGGGTGGGTATTGAGGAGGTTACCAGGAATGGTAAAGGAACCATGATATTAATATCATGGTTACAAATGTTA
The DNA here is from genome assembly GCA_030068075.1 of Paguma larvata. Lineage (NCBI taxonomy): Eukaryota > Metazoa > Chordata > Mammalia > Carnivora > Viverridae > Paguma > Paguma larvata. The sequence continues at coordinate 106,634,479 of CM057826.1, forward strand.
ACACTGAAGTTTCAGCAAAGGCAGAGAGATAAAATAGAAGCTGCGTCTCAAAGTGTGGCCCCAATTCTAAATTCCAGTTTTCAAAATAGATGGCCAAGAATCAGTTTCGTGACATTTGGGCCCTTCATAAAAATGCCCTTAGATTAGACCGAGACTATAAAAGAGTTTAGAGAGGGAAAAGGAGCAGTAATTTATAAAAAGGTGTTTTTTGTGTGTTTGTTTTTCTTTATAAGCAAGAGAGAACTGGACATTTCTGTGAGTGCTGCCTTCCCTGTGCCCCCCCACCATCAAAGGGGGCTACTGTCCTCTCATTCACATCAAACTCAGAGAGAGGGTTCAGTGGTGGGAAGCTTTCCCACAGACCAGATGTACACCACACTAGAGAGATGGCTGGCTTCAAGCCATTTTATGTCTTTTCCAAGAGAACTATCTGGAAAAGGCACTTGGACTCCAACAGCAAGAGTTTGTAGGGACTGGACCACTAGAAAACCAGGGGCTTGGTGGGGGGCTGATTAACAAATAGCACTTTAAAAGCAAAGCTCTGCCTGAGTCATAGGATTTGCAGCCAGGGGGCCCAGCAGGGATGCAGCTGATGAACCCACAAAAGTGCCCACGAGACAAGAAGGGAGCTCTTGACATCTGCCAGGCCCCCAGTGCAAGATGCCATCTTATAACAGTGCCAATTCAAGGAGAAAAACCTTTTTCTTCCTTTCAGTGTCTCTACCCTTGCTCTTTCGACCCCAGAGTATTCACTATCAATAGCTGGCAAGTTAGGAAAGCTGGGAAGGGGGAGGATAAGCCCTTTCCTGCCCCACCCACTCACCTTATTGCTAGCAGCTATAAGCAGAAATAAAATCTGAATTGAATCATGTTTAGATTTTTGGATTACAGTTTGGAATGGCCATTCTAATTTCTGAATAGAATCTGGGTTGATGGTTTAAAAAGTGAATATAAAGCTCTCCATGCCTAAGAGTAGCCCAAAAAGTCATAAGACTTTCTCCGTAAGTAACAGTTAAAAGGGTAGTAAGAAACCAAAATAAATGTCTTTAATACATATCACATGTCCTTATCTTCAATGACTTTGTTACAATATTGATGCTGTTTTAGACATATTTTTTAAATATCCTGACGATACCACAATACTTTTGTGTCTCTACTTGCATATTTATCCTCTAATATTTGAGAAGAAAATCAAGGAAAACTATTTACACCATCTAGTACATGTTCTGATCTTTGAAACGCCTGTGCTCCAGTAGAAAGCTCTCAGTGTAGATCTGCAGGAAAGGTGTTGGGAGCAGTAAGACATTGGGGAAATAAGGGCAATGGGAAAGTTAGTATAGTGTAGTAGTACCCTCCTGGCCCACTCAACCGTCTATCACTTTCTCTTGTCCTTCTTCAACCTTGCCTCCCTTCAGACTCCTTTAGACTGGGAGTTTAGGGCTGGCGTTTGCTCTTTATAGCCACAGTCTATGAGGAGAGGCCACCAGAGATTCAGGGCTGCAACAATCCCTTGGTCCTTGTCCTTCTGGAACAGAAACATTCAATTCCGACACACATCCATAATGGCCTGTACCATTATCAGTGATAATTATTGGGGAGAGGGAGAAAAGTGAGTTTTTATTTTCATTAACTTTTTTCCTATTTCCTGTATAACTCACATTCTTTTAAAAATGAAGCAGGAATTTCAGGACACCTGGATAGCTCAGTCGGTTGAGCATTCAGCTCTTGATTTGAATGAATGAGCTCATGCTCAGGTCATGACCTCACAGTTTCTTGAGTTCAAGTTCCACGTTGGGCTGGGTACTAACCCAACATAGCCTGCTTATGATTCTCTCTCTCTCTTCCTCCCTCCCCTGCTCATGGTCTCTCTGTCTCTCTAAAAATAAATAAACTTTTAAAACTATATATATTAAAAAACTGAAGCAGGAATTGAAAAAACAAGAAGGCTTGCCTTGAGTCCTGACAACACAGCACCAGATGCTCAGCTGTCCACTTTCTGCCTTTGACTTTTGCTGCGCCCCCTGTTCTGTCACCAGTCTGAAGGGGAAGAGTGAGCGAGGAAAGAGGAGAAATCCTGACAGTAAATTTACACTTTGATCAGTTTTGATACTTGGTTTTGTGGAAAATCTTAAGGTGTGTTTGGGTCTTCATTCCTTTTCTATATTTTGTAACTAAGACGGCAGATGACATCATGTTATATTAGACTTTGACTTCTTTCCCACTCATTACATGACTCCTGTAGAGAAAAGTGGAAGATACATAGCTGGGCAATTGGATTTCATATTAATAGCTTTCTGTCTCATTCACTTTGGGACCTGTTTTATGTTTTGCCCATTTGTATCTGTTAAGCAATTTGTATAGTCTATGGTAATGTTTTTAGGGGTGAAATATGGCAATCATAGAGAAAGGTAAGCTAGTTGATAGTTTCAAGTACTGAGCTTTATGAATTCATCCCCAAGTCATAATTAAAAACAAAGAGCGGAGAGTAGAAAATGCTAAGTGAGGGAGAGTGGATCTGTCTAAAATGGGAAACTAGTATTTAATAACTGCCCTTGAATTTATTTTGCGCTCAAATGCACAAAATGTTTTAGTTAGTTATATCAAAATGACTTCACAACTATTGTTCCAAAATATTGAGTTCTGGTTTTCATACATTTTAATATTTTTAAACTTTTAAATGATTATGTTACAATAATCATATATATATATGCCTTTTCCCTCTTAAAAACGAATTATGCCTTTCAAATACTAAATCTTCCTATTCCATAAAACTAATGAAAATCATAGTACTTTTCCCCTTACTTAATCTCTCTCTTTCTTTCTGTCTTTCACCTCCTTACCTGAAACAAATTAACATTATGTGAAGAAAACGGTGAAAGGGTTTGAGAAAAGAAAATGCTAATATTTTGATGGGGAGTGTATTAGACGTCGGTCATAGAAAAATAATGCTCTCTCTAGAACCTCTGGATGTGGCTATAGATGAAGTTACACTAATTGTTAGTTCCTCAGTGTGTGTTTTAATTTAAGCCTCTTCATCAAGTAACCTGTTCATTCAATGCCACTGTGGCTTTTCAATATTACAATAGAGTATTAATTTAAAATTATTTTTGGAGGGAAGGAAAGGAGTTATGAACAGAAGAATAACATTTCTTATGTGGTAACTGGTCTAGTTCAGATGTTGACTGCAAGGAAAAGAAACCAACTCAGACTAGCCTCTGTAAAAAAGGAGGGAATAGTTACTGGTAAGACACTGAAATCCACAGGAACAACATATGACTGGGCCTTGCTGGATTTGTAAAACTGGAGAACAGAGGCAACTGCTGTTTTCATGGTCATATTGTCTTCCATTTCTATTTGTCTATTTGTTTCTGCTCTTTGCCAGTTTTCTCTGTAGTTGCCACCATTTCCTTAGTCATCAGTTTACCCTTGACCCAAAATGGCAGCTTCATCCCCCAAGTCCCCCTTCAAGCCCACCTGGAACTGATTTGAGTCTCTGTTTTTCTTATGGCAACCCATGTGCCAAAGATAGAATATTAATATTTGCTACCTAGCGAATACATCAGGTGGCAGTGGGTCAAGTTTTCATGTGGTTTTATAAGGGTAGGATGTAGGTAAGGCAGGCTTTTTACAAGGAGCTGTAGGCAGACATAAATAACCATGTTTGGTGTATTGATTGATTTATTTGTGATAATCATTGAGTCACCCACTATTTCATGGAGCACTTATTGTATGCCAGAAACTATTTGAGACACTGGGGATACAGCACTGTGTGTGTGTGTGTGTGTGTGTGTGTGTGTGTGTGTGTATATACTACTACTATATACTACACTACTATACTAGTACCACTACTATAGTAGATATGTAACTACCTTAAGTTTTTTTTAAAAAAATATTTTAATGTTTATTTATCTTGGAGAGAAAGACAGAGCATGAGTGGGGGAGGGGCAAAGAGAAAGGGAGGTACAGAATCCGAAGCAGCCTCCAGGCTCTAGGTTTTCAGCACAGAGTCCGATGTGGGGCTTCAAACCACGAACCATGTAATCATGACCTGAGCCAAAGTTGGCACTTGACCAACTGAGCAACCTAGGTGCCCCACTACCTTATGTTTTCTAAAGTAAATATGCCAGCAGACACAAAGGTGGATCAAAATTGCAAAGTTAGGCTTTGTACTTACTCACATATTTGAGCTGGAGTAAAATAAACACAAAGTATTATCAAGAAGTATGATCACAAGTTTCATTGTGCAGGTAAACATGGCTTTAGTGTTGATAGTTCTAATTCCAAATGAGTACTGCTTCTGGCCCCAGCTACAGTGTTCCTAATGAATCAGTTATTCATTTCTGTTTTTAACACTTAATATTGATTCACGTAATAATACTGGTGGTAGGTTTGAACTTTGAATATATATTTTGAATTTGACTGTTTAGCTCTGAGTTTTGAGGTTGGATTCTCAAGTCTATCAAAGATTCTATATGACAAATATTAGAAACTTGGATTTTATTTTCCAATACATAGATATCAACTACAAATGATGACTCTCCCTTACTTGATACTGAACACATTTTTTCTCTTCATCGGTGTTTTCATTATGCAAATATTATATGGAAGTATTCTCATTGAGAAGATTAATTAATTTAAAAACATGTAAAGTAAAAAGTAAAATTATTTTTTAATGAGGCTCACTTTGACTTCCCTATCTTAGAGGTAATTAGTTTCCCAGGTGTTTGATACATATCCTTCTGGTCCTTTTCTTCTACATTGGCATAAATCTATATTTGTATATAGCTGTACATTTAAAATTATTTTAACTGTATCATGTACTTCGTATTACAGTTATTATTCTGACAACCTGAGTTTTTTGTTTTTCACCTATCAGTATTTCAGATATGTTTCCAAGTCGTTCTTTGGAATCTATAATATCCCTTAAGCATGTGTATATTTTGAAGCTTTCCTTTGAAACAATTATGAATAATTTTGAAACAAATATGATATAAAGCCTTTAGAAAAGTTAAAGGTGGAAATAAAATATAATTCCATTTCACAAGGCACTTCCAGTATGATCTCATTGTTTTTTTTTTTCTATTTCAATTTAAGTAAGTTGCAGGCCCAGTAAAGCGTCCATATTTTATTACGTTTTCTAATGACTGAATTTAAAGTAGATATGAACAGCATTTAAAAAGCTCTCTTCTCATTACAAAGCATTTTTCTGTAATTTACCTGAGTAAGTTAAAAATTATAATAGCCCCTGAATTTGCTATTATTTCTAGGTTACAGATAAGGAAATGGAGTCTCACAGAGGTTTAGTGAGTTGTTCAAAATTACACAAAAAGCAAAACCTGAAATTAAGGGTTCATGTTTTGAGACCTTAAGACAGAATGCCAATTAAACTTTTTCTTTACAAAGTTGCTGTGGGTGTTTTTCCACATTTGATTTTTGAATAATAAATATTGAATGCTTCCTTTGTATTCTAAGCATTAGGTATCCTAACACTTCTACTTCCGAAAATATTAAGAGTGGAATTTGGCAAGCATTCTAAATATTCCAATTATGAAACATGTTGTGTTTGATGAGAATTTTTTTTCTGTAAATGTATTTATTTATCATTTAAGATGAGAAGATGATGACTATGTGATTCAAAATGACATTTCTACCAGAGCAACTGTTGCTTTTAGGTGATCCAAATAGGTGCTTAATGATTTGTTTTTTCACTTTTCAATTGGTGGCTGTATCCTTGGTTATAGAATACGTAGAAATTGAATGTAACACCAACCTGCTGAAACGTGACGCAGTTCCCTCACTCTTAGTAATCGAAACCATGGCTTCATGAAGAGCTCCTCTTATTCCAGTTATAAATGTGCGGAAGTTATAAATGCCTTCAGACTTTGCTACAACTTGCCAGAAGTGGGAAGTCATCACTATCAACATGGTCATTAGTTAACATTTACTGAGTGCCAGCTATGTTTTTGGTGTTATAAATACATAGAGGAAGATGCTGTTTCTTTCCAGAGGGTTTGGTTTTCTGTAAGAGTGGGAGAGAGAGTTGGGTCTTGAGTGTTTTCTCTACTGGGAGGTAGAGGTGGGGAAAGTGCAATCATCATGAATGTCAATCTATGTTTTGGAATGCCACTCTCACCTATTTGTTAATTGGTGGTGTATGTAATACAAAGGGCAAATATATATATATTTATATATGCCTATTTAAAACTAAACATAAATTTCATTTTTATCGGGCAATTTAAAAAATATATTATTTTTCTGACATTAGGTGAAAAAGTCATTTCCCCCAAGATATCCAATGACCGTAGCTTCTATTTCCTAAGATAAAATATATTTATACTACAAATATAGAGAATGTGCTTAAAAAGGGTGTATAGAGGTATTTACATGTGTACATATTTTTATACAAAATCAGTATGTAGAACAGAGGGATCATTTTGTTTTTCATTTGACAACTAAGAGACAAGTTATCCAGCCTTTTGAAAAAATGGGACACTTCCCTGAAATATCCGAACTAATAGTTAGTATTCATAAAAGATTAATAAGAGATCACCTTTTGATATTTCATATCTAAATCTAGAGTCGTTTTATTTCAACTAAGTTCATTCAGAGGCAATCATTGATATTACCCAATAGTTACAGCAGAATGTGGTGGTGACAGATAGATATACTTTAGCAACGGGAAATAGAGTGACATTCTGAAAGTGAAACTCAGGGAAATCAGTGAAGGAAGTCATTACACCCTCCCTATTAGATAAGGACTGGAGAGTTTAAGAAACACCCAAGAAACACCCAAGTTTAGAACGCAGGTGTGTCTGTATAATGCTGTGATTGTATTAGCATAAAGGTCAACCTTAATCCTTCCTATTATACTCATTGTGAGGGAAGCCTATCAGTTGAAGGGGTCTTAAGAGAATGGAGCCTTGAAACTGACAAGAGAAAGATAAGAATTTGCTTAGAAAGTGTTAATTTTATATCCTCACACAGTTATGTTTTTGTAAACATTTTTTAAGAACCAGATTGCCTTTAACAAACCAAACCTTAAAATAAAACAGATAGAAGCAAAGGGGCTCCAGTTGAAACCTGGCCTCCCCTGTGCCCTGTTGTTGCCCTGAATTTGCAAAACCAGAGGGCTCCCAGGAATTTAGTTCAAAAACCATCACCCTTGCAAACATAATACCCTAGCCAGGGCAAGGAGAGGACTATAATTATTGGAAAAGGGTATGGGGACTCTAGTTGGTAAATACTTCTCTGATTCTGAGTGCAGTAAAAAATCTTTCATGAAAATGCTGATTAGAGTGTTAGAGTGTTGTGGTTTACCCTGAGTTTGTAGTTTACACTTTAATCAATAAATTGACATTTTTTAATTTGTTCTTACATCAGCCTCATACGAGGATGGTTAATGTGAGTCATTCCCTGAAAGACTGATTACTCTTGTGTTTGGTGTGGAATTCAGATTAAAAGAGAGAGAGAGAGAGAGAGACAGAGAGACAGAGAGAGAAAGAGACAGAGACAGAGAGAGAGAGAGAGAGAGAGAGAGAGAAAACAGTCTTTGTGCCAGTAAAGCTAAGCACATACCAATTCTATAAGGATCTTACCAACTTTGTGCCTGTCTGTGCTAATAGTTATTAGTGCTAGTTAGCACTCCTTTAGGTGACTGGGATCAGCCATAAAAGTCCTTTAATGTATGTTCCTTGTATTTCTTAGAAGTGCCATGAAAGGATGACTATTTTTTACTAGGGGGGGGGGGGGAAACAGATTTAGATCACTCTAGTCTGTTAGTGTTATTTATCGGTGAAACTTTGTTTTTAAATTACAAACTTATTAGTTCTGCCCATATGTTGTTTCTTGAAAGCTACACATTTGTAAAATAGTGAATCTTGTGAAGTATCCGTTTGTAAAATAGTAGCCCTAACTCTGAAGACACTGTTTCTAATATACATGGAATAAAAATGCTGGAAATAAGCTATTACTATCCTCTAAGCAAGTCCATTCTGCCATATATATTGCCTTGAGTTTTCAAAATACTCAATTTAGGATTGTTTATTAATGTGTCGTTTTGGTTCTCTGAACTGTGAAATAAATTACATTTTTTTCTTTGTTATCCCTCAAGCAGAACTTTGGCTCTTCTACTATTTGTCATAGCTTCTCACTTGTGTGCCCTTTCGTTCTAATTTGCTATACCTTATTCTAGAGAATTGTGTTTATAAAAATAGAAATAAAAAGCCCAGAAAAGTCCACTTGAAAAATATTCAGTTGAAATTTCCTCTTAGCTTACATGTATTTTAATTTTACATGTCTTGTAGTGATCTGATGGGTAAATCGTATGTACATTTTTTATTTCTAAAGTGCTTTGCATATACCATTGCCCACAAATGGAAACACAGCTAACAAGTACTGAATGTTTGTCTGTGTGGTACTTGAGAAAGATTCAGAGATATTTGGGGTATCCGATGGCTCATAGGCATTACTCTGGCATACAAACAGGGTAGAGTAGGTTGAACTAAAAAATAAAGAAAGTTCAAATAGATGTTATCTATTATATGGACAAATCAATTTCTCCATCATTTTTTACATATTTGCACTTGCCCCTTTCCACAGAGACCTACTTTTTACATAGAGTGAGGATTAAGTATTGGTTTTGAAATAAGTTAATGTTCATCCTCATATCATCATCATCATTATCATCATCATCATCATCATCAAACAAAACAAAACAAAGTGAAAAAAAAGAACAAAACAACGACCTGTCTATCTGAATTCCCTTCTAGATAATTTACTGATCTACTGATGATATGTGCTGATGAAGAAACACCATCCTTTTGGAGACTCATCTCCAAAACATTATACTCTCCTCAGCATGGTTCTGTGAGGCTAAAATAACACCTATGGAAAAAAATTTTTTTTGAAAGCTTTAACACTAATGCAAAGTGGTATTATTCTTATTATAGAGGCTCTAATATTGTGACAATTCCTGCAGGCTCCAGAGCCAAACTTTCTTGGTTCAAATCATGACTCTTACTAGATGTCTGACTTTAGGCATGTTACTTAATATCAGAGTGCCTCAATTTCCTCATCTATACAATGGGGCTAATAATAGTGCTTACTTAATAGTGTCATGAGGATTAAATGAAATAATACGGTAAAGTCTGTAGTACAGGGCCCTGGCATCGCATCAGGGAGGGCATCTTAAATTTTCCTTGTTCTGAAACAGTAATATTTAAATATCTCATATAATATCAAATTTTGAATTACTCTGTGATGCTTGATTCACAGCATTCAAAGCTTGTCAAAAACAGTTGAGATGAGGAGAACCTGGTAGTTCAGTTGGTTAAGTGTTGGACTCTTGATTTCACCTCAGGTCATGATCTCATGGTTCCTGAGATCAAGCCTTGTGTTGGGCTGTGCGCCGACAGTGCAGAGCCTGCTTGGAATTCTCTCTCTTCCTCTTTCTTTTTGTTTTCCCCTCCCCCTCCCAACACACATGCTCTCTCTCAAAATAAATGAATATAAATTTAAAAAAAATAACAATTCAGATGGAAGTTTTCTGGTTCAGATTACAAATGACCTAATGGAAGAGATTTATTCCCTTTAGGAAAAGGAGGTCATGCAGACACTGCATAGCTCTAAGAAATTCCCAAATATATTCTCAAGTTTCTTTCAAGCTGTGGTACCATCTGAACCTGTAAGTTCAAACTGCTTTTAAAAGAACCACTCAGTTCTTCCTCATTCCAGGAATACTTCATTAGGATCATCATTCGATCAAAATGAAAGCTCTCCCAAACATGGCAGTTTTCAAGACTAAATTTATACCTGGTTTTGAATGTGAGGGAAATATCCCTGCTTCCCCCAACTCTGGGTAATGTTTTCTGTGATGACAGGGCCTCACTAGGGAAATCCTAACTGAAGATAATGGCATGATATTTTAAATGTTGCCAATATTCCATTTAATATTAAGCAATTAAATAATAGCTTTTTAAAATGCCTCAGATAAAAATGATGGATTTATATGGAGTACCCTCCTCCATTCTTTTACTCATCTTCAACAAACACCATTTAAGTGCCAACCTACTATTACAAGAGTTTACTATTTTATTCTTGTTCCAAAATGGCATCAACAGTGATGGGGTGCTTTCAGGGGATTGTTGAAGAATTTTTGCAACAAAGGGTAAGCTTGAAGAAATATCAACCATAGGCATTGCATTGCTTTATCTCAGCACTCCTCAAATCCACACACCCCCTAATCAAACAAGCAGCTTTATGGCATGCGCAATTGCAACTGAAGTATAACCGACTTCTGCAGAACTGGCTTCCACAGGATTTCCTGTCCAAAAATTACCCCGTGGTCATCTGTCGCTAAATGGTTACAAATCATTAAAATTGGCAAGACACTCCTAGCCCAAAATCTTTATTTTTTAAAGAAGATCCAGTGACCCAACCCCGTAATTTGCAAATTCTCCCTGGACTTCTTTTATTCCCATTCTTTGCACTGGGTAAGAAGGGAAAAACAAAAACAGACAAACAAAATCCCGCCCTTCGTAATATCTGTTTGTTCAAGGTATCATTTCCCTGGGAGGTTATTTACAGATTTCTTAGCGCTGAGCTTGCCTTGCGTGTTAATTACTTACTGAAAGAAATGTGCTCTTTAGGGCGAACTGTTCCTTTAACCCCTTTGGCTCACTCTTCCTTGGAGGCAAGCAGGTCGTGCTGCAGTGTCTGGGAACCCACCTAGAGGGCCCCCTTGACGCCAGCACATCCCTTGTCAGGCAGCAGTCTCTGCAGCCGAGCGGGCTGCTGCAGAGTTAATGTACAGTACCACGGAGCCTGCAAGTGTCCTGAGCTGCTCAGAGCCGGGCGGGCGGCACAGCCCAGGGCAGACAAGGCGACTGCGACGATTCCAAAGGTTCTGCTGGAAATTCGGAGCTGGGAGACCCCAGCAGGAGCCTGTTGCCTTTGTGTTCTAAAAGCATGCAAGGTCTGTATAGCTTGGGCATGAAAATCTTTCAGAAGATGTCAGCGCATCAGAGTAAATGACACCTATTGGGGAATTGAATTTGGGATAAAAACAAGAGAGAGACAAAGAGAGAGAGAGAGAGGGAGAGAGAGAGAGAGAGAGAGAGAGGAGAGAAAAGAAAGACAGCGGGGGAAGAAATTCTTAGACAACGTCTGACTTGCAGCCGTGAAATTCATTTTCTTTCCAAGGCAACGTATGAAAAGCCCGCACATGGTTTTGATAACAAATTAAAGGGGTTTCTGCATTGAAAGGATCAATAGCTTAGTCATTTTACTTAAAGAGAGCAGACAGCCTTATTATGGGGTTAGGCAGCAGAAATGAATTTCCTCATGACAGCACCTTCTGAAGTCATGATGGTAGCTAATGGTAATCCTGTCTTGCAAAGCAGAAATTGCTCGTTGCCTTCCTACTTTTACCATTGAAAACCAGCAATTGTGAGTTTTGGGAAAGGAGTTGGCTTTGATGATACATTTTTTCTAGCCCCTCTGCCTACATCTTTGTCCGACTTGTCTCCGAAGGCAGCGCTGCGTTAAAGTGACCACACATGAATATGTGCCTAAGAAAGAAGAAAAAGCAATATTCATTTCTAAAGGACAGCATGGCAAAGCAGCCCGAAGTTTTCCATTTCCCTTCTCACACTTCTTTAACAAGGATAACAAGAAACTGTCTTTTGACTCCTTTTTTCCCACATTCCAGAGTCCTTCCCAAGAGGATGCATTAATTTACACTCTAGGCAGTTGGATTTTACCAGGACAATATCTGCCACCATCTAGGATTAGCGACTGAACTGGTTATTATAGTGTGTCGACTAACTAGTGGAACCTAAATGGATGGACCCCTACCTGCTGTGCTCTGTGGTATTTCTTTTTTCCAAACCCTGGAAGGGCTTTTGTTGTTGCTATTTGTTCCTGGGGGGGATTTTTTTGGAATACAATACTTGTTGCAATAATTGCCCATGATAGCTGCTCAAACGGGAGAGTTGGAATTCATCTATGAAAATCACTCCATGTAACAGATGAGACAAGGAAAATATTAATGACAGAAGACCTGCAAACATGATGCATGTGAATAATTTCCCCTTTAGAAGGCATTCCTGGATATGGTGAGTAATCAATACCCCCTTCAGTTCGTAAAACTCAGGATTATGAAATTTCAAGACAGGTGCCAGAGGTGGATTTTTCTTGAGAAGAATATTGGTATCAAGGGAGGGTGAAAAGTAAAACATGCTTAAAGCCAAATGTTGTCTGAGAAAGTCATGATTATGCAATAACAAATTACTTATTAATATAAAAACATCCCCAAATAAGAGGACATTTACAATTGCTAACATTTCATAGAAAAAAAAACAGTAGTTTTGAGAATGGCAGATATTTAACTAATAAATAAAAGAAAAAGAGAGGTTCGGGTTCTTTTTTCTTTCTGTTTTCTTTGATTTGAAAATTCCCTGGGGAAGGACACACACACACACACACACACACACACACACACACACACATTCCTGACGCCAAAAGTCAAGTTGCTTGGCCTTAGTTCTTTTTGAATTTCCAAAAGGAGGTTAAGGGAAAACTTAGAATATAGACTTAGTTTTAAAAGATGTGTTGGTACCTCACATTTAACTATTTAGAAATATTTCTACCAGAATGAACTGATTTAATAGAATTCTAACACGTGAATCATGAAGTGTTCAGACTCTTGAAGAATTTGCTTAGTACGTTGATATTTTGTTGTGTTTAAGGTTCAATGCAATGCATTTGAGGTCCCAGGACATGTGACATCATGTACCATTTTTATTAGAGTTTATGGCTAAATGTGTATAGGAAATAATTGCTGAGGGTATTATAAGGGCAGAGCTCATTATTTTAAAATTGCATGATTTTACCACACCTTTTGGGTTGACTGGATTTAAATCTCATAGCAAAAACTTTGTCAGTGCTTCAAGACACATTTTAAGGTTTTGCGTCTACTAACATGGTTTATTTTGGAAACTGCAATGTGTCTGATTTTGAACGTATATTTTCCAGGTAAATATTTTGGCTGGTCTCAAGATATGTAAAAAATATCAAAATAGAGGTTTCTAGGGGTTTTTCTGGCTACTTTTATGACAGTGTCTCGAATGAAAGCTTCCTGGTATCGTAAGGCTCTGCCAACATCATCTGCTGGTTTGTTAGAGACGTTTGAGCTTGTTAGCTAAAAGTCAGTTGTGGAGAAGGGTGGGTGACATCCTCTGTCACTCTGGGAAGGTACTCATTTTCTCTCAGTACTAGATACATCCAGAACTGTCACTGTGGCGTATCTTCTTTCTCTGCTTTCCAGAGCCACCGTCCCCAGTCTCTAATGTGTTGGGGAGGGAGTCTGGGTGACATGCCTGCAAACCTTAATGGCCCCCTTCCAAATGCATCACCAGAGCTCCCGACTCAGTGGGAGCTTCGGATCCATGGCCTTACTGATCCTGATGGTGAGGTTCTGGCATCAGCAATAAGGCCCCTATCATTCTAACAGAATCCTTCAGATAGTCTTTAACCTTAAGATAAAAAGGTCTTAGCAACAGTCCCTGGTACGTAGTAGGCATTTGTCAAATATTTATTTTTTTTCTTCTATTCCTTTGACTTTCTTCAAGGTTAATTTTGTAGTCATTACAACTTGTTTAGGGCAAAAATTCTCCTTCTCATTTCTAAAAAGTGTACCTTGCTATAAAGCAACAGTTTTTGTCCTGCCTAAGCCCTGATGTTTGGACCCATTTGTTTATGTTGCAATAGGCAGGGTACAGGTGCTCTTTGAATACCTAACGTTCATTGTAACCACCTCTTATTTTGTTACATTTACCTCACCTCTACTTTTAACAGGAAATAAATGAGTTATTCAACTGTATAGTTTTTGAAAGAATGAAAATGTGCTTATTCATGCTCCTCTGGGTCTGTAATATATATGTTTGAAAACTGTAAAAAGAAGTTAGAGTCCTGGTGGTTTTCCTTTGTGCCTGAAGCTAGGTAGCCCTTCATACACTTCAGTGCATCATGTGCCAGCCTCTTGTTGTTGTCGTGGCAAAGTGAGCCAATGTGGAGTATGAGTGTTCTGTAGATCTATTCTTGCCTGGGCCCTCTAGAAGGATTCATTAATAAGACGTTGACCTCAAAGGAAGAAGGTAGTGTTTTCTTCCAGGTGACCCAATTAGAGTTGTGCTTGTTTCTCAACTTGCCCAATTGTTGTTTTCCTCTTATTTATAACCTCACATTTCAATACTGCAGTAAGAGATTCTAGGTGTTTGTTGACAGAAAACCTTCCTTCCCTTTGTCCTGCTGTAAGCGTCCCTATTGGATTGGATTCCGTGCTCATGAATTACTGTGCTAAGAAGAAGGGATTTGCCAAGTTGTTCTCCTTTTCATCTCCAAAGTCTCTCTTTCCTCCTCTTCACATGGAGGTCTTTTTTCTTTCCTTTCCTTTCCTTTCCTTTTCCTTTTCCTTTTCTTTTCTTTTCTTTTCTTTTCTTTCTTCACAAAGGGGCAGATCAGAAGTTGGCAACAGACCAATGCCAGGGACTAATCCACATTTTAAAGGAGATATGTGCTTTGGTTTGATGATCTCTGGCTCATTTCTGTGAGAAGGCTTCCAACCCCTTGGATAGGCAGGACAAAGAGGTGCATGCTCCTTCTTCTGCTTTTTGAGGTGCAAGAAGGAAGGAAAATTGAGATCTAGAGTGGTCTCCAAAAATTCATCAGAATCATTAGATTCAAATAGAAGCCGGCATATAGTGCGTGTACTTGAACTGTCATCCTCCCGCCACAGGGCTAGTGTGTTGAGAATTGAGCAATAGTATTACAAATTCATTGTTTATTGGTTACAAGTTAAAGTTAATAAGTGGTCTTATTACTTGTCTTAATAGAACACTAACCCTTAAGTGCCAAGAGAGTGGTTTGAAGAATGTGCTTTTCTTGTTTAAAGCTCCATTAGAAATATTTGCTGGAGAATTTTATTGTGAAGGCTTCTTTCCATTACACTTGTTGACCTTTTTACTTCAAAGCCAAACAAAGATTAGGGTTTGCTTCACTAAGTAAATAAGTACTATATAGCACTTCTTATTTTTTGTTCTGGTGAGCTGTGAGAATACAGTGATAGTCTGGCAATTCAGGAGTGAGGCTTCTTGCATGGTTGGAAGAAGGAAAATGCAAGTCAGCTTTCTAGGAATTTAAATTGCATTTAGTAGCAATTAAGAGGGCTCTTCAGAAGCATCATGCCATAGAATCATATGCAAGGATCTAACAAGAATGATATAACATAGTGTGCCTAGCATATGTCTGGAGATTTTGCCTTAGATAAAAGTATAACAACTGTGTATAATCTGATTTATAAAAATGCTATAGTTTTATGGCAGAAACACCAGGGCCATGTTGAATGCAACTGAATTGTATACTTACAAGATTTAGGAGGGTATTAAATATCTTTGCCTCCTTTTTATGACGAGCTCAGATGACTCTGAGAGAAGATAGTGGGAAACGGAAGCCAAACAGCCCTGCCACGGGAGGCTGCACAGTGCTGCTCTCAGCATGCTCCTTTGAGGAAATCTGAGGAAGATCTGAGATTAGTGACTGTGGATGGTGATTAACTTTTTTACTTATTTGGTGCTTAGGATTTTAAATTCTTTTATCAAACTTTCTTTATGTGGCTGAGAGGTGACTCCAGTCAAGAGGCAGAATAGGGTGATATGGTAACTTGAATCCCAATGAGTTTTCTTTTCCCCATTCTCCAGGTCCCCATATCCTTTCATTGGTCTCACCCTCCCAGGTTCCTAGTAAGGTTTACTCTAGCAAGTCACTCTTTGGTTGTTCTTGTGTAAAGCAATGGTTAAACTCGCATGCTAACTCGTTTTGTTTTCTTTGATCTAAGTCCTTTATGGACTGAAACAAGATATAAGTCAATGTATCAATAATAATCATGTGCATATATGTATTTATACATATAATATATCTGTATATATATATATCTGTATAATATATCTGTGTATATTATATATATATATGTGTGTGTGTGTGTGTGTTTCATCAGAAGATCCAATGAATAAATAATCAGAGAAAGGCAGGCTGACCTGATTCTTAATGCAAGGATCATCCTTGTTTTGTAGGCCTCTTAGCATCTCATCTTTTAACTTTTCCTTTTCTTCAGTTTTTGAAACTATAGAAATTCAACCAAGAATTGCATTTTCCAGAGTTTAGATTTTGGCCAATATAATAATCTCACTTATCTGATGAGAATTTTAGTGAGTGGGAGAAACATTGCATTTGACTGTGTATGCATTGAAGGACAAAATATATGAAGTCTCGTGCAAGATAATAGAGTTCTGCTTGATTTTAGTCAACCTAAAATTTCTGCCAGTGTTTGTCTTCCAATGATATTTCAGGTCATTGCTGCTCTCCCTTCAATACCATCTCTTCCCCGGAGTGACAGAGCTACTCATAAATTCTAGATTACTAATATGAAACTCTCTGATTGATTCTGAATTCCTGTTATGGCCAAATACAATTTATGGCCAGTAGAATTTAGGTAGAGATCATAATTATACAAACTTACCTTGATCACAAATCCCCGTGGCTCAGTCGTAAAGCAGACAGCCATTGCTTGAGGCAGAAATTCAGGTTTAGGTATAATAGAGCAAAGTCTTGCCTTTAGATGAAATGTTGATCCTATTAAACATATAACTTTTCTCTAGGTTTTCTACCTTATTCTCTTTTATTTCCTCTAGCTGTATCTTCTTTAGTGTCTGTTAGCAGTATCTTATACTTTTAAAATAAAAATAAAAAGTCATATTTTTTGTAGAAATCAATTATGAGATGGTATGATAGAGGAGTAAAGTGGCCACCAGTCAAATCAGCATCCTCACAACTTACGGAAATTAAATGTAATTTTTAGCCTTAGCAGACTTTCCACGGTAGTAAAATAGTGCACTTTAAACTGCTGACAGGTTACATCCTCAATGAGGTAAGTGGGTGGTCCATGTTAGAAAGGCTTAAGACAATCCCTACAAAAGAAAGAATAGGAAAAAATATTCCCCATCATGTGAAAATGAATAGCTATGAATTTGAGATATTTTGGTTCTGTTAAATTCTTCACTTCCCACTCCCCTTCCTAGTTTCTGTATCCTTTCAGCTAACTATTACTGAGTTTCTTCCACTAATCTTTAGGTATCTTGGTTCAGAGCAAAACAGGCAAGTCAAGGAAAATGAGAATAGTTCAGAATTCTGAAAGGAAGAAAATCCCAAGGAGGGACCTTAACCAGTTTCTCACTTGCTGCAGGCTAGAACCCCCTTCCTTCTTCCTCCCTCCCTCCCTCCCTCCTTCCCTTCCTTCCTTCCTTCCTTCCTTCCTTCTTTCCCTCCCTCCCTCCCACCCTCCGTTCCTTCCTTCCTTCTTTCCTTCCTTCCTTCCTTCCTCCCTTCATAACCACACTTTACGTCTTCCTTTTGTCATTCGATCACACCCCACAAACATGAATGCTCCTTAATACCTTGTCTAGCGGTAGCATCATTCCCATCTTTTCTACAATAGCTTCAAATGTCTCTGAGCCATAAATTAACTGCTGTAGCTCTTTCTCACTTGATGGACTCTTGGATGGTATTTCCAGTTGTTAGAGAAACCAGCCTGTAAACATACTTAAGATATTCAGGTAGAGATTATATTGTGTGAAATTGTGGGATACGTATTTGTTTCAAGGGTGGATAATTGAGATTTTGTATAGTCAGGTTATTGGCTAGGGAAAAACAAACAAACAAAAAAAACCCTCAGGTTTCTAACTCTAAATTATGACCTTGTGCAAGCTCTTTGAGCTCTTCATCACCTGTGGAAAGTAACTACAGCAGATTCTTCTCTGCTTTGTGTTGAAGAGTAGACTATTAAAAAATCTCTAATAGCACATAGGTAATAATAACTTATTAGACTGCTCAACTATGATGTCCTAAAACCACTTGAGTGAATTTCTTAAAACATAGGTAACAAGTATAACCACTGCATACTTCATAGAAGAACACTGATTGAACACCATTTCCCAACCACTCACCTTTGCACATGGCACCTGTTTTCATATAAATTACATCATTTAATGGCAATGGTAACTTTTGGAGGTGGGTCTTACTTGAATTCCTGTTTGCAGGTGAGGAAAGTAATGTTCAGAGAAGGCAAATAACTTGCTCAAGGTCCCGTATCTATTACTTAGGGTTGCTGATCTACTCAAAACCCAAGTCCAGCCTCAATTTAAAACCCAGTGTGTTTTTATCACCATATGTTGTTCTGTGGCAGATGCCTTAGCACCCTGTCTATGGACCTTCTGGAAAGCAGATTAGCAGTAAGAGCAGAACAGAGAAGCAATTTCACTCTGTTATATAGCAAGTGGGGTAAGTAAATGGGACACCTAGTGAATGTCAGCAGCCTTTCCCCGAGAAACCCTTCCTGGTCCTGTTAGTACATGACCTGTACTTCAGCCATGTCAGCAGCTCTTTTTGTGTTTTCTCAGAACGAGAAATTTTACAAGGCATTGGCGGTGAATCACTCTGGCCTGTGGGGTCCTTTTTGTGGATGAGAGAAAGGTGCTTCTCTAGGCGGATATTTTAGGAAAGATGCCCCACTTCAGGCAGATGAATTAGAAATGCAGAGTGTGGTGTTTCATGAATGGATAGAGCCTCTCTGCAAAGCAAAAGACATGCCTTCCTCCGGGCACCTGCTCAGCAAGTGGAGCAAGCGTGAGTTGAACTTGGCTTGCTGTGCTGTTGGGCGGTGATCAAACTGTACCACCGCTGTCCTGCTTTGACATGGGCTCCGCCTCCACCTTGAAGGGCAGTTTTGACAGTCAGATGAAATGTTTTTGAGAGTGCTTTGCTGATAATAAAAGAGCGCATAAGTTGTCTGTTTTGTTACATTGTTATTATTTTCTTCAAAATCTTCTAATTACAAGTCGTTAATATAAATGTTTTTTTGCACAGGTAAAGAATATTAACATTTTCTGAAATTCGAGCCAGTGCAGAACTGACAAAGAAATATTTTAATCATGAATTCGCCCAATATCTTAGCTGCCCAAAAATGTCATTCTTACTCAATTGGGTTAGAACATGTGGAACATACTGACTCATTTCAGCATAGGGGATGCCCAGGTACATGTGATAACAGTCCTGCCTTGAAGATACTCAGAGACTACTAAGAAGAACAGCCATAGAAACAAATAAGAACAGAACAGAAGGGAACATATTAGTATAGGTATACACAAAGTTTTATAGGAATTCAAAGGGAGAAACAAATGGCTGGTCCAAATACTTTAAAAAAGCCTACTAATGAGGAACTAAAAATATACCTGAGGAATGTGAGAATGAATAGTTACTGGCAGCACTTTGGAGAGTGGTTTAAGGGAACATCTCAGAGTGAGTTCTATTTCATGGGTTATAAAAGGAGAGAAAATTAATGCACACTACTTGCAAAGTTTCGGACAAGGAGAGAAAGAGGGACAGAGAAGGGAGGGAGCGTAGTTAGTGAGGGGTACCAGGCACTTTTAAGGGTCAAGGGGCACACCCCAAAGGAAGTCTCCAGAGCGTGGATCAGGGTAGTGAAGGACATGATTTCCTCCCAGACAGGAGGGAGAAAAAGAAGGGTGAATGTGAATAACATAGAGTTTAGGCAGGTGAAGGAGAAATCAAGGGAGTTTTGGTCTCATGCCCTCTGTTTTCTTTGGGAAGTGGAATCCCAGATTGTATCTCAGAGGCAGAACTATGGGGAGGCAAGTGAAGGAGCTTGGCCAGGTTGTGGAACAGTTTCTGTGGGCAGTTGGAAAGGCTGCTGAAGAGGGAAGTGTACATTATCAAGCAGGTTGAAAAAAGTCAATGATGATGAATGTCTAAAGTCACTAAGTATTATGTCAGGAAAACGGGCAGATATGTGATGGAAATCTCTAATTCTTGATGTCTAAACTGGGAAACTGTTTTGTCATTAGAATTTCTCTTGTTGATTATGTTCTCGGGGATTCCAAAGAATGTGGAATCGATTTTGTTGTTGGTGTTTTCTACTTGGTGGCGGTGGAGGCTGGCGTGTGAACATATTAATTAGACTGCAGCTCTAGTGTCATGACCTAAGTTTGGAAATATGAGATTTCCTAAGCTTCCTGGAAATAACTTTTGGGTAACAAATAGAAGCTCTAAGAGTTTTGCTTTGAATTTTATCTTCAAATGCATAAAAATCAGAGCGGGAAGAGAAGGCAAAATGATTCAGCTTTGTTCACTTTTTAATAGGAACCTTTCTGTGGCTTATGTTGGGATGTTATATATATATATAACCTGCTTTTACAAAGATTTCTTCAAAACCCTTCTGAAGTTTACTTGCAAGTGTCACCCATCTCTGAAAAACTTACTGAAAATGATAAAATATAATATAATATGACTTTAGGCAGAACTGGCATACCCTATTTGAAGTATTTATAAATTTACATTATCTTTTATGTTTCCATGTCAAATATAAGATGCAAATTAAAGGAGCTTCTCAAATAGGTTTTTTTAGGCTGTTAATTATAAACCCTATGGTGTGTAGTGAGTTGAGAAGATATGAATTTCTTTCATCTTTTCTAATCACCAGCACTTTCTCTGAGGTCAGTAGAGCTTCCTCCTTAATATTCCTCATGTTCTGTGCACATAATTACTTTGAATGAGCTTTCTTTGTGAGATTTCTGCTGAAGCTCTAAACGTCTAAATAAGGTCCCAAGCAGTCCCAGTCACTTATAAGGGAGCTTCATTATTCCCTTTCTTGGAGTTGTCATGTTTTCCTTTTAAATTGGAAGGTGAGGAGGTTGAGCTAAATGATCACTAATGATGCTGTAAGGACCTAAGATTCTGTATCTTACCTGATTAACTTACTCATTTCTGTATTGTTTGGGCTTAACTATGCTTTGACTGAAGAGGATGCTGAGAAATAATTCAGTGATGAACAAACTACACAGAGACTGAACCCTGAAGTATTTGCTCCCCCTGAGAAAAACCCTTAGTCTCTCGGCCTTAGACATTTGGCATATTGGCATAATTCCTTCTTCACAAAGCTATTCTTTAAACATCAGCCATATTCACAGGTGAGATGGCAACTTGCTGCCCATTAAGGTGATATTCACAGTAGCTTAGAAAATATTTCTCACATACCATTTATATGTCCCTCACATCTTCTCCACTCTTCTCTTGGTAAAGATCTCAGGATCTTCCCTCAGCTAGCTCCCATCCAACATAAACAGATAGCATGGAACGAAGTTCTCCGTGTCAGAAACCTTGCCGTTGGCTTATTTGTGTATGCGTATTTGCTCAGTAAACTTAAAACCAATAATTCACATAATTACGGAGAAGCCCTTCATGTTTTAGAGAAGAAACGGGAGTGGGGAATGGGCACATTGACACCCATGTCATTGAGAGTAATGGAAGAGACCTCACAAGGCATAAGTAGACGTGGAGTCCTTAGCATTCGAGTTTTAAAAGAAGAAAGTACTTGTTGAAAAATCCCATTTGCCAGAAAGTAATCTATGCAGGTTTGATTTTTGAGACGAGTTGAATGCTAAGGTAGATCAGGCTGTCACCTGTGTTAAAGATGACCGCGTTCTGCTCAGCCTTCATTGCATATCATGTTTCTTCAGGGAAATTTCTGTGACCAAGCTAACCTTTGAGACTTCATAGTAGCCAATCATATTTCATTCTATTCATGAATAGCTGGGACTACTTTGTTCTATTTTATAGACCCAGCACTTGGCACAGTGTCACATACAGTAGGTGCTCTGTAAGGCTGTCCTCAATAAATGAGTATCTGCAATGAAAAGGATGAGTAATAAAAATTACATGGTTGGAGTATTCATTATTTTTTGCATTATTCAAATAGCATTATTGTGCCAAGGTTTGAGATAAAACAAGCAAACTTATGCTATACATATAATGAAGATAATAATATCGCCTTTGAAAAGTTCCTTAATTCCAGGAGGGTACTAAGCTTTTTATATAATTATCTAATTTGGGGAAGATTCTCCCCAAATCCATGCCTGAGGGTGTACTTTCTATTTCCTAAGGGTATAACCTCTGGGAAGTTATCTAACTTCTCTGTGCTTCAGTTTACCTCTAGTCAACTAGGGGCAATAAATAGTTCTTACTTCATAGGGTTGCTGTGAAAATTAAATGAGAAAACCTGTCACATGCTTGGAAGAGCACCTGCCACCCAGTAAGTAACCAATTAATCGGTAACTACTGTTATCGTCCAGATCAGGAGACTAGGCTCTGAGAGGGTAGCCAGGTTGCCTAGGGTAATCTAGTTGCCCAGTTACAAGTCCCTCCAGCCTTGGGCTGCCCACCAGCTCTAGAACACTTGGAGGACAAAATTGCTTCTTCTGTATATAACCTTCTTGGAAGTTTTCCACATAAACCAGAGGCAACACCTTGGGTGGAACTTGAATTACGGTGAATAAAGCATTCCTCCTCATCTCTCTCATCTCAGCAAGAATCATCTACCCTTGGAAGGCTGCTGTGCTCTCCTGTTTTGAATCAGCTCCTGCTTCATACAGAATGAATTTTCACCTTAGGGGTTGGGTTGTCTTCCTCATGTCCTTCATCATTAGATTCGCTGTTCCTAGCTCAGTGCCTGGCACATAGTGGGTGCTCAATTGGTGCTTTAGAGTGCAAAATTACATTTCCAAATTTGTGTGTCTGGAGTTTAGTGCTCTCAAGATTTGTTGTTATTTTTTCAGGAAACAGTCTAGGTCTTTGGACAAGTAAAATTTCTATTAAAATTGTCATCTTGAGCTTAAATAATTCCCACACATCTTGCTTTCTGATAATGGTGAGAGTCTAACAGCATTTGCAGGGGTAGCCATCCCGCTGGATTGTGTTTGTCTGCAAAATCCAAATGCTATTTCTCCAAATCACCTCTTTATCTAAGACACTAATTATTTCTGTAAAACTAATAACAAGTTCTTTTGCTTTTATTCACAGGAATCTTTCTTTTCTTGAAGAAATCTGTTTTATCCTTCTGGCCAGAAAAAAAAAATTGTGTAAGTTAATTCTGCAGCTGGACCCTTTCTTCATTTATAACATATGTCTGTTTCTTCATTTATAACATTTATGTTACATTTTAATTATTTTTTTCAAAAGACAGGATACACTGATCAGAGAGAGACCAGACTCCACCTGCGGTTCTTCTCTTTCTCATCCATCTTGCGTTATTAGATCACACTCTGAAAGAATCATCTCCTTTGTACCTCTTCTGACACCTAGAAAATGTACTGGCTCTATAT
This sequence comes from Paguma larvata, assembly GCA_030068075.1. Taxonomy (NCBI): domain Eukaryota; kingdom Metazoa; phylum Chordata; class Mammalia; order Carnivora; family Viverridae; genus Paguma; species Paguma larvata. The sequence continues at coordinate 106,657,764 of CM057826.1, forward strand.
CGCATACAGGACAGCAAGCATAAGGCCTTACCTCCTCTGGCCTCTGCTTTCTAACTTCATGTATAAGTGCTAGCTTCTATTAGTATTGGTGTTATTCCCAGTTATTCCAAAGTACATGTCTTATATGTATGTTTTTAGGTTTACACGTTCTTCCTTTTTTTAAAAAAAAGTCTATTTATTTTGAGAGAGAGAGAGAGAGAGAGAGAGAGAGAGAGGGAGAGGGACAGAGAAAGAGGGTGAAAGAGAATCCCAAGTAGGTCCCACACTGTTAGCACAGAGCCCAACATGGGGCTCAAACCCATGAACCACGAGATCATGACCTGAGCCCAAACCAAGAGTCAGATGCTTAAGCAACTGAGCCACCCAGGCACCCCTAGGCATACACATTCTTCAGCATAGAGGCTACAAACATGTATTTTTAAGTCACATAAACCTTCCTGATGTAAAAGCTTTGGGAGTGGCCTCATATTTAATAGAGATATGACAAGTGTTGAGGATAAACTTTACATAAAGGGTACACTTTTGAAGAAAGGCTGGGCAAGCTGGAGCCTGGTAGTCAGTAGCCCCACCATGCCTCCCTCCACCCTTTGCACTAGCACCATTGATGGGACTCCTTGGTGTCAGAAGACAGTGCCCTGCAGTGTGATGGACTTTGTGTTGGAAGGCACTTCCACCCTCTTGCCTTTTGCCATAGAAAATCCTCTAATCCTTCATAATTTGGTTTGCTTGACCTTCCCTGAACTTTAGGTAGAGTGAACCATAAGATCATGGCCTGAACCGAAGTCAGACGCTTAACTGACTGATCCACTCAGGCACCCCACCCCCCAAATCTGTTTTTAATTCTCATGATTCCTGAACCAGATTTCTCTTTTTTAATTATGTCAATCTCTCCCCTTTTCTCAAAGAAAACCATCTGATCTGCTTACGTGGTATGCTCTGCCCTCTGCCCCTTCCTTTCGAAACCCTACCTGTCCTTCCAAGCCCTCTTGTTTCTACCAGCTCATCTCTTCCAGGAAACCTTCTTTGACCTCAAATATTTCACTTCTTTAAAGTGCCATTAGCATAAAGAAGACTGCACAGTTAGTTTTTGATTATCTGCTGACTGGTGAGGTTCCAGAATTGACATATGTTTTAATGCTAAACAAAAATATTTATGTCTTATATATTGCTTGTCTTTTTCACAGACTTGGCCACGTCATCCATAGTTAGCAGTATTAAATACCCAGAGGCAGTGGTGGGTGAGCTCTGGAGTTAGACAACCATGTCGCATCCTTGTTCTTCCACTGAGGATCTTTATGACCTTGAGCAACTGTATAACTTACTTGCATCTCTTTTTTCCTCATCTAGAAAATATGGGTTGTAACCCTACTTCATCATATTGCTGTAAGGATAAAATGAGATATTGCATGCAGAGTGTTTAGCATAGTTCTTCTCAGAAAGTAGGTGCACAATAAACAGGATTTGCCAGATTCTCAATTGTGAAGTACTCAATATCATCTCAAATCCTGTTTCGTCTTCAGTTTCTGATTTTGCTATTGTTTTCCTTTTAGTTGTTGCTAAAACTATACATTAAATGACATCTCAAGAAAAATATCAGTATCTGAAATATTGAATATATTGACATTTATATGAAAAATAATTTGTCAATTGAACCTTTGAAATGGGTAGAATGTCATATTTTTTCATATTTCATTTAAAATATCAACCATATCTACTATATAAATGATAATTAAAAACTCGAAATCTCTTTACACATTAGAATAAGGTTTTACTCATATTTTATTGTGAAAGAAAAGAACTATTTTATATATTTATGTATTTTTCAGTAAAAGCATATCCTGGAAAGTTAACTCAGACTTCAACATTTTAAGGATGTAGACCTTTGGTTCTCAAAGTGATGGAAACGGTAAGGACTGGAGAAGGTGTTTTTTGTTTATTTATTTATTTTTTATTTTTTATTTTAGAGATAGAGAGTGCACAAGGGGAATAGAGGCAGAGGGAGAGAGAGAGAGAGTGAGAGAGAGAAAGAGGGAGAGAATCTTAAGCATGCTTCATGCTCGGTGCAGGGCCTGACACAGGGCTTGATTCCACGACCTTGGGATCATGACCTGAGCTGAAACGAGGAGTCATATACTCAAGAGAAGTAGTTGTATCATATATCAGAAATGCCTGCAAGAGATCGTGCAAAAAAAAAAAAAAAAAAAAAAAAAAAAAAAAAACATCAGCCCTCATTTTCCCATCCCGATAGCAGGAGTGTGAGAATCCAGACATGAAGAGGAGGGAGGAAGATGAAATAGTATGTGTATTGTGACAAAGCATTTGAGAGGTCTCATACCCATCTCTCTTAGCAGATTAGTGGTACGATGCAAGGGAAGGAGCCCATGCTGTAGAGCCATGTCGAGCTAAGTTAACATTTAAGTCTGATGTTACCTGGTTGATTTTGAGAAAATTACCTTTCATGAGCATCATTTTCCTCATTCATGAAAGCAAAATACAACAGTACCAATCAGCTAGATTGGCTGTGAGGATTCAGTGAGATAATTTATTAGTTATTTGTTTGTTTAAACCTTGCCTTTTTCCAGGCAACATTTAAGGCAGCCAGCAAGGATATATAGTTGTAGCTTTTAAGAAAGAATGATGAGAGAAGGGAAGAAGGAAACAGAACATAGTGTTATTACTCACAGACATATGGAATGAAGGGAAGAAATTTATATCACCTTAACAAACGGCACCAAAATCTTGGGGAAGAGAAATGCCTGGTCTGTAAGAGATACTTTGAGGTTTCCATTGGCATAGGCAAAGAGTCTCATGAGAAATTGGTTCAGGTAGATGCTTAGGTGAATTGAGGGTGAAAGCCACTCTGTGTAAGAGAGGGGGACTTTCGTCCTACAGAGCCAACTACAATGGTGGAGATGAGGAAGAGAGATTAGAAGACAGGAGAGCCTGAGAGGAAGCTTAAGGAAGGATGAAAATTCTGTGTTCTTCCTCCATAAACAACTCTCCCCAGCAAGGTGAGAGAGATAGAGATAGAGATAGAGATAGAGATAGAGATAGAGAGATAGCAAATCTAAAAGGAGTCATGTTAAATTAGCAAGACAATCTCTGAGCCCTTCCTGCAGGAGATTATCACAGATCAAGCACTGAGTTTTGGGAGTCTTAACTGGTCATGAATTTGGAAGTCCAAACCAATTTTGTCTAAATCTCAAGGGAGACAGAGGACCCTCTAGCTTCTGGGAGTTTAGCAGGCCATGAAGTTTAAGGGTATACCAGTTGAAATATAAAGTTCTCTCTAAAATAAATAAATAGATAAAATAAAAATAAAAAAATAAAATAAAAATAAAATGAAATAAAATAATAAAATAAAATAACTTTTCCTTAAGCTTTCTAGAAGCTACTATAAATTAAGAAGCTTACACACAAATCCCAGTGTCCGTTAGGTGTATGCAACTCACTGTCTCAGGGGAAGCATGCCTGTGATACTGATTGGGAGGAAATTTATCCTATGAAAGCACATAAAGAGGAATGAGATATATAAAAATTATAGCACCTGATACTTAAGGTGTTTGATGCATTTTACTTCCCCTCCTGTTTGTTTCCTTCCCCACGAGTTTCTATAAAGGTCATAGTATATTTGAAAGCTGTTTGAAATTATAAAAGCTATTGTCAGTTAATAATCAAAAGAAATTCCATATATCAGAATACCATTGAAAGCATTGAGATATTCATAAAAGGATAATCTGAATAAAAATATGCTTCTTGTAGAAAAATGCTCTATTTTTCTATGTTACTGTCTTGGAGTTAAAAGCAGTCTCCCATACTTGCCTCTCATGGCCCATCATACCACAGGGTTTTAGAATCTTGACTCCTGCTCCATTTGTAATGGCAACAGTAGTATAGAGTGATGCAGCCTTGTGTGACTTTTAAGGAGAGCCACCTTAGAGGCAGATGTTCTAGAGTCTGTATGTGGACTTTTGTTGTATAAGAAAGACAGTTTAAGTTAAACGTCTGAGCGAGGCTTTTCCCACTTGGATCTGCCAGTTCTTGTCAATTCACAAGATTGCTTCCCTGTGCTTAAAATGTTTCATGCATAAATTCATATAGTAAGGACAGTGGAAATCATGACAATTATTATAAAATGACAAGCAGCCGGAAAAGAATATGTGGACAAAGGCCAAGGCTTCTGGAAATTTTTTAATCCTTTACATTTATTAGGATTACATTAATAATGTACATTATTGTATTAATGCATTAATAAATATATACATTAATGTTAATACATTAATACATTAATAAATACATTAATAAATAAGTTTTGGTTGTTTGTTTAAGAATGTGTGATAGGACTGTTATCTATTTTCCCTACAAAACACTTCCTTTGATAGTTTCAGAAATACTACATAAACCGAAAAGAATGAAATTCTAGAATATAGGATATAAAGGCTCCATGCAGTTTTCTATTTTTCTATCATTTCTTAATTTATTTTTTCCCAGTTAGATGAATTGGCTATTGCATATTGACACTAAGAATTTGATTGTAATATTAGAATAGTCATTGGGATATGAGTAAAAAAAAAAAATCTTTGATTGGCAGATGAGTTCATTTGTATCAAACAGCTTTACCTTGAGAAAATCCACTACAATCCACTACTTTGAAAGCAATAACACACCAGAAGAATTTTAAAGATTATGGTGATCCCCCTGTCGCCCCCTTTCTTTCCTCAGAATCTATTTTCATTCAGACTTGTCGTGAGTGGCTCCTTTGGGTAATCTGAGCTGCCTGCTTTCCCCACACCTTCTGTAGCCCTGGTTTCTTCAAAGCTTCTGTCAAGACAGGCAGTCATAAAAGGGGGGAGGGAAAAAATGGCTTTTCATAACCTGATTCTTCTCACTCATTCATCAGTCAGTGCTCCAGAATTGCTAAGTACACCGTTCAGGAAGTAACTAGCACATCAGCCTCCTGTCTATTGTTCTTAAATTAAGATTCCTACTGCATTTTGCATTGTGCTTTGCCTCAACAAAGTGGTATGTGTAGGAACCTTGTGTCTAGCATGGAAAAGAATCTTCTTTGTTCCCACATTTCCTTTAAAACATCTCAAATAAAAATTCTTTAGGGAGAAGCAGATTGTTGTTTCGTATATACTGCAGTATATATGAAGAGTAGGATTGAGTACTTATTTCTTGGACATTTGTATGAATTAGTCTGCAAAACAGACCATTCTTTTGTAAGGAACTAAAAACTAGATATTTTTAAGGATATATTTTTCTTCTGCTAATTTATTCAGATGTAATCTTGGCTAATCTCTTATTTTGTTAACATGTCTACTTGATTAATATGTTTTTCCTCTCCTCTGGTACTGACCTACAAATCCTATAGCTGTTTCTTGTATTATTTAATCTAAGTCCACTATAAATGAACTTCTAAGACTAATGTTATTTGTCTTTCTAGATTAAAGATACCAATACTATCACTGAGTAGCTTACTTATTTCATTTGGAAATTTAGCTGAGATTCATTACTTATTTTTTTCCTTGGATATTTTTCATTTTTGGCATATTTATTAGTGTTGTATATTCCTGAAAGCATTAGTGTTTAAAATATCTGTATCTTGGTTAGTAGAATTGATGGGGCTGAATCAGATGGATCAATAACAGGACTTTAAGTGCATTTCAAGGAAACCTATCATCTCCATTAAACCATTTGGTCCAACACACTTTAACAATTTACAAATGAAAGTTTTACTATTTTACCTATTTTCTATAAAATTTAGAAAAAAATCTATTCTTCGGCACTTCAACTTTAAAGTGTTCTTAAGTTATTAATTTTGTATGAAATCATTATTTATTAGACAGGCAGTAATATTTCTCATGGGAATACATGTACTTTATGATGTTCAGAAAATATCAATAGATTAAGCAGTGAGGTTAATGAGTGCTCACTTTCCACCATAATGTTTGGTTCTGATTTTATATATGCATAGCTAGAACAAACAAAGAAGAAAGGGGATTTTCTTAATATATATAATGAGGGAAGGTTAGAAGGTGTGTCATCCGAAAGCATCTCCGACTTTATCATCATAGGAGAGCTGTGATACATGAATACTTGACACCTCCAGGAAGCCAAGTATGATATTTACAACCAAAGAATAATGTGCCAACCTCATTCACAGTAATCACAGATAGTGTAGTAATTTGTATCTACCATCCAATTTTGAAGGTAAAATATGGAAACTATTTTGGGGATTTCACATAACAATTGGGCTACATTCATAGAACTCAAATGACCCAAAATAAAGAGATAATGAGTGCCCTTGACCCTGAATCATTCAGATACCAGCTGGAGGATTGTGCTCACTTCGGGGCTGTACACCTATTGGAGATGTCTCCAAGGAGTGACAAGGATGGATGCAAACTTGCGCCTTGTCACATAAAAAGTGGTTGAAGGACTGTAATTGTTATATAGAAGAAAGGAAACAATGCAGCAGTTGAAGGATGGTACTTGGATGATGCTGGTGCTTTGTGACTGCAACTCTGAAATGTAACCAGTGAGTGCACCTGCAGTAAGAGGGGTTTAACCCTAGAATGGGTCTGGATTGCTTTCATAGTCAGAAGCATTTCATGAGACACAGTTTGCATGGGGCCAGTTGGGGATGTAGGGATAGGCAAACAGGCATTGTTTGTTAGGATCAAAAACCATGAGTAAATGATAACATCTAGTCAGTTTGCTGAAATCTGTCCTTTTTCTGGGTTGTTTAAAACCTTGTATTCCTTCCATAGTTTGTGCTGTGTGTGTGTGTGTGTTAGAACACTGAACTGTTCTTTACTCTTCTCTGCCTTTTTGAAAGATATATTCATGTAGTAATGCATATCACACGTAAATGTCTCCTGCCTTTTAAAAGTAAGCTTTTCTTTAAAGGAGTCCTATGTTCAGCATTTCCCTAACATTCTAACCTGGCTTTAAGTGATGATGTCTCGCTTGAGCTAATATTTTCTCGAGAAATGTAGAGAAAGCAAGTGGTCGTAGAGGTTAATATATGAATAATACTATGTCTTTTTCTTTCAAATACTTAAATATCAGCTTTTATCAGTACGATTAGATCTTATTATTTAAATCTACCAGTTTAAATTAAATGTATAGACGTGTAGGGTTTCTTTAAAATAAACTTCGTATTTTAAAAGTTTTAGATTTATGGAAAAATTGCAGTGAGAGCACATGTGCCCCATACTCACTTTCCTCTATTGTTAGTATCTTATGTGAGTATGATACTTATGTTACAATTAATGAACCAATATTAACATCGTGTTATTAACTAAAGTTTACACTTTATTCATAATTCCTTAGTTTTACTTGGTATCCTGTCTATTCTTTTTTTTTTTCTTTAACTTCTTAATGTTTATTCATTTTTGAGAGAGAGACAGAGCATGAGCCGGGGAGGGTGAGAGAGAGAGGGAGACACAGAATCCAAAGCCTGCACCAAGCTCCTAACTGTCAGCATAGAGCCCGATACAGGGCTTGAACCCATGGACCACGAGATCATGACCTGAGTGGAAGTCGGATGCTCACTGATTGACCCACCCAGGCGCCCCTCCTTTCTCTATTCTGAGAAAATAATACACATGTTTAGTTTGTTATGTTTAGTTAGTTTTTAGTTAGTAAGTTAGTTGTGTTTAGTTGTCATGTTTCCTTAGAGTCCACTCGACTGTGGCAGTGTCTCAGATTTTTTTTTGTTTTTGATGACCTTGACAGTTTTGAGGACTACTGCTCAGGTATTTTGTAGAATATCCCTCAGTTGGGATATTCTGAGGGATATTCTACAGAGGGTAAAGTGCCATCCCCATCATACTATCACTATGTCTTACTGCTGTTGATGTCAACTTTGACCACCTGCCTGAGGTGGCTTTTTGTCATGGTTTTCCAATGTAGACTTATTATTTTTATTTTCATACTGTATTCTTCAGAAAAAAGTTATTATAAACAGTCTAGACTTTAAGGAGGAGGGAGTTATGCTCAACCTTCTGGAAGGAAGAGTATCCACATAAAGTATTTGGAATTCTTCTGCATATATTCTGTTCTCCTCCATTTATTTAGTTATCCAATCATTTGTGAATATTAGTATGGGCCTATGGATTTGATTCTATACTTTAGGTTATAACCCGATAATATTTTGTCACTCAGATTGTTCTAGCTTTAGCCATTGGGAGTTGTTTCAGTTGGCTCTTTGGGACAAATATGTCCCTTTGACATATTTTGTGTGATTTTTTTTACTTTCTGGCATTTCAAGATGTAGGCTCATCTTGTACTTTTCTTCCCCCGTCCTAAATTTAGCCATTTCTCCAAGTATCTCTGGTTTCCTTCATTGGAAAACAATATTAAAAAAATCAACATTTTGGTGCTAGACCTCCTCATTGCTACTGCTTGTCATTGCTTCTAGGCCATCTTGCCTGACAGAGCAAAGGAATATATGTGTATATACTCAGGTTAGTAAAGATACATATTTGTAAATATGTCTACATGTACTATCTTTATGTATTGGTAGATAGATAGATAGATACATACATACATAGGTAAAAAAGCATGAGTTTATTCTGATGTTTCCAACTTTAATCCATTAGTGCATGGATTATTATAGCTTCTTCCCCTCGCTTATCTGTGACTTTCTACCTCAACAGTGAGAAACCTGGCTCCTGCCAGTCACCATCATTCAGGTCCAGTGGAGTTGTTCCATTTACCCTGACTGAAGTTGAAATACATAAATAAAAGCCGAATTTTTCTCAAAGCCTTAGGAAAATTAAATATTTTTTTCCAAAATTTCTTTTTTACTCTGCAAACCCTTATGGCTTTAAAACAGCGTCTGGGTCCCAGACACTTTTCACTATGTTAAGATTGGTATAATTAGCTTTATATTGTACATAGTAATGTGAGTTCTCCTCTGTTTCTTCAAGTTAAGTGTATCTATTGCTTTAACTGTCTTTTCTAACAAGTATACTATTTACATGATAACTATAGCTGTAATAAGAAAAGCGACTAATATGAATTTTATATTCTTGACCTGTAAATCACTATTCCCTGGACAGGTTTCAAAGAACTGCATGTTGGCTATTTCCTGTAGTTAGCTTGAGGAGAAGAGTAACTTACAGAACCCACCTGTGGTAATTGGACATTGGTCATGCTCTTGAGTTACTGAGAGTTCTCGTAATCACAAAAGAAAGCAGGAATTTGGCCTCAGACTTTAAATCAAGTCAGTTTTTGGTAGTTAAGACAGAAACACACTGAGGAATGGATTTTCAATAATAACCATACTTTCATGACTGTCCTAAAGGAACTAGTGTTAAGATCTTGCATAAAATAGTTAATACAGAAAATGGTAATCTAATAAACATAGGACATATGAACACCTACTTCCTCTTGGGCTCTAACAAAAGTATATTACCCAGCAGTGCCTTTGTGTGTAGTCTAAGATTTTAGGAAACTAAAAATAATAATAATAATAACAGTTAAGTAAAACTTTAAAAAGCCATATTTTTCCACTCAGTCAGAAAAAAGAAGTAAGTATAAACAGGGGTAGGCAAAATGGTCAATAGATTAAGTTGCTCATTGATACCACTTTTCAGTTCCAGCTCCTTCAGCCTCTTACCCAGTTCTGACATTATCTTCCCATGCCCCCATATGCTAATTTCCAGTTAACACTCATTTGTAGACCTTGAGGGCAAAATGGTGTGTAAAATCAGACATAGTTCCTGCCCACATGGAATTTACAATCAAGTAGAGCAGAGAAGCATTAATTAAATTCTCTCTCCCTCTCTCTTCCTCTCTCTCTCTCTCTCTCCCTCCCTCTCTCTCTCTTTCTCTGTCACACACACACACGCACACACACATAAATGAAATTAGACCTGGGGCAGATGCTTCGTAAGAGAAGCAGGCAAGGTTCAGAGACTATATTAGGGAGTTTTTGACCTGCTCAGGGAGATCAGAAATGGCTCCCCTGAGGAAGACTTGTTTAAACTGTCATTTGAAGAATGAATAAGAATTAACCAGAGGAAGAAAGACAAGAAAGAGCCTGGTGTGGTAAACAAACAAGTGGTGAGTGGTGAATGTAAAGAAAGTCAAAGAGTCCTCCCCTCGCCCCGCAACCATGGAGGGGGGCACAAAAGAGAGAGATGGCTCCCATGGTGCAGCAGGGCACACAGTGATAGATGCCCCCACCCCAGCTGGGGAGTGGGGCACAGAAGTGGGAGATGCAGCCAAGCAGGCAGGCAGGGCCAGCCCACCTAGGCCTCCTTGGTCAAGCGGAAGTCCTTCACAGGATCCCAAGAGTGATGGGCAGCCACCAGGTTCCCCAGATCAGGAAAGTATTCCTCCCTGTGTTCCTCTAAAAGTCAAAACATAACCCGGCTTTCAAAGGGGGAAACCAAATGCCATCCATCCAAGTCTCTAACACCTCCATTTGTCAGTATGTTAGAAAGAGCATTCTGGCTGAGAGGGAAGATCATTGTTTAGTGCACACACACAAGCATGTGTTTGCATTTATACATAAGGTCTATTTTCATATTTCACTTTCTTAGTGACATGAGCAAGAGACTGCCCGTCTCCTCAAATCTCTTTTGGTTTATCTCCTTCTCTCTCTCTATTACCTGCTGCTGTTTGGGCTGTCTCTCCAGGACTCCTGCCCTCCACTTGCATTTCCCTGTTATGGGATGAGGGGAGGAATCCCAGAGGGAGGAGAAGGACAGTGTGGTGGAATACAGGAGAGCAAGCGGTAGGGAGGGTCAGCTGCGCTGAGCGTTCTGAGGCTGTAATCATCCTGAGCATCTGTCTAGCGCCTTCCTCTTCCCCATCACTTCGCCACCTTTACTTGAGCTAAGGAGAATGTGGTGATCTTTCTTTCTTCGTTAGGTTTATATCATAGTTTATCAGTCGAGTCCCTCCCTTTGTACCCAATGACACTGAAACTTTATCTCACCTGAACTCTATGCAGTAACTTTGTAAAGTGCACAAGCCTCTAGTCTCACCACCTACCTCATTGTCCTTCCATGGGGACCTCTCTGAAATGCAAAGCCAAGCCCATCCCTCTCCTACATTTTCTTTCATGGGTCTCCAGATTTCTCAACCTTGCATGCTGTCTCCCAGCTGTAACCTGTCTATGGGTAGTGTTTTCAGCTCCTAAATATGTCCTCTTATTTCGTGTCAACTTTTTCCCCCAACGTTCCTTCTGATCAGATGTCTCCCACCCTGCCCCCATCTGCTCGGTGAGACCTGCCCCTTCCTGTGAGACTCAGTGACAGGCTATCTCTTCCCAGAAGTGTTTTCTACCCACCCCTTGTGCTGTGGCCCAAATTTCTGTGCACTTACCCACCCATTGCAGCTGTACATTGCTTTTGTTTGGATTCCTAAATAGGACTGTGCATGTTGTTTTCTTGTCTGTCTCCCTCCCAAGCATGAGTTTCCTGGGGCTCCTAGTCATCTCTACCTCATTCATTGTTCACCGTAACAGCCCGATAGAGACTGGCACCTGCTTGGTATCTGACAAATGTTTCTTGGATTATTGAATGAATCCTTAGTTTCTGCTCTTCTGGTCAGTCATTCCATTTTCTCCAGGCTCTAGTCTGTATCACCACAAATAGAATAAATAGGCTTCTTTTATAACTCTGCTCCTACACTCACAGGCTTACACAAAGCACACAGTGCTCATTAGTCAAAATGACCACATGCAGTTCTTTACAGCTTTGGGATCCTCAAGGCGGTTTTTCTCTCACTTCTAAACTCAAATCAAACACCTAATCTGACCAGTCAGCTTGAACTGAGCTGATGAAAGTTCTACTCTGAATTTTACTGGTTTCTTTTACATGGTTTTCCCCTTCATTTGAAACCCTTTTCCCATCAACCCTCGAATGGAGAATCATAAATGAATTAAATGTTCACCCTGTGCCAGGCACCATGCTAAGACCTGTACTTAACAGATCTTGGTTAATCTTCATAAAGATGCTTTCCAATAAGTGTTTTTGTCCTTGCAGACAGGGAAACTTAAAAACAAAGACCCAAGTAACTGATCTAAGTGCGCACAGCTTACAGGTGGTGGAGCTGGGATCTGAATGTATGTGCTTCGGACACTAGCCCGCACACATTCTCTTTCCACAACACGTGGTCCCTACTTACATCCAATTCAAGTATTTGCTTCTTCTTACCTCTTTTTCTATGAACTTATTTCAACAACTAGGTATTTCTTGGCACTCAGTTGGCATCTATCATTTTCTGTAATCTCATAGTTGTTATCTTTTCATGTATATAACTTGTGTCTCCTCTTGGAAGCAGAAAGTGGGGATTTTCTGCTTTGTAATTTCCTCTCTGACGGCTGGTAAAGTCTGGTGGTTAAGAGTGAGGGTTCTGGAGGCAGGCTTCTTAGGTTCTATTCTGGCTCTCATCAGGAGGACGTATATCACCTTGGGCAAGTTCCTTCATTTTTTTGTGCACAATGGGGCAAGTTATAATACTTACCTCAGAGGGTGGTTGTGAAGTCTGAATGAGCTAATGCCCAAAAGCACTAACGGCAATGTCTAGTACATAATCACTACACAGTAAATGTCACTTATTGTAATTCCCTCACAGCTAGATGTCCTTTGCACCTAAGTGACATCCCTAAATCACAGTTGAGTGACTGTTTCAGGATATCCTAGCTGCTGTGGCTGCCAGGGATTGCATTTTTATTGGAGAGTTACGTTAACTAATGGGGCTTTTATTTGCTTCTCTATCAATAAGCCTTGTTGCTCCAACCCTGAGGAACTGAAATGTTGTGAAACCTTTTTCTCCTCAAATTTCTTTGACTCTGAGATTCCTCTGGGGTCTCAGCTAAGCCCTTCATGTGGCAGCCTTTGTCTTCTGCCCTCAGACCTGCTGAGATCCTCTGCTCAGCAGTGTGTCTGTTACCTACTGCCACCAGGCACAGCCTCTTGCTCCGTGATGTGTCAACGCCCAGAGGGGCCACGCCAGCTTGGAGCCCTCTGGCAACGCAGTCTGGAATCAGCAAACCGACAGCTTCTTTCTCTAAATTGGGCAACCAGATCACGCATTTTAATATTTATCAATAGCAAAACACCACTGAAAAGGAAATGAGAAAAAAACCTCTGGGCTAATCACTATCTGTGATTTTACAAAATGGCTAAGCCAAGTGTAAAATATCTCACAATAGCATGCCTTGTTGTCCTGCAGACTTAGCTCTCCTGAGATTTAGTTACCATGTGAGAGTGAGAAATAGATTTTGCTTCCCTTTCCAGTACACAGAAGATCTAAAATAAAATGCTTTTCTTGGCCACTAATATCAATTTCATGTTAAGATGCTTCTTTGTTTAAAGTAGTAGTTTTTTCAAAAACAAAACAAAACAACTCCTAGAGATTTTTCTAAATGAGGACTCAAACCTAAGTATATTTTGTGCTTTATGCAAAGCGCACACATCTGAAATTAATTGCGAGTGACAGGGAGAAAAATAGTTTTAAAAAATAGCTTCCTTTCTAGTGATTTCCATCCCAGTGCTTTATTTGAAAATGAATTTCCATCCGTGACATCTTCATTTGTCTTCTAATTTTCATGCAATTCGAAAGGGTTAGATTCCTTACCCAAGGGATTGTCCTGACCAAATCTCAAAGGATTAGCTAAGGCATGCTGATTTTACAGGCAAATTTATATCTTGTCATTTCAGGAAGTGTTTCCTGCACTACCGTCATTTCAAAAATATCTTATTTGTATAGTACGTGGACATAGAATATTCCTCTCCTGAGACCTAACCCATGTAACATTTTAAATGGGGTAAATTTTCTGATTCTATAGGCGTGAGAATGAGCAATTTCCTCTTTGTCACCCTAATATTGTTATTGAAACCATGTCTGAAGAATGGCTTATAGGCGAGTTTTCCCATTTTTACAGGAGATGTTTAGATGCCTCCCCTAGAAAGAAGACTTCTGGTTTCCTCTGCATTCTCCAACATTTCTAAACGTTTTTTGACATATGAGGTAGAGACCAATTAGTGCTGAGAAGCAGGCAGTAAGAAGCAGCAGTCAGAAAGTACAAAGAATAAAATGCATACAATCATGTATAATACTCACTTTTAGAAGCTAACCTATTCTAAAATATTGTGATACTGATACCGTATTACCAATATGCGGCTTCTTTCTAAAAGTTTTTAAGATAAATATACACCCTCTTCTATGTATTTTTGCAACAAGTACCAATTATGAGTAAATAAATAAACAAAAGCTCTATCAACTGCCACTCCCAGAATCTAGCAGGAGTTATTTGGTTTAGTAGTATAGGGACCTTACTTTTTTGACAGATGACTAGTTCTAAGAAAGAACGTATTTAACTATTTTTCATTGAACAAATTGCAAAATAGAGCTAATAGGTTGTTCATTATAAGAATATCCCTATTACTCGGGTAGGTGTATTAGGGTAGACAGAGTTATACTCCAGTAACAGTCTCACTGTGAATCTGCTTACCTGTCAGGCCAGCAGTCTGCATGTGATCCCTTAGGGCCCCACCTCCGTATCAACCACGGGTGTCTATAATCCCCACAACAGAAGAAAGGCTTAGAGATCCAAGCGGTTGCAATTAAATACTTCCACCCAGAAAACAGGAATCCTATTTTATTTTTGAAAGCAATGCACCTTTGTTAACTTCAGGGACGCAGGGAAGCACAAGTCTCCTGTGGGGTCAGGAGAGGAAAACTGGAAACGGGTCAACTGTTGAAAATGTCTGCCCTAGTTTATAAATGAGGATGATAGTATTATCTTACACTGTCATGTTTTTCAAAATCTTTTGCTTAAAATCTTTCAACAGCTTCCCAGAGCCCTGAAGATAAATTACAGACTCTGGGCCTTTGGGCTATAACGGAAGTAACCAGTAACCCAGCGCCTGCCTCTCTCACAAGTGATCTCTCTCTCTGTTTGCCATGTCCCATAAGACTCCCTGTAGGAACAAGGAACTCATTGTTCTCTGTTTCCTGCTTGTTTCTCCTACCTTTGCACAGCCAGCTTCATCTGCTGGGATCACCCTTCCCTAACCAGCCTCACACCCATCTCCTTCAGTAATTCTTCTTGTAAGCTTCTTTAGCAAATTTTAACACAGTTCTTACCATTTGCCTATCTCTCCTCCCTGCTAACGGTAAAAAGCAGTAGAGAACAAGAACCAAATCTCACTTATCTTGATATCACCCCAAGAGTATCTAAGATTGAGTAGGGGCTCAATGTATACTTGTTCAATGAATGAATAAATGAACGAATGGGTTTTTACCTGCCTTACTCTATTGGACTGCTCGTCTTCTTCAGGAAGTATGTTTTTCTTCTTTGTACAGTCTGCAGGACCTTCAACGGGTATTGCATAGAGTAGTACACAAATTTGGTGAAATTAATTGAATTTACCTCGTTCTATCACCCAGCAGTAGATTTCTGCTATTACAGTTAGCCTTTATATACCAGGTATGTTTAAGAAGAGGGAATCGGCCATAAGCCCCATTTGGGACTCATTTTCACAGATTTATCAGACTTTACATTTCTACAGAGTATTCACTGCCAAAGCCTCTGGTGTCATATCCTAACCCAAATATTTAAGAAACATTGTCTGCAAAACAAGGCAACCCGTGTGCTTTGGAATTCGTTTTTTAAATAACATGCCATTTATTAAAGCCTTAAAATTGTAGCAATTCATTGGACTGTCTGTCAAGAAAATAACATTTTAAAAGGGTGGCATGTTTCTTCATTTACATGTAAATTATTCTCATGCACTTTGGATTGAAAAACATGGATATTTTGAGAATATACTTAGCCCTTAAAGAATGTGATTGATCCATGAGGACATCATTCCAGAAAACAAGAACACAGAGACAGAAATTCTTCTTGAGTGCTAGAAGCAACTTTCCAAAACCTCCAGTATAGTCCTAGGGAAAGTTTAAATTTTACATTCAAAGCTTAAATTTTAGCTTTCCTAATCAGAAAGCCTTGAAAGTGTATTTTAGCAATGTATTTAGTATTGTGGGAACATGTTTAAGAGCTATCAGCTATACCTGACCTTTGACATTATAGGTGAACTTTGAGAGTGACTTCATGAAATGTTTCCACCCCAGAACAATCCGCGTCATTCACACTCATATCTGCAGCTCAGGTCCAAGAGGGTCACTGGAAGTGCTTTGAAGTTAATAGCATGAAATCTCTCCAGAACAAACATTTAAATTTTTTCTACTAATTTCCTTAAACAACATTCATATAATAAATGAAGTCATCTCTTTTGAACGACATTGTAATGGATCACACCAATCAATGGATCTAAAATTACTGAAAATCATAACATGGCTCATTTAAACTAAGAATTATATTATTTTTAATTTAACATTTTATTTTAAAACTATAATAAATAGGAAAATACATATGTTCAGGCTGTTTTTCTTTTTTCAACGAACACCTTTATTTTTTTTTTATTTAAAAAACTGTTAAATGTTTATTCATTTTTGAGGGACAGAGAGACAGAGAATGAGTAGGGAGGGGGAGAAAGGGAGACATAGAACCAGAAGCAGGCTCCATGCTCTGAGCTGTCAGCACAGAGCTTGATGTGGGGCTCAAACTTGCAAACCGTGAGATCATGACCTGAGCCAAAGGCAAATGCCACCCAGGCACCCCAAACACCTTTCTTTAAAAGATATTAAGCCATTAGTCTCCTAAGACGAAAGGTGGACAGGCACCATATTATGAGTTTACATGTATTATTGGTGCATCACTCATTTAAATTGAAGTATCCGAAATTAAGCGGTTTCCTCATGACCCCAGAGGACAGAGCCATTATTTTATTTGAATATTGGTCATTTTGGCTCATGTTCTTTTTTCCTCCACTGCCATCAGTCAAGGATGCATTAGTTAAAAAAAAAAAAAAAAAAGCCTAACTTGCAGTTCTGAAGTTCACAACCTTCCCACTCCTTTCGCTGATTTCCCCACCTCTTTAGTGTTGCTTAGATCTATGTAAAATCAACATACTACTTGTGAAATTAGCAGCAGTCCACATGCTGTATCCATGATGTTTTGCACGTGGAATGAACCAGTGAATATTAGTGACCTTGAATTCCTCTAAACTCAGTCACCATCCCAACATGACTTTTGCAGCAGTAAGATGAGGACTTCCCTAACTCTTACAACTAAAACTTTTCATGCCAGAAGAAACTGAACATGTGCGCCTGGTGTCCGGGGGAGTAGCCTGGAATTATGGTGTCAAATATAATTTTTTTTAACGCCTCCATTTTTATCTTAAAAGTCTATGTGTTCTGATCCTTTACTTTTCTCTATTTTTTTTTTCAACATAAAAATGTGTTCTTTTTCTTCCACTTGTTGGCTTTGATTCCCCTTCCTACTATTTGTCATCTACAGGCTGCTGCTAGAGAGGCATGGTCTAGGGGTATAGAAAATACTTTCTTCCCCTAGCACATTTATATCCAAATGAGGAAGTGGTTTGCTTTCTACCTGATATGTGCATGGCTCACTTCCTTCAAGTCTTCACTCAAAAGTCACTTCGGTGTAGCATTTTTTAAACCCACAGATTGAGATCTGCAGTGTCCATCCCTAACTCTCACCCTTGTAGATGTCTCTGCTGTATTTTTCTGTAATATACTTACCTCTTTCTAACGTACCTAATAATTTGTTTGTTTTATTTTATAATTTTTAAAGTTTATTTTTTTAGAGACGCAGAGACAGTATGAGCATGAGAGAAGCAGACAGAGAGGTAGAGAGAGAATCCCAAGCAGGCTTCACAACACCAGCACAGAGCCTGGTGCAGGGCTTGGACTCTTGAAACCATGAGATCATGACCTGAGCCGAAACCAAAAGTCTGACGCCTGGCCAACTTTGCCACCCAGGTGGCCCTACTGATTTATTTTCATGTTCATATTTTTCCGAGTAGAATATGAACTCCATAAGAAAAGTCATTTGGTCCGTTTGTTTCCTATTAGATCCCTGAGCCTAGAATAGCACTTCTATTGTAAATCTACAAGCATTCATTGTTTAGTCATATTCCTAACATTTGTGGCTTCTGCACAACCAAGTATAGGCCCTCTTTAGCTACCAATAATGTCCCATATTAAATGTACATCATTTTATAAGGAGGTGGAGTGTGGTCACTAGTCCTTTCCAACAGGAAGACCTGCAAGAAGGTACTTCTAGGTTCTTTCCTTCCCCAGTTTCTCATTTTACCCTGTGCATGCATTGCCTTGTAAGCTTATATTTTCCTTCCTTTAGCTGATTTCATTTGCAAATATAGCAGTGCTGATCTGTGTTTAGCATTGTGTGGCTTCAATGTTTATTTTCCTTATTCTCACATTGCTATTTTAGCTCATTCTTTAATTAAATGAAATGCCTTGTTCTCTCAGGATGTCTGCGACTAAAAGAAGGGTACACCAGCTACGATAGTTAGTATAAAATGGTTATGTTAACTCACAGGACATAACCTACTGACAAAAATTATTCCTAAAGTATATTCTACATGCTTTCATTGTACTTGAAACATTTGACAAAGTGAGGAAGGCTCCCGCAATCTTCAGCTCTGTTCAATGTCTCTCTGGCTTTTAGACATATTGTCAGTTATCAAAGATGGCAGCGCTAGCACGTGAAGGTTCTCAATCCCAAGATGCTGACATGGCCAGGAAAGAACAGTCATCATGTGTTAGAGTTGCCGCAATTATCTAACAAGGTAGGGGGTGAGGAAGGTTAACCTGAATTGCAGATTGGCGTCAAGTCAGACCATACAGCATTTTCCATTGTTATTACAACATTGCTTAGAATAGTCAGAGGTATCGTCATGATAAGAGTGTAAATCATAGTCATACATTTTATTTTATTGTAGTGCTTACCATAAGACTAGGTTGAGCAAAAATCTTCATGGTTTATGTTTACTCCTGGGAAACCTTTAGCTGTAGTGAACAAGAAATATTAGATCAAGACTCCTCTGCTCACAAAAAGTTCATTTATTTCACCACTCTGCTCCTACTCATTTTATTATTTGACATAACTTTACATAAAGGATTCCTAGAGATAGTGGTTCTGCACAGCATTTCTTTAAGGTTTCAGTAATTAGAACACAGTTTTTCCATCATTTAAAAACTATAAATGGCAGCCGTTTTGTATGTTTGCCTCCTTGACTGCTTGCTTGCTTTTTCCCTCCCTGCCCCCTACCTTTATTCATACCATGCCTATTTATAAAAAGGACTGGAAGTATCTTTTTTTTAAGTTTATTATTTATTTATTTTTTTTTAAATTTTTTTATTATAATAGTTTATTTTCAAATTGGTTTACATACAACACCCAGTGTTCATCCCAACATGTGCCCTCTTTAATATCCGTCACCCCCTCTCCCCCCTCCCTCACCTCCCTCACCTCCCTCACCCTCAGATTGTTCTTAGTCTTTGAGAGTCTCTTATGTTTTATCTCCCTCCCTCTCTGTGTCTTTTTTTCCTTTCCCCTCTTCCCCTCCCCCTAGTTTTTGCTTAGTCTCACAAAGTCCACCTATTCGTGGAAACATATGGTATCTGTCTTTTTCTGACTGACTTATTTCACTTAACATAATACCCTCCAGTTCCATCCATGTTGCTACACATGGCCAGATTTCATTTTTTCTCATTGCCATGTAGTAGTCCATTGTATATATGTGCCACAACTTCTTTATCTATTCGTCAGTTGATGGGCACTTGGTCTGCTTCCATGATTTGACTGGAAGTATCTTAACAAAAAGTACAAAGGCGATAAAGTCTTCTCTTTTTATTTAGAGTTTGAAAAAGAAAACTGGATGAAAAGAAAGTGAATATGCCCATAATAAAGATCATCATGTTTCCTCTAAAGGAGCCCAGAAATCTATCTCATAGCTCCAGAGTGGCCAAATAGCAGTAAAATAAGACAAACATTAGATGAGAACACAACATCCATTTCTTGAGGAAGACAGTTTTCCTTGTATCAACCCTGCAATGTATTGTCCTATGGAATACTATTTGGATAAAGAATCAGTGCTGCAAGAGCCTGCGTGTTTAGCATGACCTCACAGCAAAGCAGATTTCTCAAGTCATGGCCATGGCCATGTGCAAGTCACTTAACCTCTCTCCACCTCCCATCTCCCTGCTCTGATATTTGGAAACCAAAAATGTCTCTCTTACAGGATTGTTGTGCTGGTTAAACAAGAAGCACTTAGCATGGTGGACACCTAGTGTACAATAAATATATAGAGAATAGGAGATAATTTGAAAAAATGTCAGAATCATAACGTTAGGATGCAGGTTAGAAACTCCATTGCAATTCTGCCAGGTGCTCAAGAGGTACTCTGTCTCAGATGTGCAGGCCTCTCATAGTGTAATGTGACATTTACCGCCCCTCAAGAGGACTCAGCAAAGTCAGAAAAGGGAAGAAAAAGTACTTATATTCTCTAGAAAACTTATTTCTAAGAAAAAAATATCAATGATAGGGTTATAAATTCTGGAAACCAACAAGAAAGTACATAAAACATTGGAATAAGTTCAGAAAAATTACAGAAACCTGAGCTATATATTTATTCACCTGAAGTAAGACCATTCCACCTCCTCCCACAAATACCTTGCAGCGACCAGGGTGTCACAGAGCGCAGAGGGAGTGCTGCTCATCCCAGCAGTAGCTGGGAACAAGGTCAGTGTGCTTCACCTTTTTCATGAGGAGTGGGGATTCTGAGATCTCCTCATTTGCCTCGGAATATTCCCATTACAGTTGAGAGAGAAGTGGTGGAAGAGGCCAGGATGAATTAGCCTATCCACCTCAGCATCAGAAATTGTCACTGGTGCCAGGGACTTCTTGGCTTCATTCCCTAGCGGGCTGAACGGAAAGAGAGTTCAGAGGGTCAACCCTCTTAAGGTTTTGTAACAAGTTAGGGATGAGAAGTGATGAGCAGGAAGACCTTAAGAGTCAGACTTGTTGTCCAGGGACCAGCGTTTCCTTTTGTTCTTTTCCCTACACTTTTCCACAAATAAATTTACCTTTGCCCTGTGTGTTCCGTCCTCGTCCCCTCCCCCCCCATCAGAAGTTTAGAATGGAAACACATTTTACTTGGATATTTATCTACCCTTTGTTTTTCTTATCTTTACTGCCTCATTCTAAATTACTCTGTTGAAGGCAGAAACCGGATCCTAAAATCTTTATAAGTCAGGCGTAACATAACTGACCTCTTGGAAAAGTGAGACCTGTTTCTGACTTAGATGCCTACAGTTATTTTATGGTTCACTGTCCTGTCACCATTTCAGTGGTATTGATTGTGTTCCTTCCTCAGTGGAAACTCAGCATAGTTGCCATCCAAGGAAAACTGCCCATTCATCGATTTAGAAGTCATAGACTTCTCTTCCGAATGCTGATTTATTTATTCATGTTCCTTTAGATTTTATAAATAGTATTCCCCAAATTCAGCCATCTTTCGGGGTGCGCATTTCTGAAAGTATAGTGATTAAAAGCTTAGAGTCTGGAATTGAGTGGTCTGGGTTCATATCCCGGCCCTGGCACTCACCACCTATGTGACCTTGGGCAGGTCAACCTAAGTCTCAGATTTCCTGCTCTATTAAGTCAGAATTACGGGGTCCTTCACAGGCCCTAATTTTTAATGTGGCAGTGAAGATTTAAGAAGCGGATGCACTTTACAACAGTGCCTGGCATGTTCTAAGTCACTAATGAGTTACCCGTTGTTCTCAGAAAGAAGTTGAATCAAACCGGAAACAGTGATACAATATAAATTGTGTGTGCTTTTGTCTTATTAATTGTCACTTACTAGCTCTATGACTTTGGGATATTAGACTCAGTTTTCTCATCTCCAAAAAGGGACAATGATAGTTGTTCTGCAAGTTGGTTGTGGAAATGTAATGAGACGATTCCTACAAAGAAGTCACTGGTCGAGGAGTCTAGCACTTAGGAAACATAGGGAATTGCTGCTCTCCTCTGCTATGCCTCCTTATGGCTGTCTCTGAGGGGTAGAGCTAATGCATACAACACTCAGCATTATACCACATATGTGGCAAATGCTCAAGAAACTGTAGGTATTATTATGTTCCATAATTTGCTCCATTTGTTACCAACTCAGTAAATAACAGAGCACTCCAGGAGGGTCAGCTAGAGGGATGGTTTAATTATTTTAAAAGCTTTGATTCCTCCAGGTTTCACTTTGTAATGCTTACCTTGATTTTTAGTTTTTAAACAGTAGTTTACTATACTGGTTCCTGAAATATTAAGTATGGCTTGTTTTGCTCTGTTAACCTTTCTCAGTTAGTAACATAAGAATATTTTAAATTTCTATTTGAAAAATCTCACTGAGCATTCATTTAAATGTTGCTCAAAATGTTACACAATATGAAAAAAAGTACATGTTCTTTCCGAAATTAGGCCTAACGAACTCCCTGTATTCAGAGCCAGGATGTGAGAATGGAGACAGGCAAGAAGTGTTTCTGTTATAAATCTTACTCCTGCGTTTGAATTTTATGAAACACCTATTAAATCACTTAGCAGCTAGAGTATGAGGAGAAGGATCCCTGTTCACTCTTTCAAAGTGGCAAGTGGAATATTACTCCCAGGTGATTAGGGAAAATGATCACAGAGGTATGCACCGTTGGCACGGAGACCCATCTACGAGACAATGTTTCTCTTGGGAGATGGTAGGAAGCTGAGAGAGGATGCTTTATTTCTCACCTCCTAAAATGTCTTCCCAGTTTTTCTATGGTGAGAGAAAATGAGACACAGTAATACCTAACAGTTGGTGAAAGTTACATACATAATGTGTGCGTGTATATACTTGCATATATATGTAACTGTTTACACACACACACACACACACACACACACACACAGAAAGAGGAAATTTTGTTAGTTATACATGATGAAATAATATTTACCAAATTATGTCTTGTGTATATACGCATGTATTTCAAAAATTCACAAAAATTGAAGTACATAGCCTTGATGAAGCAATATCTGTTGGGAAAAAAAATTGGGAAAGTTGCTTTTGAAAAATAGCTTTGCAAAAGACATCAGGTTGAGAGAATTTCGTTGAAAGTATTTACATTCTTTGAAGAATAAAAAGGTGGTATTTTATTTAAAATTTTCTAGAGAGTATGAAAAGAAGCAAGTTTACAGTTCATTGAATGAACTAAAACTAAGTGTAATAAGAAATCTCACAAGACATCTTACGGTTACTAATTGCTTATAATTAATTAATTAATTAATTACTGCTACTACTTACTAAAAAAGAGACACAATTCTAGTTACAATATAGGTAAATTGAATCGTACATTTTGTTAAAAAAATTATGCTCATGTCAAACAAGGTTGATTCTTCAACTCCACACCTGGCTCACTGTGAGGGAATCGACTCACAGAATCCATCGTATTAATAGGTGAAGCAAAAGAGCAATAGGCTTATAATGACGCATGTCAGATGGCATTTGATTAGAATTTAATATCCACTTATTGTTAAAAACTGCACAGAAGTGAAATAACAGCAGAATAGTTGAAAAGAGTTGTAAGTGTGAGTCAATTGTATTAAAATCAGCTAACCTATAAGTGCTCTTGTATAATATTAAAATATTTTTATGTAATTTTGTGGGGACTTCTAATTAGTAAAATTATTTGAAACATAGAATATAAAATAAAAAGTGATTTTATAACTATCTGAGTATTTACGGGGAAGAGCCAAAGGAATTAGTTGAAATATTATTAAATAATGTTGAGATTCAATAACACAGCCAAATACAAAATATATATATAGGGAAATATGCATTAGCTTTTCTGTAAAAGAATAATAATTAGTTAGAATTTATAATGGGAAATATCTTTTAAATAGCCCATGATTCTAGTCACCAAGCACATTTTGCTTACGAATGAAAATAATAAGGAACCAGACAGATTTTTTAATCAAGAAAACAGTTGTAACTAAAGAAAACTTAAAGGCATCATAATTATGTCTCATACTAATTAAGGATTTAAATGCCTTGCACATTGCATATTAAATCATCTATTAATTTTATACAATCTTATCAAGGAGCTAGAGTTATTTTTCCAATTTTACAAGTGCGGTGGCTAGGATTCATGGAAATTAAAGCTCTTTGCCCCAGATCACAGAGCTAACAAAAGTGAAGCTAGAATCAAATGTATGCAGACTATTTCTGAACTTCATTCTTACTCACTATGCCGCTGGAAGACCTATGTATTTAAGAAGCATAAAAGGCTAGTTCTGGATGATTACTCTACACAATTTATTCAGTTACGCTCTATACCAATGAGATATATTCCTTATTTTGATGAAATGTTGCAAAAGTTCATCTACGGCACCTGGGTGGCTCAGTTAGTTAAGCGTCTGACTCTCAGTTTCAGCTCAGGTCATGATCTCACGGTTTGTGAGATCATGTAAAGCTAATATAACACTGTATGCTATCTCCCTGCATTGGGCTCTGGGCTAACAGTGCAGAGCCTACTTGGGATTCTCTCCCTCTCTCTTTCTCTCTCTATCTCTCTCTTTTCACCCTTACACCCGTTCACATGCCTGCTTACACTCTCTCTTTCGAAATAAATAAACTTACAAAAAAAAGTAAAAAAGTTCATCTAAAGGAACATGTATGTTTAACTGACTGAGCCACCCAGGCGCCCCTTAAAGGAACATGTATGTGAGAATGCCAAGAAGAACTTGAAAAGAAGCACATTGTTGGAGGGCGGAGAGATGGAGAACTCACCACTGCAGAAATTATAACATGTTATAAAACTGTAAGAATTAGGACAGTGGTTCAGGTGAAGAACTAGATAAAGATCACTTGAAAAGACTATAGCTCCTAATTAGATTTCATGTGTGTGTGTGTGTGTGTGTGTCTGTATATTTATAGATATAAATATACGTATACACCTACTATATGATTAAAGTAGCATTTTAGCATTTTATTCAATGAGAAAAAGGATGGTTATTCAATAAGTGGTGTTGAGACAATAGCTAATAATTTGAGAAAATAATATAAAAAGATTTTTCCTTACATCTTCAAAAAATAAATAAATATATATTTATATTATAATAATATTATACTTACATATATGTATGTATATGAGCTACGTTAAATAAAATAAAATAAAATAAATAAAATAAAATATGCACTGTTGGCAGGAAGTAAATTAGTATACCCAGAATTGAAAATAGTATGAATATTCCTCAAAAAATCAAAAATACAAATACCATATGGCCCAGCGATTCCACTTTTGTGTATTTACCCAAAAAAAAACAAAAACACTAATTTGAAAAGATATATGCATCTCTATGTTTATTCAAGCATTATTTACAGCAGCTAAAATATGGAAGCAGCCTGACAGTCATCAATGGATTCATCAATGAATGAATGGTTAAAAAAGATGTGATAAGTACACATACATAAGGATTATTACTCAGGCATAAAAAAAAACCCTGAAACCTTGCCATTTGCAGCACCATGGAAAAACCTAGAGGTTATTATGCTAAGTGAAAAAAGTCAGACAGAAAAAAGACAAGTATCATATGATTTTACATATATGTAGAATCTAACAAAATAAAACAGAAATAGACTCATAAATACAGAGAACAAACTGGTAGTTGCCAGAAGGCAGAGGGATGGGGGCATGGGCAAAATAAGTGAAGGGGATAAATAGGTACAGACTTCAAGTTTTAAAATAAATACGTCATGAGAATAAAAAATACAGCATAGGGAATATAGTCAATAATATCATAATAACCTTGTATGATGACCAAGGATATCTACACTTATAGTATTAAGCAAGTAGCAACGAATATAATTGTTGAATTGTTATGTCGTATACCTGAAATTAATATAATTTCAACTAAACTTGAATAAAAATAAAAATTAGGGATGCCCTAGTAGTTCAGTCTGTTGACTGAACTCTCTCTCTCACAATAAATAAACATTAAAAAATGAAAAACTAAATAGTATTTATAAATATATAATATATAATTTTATTAATGTAATGAAAAAGTATAAAATTACTATAATACATACATGGATGAATATTTATTTAATTTCAAAGTGGGGAGGTATTTTTTTATTAAATTTTTTTTAGCATTTATTTTTATTTTGGAGAGAGAGTGCATGCATGTGCATGCATGCGTGGGGGAGGGGCGGAGGGAGGGAGGCAGTGGATCCTAAGCAGACTCTGCACTGTGAGCTATAAGCACAGAGCCCGATGTGGGATTTGAACTCAGGAACCTTGAGATCAAGACCTGAGCCGAAATGCAGTCAGCCAGTCAGCCACTTAACCACCTGAGCTACCCAGGTGCTCCAAAGTGGGGATGTATTTCTAAGCATATCACCAGAGCTAAAAAAAATGTGAAGAGGTATCTAATAAATATGTGTACATAAAAAATCAAATATTTTCATGGATGGAGCTAGAGAGTATAATGCTAAGCAAAATAAGTCAGTCAGGGAAAGACAAATACCATATGATTTCACTCATATGTGAAAGCTAAGAAATAAAAGAGCAAAGGTGAAAAACAAGAGAGGGAGAGAGACAAACCAAGAAACAGATTCTTAACTATAGAGAACAAACTGATGGTCACCAGAGGGGAGCAGAGTTGGGGAATGGGTGAAATGGGTGATGAGGATTAAGGAATGTACTTGCAATGATGAGAATCTGGTGATAAATGGAATAAAGCTAATATAACACTGTATGCTATCTAACTGGAATTAAAATAAAAACTTTAAAAAATCAAATATTTCTGCACATTAAAAAATTCCACAAATAAAATGTAAAGGCACATGACAAATCAGGAGATAAATTTCTAACACTGCTAAAGGGACATTAAGCTTAATGTATTAAAAAGTCCTTAGAAATTAGTAACAAAAATGATGAGCATCCTTGTGTGTGAAAAATCAACACACAGTCAGTGCATAAGAAAAGAAACCCAATTTTCCAGTAAAGTGAATAAAAGCCCAACATTAAAGATAAGTGCAGATTAGACCATAGGAGGGCAACATTTTGTCTAATGAAAGTGTTAAAGATTAAAAGAACAAATCCAAATAAATCCAAATATTGATTCAAATTGGGACTTTCTTACTTACCAACAGTGAAAGTGAAAATTTGATTAGCTTTTCTAAAAGGCAATTCATTAATAATTGCCAAAATCCTAAAAAAAAAATTAAAAATCCATACTCCATGAAAGAATTTCTGTTTTAAGAATTTATCCTAAGGAAATAATTAAGAATGTGTAAAAAGGTTTAGCTACATCTTTGTATATTAGAGTTAAAAATTGCAAATTAGTCTAATATCCATCCCGCAGTGAGGATTAGTGTATCAAAGTGAATGCATGTGGTGGAATACTGATGTACCAGGAGAATTTTTAACATGGCAGATATTCATGGTATGTTAAAGGAAAACAATCTAAACACAATATGTAAAATGAGAGACTGTGGGCTTTTTTTAGTAATTTTAAGGAAAACATTTTAAAGGACATCCTAAAATACCAACAGTAGCTATCAAGGTTTGATTGTTGATTTTTATATTCCTAGAGAAGTGACCCCTCTGAGAGTTGGTCTCTTCATCTGTGAAATAAAAGTCATACTAGATTAACCCTAAAGTCTTTCAGCAAAAATGTGTCATAATTCTAAGAGTAGTGATAGTTTAATAACTTCGAGAAAATGGTTAAGACTTTTTTATTTTTTCCATTGAAATTTGGAGTTACAAAGTAAAAGCAGGTTCTTCTGAGCTATCTCTTGATAAGTTAAAATTCCTATCTCAGTGTTGGTTTATAGGGGTGTGTGTGTGTGTGTGTGTGTGTGTGTGTGTGTGTGTGTGTATACATTGCCCTTTCTCTTTTATGCATGTCTATTTTTGTGTAGAGTGGGGTAGTATGAGTAAAGAATTGGACTAAAGTTAGGTACATTTCCCTATAGAGTTCTTAGAAACACAAAGACATCTTGTTAATGTGTCACATACAGTTTTAGAGTTTCATCTATCATTTAGAACCCTACCAGCTGTTCTTGTTTTTAGAAATTTTCTTTAATCAAAATTCATATTGAGAAATTATAAGAGATGCAATGCTTTAAAAAGTACTTTTACTAAATAGAGATTTGTATGGGCTCTAAAAATTGGTGGAGAATGATTCTGCTTTTCTCTAATGAATATCGCTCTACTCTTATTTCTAATAGTGAAATTGCCTGGAAAATGAAAAGGCCTAATATTTCAAGTGGTTATTCAGTACCTTATTGTGATAGAGAAATTAAAAAAAAAACATTCTTAGTTTTATTTTGCTGTTAAATACTCCACATTTCTCAGTGGTTGTTTGGAGGCCATATACAATGGTGGCAAAAGTGGCTCTCTAAAAATGCTCGGCCTCTTACTTGCTTCATCCGGGTTGCCAAGTGGTAAACCTGGCAGACGTCATGAACTTCCAAGAGGGAACATATTTTATTTGCCTTCCACCACGGGAGGATTTGGCCAATTATTGCTATTTGTTTAATGTTGGTATTGACGTAGTGCCTTTGCCCTGAGGAGCCCCAGGTGCTTTATAAAATTAGTCAGCAATTCACATTACAGCCTTTACGCCTGAGAGTGCACACTGAAAATAACAATGATTCATGGAACTTACAGCCATCCCTAAGTCATACTTCTGTTTGCCCAGTGAAACAAAATAAACATACCCGTTCCCTCAGAGTGCTAGCAGCTAAAGGTTCTAGTGGGGCATCAGTGGGAGTCTCTCCCTCGTGTAAATAGGTCAGCTTCTGGAAGGAAAATTTGCCATCCACCCTACTGAGTTGAGCCTTCCTATATTCTATTCCCAGAGTAAAGAACTAACCCTCTTTCTTGAGCTCTTTGCTCATATATCAGTTTCTTAATGAGACCTTCCCTCTCTATCTAAAAAACAACAAAACAAAACAAAGACAAGATATTCTGTGTTCTCTTTCCTGCATTATTTTTCTCTGTACCACATGTAACTATCTAACATATATACATGGTCCATCTCTTCGTTAACTGCCTACTCCTTTCCACAAGACTGTAAATTTTATGAAAGGCTATTTGTCTGTTTTGTTCAACTATGAATCTTCATTGGTTACCTGCCACATAAAAGGTATGCATTGAGCATTTTTTGAATTATGAATGAACTGATGAATTTGCCTCAATGGTACAACAAACAATTGTATTCTCATATTGTCAACCAAATACAAAGGCAAAAAGAGAGGGATAAGTAGCCAGAGTAGATTAATATCACATCAAGATTTCTGTTCTATTCCTTAACACTGAAAAAAGATCCATGTGGTTAAGTAATTGTATTAGTCAGAGTTTTCTCCTCCATTAGTTCCAAGTAATAGATACTAAATTTCAGTGGATTTAAACAAGTAGAAAAGCAGTTTATGAGATCTTGAAACTGGGAAATCCAAGGAGTGAAGCTGGTTTTCATGGATTTAGAATTTGCTTCTTGCAATGTGATTAGGACATCCACCTCTTCTTTCTCTCTCTTCCCCCTCTGCATTACTGTCTTTCTCAGGTTTTCTCTATGTGGTAGTAAAGAAAGCTAAGGCAACACCAGGCCTCATTCTGCCTGGAGAAACTTCAGTGGCATGAAAGCATGTATTTTGCAGTGATTCCAATAGAGACTCAGAGTTGACTTGCAATGGATTAAGTGCCAGACTTGAACCAATCATGTGAATGACCAGGCCTCTGTGCATCCCATCATGGAGGTGTGCCCCATCCTTTGGAGGGATGTACCGTGTTCTAGCAGTTAGTCTTGATTTATACCTATGAAATTGTGACTATTTCTTGGTTGTTGCTTTCCAGGTAAAAGATGCAAGATAGGGAAAGGGAAGGCTTTCTTAGGAAATCCTTTGCTTTCATGGCCCCGTTGAATTGGATCTGTGGCTGATATCCATTAAAATCCTATCCATTTCCAGGGCCGCCTGGGTGGCTCAGTTGGTTAAGCATTTGACCCTTGGTTGCTTTCAGCTCAGGTCATGATCTCTTGGTTCGTGGGTTCAATCCCTGCATCAGGCTCTGCACTGACAATGCAGTGCCTGCTTGGGATTCTCTCTCTCCCTCTCTCTCTTTCCCTGTCCCCCACTCGTGCTTTCTCTCTCTCTCAAAATTAATAAACTTAAAAAATCTATTTATATCCAATCCAATTGATAAGAGTTTCTAACATTTTTGAGGGGTTGGCTTTTTCACTGGGGAGAAGAAATAAAAGGCAAACAACATTAATTTATCCCTAGCATCTCAACAAATAATGATGTTGTAAAAACTTCATTCAGATTAAAAATAGCCTAGCTGAAGGGCATACTGTGACTTTTGTGGGCTCTCTTCACTTAGATTTTGTGGGCCTCTTCTTCCATTAAAAAATACTAAAAATTATTGGGACACCTGGGTGGCTCAGTGAGTTAAGCGTCTGACTTCAGCACAGGTCGTGATCTCGCAGCTTGTGAGTTCGAGCCCTGCATCAGGCTCTGTGCTGCCAGCTCAGAGCCTGGAGTCTCCTTAAGATTCTGAGTCTCCCTCTCTCTCTGCCCCTCCCCAACTTGCACATGCTCTCTCTATCTCAAAAATAAACATTAAAAATTGTTTTAAACACTAAAAATTATAATTTACAATTACACAGGTTTAAAACAAATATAATTTAGCCTGGATCATGTTCATTTTTTTAAAAGATATTAAAACATTTTCATGGGTTCCTAATAGAACCCTGGGCAGTGTACCTACTGTGCCTACTAGAGAAGTTAAACTGACCTTTTCATAGTTAAATTGGTTACATTTTAAGCCAAACAACAGTTTTCTACCTATTGGATTATTTTTTGTTTATCTTTTGTTAAATGTATTTTTATTACCAAATTAGTTATAAGGAGGGGAGTCGGCATTTGGAGAGGAAGCTTATATAAGCTGATATTATGCTCCATCACCAAAGCTGCCCCTGAAAATCCTTCTCAGATTTTGGGCCTGCAGTTTCCTTTCACAGGATTTAAAGTTATTTTACTTAGTTTGTCAAAACCCTTGTTCTTCAAAGGTTTGTGTTTTTAAATGATGCTGTAAATGGAAATGCCATTGCAATTATATTTACATTGTGAATTTGTATAGTAAGGAAAAACTAGAATTTTTCATGCAGAGAACACTTAGGGCTTTACTCAATATACTTCTTCAAAGTAAGGTTGATGATCAAGTATTTTTCCTGTAATCCAGGTGAAAAGCCAACCTGTAAGTTTACAAAGTAAGTGCTCATTCACATGTTCCCTGAAGCCTTCCTTGAGGCTGACTCTCATCTGAATCTTTAGTTTCCCGTTGCTTATGGTTTTGGGAAACAGAACTAACTTGGACACATGAATTTTGTCAACATTTATATCTTGAGAATGTCTTGGTTGTGAACTATCTAGAATGAAACTGGATAAACTCATCTCAACACCTATTCTCAGTGCAATATTACTGATAAACCCCAACATTTTTTACTTGGTAGGTGTCGGAATCAGACACTTGAAAGCCCAGTGCTGTTGCTTCCTGGCCACATGGCTTACACTTACTCCTGGTGTCTGTGAAGCCCTTCTAGGTGTCAGGACACTGTGGGTGAAAAGATGAGCAAGAGGCAGTCCCCACCTCCAAGGAAATGACGGTTTAAAAGGGAGATGAGTAAATAAAGAGCTGATGAGAAAAATGATGGGATAGACCAGGGATATCTGAACATCTTTTGTGTGTTACTAGGGGTGGGGGTGAGGAGACACAGAGAGAGTGTGAGTGGGGGTTGGGCAGAGAGAGAAGGAAACAGAGAATCCCAAGCAGGCTCTATGAGATCAGCAAGCAGAGTCCAACGTGGGGCTCCAACTCATGTACCTGTGAGATCATGACCTGAGCTGAAATCAAGTATCAGATGCTTCGCTGACTGAGCCACTCAGGTGCCCCTATCTGAACCTCTCTCAAATTAGGTCAGGCCATCAGGTGAACCTTGGAGGAAGTGATATTTTACTGCATCTCTCTACCACTGAGCTTTTTTGCTCTATATGTTAATTGGATATTACCCTCAGGAGGTTAGGTTTGAAGACAAAATGCATAAATGTTATCTAGCATCAAGCCAGGGACATGCTTTCTGTACAGTACTTTCCATTACTTTCGCGCTTTTTTTTTTTTTTTTTTTTTTTTTTTGATAAAGAGAATGTCAAGAGGAAATGATAGAGGAGAAGATGAATCACTGATTAGATAATCAGGCCCTGAATGATAGTACAAAGACTATCTAGAATCGTGTTTCATGAACTATATATGTTTGCATTTTAGTCAGAGTCTGTTAATATCATTTATCCCAGGTATAGGGATTATCCCAGAAATAGAGTCTCTGCCCTATCCAAAGATTACAGAAACAAAACAAAGTTCTTAAACAGGAATGATTGGAATTTTCTGTCTCCAGTTATACATTTGTAGATGTAGAGGGAGCTAGAAAATAAAGTGTTTCATGTTACAAGAAAAAAGTAAGCTAATACTTGGGAAACGATGTCATGCAACATTCATACCTGGAAATTTTGCCTTTATTCTGGCTAAAAATTGCTGAGTTGGAAGGGAGTTACACTTAGGGCGCCCATTGCCGCTTTGTATGGCAGTTGAAGAGGGTGTTGTTAAATCAGCTTGCTAACCACTCACCTCCCCGCTGGACCCACCATAAAGATAGTTTTTGGTTAATGGTTTAGAGTCTCCCAGACTAACCAACTACCGATGAAACCAGGTGGTTGTAGGCATCGCTGTCTGTTGCTCCGAAAGTCACTAGTAGCGATGGTTTCTTGTTTTGGCCTTTCTGTTCTGTGTTGCCAGTAACAAAGACTGTTTCTCATCAGTGTCACATGGCCAAATTAGGTTTCTATCTCTGTCACAAGGAGAGAGATATGTCAAATGCTGGGAGAATGTCCGGAGTCCTTCTGTAAACTCCCTATCAGAATAGAAGTGCACATGACCACAGTAGAGACCAAGTGATTCTGTCTAAATCCAAAGCAACTCTGGCCTTTCGCAGTCTTGTAACTCTCACCCCCTGGCATGGGTAAAACTAGCGTCAACAGGGTAATTCAATCCTTAAGGTGCTTCTTCATTGAATGAGAGAATTCAGGAATGGGCTGCCAGTGGCCTCTTGCTTGTGCCCAGTGTTCTTTGGTGCAGGGTGCTGACCAGCGATGTCCATTTCCGTACCTCCCTCCTGCCACCACAGGATTTATGGTCTGCATGCCCCAGTTGTGAAGCTGGCCTGTGGCATTTTGCCGCCACAGGCCTGTGAATGTTTAGAATTGCGTGTTTATATTTCCAGGGCTACAGTTTGAAAACTGAGGGAGCAAACAGATAGCAAAGAATTCAGAGGTCAAGCTGCTACTGCTTCCTCATTTGGAGGGCTTAATTTATGTCTTTATATTCCATACCTAGATTCTTCTCTAGCCTGTGTTTTTCTGACCTTCATCTCTTTGGTTAGGTGTTTATAAGTGTTGGGTTTTTTTGTTTTTTGTTTTTTGTTTTTTTCTGTAAGGAATCTCCATAGAAGAGGTGTTTACATGAAGTGATGGGTAAGCAAAGTTTGCCTGACACATGGAACCTTGGAAACTTTCCTGTAATGAAAAGGTCTGGCTTGTGGGTGGGCACTCTTCCATCCAGACAGACGGGAATGTGGCTAGGCAGCCAGAAGACACATAGGCTTGTGACCACCAGGACAGGCACCTCGCTAGAAAAGTCCCAGCAGCTGGGTCTGTTAATCTCTTCTGAGCGTACTCGCAGGCATTTGACTCTTAAATCTTATACTGGATTTCTTTTACGTCACTGAAGTCATCATTTTCACCCCTTCAAGAATCCCCTCAGGTGGATATCCTCAATAAAACCCTTTTTGCCTCTTCCCGCCCTTGACCACGCAACTTGAATGTGAATATGAATTTCCCTGACGGCAAAGGAGATCAACATGACCTTGGTGAGGCCACTTCTCTCCTCTTTGGTTTATCCCTTCTAAGAATCTGGTCATCCAAACATATATTTGAGCCTAAATGGATCCATTTGGACATTTTAGTAATTAACATGAATTCAGTTATTTTTTAAAACAGTTGCCAAAATATGCTCATAAAATTCAGGTGGCATGATCCCTGCCCCTCTTCCTCCTTCAACTGTGGATGGATGAATTACCTGCCTCCCAGCCAGCACTGAGTACTAATTTATTTGGGTGTCACTTCATGACGAAAGCCCAGTTGGCATTAGCTCAAGTTATGCAGCTGGCAATTAATTGAAGAAAACTCCTCTGTCACTCCTCAGTCAAACATGATCGGATTCAGCAGGTCTTGTTGACTCTCATCCTTCTCTTATGCCAGAAGAACAAATGTAAATCGCTGTCAATGGGCACTGCTTGTCATGGATTGTAGTTGGCAGCATGCACACCGATTGCACTAATGCTTTTGGAGCTGCTCATCTCATTTGATTTTTATTTCTAGAAGAGGTTTGGACCTTTCATTTCAGAGGCTTTCATGTTGTGCAGAAGATATTGTAGCCTGCCTTCATTGTATATTGTACACCTAATTTTCCAGGTATTTCAGTGAAATCTCAAAGTATTGGACCTGTAGGACAGGTGCTGGTCTTCTGTGAGCTGTTCTGTGTTTCTAGCATACTTTCCTGTGCCGGTGGTTGTTTTTATAAAAAGAATCTCTAGAGAGATTTGTTTGGGATTTTTAAAACATGTAAACATGTAATACATAGCACATGGTGTATCAAATTTTTGATGAGGGCATTTTATAATTCTTAAACTATGAAATTACTTGGCATGAGGAGGTGATATAGTATGTTAAAAAGTGTGGAACTTTTCCATAAAATAAAATTCTGTGCAGAAATGACGTAGGAAAATTCTTGTGGGAGTGCTAAAATAGTACATCACTTTGATCTCACTGGATAGGAGAATTCACCAAGTGCATGATTCTGTGGAAATTCGAGCACATAGGGCCTCATCTGTGACCTCCCTTCGCCCCCCTTT
Organism: Paguma larvata; assembly: GCA_030068075.1. Lineage (NCBI taxonomy): Eukaryota > Metazoa > Chordata > Mammalia > Carnivora > Viverridae > Paguma > Paguma larvata. Next base: position 106,692,733 of record CM057826.1, read on the forward strand.
CTGTCCTGTCTGTTCACTCTGCTTGTTGGATGCTGACTAACTGGTCATTGCTATACCCTGGGCCCTGAAAAAGAACTCAAGATAGCAACATTGTACCTTACCAGGACTTAGGGTGTCTGTGAGGGGTTCAGTGGTATTTTAGCAACAGGAAATGGGAAAGAAATGAGAACTTGAAAAAAAATTAGAACTTAGGTGCTAGAAGAGATTCAGGAGAACGGGCTTGTGACTCATTAGAGGAAGAGTATCCAAAGGAGCTTTAGAGAACCTGGCTTGGATTAGGTGCTATTGGGTTACAGGAGATCCAAGACTAGAAAGGGCAATAAAGCATTGCGGTATGAAACTCTCCCAATTTGGGCATCTGACGCAGGGTCTAGTGTCTGTGAAGCAGACCTCAGGGGTTGAATAATCTGGAAAGAAGAGTAGATGATTCAGGAGCCAGCAGTCAAGGTTGACCTCTAGGTCCATATCTGAATATCTGAGTGGCATGACCTAGTTATAGCTGATGTTCTTGTAATGGATTCCTCCCTGGCTGCTGGATTCTTTTTCTTTTTTTTTTTTCCTTTCTTCTTCTTGTTCTTGTCTTTCTTCCTCTTCTTTGTCTTCCTCCTCCTCCCCCTCCTCCTCTTCTTCTTCTTCTTTATCTTCTTCTTCGTCTTCATCTTTGTCTTCTTCTCCTTCTCCTCCTTCCTCTTCTCCTCCTCCTTCTCCTCCTCCTTCATCTTCATCATTACCTCCTCCTCCCCCTCCTCCTCCCTCTCCCCATCCTCCTCCCCCTCCTCTTCCCCCTCCCCCTCTTCCCCCTCCCCCTCCCCCTCCTCCTCCCCCTCCTCCTCCTCCCCCTCCTCCCTCTCCCCCTCCTTCCCCTCCTCCCCCTCCTCCCCCTCCCCCTCCTCCTCCTCCTCCTTCTCCTCCTTCTCCTCCTCCTCCCCTTCTTCTTCTTCTTCTTCTTCTTCTTCCTCTTCTTCTTCTTCTTCTTCGTCTTCATCTTTGTCTTCTTCTCCTTCTCCTCCTTCCTCTTCTCCTCCTCCTCCTCCTTCTTCATCTTCATCATTACCTCCTCCTCCCCCTCCTCCCCCTCCCCTTCCTCCCCCTCCTCCTCCTCCTCCTCCTCCTTCTTCTTCTTCTTCTTCTTCTTCTTCTTCTTCTTCTTCTTCTTCTTCTTCTCCTTCTTCTTCTTCTTCTTCTTCTCCTTCTTCTTCTTCTTCTTCTTCTTCTTCTCCTTCTTCTTCTTCTTCCTCTTCTTTTAGAGGGGGGCAGAGAGAGAGAGAGAGAGAGAAAAAGAGAAAGAGCTGGAGAGAGGTGCAGAAGGAGAGAAAGAATTGCAAGCAGGCTCTACACTCAGCATGAAACCCAACTCGCAACTTGATCCCATGACCCTGGGATCAAGACTTGAGTTGAAATCTAGAGTGGGATACTCAACTGACTGAGCCACCTAGGTACCCCCGGCTGGATTCTTTCATGAACACAGAGAGGCTGAACCTATAGAGAGTAGAATGGGCTATAAAGAGAGATAAGCTGATATAATTACAAAATATAAAAGAAGCCTTTGGTGTTAAAGAAATGATCATGGCTAATAAATTGTCTCACTAATGAATAGATGCCCTTTCTACACCGTTGAGAAAGTATTTATCCAAAACTGTATTCCCTATATAAAAAGTGGGAGGGTCCTATGTGGAATTCCTTGCCATTTATAAACTGAAAGATAATTTAGAGTGAAAAATAAAAATGTGTTACTAGTTTGGGCACTTTCCAAATACAGAACCAATTTATTCATTTTATTTCATTTTTCAAATGTTTTAAATTATCTTTTTTTATTTTTTTAAGTAGGCTTCATGTCCAGCATGGAGCCCAATGTGGGGCTTGAACTCATGATCCTGAGATCGAGACCTGAGCTGAGATCAAGAGTCAGATGCTTAACTGACTGTGCCACCCAAGCACCCTGTGGAGGCATTATTTTAAAACATAGAGATACGGCAGTGAACAACACGTAGACACCCCACTCTGAAAGAGCCTTTGAGAAGAGTGGGAACTTAACATACTGCCTTGTAATGGTCACAGCACAGTGTCCCTGATTTCTTCAGAGGCCCTTACTCATGGTATCACTTTCTTTAAACCTGAGACCCTTTACTTGACTCAGCTTATGCCAGAACTGATGAGAATTAGAACTTCTTAAGAAATTTAAGAAGATTAAAATAAAAGAATTCTCTAAGACAAAAATAACCTTCCGAACAAGCTCAACTCAAGATAAGCTTTTGAACTTGCTTTTCTCAGCACGGTGATACTGCTGAGGAAGACAGAGGTAATGGAAAAAGCCTTTGCAGTGAAGACATTCCAAAGTGCCACTTCATTGGTGGACTTTACAATTAGCTCTGTGGTTTAGAGAGGATTAATTAAGGTTGCTCCTATAAGTTAAGGCTATAAACTAGTTTAAATGGGGGAGCATGTGACAATCAAAAATCTTCCCCTACCATTGTGGTTCTGAGAATTCAGGATGGGCAGCACCATGGAGGTAGCAAGAGGAGAGGAGGAAACAGAACTACAGATGAGTTTATGTGTGGCCTCTCATCGTTCCAGGGCTTACAAGGGCTATACTCTCATCATATTAAACACACGGCTCCTATTCCTTGTGCCGGCTTAATTGCCAGCCTGGCTCCTGAACAAAGAAATCACAACAGAAGCAAAACATGTTTGTGGTTGAAGGTAAAACCTCCTTACTTTGACTTATTTTTCATTTCATTATTTAAGCTCCCAAAAAGAGGCCTCTTCTGTTTAGGAAAGTGATGTGCCCTTGTGCTGTTATATTTTAGCAGTAAACACATGTTTCACGTTTTTAGACAGCAAAACTGATTAGATACTGATGACCAAAAATTTTAAAAAGTGGGGGTGGGGGGTGGCGCCTGGGTGGCTCAGTCAGTTGAGCATCCAAGACTTGATTTCAGCTCAGATCATGATCCCAGGGTCACGGGATAGAGTCCTGCATGGGGGTCTACACTGAGCGCAGAGCCTGCTTTAGATTCTCTCTCTGGTGCTCTGCCCTTCTCCTGCACTTGTGCACTCTCTCCCCCTCTCTGTATAAAATTAAATAATAATAATAAAATAAAAAATAAATAATGAAAGGAGAATGGGATAGTGTGTGTCAAAATGCCTTGATACAACTACAGAGAGACACAATGTGCTTCTCTACCATAAGTTGCTTGTGTAAGTTAAATCTCCAAGTGTGGTCTCCAGACCAGCTGCATCGAAATCACCTGGGAACTTATTAGAAATGCAGATATTCTGGTTCTGTCTCAGGCCTGATGAGTCAGAAACTCTGGGGGGTGTTCCCAGAAACCTGCGTTCAAAAAACCCTCCAGGAGGTTCAAGTCTGAGAACTGCTACTATAAAAATACGACAAGGCAAACTGGTTTGACACCTCTCCAAATGAATGATGATAATATTTCGAAATTTGGAGAATGGTATATAAATCCACAGTGGGTTTGTTGTTTTTTAAGCAGAATTACATGTTTGGAAATATGAGTTAGAATTTCTTTCACTTTTTTTTTTTTAATTAAGAAGCAAAAAGATACAGTGAGCTATTTATGTAGTTGTGTGGAAACAACGGAGTTTGTTCTAATGGAAAGGGTATGTCATGAAAAAAAACTTTACTAATACTATGTCTAGACACATATTCTTTTTTGAGGCAGGAAACATGAAAGAAAATTGGCTGCTTCATCAAGTTCAAGGAAATGGTGTTTTAATTCTGTAGAGAAGTAATTTCATTTTCTTGGAGAAATGGGTAGACTGATGTTAGTAATTTAATTTTCTTAAATATAACGATGGTTGCTACAGTTCTTACCAAGCCTCCAAGAAGGCCAATAGATTTAAATTTAGCTAAGCTGTTGGATTTTGGAGGGGTTGGGTGCAGGGTGGTGAAACTTCGTAGCAGGGAGGTAACTTTTTAAAAGGGGACAGCTAATGATCATGTACTGTTTCCTGTAGCACTTTGACTAGATAGCTAAGGGCATAAACTGAAATCTTAACTCTGAGGCCTTTGTAGGTAACTCCATTTGGATTCATTTTTTTCACACATATCTGTGGAACATGTACCATGAACTTCTCACTGTAATGCCCAGGGCTGGACAAGTGAGCAAGACAGACACAGCCATAGTTCTTGTGAAGTCAGAGGTCCAATGGTAAAGTTAGGTAACTTTACCATTAAACAATACAAGGAAGTCTAGTACTTTTAGGTGAGACCAATGCTGTGAGAACACCTCTCCTGGATTTGAGGGCATGGGTCTGTGGTGGTCAGGAAGAGTTCATGGAGGAGGTACTAGAATTAATAGCCTGAGAAGAAATTAGTCAAATGAAGCAAGGGCAGACTGAGAACAAATGCAAAGTCCAAAGACAGCAAGTTCTTAGTCCCCTCAAGTGACTGACCATAGCCCCATCTGGTGGAGATGGGGGCCAGGTGGTAACTACACAGGTTCTTGAGAAGAGAGAGATGACACTGACAAAGAATGCAGAGAACAGAAAAAAAAATAAAAAATAAAACAAAATAAAGCCTTGCTAGCCATGGTAAGTTCAGGACTTTATTCCAACAAAATGGAAAGCCCTTGAGATTGTAGGACTTGGCTGTACTCTGTAGAGACTGGGAAGCATGGTGCTGGTGGAAGGCAGCCCAGTGAAGACCCTGTTGTAATAATTCAGACAACAAATATTCATAGCTTGGATCAGCAGCAAGGTGGGAATACAAAGAAATAAAAAGATTTAGAAATAGCTAGTGAGGAAGTAGGTTCATTGGGACTTAGTGATTTATTAGGTGCAGAAGTGAGGGAGAGGGAGACACCTTGAGCAACTGGTGGGCTATTCATTGAGTATAGGGCTAAGGGGAGCTGGCAGGTTTTAGAGTAAAATGATACATCCATTTGGACATGCCGAGTCTCAGTATTCTGTGGTTGCCCGTGATGTACTGTTGGAAGTGCAGTGTCAGGTAGGTCTGAAGCACACGTGATCTTGACTCTTCTCTTAGGCCACTCGGTCCTCATAAATGATTTCCAAGCTGTATAATCCACAAACTTAAACCAAACAGCTTTGTGTCCTTGATTGTCCCCTTAGTGATTGGGGACCACTTTTGCTTCTAGGTGTAGGTGCTAAGTGAACTTTAGTGTGCAGAATTTTTGCACAAGAAATCCTAGAAAGCAATTTGGTGTACTCTATAAAACATGCTGACCAACTAACCATATATACTACCTTTCACTTGGTATTTTATTTCAGTAATGGAATATAGGTACAAACTAGAATGGTCGAACCCCAATTTAAATATTGTCATCCTCATTTATATCACAGACCGTTTCCCTGTAACAGTAAAGTGTAAATACATCTCCTATACATTTGTGGCTTGGTGCAAGCATCACTAAAAATGAAAAGTTGACTCTAAGAGCTAAAGAGTAAAACAAGTATTCTTATTTTGAGAAAGAATTATGGTTATCACACAACTGTCCTTAGTTTTATAGTGATGCTGTGGTGCATTTTCCAATAAAATATTTAAATTAGAACGTTAGAAGCTTTCTTTTGCCATGTCAAAAAAGAAGTCGAGGGCATCTTATTTACTGAATATTTGCATGTCCAAGTAAATGGATGTCAAAAACTAAAGAAAAAACTCATATAAATTAACTACTCTAAATTTTTACCCAAAATTCTCTCCATAATGATGGAAGTTTGAAGTTATTTTATTTTGGAGAAACCACAAGTTGTCACACAAATTAACATGCAGACACATAAATTTCAACCAGCCTTCAGAATAATGAGAGCAAGTGTTCTCAACAAAATTTAGAATAGTAAAATCTTATTTATGTTACCAAATTAGAAACAGTTAAGAAGCATGTAGAATATTATTTCTGATGATGCGTTCTTTTTAACACCGGCATTACTGTAATCTATTAGACAATTAAGCCTACTTCTTTGATGTACTACATGTAAATCTTTTCTGATTAATAATTAATTTTAATTTTCTGACTAATAGTTCTGTTTGAAATACAAACCCCTGTCATACATAATGCAGATTAAAGCCTGACAGTTTGAGAGCTGGTCAAAACTGTTAAAGCAGTCCCATTTTCTTTTTCTGAGTTCTTTGTCTTCATTTAGGTCATTTGGACCCTTATTCTCACTAACAAATGCTTTATTCCAGCCTAGACGGTGTTCATCCTCATGTTCTATCATCATGACTTTGTCTTAGCCATTCAGTAAAATATGTATATGTGTGTGTATGAGTACATTTTTTTACTCAGGGGATGCTGTTATACTTAAGAGCAAATATATGATAAAGTCAGCAATATAGCTTTACACAAATCTGCTTACAGGTAAAAATGTGTTTGCTTTAGAAAAGGAATTGCTCTGAGGAGAATTTTTTTCTCTATTTAAAAAAATTTTTACAGTATTCTCCCTTGCCATTCACAGACTTACAAGTTAAAGGGAAGGAATATTATCTATTGCCCTGATCAATTAACTTACGTTAAAATATGAAGTATGGATTAGGGTGAAATTTTTCAATTACAATTACATTAAGCCACATACATGCTAGCTATCTGAAACCTCTTTATAGCAGTATATATGCCACACCGTACTTGATGTCTTGTCACTGAATCCCAGGATTTATTTCCAAGCATAACAAACAAATGTCTTTGGAATGCTTCAATTCCCTTATTGAACATTAAGAATTAGAAACACCTCTTGCAGACAGGCCCATTCTCACTTAATTTTCACTTATGGGATTTATCTAAATTATTCTCTTGTTTTTGTCATTTATTTATTTATTTTTTTATTTAAATCAAGTTTGATGGTGCTAGGTGGCTCGGCAGGTTAAGCATCTGACTTCGGGTCAGGTCATGATCTCGAGTTTCATGGGTTCTAGCCTTGCATAGGGGTCTGTGCTGACAGCTCAGAGCCTGGGACCTACTTCAGATTCTGTGTCTCCCTCTCTCTCTGCCCCTCACCCACTCATGCTCCCTCTCTCTCTCTCTCTCTCTCTCAAAAATAAACATTAAAACAAACAAATAAATAAATACGAGTTCCTGAAAACATAGCGTAATAATGGTTTCAGAAGTAGAATTTAGTGACTCATCGCTTACATATCACACCCTGTGCTCAGCCCAACAAGTACCCTCCTTAATGCCCTTCACCCATTTAGCCCATCCTCCCACCTACCTCCCCTCCAGCAACCCTCAGTTGGTTCTCTGTGTTTAAGAGCCTCTTAGGGTTTATCTCCATCTCTTTCTATCTGATTTTTCCTTCCCTTCCTTTATGTAGGTCACCTCACTGGTGTATTTAATAAATGTTTATAGCACCTATAGACAAGGCACAATGGGGAGTATAAGATGTCACAGATTTGACCAACTGCGGAAAAATCCATCATAGGCAGAATGGTCAGAGCAGCAGCCCCCACCTCAGAGCCATCTGCCCATGACTCGTCATAAAGTGCCGGCTGGAGGTGGATAACCAGTCTGGAAGCCTATTTCAGTCCAGTAGTTGAAAATAAACATTCCAGGTCCCACCTCTTCCAGACAACTCTCCCTTAGCCTCCTATCAAACAACCTGTTTCCCAGCCCTCTTCTAGAATGTAGAAGAGACTTCATCTCAGCTGGACACTGTGTCTTCTAACACAAAATGATGCACAGTGGTCAGTAAAGCCCTAGCCCCGTTTTCTGTGGTCAGGAAGGGCTCCAGGGTGGCTTCAGTTCTATAAGGAATGAGCACCGACTCTGGCATGTACGACATCAGTCACTACAATAGGACTTTTTTTTTTCCCTACGTGGCTCCTCTGATATTGAACAAGGTATGAAGTTCATGTGAAGCCCTTTCCACATGTGTCACACTGATAGGGTTTCTCACCCATGTGGATTTTCTGACGTTCAATAAGTCTTCTATTCTGAGTGGAACTTTCTTACATTCATTGTATTTGTAAGACATGGGAGCCTCAACGTTTTCCCGCTGGCCTTCCCTTCCCTGGACTCTCTCAGGTCTCTCCACGTTCAGGATCCTGCACATTTTTTATCACCATGGATCCTCTGGTGTCTCAGGGGATGTGAATTCCACCTAAAAATTTTGCCATGCATGTTGCACTGGTTTGGCTTCGCCCCTGTGTGGAGTTTGTGGTGTTCTAGGAGCCACAGCTCTTACTGAAGGTTTTCCCACACTCCTCGCACTCGTAGGGCTTCTCCCCAGTGTGAGTTCTCTGGTGTTTGAGAAGGTCTGAACTGTGACTGAAGACCCTGCCACCTTCCTCTCACTCTATACAGTTTCTCACCAGTGTGGACTCTCTGATGGATGACGATGGCAGAGCTCCCGATGAAGGTCTTGCCACAGTCTTCACATTCATGCGGTTTCTCCCTGGTGGATTCTCCTGTGTTTAGTCAGGCCTGAACTCTAAGGAAAACACTTCCACATTCATGACAATAGTACCACCTACTTCCTGTGGCATTTTGCTGCTTTCTTGGTAAGCTGCCCTCCTCTTCACTAGTAGCTGCACCTGCAGGCATCTGGGCACAGTCTTCACCCGAGTGCAATGGTATCTCCCTGGGCTCCTGTACTGGATGTTCCTCGTCTGGAGGCAAGTCCCTGACCTTAGCCTGTATTTCATCTCCCAGAGAGGTCAGGCCGCCACAGTTTTCCTGCCTTTCATCTCTGTGGAAGCGCCTCCAAGATGAACCCAGCTGTGTCCACTCAGGGGAGAAAGCCAGAGCCACATCTTCCATTTTCAGCAAGGCCTGGGGCCGTGGGGGCACTCTGGCAGTCACCACTGCATCGCCTCTGCAGCGCCCTCCCGGGTCAAGCCCAGGGATCTGGAGAACTCTATCTGATAAGACCTGTGATCCCAGAGATTCGTGCTTGAGCAGAGCCTTCATTGAGCCCAAATAAATCCCAGCTCAGTGTCCTTTACATGTATTATCCTGTTTGTTTCTGCATCATCCGTAGGAGGTAAATATATGACTCTCTTGTTTCATTAGCATCACAACAGATTATTAGGCAAATCAACAGAACGCATTTTTTAAAGCTACATTATCTAACTGAAAAAGGCTTCGCTTACATTTTCAAGCAGTATTTCTCACCCACCTTAAATCATTTGGGGAACTTTTAAAAGTATCACACCCAGGCCAGAGACCCAGAGCAATGATATCAGGATTTCTGGGGAATGGACCCAGGACAGCATATTTAACTCCTCCAGAGACTGCACTGCTTTAAAAACTCACCAACCTCTAGCCAAAGAAGTGCTGGTTAAGAAACGCATCCAGCACACCTGTTCTGCCTCCCAGTGTTACTACTTTCCACCTGTTCCTGTCATTCTGAAGAGTGATCATCTGAACCAGCTGGGTATATGAGAGGAGTACTTCCTCCCCTCCCCCGATTCCAATTTAAGCATAAAAGCCTTATTTAGCCTCCAACAATTGGCATGAAAAACTAATGCAAAATAAGCATCACACCTAATATTAAGGAGTACTTCATAAGAAGTTTAAAATTCCACCTTGTTTCTTTCCCTCCGCGCCACCCTACCTCCCAAACCATCACATTCACACCCTGCTCACATGTATCTTAGGTTCTTGCCTCTGTCATCACCACTCCTGCATTGACCAGGTCTTTTGTCAAGTTATAAATTGCTAGGATTCTCTGACAACAGTCTGTGTGAGACTCAGTCCAGAGCTCATGTGTTTATCAGAACCCATCTTCCTAAAAGAAATTGTGTTATATAAATTCACTGCCTAGAAACTCTCATTGGCTCTTCACTGCCTTCACATAAACCGCTTAACTCAGAAAGTAGCGTGCTGCAACTCCACTGCTGGCGGATTCACACCCGCCAACTTCATGATGGGATGTTCATGTGCACATGCTGTTTTGTGGAGAATGTCTTCATTCTCATTCTGTACCCTGGAAACTCATTATCTGATAGCTTACTAGTATCTCTTCTGGGTCCCTGTCCCTGGCTCTCCAGGAAGAATTAGCTGCTACCTGCTCTGGGATTCTCTCAGCACTTGGCTTCACCTTTATTATAAAATGGGTATAAAACTAAAATGGTATTTTCGGTTATTAAAATAAAACTGTTGCCAATACAGTATATATATTTGGTGCTTATTTAAATCACAAAGGAAAATACCCATATATTTTTAAGATTCCAGAAGCTTTAAAATATGGTTGCATGTGGTAGAATTTCTTTTTTTTAATTTTTTTAATATTTATTTTTGAGAGATAGAGAGAGACAGACAGATAAAGCATGAGCGGGAGAGGGGCACAGACAGAGAGGGAGACAGAGAATCTGAAACAGGCTCCAGGCTCTGAGCTGTCAGCACAGAGCCCGACATGGGGCTGGAACTTGGGAACGGTGAGATCATGACCTCAGCCGAAGTTGATGCTTAACCTACTGAGCCATGCAGGCACCCCTGGAATTTCACCTATTGGGTCACCTGGGTGGCTCAGTCAGTTAAGCGTCTGCCTCCGGCTCAGGTCATGATCTCACTGTCAGTGAGTTTGAGCCCCGCGTGGGGCTGTGTGCTGACAGCTCAGAGCCTGGAGTACACTTCAGATTCTGTGCGCCCTCTCTCTCTGACCCTCCTCTGCTCACACTCTGTCTTGCTGTCTCTCAAAAAGAAATAAATGTTAAAAAAATTAATAAAAATATAATTGTGTTTATTTGTTCGGTTTTGCTTTTTCATGTTTCACCCCTAGATTCTTGTTGAGAGAGAAAAACAATTTGGAAAATATGTCTTAAGTATGAGAGAAGAATTCTAACAAAATATGTCAGATCTCTTTTAATACCTAAAAAGCACTGTAAAATAAAATGTAACTTACTTTGCATGAGTGATTTCTGTTAACTGTTGAAGAATAAATGATACTTCTAGATTTGGATTGTGGAGAGCTCTTAACATGTTTTCAGCAGATTCATATATCCCTCTTTCAAAATAACCTGCCCACATGATTTAGATATAACAGCCCAAACAGCTAATTATTGACTCCAGTTTTTACCTTTTAACAAGAAGTTGTGCTTTTCCATATATACCATCAAACAAGACTACTGTGCATAACAGAAAGACACAATGTTTTAGAATTAGAAAATAAAAAGGCATTCACTATGACTTCAGCGAAGAGTTTCTCCAACTTCAGTGAGCGTCAGAATCACCTGGAGGGGCTACTGAAATGCATGCTGCTGGGCCCCATACCTAGAGTTCCTGATCCTGTAGATCTGTGGTAAGCCCTCAGTCATGTTCATCTAACAAGTCCCCAAGTGGCTCTGGTGTTGCTGGTCTGGGGACTACTCTATGAGAAAGACTGGATTATCTTTATAATTGAGCAACTGGGCTTGCACTATAATGCATACACCTTTTGACTAACAGTGACTAGCGTGATGGTTACCAGATATCCTCGTATTTCCAGATATTCATATACAGTCATAGACCCATAGAAACAAACCATATCTATGTTAGGAATGTTTTGCTGTTGTTGCTGTTTTGGCCTACTTTAGTGTGTTTAATTAAATCAATCCTGGAGAAAAATAAATGTTTTCTAATCTTAGCATAGCATATATTTTTTTGAAACAACAGAAGATTCTACTTAAACATTTTGATTTTTGACTCTTCTAGTAAACACAAGCATGGGAGTTTCAGGCAACCTCTATCTTTTAAATGCATACTGGATTTTTTTTTTAAACTTAATAAAATTGGTAAATTTTGTTAATAAAGTTGGAGACACCCATTTCTTTGCATAGACATCCTACAAATAAATGGCAAAAGTTTCACCTGCTGTTTTTGGAAAAATCACCAAAAAAAACTCTACCAGTATTTGCTGGCATGTTATTATCTTTACTGTGATATCAGTCATGTACTTGTGTTACCTGAAGCCAGCATGTCGTATAAATCATGTCCTAGTTCTGTCGTAAGGAAAGAAAACATAAGGACTGGTAGTGTACCTTTGTACTACTTACCAACATCTTTTAGTACCATGTGACCAGAAGGAGAGACTGTAAAGGAAAGGAGGATTGGAGAGGTTCATTGACATGCTCAGATTGGTCGAAAGCCTGGAGTAGACTGAGATTTGGGGACACCCTATGACCTGCTGCTATTCCAGCATCTTCAACAATGGTCCAAGAATACCACACTCTGTCTAGGGCTGTGCCCTCAGGATGGCCTGTTCAGCAGGAAGAGAAATCAAAGAATGATACAGCCTCACTGTAGGATCTTCCCAAGAATCACTTCTAGCCTCTTTGATGGGGTTTCCCAAAGTCTGGAGACAGAATCTCTGACCAGAATTGCTGATACTTTGAGCTCACAGAAATTTATATTTTTGAGGTAATGATACTAATACCAACTTAAAAAGTATGATGTTAGTACTTAACATTTCTTTAAGAATTTTCAAAGCATTTCAGTGTAAATCATCTTGGATCTGTGAATTGGACAAAGTGATCACATCATTTTTCGAATGAGAGCTAAGGTTTATTCCATTCCAGTGACACACTCTTCAAATACAGCTAGTGGAGGCCTGCGTTCTAGCTCCTGCACTTCAGATATGTATTCATCATCAACTAACTCTGTGTTTCATTCATTCATTCATTCATTGAGAAAATATTTACCATGTATATACTATGTTCACGATGCTGTTCTAAGTGTTTAGGATACAGCAAAACAAACATAATGTCTTGACCTCGTGAAGCTTGCAATCCAGTGAAGGGGATGGTAGGCAGAATATTGGTTCCCACAAAGACTTCATTGTGTAATGGACAGAACCCATGGATGTGTGGTCTTTAGTGGAAAAGGAGGCTTTACAGATGTGGTTGAGACTTTGAGATGTAAACTGTCCTAGATTATCCTGGTAGGCCCAGTCCAATCACATGAGTCCTTAAAAGCAGAAACTTTTGTGATTGTGAAAGAGAAAGACGAAATCATACAAGAAGAGTTAGAAAGATGCAGCGTTGCTGGTTTTGAGGATGGAGGAAAGGGTCCATGATCCAAGGAGCATGGGTGACCTCTAGAATCTGGCAAAAGAAAAGACAAACATTCTCCCGCAGAGCCTCCAGAAAGGAAAGCAGCCCTGCCAACATTTTGATTTTAAGCCAGCAACATTTGTGTTAGACTTTCAACCTCCAGAACTATAAAATAATAAGTTTTCATGGTTGAACCACTGAGTTTGTGGTAATTTGTTGAACCAGCAATTGAGGACTAATATAGAGGAAGACAGAGAATATGCAAGAAAAATAAGTAAAATATATATTTTATGTTGTATAGTGAGAAGTGTTAAGGTTAGGGACATATCAGGAAGGAATGCAATTTTGGATACGGCAACCTTCCACCTTGACATTGGGTAAAGATTTGAAGGTGAGAGAGGGAAGAGGATATTTCACACAGAGAGAACTGGAAGCCAAAGTCTCTCACTCTAGGATAATGACCCTACATAACTAGATCCTGAATATCAACATCAAGAGAGCAATTATCATCCCAGAATAGCCCAGCTTCCCCCAGTGACCATGTATTTAAGATATAAGCTCAAAACTTAAAAGGTAATATTCAGATTTTTCTATAAAGAGGCAAATATCCTTAGACCGGGATACTTAATATAATTAAACCAGTAACATCGTTCACTTTTTCGTATTTTCTGGAGAACACATGAAAAAATTCAGTACTAAAACATAAATTCAAATTTAATTTGCACTGTCTTAAAAAAAAGATATCTTAAAACTTGGTCTAAAGCAAAGAAGTTGGGGACCATCAGACTTGAGTCCTTTGGACTATTTACTAAATATTATTATCAATAACAGTTTATAGGTCTGTAAAGGGATTTCAGACAATATGTGACCCTGAATTGTTGCTATAGTAAACTGAGTGCCCTGGAGGGGGGGAGGAGAAAAGCTATTGTAGTTATTTTATTATCCAAGAATGTCTTTTATGTACTAAATAAATAAAAATAAAATCAGACTTCTAATTCTGTGCAACATTGATTAATCTTGATGGAATTGTCCATGAATGCTTTAAAGTAATTGGATTGTAGAGACAAAGTCATTGGTTTTTTATAGCTATCCTCTTAAGTACCTGGGAAAAAAGAAGAACTGAATGTCTGATTTTTGTTGTTTTATTATAGCATTTATTTTAATTTTTAAAGGAAGAATAGAAATTCTGTGATCTGTGTCAGTGGAAATATTAATATATAAAGCAAATAAATGTCCACATAATTACTGACATCATGATAGACATTCTGCAATAATATTTCACAGGAATTATCCCTTTCCTTGCTACTGAAAGTGTGGTTCATGAACCACCAGCCGGGAAATTGGTAGAAGTCTAAATTCTTAGACCCCACCCCAGACCTATGGGGTCACAATCTGCAGTTTAACAAAATCCCAGGCAATCTGTATGCACATTAAGTATAAAAGGCATCACATTGAGGCAGTACCTTGAACTCTCATTATGAATCTTGCCACTGAGTATTTTATGTTCTTTATATGTTGGCAGGTACACGTGATCTCACATTATCTGAATTCAGTGCTCCAGCGTATCATATTTCGCGAAGTTATTTTCATCAGGGAGCTTAGTGTCTTTCAACTCTGGAAATAGGTGCATTGAAGTAGGTAGTTAATATGAGGGTTTTTGAGACATAGCTAACCTGAGCACAAATTGTTTATATTTCAAAACCTTAAGCTGGCTAACATATTTTTAAAGTTATAACAGTTTAAGTTGAGGGACAAAGGGTATAGACATTTAATTGGGTTGGAGGAAAGTAAATTGAAAATACAGAGGATTAGAGAGAAAAGTACAAACTTCTTGTTGAATCAGAATTTTCAAATTGCAAGAGGGAGCCAATGCCCTCTGGCTCAGCTAATGCAAGCTATTACTTGGTGTGTCGAAGAACGATGCTTGATCCTCCTGTCTATGTTCACACAGGGAACTCACCTTTCTCCCAGGCAGTTTTTAGATGTTGTTGGCCAGCTCTGTGTTGTTGCCTTGCTCTTGCTTTCACTGAATCTGCTTGCTCCTCCATGAAGCTTCCAAGGAGCAATGCTCCTATTGCTGAAGCTTGGAGACACACAAGACAAATGAAATTCCACTTTTATTTGACACTGTTCTGTACTTTTCATCATAAGATCTGTCCCCACTTGCTCTACTATTTAAGTTAACAACCCTTACTCTGTTGTTTTCATATTCTAGTGATTCTCTTTTAGATTGACTCCTATCTTACAGCCTTTTTTTTTTTTTTTTCCATTTGTGGCCCGGGAATGAGAAAATTATATCAAATGTAACCCAAGATTCTCAGAGCCTCAGGAAGACTATTTTTTTTTTATTTTATGACCTCATCCTGGATATTACCAATGAACGTGACTTTAAATCAGATAGACTCTTTTGCTGCCACATCCTATTGTTGTCACATATTGACAGACACTTCACTAAACATTCTCAACTTAGCAGCCATCTCCTTTTCCATTAGTAAGTGCTCAATTAGATAGTTTTGTTCTAACCAAAGGGCAGGACTTCAAAAGTGCACCTATTTAATTCCAGATGGTTACATTTGGGCCATTAAGCTCTTTTTATATCCTGATTCTATCATGCATTCTATTAACTATTCTTCCCAGCTTGAAGTCATTGAATCCCTTCCCCAAACCAGATCCCTCTCCTTAATAAAGTCTGTAACTGCTCCCTTAATCCTTTTTAAATAAGCTTTAATCATATGTCTGTTAGGATCTTTGTAAGTAATGTTACTAAGTAGGAATTTATTTCCTGGCACACATGCATGTGCTCTTAGATATGTCAATTAATCGTAATTCCTCTATTGGATTACAATCTCCTGTTTTCAAGGGTCTTCTGTTTTCTCGTTATGGTTTTGCTTACCTTTAAGTATACAGTTTATATTATTGACTCTGGATCATGGTTGATGGTTAACTAATAAAAAAGGGACTTGGTGTTTCAGATATACCAGATGGATGGTTAGAAAATGCCTTTTAATGAATAAAACTCTAACCTTTGTTAGCAAAACCTAAGGTTCAAATGAAGTTAGGGGTGCATCAAAGAAAACTATAATTGGTTTATTCTTTTCAGTTCCTAGACCATGGTGATTGATCTTGCATTTGATTTTAAAACTAATCAGAAGTAGATGACTCAGAAATGGGTGACTCAATCAAATTATAGACAAACCCCTTGCTGCAGTGACTCTTACTAATTAAATATCTGTGACAGCAGAATCAAAACAGGAGGAATTATATAAAATTTAGAAGACCATAAAATTATTCCTTTCAGAGGCACGTGAGTGGCTCAGTCTGTTAAGCATCTGACTCTTGATTTCGGCTCAGGTCGTGGTCTCATGGTTCAGAGGTTTGAGCCCCGCTTTGGGCTCTACACTGATGGTGCGAAGCCTGCTTGGGATTCTATCTCTCCCTCTTTCTGCTCTCCCCCTACCTGTTCCTATCAAAACAAATAAAATTTAAAAAAAATATCCCTTTCACTTGGAGACACCTTAACTCATTAACCATGTAACATTTTTGAAGGAATAGAATGGGTTGGATTCTACTTTGTGAAAAAGACTTGAATATTTGAAGTAAGATTTCACTCTATCTCTTTTAAATCAAGTACATCAAGCCTTATCTATGCTAGATCTCACAGATGTTAGGAGGATAACTTTAAAGTAAGCTCTTCTTTGCCTACCATAATATACTTTTCTTTGGTGCTTAAAATAATGCAAATTTTGTGAGTATATTACTAGAAAATGGATACTGTTTCAAATTCTTAAGAAGCATCACAGGATTAAAAATGAGCATGTTATAAGAACTAGGTTTAGTACCATCTAAACCTTATAAGTTCATGCATTTGTTTATTTATATATATGTAATTTTTAAAGTTTACATATATACTTGTACTCAGTAAAGAAAAATGTACGAACATACTCATAAAGCACATCCCACCAAACTATTTAGGGATTATTTCAGAGTAAGTGGGATTGTACACAATTCTAAATATTCACATTTTTGCTTTGCTGTATTTTCTCTTATAAGCTTTCATCTTGGCATACGAAGAAAAATATAAAATTTTTAAGTAAAAATTTCTCCAAGCCATACTTAGTAATAGTGAAAAATACAAATGAATAAAATATGTATCAATAGGGGAATGGCTATGTAAAAAAAAAAAGGAAAATTAAGAAATAAGCAATGTGAAAACATCCTTGTGGTCATCTTAAGGCTGATCGACATGCAGATTTCCTGTGATATTCAGGAACAAGATAAGCTAACTTCCTGAAAAAGTAACTATTACAAATAAGAAAGAAAAAAAACAGTTTAGCTTTCCCTGGCTTTAAAATAAACATGGAGAGACAAAAGTGCATGGAAGAAAATATACACTTTCTTTTTAATAATAGTTCTCCATTTCAGTGTTCCCACATCAAACCATGAAGAGGATGGAGAGTAGCAGGCATCAGTCTGTGTTTTGCCCTGCCTGGTTCCTTAGCTGTCATCTATGCATGTCTATAAAGAACCAGCTAGAGATTTGAGGGCTTAAAAGAACATTCTTTGATATTGACAGTGGTAGGAAGTTTCTCCTTATTGCCTCATTGTGGTTTGTATATCGGGCTGCGGCATATCTTTTTTGAAGCTGTGCAGTCCGTTTCCGTGGGACTGTTTGCCCTGTGACGTTACTGGAACACATTTATCTGGAGATGAGTACCTCAGTGCCTCAGCAAGCACAACAGCCTCTACTATGTAGCACAGGGCACAGGAAACAACGTGAGGGAATTTTTGCTGCACCTCTATTTTTCTTAGTGCTCAAAAATGAAAATGTTTATGACTGCAAGAATAGCTTGTTTTTATTCAAGAGAAGATTATTTTTTTTAACAAAGCAGCTTAATAAAGTTAGTACATTTTCTAAGGGGCAGAGGTTTTTTTTTTCTTGCTGTATTAGTGAGTGATCCTGTATGATGGTAATACCATTGATTATACAACTGGTAATGCACCTGAGGTCTTTCAAGAGCGAAGGTAGCGGAAAACAAGGTACATAATCTAATCCTGTGCAAGGAACCAGGACAGATATGGAGCACTATCAGATATTATATTGAAAATCCAGATGTGTGAAATTCAAATGGAAACAGAAAACTCTATGTAGAATTCAGTTTGTATAGATATCCTAGGGATGTTTTCAATGTTCAAAACTGCTATTTTTTCAGAGGTACCTGGGTGTACCTGGTGTCTCAGTCAGTTGAGCATCTGACTCTTGATTTCGGCTCAGGTAGTAGTCCCAAGGTTGTGGGGATGGAGCCCCGTGTTGGGCTCTATGCTGAGTATGGAGCTTGCTTAAGATTCCCTCTCTCTGTCTCTCTCTTTCTCTCTCCCTCTGCTGCTTCCTCCAGCTCACATGAATGTGCTCTCTCTCTAAAAAGCAGAACAAAATGAAAAACTGATATTTGACAACTGTATAAATATGTTGTAGATTATCTATAAATATTCAAAATATGTTCATAATCTTCAGGTACAAAACAATATTATGGATTTTAAAGTTTTGTGTTGACCACAAGATTTGTGCTTTTACAGGTACACATTGATTTTTACATCTTTTCAGTGAGATAAAACTGAGGGAGGGGTGTATGTGTGAGTGAAATATATGAATAAGGTAAAAGAGGGAAAAAGAAGTGAAAAAGGCCAAATGATAGAGAGCCACTAACAATAGTATTGGTGGCATCAGTTTCAGAGCCTACTACCCCAATTTAGAGGATTTGCATTTAGGACTAATTAAATTTTAAGCTGATTGGACAGGAACTGAGTTAAGCCTACTGATGGTGCTTCATAAATATTCATATTAACAGTGATAGAAGAGGCTGTCTTTCAGGCTAAATATTTACAAACTGCATGTCTTATGAATGTTGGAAAGTCAGTGTTGTTCTGCTCCTGAGCTCTCCTGTCCTCTTTAAAGGTATTTTTTACTCAGGTTAACAGAAATACATCCCTGTAGCAGGGGAGTCCTTCTGTGAATTGAGAAAGTTCTCCATGTGCAATGCTCTGAGAATGACAGGCCTTTTAGAATCACATCCTGTAGATTGTTAATGTCAAATGGCATAAGCAACTTCGCTGAACCATAGGTTCTTTGCCCAGAATTTACCCTTTAATAAGAGCAAGTGCTAAAATTGTTTGGCCATTTCTCCAGTTCTTTTGAAGATAAAATAGTCTTCTCAAATTATAGCTTCAGCACCTTAAGTGTTACTCTGGTAAATGAGTTAGTTAATGTGCAGATTAAACATCTGATATACACCCGGAAGTAACTCAGGACTGGGGAATCACCCTCTTTTGCTACCTGATTGCTATTTGTGTAAAACAGTTAATAGTGAAACTGTTTTTATGTAGCTAGCAACCGTATCTAAGAGTTGGGTTTATGGAGAATAAAGTGCACTCCATTCCCATGAGCACACATATATGAGTATTGACCTTGACTCATAGGACTTGCTTTAAGACTACACTCCATATAAAAACCTTTTTAAATTTAATTTTTCTCACATTTCTCCATACTTAGTCTCAGTTCAAGAACAAATATTTAAATGATTGCCACACAATGACTATTCCAGGTAATTTTTTTTCCTGTAAGAAGCTAAATTGATTCTCAAACATACTTTACACAAACTCTAGTTAAATTATATGGTATTTATTTGTTTTAATTTATGAATGTGGGAGATTATATAATGTTCTATAATGATCCCAAATCTGAGCTTCCTTTCCTTTAGTCTCAGTGAAAGCTTGTTCCTATTCGTTCAGCACTCTTTTTAATACATCTGAGAGCCAGCTGCACCTTATCTGAAATGCAGATGAATATAAAAACCTTTTACATTCTCAATAAACGATCATCTACTGTCCTCATATCTTCACGTTCATCAATAGTCAACATTGAACCTTCAATGGTTAACAAATATTTAAGTGCTTACTTTTCTACCTTCGGGGAAGACAGATGTGGAATTACAAGTGAATCAAATATTATAACAGAGATGGGGGGTACCCAGGATCAAGTAAATAGAGAACATAAATGTAAGTGTAGAGGTGGGTGGGGAAGAGGCAAGGGGATGGTGTTAGGACAGGTAATTTCTAAAGTTCACCAGGAAGTTATATAATTTGGGGAGTTGGGGAGTGGGAAAAGGTAGAATTGTTAGGAAATGAGGCAGAGCCAGATTATATAGGGTTTGGTATTTAGTGAAGAAGCACCCAGAGGCCATTGTGTTTGGCTGGTGAAGAATGGCATGTAGGGGTCAAGTGCAGATGTACAAGGCCAGTTAGGGCATCATGTCTATAGGAAAGGTGGGGGATGAGGATGACTTGTATTAGGAAACTGAAACCATTATCTTTTACCTGTAAAATGTTTGTTGGCCATGTCCTCCTTCATGCCAGGCTTTGGTTCCCTCTGCTACAGGCAAGAGACGGGACAGTCATCCATGTATTTCTCCTTTTATTTTGACTTGGTTGCCTTATGCAGTGTCGACCACATTTCTCTGATTCAACCTCAGGAATGCATTTATGTAAAGTCAGGGTACGCCGTGCTCCTACCAGCCATCCTTCCTCCTGATTCCCATGCCTCACTTCCTCTTTCCTCATCAGCTGCACATTGTTCACTGTTGCTGTCACTGCCCTCTGTAGTTCCCAATAGTTTTATTTTGCAGTGGAGATTTTTGTAGGTATGATCCCCTGTCATTCCTTTGGATGCCTTGAAATACCCCTTGAAGTTCACCTTGGTTAACTCATGATACCAGCATACCTGTAAACCTCAGGGAGAGCAGATTCCTTGTATGTCTAAAGAGGCTTGTATGTGAAAGTGTGTACACACACACACACACACACACACACACACACACTTCATTGCTTGTGAGGTCTTCTTTTTTCTCTCTTAAAAGCCAGCAAAATAATAAAAAATATTGACATTACTTAGTGAATTACTCAGTGGAACATTAGGATTTAAGAGGGTGTTACTGGCTTAAAAAAAAAAAAAGCTGTATAGTAAATTCTGCACCCTTTTATGCCTCCCTATCCCTATTACATTTGTCTTTGAATGCCAGTTTTGCTGAAACTGTCCCTCTTTCCTATCATTTTAAGTCTACTTTTCTCTTGTGCTGCTCTTAGTTCTTCTTCTATTGTGGAAAATGCATTTCTATGGGCTTCAGTTTCCCTGAGACGCACTTCTCCCCACTGCTCATGCTCTCTCTCCTCTTTCCACGTGGGTCTTGTCCCACATACCTACTGTGACCCTTCTTGCCTCTGTGCCTTTCATTATTTCGCTCATTTGGAATTCAGTTCTACAAACCTTTTAAGCACCTTTGTGAGGCACCGTGGTCAGCACTAAGGATTAACGATGAATAAGGCACGATTGCTGGTCCCTGGTAACAGCCATGGGACGGGGAAAATAGACCCTTAAATACATCAGTGCTGAAATAGAGATTGTTTTTTATATAGTGGGAAAGGGAGAACGAGAGCAGGTTCACTTTGCCACACAAATCTAATATTTCTGTCTATTTCCGGTACTTCCCCCAGGACTCAGCATCTATCATCTCTCTCTTAGATTATTGCAACACCCCCTCTGACCAATTTCCCTCTTTAGATTTTTGCTCCCTCCAGTCTAGTGTCTACAGGGTGGAATTATTCTACAAAACCAGTAATTAGGTTATATTGCCTTGCTTTCTGCTCAAAGCAATCCACTGGTTTCCCATATCATTTAGAGTCAAATTCTAATGATCCCATATCATTGAGAGTCAAAGTCACATTCTTGCAGTGTCTTTTGAAAGTCTGTGTGATCTGGTCTCTACCACCCACCTCCCAGTGATCCAAACTCTTCTCAAGCCCTTTCCCCACCCTCCTCACCTCCACCACTCTGTCTTCATTGCGGTTCCCTGAGCATATCACATGTCTTCTCTACCACAGTCT
Organism: Paguma larvata; assembly: GCA_030068075.1. Lineage (NCBI taxonomy): Eukaryota > Metazoa > Chordata > Mammalia > Carnivora > Viverridae > Paguma > Paguma larvata. The sequence goes on from CM057826.1 coordinate 106,714,607, forward strand.
TTGCACTTACTGTTGCACTGCTGGGTAATCCTTCCTTTAAGTATCTGCTCTGTTGGTTCCATCTCTTCCCTCAGATCCCTGCTTATTTGTCACTTTTACAGCAAATTCTACTCTGTCCACACTATTTCTGCCACACTCAAACTCATGCTTTATTTTTCTTCACAGCACCTATGATCTACTGTACCTTTTGTTGTTTCTTTTTTTATTGACCATCCTCCTACAATGATAATATAAGCTCATTGAAGGCAAGAACTTTTGTCTGTTTCTTCACAATTGTACCTCCAGTGCCTAGAATGGTACCTGGGACATAATATGTGCTCAGTAGGAGTGCCCGGGTGGCTCAATGAGTTAAACATCTGGTTAAGCTCAGGTAATGAGCTCGCCGTACCTGAGGTTGAACCTCATGTTGGGCTCTGTGCTGACAGCTCAGAGCCCGGACCCTGCTTCTGATTCTGTCTTTCCCTCTCTCTCTCTGTTCCTCCCCTACTCACTTGCTCTCTCCCTCTCTCTGTCTCAAAGATTAAGATGAAAAATGATAATATGTGCTCAGTAAATGTGAAAGGAAGGAAGGTGCTGAAGGAGGGAGGGAGAGTGGGAAGAAGGGGAAAGGAGGATAGAAAGAGAAAGGGAAGGGGAGAAGGAGGAAGTTACAAAGAAGAGAGGAAAGGAAGAAGGATGCTAGGGAGGAAGAAATGACTGGAAAAAGTCTCATGTTAGTCTTACTGTCTCTAACACTTCTTAATATCTGCTTAATATCTCTTTTAAACTAAGATAAAACTGGCATGTAGCCCAGAGCCTTGGGAATGCAGCATTCTCCATATGGAAACTAATATGGTTGTTCTCTTTCATTGTACTTATATTCAAACATCTTCCTCTTTATTTCATGAGAGATAGTGACTTCCCATTTATGATACTACTATAAAGTTTCCCTGCAGATAGAAATCAGGGTTTTCAGAATGCTTTCTGTTTAAGAGTTTTAAAAGTAAATAATAGCATGGGGAAACTCAGATACACCAAAAATCATGAAGAATTGTGGACATGGCAAAATAGGAAATTAGTCTAATGCCTGAAGTCGGGGTATCTGACCTTCAAAACATTCTACTTTTCTTCAAGGTTCATTGCAATTCCCACTTCATCCTCGACTACTGCCCTCCTCAACTCTTTCTCAATTCTTAGACCCCTGTGCACTATCATAGGTTGATCTGAAACTATTTGGTAGTTTGGAGTCTTTTAGTTCTGTTCTAAGATCCTCGATTTGAATAATTATGACCTGCTTCCTGTCTTTTGAAGAAACCACCACAATGCACATCCTTATCACTGATGTAACAGACAACTAATAATATACATTTGTTATTTGCATCATGATTCACCTGTACAATAAGGGATGGCGTTGGAGTATTCAGAGAGCTGAAGCACTGAGGCATGCTTTATGATTACATAAATCATCATAAAGAATCATTATAGAGAGCAAACGTTATTTCGTCTTGAAAAACTGAAATCATTGCTTTGCACCTAATTAAAATAACATGCATGTTTATTTAATACGATGAAAGAAATTAATCCCTAGGGCTAAATCATGAGATAATCGGGGCCACATTCCAGCACATCTAATTGGAATGCTGGAGAATATCTGCTAAAAATACTGACCAGAATAGGATGCCATTCATGGAAATATTAATGGAAGTAATAAACCAAAGTTAATTAATTTCTTTAATATACTTAGATATTCTGGTTGTCAAAGGAAGATCTTATTGCACTGTTTTACTAGTATAAATGAGGTTAGCATTATATATTTACTGGAAACTTTTAAGTAGAAAATATTATCAAGAGCAAAAGCCTCTTAGATTGCCTGACAGGGCAGTTGCATTGATGACATTTTCTGCAGCATGATCTATTGTTAAATGTGAACAGTGCGTATAACAATAGATACCACACATAGATCACTTGCTGTTCCAGGCACTGCTTAAGCACTTCGTGTGTTTTAACTCCTATAAATGCCATAACCCTATGTGTTAGGTGCTCCAGTAAGTCTCGTTTAACTCTTGAAGAATCAAAACTTAGCAAGACACAGTTACTTACCCAAGGTCATGCAGCTATTAAGTATTTGAATGGTGCTCTGTCCCTCGGGAAACCGTGGTCAAAGTAGATAAAACCACAACAAATGAGTCCCAGGGCCTGAAACACAGTTTGAAAGGTAACGTAAAAGTAAGCATTTGATCCTTAAAAATAGTGAATTTGGGGGCGCCTGGGTGGCTCAGTCGGTTGAGCGTCCGACTTCGGCTCAGATCATGATCTCGCGGTCTGTGAGTTCGAGCCCCGCGTCGGGCTCTGTGCTGTCAGCTCAGAGCCTGGAGCCTGCTTCACATTCTGTGTCTCCCTCTCTCTCTGCCCCTCCCCCACTCATGCTCTGTCTCTCTCTGTCTCAAAACTAAATAAACATTAAAAAAAAATAGTGAATTTGACTTGCTTTTCTTGAGGGCATTTGCAATCAGAATATTGTGATTTACGTTAGAATGCTAGTATTCTTCTTTTACAAAAAGAGATTTTCAAAGAGTATTAGTGCATTTTCCACAAAGTTAAAGAACTTTATAATGATGGACTCATAAAATGGAGGTGAAATGCCTTTCTATAATACACTTTTAATTGATATAATGTTAAAATAAGAAAATTCCGTGGCCAACAATTTTTTCCTTCTATAAACAATATGAAAAATATTAAATTAAGAAGGTATTGTTTTTCTCACTTACCAGTAACAACCAAGTTCACACATTGGAAAGGAGTTTAACATTTTAGATGAAAAATCAACACACAATAATTTTTAAGTGACTTGGGAAAGTGACATTTTAACCTTGAATGAATGTGTGTGTGTGTGTGTGTGTGTGTACATGAGTGTGCATGTGCGTGTGTAGCATTTAGAGATTCTCAATGAGCATTAGAGCAAGTGGGATGTGGTCTATGCAATTCGTCAAAGCACTTTTAAGTGATTCTTTCTTTGTCATACTTAAATATTCAAACTAATAGTCATAAAATGAAATTAATTGTATTAATTTTAGTTTCCCTGATAACTAATAAACTTGAGCATGTATTGAGTTTCTTAGCCCTGCTGCCTTCTTTCTGGGGTTTCTGTTCTGTTTCATTTGCCTATTTTTTTTCTCTCTCTCAAATCACCGTGGCCCTAATTTCTGCAGGATTGCAAAAATGAGTATCAGATGAAGAATTCCCCCTGCTTACTTTTGTTTTCTTCCATTGTCTGTTGGCTCTTCTTTACCTTTATCACTTCCGTAAAACATTTTTGAATGCGCTTATTAAATCCTTTGCAGCCGACTAATATGATATTGCTTGAAATTCAATGAATCTGTAGATCAATTCAAGAAAAAATTATGTATTCAGGATATTCCATTTCTATATTTAATGTTTATTCATTTTGAGAGAGAGAACAAGAGCGAGAGAGCAGGAGAAGGGCAGAGAGAGATGAGAGAGAGAATTACAAGCAGGCTCTGCGCTGTCAGCACAGTTTCCGACTCGGCTCAACCTCATGAACCGTGAGATCATTATCAGAGCTGAAATCAAGAGTTAGGCGCTTAACAAACTGAGCTAACCAGGCACCACCCTAGCACCCCAGGAACCCCCAAACTGAGCCACCAGGCACCCCCAGAATATGCATTTCTGTTTATAATTTCAGCATATTCCCCATTGGTTCTTTTTTAGTGTTTTTTAGTAAGTTTTATAATTTTGCTCTAAGAGCTTGTGTATCTTTTATTCATTTGCACTGTATACTTCTGTTGTCATTGCAAAATAGCAACGTTTTTCAAAATACATTTTCTAAATGCTTTCTGCAGTTGTATACAAATACATAAATTTTTATATTTTCCAAATATCCAGAAAATTTCTAAATTTTGCTATACTTTCAATAATTTTTCTATTGATTCTTTTAAGTATTCTATGTAGACAATCAGATCACCTGTGAATAATAAAAAGGATTTGTTTCTTCCATTCCAATTTTTATACTCTATGTTTTATGCCATTTGTAAAAAGATTTATTGTCTTGCTACCCCAATTAGGCCAGTACTTCTAAAACTTTAAAATGCATGTAAGCTATCTGGAGAACATATGAAGATGAAGATCCTGGTTTTGTAGGGGGTTAGGGCCCAAGAGTCTGCATTTCTAACATGCGCCCAGGTGATGGTCATGATGGTGTTAGTTGGAGATACTAGACTCTCAGTAAATTGTTATAGCAAGCATTATTTTCATGTTTCTAAATTTGAAAGGCATACTTTGGCTCTACATTTCTCCAGGTTTAGTAATTTCCTTCTCTTCCAAAATTGCTATAATGTTTTATCATGAATGGTTGTTGAATTTTGCCAAAGGATTTTCAGCATTTATTGAGATGTTTATGTTTTTTTCCCTTTAATCTATCAGTGTCATAAATCATTAGAACTTGTAATGTTTATAGCTGTCCTTATTATTCATGCATGCCTATACTTATACATATATATTTATATCTACTGATAGGTATTAATTGCTTCTTTATTTACTAATATTCGGTTTAGATTTTTTTAACCTGTCTTTGTGATTTTGACTGACTATATGCAATCCTTGCTGATTTCTGTTTTTAAAAAATATCATTATAAAGCGAATTAAGTGTATACTTTCTTATTCTTAAGCTCTTTATATTTAATTCATTCCTTATACTAATATTTTGAGATACAACTTATTATTGCCAGCATTTTTATTGATTTAGAAACTGGGATGCATAGAGGTTGCACAGCTTGCTCAAAATCAAACAGCTAGTAAAATGAAGAAGCTACAACTCATTAATTTGTATCTATTGAACATCGAAAGTAATGATAAAGAAAAATAAAAGTTCATTTTTGTCACTGAATCATTCCTTCAGGCTTGAATTGAATTCATTAATTCAGTTCCAAACACAGTTTTCAAGGGTACAAAAGCAGATCTAGATCCTCGTGGAGGAAATGAAAACTATCAGGTCATCAGCAAAAGCGGGTTCCTTGGTAATTTGTAACAGTTCCCCAACCCCTGTCAAGCACGGGTGCTAAACTCTGGATTCCAGACTGAAGAATCCAGTTTCCTTGGTTTTGTGGCTCAATGGCCAATGCAAAAAGCTAATGGTTTTAGTGTGTAGATCTTTCTCTGAATCCAGCAGTGATTTAGCATAATTAAATAATAAGTAGGGGTCTATCCTTTTTACAACTTTTTTTACTGCTAACATACTAACTTCAACTTAAAGAATTTTCCTTTGTAAATGAATCTCAGTCTCACTTTCTAATAACTAAACCTGTCTTTTCACAATCAACTTCAGAATGATGGAAGAACTCGTCATAATCCTTCATGAAATCCTATTGTACTCATTAAAATACATTTACTCCTGTTACTACTCAGTGTTTGTTCAAGTTTTCTTATCAATGTTTTTTCTTAAATTTTTTATTTACTTGTTGGCACATTAGTACAAACTCAAAGATTTTTGCTCTTTGCCGTACTGGTATTACACAGGAGAAAAGGGAGGAGACATCGTGCCCATGAAGTGTATGACCTGCACAAATTATTTAATCTCTTAAAAATTCAGTTGCCTCATCTGAGAAAGGAGTTTGAACTAGATATTCTCTCACCTGTCTATTAGCTCTACCTTTATGGATTTTGTTCATCCTTACACAGTATTTTCTCATTAAAGCACAGATATGCATAATTAATGTGATGTATCATTTTCCTAGAAGTTTGGGAAACCCATTATCCAGATGGTTGGCATTGATTTTTGTCAATATCAATGTTGTCTCCACTTTTTTTAATCTCATTAATATTATTAATAGGTATGGAGTTGCTGAATATAGTTCCAAACCTTAATCATTCTTTTTGTATATCCCCAGTGACAATTTTGAGGTGCTAGATTTAGGGGACTAAGTACAAAAATGATATTAACTTCTTCTAACAAAAGGTAAACTCATACAGACATGAGAAACCTCTATATTTTCATCATATTCTTGAGGTGAATACTTTGACTTTCATATTCATCCTTATTCTTTTAAAATCACATTTAGACTTTGGAAGTTACATGTAATATATTTGGATGACAAGGAGAAAAGCGACCTGAACTGCTATGGCCAAATAAAATATCTAAATTTTATACTTTGGTATCTTTTCCTTTTTAAACTAAACATCACTTAACTTCTTTTTGAAAATAGAATTAACTTTCTCCCTTTGTCCTTGGTACTACTTCTCACTTGTTTGGTGAGATTGCTATTCTGTGAAACAAAATTTTATTAGCAAAAATGTCCCTATCTGTACTTGAACATTAAACTAATTTCTTTTTTCCAAATGTCCTTTGATTTGACTTACATAAACTCATTTATGAATGAATACTATCTTCTTGACTTCCGTTCCTTTGAAATGGAAAACCATCATGTAATCATGATGAGGTCTATACTTGTAAATCCAGAATTTTTGGTTTACCAGATCAATAGGGTTGAATGTTTTCACAGTGAAATTGGAGAGACATTTCAAAACATTCACCTCATGTTCATTCATCTAGTCATCTTCTCTTTAATTAGATCTGTTTGAAAATTGTTTTCATTGATTGATAGTGGTTTCCTGGAATATGTCTTTATAAAGATTATGAGCCATGTAGGGTTCTGAGACTCAGCAAAAAAGAGTGTTTTGATAGATGAGTGATTTTGCAATAGACATGCACACACAGAGTTTAGTATTACTGACTCAGACAGAGATGTAATCTCAATGGAAACAAAGGCAGAAAAAACATTTTTAGATCATTTGACTGAACCTACTCCTTCAAGGAGGTAAATAACCATATCATCAAAAAGGGAGTTGTCTTAGGAACATTTTTAAGAACTCTAAAGTGGATATTTTACAATCTATGAAATGGCTGAGCTTCATTTTTCTTTTTTTTCACACTTAACCATGAATCGTTAAAGGTATAGTCATTTTATTTACCCATAAGCAGTTGAAGATATCCAATGTAAGATTGGATATATTCAAAAGTTTAAATATCCTCACCCGTTTTATGTTTTGTTTATATCCTGGAACATCAAACTGTCTTATATCTTTGACTTTGAATTAGACCTCAAATCACCACATTATTTAAGGAAGACTTATTAGGAATATCTCATGGAGATCTGAGTCCATGGAACAGAAATTCAGTGTTTCCATATTGCTAATGAGAATATCATGTGGGAAAGTCACATTATTCAACTGACTCTTACTTGGCCTGTTATCATATCATCTAAGGACATTGAATTAAGTGGACACTATTTGTTCATTATAAGTCTGCATAGGATACTACTTTATAACTTGTGTTTTTCTGTATATTTGAAAATTGCTCTTCATTTTTATATTTATTTAAACAAAATTGGAAAACAACATAATGATTGCATTTTTGGATCTCCTGTTAAAGAATTTTATACTTTTTTGCCCTACTTCTGTTCCTATCAATTTATAAAAATACAAACTAATCGTCTTTCTTTCAAAAAAATCTTTATTTATTGACTTTGAAAGAGAAAAAGAGAAAGGGGGAAGGGCAGAGAGAGAGAATTGCAAGCAGGCTCTGCAGTGGGCTCGATGTCACTTGAGGTCCCCCCTCACCACATCTGTTGGAATCTGTGGTGTGACCACTTTTCATTGTGTTCATTTTTTCTTGCTCTGCAGTTTTCACTGAGAGCTCTTTACCTGGATGCATTGCTTTTTCTTACTTTTTCCACATATATGCAAACTCGTTCTCTTATCTACATTTCTTGTTCTGTATTTTCCTGGGTAAGTTATGCCACCCTTAAGTTTTTACGATAATTGATATTTCTGTCTCTTTCTCTTTCTATCCATCTATCTATCTGTGTGCCTACCCTACCATCTACCTATCTCTGTCTCTCATATTTTGCCCATTCTTTTTCTTTCCAAAATTTTTTTCCAAACACAAAAAGTTATTGTTTTCTCTCTTCCTCTATTCTCTTTTTGTCAATTTGCCATACTACTTTGTTAGTTTATTCAAAGGGCTTTCAATTTTTACATTTCTGTTACTACAGTTTTTCTACATTATGATTTTTTTTTCCTTACCATTACTGTTTATCTCCTTCTACCTTCTTTGGGTTTATTTTTCTATCTTTTCTATATTCTTAAGTAAGTTGCCTTGTGCATTGATATTTTTCTTTTATTTATTTCTAATATGTTAATTTAATATTACTATTTTACTGGCATCCCATGTATTTGATACATAGTGTATTTATTACTCGGTTGTATTTCCTAAATTATGTTGTGATATTGTCACTGACTCAGACATTATTTATTGGTGTTCTTTTGCTCTGTCTCTTCTCTGTGGGTGCTTTTAAATTGTTGTTTTTATCTTTGTTGTACAATGTCCACTAATGGGTCCAGACATTGATTTTATTAAAATTTCCCTATTTAAGATTCACTGGCCTTCTGGGGCACCTGTCTGGCTCAGTCGGTGAAGTGTGTGACTCTTGATCGTGGGGTTGTAAGTTTGAGATCCATGTTGGGTGTAGAGATTACTAAAAAATAAAATCTTAAAAAATTTTTAAAAAAAGGATTCACTGACTTTCCTACATATGAGTCTAGGTGTCTTTTACTGCGTGTGGACAATTCTTAGCCATTACACTTTCAAATATTAACTCACTACCATTCCCTTTAATCTTCCTTCTGAAACCACACTAAGATGTATGTTGACCTTCTGACTCTATCTTTCACTTCTCTTAACCTCTCTTTGATTTTTTTTTATTGCTTTTTTCTCTGAATTTCTTTCTGAATATTTCACTAATTTATGTCTTCTGGCTTACTACTCCAACCTTCATTTCTGTCTACTCTGTTGCTTAATCTGTTTATTGAATTTCTAATTTCAGTTATTAGATGTTCAATTTGAGTAATTTTATTTGTTTTTATTTTAAATATGCCTAGTGATTTTTTAATGGTTTCCTGCTCATACCTAGATTTTCTATCATTTCTGGTATTCCTTTAAATAAAGATATTTTATTATAATTATTTGGTAATTTCACATCTGTAATCTTTGTAGTCTATTTCTATAGTTTGTTATTTCTGTCGATAGTTTCACATGGCAGTTTACTTCTTTATGCATGTCAGTGATTTTTCTGTGATGCTCTTTAGTATTTTATCTGTGGGAATCACTTGTGTTTAAAGTGCATTTTTCCAGATGGAATTTGCTTACACCAAGTAACTACATGATCTACCAGCCGTAGGCCTATTTTAAACTAAACGTTCAACTTTCAGGCCAAACAAGTACCCAACCCCAATAGGAGTACACACTTGTGATTAGAAATTTTCAAGAGACATTTTTGTTCCTTAATATGCTACCTGGAACCAAGATACATCCTGTTCTGCCTGAAAGTTTTCATCTAGTATACTCACTCTGGGTATTAACTTTTAGGTGTGAGATTTCATGTGGAGTCTGAATGTAAGTTTCTTCTCTTCATAGGGCCCAGCTTCGATTCTTTCCCTGGCACAGAAAGGGTTGGCAGATGCCGTCAGGGTAAACATCATCCCTAGTGCTTAGTTATCTCTGTAGAACTATTCTTTCTTAATTGCATGTTTCAAATTTTAACTTTTAAGTTAATCCTTTAAAGCAATCATCTAGTATAAAATTTAGCAGATTTTGATGACTTACATGATTATAGAGAAAAGCACAGAAATCTAAATGTGCAGCATGATGAATGTTCATGAAATGAACCTGCCCACATAACTAGCAATTCGTGAAAGAAGCAGAACATTACCAGATCACAGAAGCTCCCTTTGTGCCCTCTTCCAGGTATAATCTCCCAGGAGGAAATGCACCCTGACTTCAAACACCATCGATGACATTATTCACTAAAGGGAGTGTATGCTTTAAGTGTCTAGCTTCTCATGTATTACTAGTATCTGGGTTTTTTTGTTTTTTGGTTTTTTTCTCACTGTTATATTTGGAAAATTCATCTTTCTTTATATATGTAGTTCTATTTCATTTTCATCCTCATAAGAGTATGCCATATATTAATTATCTATTTTATTGTTGATAAGCCGTTATTTTGTTTTTATTTGAAGCTATTACAAATCATGTTACTGAGAACATATTTATACCTTTATTTTTGTGTATATAACTTTATATTTCTGTTAGGTGGATAACCAGAAGTGGAATTGCTTGATCATGTGTCCTAAGTTTTTTCAGTCTTAGAAGATACTGCCAACAGCTTTCCCAAGTAATTTTTCAAATTCAGATTCCAAGCAATATTGTCTCTGTTTTCTAATTACTCCACATTCTTGCCAAGCTTGTTAGTATATGTCTTTTTTCTTTTTAACCATTCTGATGGATATGTAGTGGTATGTTATTGTAGTTTTAATTTGCTTTTTCCTGATGTCTGGTCATTTTGTGCAAGTTAATTTTTTTTTCTTAGCCGTTTTTATCCAGCCTTTTGAAGCGTTCCCTATTGGAAAGTGTTCCTCTCTGTAGTTAATTCATTATTTTGCTAGGAATTATTTTAGTTTGAATAAAATGTCATCTAATTTCATTGTGCATTTGTATTCTTAATTTCTTTTTCTTCTCTTCAAAACTGTCTTCAAATAATTGTTTCTGTACTTGTGAAGTCAACCTTTAATTTGTCCATCCTGTCTTCGAGCTCCCCCTGCTGTTTTCCACTTAAATCATATAGCTGTTGATTATTCATAATTACCTTTAAAATGATGAATTCTTAGATAATAAGCTATTTTAAACAGAGATGTTTCCTTTTTCCAATGGCAGAAGGTGTCAATCAATTTAGATACTGAATGATGACAAAAACATTTAAAAGTAATACTTACAAACTGGCACTTTGAAAAAAGTACTTGTCATGTAAAACTATTTGTATTAATGTAATATATTAACACTTTGAATTATTAGAAACTAGAATAATTATGGGGTCATATGTTATCTTCTCAGGTATACTGTCAACATACAGTATATGTTAAAGTCAACAGCATGACTTGTACCTTTCTCTACTTTATCACGGTTCCCAGAATATTTACTTAGACATAATTGAGTAATTAGGCATTGAAAAATATCTAAATGCATTTATTCAACTGTCTGGCTATGTCCAAATTCATGGTGGATATTTCTTTAGGGCAGTGTAGCTGAAATGAATATAGCATACCATGCAGTATTTATAGCTGTTTCATCAATCAGCTATGACAGATAATGTCTCCCTACATTACATTATAAAAAAGGCACTCCTTCCTCAAACTTGGCAGTCAATTAGCTTCATAAAGACCTATTGTACTGTAAAAATTATCAGGAAGCAAGAAAATTCACAGTCTTCACAAATACTGAGTATGTGAGATTATGGACTTTGGATATGAATCTCAGTAATAATAACATCTTGTCTGTAGGATTTTTATAAGGATGAATATATAATGTGTATCAAGTGCTTAGCACATTACTTGGCACATAGTGAACTCTAAGCTGTATTTTACACAGTCATTTTGTTATGAATAAGTTATAAGTGAGCATTTGCCTCTTTAAAATATACTATTTAGATGTTGAAAATTTGCTTTCCCTCTGTCCATGATAATTTCCTTAACATTAGTTTTGGAAATGGTGCCACATACCCTTATATTAATGCACTGCAAGAGGCCCATCAAATATAGGTGTAAAACGAGTAATTTCCTGCTCTTCTCAGCACCCTCTACTAATAATGCTCTTTGAACATACTCTACAAAGAATGCTGATGCCAGAGCCAATTGAGAATTAGGCAGGTGGATGTTTTTGAGTTTTACTAATAATAATATCCCTTCTGTACTTCTTTCTAAGTTCTTGCTATATGAAAGCTATAGTTCCCTTTGGCCAGTTTCCGAGTGTAACCTGGGGATCTGGATTATTTCAGCTTTTTGCTCCCCTCCTAAGGGAAGGGCGATCCCTTTAGGGGGATGACCAAATAAACGAAATCTAGGAGATTAGACTGTTGTAGCCATGGTTCAGATTTAGATGAACTCCAACATAAAATTTGGTTTGAATGTTGAAACTAATGATACCCACCAACACACACCCAGAGGGGTTATGAAAATATTTATTACCTACATAAGTGAGACTTTTCTGGAGAAAGCAGGGCAAGTTGACTGCCTTGGGGATTTTGTGGGTTTTAGAGATGAAGCCCAGGCTGAGGGTGTGGCTTGGGAGAGAGGCTTGTGTGGTTTGAATCTCTAACCAACACCAAAGGAAGAGCTGGTTCTTTGAAAGAATATGGTATAGAAACAACAACAACAACGAAAACAGTAGAACTGAATCTCTCACCAACACCAACAGAGAGAACAACTAGGTTCACTAATCAGCTTGCACACTTGTGGGGAAGAGATGAAGAGGGAGGTGTGAGATGAAAGAACTGTCAGCCAACATCAAAAAATGGAATCAGACTCCTTTCACAGAGTTCAAGAGGTATGAGAACAGAGAAATGGACCACAGTGATACAGAACCAGTGTTTCCTAGGAATGAGAAGTAGAGTAGCTTTTTAGAAGCATGCGTTTCTCTTGACGGCACACATTATTTAACCAAATTGTATAACATGGGGATGTTGAGTTACTCCTTTGAACTTCAGTTATACAAGCAGGAATAATTCTGTTTTGAATTACTTAAGATAATGTACTTTTTCTTACTGATAAATGTAAAATGCATTGTGTTCAAATATGTATGTTTTTAACTCATACTTGGTCCAATTATATTATGAAATCATATAGCATGTATCTTTCTGGAAAAAAAAACATAGGATGAGAAGCCAGTATTGGGATTCATAGGGGCTCTCTATAACTCTATTTTTCATAGCATGATGTCAAGTCGGGTATACATTTATCACATGTCATTGTATTTACTGGGTGCTTATTTTTCATTCAGTATTTCTTTTATTCATTCAGTGATTCTTTTACTATTCCCCTAATATACTTAAATGCAGTATTTTTTTTAATTAAAAAAATTTTTGTTTTTGAGTACATGTCCACAAGCAGGGGAGGGGCAAAGAGAGAGGGAGAGAGAGAATCCCAAGCTGTCAGCACAGAGCCCTACATTGGGTCTGATTCCATGAACTGTGAGATCATGACCTGAGCAGAAATCAAGAGTTGAGTGCTCAGCAAACTGAACCACCCAAGTGCCCTAGATCCAGTATTTTTTTAAAAAATAGTATTTTATCCTTGTCTTAAGAAGTTCACAGTCTTTTGGAAAAATAAGAATACAGAATAATAACAGATATGTAATGTTACAAGGTCTCTAGTATACAAGTATACTTATGATCCTGGATATGTAGTTTGAGACTTCCAGAACCTTTATAAATAAATATATTTTAACAGGATAGATGCATTATGATAGTGAGGAACTCCATAGATTCCTTATCTGTTTCTTGTTTTATCTTCTATCACATACTGTTTGTAAACTCCTGACTCAGAGAAAGTATTTGCTCATATCAAGAGAGTAAATAACATTCTGCTTCAGGTGGACTGAACTATAGCACTCAAAGCCATATTGCTGTTTTGGGTCACCAAAAGGTCATATCCAGGATGAAACTAAGCTTGAACATCACAACAAAGCAGTGAAAAATTTCTGAGAATATATAGTCTAAAGTTTTTACAAAGTGAGGAAGTAAAACCTCAAGTTCATTGAACTTGAAACCCTGTTCTGTGCTTTCCTTTCTACTGGGTAGTTGTCATTATAAGATAGCCAGGAACCATAGCACCTAAGTACTTCAGATGACATGTCCTTATCCAGTTTTATAACTGGCAGAATCACTGCACATTCAGCACTAGCACTATCTGTGCAGTCTTGATTTTTATGAGAACCCTTGTTATGTACCAAGCGTGAGAACACTTCTGTTGAGATGAACCCACCCCCAGACATCCATTGCTGCATTGAGTAATTTTACTGTCTTAATTTTCCTTTCACTTGAAAGTGCAGTTTTCTAAGAATCCAATTGTAGTTTCTCCTCAGACTTTCCAGGAGTGGTCATAGATGATGGACCTATTTTACTTCCATCACTCTGGAGCCTCTGTAAAATTATCTTAGAGCTCCAGAACATGAAAATAACATTCAGGGATACTGTAGTTTAACTTCCTTTTTTTCTGACCCTGAAGGATACTGAAATGAAGGTCTCCACAACAGAACCTTCTTTAAATTATACTTTTGAATGCTATTCACTTGTCTGTGGGTCGTTCTGGACTTTTTTTCTCCTAATGTAGAATTTACATCATATATAAATGACAGTTAAAAGACTGAGATCAACCTCTTCAAAAATGATCAAATTAAAGCCATCTCAGCCAAAAATAAGTAGATAAATAAATAAATACAATAAGGCCTTTTAATCTCCTGCAAAATACCTCCATCTCATCAAGATACTGTGATTTAGGATTAGAAATAGTGTGGGATCTGATACCAGTTTCTTCTTTTCACTAGAATTTCTCCATTTTTAAATTCTGTATCAATGTAAAGAAAAATTAGTCTTGCAATATTTCCCTAAAGGGTGTCTTACAAGAAAAAAAAAAACAACAACAAAACACCAGGCAAAAATAAAAACAATAACAATACCAAAAACACCTTTACAGATAAAGAAGTGATCTGAGTGGAAAATAGTGATGCTTTCAGTTTTCCTAATTGCATTCAAATAATTATCCAGGCCTAATGTGTCTTGTTCCCAAAGTGAACAAAATGTTTCTATCTTTTCTATAGTTTTAATTGGGTGGAAGCATATTGAGGAAACTCCTGTTGCTCAGAGCTCAAGTTTATAGTTTTCTGAATCTGAGTCACCTTGGTTGAGACAGACCCAACTCCCACAGTTTAGAGGTGATTGAATAAATATCTTATTCTTTGAGGCAGCTATTTGGGTGGGTGTTTCACCTTTGAAAGTCATGTAATCAAAGTCTGACCTCTTTCTCTTTGCTTTGGGTGGGAGTCTCCAGTGGACTTATCTATTAATAGAATAGATGCATGTAGGCATTTTGTATCCGATATAAATTTAATCTAGTCATTAATTATATCTTCTGTGGACTGAAATGGTATTCTATACTATTAAGAACCTTTTAATTTAATAAACATTCATTGGATGATTGTTCTCTTCTAAGAGTAACACACTGTGCTGGGAGATACAAGGCATATAGAGATGGAGTGAGCATAGCCCAAATCCTCAGGAAAATATAACACTGAGGGGAAAACTAATAAAAGAAGAGAGGGATTAGTAGAACAAGACAACTTTTCCCGGTCTCCAAAGGCAGTTAAATTTCCTCGGGAAGCTTCGGGTAATTTCAGAAGCTTAGCTGTTCGTGCTTCTTCAGGCTTTATTCCATCCCAAAACTCTCTCTTAAAATTTAGACTCTCTAACTATCTATTCCATTTGACATTTCCAATTAGCAGCTCAACCTCCACCTGTCAAAACATGAAATCATATCACTCTCCTGACCTCTTGCTGCCGAAGTACTGTATTTCCCTGGTACAGTTAGCAAGTGGGTCCAGTCACTCGCTGCAACATGCTGATTTTATATGCTATATATTTCTCAGGCCCCACCCTTCTTATCAGTTTTATCATGACTGCACCCATTGAGATCCTCATCAGCCCTCATGGGACCATCATAACGGCTTTCTAAGTGGTTTCCATTCCTCTAATCTTCTGTTCATTTAAATGCATTTCTCACAAAGGCATGGGAGAAACCTATCAAAAATGTAAATCTAAGCAGACAACATTTCCGCTTACAGCCCTTAAGGGATTTCAGAAACTACAGAATAGGGTCCCCAATCTGTAAGAAGGTTTGCAGTAACTTCTGCAATCAAATTCCTTCAACTTTTCTTTTTGAATACGCATAATGGGATTTAATTTATTGTTGAAACAGGGACCTTTTGAGAATAAATGAGGAAGCTATTAATTCTTATATTGGGGATGCAGGTTCAGAAGGTGACAGGACATATGGCCACCCTACTCTTTGTTCATACTAAGTACTTCCATTGTCTTACACATCCTGCTGTTGTGTCTTTGTGGAACATCTAACCGTCTTTCTTCCACAGATGCCTCTTTCTGACTTTTTGAGATTCAACTCAAATTCCATTTACCTCTGGATGCATACTATCAAATTCTTGCCTTCCAAGAGGCATTTGATGCCTCATTTGTATCCTCTATGATGATACTCTTCTCTCATTGCACTTGCTCTGTATTGTTGAAATTTGCTTCTGTGTTTATTTGCCCCCCAAAGATTCCAAGCTCCTTAAGACAAGAACTACTGTTATTTTCCTTATCCACTCTTCCTAGTGTATTTGTATTTAATAAATGTTTGTTGAAGTGACCAGATTTGAACTTCAGGTTTATGTATGTACTCTCCATGTTCCAGCATAGGTAAAGGATATGCCACTGACTCTTTTTTTTTAATTAGGAATTAAAGGCTTATAGTTTAGGCTGCCTAATTAAAAACAACAACAACAACAGCTACATGATCAAATATAATCCAAATTAGAAGGCAAGTAGGCTGAGGGAAATATGTATAATAAATATTTGAAGATAAGACTTTTTTTTGCAACTGGGAAGAATTCTATAATGAGAGAGGGTACAAGTTTCTCAAAGTGGGACTTCTGGAGACCAAAGATAAAATTCAAGAGTGCTAGTGTCCATATGGTTGGAAAATTGAATTCTGGAGTTTGAGATAAATAAGGAAGAAAGTAAAGTAAGTTGGTCTAGAACCTGAGGCTCTAATATGATACAATAGGACAGAAAGAAATGCAGTTCTGGAAGTGACATTGGGTAAGGAAAAAAGATCAGAAGGGATGAACAAGAGGAGAAAGGGAACAATTAAAATTTACTAACTTCATCCTTAGCAGTGATAGTGACCAGTCAGATCAGGGTGGGAGAGGCATCTTTGCTTCTGAAGGATGGATATGGAAGGGAGATTTGGAGGTGAGGATTTTTGATGAGGCTTGTTGAAGTTGGATGATAAATTTTACCATGAAAGCAAAAGATCCAGAGGCTGATACATGGTAATCACAGAAAGAGTGGCAGAGGTAGATATGATGTGCTTGCAAAGCAAGCCTTCTGGAAGAGTCAAGGCTGACTAATGGACTCCAAAGAAGCATAACAAAGAAGGAAACCACTTCTGGTAGAAAACGTTTTGGAAGTTAATGCCATCAGGGGAAAGCTTGATTCAGTGTGGTCAAGGACCTGAACAAATTATCTTGAGTATTGATCAGTGCTGTATGTGAGTTTACTTACAATATCACAAAGGATACAGAAGACAGACAGAAGGCTCACTGGGAGGTTGATGGAGGAGATAACCCTACAATGGGCTGGATATGACAAAGAGAACACACTGACCAAAGTAGCAGCCAGAGACATTTCTGCCTTAGTTGGTAATTGCAGAGTTGCCTGAAGGGGGTTAGAACACAGGATCTTGTGTTAGGAACTAGTTTTTTGTTATAGAAATGTATATAACAACCTCATTCATTCCAATTGGGGCTCCAATAAGATTCGAGCACACCTCAAAGTCTCTTTATCACTGAGTGATATTTTTCTGGGCTTGTCGTTGGGACATGCAGCCTGCTGATGGGGCTGCTTCAAACTTCTAATGCAGGTACAAGAGATCTCTTAGATGTTGAGAACTTTCTCTGGTGTTTTAGAAGACAGAGATTAGGGATAGTTAATAATAGTTTAAAAGATTGTTGTGCAACCTTGGTCACATTTTTTTTCCCAAAAATTAATGAAAATCACAAAGAAAAATGCAGAGGCTCAAGTACAGAAGAATTGAATACATCCTAATGAAGTGAAAATTATGACTAACATTTCAACTTTTTCCTGATGTCTCATTTTCTATAAGAATTAATGTGGACCAGGAAATAAGTTTCCAGGTTTTTTTTGTTTGGGATCTGATATTCGTGTCAAATTAGGGCACTTAATTTTGCTAACAGATGTTTAGGAGCTGAATTTGTGTCTTAATTCTAGCTCGTATTTCTTTTCAGAATCTGTAATCCATCATTTTACCAACATGGCAGTACCTTGAAAGTTTTTAATGGCTACATAACTTCTAGAAAACTCCTTCATTACATGTCTGACACACTGCACTGTTCACAAATGGAGCACAAAGAATTCTGGTAGCTTAGATGGTGTTTTCTCTGTTGTTGTGGTCTGAACTCACCCAGTCGTAGCACTCAGAACATCATGTTGTCTGTCTCACTAGGTCACGCTGCATTTTCTATATCACACCAGGTAGTAACAGTCAGGGCATTACATTGTGTTATTGAGTTGAGCTGCACTTTTGACACACCTGCAGACTGTTACAGGAAATATTTCTCTAATCTTAACTGGGGTTCCTAGGGCCAAAGCCAAGTTTACAAAGCTCATGTTGTTTCTGATCCTATTTCCATGCGTGTATATTGAGCCATTTAATTTTTGAAGTGGTTCTTAATATAACTGAGAGAAAAGAGAACTGCTTTTTAATGTGCTTGAAGGTGACCAGCTCACTGTTTCATGTGCAGACACATGTATCTCACCTGGGCCCATGATGCTCCATTATTCAGGTATGCTGCACAGCCTTCTGGAATTGTGTGGCTTCATGACCCTGACTTAAACAAGTATATATTTTCACAATAAATAGAATCAGCCCTCCCATTATCATGGATCTTAAAATATCTTGGCACATCAATCCATAGTTAATCATTCCATTTCTGTCCTAGTAGTTTTTCTACACATTCAGACATTGCAGTTACATTTTTAAACACCACGACACCTATCATTTGGGCTCCATAACTCGAGTTGCTCCTTTATTAGAGAAAAACAAAAACAAAAACAAAAAACAATTTAATTTCTATTTGTAACTGGTCATTTAATTGGCGATGTGAGAATGAGAGATGAGGAGGAAAAATGAGGCCTTACCGTGTTTCAACAACGTTAGATTAATCTTTGAATCCTTACCAAGGATTTTAGCCACCTGCAAAAAAATA
Source organism: Paguma larvata (assembly GCA_030068075.1). NCBI lineage: Eukaryota > Metazoa > Chordata > Mammalia > Carnivora > Viverridae > Paguma > Paguma larvata. The sequence continues at coordinate 106,733,547 of CM057826.1, forward strand.
TTTTTCTTCAGGCTAGTATGTTTTTTTATGTGCCTAACACATGTTTTGCATTTTTGCCAAAATGCCTGAAACCAATTAAGAAAAAAAAAATAAAATAATAGTGTGGAACTGATCTGACATTTAACTTTTTAGTATCTTGTTCATGATATTTAACTATCAAAATTATTGTTATAATAAGATAAAGTAAGAAATAAGGTACCTTAGTTCCTTTTTGGATATGCATGGATGTATATATATTTAAACAGTGAGAGTGAAAGTGCTTTAAGCTTTTATTTCATCTTTACAGAAAAATACTGAGAAAAAATATTTGATTTTGTATAATTGGTTAACAGTTAATATTCACAAGGAGAGTATGGAGGTTTTCTGAAATTTTTAAATAAAGTTTGCTTTCAATGTTGTGTGACTTTTTATTAATACTTAATTAGTATTTTATGAGTTGCTACTGACATCACTGCTGACTTGTTTTTACTGGAAAGTTCGTGTTCTGGTTTGTGGTTGAAATCGTGATGTAGAAGGTCATGGCATATTGCCAGAAAATAATTGTAAATGGAGAGGGGAACTATTATTTGAGACGCACCTGCTCTGTGTTGTCTGCTTTAGATATGACATCTGACTTAAAGTTTACCTCACCCCTCTACCCAGAAGGAGTTTTTATCAGTTGTCACGTTATTTATATATTCATTTGACTCTCTTTTAAACAATAGAGACATTTCAAACATGGAAAAGTACAGAAAGCAATATAAAATAATACATCTAGCTATTGCTTAGAAGTAACTGACTTGAACCATCTTATTAAAGGGCAGATTTGCTTCAGATGACTTTTAGAAAGATAGAAAATATTATTGTTACCCTGGAAATACCTTTTAGCCCCTACATGTTCAAGCTGAGGAAAGATAAGTTGAGAAAGAGATGAAGTGCCTTGCACAAATTCACTCCTTTAGTATGTAGAACCGAGATTGGGTCTGCTATTAATGGGCTCTAGATCTCATGCTCCTTCCCTCCACTATACAGACTTTCTCTGTTCTCCTGAAGGGACTCACAGCCCCACTGGAAACATATCTGGTAGAGCAGCTTTATGGTGGGGGAGGTGATCGAGCCTTTTACTTTTGCAGTACTGTCTTGATTTCCAATTAATTTTGGCGCTTAATAAAGTATTGTACGTTCACCTGTTCAATTATTTTCTGTACCACAGCAAGAGAACAAGATAATTGAGTCATATTAGCGTCATTTGCCTCAATTTAATATGATTAGTTATTATCATATACAAGTGCAGGTGAACATTGGAGTGTGCAAAAATGACAAATGTCGACTATAGCATATAAGCATTACTGCATTTCCAAGTGGTTTACATTCTGCGCTTGGGCAACTATTCTTTGAATGGCATATTTTTTTTAATTCATAAGACATTTTTAGTTGATTTTGTTTCTTTTCCACATTTGTGTTTTAGCTGTCTAGCGTCACCTATAAAGTGGGGATCATAATATGTATTTCCTGGTCGTCCTATAAAGACCTGAGATGATACGTATAAAGGCATTTCACACAGTGTTTGGCATGAAGAAACTACTCCATACTTATTTGCTATGGTCACTTGGAAAACAAAAAACTATTTTGCTTGTGGTGGTGGGGTTGGATAACAGCCAATTTATTAAATATGTTTAAACGATTTTGTTAGACTGAGTTCAACCAGCTGCTATTAAAAAAATTATTTGGCACGTGGAAATCTATTTTAAGAGGGTGCTTCCTTCAATGTTGATTTAGAAAAGACATGGAAAAAAATCAATCAACTTTACTTATAAGGGTATCTCATTTTTGTGGGCATATGGGAGTCCAAGGAGATAAACAAATTTGAAAAATGATCTTCTTGCTACACAGGCAGTACTAACCAATTAAAATTTTATTGTTATTTTATTAAGGCAATGCTGTTTTATAATTTCATGATCTCCAGAGAAATAAACCAGGGAGTTTATCAAACACATACTTTTAAAAAGTTGAAATCTTAGATCGTATTATCACCACTATATATGTGAGAAAACAATTGCATGGGGAATGAAGAGTTGGTAGGGTATTAAAATAAAACTGGGCCCCTGGGTGGCTCAGCTGTTAAGCGTCCAGCCTCAGATCAGGTCATGATCTTGTGGTTCGTGGGTTTGGGCCCTGCGTCGAGGTCTGTGCTTTGGATTCTGTGTCTCCCTCTCTCTTTGCCCCTCTCCTGCTCACACACTCTCTCTCTCTCTCAAAAATAATAAAAATATTAAAATGTAAATAAATAAGGAGAAAACAAAATTCCATTATATTGTCAAATCTCCCTTGAGACTCAACCATGATACAATTCTTTGATGTTAAGACTTCTTTCCCACTGAGTCATTTTGAGCCCTTTTTATGTGGGCACTTAGAAATGAATAAAAATTCATCTCACTGCCAAAGCACCCCAAATCTTATGAATTAAATTGTTGAGAGTCTTGAAGCAGTGAAGAAAAAAATCCTGAAATTCCATATACTTGCTTTCATTAAATTATCGAATATATCTGATTCTTATACCAAACAAGTGTGTATTTTCCAGGCAAGTGTCTAGGTGATTCTCCCTAGAAGTATGGAGGTCTGAAAAACAAAGTAATTCAATTTATCAACTAAAATTGCATTTAACTAAAAGATAATTCTGACATATCAAGAGAGAAACTAATTAATATTTTTAAGTCATGTGCTTTTGTAAAAACCAAAAGAGCCTAAGTAAGTATAAGCCTCAGGAGGAAAACAACAGTATTGCTGAGTGAGCAGCAACAATGGTTCTTATTAAAATGAAGAAATTGGCTTAGATTGGAAAACAGCCCCCAGCTTGTTTGCCAGAGAAGTTTGTCATTTTTCTCCTTTTTTGACTCATCTCAGTTGGAAAGCACAGATGTGTTCTACATCTGTCTCTCTCCCACTCACCCTTAAATTTTACTTAGCAGCTGAACCATCAATCCTAATATGTCCAAAAATATTTTATCATGGTGATAATTCTACTGTTGTATTTGAGTGTATACAAATTTCCCAAAACCATGGATATCCCAACTCTATTTTGAAAGCTCTCTGAAGACTCCTCAAAAAAAAAACAAAAACAAAACAAAAAAAAAAACCAAGATTATCCCAGTGATTACATTTCTTTAAAAAGATTATTTGTTCTGCTAAATATATGTCTAGTTATTTTTATCTGAATGCATATCTTGGCATTAAGTAACTGTTTGCTAAGCTGTGTGCACAGCTACGCACATGCTAATGCCACGGTTACCAATTATATTAAAAAACCACAGTATGTAGCAGAGATGTGCCTGGTAACGGTATTTCAAATGCTTATTTAAACAGCTTATCTATTCTAAATATATTCTGATAGATTAAATAGCTGTATTTCAAATCTTACAAGACGCACATCTCTTTGCTGTTTTTTTTCTTTATCCCTCAGCTTGCATCAGCAGAATAGCTCAAATTATTTGGTACTGGTAAAGCATGAAAGTGTGAGATAAAAAAGGAAATGAAAGCTGTAGACTTAGTGGCCTCCAGGCCTTAAAAACTGTAGCACTTCTGAATCTATTATATTTTACTTTGCTTCAATGATTAAACCTTATTAATTAATTAATTAAATCATTTATTTATTTATTTACTCTTGCTGATGTCATAAGATCTGTCTGAGATGTCTAAACCACAAGAGAGCCAGGGGCACTTAAAGCCAAGTCTAAGTAATCAAGAATCCTTTCCACAGAAGGGCAAGGGCAGTGTGGGTGGAAAAGCAACGCCCACTCTTCCCACACAGTGAGCATCTGACCTACAGAGCGAGAGCAGTGGCAAGTGGAGCGGCAGGAAGGACCTTGTGCTTGTTCCCTAAAGGACTGGTCTTGGCAGGCTTCCTTTTGTAGGTGCTGCAGGACCTCCTGCCATTGCATAGAGCATAGGAGAGGTGCGGAAGTTAACGTTTGTTGTTGCAGGATCTCACTGATCTTCCTTGTGGTGTTAGGAGGCAGATATTTCTCCTCTGGTTGTGCAGCTCACCAGGTTTCACTTGGTCAATGATTGCTTTTAAAGCTTCGAGTCAAGTTCATAGCCAGGGTCTAATTCTTCAAGACATGCCTTTTCATAATAGCCTCATTTCTGACACTTTTCAGTGGCACCTCTCCTTCCTGACCTACCTTTTAAAAATCTTTGAGTGTATATATCCTTAAAAACTGTTTTAAACCCTTTCTGTCAAATAAGAACATGTATAAGTAAATAGAAAATAACTAACTAGGAAAAGGATATAACCAATAGTATTATTTAAGCCATAAGGAAGCTAAATTTAAGTTACTTGTCCAAGGTCACACAGTGAATTTGTTGTGTGAGAGACGTGCTTGCCGTGGTTCCTGACCCTAGTGTTCTTGTCCACACCTTGCTGTCATATTTACTCATTTTCTCTTGGTCTCTGCTTAACTGAGTACACATGAGAATTTTAAATAACTCAACAGCTATGGGCATACATTTATTCACCTATAAAATTAGGAAAATAATAATCTCTATCTTTTAATGTTTATTTATATTTAAGAGAGAGAGGAGATAGAGATTGAACAAGGGAGGGGCAGAGAGAGAGAGAGAGACACAGAATCCAAAGCAGGCTCCAGGCTCTGAGCTCTCAGTACAGAGCCTGACGCAGGGCTGGAACCCACGAACCATGAGATCATGACTGAGCTGCACTCAACTGACAGAACCACCCAGTCACTCTTATAATATCTATCTTTTAAAGGTGTTATAAGGTTGACCCAAATAATATATTCATATAAAGCATACAGTAGATCACATCATAATATTTTATATCTGTTAGCTATCATTATTAATTTATTAATAATAATTAAGATAGCACAGGAAAACATCTATGGTAACTAAGATGAAAAGTTTATAGCTTTAGTGGACAAGTAATTGTGATGATATTTCAAATATTTGAAAGCCTATTTCCAGTTCTGAAGAACAACCATGAAAAGTCTATTGTGACCTTACATAGTGACAGAGAAAAGACTGAGGAAGGTAAGGATGGGAAATGAGGGGTAAGGAGCAAATGATTCACATAATATGGCTTCCTAGGCAACAGTGCATTCAGAATCCCAGAGGTGGCATGTGTATTAGAGAGCCCGCAACCAAATCCTATCCATGAACCCTGTATGAGGTCAGTTTTAACAGGGTGCCCATTTCCTCTCCTCCAAATCAAACAATGGAATCCAGAAAAAAATATTTTATATTGTGATTGTGATCTTAATTGAAGGGAATAGGAAAGAGTTGATCATATTTTTTCAGGCTCGCTTTTGTGGGTAGGTGAAAGGCATTTGAAAAAGCTTAGACCGTTTTGCCAATATTTCAAAGTAGCTTTGATGGTATTTAGATGGCAACCTCATTTTAAAGAGAATTGTGTACTCACAGAACCTGGGAGAATCAAGCAGTTGGCATAACGTGTTATCTGAGTTTGATCTGAATTGACATCAGGGAGCTGGGAATGCCCAAGGCAATCCTGCATTCTGCCTCTTTGTGGACTCCTTTGACAATAAGTGAAAATATCTGAGTATTAGTCATTTTCTGACAGCCTTAGCTCTTATCTTATGCAAAAATAAAAGCACTCAGAAACTTTACCTTCTTCGTCTTTGTTCAGGGCATTTCTTCTAGAAAAGCTGTTCTGCAGTAAGATTATATTAGTTATACAATAAATATATGTACCTATATAACGAATCTAAAAAATTGACACAAGTCTTGCTTCAAGGCATCATGCTTGGGAATGGAGGTTATTTTGTAAAACCTTATTGGTAGGGACTTTTAAAAAATTAAACCAGCCTCTTATGCCCGAGTATCCACGTTAATTTCCTATGTATATCTCTTTAAAAAAACTTTCAGTGTGGATAAATAGGCAGAGTCAGATGTCTCTGTCTTAATTATTCATACTCTTTAATAAATAGCAATGACATACAGTGAAAATAAAGCCCAGATGGCTGACACATTGCAGAAATCTTTGGATGTACTATATAGTCATTCCTTAGTTTCCTGAATACTAATAGATGATATAGACCATCTTGCTACCCATCAGTCACATAACAAGTAACTACTGTGTCTTCTATGAACCAAGCACTGTGCTACTGCCCTGGTGGATTCTAAAAATATACTGCCATATACTACCATAACATCATTTCCTTTTATTTCTATTATCCTCTGGCTCTAGGCTTCCTTAGGTTTCTAGCACTTTCTTTCAAGAGTGATCCGTGGGGTACCTAGGTGGCAGTCAGTTAAGCGTTAAGGGTATGACTCTTATTTTAGGCTTAGGTCGATAAGGGAGCATAAGGTAAGCTGAAGGCAAAGCACATGCCAGCAACCCTGTCCACTCCCAGGTAGGATATGTATGACATTCCTCAGGCACTCCTGGCTGTCCAAGGTCAAAGGAAAAAGAAAAACCAGTGGTTAACTGATAGAGATCACAGTCATGCAGGACAAGAATCTCTATCAGTTTACAAATCTCTTAATAAATTAGAAGAAGAGGGCAATCTTATCAATAACCTGGTCTCCAGAAACCTATAGATTCAGTTTTCTGGAGCCCTACATCACCCTCCCCCAGTCATTTGGGGAACAAAGGCAAAAAGAAAATGTAAATAACATTAAATTTCTTTATAACCTGCAGCCCATTGACAAATATTTGAGACAGGCAGAGTAAAACATTCCTCCAATAAACTGTCTTGTTTTAATGTCAACTCCTTACTAGAGGGAAAACAACTTTACTTGACAATAGCAAGACCTCCAGTATCTTTGGAGTCCTCTTTATCATATGAAAGTCCTTTTGGGAACCTCTCTTTTTCTTTACCTCACCCACGTCCCAGGTATATAATCAGTCACCCCTCACACTTATAACTCAGCTCTTTCTGCCCATGGGTCCTGTGCTTTAATAAAATCACCTTTTTGCACCACAGACATCTCAAGAATTCTTTCTTGGCTATCAGCTCCAGACCCCCACCCCCACTTCAGAACCCCATCAAAGGTCATGATCTCACTATTCCTGAGTTTGAGCCCCCACCTCTGTACTGACAGTGCAGACCCTGCTTGGGATTTTCTCTCTCTCTCTGCACCTCCTCCACCCCATGCACCCTCTAAACAAACAAACAAACAAAAAACAAAACAGTCATCCAAAGCCAGAGCTGAGCTTGCTGTGGTGGTTGCTTAACTAACTGGTTTACTAGCTTCAGTGTCATGTATCATGGTGTATATTACTAGTTGTCAAGCAGTGGTTGATGAATCATAAAATCAAGGAGTTTCAGAACTCAGAGACATTTAGAGCTGGCTCAAGTTACATTTTACACAAGAGAACATGTGAAATAAATAACCAAGTGATTTCACCAGAGTGAGGCAACTAGTTGGTGTCAAAACTGAGGCTTCAACTATAGACTGCTGAGATCGGATGTTCTTTCTGGTGTTACTGCATCACAGAAATGTGTGGGATTAAAAGTACCATAATGGCAATAAAGACACAGTATCTTGGGTTTGCTGCTGCCTTTGATGAAGGATGGGAAACAGGAAGGGGCACAAATATCACCAGTGTAGCTAGTTCATGTATTTGTTCTAGAATGATGATGGGGGGTGTGGAAAACTAGAAAATAAGATCTGGTTCCACAAATCTTAGTGGAATTTCTGACTGGTGTAGGATTACCTCGACTTTCTGAAAGTACAGAACCCCATAGTCATCGAGTCTTGAATTACAGGGACGTCATTTTCCTAGACATAATATATATAGGACCAGTGTGGGAAAATAAAGATATGCTAATTGATTGGCTTTAGACAACCACAGTACATTACATGTTGGGCATGAAAGCAAAAACGTTATTTATCAGCCACTAAATCACTAGTTAGTACTGGTGTTAAGAGAAATACATTTGGGTTGGAGTATGCAGTTGTGAAGACCCTAGAGAACCAGAGTTTTAACTTGCTTTCTAAGAATCTTCCAGTCATGGAGAAACCTGAATGCCAGTGGAATTATCCAGAGATGTTTTATTTAGTTGGAATTCTCTGTAGTTGATGCTATCAGGAAGAAGGGCATAACCAGGGGAGACAGCAGAGGAGGGAGTCAGGAGTGTCCCCTAAGGCGAAGAGACCCAAGTAAATAGGAAGTTGTGCCTGTTCCCAAACCCCAATAAACTGTGTTTTCCTGTTGAAATGTAGCTGCATTACCCCTTGAACAGAAACCGTAATATTCTTCACCACATTGGTTCAATTTCAGTGTTTATACTGTGAATGTTTGCCCACCTAGTTAATGATCATTAACATTATTAGCTTGAATAAAGAAGAAGAGAGCATGGCTTTTTCTAGTAAAGACTCAGCCTTAGAGATAAAGGGAGATGCAAGTGTGTTACTAAACACTAATTTGCATCCTCAGTACAGCTTGGGGAGAGGCCGCTGTTGCCAGGCAACCAGCCTTAACAGGATGTACCGGCTGGTGAACATTATGTATGGTCTTTTTGGCACCAACTGAAATGCCCGTTCCACTGCCTCCTCTAGTCCCTGGTTGATATGAGTCACTCAGATAAAAGGAGCCAAGAAAGAGTACCCCTTTAGCAACTCTGCTGCTCCAGGCAGTCCCTTGAGAATAGTAAAATACTTTAAAGATTATGGATATTTTTATCTATGGAATTTCAAGAAGGGGATGGACTCAAGGTAACACATGTGAGATGCACACATATTTTCTTATTTAAAAGATTTAAAAATTATTTCCAAGTATATACATTTATGTGTACATAATGATTGAATTCATATGGGGTATAGCAAAACATGGGGTTTTATTAGAGAGGAACATAAGAAGGTAATTGTCATTGAGAGACGTCTTTGCTGATGATCATTAAGCAAGAGTCAAAAAGGTTTGTACTGTTTTGATAATGATTCATGCACACTTTTAAAGCCAGTTCTTATTAACTAGTGTATCATTTAATTTTTTTCTTCCCATTTTGATATTTTTAAAATTTCTTTTGATATTTGTTTATGAAAAATCTTGCATTTCCAAGAACATATTTTCTAAGTACTGCAAAGATGATTCTATCTCAGTATATTTGAAATGGCATTGCCAAATGATTTTCTGTAGAGCTAATCACCATAGCAGAGGTCATTTTGAAGAGTGTGTTTTAAAGAACAGTGCCAAACTAAGTGTTGCCTCTCTTTTCCCTTAACATTCCCTAGAATGCCCTTCTCTTCTCATTCCCTAGAAAGTAGACAGTATTAAACAATAATTGAACCAGCATATATCTTTCAATAAACACATCATTACTGGAGCAGTGTTACAAAGTTATTTTTTAATGAGTCAAAACATGTAATGCTATAGAATATAAGAGCCCTCAAATAAATCCAGCTTTGAAGAAATGTCTGTAGTTTGTTAGTTGGCAACCTGGAGAGAGTATGAATATTGAGGGATGTTGGATGACTGGAAGTTTACTGTTTTAAGTCTAATGCTTAGACCGAAGACATGAGAGTTTCAGTCCTTTTTGGTGTATTGTTATTTTTCCCATGAAGTATATTTCATATGCACAAAGGATGTAAAGAGAATCATGCCCACAAAATCAGGAATAGTTTTGACAAAGAGGTCATGTTAATAGTGACAGCGATGGAAACACCACAGTGACCAAGGGTTTTACTTCCAAAAAGAAGTCAAGTCATAGAATCTTAACGTTGGGAGAGACCACAGTATTCTGTCTAAGGAGTTTTCAAACTGTGTCCTTGGGACACCCCTTCCCCACCCCTACCCAAAAGCACCTAAAGAGCAGAGAAGAGCCCAGAATTTTAGAGAGATCTATAGCCAGAGCGTTCCACAGGCTTAATTCAATCCCATTTTAGAGATGAAGCAGGTGTGTCTCAGAGGGGCTATTTATATATTCTGAGATACACAGCTAGTTGTTGCTAATCCCAGACTAGACTTTCTGATTCGTGTGTGTGTGTGTGTGTGTGTGTGTGTTTTAACCGACATTATATTACTTCTCAATTTATTAGAAAGTACAGTTACTGGGGCACATGGGTGGCTCAGTCAGTGATTTCAGCTCAGGTCATGATCTCATGGTTCATGAGTTTGAGACCAACATCTGGCTCTGTGCTGACAGCTCAGAGCCTGGAGTCTGCTTTGGATTCTGTGTCTCCCTTTCTCTTTGCCCCTCCCCCACTTGCTCTCTGGCTCTCTCAAATATAAATAAATATTTTTTTAAAATTTTTTTACCATTTATTTTTGAGAGACATAGAGACAGAGCATGAGCGGGGGAAGGGAAGAGAGAGAGGAAGGTACAGAATCCGAAGCAGGCTCCAGGCTCTGAGCCATCAGCACAGAGCCCGACGCGGGGCTCAAACTCACAGACCGTGAGATCAAGACCTGAGCTGAAGTCGGACGCTTAACCAACTGAGCCACCCAGGCGCCCCTCAAATATAAATAAATATTAAAGAAATAAAATAAAGGAAAGAAAAACTACCCTATTGAACAAGTAGGATGCATGAAACATAGTCAGAAAACACTTATCTTTTCCTCCAGTGCCTTTAAAACCCAATGGAAAAGTGAGACTCAAAATGCCTATACCTGTCTCGAAAGAAATCTTCTCTTGAATTTCTTGTGTCTTTAATGGTCCTTCTAGCCTCTTTTAAAAGCTGAATATGGGATGTCAGCTAAGGATTATAAAAGCTGCTCCTTTGCAAATCCTACAAGATCCTCTAGCAAGGATTATTTGCCTTCTCTTGCTTTGTCTTTAGGTTTTTTAGGACCTCTGGTAAAATGGGAGAAAAAGAGTCCCTGCAAATACCATGATATACAAACGGCTGTTGAGTTCAAGTATACCATGTGTATGGTGCTGCCTGGTTGTTGCTGCCCTGGTTAGTCTTTAGGTTGACTTTAAGTCCATCTCAAGGGAGGATAATGATTTAATTATTTTAGTAGGGGCACTTTGCTTTTGAGGAAGTAGATTCGAAAAAATCAGGGACCACTTTGCTTGATTCTTATTACCAGTGTAATAAGTATGAGTAGTGCTCAGTAAGTGAGTGAGTGAACAGAAATCTATTAAAATTTACTCAAGTAAAAATATTTATTGAAATAATACAAAATGATTATAATGAAATCACATGCTGATAAGTAAGCCTAGTTTCACAAGGTACCCCATCCTAGCATGTTGGTCCCGTTGACTTTGGTGCTGATGAATCTCAGTGACCTAACATGGCTATGCACCCTGATAGTGCAACTATAGTGCACATCATGAATGAAAAAAAATAGAAAAGTTCTTGAGTACTATAGACTAGCCCAAAACTTGGTGTTGGGTAAAATTGGGAAATAAAATAAGGGAGGTCATCTATGACGCTGACAGAGAATGTTTATCTTAGACCCTTCAGAGAACATAGAGAAGCATTATCTCCCTGTTAACACTATACATCCTGAAAGAACAGGTTGTTTTTTTTTTTAAAGAGTTATGCTTACTTTTCATGTGCTTGAACAATAATATTGCCTAAAGCAACATCATTTTCTCTTATGTAAATTATCCCACCCTTTTTTGATATCTTTGCAAATTTAAAAATATCACTGAATAGTTAACTAAAAAAAACTCCTAGAATATTTGTGAAAAAAATCTTGGCGAATTTCTCCTTTAATGAAGTTACTGAAGTGTTCACACTTATAAAAATCTTGACTATTGAAAAAAAACAGAATTAAAAACACAGTTTCCAAAAATGTCCCCTGTGAGTAGGAAGACCATTTTCTTTGCTGCAAGGTATTAGTGAAATATTTAGAGAAAAAGGGAGGAAAATCCTTAGCAGTGGTTAGAAATTAATTTGCATAGCTTCCCTACCCCAATGTGCATTTACAGGATATATACCACGGTTATTCTACTAGAAGATTTTTTTAAGCCTTATTTATTTGGAGAAAGAGTGCACAAGCAGAGCAGGGGCAAAGAGAGAGAGGGAGAAAGAGAATTCCAAGCAGGGTTCACACTGTCAGTACAGAGCCTGATGCGGTGCCTGATCTCAGCAACAGTGAGATCATGACCTGAGCTAAAATCAAGAGTCAGACGCTTAACTGACTGAGTCATCCAGGTGCCCCTTAGAAGATATTTTTAGGAGTTCAGTACTGCTTTGATTAAAAATATGACTGGATAAACTACTAATTTTCATGAAGTTTCAGAAGAGTATCAATTTTCTGAGAGGAGAAGTAACTGGAATTTGCTGAGAGCCTAATAGAATACATGTATTTATTCAACCAGCATATGCATTCACACACATAGTTATGTAAATTTAACTGGGAGAAACTTTTATCACGTAAAGAGTAAGGCATCCTTAGTGTTCACACACATCATGAATCTAATCTGTTCTGTTGGTTTTAAAATTTGTCACAGTCATGTCATTTGTTTCCATTGGTCATGAGTCCACACTTCAAAATGCTAACCCAAGGTAAATTCCAAATGGGTACCTTGAAAACACAATCAAGGATGGAAGGGTTAATAAACAAAAAGTTACATTTTTATTATGTTATTTAAAAGTTTTTTTAATCTTTGTTTTTGAGAAAGAGAGACAGATTGCAAGTGGGAGAGGGACAGAGAGAGTGTGAGACAGAATCCAAAGAAGGCTCCAGGCTCTGAGCTGTCGACACAGAGACTGACTTGGAGCCTGAACCCACAAACCACTAGTTCATGACCTGAGACGAAGTCAGATGCTTAACTAACTGAGCCACCCAGGTGCCCTGAAAACTGTATTATTTTATCTCTCTTTCTTCTCAGGACAGATAAAAGGAAGCTCGTCTAAAATGTGATTAGATACTAATCTGAAATCGTTAGATATAACTGTAGCTGGTAAAGACAGACTATGGTCTTAGTACAGTATCTGCCTAAAAGTTGTTGTGGAGTTGTTCTTTCCAGGCCTAGGAGTGCTTTGGAATCACCTGGGGAACATTGAAAAATGAAGAAGTCCAGGCCAGTTGAATCAGAACCTGTGAGCACCAGGCCTAGCATCAGTATTCTTAGGAAGTTCCCCAGTTAATTCTAATATATAGTTAGGGTTTAGATCATCAGTGGTCATTCTGAGTCCACAACTTTGTCTTGTGTGTTGAATACTTTTGCCATTCTATTAATTCTTTTTTCTCTGTTGTTTTTTGAGATGCATCATATCTATCCCCCAAGAGCAATAAATATTTAAAAATTCTGAGGTTAGATTGAATTACCTATTATGCACATTGTTAAACTTTACACTTTAAGATCCTTATTACTAAGGTATTATAGCTGTAGCTAATTTAAAATCTTATAAAGAATCCATTGAGCAGGTTATACATTATGTATTAGTTTGCCACTTGACTATGGCTCAGGAGAAACCTAACTAATTACATAAAATGGATAGCTCTGAGAATTTATATTTATTCAAATAATACACTTAAATAATCCTCAGATATGTTATCTATTACCTTTCAAAATAAAAAAATGAATTCTATAATTTGGTTGTAGATTTTAGTTAAAATTGTTCCAGAAACACACTATAGCTTTTAATCTCTTTGGTATGTAATGACTGAACTCTTTTCCACAGTTTCTTGAACATTTAGTAAACTAATTTAGAGTTCTAAAGTAATGTCAAATAGAAGATCTTCCAGTACCCAATTTAATAAGAAGATAAAATGATTTATAGTTAGCATGTCCATTTTTCACGTATGAACAGACATTTGAGTTCTTAAAAACAGGTTGTTGTTTTAGGTAATTTCAATATTGCCTCTGGAATCTTTTCACCAAATTTAGTTTAGATGTTTTTAATCTATCTGAGAAAAAGTTGTCTGACTGCAAACCTCAGCTCTGTACATAGTATGTTACCATTTCTAATTAGTAACACTGGCAAAAATTACTAATGCCTAAAAGAAAACAAGATATGCATATTCCTCTATGATAATAAATAAATGTTCTAAACTAAATCCAGTTTCTCTAGGAGTTTGTTACTTAAACCTGTTACTGAATCCCTTTCTCTTCATCTCATTATAGTATATACATTGTTAGTCTTGACTGATTTGTTTTGTTGAACAGTGAGCATAATTTTTCCTTAATATTTTTATAACATCAGTAATCTGTATCTTTGCTTTTGCTTTTCAAGAATAAAAGATATTTAATCACATGAATATATTATATTCATATGATTGTTTATATTCATATGATTATTTTATGCGAGTAAAATCAATTTAGTAGCCACTATTACTCAGTGAAATAAGCAAGCTATAAAAATGTGTATCTTAATATCACTGTCAAGTTATTTTTTCCTAAAGCAGAATTAATATTATCATTTTTATTTCTGTAGGTGATTTTTATAGCTGCCTTAGAATATTCCCTTCAATTGTGAATAGAAATTTAAATTACTGAATTTGATAACAGTGAAATGTTTGTTCCCTAGCTTGTTTCTATAGACTGATTGTCCTATTGTTCTTTTTTTATGTGTTACTCTTACCTTTGAATATTTGTCTGTAGAGTGTTGAAATTTATTGTAAGAGTTAATTTAATTTTCTTCTAAAAATGATCTATTGTTACATGTTGTAAAGCATTAAGAAGAGTAGTTTGCAAGCAGTATTTCAAGTGTCTATTTAAAGTGTAGTACAGGATATTTATTTTGTAATTACTGACTACATAGATTCTATATAAAATATCCTCCTTTTCCGACATGAAACTGATGCTGAATTGATGTTATGTTGAGTTAAGGGAGGAGGGGGAGATAGATGTTTGACTCTATGCAATGTTGTTTCCAAAGTATGTAACCCAACCATATTTGAGGCAAATACAATGCCCAAAGGGCAGTGCTGTATACAAGACTATGTTGCCATAGACTTTGCCAACCAAAGACTATTTTATTTCAGGCTTAGGTAAAAGTGCTGGAAAAGAATAATTCCAAATGGGGGTAAATTTTAACATGTTCAGCAAAATGGCCAAAATTTAAGACCCTCAGAGAAAATATGCATATGCCTACATGTTGCTAATAATGTATTTCTAGGCATTCACCGGGCCTATTACACAATCAGTTAACATATTTACTTATTTATTTATTCATTTATTCATTCGTTTATTTTTAATGTTTATTTATTTATTTATTTATTTTTTTTGAGACAGAGAGAGAGAGAAAGAGCTGGGGAGGGGCAGAGAGATAGTGATACACACAATTCAAAGCAGGCTCCAGACTTCTGAGCTGTTAGCGCAGAGCCCAGTGTGCGGCTCCAACTCATGAACTGTGAGATCGTGACCTGAGCTGAAATCAAGAGTCGGACATTTAACTGACTGAGGTACCCAGGTGCCCCACAATCAGTTAACATGAGTCAGGCAGAGAAAGACAGATACCATATGTTTCCACATATAGGTGGATTTTGAGAGACTTAGCAGAAGACCGTGGGAGAGGGGAAGAGGGGGGAAAAAAGTCACAGAGAAGGAGGAAGGCAAAACATGAGAGACTCTTAAGTACTGAGAACAAATTGAGGGTTGATAGGGGATGTGGGAGAGGGGAGAGTGGGTGACAGGCATTGAGGAGGGCACTTGTTGGGATAAGCACTGGGTGTTTTATGGAAACCGATTTGACAATACACTATATAAAAAATAAATAAATAAATAAATAAATAAATAAATAAATAAATAAATAAATAAATGTTGCTGAAATAAAACTTACATAAAAGCTCCCAATTGTAAGTACACAGCTTGATAGATAGGCACAAAATGAATATATAGGTTGTAACTATCATCCAGATCAGGAAATAGAATGTTATCGGGTCTTTCAGAAATGTCTAATTCCATACTTCAATTACAGAGACCCTACCCCACCCCGCAAGGGTAACCGAAATCCTGCCTTCTATCACACTAGATTACATTTGGTCTTTTTTTTTTTTTTTTTAACAATTGTATCTTCTTGATTGGAGTGCTTTCTTTCTTTCTTTCTTTCTTTCTTTCTTTCTTTCTTTCTTTCTTTCTCTTTCTTTCTTTCTTTCTTTCTCCCTTCCTTTCTTTCTTCCTTTCTTTCTTTCTTTCTTTCTTTCTTTCTTTCTTTCTTTCTTTCTTTCTTTCTCTTTCTTTCTTTCTTTCTCTTTCTTTCTTTCTTTCTTTCTTTCTTTCTTTCTTTCTTTCTTTCTTTCTTTCTTTCTTTCTTTCTTTTTTTGAAAGATACTTTAACATAGCCAGAATTAGAACTCAGATTTTAATTTTACCATTTTCTCTGTAAATTGGAGGGAAAAGTTGAGGAATAGGTTCTAGGAAGAAATTCCTACTTCTATTCCTTCTCTATACAATGACATATATAACCAAGACTTTATGAGCCTTCCTTCGTGTCTTTTGGTGATGTGGTTGGTGAAGTTTCTGAAAACATCTAGTTTAGGTGCTTTATACCTTCATTGTAGAGCTTTATTTTGTATAATTTTAATGATAAAATGAAAACAGAAATGTTGGGGGATGAAGACCATTTTTAAAGGACTCGCCTTGCCCTATAATTTCCTTTTGGGGTTGGGTGGGCAGTGGAGACACCCTAGAAGCCTGGGGACATCGAGGCAGCGGCCAGTGATCAGCAAGCTTAGCCCCATAGCTGATGTGCCTGGAAATCTTAGATTCTGACAGTCAAAGCAAAAACAAAAACAAAAACAAAAACCAACAAACAAAAAGCATTGTGTCTAAAAAGCAGTGTGTAAGAGGCTAGGCCAACCTTTCTTTGTTTGCGTTTTTAGAGGGAGACATGAGTATACCATAGATAGAAAATGGAGAAATCTCAGCCCCTCTAAGACACCTTCTACAAACCCTTAGAAGTTAATTCTAAGTAACATCCTGGTTAGAATTCCTGCTTTGCAAGTTAAGGTTCCTTATTTGCCAATCTAACTTGTGGTTTGAGGTGGCAGTGCTCCACACTGATTTGAGGGCGAAAGCAAAGCTACAGATTTGCCATACCCTAGAAAGGCGTGAATGAACTAAGATTGTGCCTTATAATTTTACTACTTTAAGTGGGGCCTGTATCTAGCCTTGGGTTTTAGCCTTATTTTGGATTAGAGACCCCTCTCAGAATCTAATTAAAGTTACTGCCTTCACTGAAAGTCATACAGAGCCACACACATATTAGCTACTGGCTTACTCAAGGTCACAGATCCTCTTAAAATAATTCAGGAACTCCTTTGAGGATCCCTAAACCTATCCTAAAGTTTTTATTCTAAGGTCCAATATTCTGAAGCCCATCACCGGAAATAATGTGGGAGTGAGGGAAGTATGTCCCTTACTACATTTCTGTAGGAAGAGGCCTTTGTTATTTACCCCTTTCTCAGTTTTCTGTTTCTGTACTTGAAACCTGGAATTAAGTCAATCTTCAGTTGCTTTAATTTTGAACTTAAATACTGAGTATCAATAAACCCCCTTTTTTTGCATAAAATTCTCCATGGCTGTAGTTACAATAGTTTGATATTTTGATTACTCATTGTACAAGACAGGATAGGCTAGATTATTCTGCAGCAAACCAAAATTTCCATAGTTTAATACAACAGTACTTTATTTCTTATCCTTCTATGTATCCAATATAGAAGGGGCTCTGCTCATTGTCGCCAGTCTGAGACCCATGGTGACTGATGCTCCTTCTCAATACAGACTTGCATAGCTCCCTTAACAGTGAATAAGAATGTAGTGAATCAGGTACAGCATTTTAAAGCCTTCACCCAGAAGTGACACCTACTACTTTTGCTTAAATCCATTCGTCAATGTGTATCCCATGACCATGCCTGACATAAAAGAGAGAAAGGGAGGTAAGGGCTACCTACCATGTTTCCAGAAAGAGAAGAACTAAAAATATTTGGTAGGCACATTAATCATGATATTACTCTTTTCTGGACTCCCTCCATTTTTTCCCCTAACTTTTTGGAGATTTGATTACAGTTAAGTAGGAAGAAAAGGGCTTAACTCATATTTTTGGTGAAAAAAATAAAAAAACTACAGGGGAACTATATTATATAATGAACCTGAAATTAAAATAAGCAGTTACACAGTGGCCTATAATGAACTCAAAAGAAATAAAATAGAAGCCAGAATTTAAAAACAAAACTGATCTTAACACTAAATCATTCTTATTAGTATTATTTCACCTTAGGTGATGGATAGTGTAGCCCTTACAATATCACATGCACTGTGATTTCAGTTATGTAGGAACAGGTCGCTCTCTCTTTCACTTTAAAATTCTCTAGCAAGGAGCACGTCTGTGGCTCAGCAGGTAAAGCAGCCAGCTCTTGATTTCAGCTTAGGTCATGATCTCACAGTTTATGGGACCGAGCCCCGCTTAAGGCTCTGTGCTGAATGTGCGGAGCCTGCTTGGGATTGTCTCTCTGCCTCTCTCTCTCCCCTCCCCCAGTCACACTCTGTCAAAAATAAACAAATAAACATTTAAAAAATATATAAATAAAATTTTCAGTCAAGACCAACTTTAATGGAAAAGTTAAATTAAGAATGATACAGCATCCACAGTACATTCTAGTTTATCTCCAAATTCTAACCTGAGCTCTATATGGAAACTGTCAAAAGACTATTTACAGAATTGCTCTGTTTTTTATTCAGCAGAACTGACTCCTCTTGTCCCACTTGGAGTGACATGTTGAGTGATGAGAAACTTGGCAAATCTTCTTGGTCATTTTCCTCTCGCAGCTCACTTTAGGGTGTCCTCAGTGGTCTGCACTGTTCTTTCAGCCTGGCCATTTGCTGGAGGGTGATGAGGAGTGATAGTGACAGGTTGGATGAGGTCTAGCTTCACAGATTTCTTAAACACATATGAAATCAATGCAGATCCATTGTCAGGAATAATAACATCGGGAAATTTGGACGTTGAAAAGCCCTAGCACAGAGCTCTTTTGGTTGAAGCAGAAGTATTTTAAGAAGGTACCCACAGCAAGCAAGAAATTCTTGTCCTTACAAAATAAATAGGAATTTTGACCAAGGCTTTTTGACCATTTGTCAGAGAAAGGAAAGGTGTCATTGGCAGGTTCGATGGAGTGGTCTGGCATTGGCTGCAGTCTTCTAACTAGCACAACTAGTTATAGGCTTTAGATGTGATTATTAGTACATATCTATCTATTCAAAACTACCTGGTTAAAGTGCATGTATTATAATACATATTATAATAGCTTGATGAATTATGTGATATTTCATCTCTGGCCTCTGGAAATTAAAGAACAGAGCTTTGATTAGAAATTAGAGTTGGGGGGCCTGAGAGGCTCAGTCAGTTAGGCATGTGACTCTTGATTTTGGCTCAGGTCATGGTGTCATGGTTCATGGGTTCAAGCCCCACATCAGGCTCTACACTGACAGCACAGAGCGTGCTTGGGATTCTGTCTCCCTGTTTCTCTGCCTCTCCCCCACTCACTCTCTAGCTCTCAAAATAAATACATAAACATTAAAACAAAAAAAGCAATTAGGGTCTGTGAGGGAATTGGATAGCTCAGCCAAAGCTTTGGACTCTTGATTTCAGCTCAGATCACGATCTCTTGGTTTTTGAGATTGAGCCCTGTGTCAGGGATTCTCTCTCCCTCTCTTTCTGCCCCTCCCACACTCCTGTGCTCTCTCTCTCTCTCTCTCTGTCAAAAATATATAAAGAAGCTTAAAAAAGAGAAATTAGGGTCTGAACTGTATATGTGGGAGACGTTATATAGTTAAAAACATCAGTGTAAATCAGTTTGCTGAGCTAGTTCATGTGATAAAATGAAAGATCTAGAACAGTTTTGAGAATATCTTCAGCTAAGAAGCTAAGGAAGAAACAAGAGAGAGAAAAGAATTCAAAGTGCACTCTCCACAAGTAATTAAACAGTAGAACCAACTCTCATACTATGGGCATGCATAGCTTGTGAGAAAGTATTCTCACACTGGGACCACTAGCAGTGAAGGGATGCATGTTCTTAAGTGATAAATTCCAAAGCATTGGAAAGTGATAACTCGTCAGAGAAGAGGTGTAGCATGGGATTTATTTATATTTCAGATCAGGGACAATATTCAGTGGCCTAAAAAGAGTCATTCCAAGTCGTGTCAACCTGCCTGTGTTTCACAGATTTCCTTGGTGAGAATCTAGTTTTAAACACAGCAGGGGTGTCAGACTCTTTACAGAATTTTGTCCTTACTTAAAAAGACTAAAGTTTTACCCTTTGGACTATTTTTAGACCAATTTTGGGCTAATTTTTTACTTTGAACTAATTTTGCTCCTAATCACTTTAACAAACACAATCTATTCTATATATACCATATTCTAGGCTTTCTTCTAAGTTTTTCTTTCTTTTTTCATTTTCTTCTTTCTTTCTTTCCTTTCTTTCTTCCTTTCTTCTTCCTTCCTTCCTTCCTTCCTTCCTTCCTTCCTTCCTTCCTTCCTTCCTTCCTTCCTTTCTTTCTTTCTTTCTTTTCTTTCCTATATTTCCCTCCCCACCTCCATTTTTTTTTAATTATGAGAAAATAGAGTGATTAAAACTAGATATGAGTAGATTAAGGGACATGAATGTATCTGTGTCTGACAAAACAACCTATGCTCTTATTGCTAGCCTAAATGCACTCCTATTTACAGTGCCTGGTGAGACTGAGAGGCAGGTGTGGAGGAAGCTGCATGTGAGCAAGAAAATAATCCTCTTACAATCTGCTTTTAGTCTTTATTTTCCATGTATGTTGAGAACATTTCTAGTCAGAGTTCTTTCTGTTTCTTTTAAGCTGTTAACAAGTAGAAATACTCAGCATCCAGTAATTTTTCAATCAGTTTGTGAAATATTAGCCTTTTAATGAGGCCTAGTATGGCTAGCTTGCAGCCTTCAGCATAGGTTTCAGGTAGGCCTTAGTGTGAAAATATTGAACTGGTTTATAATCTTAATTTTTAGAGCATATGAAGACAAGTTTTATGACTTGTGTGGAGAGACCTATATGACCTGTCAAAACACTTCATAAGATTCCTATTTGAAGGGGAAATTAAAAGTCACGCTGACGGAAAGGTTATAGTCATGCATTTGCAGGAGATGAAGGGCACAGATACGATGTCTTTGAAAGCTAATGAGAAAGCTGTTTGTCAGGCAAGCTGTTTAAGAGCAACATCAGCAAGTGAAATGGGTTGTGGCCTTTGGGAAAATGATTTACAGCCTGTGAAAACTATCTTGGTTTTGGAGCTGGGTTGGCCGTGGCACATCTCTCTTCCGGCTTTTTGGTTCTTTCTCCTTTTCCGTTTCCAGCGCAAAATCAGCCTTTCTATAGGAAAAACACTGTCTGGACTTGGCTTCCAGTCATGCGTGTTCTTGGTATGATTTTCACTAATGAGATTGGCATTGGATGCTTCAGTAAACAGGTATATTTGCTTTAGGTTTATATTTACTTAATCTTTGTAGTTTAACTGGCTAAACTCGAACAAAGTCTGCTTAATTTGAGCCTAATAAAGTGTTGTGCTTTCAAAGACAGTATGCAGAATTAAAAGAACATGCAATTCTTCTTTTTGAAAAAAATTAACCCTTTCCTGCTCCTTGCCTGTTTTCCTCATCTCCCTGCTGTCTGACCTGTTTCAGGGAGGGATACTTCCATCATGTCCCTAGTTATGTGTGTGTTAAACCATTTTCACATACAGTAAAGCAAGTTATGGTTTTTTAACATAAATATTTTTAACAATTTTTTAATTAAAAATTTTTTGAATGTTTATTAATTTTTGAGAGACATAGAAACAGCGTGAGCAGGGGAAGGGCAGAGAGAGGGAGACACAGAATCGGAAGCAGGCTCCAGGCTCTGAGCCATCAGCACAGAGCCCGATGCGGGGCTCGAACTTACAGACCGTGAGATCATGACCTGAGCCGAAGTCGGCCGCTCAACCGACTGAGCCACCCAGGCACCCCAACAATTTTTTTAACAAATATTTTTTTTCATAAATACAAAAATGAAATCTGTACTGTAAACAAACTATTTTGAACACAGTGTAGCTACCTCTGGAAGCTTGGCTACTTGTGATGGGTTTAGGCCTGTAATATGTGTTCTGTGTACCACTGTAAAAATGAGGAAAGGGAAACAAGACTCTGTGTGCTACTAGAAAAAGACCTTGGTCAGAGCCAACCTGTATATCTCTTTATATTCTTCAGGCCATTCTAACCATCTTCCTTGGATGATGCATTTTGTAGCTGTTGTCACTTGGGCAATTGAAAAGGGAAAAGAAAACAAATAACATGATTTGAAGAGTATGGGGGAATGTGAGTCTTAGGATGACCCTTGGGATTTGCAGAAGGCTTCAAAGCTATTTGTGCTGCTTTGTGGTGCTTTGTGCCTTATCAGTTAATATTTCATCTTTACCCTGCTTTTATGTCTTAAATGTGGGAGATATTTTAAAAATTATTCCACTGACCTCCACCCCTACATCTCCTAGCTCCAGCCAACCCTATTCACTTCTTTGATTGAATATTCATTGTCTTTTCACTTGTGTAAGCAATATGAAATGAATGCTTCTATCCCATGACAGACACGTAGAAAATCTTTCAAAAATCAGACAGGTTCAACTGCAAATATGAAACATAAATCCATTTCCATTTAGCCTTTGATGACTATAAGTATTAATATTGAGGTCAGTTCACAGTTTGCTGGTATTATGACTATTTTTTTCCCTTAGCAGCACAGCACCTTAGTCTGGAAAAAGCATCTCTTTGGATGTAGTGTGAAATTTGATATACTCCTCTGAAGCACTCACTGTTTCATCCTTTTAAATATGCCAGAACATCCTGGAAGTGAAATCAAGATTTCTAAATGTCAAAAGCAAAGAAATATTAGAATGCAATCAAAACATTTTCTGAAAAAAAGAAACCGGCTTCTCATTTTGCATTAGTAGATAAAAATAGCTCAAGGACTAGCTAGTGAAAATGGAGGTACACCAGGTCTAGAGATTCTAGATAAAGGAAGCTACAGTCCACTCAGGCTCACAGGAGTGTGCCCTGAAGAGATTTTGCTCTCTATTCTGTGACGTTGAACACTAGTTCTTGGATCATCACCCTGATGAGACTGTGGAAGGGTTTTGTTGGTTTTGTTTGTTATTGTTACCAACTGCCTGCAACAGAATGAACCAATAAGAAAGTAGTGCCCTCTATGGGTGGGAGTGCAGAATGCATATTATTAGCAAGAATCAGTATTTTGCAGGAATGGGAAAGAACAATGATTCCTGGCACAGGCCACTATTAACTATTTAAAAATGTTATCCTAGTTTTTTTTTTCTTTTCAGCAGTTTGTTGGTGAATATAAATAAATAAGAGACAGAGTCTCTATCTGTGTAACTGATGTTTCATAAAATCAAAATGTTTTACTAAATTCTGATACAATGATGTAGCTCAGTCACCTCAGAGAATGATCTCTGAAAAGCAGCACTTAAAAAAGAAGAGGGCCCACACCTTCTAGTATGTAGTTCCTAAAACTATGTGTGCTGATTGGCACCTGGCTGGCTAGGTAAAATCCACTTGGGGAGCTTATATAAAATGGAAAGTGCAGTATATTACCTCTAGAGACATTGATTCAATAGATCTTGGTAAGTCCTAGGAGTGTCTTGTTTTTACCAAGCAGCACAGGTGATTGGGAGACACTGCAGGCTTGGGCGGCGATGCCTTTTTGTGCCTCTGCCTTTGCATCGGTTTACCAGCCAGCACCAGAGTGGCAGCTCTGACTAGGGGACATGTCCTCATTGTAAATGGGAGCTCTTCTACTTCTCTCTCAAAAGTCCCATTTTCAGGGTGCCTGGGTGACTTACTTGGTTGAGCATCTGATTCTTGATTTTGGCCCAGGTCATGATCTCACAGTTTGTGAGTTTGAGCCCCACTGTCACTGGAGAGCCTGCTTGGGATTCTCTTTCTCCCTCTCTGCCCCTACCCTGCTCACGTTCCCTCTGAAAATAAACAAACATTAAAAAAAAAAAGTCCCATTTTCTCCTGGGGCTCTTTCCCTTGCTTGACTCTTGTCTATCAAGGGAAGAATAGGAAAATCATTACTTCTGAAGGAACTGTTCCTCCTGGCTTTTGGTAACTGACAGAGTGAACAAATTTCTTCCCACTTAGTATGTCCTGTGCCTTCTATCAACCATTCCAGAGCTGTCACTCACTGAAGCTCTGCCAAGCACATTTCCTGCTTTCCCAGTGTAGAGGGCTTTCTGTGATTTGCATCTTGTCAAAAGTATCATACATATACAAAGCTAACACATTGATGAAGAACATAGATATTTGCCATTTAGGATTTAAATGTAGCTTTTCCTAAATACATATAAAACCTGCCATTCTTTGCTGTATGCCGCATCTGGTTTTATGTGTTAGCTTGGATGTCATCTATGTTAATCCTGCAACAAAATCTCATAAAGGGACCTTTCTATATCACAACAGCTCATATTAAAGGAAGCCTCATAGCCATGAAGATAACTGTTAGCAAAGTCTTCGTTTCTGTCACAACCTGTCAATGTCAAGCATGTCCCTGTCCTTTCTCTCTGGTGCTGTTGAGAGACACAGAACTGAAGTTCTGATTTAGAGTAGACTTAAGGTCTACGATCAAGGCCTCCTGGCTTATAATGATGAAAGCGTTATTATAAGCAGTTAACAAAACCTGTTACAGAACAGAGAGAGATAATAAACACGGGGTGGAGTCTGTGATAATCGAAGGTATTTAGAAAATTGAATAGAATATAAAATGAAATATTTGTTTTACATTTATATGTATGTGTTTATATATTTATATATATTTTAATAATAAGGAATACACCTTTCTTTGCTCAGTTACAGAATAGTGTCCATCTTATGTGTACATTCCTGGACTGCTTCACAGCTTTGTTTGCCAGAGGGCTCAGCCTGTTAGGTGCCTTTTGTGTCTTTACCCCCACCCTCAGTGCTTTGTCAAGCAGTCAAGAGGTCCCAGGAATTCGCTCTAATCCTTCTCTTTTTGTGTTTTGTTTTTTAGGTAAGTACTTTTCGTTTTCCTCCTCATTAATGCTGAGAAAATGCACCGGCCTGATGCAGAACCAATGGCTTGTAAACACAAAAACCAAAAGATAAAAAAATAACGCAAGCAGTAAAGCATGACATACTACCTGATACCGGTAAGAACTGTAAGTGGCATTCACATGCTCTTCTCTTTTCTAAGGAAGGGGAATACTAGTACAGAAAGATGGAGTTGTTGCTGGGAGAGTTAGAAGATTGTAAGGAATGTTTGTGAAATACTTATTCTCACCTGCTTTTTGGGTAGATGAACAACTGATAGTTCTGAGTTGGCCTGCCATTCCCCGATTGAAAACTATTTACCTAAATGCTGCTTTTAAACATTTTTTTGAAATTCACAAATGTAAACAGATGTAGGCAATACTTGCAAATTTTTGTCTATCTCTCTGTCTGTCAGTTTGTTTCTA
Organism: Paguma larvata; assembly: GCA_030068075.1. Lineage (NCBI taxonomy): Eukaryota > Metazoa > Chordata > Mammalia > Carnivora > Viverridae > Paguma > Paguma larvata. The sequence goes on from CM057826.1 coordinate 106,758,885, forward strand.
AAAGGGAGTCAAGAATAGAAAAAAGTATTTTAACATCTAATTTTTATTTGAATTGGCATGAAACTATCTACTTAAATGCTTCAGTAACATATGATCATGAATATATGTATAAACTTCTCACAGAAAAAAATTCTTAAAGCTTTGGATGATAAATGAATATAATGTGGATAATGAGAGGCAAACACCAGTCAACTCAAAGATAGTTTCCTTCTTTCTTTTTTTCATGTCATGGATTGCAGGAATCCTTTCTTTCTCTTCTTACATGTATAGTTCCCAAGTACATATGAAATAACAAGTACAATATAACATACAGTTGAATTTATAATGCTTCAATAATATTTTTACCTGCACAGTCATTTTTTTAATTTGGCTGTATATTTCAAGTTTTAAATATGCATGTAAAAGTATATGTTTATATTAATGTCAGTGTAGCCCTTTTAATTATGTATTATGTTTAGTATAAATTGAAATTTTCTTTTCAATATAAGTGACAAAATCTGTTAATGGCAATTCATTAGTACTTAATACGAACAAATAGCAAAGATTCAAAGATTTTAGAGACTGTTGCCAATCACTCAATTAATTTCTCTACCAATTACTCTGCTTAACTCGTGGAGTTTCCAATCCCCTGAAATGTCATCTCTCTGTCTCTCCTTCCCTTGGTTTTGTCTATATTCAATTCTGACCCCCTTTCCTGCCCAAAACCTTCCTCAAGTACTCCTACATATCCTGGTTCATCCCTGTCCTAAATTATTCTTCAGTAGGGTCTGTGTATATTGGCTCAGGCTGCCATAACAAAGTATCACAGACAGGTGGATTAGAGTAGGGATTTATTTCCTCATTCTTCCGAAGCTGGAAGTCTGAGATCAAGATATCAGTTTCATTGGTTTCTTCTGAAGCCTCTCTCTTCGACTTTGTAGATGGCTATTTTCTGCCTACATCTTCACGATCTTCCCTCTGTATGTGTCCTAATCTCCTCCTGTTAAAGGACACTAGTGGTATTCGAGTAGGGCCCATGCTAAAAAATTTATTTTAACTTAATACATCCTTAAAGATACTACCTACAAATGCAGTCACATTCTGAGATACAAGGGGTTTAGAATTTCAACATACGAATTTTTAGGGGGGTGGGGGCGCACGATTCAGCCCATAACCATTTATATTCCAGTTTTCCACTTAAATTTTCTAATCATTCCCTGTAAATTAGTTCTGTCTTCCCCACTTAAAACACGAGTGTTAAAAATAAGTACTGATCATATTTCGAATTTTATTTACTTCATTCATAGTGCCTAGAGGGCCAGGCATATGTTAAAAAATAAATATTTGTTGTTTGGAAATGTCAGAAAGATTCGGGTAAGAAGACCAAGTGAGGGGCCTTTTGTCAGTTTTTGATGACTTCAGCTCCCTTGTGTTGGTGGAAGAAATCAGTGCCTCAGGTTTCAGGTCAGGCACTGGGCAAATGCAGGGTGTCTGTTTGATTCTTGGGGGGCCCTATCAACACTCTGGTCAGCAGAGGCAAGCCACTGAAGGGAAATGCTGACTTCTGCAAATGGGTGAACATGTAAAGGGTATTAAACCTGGACACAAACCACAGAAGACCATTTGGGTTTGTGGGAAATAATTCCCCACTTTGAAACTAGAGGCAGGTTTCTGGAGGGTAAAACTGTGAACACATTAATGGTTCCAAGGTGGAAAATTGAATATTCTGGAAGTACAATAAAGTTTAGTTCTTGAAACCGTATGTAAGTTCTGAAATCCTGCTTAACTCTTTACTAATAATTCTAAATGTATGCATTCTGACTTCTGTGTAACATGTTACCGCATTAAATTTCCAACACTAAAAATGTCAGTTTTGTTTGTATACTTCAGTTTTCATTATATTCCATATTCCATAATTTCTAGAACTGACATTAAAAAGTGTTTTCAGTGCTTTAAAATACGATTATCCTAAATTCAAATTATGCAAATGCTCATTTAATGTAGTTATAACCATGACCCCACATTTTATAGAAAATCAGACAAAAATACAAAACTCACCAAACTTCAGCATTACTATGTTGCTGTCTCTTACTAGATGTGTGTCTTTGGGCAAGTTACTAAACTCCAGTGAGTTTAGGATTCTCCATCTGTAAAAAGAGAATCAGAATACCTACGTTACTGGGTAGTTGCTGGTATAAAATTAAGATATGCATAGCAGTGAGCCTAGTCCTTGCAAAATAGTGGTACTTAACAAATGTTCCTTTTTACATCACTCCTTTAGGCTGAATTTTGTCCAGTGAATTAAATATCTCTCCTAGAAAAGGGGTACAGATTCGAGTGGTCGATTGATTCACTCATTCTCACATTTCAACAGCAGTTAGGTATTAGTATCTCCTCTACCCTAATCATGCTGGATTCTGCTTAAATAATCAAGAGAAGAAGTCGAGTCTCAGTTCTCATGGAGAGGTGGACATTAACTAAAAGGTCCAAAGAGATATGTAAAATTATAACAATTTTAAGTGTTATGTGGTGCTAGGAGATTTTGTAATGGGGAGACCTGGTTTTTTGGTTTGGTTTGGGTTGAGTTTTGGATTTTTGTGGGAGACATTGGGAAATATTTCTTAGAATATAACACGTGAGCTAAGTTGGAAAGTATGCATGTTTCTGTGTGTGTGTGTGTGTGTGTGTGTGTGTGTATTCCAGTAGTAGTAGGGATTATGGTAGTGGTGGTAGTAGCAGTCATGGAAAGGAGAGGCAGGAAGATAAATAAATATAAGATAAGTGATTCAGAAAGCACCATGTGTGGAGTCTTGACAGGGAACAGGATGAAGAGTACTGAAAGAAGGTCAGTGAGGCTGGGATGCAAGAACCAAAAGTAAGACAGTAGCTAGAGAGTAGGATACTCCTTACTGTACTCAACTGATGCAGAGCCATGGGGACTACATTAAGGAGTTTGTCTTCTATCCTAAGAATTATAGGAATAGCCAATACCAGGCTTTCGTGGGTAAAAAGGAGAGTTCTCTAATATATTCACATTTATACTTTGAGAAGATTTGTTTTGTCTCCCAATGCTTTTGCCGGAAGATGACAATTTGGAGTATGTGCATTTAAAGCCAACACACAGAAGTCCTCCACCCATTCGTATATCCAAAGATGTATCTTTGGTATACCAGTTCAGGTTCCTCTTCTTTGCTTTCTGCCCCATTTAGTAGATTTCCTGCAAGATGTTGACCTAACCAATCCAAACATATGCAAGTGAATTAATTCCATCCATGGACAAAAAAATTGTTGTGGTGATATATGTTTGATGTTTAAGAAGAAAAATCCATCTGTGCGGCAGACCAACTTTTGCATCTGTGAAAGAAAAACTGATAGGATAATATGGGATCGTACTCATCTGACTCGCAAAATTCCAGGATGCTCAGAACTGTTCTGACTTGGGGGAGGTGCTCATTTGTAAGTTAGAGGAGCAGAGTGCACATCATTTGACTGATGTGTGCCTGGCCGTGTGAACCCAGACACCTGGCATATCTTGGTACCATCTTTAGATACTAGCTAATCTTGCCAGGCTAAACTGTAGAATCCAAGAACTTTTTTTTTTTTTTTTTTTTTTTTTTGTCAAGTGACACAATTACTCAGTAGATACAAACATATAATGAAGACTGAAATAATTTGGGAAAGAGATATGGAGATAATTTAGGTTAAATTGTTATACTTGCTCTTCTTAGAGTATTTTTTTCAGGTTTAGAAAAAGAACAATTGCCTATTAAATAATTCCCTTAACTGATGTGTTAATTTGCTCATTCGAAATGATTTTATGAATGCTATCTTATATTATTCACTTCTATTACTTAACCTGACCATCGTCACATAACTAACCTCTTAAGAATGAAAGCTTGCAAATACCAACTAGAAAGGCCAGTACCTTGGTTAACAAAATATTGTACTCCTACTTTTTACATGAAATCATAAACAATCTATTTTTCCATTAAGAACTTCTAAAATGGACAAGAAATAGGGACCAGATATGATCGTGAGTGGGAGATTTTACTGAGAGTCTATGGAAAGGATCACCAAATTCTAGAAAAATCTGTTTAATTTGCAAAGTGGCAGATTAGAAAAACAAATTAGGTATCTAAAGAAAAATCCTTTGGGAAAAGTCTAGTTCTCTCTGAAGCAGTGATAAATTCAGGTCTACACAAATATACCAGTTAAAACAGCTTTACTGGGACTCCTGGGTGTCACAGTCAGTTAAGCTTTCTGACTTGGTTCAGGTCATGATTTCATGGTTCGTGGGTTAGAGCCCTGAGTCGGGCTCTGCACTAACAGCTCAGAGCCTGGAGCCTGCTTCAGATTCTGTGTCTCCCTCTCTTTCTCTCTCTCACTCCACTCCACTTGTGCATATTCTCCGTTCAGCTCAGGTCATGATTCCAGTGTTGTGGGATCAAGCCCCATGTCAGGCTCCATGCTGAGCTTAAAGACTGCTTAAGTTTCTCTCTCTCTCTCTCCCTCTGCCCTTCTCCCTCACTCTCTCTGTCTCTCTGTAAAATAAAAAAAAAATTAAAAAAAAAAACAAAAAAAACCCTAAAAACTAAATAAATTAAATAAACACAAGAAATTTGATTTTTTACGTTTATTTTATTTTGTCTTAATTATACATGTGTTATAATCTTTTTGTAAAACATCCAAACATTTCAGAGATGTAAGACTTAGGTAAAAAAAAATGCATGTTTGCCATCTTTCTTCCCCTCTCTTTAAATAACTATTTGCGTGTGTGTGTGTGCTTTTTTTGTAGATGTAAATATATACATATATACATATATATATTATACATATATATATATTATTGAATGGAAATTCACAACATGCTTTTCAACAAACTTTTTTTTAACATAAAATTTCTTAGAACAGTATGTATTGATGTAGATAAATAGTTTTCTATGAAGCTTTTCAAGTAGAACAAAAGCAGTACACTCTCCAAGAGAAACCCTGGGTATCTAAGAGTAGTCCATAAACCTTGGGTCCACCTATGCCTGGCTTTGCCTGAGAAAGCTACCATCCTCCCCAGCCCCCTTACCCAACCACCTGGACAGATGGATTCCTTCGTGGTTACCACATGTCCCATCAGAGTTGATGTGCCCCTACAGTAGGTTGTAGTAGTTAAGGAACGGGCTTCGAGTACCTTACTATTCAAGTGTTGGTAAGAAGAGAGGAAGCTATGGTCCGTTTTCCTTTCATCATCCCTCCAGCTGACCCAATTTTAGGACACCTGTAGAAAAGAACTTTGTCAGTGAGATACAGACAACCTGTGTGGTTGCTGAATTGTCTTGGTGTAGATGCCAGCTCTTTAAAGGAGTTGTGTAGGAAGGCCAGCTGCCCAGCCCTAGAGACCTCAGAGAAGCATAGGAAGTTGCAGCCCCTTCAGCCAGGAAAAGATAGCTACTGGTCTCATGGGAAGCCGAGTGTGGATGAAACTTCTGTAGATGAGAGAATGGGGAAGCTGCCAACAGCTAGTTCATTGTTCAAACAACCCAGTGTGACCTATCAAGGTCATTTTTGGACAATGCCACACATGGTGTTCTCCTGGTTAAATCATTATTCCTAGACAGGCTTGAATAGTAACAAAACTGACATCTTGGCACCACTTTCTGGTTTGGTGACCCCTGTTTAATTTTCTAACACTGTTGGTTTCTGCATCACTCTCTCCCAAGTAACGTGGTGTTGTTTGATCTTGCCATGTCTTCCAGAAAGGCAAGATTATAAAAATCATCCTTTTAGTTAGCAAAGTAACTTGTTAAAATTTTTATAAAAAATATAAGTTTATTAAAAGAATTTAACAATAAAATGTTAATTCATTTCCTATGCTTCTTATTTACATTTTCAATTTGTATCTATATAACATGCACATTTAAACAAATTGTATATATAATTTTGTCCTGTACTTTTTTTTTGCTTAATGTTTGACTTCTATATTATTTTCACATGATCATCATTTTCCATATTTAATCCCTTTGTAATATTATATGATGGGGCAACTCTAATCGTTATAAACTCTCTTTTGTGCCGATTTGAAGTTTGCCTGATTTTGAGTTAGTTATATTCTTAGCTTTGTGCCTTAGAGAAATGGGTGACTGGTTTCACACATCTATGGACACTGAAATTGTACATAAAATTTTGTACAAACATGCAGTATTCTGGAGGGTGTATCCCTAACTTCATCAGATGGTCAGAGATCTATAATAAACTAAGAACACATAGGACTGAGTCAACTCTCCTTCCATAGCTAAAGAACAAAATAGATTGAATAAGTTAAGTGAGCATCTAATTACTGCCATAAAGTTAATTAGATTTTTGGACTCCTATAACTTGGTAGCCACTTTTGTTGTTGTTGTTGTTTGTATTACTTCAGTATCATAGGATCGTCCAACCAGTCAACAGCCTGTTAGTTGAAATCTTAGCTATACGTTATGTTTCACCTACATAATGTTAAAAATACTGACGCCTAGTCCTCTTTACCTGATCAATTTTGATTCTATTAAATGGTCAGAGTTGGGGTCAAGTCAGGGTGCAGCCAGAGTTGACAACCACTGGACTTAAAGCCTGAATTAATAGAACATGAAATAGGTAAGTGCTGTTGGAACAGTCAAGATAGAAAAAAAAAAAAAATCCAAGAACTCACCTCTATCTTACATTTATGAGAATATTTTACCTATCATAAAGATACCACATGCACCCAAACAGATACTTTTAAAAATTAACCTGGTGTTTTGAAATACCATTGTTTAAACTTTAACACAATTTTCCCTTCCGATTACTTAGGGATGAAGTAAGCAATCTTTCTGCTTTGATAACAGCAAAACTAAAGAGGTCCAGCTAAGAGAGTTACTGAGAACAGTTTTGATTTTCAAAGAACAAATTAAGCATTGACTATTTACTCATTGCAAATTCAATCATGAAGGAAAATACGCATTCATTATTTATATTAAGATAAATATCAATTATAACAAAGTTAGTTTTCCTAATTTACTCCTTTCTGAATGTCATATAACTTGTATCTTTTCTCATTACCAATAAACTATAAGGTTGGTGAAGGAAATTTATCTCAATGACAAGTTCCATGGAAGTGAAAGAAATCAGATTTTATTGCAGATCTAGCATATTAAAACAAACAGAACTATGTCAGTTAAACTTTCTGCATTCTTTCTATGCGTGGAATTTTATTTTGGCAGGGGAGAGATTAAGGATTTACTATGTCTTAAAATAGTTATAGATTAACGAGGTACCAATATGACTGTTTTTTCATTCCTTGGCTTATTTAACTGTCCCCTAGTGGTATTTATTTTAAAGATAATCCCTAGTCCTCAGTTTTCCAGCCAGGAAATGGGAAATTATGTTTAGTTACAAGGCACTATAGTTGATTCTTACAATTTTATAAATCTAGTTTTAAGTGTTATGAAATTATTTTAATTAAATTGATTACCTTTAAACCTATATGATTATCAGCACAATGAAAAACAACAACAAAGCAGAAAATTCCAACCAAGTTATTTTAGGGATCATAGGAATACCAAGAGAGAATATTACAATTACATCTGATTTTTATCTAATAAATTTGTATTTCTTTGTTTAGAGGCAGCCCATCTGTCTCTTGGTGCTTCTCTGGGGCAGTTAGACCTTGATAATGCTTTAAAATCACTCATTTATTGATTGTGTATTCTTTTCCAGAATGTATTTTTTTTTAATTTTTTTAAAAAAATCGTTATTTTTGAGAGAGAGAGCGAGCGAGCAAGCATGAGCGGGGGAGAGGCAGAGAGAGGGGGAGACACAGAATCCAAAGCAGGCTCCAGGCTCTGAGTTGTCAACACAGAGCCCCACATGGGTCTGGAACCCATGAACCATGAGATCATGATTCGAGCCAAAGTCGGATGCTCAACTGACCAAGCCACCCAGGCACCTTTCTTTTTCCTTCTCCATTTTTTCTTTCTTTCTTTCTTTCTTTCTTTCTTTCTTTCTTTCTTTCTTTCTTTCTTTCTTTCTTTCTTTCTTTCTTTCTTTCTTCTTCTTCCTTTCTTCCTTCCTTCCTTCCTTCCTTCCTTCCTTCCTTCTTTCTTCCTTTCTTCCTTTCTTCCTTTCTTCCTTTCTTCCTTTTCTTTTCTTTCTTTCTTTCTTTCTTTCTTTCTTTCTTTCTTTCTTTCTTTCTTTCTTTCTTTCTTTCTTTCTTTCTTTCTTTCTTTCTTCCTTCCTTCCTTCCTTCCTTCCTTCCTTCCTTCCTTCCTTCCTTCCTTCCTTCCAGTGTGGAGATATCAGTTTAGTAAGTGTGGAGGGCGTTGGGAACCCACCTCAGACAGAGCCCAGAGAACACATGGAACAGTTGGAGCTCAGAAGGCTGGCAGATGGGATCTGCTCTGTTTCAGAGATAAATCCTCTGAAGTTCAATATCCTTCAATATCCTTCACTATCCTTCATAGGCCCTTTTCAGTGAAGTTTTCCCATGAGTTCCTAATGTCAGGAGCTGTCTTTCTGAGTCTTCAGCAGGTGGTGTTAAAATCTACTTATGTAACATCTCATTCACCAAATATATGTAATGGAGTCCCCTCCGTGCTTATTAAATGCTAAAGCATTGTCCCAAACTCTAGCAAGACAGTGATAAACAGAATTGATAATTTCTTTCCATACACAGTTTTCAGTTTAGCCAAACCTATTAGATACTCATTGAATCTTTGAGTGGACAAAGGAGTAAGTAAAAGAATGAAAGAAGCCATCTCAGTGATATAAATCACAGTCACTATAGAATGGCTGTGTGTTCATTTCATAAGTGTATTATGGAAACTAAATCAGAGTGCAAAATAATGATAGTAACAATACCAAAAATAAAAATAAAGCAGCTCACAGAGTCAATATAGTGTCATAAAAAGTGTATGGTCTCAGATACAGTAGACTCAAATTGAAGGTTCACCTCTTAGTAGCTGTGTTTACCTCTCTGGGCTTTATTCTCTCCATTGAAATGTGACCAGCAGTGCTGCCTTCGTTTTAATGTGCTCAGTTCAGCCATTTTTTTCCAGAACACCACTTGAGTATCACTTATGTTGTTAGAACAAAGGGAAAGCATGATAAACCAGACACACCAGAGTTCTTGCCCTCGTGGACCTTGAAGTTTGTAGTGGAAGAAAATTTTTAGTAAGTAATGATGTTAAATATGATGAATGTTTTTGTGCTGGCTTTTTGCCTGATCTCGGATCCATTTCTTGCTTTTCCCCCTTCTCTGTCCTTTGTTATGGGACGCTATCCCCTGAAGGCTGTGGTTTCCAGGCTTCCGTCTGTTGGTTGTTAGATGGATTCTGTGTGTTGGTGGCACTGCCTGCAGCAGCATCTCAAGCAGTAGCTGTGCCTCAGGGAGGTAACCCAGGCCCTGGAAGCATCAGCTCTTCTTCTGTTCCTTCAGATCAGGAGTGGTAGTGGCTTCCTATTGTTTCAAGCCTTTCACACCTCTGAAATGCCTCACAGTCCCTCTGTGGCATCTCACTCTTCTATCAGCTTGTGTAGTACATGATATTAAATTCATCCTTTTGAAATATGTACAGTGTTTCTATTTTCTTAGTCAGGTACTATTTGATAAAGCTTTCCTAAGAGTGACAGACAAAGACCCTACATTAGAAGTAGTCAATAAAGATGTATCTGAGAAAGTTAAATTTAGGCCAAAATTTCAAGAATGTGTAGGAATCTATCAGTGGAGATGGGGAAAAATACTGTAGATCATATGGTGAAGGGAGAGAAAATGAGGCACGCTGGAGTGTGGAGTATAAGAGAAAGGGAGGAAGGGTGAGAATCTTAGAAGACTTTCAAGTTTTAAGGATTTTGAACTCAAGTCAATTGGGAAGCATTGTAGTCAAGTGATATGGGCATTGTTGTCTTCTAAAGTCAGTGGCCACACTGTATAGAATTGTTTGGAAAGGAGGCAAAGAACCATCTAGGACAGTTGCAGATGGTAATGGTGGAATAGAAGAGAATGATGGCATGGCATCAGAGAAATAGTGAACCACTTTGAGCGACAGAGATAAAGGTAGAGTCTGCATGTCTTGGTAATTGAAAGGCTCCAGGAGATAAGGTTTAGGATAGAGTTAGAATTGTTCCCAGGATTCAAAATAGGGCAACTCTTTTGATAAATAATATTTTGATAAATAAGTAGGGGTGCTCTTCGCAGCAAGAGAGAATACTTATTGGAGAGGAAGAGTTCCAAAGTTGAGCTTGAAGTATGTGTCAGACAGGACCATGTGGAGATGTCACGTACGATATGTGTGTCTGAAGCTCAGGACACAGATCTGAACTGAAGAAATCGATTGGGAGTTGTCCATCAATAGATGCTCATGCGACTTATTTGAGTCAGTGAGTTCAACCAAACAGTATACAAGATGAGGAGAACAAGAGGGCCCTGAGTCCTGAGAAACAAAAACATTAGAATGGGAGGCTAAGGAAGAGGTTGAAAAATAAACTGAAACATGAGCAAAAAGTTAAGAAAATGAAGAAAATTTATGTGTGTGGTGGAACCCAAAAGAAACAAGTGTTTCAGAAAGGAGGAAGTGGTTAGCAGTTTTGGAAACATTCATTGATGAGTAAACTGTCAGTTGGTGACCCATAGAGAAATGTCTTAATGGTGGGAGCAGAAACCAGATTATGGTGGGTTGAGGTGTAAGGATGAAGGGAAAGTCACACAGTAAATAAAAAGGAAATTATTTCAAGATTTGACTCAGAATGAGAAGAAGTTATGAAGGTAGCTGTAAAAAGAAGTAGGAATTGAGGTAGGGTTTTATCTAAGATGGGAAATACATGATTCTGTTTGAATCCTTATGGAAGGGATTTGGTAAAGAGGAAGACAGTAGTGGTGGGTAATTGATGAAGCTGGGCTTCTAAGGACATGTGAGCGACTGTGACCCAAAGCCCAAGTGGCAGGTTTTGCCTAACTGGTAACAGGAGTAACGTATCATGAATATGGGTGCAGACGAATTTGTGTTCGTGGTTGGACATGGAGCAATTTCCTTTGTGAAGATTACTTTCCTTGTTGAAGAGAAATATCATCTGCTGTATGTGGAAAGTTGAGAGCAAGTATTTGGGCAAAAGAAGAAAGGATATTTGCTATAGTCTTTAGCGAAAGTGGGAGAAAGAAAATATTGATAGTTGTTAGAGTTGTAAAATGTATGTAAGCTGCTTGGATTACAGTTATTTAACAATTATTTGCAGCTTTGTCTTTTTGCATTTGATTTCTCATGCTGCTAAACCTTTCTAAGTACATTGTCACCCTTTCGACAGCTAGCTGGAAATGACGCACTCTGTGCTAAAATGCTGACTTGCTAGGGCACCTGGGTGGCTCTGTCCATTAAACATCTGACTCTTGATTTCGGCTCAGCTCATGATCTCCCATTTCGTGAGAAGGAGACCCACATCAGCTCTGTGCTGACAGAGCGAAGTCTGCTTGTGATTTTCTCTCTCCCTCTATCTCTATTCCTCCCCTGCTTGTTCTCTCTCTCAAAATAAATAAACATTAAAAAAAATGAAATGCTGACCTGCCATGTTCCTTTTGTTACCAGCCAATACTGACTGATAGAATGGTAAATTGGCTTGTTAACTTCTTGATGTGAATTAAGATATTAAAAAAATTTTTTTAACATGTATTTAGTTTTGAGAAACAAAGACAGAGCATGAGCGGGTGAGGGGCAGAGAGAGAAGGAGACACAGATTCCAAAGTAGGCTCCAGGCTCCAAGCTGTCAGCACAGATCGTGACATGGGGCTTGAACCCACAAACTGTGAGATCATGACCTGAGCCGAAATCAGATGCTTAACTGACTGAGCCACCCAGGTGCCCCATGAATTAAGATATTTTTTAAGGGAAAAAAGAAATCTCAAGTAACACATCCCTCTATCTTATATGCAGTTTATGGGACAGAGAAAGACTCTAGTGCCACAACAACCTCATTAGGAAACACACAAATTGCCTTCATACCAAGTGTAACATGCATTACATACCATCTCTTCCAAATTATTTGCTTAAAAATGCTAATGATTTGGCTCTCGGAGATCATTTGCATAGTCAGAATAGAGCTTTGGCTTCACTTTTTATTTGAAGATAAAACAGAAATTACATTCCTCTGGATGAGAGTATGGTACATTTAACCAGAATGCTGGAAAAATAGCTTCCAAATGGCAAACACCACATAGAAACTGAATTCTCTCAGTCAGCTCCCATTTGGTAGACATATGAGAGCCCTTGGGGAACTGAACTACCAGATATTAGTCCAAATCTTTGCTTTTGAAAAGGTCCTGCAAATAGTACCGTTTAAGTCGAAGTGATTCAAGGAAATCAAGTCATTCCGTGGAGTCTCCTTACCGTTTCATAGTGAAGTTTGGGAAAGGAAGTGGACCATGGTAAGTGGCCTTTTCCTGCGGCTGTCTCTTTCCTATGTTTCCCTCCAGGCCCCAACATGAGATGTTAGACTAAGAAAACCAACAAAATAGAACCAAGTTAATATATTGCATAGACATTCTTAAAGCACTGACAACAAAGTTGTCCTCTTGAACCCCAAACTCCAATTATTTGATATATGCCTCTGTCCTTGCCAGGAATTTGTGACAGGTAAGGAAACGGAGTTCAATATGGATAATGAGTATAAAGGCTCCAAAGTTAGTTTGACGTTTTGTTGGGTGGGATATTTTAAAAGCTTTCAAAGCGTTTTTGGAGGGGTAGGCCTGGGAAGAAAACTACATAAGCCTGGTCTGAGAGAGCACTGTGGAAAATTCCTGGCACAGCCTTTCCTGTGCCTAAACATTGCTTGGTAACGAGCCTAGATTTGGAGTGGCCACACCGTTCACTGTCCAGGAGTACAAGGGGGGGGCAATTAATAATTTCACAGGAAAACAGGAGCAAACCCCAAAACAGGTAAAAGCAGGCTATCTACGGCAGAGCAGGGAGATCAGAGGCAAAGTGGAACAGCTTCGGGTAAGGGGCAGTAAAGCTGTTCCCATCTGAGCACGTGTCTGCTGATGGTAGTATTTGTATTTTTAGGTGCATCACAAGCATTGTCATGTGATCAGTCATCTTTCAGATCTCCTGTGTGTTGCAGGGTGTTTTCGAAAAACACCACCAAACGTCGAATAGAAGTGAGGCAAGATTTTGTTTACGGCCGGGCCAAAACTGATCTCCCGATGTTAAGGGGTAAAAACAGAGAATGTTGCCCAAAAGCAACAGTGGGCTTATATGGATTTTAGAAGTCAGAGTACATCATCGTTTAGTTAACCAATTACAATTTACAGCGTTTCGTGGTAGCCAATTATATTGTGACACATAGACGTTAGTTTTGGCGGGAACCTATCGATTTAACAATTCTTTGTCTTAAGACTGTTTAAAATGGCCAATCATAGTTAGACACCTAAGATACCGCGGGGCAGTGAGTACGTGACTTTTTACGTGTAGGTCTTGCCTAGGCCCGATCTTGGTAGAAGGGGACGGGGGAGTATTTCGCAACCTAGGTTATCTATTTAGCGATAGGGCGAAGTTACAGAAGCGAGATGGGGTGGTTCCTAATTTAAGTTGACCTATGACACCGTGAAGCAGGTCCTCTCAGCCTCCCAACATGGAATTAGAATCACCAGACAACAAGTGGTTGGAAGGTGGAGGGTTGTAACAGATGCACCTGGGAAGAGGTTTTTTATTTTGTATTTTTAAATTTTTGTTCCCAAACTACAACATCCGTACTGTTGCTCTCTGTGTTGGCACAGAAAACAAAACAAAACAAAACAAAGCAAAACAAAAACAGCTTTGAGAATTATGACTGTAAAGATTGTGCTTTGAATTGTGGCTGCAATCACTTTGGTTGTAAATTTATGTGGATTATTGTTGAGTTGATTATGGGAATGATACTCTGGTATGTTGGAAATTCAAGGAACTTCGTTCCCAACTCAACCAGTGCTCTGAAAGCCTGAATAGAGGAATGCCTGAGGCACTTGGCAGAACAGAGCCCAGAGCCCAGAGATGTGAATTGAGAGAAGGGAAAAAGGAAAAACCTTCTGTTCATTGTGACTCAGGTAGTGCTGAAGCATGGAACTTTTGCCTCAAATGGCAGCCAGAGGATTTTCTCAGAGCTCATTACCAAAAACATGAGAAATTAGAGAAAGTATTATTTTATTTTAGAAAATGCCATAGTATTTACCAACTCAAGCTCCCTTAGTCAACCTTCTTTGTGTAAAGAAAATTAAAAAGATCTCCCCACGGGGGCTCCTGGGTGGCTCAGCCCATTGGGCATCTGACTTTGCCTCAGGTCATGATCTCGCAGTTCCTGAGTTTGAGCCCAGCATTGCGCTCTGTGCTGGCGACTGGGAGCCTGGAGCCTGCTTCTGTGCTTTGGGTTCTGTCTCTCTTTCTCTCTGCCCCTCCCCTGCTTGCACTCTGGCCCTCTCTCTCAAAAGTAAGATAAACATTTAAAAAATTTTAAAAAAGATCTCCCCACAATCTGTTCAGACTGTTATGAACCTTTTCTTTGCTTCCGTTGGTTTAGATTAGTTATGCTGAGGTCACAAACTACCTTGATATTTCAGTAGCTACCACCACAGTTGTGTTTCTTGCTCTTGTTGCACATCTTTAGCTGGTCCATGATACTCTGTTTCTTACCTTTTTCATTAAGGAACACCCCATTCTGAGAAGGCACAAGAAATGAGAGAAGGTAGGGACAGTCTTTTAGAGCTGTTGCCCAGAAATGCCACAGTTCTCTTCCACTCTAATGCCTTTGGCCAAAGTAGGTTGCATGGCCACGCTCAAAAACCATGAGCCCGGAAATATGACCCTTGGATAGGAATGGCTCCAAAAAGCCATTAAATGTTTTGTAAATAATATAATCTATCACAATCCTCCAAGTTAATGCCAAAAGTGACTTAAAATTTTTAACATGTAATTCTGTGTACTATCCGTCATGCTGTCCCTAATGTCACTTTCTTGTTCTGATAAATTACTTCTGTTTTTCTTCTTATCTGTGCTTACAAACTCACACATTACTCAAGAGCATTGTTTAGTTTGGTTTACTCCTCTGTCCCCATTACTTGACGTGGGCCCTTGAGAGCAGGAGTAAGGTGATATTTACCCGTGAGTCCCTAGCATACGATTGGCACCCTAATAAGCAACTATTGGCAGTTCATGAATTAATAGATATATGAGGGACTGTTTGCATCGCCTTCTCTACTTTCACACCTCGCTCCATTCCAACAAGCAATCTTGCAAAAGAAGTAGAAATCACAGTGGAATCTTGAAGAAAGTCTTGGTGTTTTCTCGATAAAAAAGTATGGGGAGGCACGTCCAAGGAAAGAAAAGTTGACAGATTCAGTTATACTATTTTTGAGCGAAGTTAAAATTCTTGAATTTTGCATCCTGAACACGAGTCCATATAACATCAAGTTTGGACATTGCCAAGTCTGACCCATCCCAGAGCACTAAGGAACTGGCACAGCAGGCTGCCAGTCTGCAAGTCTAACCCTTATTAGCTCCACCCCCCCAAAAAAACAAATGTTGAATCACCTGCACAGATGACATAAAGTCACTAAACAAATGTGTAAATCAGTAACTATTTTTCATTATTTCTGATGTGACATTTTATTAATTGCTTACTCATTAATGAAAATCTGCCCTATCCAAAAGTCTAAATACAGTGTTAACATCTGACATTGACTCTGGAAATTAGATCTTATTTTACTATTCTCAAACACATATGAAGAGAAAAGAGGGAAAGAGGTTGATTAGAACACACCAGATTTTCTACATTTCTACACTGATCAATGAAGTTCGAACCCTCGTAAATGATGCCTGTGGGAAGATAGCCACTTCTTCTAGGAATGTTGCCATTGTTCACTTGTTTCGGGGAGTTCCCCTTTCAACTGCCCCTCAGAGCCCGTACTACACATATTCTTTTTAATTCAATGATGACACACCTCCATCTGATAAAGGTGGATCTAATTCTGTGAAGCTGCTTAAAGTTCTTTGGCATTAAGTCTGATGATGAAAGAGAATCCTCCAGTTGGCTAATGTCGTCTGGGTCAAATGGGAAGTGACTATAAAATCAAGAATATGTTTTCTTATGCACACTGGAAATGGCCTGTCATAAATCCTAAGGGTTTATGCCAGGAACATCATCATTCCTAGTAGCATTCATTCAGCAAGAAAGCTCTATTTATCCATTGAAAAATCATTCTCATTATTTTATAGGAAGTTTTCTTAGTAATTACTAGCAATTAATATTAATAAAATGATAGGTTATATATTTGTATAATATTAGAATACATAGAGAATTATATATATTTATTATATATATGCACATACACACATATACTATATATTATATATGTGTGTATATACACACACACACACACATATATATACACACATGTATATATATATGCATACACACAGCCCAATTAACAAATTAAATTATTCTTTTATAGCTGTTTTCAATTTTTTAAGATCCATATTATGCTCTTAAGCAAATGCCTCTGTTGCATCAGAAATTCCTAACTGGCAAATAATACCAGATCAGTTATTTCATTATTTGATACTTTATCTTTAGACCAATGGAGTTTCCTTTATATTCTTTAACACTCGGCTCTATATTACCATGTGGGATAGTCAGGGAGAAAAGACTAATGCAAACTATCCATAGTGTGCTATGTATCACACTTTCTGTTCATTAGCATTTCTTGCTATTAAAAATAAATTATGCCATAAGGCAGAAAGTGATGCATTTTTCTAAAGTGTGATGTGTCCTCTTTTACAAATATGTATAAACAAATACATACATACATATGTATATAAGCAATATAAAATAATGTAATTCCCAAACTGTGAAATTTTCTGCTAATGAATCTAAAGCATTTGATTAAGATTTAATTTAAGCTGTGCCAACATGCTGTCTGAACGTATTTGAAAAGTACAATTTTGGCTAAATCCTTTGATATTATTGAGATCATGTATACAGTCTTCTTAAATTCTCCTTAAACAACTGACTGACTTTACAATTGCAGTCTATATATTCAGGCAGCTTAATCTACAATTTAATGGCATATAAATGTTGAGAACAGAATTATTAGAAACTCCGTACACGTCACTATGAACCAGACCCAACAATACATGTCAGTCCCACTGGAAAAGTATTTCCTAGAATAAACTCAATATATATTTCTTTAGTACATAAAAAATGAATGATTTCTTCCTTCACAGCAATTGATTATATTTATTGATCTTGGTTTAAATACAAATTTGTATCGGTAAATTAAAACTTTTTTTTATATTGTGGAGAATTGCTGATACATCCAAATGAGGTAGTGCCGGGGTTGTGGTAAAGCTTTGTAAACTATGTAAAGAGCTCTTTGCTGAGAATTGAATATGGTTTCTGGGAATTGTAAGATGTGGTGGGAAGACCAGACCTTATTTTAGCTGAGTGCTAATGTTTTCATTAGAATTTGATCAGGTGATAGCAGATATACTTCTTTCCCACCTCAGAGTTTCACTTCAAGTTAAGTGCTTAAAGAAATTGGGAGGAAATGCATCAGAGTTTTGTGGCTTGGGTGGGAATTGTGTCAAATTGAAGAATGCCTGCCCTGACTAATGAAGATAGTGAATATTCTGCTCTGGTTTCCATCCACCATGTAGGAATGGGGGAATGGTCCCACATTTGAGACCTTACAATTTTCAAAAGAAGTCTAATGTAAACTTGTATGTGACTGTGATATTCCTTTAGTGCTTTAAATATTGGATTAAAAGGAAAAAAACAACAACAGTGTGTCAGTTAAACTCAGGTCTGCTAGCCACATATGGCTCAAAGACAGCCAATTCACCCACCTCATCCTATATCTCTTTGGTGCTAGAGTGATTTCCTGCGTTTTCCTTATGTAGAAGTATAAATATTATGTTTCAGTTGGTCTGCAGCTATGCGCAAGGCCAAAGATCTATAGCCAAGCCCTGGATTTACTGCTGATATCTTTAGAAAATGCCCAGAAGGGTTCTCCTATTTTTCTCACCATGCTCTAAGGATAAATAGCCCAAAACAAAAAGGCAAAGTACATTGGCTGTTGTGTGCCTTGAAATGTTCAGGTCAGTCACTAAAATTAGGATATGTTTCATGTGCACAAGGTATCCTGAAAGAAAGGCACAAAAGAGTGGGATTAAGTACTTTCCTGCTTGATCTCAACTACTTTACTTCTTAGTGACTTGCTAAAAAAAAGATCGTCTCTCATGGTTCCTCCACTGTCCCAACCAAAAAAAAATGTACATTTTCTCTTGTTTCTCTCTCTTTTTTATCCCATCCCCAGACTAAATTGTGTGATAACCCCCGCCCCCCCCATTACCTGTTTTCTGTTACCTTTGTATCCAAAAGGTCAAGAAAAAAAAAGGATACTTCTCAGTTGACTAGGGCTATCTCTCAGAATATAAGAGGGCAAAAGCATAAGCAAGGATTAAGTGCTAAATAAATCCACTCTCCTACCACACATTTCTGGTTTAAAAACTAGACTTCATTGAATAATTTAGAATATGCTTATACCATCTGTTCCCTTGGGTAGTGACATTATCTGTGATAACAAAATAATCACATTAAATAAATTCTAGAAACTGTACTCTCATTCGTAATAGCAATGCCATTGGTCATTCAGATGACCTAAACTTTTTCTTTCTCCATGTAATTATGTCATTGATTTTCTCATATTGGAAAGGAGAACGACTGAGTACATGGTTTTTCTAAACTAGAATATCAGTTCAGGAATTCGAACATTTCTTTTATGGAAATAAAAAATAAAGTGCAAACATATGCCGTCTTGAAGGTAACATTTTGTAGGCTTTTGAGCATAATATTTGCTGTCTTTATCTACTTCTTTATGTAAATTCATAGGAGAAATGATCAGATTGTCTTATGCATATTTTAGGACTATGCAATCAATTATCTTCTGGGATTCTGTTGTCAGTCTGGAAAGATACAGAGCATGCGTCTCTATGCAAACTGAATGAGTTTACTTCAGGGTGGCTATTGATTTTGTTCCTCCTGAGCTCTTAGGACATATCATGTCTGAGCCACACATGATGTCCTCTCCCACAATGACAGCAAATGTATTCATGTGTTTGAGTCTTTGTCTTGTAAAAAATATTGTAAGCTTTGTGAGGGCAGTGACCATTTGATTCTCCTTTGGTGTCTCTCAAAGTTTCCCACTCTGCCGGACTTCTCTAAGGGAAAAATAAAGATTGGGTGCATGATTTTTAATGCTGTTCAAGTTTTAATGCTTAAAAAGCTGTTGCTTAAGTTAGCACAGGTCATCGATGGTGAAGGTGAATGACTTCTTTTACCCACACCTAACTCGGGTGTATAAACCGTTCTAGCTTGGGCTGCTCCTCTGTGAACCTCTGTGGTATTAGGGTGTGGCCGAAAGAAACCTCGAAGACAGTTTGAAAGCCTTTCCAACAAATGTCTGATGCTTACTAGGCCTTTACTTCCAGGTAACCTTCCTGTATTGCTGTATCCCATTCCTCTGCTTTTCTGTAAAATCACACCTTGTGTCATAGAGAGGGTAGAATTAGGAAGGTATCATTATTCTTTGCAAAAGGTCTCTGAACCATGCATTAAATCATCTGTGCCTTTTCGTCTCTAGGCAAAATGATACCAATTTATTTAAACATTATTTCTCAGTCACAGTATCGTCTTCTATGAATATTCTATGAGTGCCTTTCTTCAGTCTGAGAGAGGGCTATCTTTTGGCCAGAGAGTCTACAAAGGGAAAGTGAGTTCAAAGACCCTCATGCTGTACCTGTTCGTCACCCCTTTGACTTTCTCATTTTGTATTGAGCTTTTGTACACTTGTTGTTGGCAAACCACATTTTCATTCCCCGTTTGTATTCACCATTTGATATTCCCCGCAAGTTACACTGCCTTGGTTCAAGTAAATTGGTTTTTCATATGAAAAAATATTCATATTTAATATCTGAATGATCTTCCAAGATGCTACCTATTGTTTCTTTGACTTCTTTTTCACAAAGCCTTCAGTCTCATTAATAAAAATGTCTAGTCCCAAAGCCCATTTTTATCATTTGCATTCTCAGTTTACACAAAATTAGTCATAATCTCCC
Organism: Paguma larvata; assembly: GCA_030068075.1. Lineage (NCBI taxonomy): Eukaryota > Metazoa > Chordata > Mammalia > Carnivora > Viverridae > Paguma > Paguma larvata. Next base: position 106,779,002 of record CM057826.1, read on the forward strand.
TATTACTTGGTAAATCAGGTAAATGCTGTAGAAATAGCATTTTTTTTTTGGTAAGGTATTTGAAAAAGTCTCTTGTGTTATAGTTGCAGGTCATATAATCATATAGTCATATAATGGATATATGGGCTAGATGAAATTGCAGTTAGGTGGACTTATTACCAGTTGAACCACATAGATGAGAAATATTGAATAAAGAGTAAATGTTTGCCTAGATGAAAGATTAATTCATCCATTCAGATGTACAGAAAAATGAACTTGAAAGTGACTGTAAATACACTGGAATGGAAGGTCAGGATCAGCAGTTACTTATTTTTGCTAATAAAAATGACTATAATTTCAAATTCAAAATTAATCTGAATCGAATAGTGGAATCCTAAGGGAAAAGGTTCATGAATTAACAGTGTGATGAGAATTGTCTTAAATCTCATTCACAGATTTACAATGAACAGAGAAATGGAGATGATTATCTCTTTCTGCCCCTGAATAGTTATATCACACCTGGAAAGTTGCTTTAATTTCAGATTTAACACTTTAAGAAGAATCAACAAGCAGGGTAAGTCCAGAAGCAAGACAGGAACAATCAAAAGAACTTTGGTCAAGTGGCCTAGAAAAGAGAAAATGGAAGCTGTCTTTAGATGATCAGGAAGCTCTCATAGTAAGAAAAGAATTACACCTGTTTTTGAGTGATTCCAAGTCTGCAGTCAGGAGACAGTACTTCTACAAAGGTGAAATTTAGTTTGGCAGAAGTAGCTTTACAATATTTGTATCTGCGCAAAGTAAACACGCTGCACCATGAAGCAGGATGGTCCTCATACCAAGATGCACTCACCCAAGAGCAGATCCCTGCTTCTCCCTGGAGAATGTTCATGCATTAGGAGACTGCATTTCCAACCACTTAGACTAAATCTTTCAATTATGAGAACAGATGATATGAAAAGTTCTTAGCATAGGGCTTGATGACATCAATTAAATGCTCATTAGATATTAACTATAATTGTTATTGGTAAAGACTAATCCAAGAATTTGTAACTTACAATTTGTCTGAGGAGAATAGGAGAAGGTAACTTTAGAAATTTAGCTCAACATCTGTTGCTAAATAATTAAAGTAACAAATAAGGATGTATGGTACCTGTAACTGATATACTTTTAATTTGTTACCATTTTCTGTTTTCTGTTATTGCCTTTACATTCTATGTTACCTGGATTGGAGATTTATTCATCAAATTTAACAGGAAAATTATTAAGCAGTTACTAAATCAGAGTTTCTTATATTAAATTAGTGACTAACAGAGGAATGAATCATGTCAAAAAAATGGATATCTTCCATTAATTAAGAGGATTGTTTCAATTTAGGGACTTGTAGAATCTTAATAACAGTAATATTCTAGCTCATATTACCTTTGTCGAGTTTTTTTTCTCAGGTGATGGATTTGTTTATCTCTCAGAATTGCAGCTGATATGTGTTGAAGGCGTTCACTAATTCACTCACTTACTTATTCAATCAACAACTAATGCACCAAGCACTATCTGGGGTTGCAGCTGTCTCTTCACTTCTGTATAGTCTCCTTTTCCCTTTCTTTCCTTTTGAATTAGTCACCGTAGGAAGAGCAGCCCCTCAGATACCTCATAACCCCAGACCCTGACCCCAAGGTCCCTATCCCTGAACTCCTTGCGTCCCTTCCGTGGTGCATTTTTCTCCCTATCACTTATCACCTCTGGTATGTATTTCATTTACTTCTATGTCCATCCACCTGCCTCTTCTGGAATGTCCATTCCAGGAAAGCAGGAATATTTGTCTGTTTTATTTGCTCCCAGATTCCCAACACCTAGAATAGTGACTTGATAAATACTTGTTGAATGAATACATTAAGCTTAAATGTCATGGAAACTGATATTAGAGAGGTATTGTTTACCCTCCAGGGTGACCTAACCCATTTTTGGAGTGCAACGTTATAAACCAAAGTTGCTTGGCTTTAAAACCCATCCTCACTCTTAGTCTGTTGCTCAGTTACAAATAACTCCAGAATTTCCCTGCTCTCTGGATTTGAATACAAGGGGGTATTTTTGTCATCATTTGAATTTAAGAGAATATCCAGGTTGATGCTTACCTACCTAATCCTATCTATACAGGTCACTCCTTTACATTATTTCTTCTCTGGATTTATTTAGTCTGGTTCGATCTATCATTAATTTCCCTATTATCTGTTATTATTTCTTGGGTAATCAATGCAGAGCCTAGAAAAAGTGGAATGCTGATAGATTTAGAGGAACAGTGATAGGTAAGACTCAGTCTTTGCCTTTGAGCTGTTTCAGCCCACTGGCCAAGCCAGCCTTGTGTGTGTACAGTCTCAGAGCCAGATAATAACCAGATAATTTATAATCTAAACAGTGATACTTTTGAGAATAAAGGAAAGCACTGTTTAATAATCATATTGGGACAACAGCTTGTGCTCTTCAGGCAAACTGGATACCGTGGACCCCAAGTTTTAAAAAGTTAACGAAGAGAAAACATGAGTGCAAGTCCTTCTTGTAACACATAGTTACTGGGCATCTACTCTATATAGAGCAACGTACCAGGTGCCGGGGTCCTTGTTCCGGCGAATCTAGGGGTCCACAAAGGACGGACGGTCAGGCGAAATGAAGTGAGAGAACAATGAGAAATGTAATCTGATGACCAAGCAGGCAGCCCTGACAATTCTGGCATCTCTGCTTTGCTGGTCTCAGTGTCTTTATTTTTAAAGGTAGCAAGTGACATTACATCAGTGACAAGACATTCTTTACAACATGCATTGTTGTCGCAAGACCTATGTAGTCATCTACAGGTTTATGGTAGCTTTTGTAAGAGTATTTTGTTTTTGCCTTTGTATTATAAGGGAGCGTGGGGATGAGAATTACAAAAGGATTGGTGAAATGTTAACCTCAGGGAGGTGCTCAATATTTGCTGCTGATCAATGAAGATATGTGTAGCTATTTTATTTGTACCTTATCTATAAGCAGTGCTTCTAACTTTTGGGCTAGGCTAAACCTTCGGGGAAGGTCCTAAGTCTCTTTACAATCTTTCCCATTAGTCTGTTAATACTGAGAGAAGCTTTACGGAGATGTGCCTTGAGGTTTTATGGTGGGACTGAGGGGATGATTAACACAATGCTATACCTGCCGGGAAAATCTAGTTTGGTTCAAGGAGTCTTGGGGCCTAAAGCCTACTTATTTCTAGCCAACTCATAACTGCTATTGTATATGATCAGTTTGTGTAACCTATCCCCAAGAGGCAACCTTGAGGTTACTTCTGGCCAGGTTTACTCTCATTCAGATTTTATCCATCAAGACATTGCACTCCAGGTCCCCTTTTCCTTATGCCATAAAACCAAAGAGCATTATATCCCTTAGGCCAACGAGAGCAGTTCAAGAAATCCAGGCCTGAAAGATTATTTAGAAGGAGGTAAGATTAGGCGCCAGTTTGGCTGGCAGGAGCTTTGCTTCACCCTTTCCCACACAGGGAGGTGTCTCAACCTGTGAGCCCAAAATGGCTCCCGACAACCAGGCACTCTGAAGATTTCAAAGATCAATGAGCCATGGATCAGCCTATCTTGTGGTTCATAACCCACTCGAGGAGAGAGAACATTAAAAACACAATATAAAGAAGTAAATGATAGATTCTGAATGTCAGCTTCATGTGATATTAGTCAACCACAAGGTTTCAAATAGGATCACCAAAGCTGTACTGCTTTTCATTTCTTTCTCAGAGGTAGTCATTTGAATTGCATCTTGTTATAATGCAGCAACTGGACATCGAATGGATTATGTGACTTTTTCTGGTGAAGGGTCAGGCCATTCACTTCTATCTGTGTATAGAGTAGATGTTCAACTCATGCTGGCTGGCCGGCTGGCCAGCCAACTGAGGTATAAGAATGGATGTATTTTTTAACAATTATCTAGCAACCAGATATAGAACAATCCTTGCCAAAGACACTTGACCACCTAGTCTCTTTGCTTGACCAACTAGAAGAACTTACACCATCATTATTTTTCATCTTCAAATTTTATAATGATATGAGACATTTGGTTATTTGGAAATAAGCTTAAAAGTGCTTTAATTCTTTCCACTGGTTCTTACTGTTGGAAATACTTTTGCAGCTGAATTTTGGCAACAGTGTGTATCTTGGCAAGTAGGCTGTGCTTTTTAAGGATGAAAGTGTGGGAAGTAGTATAGGACATCTGTTGAAGAAGTCATGTTGTCAAAGCCCAGTATGTATATTAAACTCATTTGTTTCCATTTTTATACCTTTTAAAGCAAAATGTCACTCCTTTTAACATTCAGTTTATAAAAATACTTGGAGATATGAATTGTGTGGGACTACCTGGAACTTCCGTGAATGAGCATCACTTTATTCCGTTGGTTTTATTGCTACTTTAACTCAGCCTAAACTTTGGGTATATAATGGGTTTGTTAAGATAAGATTATCAGTGGCCATGAGCTTTTATTAGGAGTGAAATTGAAACTAAAAGAATTTCCTGTCCCTGGATTAAACAAAACTGAGAACAAGCAGAAATAAATTAGCTTTTTTCTTCCTGACTTCTTCTTCTAAGGTATTATTAATACTTGGTCCAAGTGCTCTTCTCCCTTATTGCGGAGAGTTTAATTAATTTAACTTTATGTGATCAATAAGTCTCTGCTGGGCTTTTGAAGGACTGACAGTTAGGAAATAAAATACGATTTTGAAAGAAATTGCTTCCAGTAGGGCCTCGACTAGATGTATAAAACTTTTTAAGGAGCTGAGAACCTAGGGTTCATTTATCCGCAAATTACCTTCTTTTGAAACGAAGCAGCTGCTTGATTTAAATAAAAGTTATCCTTGTTATAAAGTTGAGTTAAGCTGCTGACTTTCTGATTTATGGGTCTTTATGTTCTTTAAATTCTAAAAGGCATGCCATTAAGTCGTGTTGGTTTTCGCAATCTGAGGAATCGAGTCATGGTAATAAAACTTCCAAGAGAATATTAATTTATATATCATAATGTTAGCACTGTCATTTATAACTAAAGATATACCTGGTCTAAGAACAACGCCAATTCCATGTGACTCCTATTTGCTAGGTGACTCTATTTAAGAATCCAAATTATAGATCAGAAAGTTGTGAGTGTCCATCAGATCAGGGGGAGTAATAGCTTCTTAATGAGGTATGTAGCTTTTTCACTGTTTGCTATATTTCACGTTGTAATTATTCTTTAAGAATTTTTTTCATGTAAACAAATCAAGTTAACTAGACTTAGAATAGTCAAAACTCTTGGTATTATAAATAATTTTTCCATGTCACTAAGACCACTGCCCTCTCTGTTTATATTTACAATTATCCTATCATCCTTTATTGTAGTACATTTTCAAAGTACTATCATTGCCAAAGTTTACAGATTTGTTTTCATTGAAATATATTTCCTAATAATAAATAAGGGAGCACCTTAATGGTTTAAGGTTTTGAAAGCAGTTCAATGGCCTATGAGTCTCATCCACACTGTGATTTCTTATTAGCTTTAGTCTTAAATGATACCCATATTTTAGGGCCTCCTTTATCTATGAAAACTATATTCTCTTTGAGTTCACTAATCAAATCAGAGTGATTCTTTGCTACTTCTACAGCTGTATACGAAGACTTAACCAAAGATGCCACAGACACCAAGCACAAAGAAAAAGTCATCAGTATATCTATTATTTTCTATGTAATTTGCTAATTGATCACAATCAGTAATTTTTATCTTTAGTTGATAGAATTCAGATTTAAAAATTTTAATAACAATTTCGTTTTTGTTATTAAAACAGTAACACAAGAGACATTTTTGGGGTGCTGGGTGGCTCAGTTGGTTAAGCGTCCAACTCTTGATTTTGGCTCAGATCCTGAATGCAAGGTTCATGAGATCAAAACCCTCAGGCTCCATGCTGACATTACAGAGTCTGCTTGGGATTCTCTCTCTCCCTGTCTCACTGACCCCCCGCCAATGGATGCCCGCTTTCTCTCTCATTCTGAAAATAAATAAGTGAACTTTTTTTAAAAAAAGAGAGATTCTAGAATATTTAGATAATAAAAATGGGGAAGAAGAAGAAAATTAAAATCATACATTTTTCCTATTAAAGGTAGTTTTTTAATATTCAATGTATATTATTTTTATTCTCTTATTTTTCAGTATATCTATTTTTTCCTGGTTAAAAATAACTTCATTGTATTATACTGTCTTATACCTAATTTTTACTGAGTAAATATTTATGAATATTTCTTTCTGTTTTATTTAAAATTTTTTCTTATGTTTTTATTTATTTTTGAGAGCAGGAGAGACAAAGCATGAGTGGGGGAGGGTCAGAGAGAGAGAGGGAGACACAGAATCTGAAGCAGGCTCCAGGCTCTGAGCTGTTAACACAGAGCCCGACGCAGGGCTCGAACTCACCGACTGTGAGATCATGACTTGTGCCGAAGTCAGACCCTTAACCGACTGAGCCACCCAGGCACCCCTTAAATTATTATTTTAAACGTAATTCTCATAGTGTCACACGAGATCCATTGTTATCATAAGTTCCCATGAAGGTTGCTATATACTCTATCCATACTTTATTGACAATTCAGATTAAATGTTGGCCTCATAAAAACTCTCATAATTCCTGCTTCCTTATAAAAAAGGCTATCTGTCTTTGTTTCACCTAGAACTTTCTAAATGTATATGGCTATAGAATTCATGTTAAGTTATTTATTAGCATATCTTTGTATAAACTTAAAGAAGTATTTCAACAAAATCATTTTAATGGGTTTACGATAGTTACATCCAGTGGATATTCCATATTTTCTTTAAGCATTTGGAGATTAGGGATATTTTACTATTTTGGAAAACACTGTGGACTTTGAGAATTCCCTTCTGATTGAAGCCATTCTGTATAAGCAGGGGAAATGTTATGTGTTCAGTATTTAAGAAGTGGGTTATCTGAAAGGTCAAATGTATTCATACAAGTGACTAATCCTTAATAGGACAAGTTTGATTAATTAATTTTGAATTTGTCTGTTATGTTGTCAAAGCATAGAACATGATAAAATAAAGGCATAACTGCAAGATTATTCAAGTAGTGAAATAATTACTTTTGATCAGTTTTATTTATTAAACTGAAACTATCCACCCAGACAGACACCTCTCCATCACCTCCAACTAAAATCCATATATGTCCCTCACTCCCTGAGAAGAGACATTGCTCTCATGTTATGGTGGGTGCCCTTTGTTAACAATTTCTATTTGCTAGTGTATATTGAATGATTCCCAATGTATATCGATATCTAATTGTATTATTATTCTGGGGAACTAGCTAAAGGGAGGGAGCTAAGGAGAGAGTTAAACAGATCTTTGGAACATGTAACCAGTAGTTAAATGTCAGCTACTTTATTTAACAAACTAGTGTTGTTCTGAGTGCTGGAAATAAAGCAGAATGCCTGCCCTCCTGGAACTATAGTGCCATGGAGAAGAATTTTGGATATACGCACAGCTATGAAACAATGTGCTATAGTCATATGTAGATGGGGGAAATCGATAAGAGGCATCTAAATGAAACTGAGTAATGGAGAATGGTTTTTGGAAGAGACGACACTTAGAAACAGTTAGCCACTCAGAGAAGGAACACAAAAAAGTTCTGGTCAGAGGGCTTATTCTCTGTGAAGGGCCAGTGGTGTGAAAGAGCAGACTGTCCACAGGACACTACGGGGGTTACTGTGGCAGATACAGGAAAGGATATCAGAGCATGAGCATTGAGGATTGCCATGCTAAGCTTTGGATCTTAAATTTTGAACTTTATCACTGAAGAAATGGGGAACAATTGAATGTTTCCAAGCAAGAGAATCACATGTTCAGATTTCTGTTTTAAAATGATACACCTGGCATTCACATGAAGGGTAGACTTAAAGAGAAGAAGGGTGAAAGTATATTAACTCCAGGCAACATATGGGCAAAAAAGAGATAAATAAGATACTAAGGAAACTACAATCTGTGGAGAGGAATAATTTAGTCTGGTCTTTGGAGCTAGATTAACTGGTTCCTAACTCTGACTCTACCACGTAACACTCTGTGTGACCTGGGGCGTAAGTCTTATTCTTCCTTTGCCTTGCTTTGCTCATCCACAAAGCGAGCATAACAATAGTGTCCAACTCATATAATTTTATGAAGATTAAAAGAGTGAATTACTATCATTAACAGTGTCTAACGCCCTAAAAGTCATCTGAGAAATGTTAGCCAATATCTATTGTTGCCATTAATATTATTGTTAATATAATATTATTGTTCTAATAATATTACATTACTATAATTTTGTAATAATGCAATATATTATTGTTAATATTATATTATTTAACACTCACGTCTCTAGGACTTGTAGCCTGAGTAGAAGTGATTGTTTTATGGTTGACTAAATGGGGATGGTGTCAGAGAGCACAGGAGGAAATGTGTTTTGAGGGTAGAGAAAGAGAATGAGTGTGAATTACATTATAAATGCTGGCGTGAGGTAACTGTGGGACTTCCAAATGGAATTTTCTCAGGGACATTTGATTATAACAGCGTAAAGGTATGGACTCTGGAAAAAGATGTGCAAGTTTTGGGGCATATAATGGGTATTTGAAGTCACTGGATTGGATGCATTCACCGGGAAGTGTATAGGTCAAAGGGGAGAAGAGCCTGGATTGGCGAGGGCAGGTGTGGACCCCAGGGTTATTGCTCTCCCATGTGGGCAAGGCAGAGAACACAAATGTGGGGAGGGAGGGAGTCCTTCCCAGCTGGAAGCAAGGGGAAATGATTCAGTCAATTCTTTGACATGATCAAGAACAGATGACATCCTCATGTCCCGAAAGAATTCCTCCGGCTTTTCAAATTGCCAAACTCAGGCCAGGTTAGATGTAACAGCTGGAAGAACTGTCTTTAATAAATATTGGATATATGAGAAAAGTTCTGTGGCCTCAAACATTACCTCTCGCAATTGCTTTTAATTGCTCTGAAGGACCGTACCAGCGTCACAATCTAGTATACTGAAAAATTTTGGGGGTCTAGATAGTCTCGTGTGATACCTGCCCTTGGTCGAATGTTCCCAAGAGCTTAGAATCATGAGGGTGTTGAGTGAGATTTGACACCATGCCCATCCCACCACAGCAATCCCAGTACGCAAAAGCAAATGGAACACCAGTAGGTGAGTTTTGTCATTCCTTGGTGAGATTGTAGCCCGATTTTGCTGTAAACCTGTTACAGACTGTGATTCTAATCTATAAATGAACTTAGGTTCTCCAATGGATATGCTTTTATTTCCCCAAATGAAAAGTCCCCAGCTACCTCTGCCCAGCCTCAGAGAAAGGGAATCTCGGGAGACAGGATGATTTGAGTTTCTTCCAGAGGCAGCTCTCTGCTGATTGGACAGTGTTCTCACAAATTCTAGATTCTTGGCAGAGAATTTTAGCAGTAATCTTTTCTCATCCCAATTTAAGTACAAGTAATCCCCATGAAACTCTGCCAGGCTCATGGCAAATCATTGACCAGGTGCAAGCAAAAGTGTCCCTGCTAAGAAAATGGAGGAATTTTACCCATCACAAGACACGTATTTCCCTCCCATAGAGGTTTATGTCTTACCTTTCTTCCCTTCTTTTTTTATTTTTTTTTTTATTTTACCCTTTTTAGGAAATACTTATGTGAAGCAGCTCTTCTCCTCTAATACTAGACAAAGACCCCTAAATTATCTTACATATAAAAATACTTTACATTTGTTTTAAGATAAAGCAGTAGGTCCAAAGGGCCTCTTAAATTCAAAAACTATAAATTATACACAGTTGTACATCACAATTAAGTGGTAGCCGCTAAGTACTACCTCCACATTGTAAAGTTAGGTGACTTGCCCCAAATTAGAAAATACTACCTTGATTAAGAAAAATATACTGAAAAGTGGAAACATAGCTGGGACTCCCACCCTGTTTTATCTTCTTTAATTAGATACATTAAGCAAAAAAAAAAAAAAAAAAAAAAATCCTTCTAACTATGTTTCACTTGAAATTTCTTTCATTTTGACGTTGAGTCCAGACTTCTGGCTGGTAGTTTTCAGTTCAAATAGGCTGTTTTTACCTATCCAGGTGTCTTAGTAACAGTTTCATATTAGCAAGGAAATTTTCTCACTCCCTGGGCATTTTGGAGAGCTGGCTTTAAACATCAAGAGGTAGCATTGATGGGAAAATGGACATTTTCTGCTTGCCTTATAAGAGTGTAAATTCCTATAGCCTATTAAAGGGAAAACTATATGCAGTTTGTGATCTAACATCCTTTCAGAAATTAAAGTACTAATCAGTAAAAATATATTTACCAATCTATTTATTGTTTATAGAAGCCCAAACTTAAAAGTCTGTCAGTAAAGGACTGACTGAGCAAATTCCATTCAATGGAATCTTATGTAACTATTAAAAAATAATGTGCAAGATTTCTATGCATTTACTGAGAAACTATTCATGATTTTTTAAGTACAAAAATATTTATAGAGGATTACGGATAGTATATGCCTAATTTGTGCAAAAAGTTGGGAGGTATGTGTCAGTGTGTGTTTGTGTATATATTATGTGTCTACATATACATTGATGTAATTAGCATAAATAATAGGGTTAATAGAAAGGAAAAGCTAATAAGAATTTTTATGTATTCACCTCTGTCATTTGAAGTTAAAATGAGCATGCATCATTTCATAATAAAAAAGTATAGAAAAGAGACTCATTCGATAGAAATGTTTATTGTGAAATGGAACATTGTCTTCCCTTTTAAACTTGAAAAAATTCTGAATTTAAACGATGCCTGTATTTCAACCCTAAAAGTGTCTGAATTTGTCTGCTACACAGTAGAATATAGCTCTCAGCAACTTTGTGTTTGCTCATATCCTGGACTCTGAAATAAATGGGTTGTGTTTATTCAAATCCTGGATAAGAAATCATTTTCAAATATAAAAATTACCCTTCACAGTACTCTGAACTCTTCCTATTTGCAGGCACCTGGGGCCTCAGTGGTTTTGTTGCTAGAACACTAGGAAATGGGGCAAGGGCTGGTGAAAACCATGAGCTACTTAAAGCTGTAACTTTGCTCTGACTCTGCTGCCTTCGGTGTACTTATCTGGTCTCATTTACAGTCTCTCAGTTTGTCACTCGCTGTTATGAAAAACTGATGTACAAACAGTTGTTAAAGGATTTCCTATCTCTTTTTCAGTCAGTGTTCAACCTATAAGCAGACATTTCTTAGGGAATGTTTCTAATAAGAAAACAAATCAGTATCAAAGTCAAAGTGTTACTATATGAAGACCTTAGCCCACAATATTTAGGTCCCTGAGAGGCTGAGTTCTCTTCTATTGTGAACAGTAATTTATGAATGAGAGCCCACAGTTTTTTACCAGAAAATTAGAAAATGACCCATAACCATTTCCATGTGCCCATCTCATCTTCTACATATCTGTAATCAATTTAGCAAACAGTTTACCCCTTTGAAAATATACCAAATAATGGACTATTTTCTCCTAATCAGATGCATGCTAGGTGTATAGGTAAATAACTGATTTCCCAACCACTGTTACATCGGGTTGATGTTCTTTTAGACATTAGACACAAATGGATTAAACCTTGCTGCCTACTCAGAGATTTGGTTTGAGTGGAAATGGGGTTTTGTGGAGCTACAGAATTTCTACTTCATCTGCTCGGCCAATAATTGGTCAGAGCACAACTCTGGTTAGAAATAAGCAACAAGCTTCCTGTATCCATGAAGAGAAAACAAGGTAGCGCTAGTAGCCTGGGAGAAACACGCGTTTACTTTTGAAGAAAAGCAGCACCCAGCGACCAGTGAGCAGCATATGTCTGAAATCCATTATCTGACATGTTCTTTCCAGCGTTCCCAGGAATGCTGGTCTGACTACTAAGATTTGTTTTTACTTCCTGCCTTTTGGATAAAATGAGTTTGCCAACCGGCTGTGAGTACCTAACGCTGGGGAAGGTGGCTAGATTCCGAAGCCCTTATGTTCATGGATCGCCTTATGCAATCAACAAGCCAATTGATATTAAGCCACAGAGGAGACGGTAACTGTTTTCCTTTCTTCTAGCTGTTTGTCAGTGAAATTGTGTTTTGTTACCCTTTGGTAGCTGCTTTGGAGGTCTGCTGAGGTGGGAGGGTCAGGGTGAGAGATTAATTTTAAAATTCAGCATACTGGATAGTTAGAAAAAAATTAACCAAAGAGAAAAGCTGGAAAATAGTCTTTGCTGTTTGGCAAAAGCTGATCTGGTTTCAGAGTCTGTAGATTTTAAGATTTTGAAACATTGTTAGTGCTTGTACGACCATCAGAATCACTCATAATGAATACTTGAAAGAGAATTTAGCCGAATAATAGGTATGTTTACTAATGGCTCTTATTGCCAAATACCCAGTATCTCATGATCTATCCATAACATTTCTCAAGGCCAATGTGCAATAAATATGTTAAAATTCTACTAAAAGTATTAATTTTCGTGTGGTCACTGTGGAAGCCAGAATAGGGTTGGATATTTTTCTTCCAAAGAAAATGTCATTTGTAAATCAGTGTTCCAGGATTCTCTTAGCTCTGTACACCCCCACACCACACAGACATGTGTGCAAGACATGCACACACGCACGGGCGCGCGCGCGCGCACACACACACACACACACACTACACAGGCAAACTCAGGCACTGTAATAAGGAATCTCAAAGTTGAGCTCAGCGTTAAAAGGAAAGTGGTGTGCACTAAGTAAACCCATTCTGTCTTCCAGCATTTTTATGCAGTGTCAGAACAGGGATGATATGTTTGACTCATGGCTCCCAAAATCATCCCTCAGTTGGGTTTTAAACAGTCATTTTATTCACCATTTCACAATGAACATCAAGAAGCGTTTTATAAGAACGCATTCTCTCTGAAAATGCCATTTCTCCTGAAGTTGATGAATTCTAAGAAAAATTCAAAATTCTAAAAGTAACTTATTTTGCTTGAAGATTATCATCATCATCTTACTCTTCTGCTTTTCTTGTTATAGTTACACACACACACACATGCACACACACACACTCACATATAGAGAAAATATATTTTGTCAAGTTTGACCTGGTTATAAACATGAAGTAACATTCAGATGTTTGATTGATTAAAAAAATAGTTTTCCAAACTTTCAGAAATGCCTCGGATTTTTTTTTTTCGACTGAAGAAAAAAAAAAGTATTGTGATTTTATGGGAATGATCTTTTTAAATGTTTTTTAAGGGAAGTATTTTATTCTTTTTCCCAGAGTATCAAGGTTTTTCTATTCAGTTCTAGCACCATCTGAATTTGTAACAGATTAGGGGCAACTACCAAGTATTTTAAGCTACTTCAGGAAAACAGGTCCTGAGACACAGGGCATGGCTCACTTGCTATCTCCTTACTCCCTTTTGCAATTAGTGGTAAGATACAACAAACCCTCCAAGTTGCCAAGTTCACACGTAGATGTTATGTCCCTCTTCATGTTATGTTATTTTTTTCTGCTTAGAGGCAATCAACTTTGTATGTAAATCAGGAGAATTCTGTGTTTATGTAAACTGACGTGTATGCACAGGTAACGTGCATATTGTATTATACCCAGGCGACTTCAGACCTACCCTAATCAATTTTTACACTGAACATCACATTGTATTTTGACAAGCAAACATTCTTGCCAGGCATTTGGCAATAACGAGCATTTTGTAGCATAGACTTCTTGAAAATGACAGGCCCAGCTTTTCTTTTAACATAGTGCATTGCTTATATAGAGAGAGTAAATAAAATAGATGGCTTTTAATGAAAAGATATGTAATCATTAAATCACTCTATCTAGAGCTTTTATCCCATGGAAGTATAACAACAAACATGTAATGAAAACATTGGTTGGAGGGAGTGGATGAATGAATGAAGATTCAAATCAGATAGAATGTATTTTTATTATATAGCACATTTTTTTAAGTTCTAAATTTTAAAACCTTTATTTGAACCTTTTTCTAGTCTGCTAAGAAAACAATACACCCAGAATGGTGGTAGGTTATCATCCTAGATTCCCTAAAATCTACCCCAAATTAAATGGTTAAGTTTTCAGATGTGCTTGCCATGATTCATCTAAGAGGTGTCTAAAGCAGCACGTTTGAGTTTATTTCCACGTAGTCACAGTTGTGCTCTTTGGCAGAAAGGACATTGCTTTCTTAATTACTAAGAGTACAGAAGGAAGGAAGGAAGGATGGAAGGAAGGAAGGAAGGAAGGAGGCAAGGAGGGAGGGAGAGAGGGAGGGAGGGAAGGAAGGAAGGGGGGAGAGAAAAAGAAAGAAATCTAAAGAAGAGGAGCTGTGTTGATGTTGTAACCTATTCAATGAAGCATAAAATTTAGGTAATAAAAAGAAATTTGACTTTTCACTATATTGGGAGGAAAAAGAAGAAAGTCTAACCATTTATGCAAAGTATAGCCCAATTAAAATCCTAATGCATCCTTATTTATAATGCCTTAATGAAAGAACAGTATATTTTCCCGGAACACATAGAAGTAATTTCCAAATTAAAAATTAGCTATATTAGAAGTATGATCACATGGTCATTTAATAGTTCTTGATTTTTATTTCAAGCATCAGGGAAGAAATTAACAATGCAACTAACACAACTAAATCTTAATTAAACTCAATGTTGAAGAGAATGGTAGTCCTACCATCTGTGATCCTAAGGATTTTCCATATTCTTGAGTTCATTTTTTTTCCTTTTAATTGCTTTTGATTCTACAAACTCTATTTTTACTCCTGAAATAGAAAATATAATTTCCTTTAAATTTTATAAAATTTTGATGTCTTGGGGCACCTCAGTCAGTTAAGCATCTGGTGAGCTCATGTCATGAGTTCGAGCCTCGCGTCAGGCTCTCTGCTGACAGCTCATAGTCTGGACCTTGCTTCCGATTCTGTGTTTCCCTCTCTCTCTTCCCCTCCCCTGTTTGTGCTCTCTCTCTCTTAAGAATAAACATTAAAAAACTTTTAAATTTAGATGTCTTAATTTTAATACATTGGGACTGAGTAACCAGATTTAACCTGGCTCTTTCACTCCCTCCTCACCCTGGGCTGCAGGGTTTTCAGCGTGTAGATCATGTCTTATTCATGGTTATCATGTTTTGTTTAGTGCCCAGGAAAGAGCCCAGCATAGATCAGACGATAAATACTTGTTTGATAAATAAATGATGAGAAAGTGTGTTATTCATCTTGGCACAGGCATATATAGTACTTCCTAGCTGCCATTGTACAGAGTCTTTGGCAAGACTTTGCCTTCACCCTTCTCCTGGATGACTTGTGTTTTCCTTCCTTATTTACCTACAGAAGCTACATACAGACTGACTTAAGACCACTGGCTTA
The DNA here is from genome assembly GCA_030068075.1 of Paguma larvata. NCBI lineage: Eukaryota > Metazoa > Chordata > Mammalia > Carnivora > Viverridae > Paguma > Paguma larvata. The sequence goes on from CM057826.1 coordinate 106,794,410, forward strand.
AGTGGTTGGAGATCACAGCTTTCCTTATTACCAGTTCAGCAAAGCAGAATCTGGAAGTCATTTCTGTATTCATAAGTATATATATAAAGCTCCAAGTGGTAGAAAGGAGGAGAAAAATTCAAGGTGCCAGTAGGCAGAGGGGAGTTCCTAGAGAGGGAGAAAACTTGCAACCGTAAGAAATGAGATGTAAGCACATAAATTCATAAGGCGAGTTGCCAAAATTGTGAAATGTGAGCCCTGGTTCTGTTTGTCCTTCTATCATGTGAGACTCACAGAAATGTCTATCAAAATAGAAAACAAATAGGAGGAATGATGAGGCAGAGCTCACTGGCACCCCAACGTGGAAAGTGTCTATGCTCTAGCACTCTGGCTTTCACAGTCAAGTGCAATGCTGGGCATCCCCCAAGCCCTCTGCCCAGATATTCAGTGCCTCCACCCTTCCCTCTACCCTTCTTCTGCTCCTTCTTGTTCCCATACTTCTCTCATATACTCTCTGGCTTCCCCTTTTGTAACTCCTATAGGTAGGCTTGTTCTATCTATTGTCTCTGTGATTAGGAAAAAGCAGTATATAAAGAGCCAGAAGCTGGGAAGGAAAACAATGAGTTTCAACGTATGTTAATCAGTCCATTTTCTCCTCAGGGAAAGATTACAAAGTGGCACACTTAGATGTCTCCCCAATCATCAAGTAATTCGCTTACTTGAATGGCATATTATTTTGCTAAGGCTGCCATAACAGAATACTACAGCCTGAATGGCTGAAGCAACAGAAATTTATTTACTCACAGCCCTAGAGGCTGGCAGTTCAAGATCAATATGTCAACATGTTTGGTTTCTTCTGAGGCCTCTCTCCTTGGCTTGCAGATGGCCGCCTTCTCCTGTATCTTCACATGGTTGTTCCTCTGTGCATGCATCCCGGGTGTCTGTATGTGTCCAAATTTACTCTTCTGATAAGAACATCAGACAGACTGGATTAAAGTTCACCCCAATGGCCTCCTCAATGATGTCTTTAAAGACCCTGTCTCAGATACAATCACATTCTGAGTACTGAGGATTAGGGATGCAACATATGAGTTTTGGGAGACACACGTCAGCAGATAGCACATTGTATGCATAGAAATGATTCACTAGTACTGCCTATAGAAGAGGAAAGAAATTGCACTATGATTCCCACATAATAAGTGACCCAGTGTTCATAAAAATGTATTTCATTAGTGAGCATAAAAAAATGCTTGCCACTTAGGTAGGAACCAAAGAAAACAGTTACATATTTTGAACAGCAAATCTTCATCAAATAAAATCTGTTTAATGAGGAATCTGTAATCATTCAAACAGAGCCTAGACCAACATTTGCTTTTCTGTTGTCTTTTTTTTAAGTGGGTATTAAATTAATTATCAGTGTAACCAGTGGTTCTCAATTGGGGCACTTTTACTCCCAGGGGCATTTGACAATGTGTAGGGACTTTTTTGACTTTCGTAAGTTGGCAGGTGGCTCATGGTATCAAGGTAGGCAGAGGATGGGATGTAGTTAAACACCATACAACACGTAAAGACGATCTCTATGACTCAGAGTTGTTTGACCCCAAATCTCAATAGTACTGAGATTAAGAAACACTTATGTAAATGAATTTAATTGGGAAGTACTCAAAGCTCCTCAAAAGCCTTTTTTTATATCCAGACTATTGATATTTTTTTATGTATTCATAAAAGCACTTTGTCTTATCTTTCTCATGGTAACCAATAGATAAATACTTTCTTAGTCTAGTTAAAAATAGGTACCTGTCACACTTTTGAAATGGTCTAAGATATTCTGTGATTCAACCTGTCCGATCTTCTGATTTGTCTGAATTAGTGGCTTTATTGCATTGTCAGAGCCTATTATTCTTTCAGTAGAGGTACTACTAAGATTTCATTACAGAGAGCAGAATAAATGATCTAATACATTCTTATAGCTCTAGGTCAGGTGCTAAACATTGATCTGCTTTTCAAAGTGAAATGGAAAATACTAGGTGAAATTACACAGAAGGTAACAAATATTAAGCGATCATCCTATTGGCCTGGTGTAATGAAGCTCTGCTGGACCCTCGTCACCCATCCCCACAACTCCGTGCATGGGCCCATTGACTGTGAATATGTGAGCCATATGTATGCTATCCTCAGATTCAGCTCGTCCTGATAGCAAAGAGCACATTTCATGAAGGGAAAACCCTGAGGGAAAGGGAGTTCTTTCTCTGATGAAAGGCCCTTCTTTTCACCAAATAAAATTTCTAATTATCCTTGGAATTTCTTCTGACCCCTCTTACATTTGGGTAACAATTGTTGGCAGTCATAGTTCAAACTAGAATGTATTTCCAGATTGCTCATTCTCTTCTCAATTCCAGAGTACAACCAACTGCCTATGATCCAGAAGTCCTCCAGAAAACTTAAACTCAGTATATTTGAAACTAAATGACCCAGGGACCCTCATTATCTTCCATTTCCTCAGTGATCCATGGCCAGACCAAGAAGTCCTCCTCAATTCTTCTTCCCTTCAGCCTAACAACTCCAGCACTAGCTGGTGTCAGGTGGATTCTTCTGCCATCCCTTTGTTGCCATCCCCAGTTATGCTCTCCTAAGTCAAAGCCTAGTGCTCTTTTGCCTCAAAGACTGCTGCCTCATAACTGGAATCTTTATTCTACTGTCATCCTTGTTCTGATTTGTCATCCACAGATTAATTTTCTCAAATTTCCTCATGACACTTCCACGCCTATAGCAGTAGCTTTTCATTGCCGACAAAAAAAGTCTAAATTCCAAATGATGATCATCTACTCCCTTCTTTTTAAATATTTTACAATTATTATTTTAGAAACAGAGTACAAGTAGGGGAGGTGGCAGAGGGAGAAAGATAGAGGAAAGAAAGAATCTTAAGCAGACTCCATGCTCAGTGCATTGCCCCACGTGAGGCTCGATTCCACGACGCTGGGATCATGACCTGAGACAAAACCAAGAGTTGGACGCTCAACCAGTTGAGCTACCCAGGCATCCCTAGTCCTTTCTTATCTCTCTATTCTTATAAATTTTGCTTATCATCCACTCTACTCTTGATTTTAGGTATAAAGAACTACTAACCACACCTGTATGTTTGCCTACAATTCCCCACTCCCTCGATTTTGTTAACCCCAACTAATCCTGAGATCCTTTTCATTAAGCTTTTTCTAATTCCCGGTTTCCAAATGGGAATTTCTTCTTTAGCTAGCGGCTCTTTCTTTTCTTACATATCTATCACAGCATTCTCATAATGAACCTCAATTATTTGTATATTTTCTGTCTTTTCTACTTTTTAAAAGTGGCATCTCAGGGGCGCCTGGGTGGCTCAGTCGGTTGAGTGTCCGACTTCGGCTCAGGTCGTGATCTCGCGGTCTGTGAGTTTGTTGAGCCCCGCCTCGGGCTCTGTGCTGACGGCTCAGAGCCTGGAGCCTGCTTCACATTCTGTGTCTCCCTCTCTCTCTGCCCCTCCACCACTCATGCTATGTCTCTCTCTGTCTCAAAAATAAAACATTTAAAAAAATAAATAAATAAAAGTTGCATCTCAGAGACAGATACAGCTGTTTTAGGAAGAATTGTTTGACAACGGCATGCGATATAAATTGGAATGGAAAATATTTAAGTCCTATCCTAGTAGAAGCAAGTGGTGTAAAATTTTGACAGGGACAGTTTCATTGCAATTACAAAATACATAAATATGTGATTACAATTGTGAGAACTACTCAAGAGGAGGCAAAGGCCCAGTAAGAGTATATGAATAGGTACCTAACATAGTCTGAGCATTTGGAAAATGTTCCCCTGGGGATGATGAGGCCTGAAGAGATGAGCAACATGTTCTATGGAGAACTGTGTGAACCAAGCCCTGATGGAACTTTAAAGAAACTATAAAGATCAGGTGTCTGACATATAATGATGTAGGGAGGAGGAGAGTGGCAAAAATAAGGTGGAGAAGGTAGGGAGGGAGATGGCTCTTTTTAAAAAGTGAATCAACTGAATAATTCTTTATTTCGCTTTGGAGAGAAACAGTAAATGATTGTTTAATTCAGTTTATTGATTGGAAGTGCAATTTAAAAGCAAATTATTAGTGTCTTATTTATAATTTAGGATTTTAAAACATTGAAATAAGCGGTAGATAATACCTTCCAACTGAAGTTTAAAAAGGTCAATTTTCCAATCTATTGCCCACTGCAAGGGGTAAATAAAAACAGTCATGAATGTTAACCTTTGTCCTTCTGCCCTCACCCATCACCTAACTGTACCTGTGCCAAAAGGAGTAGAATGGGACTATTTATAATACATAAGGATATTTACTGCCAGAAAGTGCAGGAGACTATATAGAATCACAGTGACCTTCCTGTGTTTGTCACGTTTCTACATCCAGTTAGAAACCTTAAATTACTTAACAACACTTTGAATTTTTTTTCATCGTTGTTTTGTTGCTATTATTTTTTTTTTTAGTTTTCCATAACTTTGCTCTTGCACTGAACACAATCATTTATATAGGTAAACTGGTGCTGGAAAAGGAGAGCTTCTATTATCATTTTTAATTTTATTTTGTAGACTGTGGTAAATGAAGTAGTGAATTCTGACAGAGCACTCCGGGTTTAGGGTAACACCTTGTTAGCAAATAGTTTATGTATTAGTACAGAATATCTGAAAGAAGCAAAAGCAAAAAAGAGCAGTGGTCGGTAAGTCTACCTGAAGCCTTTGAAAAAAGAGTGAGGACCTTGGACTGGCTCCATAACGCCATGTTTTCTACGACCCTAAGAGGAAGGCTACTCCATCAAACAAGATAGTTCTGCTAGTAGTGGTGAAGAGAAGTACCCTGGAGAGAAGGTTGATAAGAAGGAAGTTGTAGGTGTCCGAGGGAAAGATACTCAGCTTCCCAGACAAGGTGGAATGTGTTCTGAATTTTGAAAGATGATTGGGGCTCCATTCATGTGGTTCTTGGGAGGACCTAGAGTTACTCCGTCTTCAGTCCTTAACATCCTCAGGGAAATAGTCCCTAAAAATGCAAACTATGTTAGGCATCTATTTCTATACTTTTATTGCACCATTATTTTCATTTTAGCTGCTTTCACAATTGTAATCACATATTTATGTATTTTGTGGGTCTAAGAGCCTCCTTCCACATTCAATTATGGGACCATGGGAACGAGGTCTAAGCCTGTGTTTTAAATCACCATGCGTCAAATGCTTTATAAAGGGCCTGACATATAATAGTCATTCAAGGAATTTTTGTGAAATTTATTTTTCCAACTAGGAATAAGAAAGTAATCAGAGACAGATACATGTGTACCTTTTATAAAAACATACTTCATCAATTTCATCAACTTCCAAATGTGCATCTCAAGCTCTGACCACTTTTCTCATTTAAACTTGTATGATACTCGATGCCTGAAATTTTTATCAGGGTGTTTTCATGGCCAGAATTGAACTCAATGTCTTACTCTTAAAATCGATTCCTTTTCTTCTGTTGATTGGTTAGAAACCTTAATTGATTACTACATGTTTATTGAAACTAGAAATACAAGAGTCATCTTACTCCCGTGCCTTTATCATAGCTCCCTCCATCATCACTGAGTTCCATTTATCTCTAATTAAATTCTTCTCTCAGTCACTTCCGCTGTCTTAACTATTCCTGCTTATTAATGATATCTACTATTATAGCTTCTTTCTTTAATTTTTATTCATTTATTTTGAGAGAGAGAGAGAGAGAATGAGCTCATGTGCAGGAGGGGCAGAGGGAGAGGAAAAGAGGGAGAATCCCAAAAGAAGCCCCGAGATGTGGGGCTCCTTCTCATGACTGTGAGATCATGACTCGAGCTGAAATCAAGAGTCAGATGAGATGCTTAAACAACTGAGCCACCCAGGTGCCTCTGCTATTAGAGCTTCCTAAGTGATCTTTACATCATTGGTTCCATAGAATCCACCCAGAAGAGCTGTATGTGTGTTTGTTGGATTCTTTTCATTGCTACAATGGTATTCACTTTTCTACAATACTGGTATATTATAACAAAACTCTTTGGGTAGTAGATATTCAGTTCCAAAGGTTTTTAATTGACCCTAAGTATAAAAATAAAAATTCTCCCTCTCTGGTGTTTGTTTGTTTGTTTGTTTGTTTCCTGAGCAATGGCTGAGTTAGAAAACAATGAATTTGTGTAACTCGCATGATGAAAACGTTTAAAATCCCCCTAAGATTTCTTGAAATCTGAGCTTACAATTGTATGAGAATTCACAGTAAACCATCTCACAAATGTGTAGCTTTCAGTTTGTCATAATACATGAGAGATTACTGTAAGTTTGTGGCATTTAGTCTTGGATTTTTAATCCAGGCAAAAGTTAGAAAAAATGTATATGTTTGTAGACAGCTACAGAAGTTTCAAAATCTGTTGAACAGTCACAAATTATTCAGCTTGCCCTTATGATGGGCATACAATTTTCCTAAATTTGTAATTTCCTTCTGACCCCCGCCACTTTGTCTCAAAATATGTACTTTTGTTTGTACCATTATTTCTGAAAAATACATATGGATATCCCATGTAAGGTGAGCTATGTGATACTGGTGTTGCCATGGTAACTACTCTTGTATATAACAAGAACATCAAGAATACCAGCAGTTTTCAAGTTCCTCTTGTTTTTTTTGTTGTTGTTTTGTTTTTGTTTGTTTGTTGTTCCTTCCCCTCTCTTTTCTCTCTCCTCTCCTCCTTTCTTTCTCTCTTTTAGGAATCCAGTGGCTGTGACACCGAGAGTAAAACAGTCCTGTTTTCCCTTTCTCTTGCTTGCGATTGGAATCATACTCTGCTACCAAGGGATTCCTTAATCATTTGAATGCAGGAGATTTTGTGTACACACACACACACACACACACACACACACGCATTCGTATTTGTTGTTCTTGTGATGGTGGTTATAAGTAAAATCCTAAGGTTGATAGAAGTCAGAAATTCAATGTGATGAGTCCTGTGGAAGTCGGACATTCCAGTCCTGGGGTTTCCGTTGTGTCTGTCTCTAGTGTATATTCAAAGTATCCTAAAAACAAAGTAAGAAAATTAAAGTTAACGTTCACGTTACTGGCAATTTTAAAAACTAAATTGCTATTTTGACTACATCACGCTATGGTCTCCATATCAGATCTGGATTTCAGTTAGTATAGAGATGATTGGCATTAAGTTACTCAAGAGTTTAATAAGATTTAGACAGACCCATTCATTTTTCCAAGCTGTTGTGACTAAGGACATACTATAAAAGAACAATTGAATACAGTTGCACTTTCTGAGTACTCATTAATACAAATTCAAATATACATACTAAGCAAAACTGAAGAAATCTATGAGAGAGACACAGGAATAGGGCAGTAAATAGGGCAATTACACTTTCTTCACCAGCCACCACATTGAATGGATCTATGTCCACTAGTGTGAGGTGGAATATGTAAATCTTCTGCTCTCTCCCTATCTCAGTTCCTATCAGCCTGCCACAGTGTGAACATCTTGCCTTACATTTGGATTATTTAAGGGATTCTCCATGGTAATATTTACTGTACTAGATTTTTGCCACAAAGATTGATGTTAGAACTTAAACTTAAGTAGTATATGACCTCATTGAAATTTGTATTACTGTCCCATCATAAAATGTATCTATGTTTATAAACATCCTTACAGTCAATTTGAGAAGGAACTACGATGTTGATGGTAAGTATAATTAGCTTCTTCATTTGCAGAGTTAAAAGGATGTTAAGATTACATGCATACCAGGAAAAAACCTGTCATACAGGAAAGCTTTATATGCATGAGCAACCCAGTTCACGATCCTGTTTAGCTACATTTTTCTATTTAGCTTTCTATAAATATTTGTTCTATATCATGTACATGGACCTATAGGGATACAAATATGGATCACCCAAGGGCCTGCCTTCAGGGAGCTTACAGTCCAAAGAGAGATGACAATACTGAACATAAATAACTCTTCCATAAGATTGACACGGCACCCATCCATGTGTTCATTCACTTATGTATTCATTCGCTCAACAGACAATTACTGAACAGACACTGAGCTCAGAGTTCTCTGGTAGGACTGCAAAACTGTGTAAGACAAATCCCCAGCCTTCAACAAGATCACAGTCTTGTTCCTCAAGCAAAACTACAAAGGAAAATTAGACTATACCACATAAGGATGTTAATAGTCCTCTGGGAGCACATGAGCAGAACACCACCACCAGTTGGGCTATTCAGGCAAGGTCTTAAAAATAAGGTGTGGAAAGAGTATGAAGCATTCTCCTGAAAAGTGGTATTTGAAAGGGGACTCTCAGCAGAGAAAGAACCCACATTATACAGTACTCTGTAGTCTACAAAGTAGATTTTCATATATCCTCTTTGATATCATGTCAACTGATGAGAAAACTGAGACCTTAGTAGCTTAAGGGTTTTGCTTATGGCCATAGAATTATTAAAATGCTAGAATCATACCCAAGCCCCAGTCATCTGTCTCTAAAGTTTGTTCTCTTGGTTCTATTAAGCACCATAGGGAAAGTGGAAGTAAATGCCGTGACAGCTCTGAGAAGGGAGAGGTCACTTGTAACTGGGCAGATCATAGAATGCTTCATCGACAAAGTGGCACTGGGTGTTGTAGTTTGTGTTTAGTTATATGAAGTTGAGAATCTGGTGAAGTTATGGGTATAGGAAAATAAGAGAATATTTATAGGGAACATAAATGAGCGTGGCCAACAATTAATAACTTGAGAAGCAATCATGAGAAATAAAATTGGAAAGAGATAGTGAGACTGCAGTTTTAGGGTCTCAAAAACCAAGGTAAGGAATATTTTCTGAACCAAGGTGAGCTATTGAGGATTTTTGAACAGGAGAGTCCTACCTGCAGCCTTAGTTTAGTCAAGAATAAAATGGCATTAATTAACACATAACATGGAGCAGCAGAAGACTAAAGAGACTAGTAGAGAGTTAGAGGAGTAGTCTACTCTAGAGGGAAGAACGTGCTACTTAGCACAAGATGATGGACCACATTACTAATTGTGTTATTCTTTTTATATCTTCTATATTTTCTTCTTAAATTTTTGTTTGTTTGTTTGTTTATTTGTTTGTATTGAGAGACAGAGCAGGGGAGGGACATAGAGAGAGGGAGAGAAAATCCTAAAAGGCTCTGCAATCTCAGTGCAAAGGCTGATGTAGGGCTCAAACTCACAAAACCTGAGCAGAAATCAAGAGCCAGACACTTAACTGACTGAGCCACCCAAGCATCCCTTTATCTTCTATATTTTCTACAGTGACTATATGAAAACTTATAAGGAAAATGTTCTTTTAAGTGAGATCAAATATTTAAGGCCTAAAGCAGAGTGATGCATGTAGTAATAATATGGATAGGAATGAGAGATATGGAGAACGGACTGGCAAGACTTGAAAACTTGTATAAGAAAGGAAAAGAGGATGCAGTTACCATGATGATGCCTGGACACCACAATGGTCCTGGATTTCTAGCAGAATAGTTAGAGAGTGAACAGGAATAGGGACTAGGAAGAGGAGCAGCAGGTTTGAGAGAAAAGACAATGATTTATTGATGGATAAACTGATTCTGAGAATTTGTCAGGTCAAAAAGATGAAGAAGAGCCAAGAAATACCAAACCAAGAGTAAGAAGAAGTCAGGATTGGAGATGAAAACTGAAGAGGGCCAAGCAAAGATCTTTTGGGAACATCTACATTTGAGAGTTAGCCTTCATTTAACAAAGCTTAGGTTTTTCAAAGACATAAGTCAATTTGCTTTTTGCTTGTTTATTTGTTTCCAATTCAGAGACTTACTTTCCCCTGTCATATATCGTGCAGACCTCTAAATGCAGATTGAATAGAAGATAAATAATTTACAGAAGCTTCCAAAATAAAGCAGACTTTGTTCCTAAATATTTTATTGCTGAGATCACTCAGATGCTCGCTAAATTGTAAGATACATAAATTGCAAGTACTCTGTAAAATGGCATTCATTTTTAAACTGACCATTAATTTCAAGTCACATCGTCGTATTGAATCCTAAAACTTTTGTAACCAGCACATATTTACAAAAAGTAAATATTAATAAGACACAAATGATCCAATACTATTATTACATTCTCAGCAATTAATATTAAATAAGAATTTGTTTAAGTGAGACAATTTCCAGATATCAACCAAAATTGGCCTGATAGTATTGTGAATGGAACTACTTGATTTTGGAATTAGAGAAGAGAACAGAGAAAGAGCTAACAAAAATAGTGTGCCATTCCCCAGTCACCGGTAAGAAGCGTATAGTCACACAGTGAGCATTAGCTATGAGATTGTGTTCTATCGTTTCTATTGTGTTGTTTGTTTAAAAAAAATGTCAAAATAGCCTTTTCTTTTTAGCAAAACATTTCTTCCTGGAAATTCAATAGGCTAGATGTGGGTATTTGTGTTATTCCCTTTTAGTAGTTCTGAAAGCAGTTTTATCAGTCGTTAGATATATTATTTTCCCAGGAGCTTACCTATTTTATTGAGGCCATTTCAAATGCATTTAATGTCCTCTCTAATGGATTTGCTTATCTTTTTCCTGAACCTCTTTTTTCACTTGGCCAGGGAAGTTGCTTTATATTTGCCTTATTATGTGAGGACCTCACTGCTTTAACCCACAGATTATGGTGCTTTGGCATTCCAAATATATATATATGTATACATATATATATATATTTATATATATACATGTCTTATAGCTAAAAGCTATAAAGAATTTATGCTTAAGATCTCTTTTATAGATAATTATAACAAAAGATGATTAGTCAGTACTTTAAAATAATAATTAGGCATTAGAAATGAGTGAAGTAGATCAGGTTATTAGTCACACTGAGGCTTAATAGACAATATTTTCAAAAATTCGAAGATCTCATGGAGGATGAAATATTCCATAGAGGTATTGTATAAATATGGAAATATAATTTTATCAGAGTGTCTTATAATAGCATTTGGTTATAAATCCACTGACCTGAAATACTCTATGAGTAGATGCTAAGTATGTCGAGACAGCTGGTATAGTTAATGCAAAAAGCACTACTCCCCTTGGCTTGCAAGTAGATGTGAATTTTCTACTTCTGACTGGTGAATCTGTGATGAATCAAATGTTTACTCTGACCAATTTAAAACATCTGGATGATTCTTACTTTGGGGACATATTGCTTTATATACACTGAATGCCTGAAAATTGGTAGAATTTTAGATTTCTTTTCTTGATAAATGATACTGCCTTAATTTTTGCGGTACTCAAAGACTCACAAGTGCTTAGATATCATCCTTTTTTTCCACTTAGTTAAAATCTTCTACCCTTTATCTATCACACATGCAAGTCTCAGAAGGGCAAACATCTGAATTATTATCAACAGTTCTCAAACACACCATTTATGTGTGTACACACTATCAGACTATAAGCCCCTCCAAAAAAAATCCAACATACATGGCTGTACGTTGATATTGAATAACTGTTAGTTTTCTAGTTATTATTTTCCCAGAACAGCTCTAAGAAGCTCTAGTTGAGCTCTCCTATGAGGTTCTCTGATAAATCAGTCTTAGGTTGAGACTGACATGAAGATAGAGCTTGTGGTTGGAAGGCAGAAAACAGCTGTGAACAAAATAATTCACCCTTGAGAAGTAAACAAATATAAGACACACACATAAGAGAAGGTAGTTACAGTTGTCTTCCCTGCAAACTGTGGAGGCATTGACCCAGACCAGAGTGGGGGACATCAGCAATGCAATCAGATCCAAGGCTCAGTGTCCCATTGTAAGACAACTTCTGTATTCTGTACAGACATCCTAAAAAAAAAAAAAAAAAAAAAAAAAGGTTCTCAATACAAGAAGATAAATAACCTGTGCCCCATTAACGTTGTCAGTTGTCTTGTCATGCAACTGCCCTCTTATTTATTTATTTCTCAGTAGTATTCAGGCCTGTGCTAGCCAATGGAAATATTAGATAAGCCACACCTGTAACTTTAAATTTTTTAGTACTACATTTAAAAGGAAAAAGGAGGGGCGCCTGGGTGGCTCAGTTGGTTAAGCATCTGACTCTTGACTTTGGCTCAGATCATGATCTCAGGGTGGTGAGATCCCTCTGTGCTGAGTGTGAGCCTGCCTGAAATTCTCTCTTTCGCCCTCTCTGCCCCTTTCCCATTGATGTGCACATTCTGTCTCTCAAAATAAATAAATAAACAAAGTAAAAAGAAACAGGTAAAATTAATTTCAACTATGTATTTTATTTAGCCCACTATACAAAAATGATTTTGAAATGATTTTCAACCTGTAATCAATATATAAAATTATCATTGAGGTCTTTCAAATTCTTTCCCCATCTAAAGTTTTGGAAATCTTATGTATGTATATAAATATCAATTTAGATGCTAACTTTTCATTTAATTGTACTTGATCTCTATTTAGATTTCATAAAATTTATGATTGGAATGTAAATTCATTTACTCAGGCTGTCCCAAATATACTTAAAAGTTCTCCAATAATTAAATCAACTATAGGTTTTTAAATTTAGGTATGAATTAGTAAAAATTAAATAGGACTAAAAATTTAGTTCATACTAACCTCTTTTCAAGTCTTCATAGCCTTGTGTGGCTGGTGGCTGCCATATTGGAAAGTCCGTATTTAGACAGTCTAGGTTTGACCTCAGACTGCCACTCATTGACTGGGTTATCTTGGCCATGTTGCTTTCTCTTTTTGTTGCCTTAGTCTCCTCATCTGTAAAATGGAGATAATAATAGTAACTACATCAGAAGGCTACTATCAAGATTAAATAAATAATACCAATAATACATTTAAAACACTTAAAACAGTGCCGATATATAATGAGTCCTCAACAAATATTAACCTTTATTATTATTATTGTTTGTGTTATTGTCATGTATTTGTTTTCATAATTTATAACATTATCAATTTTGAGGGTCTGGCAGAAATCAAGTTCTCATTTGGGAATCTGTGAGGCAGATAGAGGGTGGACCACATGCAGAAATATAAGCCCCTCCTGCTCCAGACCCGTATCTCCAACTGCCTAGGTATCCTGCTGTCAGTCAGAGTGTCAGCCTGGCTAACCTCAACTCCCCTTTGTGCTCACATCATCTCTCCTCAGTAGAACTCACACATTTCTCTCCAAGACAATACTATTATTCCATTTATCTATCTAAACCCAGGACCTTAGAGTCCTAACTGAATCCTCCTCTTTCTTCACCCTTGTCAGCGATTGTCAGGTCTCCCCGAATTTTCAGCATAGATCCTCATGCCTTCCTGCCTTTCCATGTCCACTCCTCTTGTCTGGCCAGTGCACTAGCCCCCTAGTAACTGAGCTTCAGCTTCCAGTCTCCAACCATTGCATTGTGCCTGTCACATGCTGCTGTTGGATTAATCTCCTGGAAATGGTATTTTTATCGTATAACTCCACTGTTTAAGTCCTTTCTTCACTGCCTGTGACTTCCAGAGTAAATGTGTCTCCTCTACATAGAAGCCTTTCTTGACAAATTTTTGCCCATGATAGAGCATCCAAGTGATAACCCCCTTCCATGTGTCACTGCATCCGACCTTCAGACGCCCTTCACAGCACTAGAGCATTATTCCACACACTGGGTACCATGGGCCTTTGGCCCCACAAAGACAAGTGCTGTTTTGTTGCTGGTTTTGCTTTATAGGTTTTCTTTGTTTGTTTCTTTTATGTCTTCATGTCTCTACAATGCAGTACAGTACTCCCTAAGTTCTCTTTTTTTTGAATGAGCTGGCTAATGACATGGAGGCATTCAAGTCCTCCAAAATTACCCCAACCTACTTTCCTGGTCCTATCTCTGCTTCTCATCCACACAGTTTAACTCGAGTCAAACTGGTCTGGAGTTGCCTCAGATATGCCTTCTCTGTTTCCCTCTCCCATGCCTTGGCTTGCAATCCCTTCTCTGAAATGTCCCAGCTCTCCTCTTGATCTACCCAAATGCTCCCCCTTTTGTCAAGGTCTAGTTCATGTTTCTGCCACAATGACATCTGCAGAGCATCATGCACTGCACCGTGCTGTGGTGTAAGGATGGTCCAGCCTAATGGAAGGAGGCCGGGCTCGGGGTCCAAGTAAAACTGTCTGATTACCTGACAAAATTGCCTACCCTCTCTGAGCCTCACATTCGTACTCTATGTAATTAGAGTAACAAAACCTAGGCTTCAAGATTATCTTGAATATAAAGGATAATGTACATATTGGCATTTAGTGAGGGTTCAGAGAGATATGGAAGCCTGTTATTTTCAGTATGATCACGGGGCATCTAATCATGTAGCTTTAGAAGTATCGTTTGGTGTAAGATTTCACTGTCATTCGAATCACTCTAGAACATTTGCTTTATTCCCAGACTCCAAGTTTCTGGGCTACAACTAGCACCTCGTTGAATAGCGAGCATACATATACAAACAGAAACATTTGTGGATACTTACAGATATTAAAAGAGAGAGGTGCTTTCATATAGATTGACTCATTTAATCCCTACCAGAAGGCACCAGTCTGTGATCAAGATGATAATGTTTCTATTTTATCTACAGGGAACTGGGGCTTGGAGAAATTGAGTCCCTCCCAAGTCAATCCATATCTCCAAGTGATAGAGGCAGGGAATTCAAACAGCATTTACACATTTTTCCCCAAATCTCTTCAATTCTATTTTTTCCCACATTCCCACAAACAACCTTTTAAATTGCTACTCTTGAAAATTCTCTCTCAACATGATGGTAAGAGAATAATAGAGTATAAATCCCCAGTGCTCAGCATTGCTATAAGGAATGACAAATGACACTTGAATTTCTTTTTTCCTGAAAAAGAAAAAAGAATAGTCTGTTGGTAAATACAATTAATACATACACATAATATGTAACGAGTCTTTGCTGCAGAAAATAGTCTTTTGATTGGAAAATCCTAAAATTTAGATGATTTCTTTCCCAAATGGTCTCCAGTATCAGCAGTTTAAGTTTGCTTAATTTCGTGTCTGGACCATAATATAGCAGTAGTCATGCCAAATATAGAAAATTGCCTATGAAAGACCCAGAGTAAAGAAAACCTTGCAAAAATTATTGTTTTTAAGCTTAAATTCATACACATAGAAAATCCCCTATACCCAATGGAGGGGCAGAGAGGTATATGCACAGAACATTTCAGGAATAGCAGTTAAGACTTCTCATTAAGGAGTCTCAGGTTAGACCGAAGTTAGTCCTTATATTTTGCCAAAGGACAAGGATAGCTTACCAATAAATGACATGATCATTTAACTTATTGCTTTATACTAATTCTGCATGTAATTTATATAGATGGCCAAGGTAAAAATTGTCAGTACAAAGTAACAGCCTCATATTGCTTAAGTTTAGGTTAATCATTAATTTTTTTTTTCTGTGGATCAATACCCCTGAGAAGAAAAAGATGTAGCCATGCTCTTCAAATTCTGTATTTGCCAAGTGAGAAAAGCCATGTGCCAGACTTTTTAGAGCTTTGTAATGTGCTTCCAGCCCTTAGCTCTTGTCACTCTAAGTGAAATTCTCTTATATTTAGATATTGGTTCTGACTTACTTTGTGTCCCTTGTGCTGCTAAACTAAGAACCTTGCAAAAAGAGATGCCCAATCGTTGTTATTTAATAAGTGAATGAATTAATGAAGGGTATGCTATTTTAAAGAGAATACTGTTAATTTGGATAGGTAAGTGTAGTGTCTTTAAGTAAAAGGACGCAGGATTCTTTGAAGCTTGGAATACTGTTAAGAGTTTTTTAAATAATTTAAAAATTAAAATAAAATTAATATTCATTTATTTTTAAGAGAGAGAGAGAGCACGCACAAGCAGGGAAGGGGCAGAGAGAGAGAGGGAGGCACAGAATCTGAAGCAGGCTCTAGGCTCTAAGCTGTCAGCACAGAGCCTTACACGGGGCTCCCAACTGCAAGCCTGAGCTGCAGTTGCAGGCTTAACCACCCAGACCACCCAGGCATGCCAAGAGTTTTTAAAATAATTTTTAAAAATGACCTTTGTCATAGGCTGAATTATGTCTTCCCCAAATTCATAAGTCCTAATACCCAGTACTTCAAAACATAGCTGTTTTTGGAGATAAGATATTTAAAGATGGCTAGGGTTAAATGAGATCATTAGGGTAGGTCCTCTTCAAGTATGACTCATGTTCTTATAAGAAGAGGAAATTTGGAAACATGAAGAGAGATACCATACACGTACACACACACAGAGAAAACCATGTGAACACTCAGCAAGAGGGCAGTCATCTGCAAGCCAAGGAAAGGGGCCTGAGAAAAAATCAAACTTGCTGAAACTTTGATCTTGGATATCCAGCCTCCAAAATTGTAAGAAAGTAAGTCTCTTATTTAAACCATAGTCTATGGTATTTGCTAGGGCAGCTTAAGCAAACTCACAACCTTTGGAAAATTGCTACATTTGAAAATCCTACAAATGAAAATTATGATAAGACAATAGGAGAGTATAAAGAATATCCCAAGAATAGTGGGATGAGAAAGGAGACAACTGGAAATGACAAAGAAATATTTTAGAAATGGAAAATAGAGAAGGAAACTTAGCCAGGTTGGGAATGTTAATTACAAAGTACTTAAAGAGGAAGGTGTAAGAAGAAGGAAACTATTCCCTTTGTGGACATGGGGGAGACTTGGGAATTGAAGAACCAAGTATATTTAAATATAGGCAGAAATTGATGGAAAATCTGCAAATGAAGTGGGCTTTTCCATAGGTTTTCCTCTTACGCTGCACAGGTAGAGACCAATTCCACTCCATTCTCATCAGAAGATTGGAAATTTATTCAACAAGGGGGGATTCCAACTTGGAGATTACAGGCACACTGAAAGGTGGAAGATTAAATAAAAGTCTATCCATTGAATAGAGAAGTCCTGACTTCTCTAGTAAAACTTAGGGTCAGGAACTCTGCCAGTTAGGCTTCTGATGCTTAGGCAGGAGATTGAAGAATCCTTCTCCAGAAAAATGGAATCACCATTGGTGATTGTGTGGCTGCCTAGTGGAAAAGGCAAGGTTCGTTATTGCCCACATACCCTACACTGAATCCCAAGACTCTACAAGTCCACTTAAGTTGCGCAGAGCTCTCATTCAGCATTTTAATATCTTCCACTTTAAAATGAATGGACAGTCAAGGCCCCATAAATTTTAAAGGAACTTTCAACGTAAAATCTAAAACAAATCAAAATGATAGTAATAACAGCAATAATAAAAAGATATAAAAACAATTTATGGAACAAATAGAAATTTAAACACAATATAGTAAATAAACTTATTCCATTTATAAAACAAAATGATACCATACAAAATTAATAAGAACAAAAATTTATGAAAATTTGAAACAGTGATAAAGTTAAAAATGCAATGAGAGAGATGAAAGATATAGTTTTAGAAATCTACCAGCAAATACAGAAACAAAGAGATGGAGAATAGAAGTTAGGAAGATTGAGAAAATAATTCTATATCTAAGATCTAACTACTAGGTGTTTGAGAAAGGGCGGGGGGAAGAGGGAATAAGCTTGCCAAATAAAGAACACAAAAATCTCCTCAAATCGAGGGACGTATTTTTTTTTTCATTAAAAGGCTTGTGAATACCTATCACAATAATGGAAATGGACACATATGAAAACCATATCTTGACATTTCAGGCCATAGCTACAAATAGAAGGTCCTAAAAGCTTTAAGAGGACAAAAAAAAACAAAACAAAACAAAACAAAAAACACAGAGTACATTCCTCCAAGGGCTTCATGTGATATTGATTTATCCTCTCAAAAGCACCTTGATACCTATAAGACAATGGAACGATGTATTGGAATTTCTAAGAAACAGTGATTTGCAGCCCAGACCTCTAAATCCAGCTAAATCATCAGTCAGGTGTGAACTGATAAAATAATTGATGTGCGTGAAGCAGGCAGAAAACATTTTTCAAAGAGCTATTTAAAACCATATTGCGGGGCACCTGGGTGGCTCAGTCGGTTAAGCGGCAGACTTCAGCTCAGGTCATGATCTCACGGTCTGTGAGTTCGTGCCCCGCGTCGGGCTCTGTGCTGATGGCTTGAGCCTGCAGAGCCTGGAGCCTGCTTCCGATTCTGTGTCTCCCTCTCTCTCCGCCCCTCCCCTGCTCATGCTCTGTCTCTATGTCTCTCAAAAATAAATAAAACCATATTGGGAAGTTCTGGAAGAATTACTGATAATGCTACATAAAATTAAGCAAATTTTTAAAAAGGGGCAATTTACAACTTCAGAGAAAATAAAACCTTGTTCAGCTAAGTGAAACACAGTCATGACATCTTATGTAGCTTATTAATACACATTACTTCCCAGGGGTAATAAGATAAAACCTAGATATTTATTAGCCGTCAATTGTTACATAATATAGTAGGAGGATGGAAACAGGGAAGTGGGGAAGTAGCTAGGAAAAGAGTGTGAAATCATAAGCATCCATAATAGGAAGTTAATCCATGTGTGGCATTAAATACCAGAAGAAGGGACTAAAAGAGTTTCAGAGGCTCGTAGTGAGAGGAGTGACCCAAAGGACCCCTGTTTCTTAGTCTATGCTTGTGTAGTACAAGTAGGGGAAAAATAGTTAAATAATTTGTGAATTTAAAAGGAACGAAAGCAATCTAATTTCCCAATATAATAAATGTTCTGTGTTAATTAGCATGATCACAGATGTCTTGGATCGAAATTGTTCAGTATTTGAGTGGAATATTCCATTGTCCCTTAATAGTTGATAGATGTCACATTGTAACTTCCTTTAGAGCTGGGACTGGAGGTACTGTTTGTTGGCAGAGGTAAGACTGGCTTCCCCTGACCTTTCAGGAGAAAGGAGACGTGAAAACCTGTCTAACCACCCGAGCAGATTTAGTGCTGGCGATGAGTGAGGTTGTAGACATTGAAGGCAGTTCTGTTGTTCAGGTTATCCTTTGTACTTCTCATTCTAGACATGACCTATCACTAATACTTTCCGTTTCCAGTTGTCTCACTAGTAAGTGAGATAATCATGTAAAATAATCAGGATAAGACATCAATAGATCACTATGAGTTGTAGAATTCACACTTCAATGAGGTTTTCTTTACGAAGAGGAAAATAAAACCCATGATTTCTGTGCCATTGTTGACTCTACTTGAGTGAAACAGCAGCATAAGGAAGTTGGTTTTCTGGGCAGAGCTTTGCAGAATATATCTGGCTCCTTTACAGTCATATGTCATCTGTCAGAATTACCATGACCCAGGCTGCTCTTTGCAGGTTTCCAATTCCCTTTGCCTCAAAAGCATCCAGACAGTTTTTGTGACCCTCATCATGGTTGGCAGAACACACACTGTAAGAGCTCCTTGCTTTAGCAGAAAAGTCCTGTGCTTTGTCCGGAGGAAGGGCTTTCCAGCGCAGGTTCATTTGGCATATCCAAATGCCAGGCTTCCTGAAAGCCAGGTGTGTCAGGAACGGAGTAAACAACAGAATCTCACAACAGTCAGACTGTTCCCTCTAGAGCAGCACAGGTCTGTTGCTGAGCAGCCACAGCCAATGGCTTCACGCTGTTCCCTCTCTTTTCTGCTAATTGGAAACACCATTGGCTATAAGAGCGACATCAGCAGAGCTAAATGTAAATGGAGTCCATAGAGAGAAAGAAATAGCCCAGTGAGAAGCTCGACTATTTTAGTGTAACATCCGAGCGTTCCACACCATAAGCCTGGCATTCTGGCACAGAGTTCGTTTCTCACTCCCCCTCCTAGTTCTGCCCTCCTCATTCACTCTCTTGCATTATCCGCTTACATATCTCTCTGTCCCCTGTAGGATCCCAAGTTCCTGTGTAGGTGACACCTGTGTATTACTTTCTTCTTGCATTTCTCCCATGGCTCAGTGCATAGCTTTCCACATAGTGAGCCCTCAAAAAAACAAATTTTCAACTGCATTTTCCAAATGATGTAATATACTGCAAAACACACTTCACTCTGTATTAACTCCGTGTGTCTCACTCACTCCTGTGTTTCCAGAATATATTGCCTATGATCTAGCACGCTAGTGAGGCAGTCACCTCTGAACTCTACCTAATTAAAAAACCCAGCCTCCACTTAGTAGTTATTTGTCCTTGAATTCTTAGAGATTCATCATCTCTAGAATCAGTATATAATGTCAACTTCTTGAAGATTAAATGAAATAATATCCGCATTGCAGACATTAACATGCTGATACATATTAAACTTACATATTGGTTGTCATTACTCTTATCAGAATTATTATTACTAGTATTAGTTTCCTCATTTCTAAATAGAAATTATGATGCCAAACTCACAAGGGTATTGTGTGAATTAAAAGTGTGCATGTGTGTATATATGTGTATGTATACATGCACACACACACGATCTTTCTACATGCATATATATACGTGCACATAGGTATGGATATATATGCACATATACATATATGTGTACACACATGTACATGCATGTATAACATACCTACATACATGTGATAGAACCTAAACATAGTAAACATTCATGTTAGCCATCATTATCAGTAGGAATACTATAAGTAATAACTGTCATAATTTTCTATCTAAAAGGTGGCTGGTAATGCAAAGCTTATAAAGTTGTTGTAAGGATTTTAAAAGTTAATATATGTTAAAGCCTTGGAACTGTGCCTTGTGATAAACCCTCTAAAAGTGTTTGCTTTTATTATTTCTACTAATAGTAATAGAAAAGGTGAATATACTGCATGGTAAGCTAGTAATATAGTATACACGCGGTAAATTGTAATTAACAACTTCCATATTCATTTCCTCATATACTGAAAACACTGACGGGATGTTAGTGGCAACACATACTTTCATGATAATATTAATTACCTTTCTATACACTGGGCCAAAAAAGTTCTAGGATGGCAAAACATCTTGGCCCAGAAGCCTGCCCTCGGCAAAAAGACAAGATGTGAGTGAGGGAAATATGCCTACAGGAATTGTGATGGTGGCAGTTTGCCTACTATGTATAGTGATTTGCCAATTTCCCGTTCACCAACTATGACAGTGACACTGATGCTCGTGGAACAACCTGCATAACGCTTCGGGGACACATCCCTTTTTCTAAGGCTGCAGGCTTGCCAGGGAGACAGGATGCATGCTCGATTCCATCTGCTGTCATTTATCTGCCAATACAAATAGCAGGCCTCCGCGGGTCTGTTTGGCAGCCAAAATGACAGACTATATTTTAGCAACTCAAAGGAAGCCACTTCTGAGCATTAACGATGGAAAATACCGCATGATACCTTCAATCCAAAGAAATGAGTATCTGAAATCGGAAACATTAGGCCCCACAAGGCATTGTCCCTTAATAACAGGGTAAAAATACTGTTTCCAACCTATGTAGATTAAAATTACTTGAAAGAGCTTGAGGAAAACTTTTTTATCACTTTTATCTTCCACTTTTAATTAAATCACATATTTTCTAAATGATAAAACTTTGGTTTGATTCAAGTTTCCGGGGAAAGGAAAAGAAAGGAGACCACCTATTATATTTGTGGTGCTATACTTGGTATATGCCCTTCGGCGAAGAAGCATTCTGCATGGCGTTTGAGTTAAAAATAACCAGTCTCTTTTTAAATAACGTAAAAGCCAGCACAGAGAACTATTTCCTCTTTATTCAGAGATTTCCACACAGTATATATGGTTTGGAAATACAAAGTCAAGAAGGGAGAAGAAGGGCAACTTCTTAAATATACATGGTTTCATTTATAATCTGTCTTCACTATAATGAGATAATATTGGATATGGAATGAGAAAATGTGGGCACATGCAGAATGTGGAAGCAGCAGCCTTTAACACACTGAATCAATGACTTATGTTTGTATAGATGTGTATGTTTGATAGGAGAAGGAGAGTGGTTTTTCCTTTCAATCTCATTCTAACCACTTGACCTATAATTGGAACCCTTCCCTTTTGTCTCCTATTTTTATCTCTTCTAGATACTCTTTTATTGAGATGGTGTTTATCATAATGTGACTTTTCATAGACAGTAAACAGCATATGTAAAGTCGAATCCTGAATCCTCATCTCCAGCATTGATCTCAAAGTCCATTTCTGTTATCAAATACCCAGGAGTCTGTGTCTTCAAACTCAAGTTACATTCATTGAGATTAGTATATTACTTTGCATTTGTAAGCCTTCTGATCTCCTAGATTGACTCTTTGCCACATTCTCTTTGACATCAGGGATTACCGTTCTCCTAATCCACCAGTTTAGAAACTGCAGTCATCATTACTCACTTTCATTTCCAAATCCAGTCTATCCTCAGGTTCTATTAATCTTTCTTTCAAACCCAGCTTCGTCTTTCCTTCATTCCCCCACATGTAACCCTCACACAAGTCCTCTATGCAGTCATGCTTGGACTTGGACAACAGGCGCCAACTGGCAAGTCTGTATCTAGGCTCACTGCATCAATCCCACCTGCTACTTCCAGCTGATGTATTGATAGATCTCTTTTGATCCCGTCACTGTCTATATCCAGTGCTTTCCCAGCAGACGGCACAACTCTCACAGGTGGTAGTCCTGGCCACAGGAAAAGTACACCCTCATCTTCGTGTACAGCCACGTCTAAGCTCCTAACAGCTATTGCCACGTGAAAAAACAAGCCCGTGTTGGCAGATTTTCTGATTTTCAGAATACAGAAATCAAGACTTAAAGAAAAACTTAATAAATATCTATTTGCAGGCATACTATGTCTGAACTTCATTCTCTGTGCTAGAGGAGATACAGCAATAAACAAAACTGTCAAAACTTCTGCCTTCACAATGCTTCTTGTTAGAGCAAAAAGAAGAAAAATTAAGATAGATTGAGATTAAGATTGATTTTGTGATGAATGCTAAGAAGAAAAATGTGTCAGAGAAGAAATTTGTGAGTATGTGTGCCTGTGGTAGAATTTTAAGTAGGGTGGTTACGAAAGATATCATTGAAAAGATGGCATTTCATAAATATATGCAGGAGGCAGATATGTGAGGAAAGAATGTCCTAGGTGGGAGGAAAATAAGCAATATTGCTCCCATGATGAGGAACAGTAAGGAGGCTGAGAGCAAGTAGCAAAGTAGAAAACTTTCTACTTCAACTTTAAATTTTCAACGTCAGCTCTTTTTATTTTTAAATCGGTCAGCTGTGCACAGTACCAGGCTACCAGAGTACCCCAGTACTATAGGAGGGGCACCTGGGTGGCGTAAACATTAAAAAAGAAAGCAGGAGGAGACAAAGTTGGAGATGAAACATTAGGGGGTTACTGGGCAAGGCTGGAGGCCAGAGCAGTGGCAAATCCTGTGGGGCTTGGTGGCTCTTAGTAGAGACTTTGGCCTTAATTCTGAGTGAAACAATAAGCTAGCACAGAACTTTGATCAACATTTTAACACGATCACTCTGACTACTAATTTAGAATTAGACTTTAGAAGGATAAAGGAAGAAGCCGGGAGTCCAAGGGGGACACTTCATCACAAGAAATGATGGTGGCTGACTGAAGTTTGGGGCTGAACAACTGGAAGAATGGGGTTGCCAAAAATTGTGATGGGACAAATTCAGTCAGTCCCTTAATGAGAAGATTTTCTTCTGACCCGTACTTCACATTGGACAGCAGAGGCGGCTATTTTAACCTTACCACGAGAGAGAGTTCTAAAAGACACAGTGAACCTAGTCTCCTCTTCTGCTTACTTACAGCCCACCTGCTTCCTTCTGGATTCTTCTCTGAGGATCTTTCTCTAGTAATTGTATACTGTGATTTACTACAATTCATAGAGAGCCATCTACCCTCAAAATTTCCAAATATAGCACAAAAATTCCAGTATTTAATAAGAGGCACATATATGGTCATGGTAGAGGGATCATTTAATTATAGCTTGAATGACATGCTGAGTATGTCCTCAGTGAATATGAATTGTCTATCTTTCCCCGTGGAATGACTTTCAACAATCTCATACAAACCGTGCATTTTTTATAAGCCAACTAACCTTGTAAGGTCTTTCAACTAGTTGAAACTCACATCAATGTATCCTTTTCTTTATTCATCTGTAATTTCTCTACACCAATCATTTTTCATTTAAATGTTCTCTGAAATGTTTTAGTATGAAATCTTACCTTCCCTGAAATATGAGAAACACGATTTGCTCTTTAAACTTTAACTCTTTTTATTTTTAAATCAGCCAACTGTGCACAGTACTAGGCTATATAGATAGCAGATAAATAATGTAATGATATTACAGTGAATAATCCATGAATGTCTAGGACATGTTTTCAAATAAACTGTTCACTCAAAACATATTAACAAACACTTTGTCAGGCATTGCTAGATTTTCAAGCATGGAAATAAAACAGAGAGCCCCTT
Organism: Paguma larvata; assembly: GCA_030068075.1. NCBI lineage: Eukaryota > Metazoa > Chordata > Mammalia > Carnivora > Viverridae > Paguma > Paguma larvata. The sequence goes on from CM057826.1 coordinate 106,818,820, forward strand.
ATTGTGAGTATAAGATTTTTAAGAGAGGAGAAGATGTTAGAAGTCACTTTTTGAGAAACTGGTTTGGGAAATTTGTCTACCCAAGATTATGGAGAGCCATCTTGTGGGCAATTCAGTTTCTCACTCAAATAAGATCTTTATATAAAGTGGTTCTCTCTGTGCTAGCGCAGAATGACACGAACGCACCCCCCCACACACACACCCCACATACACAAAGAGAAAAGAACTATATTAAATTTTTATATAACTAAGCATATTTTAGCTAATTCCCACAAACTAATTGTAGTCTTTACAACATTTTTAAGAATTTTTGAATATCTAAAAATAAGGATCCCAGCAAAGAAAGTACTAAATATCAAAACATGACTTCTGCATCATCCATAAAAAAAATCTTATAAAACTAAGGTCAGAAAAGAAAAACAGTCCTTAGCAATTATCTCTTCAAATGATCTCTTCAAACTTTTTGGAGGTTTAAGGGTGCTTTGAAAATCTGATTAAATTTATGGTTCCATTCCCTTGAGAAATGCAAATATATACACAATTATGCATATGATTTCAGATGTTTCACCAACTTCCCTGTAGGAAACTGCTTGTAAACTTCATACTTTAAACTCCTCCCTTATATAATACACAGAGAAGATCTGGAAGATTTGAGGTTGAAAAATAAGTTTTGATCCCCTATTTCTTCAACTCTAAAACCCTATAATCACACAATTTCTTAAAATAAAAGTTATGATGAAATATTTTTGCTATATTGTTTGAGTGTCTAAACTAAATCTTAGTATTTATAGTTTTTAATTTCTTAATGTGCCTGACATCAACAAAGATAAAATGTTCACATTGGGCTAATATCATTCATAATATGTCAAAGATCTTTGATGTTCCTTCTATCCAAAATAAAAGATGTATTTTTGAATTACATCCTAGCCTTGAATCCACAGTCATGGGTAAATTAAGCCATTATGAGGGTTGATACATTCGAGCAAAGGGTCCTGAATCATATGCTACCCTAAATACATATAGAGTCAAACTGCTAGTTCTGTATTCTCTCATCCTTTTTCATTTGCGGAATCAGGTGCATTCATAGAAATCACCTCTCATGCAAGACCACTGTAGCTCTTTTTTTTTTTTCCTTTAACATTTGTAATAGTTTATGTTTTCATCTCTTGCTCTTAAAAATCCTTATAGCCTATGTCGGTGTATCCCAAAGTAGGTTCTGTGTCATGTTGTTTTCATATAATATTAACAGGGGCAACATACAAAATGGTTCTATGGTCAAATAAGCTGAGATTCACAAAGTTAAAATGATATATTACTGCAAGGTCTCCTAAAGTCTTTAACAGACTAAATAAATATTTTTATCTTCAGAAAGAGATACTATGTGAATATCCCAAACTTTATTAAAGATGGAACTTTTTATTTGTTTTCAGAGTATCTAACTGAGTTGGTACTCCATAGAAAACATTTTGGCACAAGCTCAACTAGAGATATAAAGATAGATAGATTTTAAAATATACACAGATTGCTTGAATAAATCTCAGGATGGTCAGAAATTGACTTCTATTGTATAGTATTCTGGGAAATGAATTTTTACATTATATGATCATAATTCAAATATGATTAATTTCAATTTAGTAGATAACGATATAATAGATAAAGTAGTCACCTTAAAATTAATTAATGTGCTTTATTACTCCATATAGTTATGTTGTTTTTCAAACAACTTATTGTTCAAATTAAGCAAGCAAATTATTTTACCTCTCCTGCTAAGTAGAATTCTTGTAGGAATAACAGAAACACTGTGGTTGGTATAAAACTTAGTTTAAGATGCCTTCTGCAGTAATTCCCAAGTAGTATTCTAAAAAGATGATTCACTCTAATATTCATGGATTTCCAGGGGGGAATAGTTCGATTATTCTGCAAATGTTCTTTACCTTCTAGAATAGTCACAGTCCAATCATTATACTCAGAGTTGTTAGAAAGACTGTAATAATATTGTTTTTCTTTAAAACTTTCAAGCCAGTATTTTCCAAATTATTTGATTTTGTAGTCTTTTCCTTATTTTTATTATTCAACTGAACACTTAACATCTAAAAAATGAGTATTCTATGCAACCATGTGGGAAAGTTGTCATATTTATTTCTGTTTTTAATAGATAAAGTGGTTTCTATTCCGTGTTAATAGAGAAGAGGAATTGCACCAATAATCTAAAAACTATGAATTTGTGGTTATGGTGACAAATTGACTGTATGTGCTCATATCATCTATAATTAAATAGAGGGATTTAAAAGAAAGGGAATGGAATAGGAGAGAAGACTACCTCATGATATGTCAGAGAACCTCCACCCACACACTATTGCCACCTCAGTTCCTACCACAGAATACTCAGGGTTTAGTTTCTGAAGAAAGGTTACTGAAGAGGCTTAGGACTCAGAGAGCAGATATATCACACTGTGGATTTGCAATATGGGGCAGAAACAAGGGTTAAGAGGAACACCTCTGTTGTGTTCTCAGATTCTCTGGGAAGCCAGCTCTGAGATTGGGGTACAGATGTTCATGGAAAAGTGTTCTCAGGACTGACACTTCTAGGAGAGGGAAGGAAGAGGATTAAATACTCAGTAGAAGCCTTAGCTGACCCTGTGGCAAACAGAAGCTACCATTTGGGGAAAAAATGTTTAAAAACAATGAAAATTGTTCATATGGAAAAAAAAGGTAATTATTAACTCCAAGTAAAACAAAAATTATAGCATAAGGGAAATATAATCATATACACATGTAGTAAATAAGATTTATATAGTAAATATATACAATCAATATTATAAATTTAACTAAAAACCATGATTAACTAGGTGAGAGCAAAGAAAGGAGAAGCAGTTTAAGAGAATTAAATCTTTTTCTCATATACAAGAAATAAATGGATAATAGCTAAAAAATTCAAAATCAAGAAAAAACAATGTAAACATTACTTAGAATTATAGAATTAAGTACCAGCAAACAAAATGATTTGGTAAAAGAGCATTCAAAATAACTACAGAAAATAAGTTTAGTGTTTTTTTTTAAATAAGACTTTGAATGTAACTTTTTAATTATATGTGCATAATTTCTCTTTGTCATGATTGGTTGAGTCAAGCTGTGTTAACAAGCAACCCTCCAAATCTTGTAGCAACCAAGGTTGCCTTTTTCCCCCCATGCTACTTGTAGCTGCCTCACTGCACTATGCAGCCTGACTAAGAGTTACCATCTTGGACTTTGCTGGTCTTTCTGGCAGAGAGAGAGGAAGGGGTGGAGGATCTCACACCAGCAAGTAAGCTCTTGGTCACTCACAACTTATGACATTAGTCAGAACTAGTCAGATGGCCCCATTCAACCACAAGGTTTATTATGTACTCCTATATGTGACTAGTGGGTGGACAGCTAGAAATACTAGCTAGAAATACTGAAATGACTACCATAATTTCTGTCATCAGAATTAAGTAAAAATAAGATGATTACTTCTGGCTAAAAGTTTGAATATTCATTTATATAATAAGTAAACATCTGTATATCATATTTTGTCAATAAAAATTAAATCTATATAAAAATGTATAAATAAAAATATTTATCTTACATATGCATAATTTATATTTTATATTTGGCCCTTTTAGGTGTCCTATATTTATTTCTTAAACAACAAAAAATGCAATACCTTCTGTTTACCAGGCATTATTAAACATCTTGGGTATTTAGCAGCAAACAATAAAGACAGAAACCTCTGTTTTTTAGGTAGCTTACCTAAGGTATTCAGGACAGGGAGACTCAATAAATGTAAGAAGTGGCATTATGTTATATAATGTGTCAGAAGGTTAGAAGTGCTGGGAAAAGGCTGTGCCAAGAAAGGGGAATTAAAAGCAGAGGCTGAGGGTCTGGTTAGAATTTCAAATGTGAAGTTAGGTTAGACTCACTGAGAAAAGAACCTTTGAGGCAAGAGGTGAAGGGTGCCACGGATGAACAGAGTGGATTCCTGGGCAGAGGGAGCAGCAAATGCAAAGGCCCTGAGGCTATAGCATCCATGCTGTCATCAGGAATGGAGAGTAGGCAGGTGAACCTGCAGTGAGAGAGTCCAGGTATGGGACACAGAGACCATGCTTCAGACTGCTACACTCTCAGTTCTCTGCTTGAACTTTAGTAAAATACTTGAACTTACAATGGAAGATAAATTGGTCACCCCTTAGCAGATGGCCAATATTTCATATAAAGCAACTTGGCAACATCATGAGGAACACAGTAAAATGTAGAATTTGTTTATATTTCTGTCTGTTTTGAATTGCTTAAAGGTCTTTCATGCTTTATGTATTGTACTCAACGTTATCTTTCTGCAAAGTATTGCCATAAAATGAAACTTTGGGGACAAAAAAGACATTATTTATTGAGCTTCTCCAATGTGACTTCATTTAATACACAGAATACTCCAATTAGTGAAATACAGTGTTCACACTTTACAGATGAGACTACTGAGGCTCAAGGAGTATAAATGGATGAGTTATCAGGCTGTAGTAGAGCTGGGATTTAACTTCAGGTTGGTCTGACTCTCAATCCATCTTCCCTCCTGTCTGTATTTGACTCCCCAAATATATCTTGTAACACACATATTTCCTAGGTCCAGGGAATTAAGTTTTTGGTCTAAAAACTCACCTACTAGATTCAGTCTGCATATGGAAAGAGCTTCTATTCATAGTGACGATTGGTCTGTAGAGAATGTCACTGCCAGCCCTATGCTATCCACAAGAACTAGAAACCATTATTGACAGAGAATGATTCACAATAATTATTAAAAATTAGCTATGTTTATGATGAAATTTTGACTAACTTACTAGAGTAAATGGAATTAAAATGTACTCTGACTTGAGATTTATTGTTTTTTTTCTTTTCTTTTATAGGTAAGTTTGGAAATAATTTATTTTGCTTATGGAAGAGAGGTATGATGTCACTTTTTCTTAAGTTTTATTTTAATTGCTTTTAATGTGGGGCATAAGAGATGATGTGTTTCATCATGAATTTTTTTTGTTGCTGTTGCTATTGTTGTTATTGCAAATTTCTGAAGGTGACATTGTGGGTTTAAGGAATTTGAGTCAAGCATTTTAAGTATGTGATCCCATAAAGTAAGTCTGTGCAGGGTATGTATTTGGGTTTCTGTGTCGGATAAAAGGTGGGGGGGATTGTACTGGAGGTAAGGGAAATGTAAGAAGGGGGAAGAATATTCGTGCAGTGAGAGACTGTAAAGCTGAGAATTGCTGTAACCTTCAGCTCCAGGCTGAAGCTCCAGGCATATAGTGTAAAATGGCCGTGATTATGTGCCCAGGAGTGAGATGCCTGTTCACCCAGACTGTTTTCATTCACTCTTCTAAGTCCTTGGTTTTGTGTTTTCTTCTATTATCATGCGAAATTTCTGACCAAGGTATGACTGATATGTATCTTTGAAAAAAGAATGGCTGTGCCATTTTGAACCAAAGTCAAATCTTAAGATAGAAAGCCATAAAATAGATCCACTTCCTGGAAACCATGTGAAAAAGAGAAAAAGAAAAAGGGAAAAATGTAAACATTAACCATTGCAGAAAAGAGGCAGAATTTTCAATAGAGCTTCTAGATACACAAAAGAAAATATAAAATATCAGAGGCACTTGAGAAGATGTGGGCTTTGTACTGGGGAAGGAAAGCAGTGTGTTATTTTGGCTACGTGGGACCACAGCCTCATTGGTGTGCGTGTGCTTTCGTTCATATATGAAAGATGTGATTGTGTGAGATTTGAATTAAGCACATCACTGAAGTAAACTCATGTTAATTATAAATGTATATTTACTTTATTATAGACAGATTTGTTAAAAAATGAAATTCAACCGAGTAAATTTGAAGATCTAATTGCTTTAATGATTCCTGAATTGGGCAGCAATCCACCTAACAAGTAGAGACAGTCTTTAAGAAGTTATACAAAACGGAAGGCTTTCATAGAAGGATGAAGCAAGAAAGATATTAGCAAAAGAAAAGAATTGTTCCAGAGGAAGTCACTTTCCCTTAGGGAGAAGAGCAGAGGGTTTTATCATACAGTTTACCTCATCTTCCCTCTGGAGATCGAGAGGGCCGACTTTTGGGACTCCTTGGCCCCCATCAGAATTTTCCTGATGATTGGTTAAGACTACAATTATAGGGCAGGTTGAAACTACAATTAGATTATGTATGAAACCCTGGTTGGAGGACTGCCTAAGTGACACCATTGGGGGCCTGCGGTTTTTGTTTTAAGAGACTGTATGTGCTTTAAAAGTTATTGCAAGCTTTGTTGTTTAATGTATACAAATAAACAGAGGAACACTAAATCTATTCCTAGTCTAAGTTCCACCTAATCAGTAAGAAGTGATATAGCTCAGGAGGTAAAAAATGTTCTTGCAACCCCTGGTCTTGATGGGTAAAGAACTTTGATCTCATTATGTTTTCACCAATATAACCATATCAATGTCAAAGTCATGATGGAGTCAATACTATCACCCTGAGTAGATCTTATAAAAAATGAAGGACTGCAGATGTTTTCACTAAGAAAATATAAATTTGGTACTTGAATCACAAAACCTGCAGCTCTCTCGGTTTTAATTAGTATTTCACTGGTTGATGGAAAAAAATAGAATTAAAGGACGTTATAAAATACCATGACATCTTTGGGAAAATACATATATTTGTTTTCTCTCTCGCTCTAATAATCTAAGTATCACAGAAATTCTGTAGCCCATGGATCAGCAAAGTTTTTCTGTGAAGGGTAGGATAGTAAATATTTTAGACTCTGCAGGACACAGGTCTTTGTAGTAACTACTCAACCCTGCCATTGCATTGTAGAGAAAATCCAGGGACCCACAGACAATTCGTAATGAATTAGCATGGTGTGTCCTGGTAAAACTTTATTTACAAAAAGAGAAGTGGATGGGATTTGCCTTGTTTGAGGTCTTTGCTCTAACTTTCTTTAAAATGAAAAAAATTTTAAGCAAACTTAAAAATTTTTGGAAAGGTATACATTTTGGCAGACTTCTAATACAGGTAAACCCTTAGTATAAAATAGGAATGAAATGGTGTTCAACAGTACTTTAGAGAAAAGAAATGTATTTCTGAAAAGGTTTGGTGAGTTTAAACACTAGAGGGCACAAAAGCATATTTTTAAGTAAGGATATTTTTGTAAACAGAACTCTACAATTATGAAAACCTGCCTCCTTAGAGCCATGTGACCTCAGTGTGCATAATTTGTCAGAAATGTTGGCCTGTAGCTCCAGTGACCTCACTGGCCACAAGAACTTGAAGTGGTTGACCAACTCTGTGTGCTATAATAATACTCATAGGTCTTTTTTTTTAATGGTTGCTTTTGACCTTTTCATACAATGTGGCCAAACTTAGATTTATATAGTAGATTTTTTTCTCCATCTTGTAAGAAAAGAATCATTTTTTAATTGCTCTAGGTTCACTAGGTTCTAATTTTCACGTGGTGTGAGACTTCTTTATAGTAAAACAAAGTTATCTTCAATTTTCTCATTTTTCTGATCTTAAAAAAGTCAAAATAATGCATATAAGTATAGTTCGTTACTTTGATTTTTGTGGTAGTTTGAGGGTTTTATATCATAAAATTGATTAAAACCCATTCGGACTTCTGAGGCACCTGGATAGCTCAGTTGGTTATGCGTCTGACTTCGGCTAGGTCATAATCTCACAGCTCATGATTTCAAACGCTGCATCGGGCTCTGTGCTGATGGCTCAGAGCTTGGAGCCTGCTTCAGATTCTGTGTCCTTCTCTTTCTGCCCGCTTCCCCCTCAACCCCCATTCATGCTCTGTTTCTCTCTCTCACTCTCTGTCTCCGTCTCAAAAATAAATAAACACTATTTTTTTAAAAAACCATTAGGACTTCAAGCCTCAAAAATGCTTATACCCATTCATCTCATAATTCTACTTAAAGGCATTTGGATTAGAGATGTAATCTGAGATATTAAAAAGATTTACACTGAAATTATTGCCGCAGAAATACTTATATTATTGAAAACCTGTATATATTTCGTCTTCCCGATAATATAATGTTTAAATAAATTTTGATGTTTACTTCAACCAGTAGAATATTATCGACCTTTAAAAAGATTATCAAATAATTTTAAATGATATGGGAAATTGCTTGTCGTATAACATGAAATGCAAAGCAGAATCCAAAATCATATACACTAACATCTCAATCAAATCTTACATTTAGATGCGTATACTTATGTATATACACATAAAAATAAGGGAGAAAATGAGCCAGGAGATTTACAGCAACTACCTCTGGGTGTAGATGATTTTTCTTTTCTTCTTTTACTTTTCTGCATTTTCCAATCTTTCTATAATAAGAATTCACCATTTTATGTAGTCATAAAAACTATTATTCCAATTGCAAATGATTTCAGCATCTCACAGCACCTTTTTCTGTCTGATTCTTAGATCAGTGCTCATAAAAGCCAGTTATAAGAAAAGTATGTTACTTTATGCATCAGAAAATGCATTTAAATGATTTATTGATTGTCAGGCAAGCACATCAGTAGAGTCACCTTTTCAACTCTGTGGGATAACCTAATTTGTCTCCCCTCTGTTGGAGCTGAGCTACCCGGGCACTAAAGAGGGGAATGAGGCCACAAAAAAGACCAGGGAGGCAAGAGCCTGCTGTCAACGCCTGTGGTGCTGAGATTTAGACCAGAACTTTCCCAGAAGCTCCCTGGACTGTGGGAAGGCAGGCAACATACAAAACACATATGCGCGTGCGCACAGTTGCACGTCCCTGTCACCCCTTTCTCTTTTCAGTATCTGCTCTCTGCCCTGCCTTTCCTTGCAAGTGGACCTCAGGGAATGTGTGTGGAGAGGGTTGAAGGTAGAAACAAGAGACTTGAAGATGCCAAATTGGACTGCCCTCTGAGCACAGAATTCCATAGGTTGGCTTTGCTTAAAATATTAGAAGAGGCCCCATAAATAATATGAACAGAAAATACCACAGTCATATGACAGAGCAAAAGCTTGTCACTAGTTTCAATTCAGCTTTACCATGTGACTCTTTTAGTAGCAGGAACGATGTGCTAAAAATGTAGTTTCTTCCTTCTTTATTTTGTAAAAAGACCTCTGAAAGAGTGAACATGGCATAAGGAAAGTCACAAAGTTTGAGCTACATAGAATACTTTTTTTTCTTAATTCGTTTACGTATTTTTCAACATTTCTATCAGAGCTTTTAATCCCTAGTACCTAGGAGATTGAGAACAGAGTGGTGAGATCGAATTAAGACTACCTAATTCCATCAGACAGCCTTTATGACTTAATTTTCTCTATACATATTATTTTCTCTTTATTTCTAAATTTTGAATGACTTTTGCTTTTAATAAAGTGACAGAGGGTCGCCTGGTGGCTCAGTCAGCTGACTGTTCGACTCTTGATTTTGGTGCAGGTCATGATCTCACGGTGTGAGATTGAGCCCCATGTGGGGGACTCTCTGCTGAGTGTGGAGCCTGCTTGGGGTTTTCTCTCTCTGTGTCTTTTTGCTCCTCCCTTGAGCATGCATGTGCATGCTCTCTCTCTCTTTTAAAATAAATAAACACTTAAAAAATCGTAAACTGACAGAATCAGCCATTTGCAATTGTTTACAAAGATATTCAGATATTCCGAAGTTTGCCAGCTTATTATCCTCAAGTGATGATTACTGGAATTTATATATGAAATGTTGTCAAACATAGACAGGTGCAGATAAAGCTATAAATATTTGGGCATTAGCTATTATATGTATTGGGTAGATAATGGGATATGGCTTCTCTAAACCAATTACCAAAGGGAATAGAGAAATTTTTAATCCTTTCTGGAACAAAGCAGAATCACATATCCATTAGAAGAAAGAATAGCAGATTTAGCACCAAATAATGAAATTCCCCTGGAATCTGTCTTCTAAAGAGTTGGAGGGATTCATGTAGCTTATGTTTACTTGGCTCCTACTGAGCTGGGCGGTCCCAGGGTTACGTGGCCCCACACGATCGCAGCCCTGTAGAACACTGCGCATCTTGCTCTCATTTTACTCATAGCACTCCTTCAGAGAGAAAGGGAGTGACAGTATGCATTTTGCTCTACATAGGAACAAATTAAAGATGTAAAGAATGCTTGCCGTTCACCATAGACACCTTTGGCGTATTTATTTCCATTTACTCATATCCACGTCTCACCAGATAACCCATAGCACATTCATGTCCAATCTTCTCTTTTTCACTACCTTATTTATTAGTTCTCAGATAACCTGAAGGAGAATGGAGGTGAGCTGTTTTCACACCTGTAGTAGCTTCATGCTAAATTCCAGGGAAACTATGGACAGATGTTTGTTTGTTTGTTTGTTTGTTTCACCTAAAGTATGTTACTTAACATTCCCAGTAAGGACAAAAAGCTTCCTAATTGAGTAGGAAAAGTATGGAATGATACAGTAGTCTAGAAACTATGTGAAAAGATGAGTAAGTTCGAGAGATCTGCTGTACAATATTGTGCCCAGAGTTAACAAGACTGTGTTGGCACACTTGAAAATTTGAGGTGGTAGAGCTCATGTTATGTGTTCCTACCCACCGCATACATACGCACATCCAACACCAAACAGACCCAAGGAAAATTGTGCAGGCGATGGATATGTCTATTATCTTGATTGTGGTGACAGTTTCTTGGATGTGTGTGTTTGTTCAAACTCATCAAATTGTATACATTGAATCTGTGCATATTTTGCGTATTAGTTATACCACAATGAAGCTGTTTTTTTTTTTTCAAGTATGGATGTTATAAATCTCAATGTCTTGGATATTGAGAGAAAGGGTGATTTGAGAGGGAAAAATTTATGACACTATCTCCCTGGCTCCAGCCTTTCCTTCTTAAATCCTTGTGGAATAGAATCAAATATTAATTGTTCTACAATTCTTCTTCCATTATTTCACTCCCTTGCTCAGAAACTTTTAATGACATTTCACTTCTAAGTGAACAAAGATCCCTACTCCTAACATAACATTCAAAGTTTTGCTCAGTCCAGTCTCAGCCTTTCTTTCCTACATTTTCCTACATTCTTCACTATCACTGTGTATAATACCCTCCCCTCTGAATGCCAGTAATTTCACCATGTGCAGGATATGTCTTGTGTCCTCATGCCTGCATATAGCATGCTTCTAAAGAGCAGCAGCTGCTTATATTTGTTATAGGACAATACCAGTCACCGCATTATAAATATTTGATAATTACATTTCAATATATATCTCCTAGGGCTGTCAGATCAGTGAATTCATCCACTTAGGAAATCCATTTTAGACCCCTACCACTACCAGTCCCTACTCCAGTTGCTGGTATACAGCAGTGAAACAAGCAGAGTCTCTTCATTTTTTTTTCTTTTTGTAGAACTTTATTTTTTTTGTGTGTGGGAAGGGAGAAAAATTATGTAAAATACACAAACATAAACAAAATAACTATGTGATGATAAGTTCTATGAGGAAAAATTGTGCAGAGTAAAGAAATAGAGTGATTCCGGTGTATTTTGGATTGAATAGTCAGAATATGTATCTCTGTCTATTAAATCTGACATTTGGATCTTAACCAAATGAAAGAACAATGCAAATATCTGAAGGAAGATCATTTCACGAAATGAAACAGCAAGGGCAAAGGTCCTGGGGTAGGAGCAGATTCACTGTGTTCAAGGATTAGGAAAAAGACCTATATAAGAAAGAAAGAGGGAAGGGAAGGGAAGGGAAGGGAAGGGAAGGGAAAAGTGTGGTGTGGGTGGAATCAAGTAAGCAAGATGGAGAGGAGAATGAAGAGAGGTCAGAGAAACAGAAATGAGATAGGAAAGGGCTTTTATAAGTCATGGTAAAGAGTTGGGATTTTATCCCAAGTGAAGGGGGGAGTAGTAGAGTGTTTTGAGGAGAGCAATGGCATACCTTTTCAAAGTGTCACTCTCAGTGTTCTGATTATCTGTGAAGAATGGACTTGGAGCAAGAGCAGGAACAGGGAAAATGGTTAAGAAGCCACTGCACTCATTTGGTCAAGAGACAGTGGTAACCTGGACGATGCTGGTGGTGGTGAAAGTAGTAACAAGTAATCAGATTCTGGCTATAATTTGAAAATAGAGTTGACAACATTTGGTGGTGGAATTCCACAGTGGGTAAGAGAAAAGTGTATGAGTCAAAGATGATTCAAGGATTTTTTCTTGAAAATATTAAAAACCTGTGTTTTCATTTGCTGAGTTGGGGAAAGACAGGGAAGAGTAGGTTTAGTGGTGGGATGATGGAGACATGAACCAAAAATTCTGTTTGGGCATCTTAAGTGTAAGAGCCTATTTGTGACAGGGGCTTCAAGCCCTATCCCATTTCTTACTGACTCAGCCCAGAGTTCACCTGTATGTGTGGTGGGCGATTTCTGTATGCCAAGTTAGCTTCTCATCTGAGGCACGTGTACACCTTCTTCAGTACGAAGGAGCTTACTAGACTGTGTGGGCCACCTAGAAGGGCTTGTGACTACGCCCAGGGGTAACCTACATACATTGAGGGACTAGGGTATACTTACACACTCCAAGTTCCACATTCTGCATAGAGACAATGCCAAGGCATTTCTGTACCCCTTAGAAGGTTGAGCCCCATTTACCTATATCTTATTAATGTACACTTTATTGACTTTACTGTCTTCCTGCTGCCCTAAGTGCACCTGGTTATTTTCCCGCCTCCTCTCCAGAGTAAGCACCCATGCCAAGACTTTGCAGGGTCTGCCTGGGAGGAATTCACCTCAAGACTATTATAGACCGAAGAAGAAGGTGGATATGTCCTTTTGGAAATTAGGGAAAGTGTCAGGGATGCACATATAACTGGGAAGGATTAGTCCTTTACAAGCCTATTTGAGAGCCTCTTGGCCAAGATCTGAATATGGGTAGGTTCCTATACATACTTACTCCTTCCTCTGTGCCTCACATTCTCTCTTCCACATAAACATAGCGATGGAGATCAATGAACAATCTGAACTTTTAGCAAAAACCACAGCAGAATTTCAAGATAGTGGTCATTTGAATAGTACTTTGATGACAATTTGATTGCAACTAAGGGGATCTTGAGGACTAGTCTTGAATGTGCATTTGCATAGGAAGCCCATTGTTTTCCCCTTCCCAAATGCTTATTTTGGGTGGTTTTGTAAAAACTGGTGGAGATGATGGAAGGCTAACCCATGCCATCTTTTGGTTGTTGTCATTGCTTTTTAATTGTGGTTTGTGCTCACTCATTCTTTGCACTGCCTTTGCTCGAGGTTCAGAAGCATGACTTGTATGACGTAGTGCAGGCAGCAACAGGCAATGTGAAGACTGTGCTCACTTATAATCAATTGTTTAAGTGAAGGTGAAAACAAATTATTTTCTCTCATTTTTTTAAATGTTTATTTATTTAGTTTGAAAGAGGGAGAGAGAATCCCAAGTAGGCTTTGCTCTGTCAGTACAGAACCCAACACAGGGCTCCATCTCATGAACTTTGAGATCATGACTTGAGCAGAACCCAAGAAGAGTCAGATGCTTAACAGACTGAGCCTCTCAGGTGCCCTGTCTCATGTTTTGACTTAAATAAGGTACCAGTCTTCTTGCATACATCGTATCACATTTCAAAGTAATTTCTCCTTTGCAGGAAACATCCAGAATTTGGTTCTTCTTATTGAGTAGTTATTCAGTACTTAGAAATCAGTGGAATCATTTATATGCATAAGATTTTTATTCTAACTACAGAGTTTATTCAATGCCGCCATTTTTACATTACTAAAATGGTGGTGTTCTTATCAGTGACTCTCACGTGAAGTTTCAGGAGACTAATACATTTGCATGTGGTACGCATAATCATACTAACATTTCATAAATAAATAGTTCTATATTTTTAAGATAAATAGACAACATTTGCTTTTTAATATATTCTCCAATTTTCAGTACTCAATTTTCTTTTTATTTTTTGACTTTTTAAAATGTTTATTTATTTTCGTGTGTGTGAGAGAGAGAGAGAGAGAGAGAGAGACAGAGCATGAGTCAGGGAGGGACAGAAAGAGAGGGAGACACAGAATCCAAAGCAGGCTCCAGGCTCTGAGCTGACAGCATAGACCCCGACATGGGGCTCGAACTTGTAAACAGGAAGATGGTGACCTGAGCTGAAGTCGGACGCTTCACTGACTGGGCCACCCAGGTGCCCCTTCAGTACTCAATTTTCTTTTGTCAAATGGAGAAACAGAAAGAGGGCAAGTTTCTGAAGTAATGAGGACAAATAATGCCAATTTCCTATTTTAAAAAGTTCTTTTTAAAGCATTCCCATTAAAAAACATACCCATAATGGGGCACCTGGGTGGCTCAGTCAGTTAAGCACCCAAGTTCTGTTCATATGATCTTATGGTTCATGAGTTCAAGTCCCACCTCAGGCTCTCTGCTGTCAGAACAGAGCCTGCTTCAGATCCTCTGCCCCCCTCTCTCTCTGCCCCTCCCCTGCCTGCTCTCTCTCTCTGTCTCAAAAGTAAATAAACATTAAAAAATAAATAAAAAACCACAACCATGTAGAATATTTGTGTACACCTTTAATAACAGGAAGTAGTCTGGACATCACCTGTGCCCACATGTGCATTTTCTGTAAAGTTTGGATGTCATTCATCAGATGGTGAAGAGTAATAAGCAAAAGACTTCATGGCTAATTGAAGCTCCTGGCTCTTTCTTTGGGTGAAGGCAGAGTGATGACAACCTTGTTTTCACAGAGGAGAATTATCTCACAGACTGGCGTGAAGCGGGCCTCTTTGAATCTGTAAAGCTTTTAGCATTTTTCTTTTGCTTTTTTTCTGTCCCTGGCTCTTCACCTCTAGGGGGCAGACTGCTCTGTTCTCTCTAGTGAAATGTCTGCAGACCACTTCATGCTGCGTCTAATTTGATTTTTTTTTTTAATTTGATTTTAAGTCCTATCATCATAGGTGTTAAATGATGTACATGCTTATCTGGCTTTCTGGCACTTCTCTCTGTGACCCTTTAACATCTCAGAAAATGTAAACTGTAATACATACTTAAATTAATATAAATTCAAAAGCTTTTATTCGTGGACTTTTGGTTGAAATCTCATCAAACTAAAAACTTAAAAGACCTGGTGGGGAAAAAAGAAACTTGGCATCTGAGTTTTTAGTAGCCTGTCTTTAGTTTTTTCTTATTATAAAAGTAATTTCTATTTGTTGTAGAAAATTTGAACACTACAGACAAGAAAGTCTAAAAATGCCTAATATCCCCATACCCAGACATAACACTGCATTTCGGTGTATATTTTAATTATTTAGATTTAATTATAAAATTCTTTTCATGTATAATTAGATTATATTTAGTATTAGCAATTTCATAATTCACTTCTTTTTTATTGCAATACAGTTGATATATAATCATGTAAATTTAAGGTAGCCAGCATGTTGATTTGATATATTTATATGTTGCAGTATGATTGCATTTGTAGCATTAGCTAAAACTTCTATCCATTCATATAATTATCAGTTCTTTTTTTGTGTTGGGAGTAATTAAGATCCAGTTAATTAGCTAGTTTGATGTTCAAACTACAATATTGTTATCTGTAATCACTATGCTGTGCATTGGATCTCCTGGACTTATTTAACTAATATTTGCAAGTTTGTACCCTTCAGTCACACCACCCCTACTTCCCTATCCCCCCACCCCCAGCTTCTGGTAAACCCTATTTTACTCTTTTTTTATGAATTTGACTTCTTAAGATTCCACATGTAAATGATGTCATACAGTATTTGTCTTTCTCTGACTTAACCTCACTTCGCATAATAATCCACAAGGACCCAGCCATATTGCCCAAATGCTGGGATTTCCTTCTTTCTCATGGCTGAATAAGATTCATTGTATATGCATACTGCTTCATAATGCACTCCTTAACCAAGTATTAGTATAACATCTTCAAAAAGTCACTGTATGCTTTTTATAGCTGTATTTGCTCTTCTCACTGACTGCTGGAATGAGGTTGTATTAGAGTGGAAAATACACATCCTTAAATGTACCTGAACAGTTGATCATCAGAATCGGAGATGCTCCACAGACCTCGGAGCACGTGAGCGCCCAGCTTTGGACATGACTCTAAAGTACTTGTTCCTTGACTGGATTCCTTTTCAAGTAGCAACTCTAAACATGAGCTGAGAGTATTCAGTACTTATTTGTATTAAGTTCTTCAGTATCATGGAGACTAAAATTAGGTTTCCTCTGTCAGTCTTGTGATGTTTGACCTTGACCTCCATGTCAAATTGTTGAGAAGGTAGCAAGCTGACATTCCCATAGGCACATCAGAAATAGTAGAGGAAAAACAGATTAAGTGATGTTGGGATTTTCTTTTTTTTTTTTTTAACATTTATTTATTTCTGAGAGACATAGAGACAGAGTATGAACAGGGGAAGGGCAGAGAGAGAGGGAGACATAGAATCTGGAGCAGGCCCCAGGCTCCGAGCCATCAGCACAGAGCCCGACGGGGGCTCGAACCCACAGACCGTGAGATCATGACCTGAGTCGAAGTCGGCTGCTCAACCAACTGAGCCACCCAGGTGCCCCGCAGGATTTTCTATTTCATTTATTACTAAAGTAGAGTCTCTTTCTTGTTGATGACAAGCTAGACTTAACATTTATATCAAATTCATTTAAAAAATACAACAAAAGGAAACAAAAAATTAAACCCACACAAAAACTAGAAAATTTGCATTTATTGAAACACCGGATTTATAGATTCATAGGATATTTTGTATAATATCAGTAACTCTGGAATATTCCCAGTTATCCCATTCCTAACCACCTGACTGAACTCATAATTTACTAAAAAGTACTGTGTATGAAACAATTCTGAAAATATTTTGCCTAGAACTAAACTGGAAATAAAACCTCATGGTTAACCATTTTATTGTTTAAATGGATGTTGATTTTGATAATTCATAACCTTTGATCATATCTTTAATGTTTGCTTTTTACCTTTAACTTATTTTTGTTAGTGAGATTTAGGAATTCAAATTTACTATGTTCTTTATATTACATTAAAAATCCCATACTCTCTGCCTGTACAAAGTCCAGCCTTTAAAGTAGACTAGATGTTAAAGCACACAGACTTGTAACTTAGGTTTAACATAACATACAATCTATAAATATTATTTAGATGACTGGTATTATAACAGTACAGTTCTCATTGTTTAAGTCCAATGTGATAATCTCCTGTTAAGAAACAGTCTCGTAAGTGTTACCAGCATAATCTAAATGGTAGGTACCCCGGTGATCACTGTAAAATTCTTTGAACTTTTATGTATTTTTGAGAATTTTCATAATACTATTTTGGGAAAAAAATCTCCTTTTGATATGGCAAGAATCAGAGTCTATACTTTTTTTCTGAAACGAGTTTTATATGCCCCATCAAGTTTGTGTCTTAAACATCTGTAATTCAGCTCATTCTGGATTACTGCAGGGCTGACAGCCCTATTTATGGCGTGCTTATTTTTCTCTTTGTAAAAATTGCCGAGGGACAGATTGTCAGTTTGAATGTTGTGAGCACTGCTGATATAGTTTATTGAGAAAGCATTAACCTCCATGGGTTACAGACATGCTATTTGTATGAGGTGAGATTTTTCCTGGTTGCAAGCCTCTCTAAAGAGGGACCAGGTCCCATTTTCTTTTCTATGCCCAACCACCTCGCACTGATTTAGACCCATGCTTGGCACTACTCATGAAACAAGAACTTCTTTATAAATGTGTCTCTCCTACAAGCCTCCCAGCTTCATGTAATTCTATGAATTGACTGTTGGAAGAGAAGTGTTTCCCCTGGACCAGCTACTGAGAAAAGTGTTTTACCTAAAATATCTCATTTAATGTGTTTTTAACGTTGATCATCTGAAAAATTACCTTCTCCTTAATTGTATTCATTTTTTTTTTGTAAACAAGACCTCAGGCCATTTTCCAATTCTATAAATATTTTATATCCTTTTTCTTCCTCCTTTCTTGATACTTTTAAAAAATGTAAACCAAGTCTACTTTCCCATAAGCCTGAAGTTTCAGTTTGGGTTCATTCAATTCCAAGGTCTGTTTGGACATGATTATCTTCACCATTGATCGTAAGCCTGTGTATAGCATAGTACTTGGCACAAAATAGATGCCAAATATATATTTCTGAGTGGATGGGAGGGAAGGAGGAAGCGAAGGAAGGAAGGAAGGAAAGAAGGTGGGTGGGAGGGAGGAAGGGAGAATTAGCTGTTGAGTGAAATTTCATGTGGAAACTTGTTTATTGGGCCACATCATTTAGGATTTTGTGACTTAGTTAACGTCACTTAGAATATCAAGGAAAATACTTACTGCTCCAAACATGTCATTATCTAATATTTAATAGTGCTTAAAAACCCACAGCTATGATTTTGTTTCTTTGACTGCAATTTATTTTATTTTCAAATCTAAATTCAATCCCTTAAGAGTTAGGTATAACTTACATATCAAACTAATATAGGTGCAATTTAAATCAGAATTTGAATCAGAATTTGCTATAAATAGATGACTTTACTTGCTATCATCTAACCAATGAAATATGACTGTGCCTTCTCCATTTGACTTCTACATTTTAAAGGCAGCAAGTTTAACAGAAGAAGTCACTAATTTAGAAATGACTTGGGATGCCTGGGTGGCTCAATCAGCTGAGCACCCACTTGAGCTCAGGTCATGATCTCACAGATGGTGAGTTTGAGTTTGAGCCCTGGGTAGGGCTCTCTGCTGACAGCTCAGAGCCTGGAGCCTCCTTAGGATCCTGTGTCTCCCTCTCTCTCTGCCCCTCCCCCACTTGTGGTCTGTTTTTCTCTCTCTCTCTCTCTCTTAAAATTACAATAAACATAAAAAAATTTCATAAATGGCTTGTTTTCCAAAAATATTGACGTAAGCCAGAGTTTCACTCAAGGCTCATGATTTACCACTTACCAGACTTGGGAAACTCATTTAACTCCACTGAGCCAGTAGATATAAAATTAGTGATAACATTGGAAGCAAGGGCAGAACGTGCCCTATTTTCTTATTAATGCCATAGTTATATAAATGTTTTTTATAAATTTCTTAGGTGGTTTTGCGGTATGGCTAGAATATGGTACCTTTAGTTTTGTGCCTCCAGTTACGAAATAAAAACAAGTAACATAAATATACTTTGTTTTCTTTCGCTGTTACTGAAATACCCAAATTTCTCTTTTAGCCCCTTAGTGATTTGCAACCCTTGGTTAGACAGACTGAAAAGTGTTTCTGTGTCTCTTCATATAAAATTTGTAAAGGGAAAATGCAGGGCAAAATTGCAGCGCAATACATGGTGCGCTTGAACCCTCTGACACGTCACTTTTCGCCAAGTCTTCCTGTCCTCTGCCAGGCCTCCTCTCTTTCGCTCCTTTTTGAAACTCCCTGGTTATCACAGCTGAGCCTATCCAGCCCTGTCCTCAGCCTCAGTCTCCAGGCCCTACAATTAGGAATCTAAAGAACTTGGGGAAGCCAGCTACCATGGAGACAAGATTTGAGATAAGCAAAATTGACTCAGATGCACATCTCCTTATTATATTAGTTTTCTGGTATCAAATGAGGTACTTAACCTCTGTGAGCCTCAGGTGTCTCTCTGTAAAATGGCAACAATAATGTCTACCTGAAAGCTGGTTAAGATGAAATAGCTGGCTCAGTCAGTTGAGCGTCGGATTTTTGATTTCTGTGCAGGTCATGATCCCAGGGTACTGGAATCGAGCCCTGTATCAGGCCTCATGCTGAGGGTTGAGCCTGCTTAAGATTTTCTCTCTCTCCCTCTACACCTCTCCCATACTTTCTCTCTCTCTTTCCAAAAAAAAGGTAAAAAGGGAAAAAAAAAATTAAATAAGATTATGTAACTATCATTCATATTGCTTGGTTTTTTTTTTTTTGTTTGTTTTGTTTTTTGTGAAAATCTCAAACTTCCTCCATGACTTACCTCTCCAAAGAAAGGGACCACCTTCCTCATTCAATCCTTCTTCAGTTATATTCTACGCCTGTTTGGGTTAAGGGCGTAGGCTTTATGATTGGAAAACCACCGATTTGAATCTCAGATCTCCATCTCCTTGACTGTATGATCATAGGAGCCGGTTGAGCTCCCCTTTCTTCTGTCGTGAAAGAGAAGAAAACGAAGGCTAAACTCGTAGATGTAGTATTGTGGCGATAATATAAGGTATGCTAAGCCTTTATCATAGAAGAAGAACCAAATTAGTGGTTGATACACCATCATAGTAGAGTACGGAATTCTAAAAGTATACTCTGACCTTGTGGTAACCTTTGCTTCTCAAACTCAGTCAACATATGAGGACTGTCAGGGCGAGGAAAGGGATCTGGGGATAACAGGGGTGACAGTGAGTACCCAGGAATGGTACAGTTTATGAATGTTGGTTGCACTAAATGGATATCCAGATTTAGCGAGATATTGAACACTGTCATGGAAAAAATGCACAGTGTCAAAGGTGAACACATTAGATTGTTGTTATTTAGAGATTTTTGGTATTTGGGGTCTTTTTCTTTCTCCCAAGGGAGGCATTTTGTTTCTCGTCCTGGTAATTCCATCAACATGCTTTCGTTTGTTTGTTAACATAGTTCTAAAAAGCTGAAAAGAGGTCATTTCTGTCCTTATTTGGAACCAAAATAATGCTCTCCAACAATGACAGCAGCATGAGTTAGAATCAGTGTTACAGATACTTTTTCGATTAAACGACCTTTGTGCAGGATCTCCCAGGTTTTCAGAAAATAAATTGAAATGTTTCTATATTTACGCAAAGCCCATGAATTTTGAACCCTTGCAAAAAATTCCATGAACTAGTTTTAATAGAATTCCTTGCTCCTTATTTTTTTTCTGTTTACTTCTAGAAAACAGAACCAATAGAGAGTTTTCATCCTGCACATAAGACGTTAATATTTTCTTGAAGGACTAACTTGTAAAATATTCTATCCTTTTATACTTAGGTTAGAAAGATTTCACATAGGAGGAAAAATTACCGATCAAAATTGAAGATTGATACCCCTTTTGCAACTGGTAAAATGGTATTCCTACTTACCGTGTGTATGAGGTGACCCATTTTACAGTACAATTTTTAAAACTGTAAGTGTTTCTAACACTATACAAATAATATTCCTAGCAGACCAAAAGCTTCACATTATTAGTAGTAGTGCTTAAAATCGTGTGTGGTTGTTTTCACAAAGCTTTCATATAAATTACCCTAATTATTCTTGTCAAAACCTCTTTGCAGTAGCTTTCCTTTGGATAAGCGAGACACTGAAACCTAACAAGGTCAAGCAACAGTGCTCAAGGTCACATGGCAATTTTATGGCATGACTGTTCCTCTAATACCTTCTATCAGGACTGCCCTGCATATTTGCCCAATGATGCCTCATCAAAAACTAAACCAAAAAAACAACAACAAAATAACTAGTCTGAGGACAAACCTGTAATTCATTTGGTCATAACAGTGACAGTATGTTTTTTTTTCTGGTTTTATTATTTTATTTACTTATTTCTTGCTACAATTATGGCTTTGTCAGAGGGAACATGTAAGGAAAAGGAAAATAAATAAGTCCTACCATAGCAAAATGTTTTGCCCCTATTTTTTTCACACAAAAAATAGAATATAGCTGATATGCCTTCTTTTCCAGAAGCCCTGAGGTTATTGGTTTGTTCATTCATTAAATAAACATTATTGTGACTTATTTTCCCTTGTCATTCGCTAGGCACGGGGCATCCAGTGGGAAAGCAGACATGGTCTATGTCCTTACAATGATCAGGTCTAGCAGGGATGCTGGATGTTAAATAAATAGTAATTACAAATGTGCTGACACTGATAAGAAGGAAGTGCAGTGTGCTGTGGAGACTTCCCTTGGTTTGGGAAAGTAGGGAAGGCTTCTCAGAGGAAGTGGCTTTCAAAATGAAATTCCATAATCCACCCTTTCGCTTACTGGTTAATACCTCAGGAAAGGGATTTTTTTGTTTGTTTTTTGTTTTTGTTTTTGTTTTTTCTTTTTCTCAGTCTGCATTCATGAATACAATATTGAAAAGAACAAAATTTTCTGACTTTTAAAAACTTTATGCACAGAAAATTGGACATTTAGACAATTATTAACCCCAGGAGATTTTATACATATTAAAAACATAGTGTTTAGTTTTCTATTTCAAATAATTAGCATATATTAATTTCAAATTTTAAAAGAATTTGACTCTAGGTATATTTCCTGTTGACTACTTAGAAAAATCTTCTAGGACTTTATCGGTCATTTAGTAGATAGTTAATAAACACAAAATGTCTTTCCTTTCCCTCTCTTTTTTTCCTCTGTGATTTCTTTCCTTCAACCCCCATTTACTCAAGTATTTAGGAGTTCAGTGCTTTTTTGGTTAGAAGGGGTTTGACTTAATTATTTATGAATTGCTAAAAAGAATCCTAAAATACTCCAATGTAGATGAGAACCTTAAGTGTATAGTACAGTATTTGGATTCACAGTCCAGTTTTATTTATCTTTTATTCTGATTTTTATCATGCCTATTGTCAGCTGTTTTATTCTATGTCTTAGTAATGTTAGCTCTTTAGTTACGTTTTATTTCCGTTTGTGTATGGAGACATATATGAATAAAGGATGCATTGGTAGTAGCTTGAAACACAAAGAAAGCTTTCCTAGTGGTCTTAAGAGTACGGGGTACTGTCAATTCTATTAGCATTCCGTTAGTGTTACAACTTATAAAATAATTGTCCTCCATTTTAGAGCAGGGAAGAATTGACCTCTAAATCAAGTAGACACATAGAAGGTGTACAGAAGAGCACAAGTCCAGTTGTTAAGTTTCCTTTTGGCATATTCTTTTGCAGTGGATCACCCTGAAAATAGAATTCTTACAATGAAACTCCTGTCAGAGGTAGCTGATAAATGAACATGAAGTGAGGTCGCTTGCTCCCCAGTTTACTTCTGCTGCCTTTAAGTCTGTGACCAGCCACCATTTCAAAACTCATTATCCTGGACCCTATCTCTGCCTGCTCTGGTTTCCTGAGGCTATGTATTTCAACATAATGCAACTCCACTAATGTAACTCTTTGTTTCTCTGAAGTTGAGCTCACCAACCCCCACCTGCAAAATAGTGACTTGTTGTAAGCAAATGGCTATGTGGGTTATGTTTAAATGTTTCCACATTTAGATTTGGGACTTTCAATTTGATTCATGGTAGCTATCTCCTATAAAGGCAATGCTGACTTTCTGTGTCAGACACCAAACCCAAAATTTGCCTCTTGTAACATCTGGAATCTTGGAACCAAAATCCCAGAAATACTCATGAGGCAAGTAAGATGCCTTATTTAGACCTGCAGAGCATAACATCTACGTTATTGGCAGGAGGTGGGCATGTAGTTGAGATTTGAAATATGTTAGAAATTATTGGATCACCGTTTGGTGGAGGCAAAGTTTAGATCTCAGAATCTGGTTTTCCCAGGTATATGTTTAATTTCCAACTTGTAGAAGAAGAGTTTGTCTTGGGATGGAATTTCTCTGTCACTGAATAGTCCTATTCCTACTAATATTTTTATGGATAAATAAGTGTTTAATAAAGACAAAATAATCAAAATATTACTTTATTTCCTTTCCTACCTTCTAGTACCTGTGCAGTGAAAATTATGAACAATGGTTTCAAACACAAATGACAGCAAAGGTTAATCCTAGTGAACTTCTTATTTAATTTTTATTTTTTTCTGGTTCTAAATTCTCATGTCTATAAAGACTAGCCAGTCCTTCAAAAGGATATTGGTATTTATACTTGAAATCAAGTCTTAATTTTACTCATGATTAATGTCAAAAACAAGTAGCTTATTTCTGTGACCTTGCCGAGGCCTGGTAACCTACAAGGTGATTATGTATTACTGTACAGAAGAAATGAAAAGGTGGCCATAAGTAATTATTTAAGGAAAGATAACATGAACATTGGAAGATACTTCTTGCATCCTTATCCAATTTCACATTAGGAAAAAGGATGAAATTATTCATTTCCTTACTCATAATTTTACATTTATGGTTACATTTACATTCTTTTTTATCCCGCTTAAGATTCCAGTCGTTTGATGTCAAGAATCAGGAGAGAAAAGTAAGAAGGAATGGTTTGGCAGTAATGAAAAAGACAATGTTGTATCTCCTTTGTCGTATTGCTTTTAGAAAAAGTTGGACATTCCACAGTATTTTCATTCTGCATTATTATTATGCCCTAATGTTATATCAGTTAGATATCAATTAACAGAACATTCTTTTAAAGGTGTAAATTGGAGGAGGGATGCCTGGGTGGCTGAGTTGGTTAAGCGTCCAACTCTTGATTTTGGCCCAGGTCATGATCTCAGAGTTCATGAGTTCAAGCCCCACATGGGTTCTGTGCTGACAGTGCAGAGCCTGCTTGGCATTCTCTGTTTCCCCTCTCTCCACCCCTCCCTGACTCATACCATCTCTCTCTCTCTCTCAAAATAAATAAACTTAAGAGAAGAAAAATATTAAAAAGTAAACAAATAAATAATAAGAATGTAAATTGGAATGGAAACAAAGACCTAAATGCCTATGACTGGCTTCAGCTTGCATGGAGAGACAGGGTCCATCCTGACATGACAAGTATAATGGAGGTAGCCGTGCAAGTCATGTTTTTTGCTTCCAAAGTTATATATGTGAACTGCAGCCTTTATCTTCAGAAAACACTGAGGCTCTTTCACCTATAAAATGCAAATGGCCACCAGATAGAAGGAGTGTTTTGTGTCATATGGGAGGTGAAAAGGGCTTATCTTAGCCAGCAGCCTGCTCACCTGCATGTCTTTGTGTCCCCCCTCTCCACTCCACTGTTCTGGGGGATCTCCTCTTCTCTCCCAGTTCTCCTACACTGCCTGCCTTCAGTGGCAGATGAAGCATTCTACTAGCTACCAAGTTGTTCAGCAACTTGTGACCCCTGCCAGCAATGCGTGCATTTCCGAAGAGCTGCCCTGACATGGAGATTAAGTAGTACAGAAGAATGAAATGATGATAGTGGAATTTCATACCCCCAGAAAGGCAGACTCATGTAGGTATAGGTACTTTCTCAGTCTTTCTTAAAAACACCTGGAAGATGGCCACCAATTTTGCTCTTGTGAAATGTGAATCCATATACGAAAGCAAAAAGGTGTCATTTGTGAAGCGTTGAAATATTGCTGCTTGATTCAGAGGGAACGTGTTTAATTATGAACTCTTGGTTTCTCCAAGTTTGCTGCTGTTTTAGTCACCTCTTCCTCATGCACTCTTGCGGCCCATCTGTCAGATAACAAAGAGCTGAAACCATAGAAATGTTTTCTATTACTCATTCACAAAGCTGATATGGAACCTGTAGTGTTCTCAAGAACCCTTGGTGTGCCGATGCTGTTGTGAAAATAAGCGTCCTATTTACTTACTTGAGCTTTTATAGAAACTACATGAATATTTTGGACCCCTCTGGGTATGTAAGCAATAGATTGAACTATCTGGGTCTCAAAATTTGGCAGATTCGGTGATGATCACTGAGCTCAATTGCTGGCCAATTTTATCCCGTTCAGAGTGGGTTAAATTTCACTCTTGGGCACTTCAAGCCTCTCTAATCTTATCCGGGAGAAGTGGAGTTCTGCCTTGGTTTACAGTTGAGGTCACCCGTGCGGCAGTGTTTGGACAGGGACTGATGGAATTATGCTGCATTGTTAACATGAAATACCACTCCGCAGTGAGGACTGATGACGGCATTGGGGTCCTTTGACTCCTTGCATACAATATCTTGAAATATATGCCTCCCTGCGTTGTGCTGGGCTCATAAAACATGCGAAGGGCTCTGTTTGGCTTTCATCATTTATTTAACTTGAACGAAAGTTGTTTTAAGGGATTTATCAGAGAGTTAAGAAATGTTTCTAGGGAAAAGAAAATGAAAAAGAAAATTGATCGTTGTGGTCAAAGTCATGCGTTATAATTCACTCTCCAAGGTGACGCACCATCTCCTTGAGGGGAAAGCTGCCAAAAGCTTTGAAAGTGATCTGCCTGTTTTCTTCTCACACCGACTTGCAGGGAGGTGCTGGTATTTCAAGATGATTAAATCCTTGTAGAAGGTTTGCAAATAATCATGTCCGTCCCTGCCTCTAAGAGAAGTTGTACTAAGGAAAATGATATTAGGCAGCTAGTTGTGTGAAATACTTTGTCGGATTTCCCCCTTGTAGATATGTAATCACTTCTTTTTGAACAAAGGCTCTCTATTTACATTTTTTTTTTAAACTTCACACTTGATATAAAGATTCGGTCACATTCAGTCATACTTTTCATGGGTGTGTGTGTGTGTAGTGTAGTGTGCTTTTTAGGAGTGGCATGTGACTATGCTGTTTAATCAGGGCTGTATTTAAAAACAAATTTGTGAGAGACTATTTCTCATGTTATTAATGAGATAAGGTCTGAGTGAAGCAAGCGCTGTCGCAAAGGGCAAGTGTCATGCAGCAGGAAGTCCTGGCCATCCCTTCCACCCCTGCCTCAGTCAGGCTGCCACCTCTCTGTCAGCGCATACCACCACACAGAGGAAATGCCCTCAGGCAGCCACCGGTGCCTCCTGCTCAGCACAACGGGGCCCTCTGGCCCCCGGGCCCTGCACCAACTCTGACTTTCTGCGGTTTCCAGCGATCCCGGCTCTTTCCTTACAAATGGCTTTTCTTTGGGATCTTCAGGGAGTCACAGTGCCAGGACCACCTCCCAGAACCAAAACAAGATTGCGTTTCTCCAAGTCCTACAGGTATCGCTCTTTAGTTTGTGTAGCTGGGAAGAATTTTTTAAATCAGTCTCTATAGCTTTAGGCCCCTCTCCCCGCAAATATTCTTCTGCCCTGTGTTGATCTGTTTAACTTGTAACATGCTTTAGTTTGGCAGTGTGCGAAATATGAGTGACAAAGAAATGAACCTTAAAATAGTCGGGGTGTGTGGGAACCTGAGAAATAGCAGGAAGTTGGCTAACTCTAACAGCTGATTTTGAGAGTCAACTGGTGAACTTAAAAAGAAAAAACCAGTATTCCTATTACTGGCTTCTGGAAAACAAGGGTATTAGCATACCTACTGGAGTTAATATAGCCAACACTGGTCATACTGTCAGTTAATCCTTCAAATGTCAGAAAAGGGGTCTTGTTTGATTAAACAGACAATCAAACCACAAGAAGGAAATATACTATCTTGTTATAAGGGTTTCCAGGCAAATTGATGTGGAAAAGTGTCTTGTCCAGGAGAATTTAGACCCCATAAAATCAGAGTCAAAGTTTCATTAATCTTTTATTGCTAAGGATTTCTGGAGAAATCACATGAAAAATCTTGACTTCACCACCTCAATAATTTGTCAATGACAACTTTGTTTTACATCCAGGTTAGCTTACTTTAACCAAAAACTAGAAAAAAAGAAAGAAGACAGAAAAATCTTTGATTTTCTCCTTTGCTTGATTTTGCTAGCTATTTACAAGGAAAAGATTGATTCTTCACACTTTTGTTTGTTTGTTTGTTTTTGATTGGTTAGTCTGCAGCAGCGAAAGCTGTCTCAGGAAGAGCAAATATAGTTGATTCCAAAAACTTGAGGATGTCTTTCTTATTTACACCAAATGTAACATATCTGGAAATTACTAGGCCTATATAGAAGTATGCATTAAATTTGGATTAAAATGTATTCCGATTTACTTGCATAAAAAAATTCAAATTTTGGTTTTAAAATAATTCACGGGAGTTATATGTTTTAGACAGTATGGAAGATAGTGCCTTTGGAATTTATTAGGGAACTGTAACACCAAAGAAGTCAAATTATGAACTTCACTCATAGTAATAATGCATAAGCAAAATTTGACAAGGGATAAGTAAAAGTTGGCAGCTAAAAATGTGAGTATCGCTTCCATTTGTTTCTATTTCAAAACAAAATAAATACCATGTGTTTTTATTATTTATATTACTTTAGTAGTTATGAATATCATTTGACATATGCCCTACGATATACTTTGCCTTCTAATCAATCCACATCTCATGCTTATTATTTGCATCTCATGCATCTTATGTGTATGTTCATAATTGTTGTGAGCTCATCAAAGATACGTAACATTATAGTGCATGTTTCCGATTGATGGCGGGTTCTATACTCTCCTCATAACAAGACCCAGGCTGGCGTACATGCCTAGCTACAGGGTAGTGTGAAAGGAATAGCATATTGGACCAGTGTTTCAGAAATCTCAAAAAATGCCGTGTAAGCTCTACCGTATGATTTGCAGATATGTTATACAACTTGACTTTGTCTAGCAGAGTTGTCTTCATTGTCTTTTGGAAAAGTTCTGATCCTTTCCAAAATACAGCCAGGCCTGGAATGTCTAAAGATGAGTTTTCCATATGTTGAAGTGCCCAGGTTCTTAGTTCTAACAAGCCAGTTTCATAACAAGAAGTAAGAGTGACATCCCGAATCACCATTACGGGCCAATCTCTTTTGGGGCTTGAGAGACTTTGTCACTCTTTGATATGCTTTTAATGTGAATGTGAATTGCCCATGTAATAATTAAATTATTTACATGCACTGTCTTCACTCTTCTGTGGGTCCTGTTTTGTCTATTTGGACTGTAAATCCTTTGAGGCTGGAGGCTCCCTTACATGTGACAGGAGTGCTATTAATGTATATTTGATGAAGCATTTTGCTACACCATCTTAGATGGTATCACCCCTTTATTTGTAAAGTCAAGTTGTTGAAATAGTCACGGCCTTTCACGGGCTAGGGGTCCAGGATAATGTTAGGGAAGTAGGAGTCCAGTTGGCTACTCTGGTCTCACATTTTCAGAGGTCTGTCAGTGCTCAAAAAGATGTTGCATTCAACTATAGCAGCATACTGACAATAATGAAAAAAGATATTTATCATCTAATTGTAAAGTTTAACAGGCCACACCACCTTAAATGCACTGTGAACCAATATATGTATATATGTGTACACACACACACACTTAAATTCTACAGTTATCTTCTGAAAGGCACATTTTTATTGCATAGCATTCCTGGGGCTAAAGTGTTGAATTAATATAAACATTTAAATTTTCTCACAATTTTGCAACCTTGTGTTTGAATTTTTTTTAATTTCTTTTTTAATATATGTGATCCTTAAAAAAACGGAAGTAGCTTAAGTTTATCTTGACCCTTGAGAGGGTTTGGATATGATCTCACTATTAGAGCAAGTGAAATAACTGGGCAATAGCCAATGTTTGTTCATTGAATTTATCCTTTACAAGACTATTGGCTGAAGGAAAACATTTCATATTCTGTAAAATCCTCAAATGTGTCTAGTATGATTTTTTTTTGACAATGGAATAGACGTGAATGCACGATACTGGTGGTACACTTACCTTTTACCTGGAAGAGTTTTCTTTGGCATTTTCACTTTCTTGCAGCGTTCAGGGTGAAGGAAAGCCAAGCCTAGAATCTGTGGAATTCAAAGAGTCTGATTTGTTAAAGTCAGAGCGAATCATATGCATGGATGAGTATTCATCACCAAGAAGTACAATCTTAAACAGTCAGACGATGCTTAAAATAGATTTGAAAGTGGTTTTTCTGCAGTGACAAAATTTTGTCTTCTGTGGGAAAAATGCATTTTTATAAAAAGCCAAATATGATTAATATATAGCTTATGAAGCCACATTTGATTTGATACAGAGAAAGAGAGGATTACATACTAAGGAGACTAATTTTCCTCTGTGGACCTGGAATGAGGGCCAATCATTACCTATAGCCGCATGTCTCATATATGTTTTCAAGGAGAGAGAAAAGGCGATAATGTGTTCATCACATTATGTTTGAGGAAATAGCGTGTGAATTTATGTTGGAGTTTTAAATATAGTACCTAAAAATTGGAAAGAAAATGATCTGGGAAGGAAAGAAAGAATGAGGAGCTAAGAATTAGCAGGTCGATGGTCTCTGCCAACTCCCCAAGGGAACAACACTAGGACATTTTGTTTGTCTAAATGTTATTGTTTGAAAGTATAGTAATGTTCAAGGAAACTTTAAATAGAAAGTTACTCTTCAAGAGATGGTCTTATCTTCCAACCAGAACAAATCAGAAAACTTTCTGCTTTCCCTCTTCTCAGAAAGGGACGTTAAAAGAAAAAAAAGAAAGAAAGAAGCAAAAAACACAAACATTTCATGTGGTAACTATGGGGTGGGTGTGTGCAAACAGAAGAGCAAACCATCCAACATACATTTAGGACAGAGATGATTCCACTAGCATCCCACAAGCCAGAAGCAGAAAGCAGTTCTAGTTTTCTTGTCCCTTGTACAAATAGGGGCCATGGAATACTCTAAATAACTGATATTCTCAGAAAATCTCCAAATCTCCTTTTTGCCAGTAGTTTCAACGTCTACATCAACATTGCTCCCCCAACATTTTAACAGAGCTGCCGAATAAGTGATTGATTAATTCATTTGCGCATACCTGTACCTCTTGTAGAAGGGCTCACAAGTAAATATTTTTAACACGGAATAGACTGATCAGTGCAAAGGAGGATTAACAATCAGATCAAGAAACAAAAGCTCAAGTGATACCAGAGTCGTGAAAAGATAAAGCCATATTTACTAAAACAAAAATCCCTCAATGACCTTAAATCATCCCCTGTGCTCTTAGAAATTTATATTCAGATCTGCAGCTTGGATCTGGACATCTAATAGAAGCAGACATGAACAGGGACAAGAGGAGAGTGTGGCCTCAGCTACTGTGTTACGACTAAAACCTGAGCAGTAGTATGTCAGTGGTTGCCAAAGTAAGCCTAGCAATACCCACTAGAAAAGCAGGCTAGAACCCAGGCCTTAGGGAGGGAAATGAGTGCCACCAACAAATCAATACACTAGCATGTAATTTTCTAAGTATCACATTCATGCCTCCTATTGCACGGCGTTTTTGTAAAGTTTTTAGTTGTAAGAGATGGGATAACTTGTGTTTTTACTGTTCTACAGCTCATCTCCATTAATTCTATAGGATAAGTGAAGAGAAATATCACCAAATAAGGGAGAAAGAATTGAAGGTTCAGGGATTAGAGGCCACACGCCCAGAGGCGTGCACGCATGCGCGCACGCGCACGCGCACAAACACACCCACATACACACCCACTTAAGAGAGTAAAGTCCAGAGTAATATAAGTAATAAGTAAGTAATTAATGAGATCTGATTTCTATTGGGCACTTACATGTGCCATGCCGCGTTGCCAGTAAGGTGCATGTGTTATCTCATTTCATCCCACAAAACAACCCCATGAGATAGAGCTACGGTTGTCTTTATTTTACAACTGAGAAAACTAGGCAGAGTTTGAGAAACTTGCCCAAATTTGGACCCAGGCATTCTGTTCCCAGAGCCTAGACTTCTAAATAGTCACTCTGCTATCTCCAGTTTCCTGAGCAGATCCTCTCATCCGCTCACACAGGGAGGAGTGTGCCGTACTGAGAGGTGCAATTCTAATACATTTCCTGTCCTCCCCAGTTCAACTCTGAATCTTTCCCTGAAAAAAAAAATCATCTTGGAATTTGATACAGAACGTGTGGCTTAGTGGTCAATGAAAGTAGAAACTTACTAAATAATACCTAAACTGTCATCTAAACTAACTGGCATTGGTTTAAAGCAGTGTTGAGCAAGAATATCAAAATGTAAGTATTTCTTATGTTAAGAAACAAAGAAAGAAAGAAAGAAGCAATCCCTAACCGTTGATTTAAGTGGCCTGGCTCTATCCTCTCACCGGGTTTTGCTTTGTGGGCTTCCATCTGGCTCATATCATCTGGCCAAAGATATTAGTCATGTGGTTTTATTTTAGTGCCAAAATGTTGCTTCTTGACCAGCTGTTCAGTGGAGCCTGAAGATTCTCTGAGCTTAAAGAGGTCAAATTCATCCTGTTCCATGCCTATTTATTCCACTTCCATTTTCGTGAATATTACACTGGCCTTCCAAATTGGGAGTAATAACGTTATTGAACATGGGAAAAAAGAGTTACCTTATAGACCACGTAACAATCATTATAGGAATAGCAGAGAGGTTAATAATCACTGCACATGTGGGCAGAGGTAGCATAGTATAGGGGAAAGACTTTGGCTTTAGAGCCGAACAGATAAAGTTTGAATGCCAACTCTGCTGCTTTCTTGACTGAGCAATTTCTTTCACCGCCATCAGTAGATTCCATGTCTATAAATGGAAAATATAAATGCCTACTTCAAAAGGCCATTGTGCCCTTCAGCGAAAATATGTACCTAACAGGGAGCTGCCTACCCCCTCTTCCTTTTATAGCATTTTCCACACTTCTCTTACCATTTCACCAATTTTGTGATGCTTCTTAGTCAGATGGGTTTATAGGTTCACCATTATCATTGGGGCCACATTCGGTTACGGGTTAGTGTCATACACCTGGCAGCTTACAGGTACAAACAGCCTCATCTTTGGAAGGTGGTGTGGAGGGATGGTTGAGAGCTGGCTGGCTCTAGAGTCATGCAGCTGAGGTTCAAATTTCCACACTTTCACTCACAGCTGTGAGACATTGGAAAGTTTTTTAACTTTATTGCTTCAGTTTCCTTATCTGTAAAATGGGATATTGTGAGGATTAAGTGTGTTAATCATATGTAATTCCTGGCACTTAAAAGCACTAACATAAATGTTAGTTGTTATTAATACTAGAACATAAATTCCATGGGACAGTAATTTTTGCCTTCTTTTTTCCATCTTTTTAATGCTTCTAAGGGTATGTGACATAGTGTAGGTGGTTGACGTATATACACTGAATGAATGAAACTATCAGCAAATGTTTCTAGATCCCTGACAAGAATGGGGACACTCTGCTTCCTTTCCCCACATTCACGGAACAGTTAAAGTGGGAGAGAACCAAGAGTTCATCTGCTCAAACCCGTCATCTTACATTGAAAAACCTAAAGATCTAGAGAGACGCCAGGTTATGAGATTTGATGGTGTCACAGCCAGACCTACAAACCATGGCTCTGTGCACTTCTGCATAGATTTTTTTCTCCACTGTCTCACCACCTCACTCCAGTGTAGATCTTACCTAACTCGGTGGCTTTGGTAAGGCAGTGAGCAGAATGGTTCGGTGCCCACTTTCTGCAACGAGGGAAGAGTGTGAGAGTTGGAATTGGGTAGCCACCAAGAGAGGATGGGCTTCTAAAGACTAGAAAGACTCCTCTAAGGAATCAGACACTTTACCTACAAATCTAAAATTCCCATCCTACAACAGCTGCAATAGAGATTCGAAAGGGCCTTTTTGTAAACAGGATTTTTGCAGA
The DNA here is from genome assembly GCA_030068075.1 of Paguma larvata. Classification (NCBI taxonomy): domain Eukaryota; kingdom Metazoa; phylum Chordata; class Mammalia; order Carnivora; family Viverridae; genus Paguma; species Paguma larvata. Next base: position 106,852,181 of record CM057826.1, read on the forward strand.
AGGCATTAGCTGAGATTTTCTAAATTGAAAGAAAGTCATATCTCAAATATTCAAAGGAATCTGTGCAATTAGCCATGCCAACCAGAAACCTAGATGAAGAGTGGAAATAGGGCTTATGAGTTCTCTGTACTATCCAGACAGTACATGGAGCAAGCACAGACAGAAAGATATAAAACTGTGTGTGCTATTATAAAAGTACTGCTGCTATGAGATGGCTGTGTACTACACACCAGCATGGAGCTCTGTGCGATGTGGACTGGCAGGAGATGCAGCGATCAATGTAGCAGAAGAAGAAAAGATGCCTTCCACTGCTGAGAGTTTGTAATTATGCTTGTGAATATTTCTGATGGTCAATACGAGAGCCATACTATGCTTAAAACTATCCCATTTTTTAATATATAATAGATGTGAGTATTCATGTTTAATTCATGGCTAATAAAATTTATAATGTCATTATGTTGATTTTATTATTTTTAGCTAGTAGAATTTTGGCTATAAGTCAGGAAAGTGAGGAAATCCCAGCACGTAGTTTTAAGGACTAGTACCTTAATTGAGTGGCCCAGAGAAGACTTCTTTAGACTGAGCATAGCAAATAATGAGCAGTTTACTAGAGAGGGCACATCTACTTCTGTACACCTTCTTTTGTTTCTTCTCATTGTCAACGCTCCGGCCCCTATGTGCTTTGCCACTGCCAAATACCCACTGCTTTGGCTGTGTCCCCTCCTAACCTCCATTATGTTTCTCACATTTGAACTGCAATTGAAGAGCTTTTCTAATTTTCTTAACAAAGGGCTGAAGAAAGCCTCTGAATTTCTGTAACGCTGAGTTAGATACGTGCCCAGAGTTACTGTGAATCAGAGCGAAAGAAAATCTAGATGGCGAGGGAGAGGACAATATGAAACTAATAAACTGGTGAAATTGTATAATTTAACACCGAATAATAATGTAAATTTGGAAGGGAACAGCTAAAATATTGCAGAGAAAAGATGGGTTTGCAAACAGAGTCGATACATATTGCTTTAATTATGGGAAGTCAATCAAATGCAAAAGGCACCCGTTCCAAGAGCAACAAGTATTAAGCCCCATTCTGTAAAGAAAACTTGAGAGTGAACCTGAAAAAGATAAACTCTGCAGTGGGCTAAAGGGATAAGTTAAAAACTAATGTGCCCATGAACAAATCACTCAATTGTAATCAAAACTCACATAAAAGATGGAAGCGTTCATTCAGAAGCTATTTTTAAATTTCTATGATAAGCCTATTCAGTAGCAGGATGGTAAATGTGAACAGCCAGCTCTCTGTGAACACACACACACACGCACACACACACACACACGCACGCACACACACGCACGCGCACACACCCACGCACGCGCACACGCGCGCACGCACACGCACGCACGCACGCACACACACACACACGCAAGCCTATTTGTAATATTCGCTCATTTCAAAAATCCTCACATCCTCCCAGCGGCCCATTTCAAGCTGTAGAGGTCACTAAATGGAGAGTTGGCAAGAGGTGCATTGCAGGGCAGCAGATACTTGGATATAAATGACCTCAAGAATGTACATAACAATGTAGTCATACTAGGAACTGAAGAGTTTTGAATATTTATTACTAGTGTTTTTAATATTATTTAATAGTAAGTTTATATCATTTAACTTTTTACAGTTGTAGGTATAATGACCAAATGAGAAATATTCCTGAACATGGAAGAGTTCGCTTTTTCGGCTAGCGTTGACAGCTCCAGCCCACCGCTATGCCTGGTGCTTTCTTAGCCACCTGACAGTATTGACCTTCTATTAGGGAGATAATGATGAGGAAAATGCATGAGGTCTTTGCTCTCAAAGAGCTTACATCTGAGTGGAAGAAAGCAGACAATTAACAAGCTAGCAACTAAATAAGACAGCATAGGTAGCAGGACAGAAAATTCTGCTTGGAGAAATCAAGGAAGGCTTCATAAAGAAAACAACAATTTAGTTACATGTAAGTTGACATTCCATATATCAGTGAGTACATTTGCAGTCCTAGGCAGACAAGGCATAACTCAGAATTGCATCCAGTTGATGGAACCACATGGATATGGACCTCATTACTGACTGTCAGTAATGTGTTCATGGTCAGATCAGAGACCACTCTCCTAAGTGAATTTGTCTTTGTTTCTCCTTAATTGTAAACATGTAAGTAGGAGGGAAAAAGGGAGATGGATATCGTACTTTCTTTTACATTATTTTGTGTAATCCTCAAAAAGTTCCATGAGTATAAAATATTAAAGTTAAAAAAATGAAATTTAAGTATCAATAGCAGTAGTATATCCTATAGTATTACCTTTTTTTTTTTTTTCTTTTTGGCTTGGTTTATCTGTCCATATCAGCCCCAAAATTACAGATGTCATAAGCTAGGAGAAATTGCGTGATGCATTTTTTTTTTTTATTTTCGAAAGTAATCATACACATTTAAATCGTTGGATTTGAGAGAGAGCTAGTCAGCCCAACTTTTCTCTAACACATAAAATTCAGGATGGTGCCTGTAAATATTATGCTTCTAATTCTTGTTGCTTGATCCCGTTTGGCAATTAACTTGTCTTTAATTGATTTGTGGATTATCCACTTGAAGTTGCTATGGATAAAGGAATGCGATGGCAGAATTTGTTTATATAGGATAATAAAATGGATTGGCTAGGAAGAGAGGTCTAACTCTGTAAAGTATCCTTGGTTTCCAGACGTTTTTCTTTTCACATAATTGCAGTGTTTAGATAGATGGAGAATGAAAAACTAGCTGAATCTGATTAGTGTTCTCATCTAAAGGGAAGATTTATGTCCTGTTTAGGAATCACATCAATTTGATGATGTAAGTGCATTCTCTAGTGAAAGAGTGGTCACCACAGGAGAGAGAAAACCATAACACAAAAATCCTTTGACCATTTTTGGGTTGTACTTGATAAAAAGTTCTCATCCGTGAGTTCCACAAAGCATCACTGCCTCGATCTCAGATGAACTAAAAGACAAAAACATTTTATTTCTCCTATAATTGTTTTATTTATATACTTACCATTTCCTAGAAAATGACTAGATATTTTCCCCGCATAGCCTTCTTTAGCCATTTGTTATGAAGTTCAAAATGTCTTAAGCAAAGGCAGTTGCCAACTGCCAGTCATGCTGTGCTGGTAGTGGGCACGTTTGTGTCCTGGGTTCCCTTGTCGAGGAAAAGGACACTCTACAACTTCTCTTGTGTGCACTGCTCCCCTAACCCTTGGCCGAGATCCTCAGGGCCACCCATCTTCAGGTGCCTCTTCCTAAAGAAAATCCATTTGGACTGAGACAACAGAAATATCAGAGAGATCTCACTTGCAAAATTGCCAAGAAAGGAAAGAAGAAATTATTGGCTGGGGAGACAATTGTGTTTTGAAATGAACTTGAAAGGCTTCATGTTTGTGTTAGCCTTACATGACTTAAAAATAAGTATTTTGCCCACCCAGTATTGGTAAAAAGGAAAGGGACTCTCTTTCCTTGTTAGATTATTTATATGTAGCCCTTAGCACTCTATGAGAATCTCTTGGTTCAAGATGATGGGTGTGAATGTGCAACTAGCTGAGAAAAAAAAAATACTTAGCCTTAGCCATCTTCATATAGCCAGCCCTCAGATCCAGAAATAAAACATGACCAAGGATACCCTTTCATGCTCCCTGCAGTCATAATGATTCCAAAGATAACAACTATCCAGATTTCTAAGAGCATAGAAGTTTTTTTTTTCCTGTTTCCAAACTTTTTTTATGAATGAAATTATACAATCTAAACTCTTTTGCTTTGGCTTCTTCCTGTCAACATTGCAATAGTAAGATTCGTCTCTATTGTTTTTTGTGGTTGTAGATTATTCATTCTCATGATAATATTTCATGAGTGAATATACTGTCAATTACTCATTGTTATTCTTGAGATACAGTTGAGTATTTTAGTTTGAGGCTATTATGAATAGAGATGCTATGAACATTCTAGTATATGTCACTTGATAAACAAATGACCATGGTCTATGTGTAAGTTTGAGTGCATATACATATGCTGGATGTATCCCAAAGAGTAGAATTTCTGGGTTCCAGTTTATGCACATTTTTAGATACCACCAAATAGGTTGCCAAAATGATTGTACCATTTATATAATTTCTGAGACAGAGTTCCAGTTTTCCACATCCTTGCCAAAGGGCAGACTATCTAGGTATTCCATTTTCAATGTCAGCATCTTAATAAATGATTACCTAGGAGATGGATATTCTGATTTATAAAATTCCCATTCTGTTTCTCCTTATGGTGAATAAAACACACCTATGGAATGAAGGGCTGGTAAAAAACTTGGTGCAGAAACAGAATTGACCCTGTCTTCGACCCATATTCAGTTTAAATCTATAATTTTATTCTTATATTTTATCCAGATCCATTTGTCACCCCAATAATAACCATTGTGAGCAAAAACAATAATATTTTATTCTATTTTAAAATGTCCAATTCCTACTTTTACTTCTAGCTATACATCCTATGCTCACTTTAAATGAGGTTTTCCCTCTCCTAAATTATTTCTTAGAAAAATTGTTTTGGACTTTACCTAAGCAGCCTAAACTGTTTAAACACACTAGTGAATACATAGGCAATGTAAGTTATGATACAGTACATTCTCTTTAGTCTCTTTCTTCTTTCTTTGTCATTGTGTCTGTATTTATTTTTTTAATGTCAAGATCCTGGTGACATATAATCCTCTTTTGTATGTCACCCCCTCTAAAGCTCATCATACTCTGATTTATGACACCAGTCTGACTTCTGGTACATCAAGTAAGTAAGCTGACCCAGGTTCAGTTTGTACCATGTCAAAGTGTGATCATTAATTTTAGACAATGACTGAAGAAATTTAACATGTGTAGTAACTGTGCTTCCTATTTCTTGAAGCTTTCAAAATCCAATCGTAAGTCTCTCTAATTGGTGGCATATTCAGCAGAACACAAAGGAAAGTTAAGGCTGTAGAAATGTATTCTTGAGGTTTCATGACACAAAACAACGTATACTTTATTACTGGACAGATATATTTTTTACATTTTTTTAATGTTTATTTTTGAGGAGGGGGTAGAGGGATAGAGAGAGGGAGAGAGAGAGTGCTAGGGAGGAGCAGAGAGAGAGGGAGACACAGAATATGAAGCAGGTTCCAGGCTCTGAGCTGTCGGCATAGACCCGATGTAGGGCTTGAACTCCTGAGCCAAGAGATCATGACCTGAGCCAAAGTCGGATGCTTAACTGACTGAGACACCGAGGCACCCCTCTGGACAAATATTTTAAATCATGAAGGTTGAAAATAAGAGTTTCTACCTAAGGTCACCTGACTTGAAAATTAGGAAAGGAGTTAAGGATTTATAATATTCTCTTTTAAATTTTAATCTCTACCTTAGTGGGCTCTTGCGGTTGTTATATTTGAGTTTCACTTTTAAATTCCTCAGAAATGAGGTTTTACTAAAAATAGAATCCTCAGAACCAACATTTTTCAGTTCCTAAAATTTCTTGGATCCCACTGGAACTTGTATTAATTCTTCTAGGTCCCGAAAATGTTATTCCCAGTATATGCCAAATGGCAGCTTAGGGTAGCTAATCATTATGTCAGTGGTAAAGTAAAATTTATCACTGAGCCATGGTAAATTAAAGTTCATAGAATTCATTTTAACCAGTGTTTCAAACTATCGAATCTTTTAGCAAAACTGCTAAAGAAGACCAGAATGGCTTATCTTTGTTTTTAACCCCCTATTATCCTGCCTGCTGGACAGGACAGATACGAAATACCCAAATGCAAACAGAAAGGGGAGTGGTATGGGTAAGGATCAGCCTTTAAGTAGATAATTAGCCTATAATCATCGAATGCAGGTGGGTCCACCAGGCATGATAGCAGTCAAACTTCACTGGGGAACTTCTTCTGAGACAGCACTTTGTAGAAGAATCTGACAGCAAAATAAAACCTTGGAAAATAAAATAAACGGCATGATGTTTTTCAGGCTTTATTTTTACCTTAGAAAGTTTTTTTTTCTTCTTCTTTGTTTTCAATAATTTTACTATATTTAAATAAATAACTTAGGCTCAGCACCAGAAACTTCAGAGAAGCTGACACTTTTACTGAAAAGAACAAGACATTTTGTAATTAAATATTAATTCTATACCTGAGGCCAGTGCCTCTAAAAACTGGAGATGTCCACACATCTCCTGAGGATCTTGTTACAATGCAGATTCTGACTGAGTAGGTCAAGAGTAAGGCCTGAGATTCTGCCTTGCTACCAAGCTCCAAGACTTGGAGCTAATGATGCTGATCCTTGGACCCTAGGATGAATAGAAAGGGTTTAGGAGATAGGAAGTACAAAGGGGATGTCCACACTAAGAGGTCACCAGTCCTTCCAGCAAGGGGTAATACTGTCACCATCTTGGTGGAAAACAAGAAAATTCAGCTGGTAGTGATGGCACATGACATGGGTTGTATCAAACTGGCAGTCTTCCTGCTTGCCCTGTCTCATCAGATGAGGATCCATCTGCGTTATCAAGAGGAAGGCCAGGCTGGAGCATCTGGTCCACAGGAAGACCTGCACCAGTGTTGCCTTCACGCAGGTTACCTCAGGATATAAAAGGAGTTCTGGCTAAGCTGGTGGGAGCTATCAGGACCAGTTACAATGACAGATATGATGAGATCTGCCATCAGTGGGGAGGCAACATCCTGGGTCCAAGATCTGTGGCTCACAGTTCCAGGCTGGAAGAGGCAAAGGCTGAGGAAGCAGCCTCAAAACTTGTCCAGGTGCATGCTGTTGAGTTTTCTGTGTCTAGAAGTAATGGCCTCCTTCAAAAATAAATAAATAAATAAATAAATAAATAAATAAATAAATAAATAAATAATTTTTTCAGATAAATTTTGCAAATAGAATGCAAATTTCTACCTCCGTGTGAAATCAGTCAAAAATCAATTGTAATCCCCTAGTAGGATGCAAAAGTAATCCTAATTCTTATAGTATAGTAGACACTTCATAACATAATACACTGATACACTGACAAAATATATAAACCCTAAAAATGAACCACAGGAACTTTTGTAAATGCTTAAAATAAATACATAACTGCAGCTTTTAATGGTCTACTCCTGATTCAATTGATAGGAATAGTCATAAGATAACACCAATGACAGGGAAGATGAGAATGAAGGATAGAAAACATAAGCTGGGTTGTTTTTTTTGTTTTGTTTTGTTTTGTTTTGGGTTTTTTTGAGATGTTGAGAATGAAGTTACCAGAACATATGGTTTTCCATGAATTATTTAAACCACTGAACAAGAGCCCTAAGATATATCTAAAGTAAGAATTTAAGAGATGGAGTCTGAAACCTGGCCCCATCCTCCAATATTGTTTCCATCCTCAAAGAAAAATTTATAATGCTTCTGAGAAAACTGACCAGTATCCTATATCACTGAAAATATCAGAAAGTTTGTGTTAAAAACTCAGTGACCACTGGCCAGATTTCAAGCATTTTTACTCATCTTTTACGATCAGTGACTGGGGAGAGAGGAAAGCATGAGCCAAGACATTTTTTTAGTTTTCCCTGGTTGAAAATGAAAACTAAGGGATGACTAAATAGATAGAAAGGGTTTTATTATAACACCTATGAACAAATCCTTTCCATAAATTATTTTGTATATTATATGAAGACCTAATAGAATTTTCCATATTCCAATCCAGGATCAGACTTCATGTATTTACTATTAATGTACCTCACCACACAAAATATAATTTATTTTCAATGTAAATGCTCTTTATTATCAGTGATGAAGTCCCAGCACTTCAACATTTATTTAGGTTACTTTTATATGGCAATGATAATATGAACTCTCCCCGTTTTTGCTTGGAAGAGCAACAGCTTGCTCTACTAGATTTTCACTCTTGTCTTCACTCATCATATAGTATCAGGCGAGTTATTTAACTTCCATATACTTCAGGCTTCTCACATGAAATTGAATGTGTAAACTATATAATGACTCTATCCCTTTAAGTTTATAGAAATAACATTATGAAAGTAAAAATAACTATAAATGGCCCAGGGTATTTGGCTAGGTATTTTTTCATAATCAAGCAAATATTGATGATATTAACACCAAGCTCAGAAAAGATCAAAGAATGACCATTGAATAGTTCAATGAAAGATCAAAAAAGAGTTCAATGTCCCGTTTTGAATTTATATGCAATCCAGTCATTCATTTAACCAATGTATGAGTATGTATAATCTGCTAGAGATATGAAGCCCCAAATTTTAAACTCCGTCACAGTACCAAAACACAAATTTCGATAGTATTAAGTTAAATTTGATCATTTTAAGGTTTTAGTGTAACAAATAAAAAAGAAAACAAGAAAGATTAGTAAAAAGCATGAAGAAGGAAGTCCAAATAGTTATTCACAGTTCAGAGAAGAGAATGTCTGTCATCTCTCAAGATCCAGCAGACCACCAAATATCCGCTTTAAAGATGAAGGCAAGCACTGGGAGAAATGATCCTCGTAAGAGGCACCGTATGTTGTAGACTCTGGTGTTTGTTAGAGATAAGCAAAGAAGCTGAACTTTTTCCCGGATGGGATCTTGGAATAAAATAAAGTGAGAGGTTATGCTGAGTATGAAACTAGGTATTTACAATGTCCTTTCCCATTAAGATCTTCAGAGATATTTAAGTCATAAGAAATATCAGCATTGCTTTCAAGTACCTAATTCAGGTTAGGTGACAAATCGCTATCTAGAGAGTATTTAGAACATCATGCATTTAAAGTGAGTAGTTTAGCTTCATGACTAAGCAGAGATTCCTAAGTTCATATTGTGGCTGTTCTGTTTATGGGTTGTACCGCATTTATTAAACGTCTTAAAGGTACTCTGATCAGTTGCCTCTTGACCTACATCATTAACTGCTGTATTAAGTGAGATGATGCATGCATAGTCCTTATGGTAGTGTGGCATATAGAAGCAGTCGGTTTATGTTAATTATCATTACTTGCAAGAATAAGCTACAGATTTCTTTCCATTGAAGGTAAGCTTAAGTGTCCATAGCAAGCTTGGCTATGGAACAAGAATGATTCTCTGCTTTCTGTTCCATAGTGCCCATTATTAAAAAAAAGAAAAAGAAAAAGAAAAAGGAAAGAAAAGAAAGAAAGAAAAAGAAAAAGAAAAAGAGAGAAAAAGAGAAATAATAATCACCAACCCCTGACCCTTTAAAAATAAGTGGGGTTTATGGGACACCTAGGTGGCTCAGTCGGTTGAGTGTCTGACTCTTGATTTTGGCTCAGGTCATGATCTCTTGGTTTGTGAGTTCGAACCCCACATCAGGCTCTGCGCTGATAGCTCAGAGCCTGGAGCCTGCTTCAGATTCTGCCTCTCTCTCTGCACTTCCTCTGCTCACGCTCTGTCTCACTCTCTTTCTCTTCCTTAAAAATAAATAAACAAACAAAAAAACTAGTAAGTGGAATTTATATCTTACATACATATATGCATATGCACATATATGTATGTCTTTGGATATATTTGTGTGTGTGTGTGTGTGTGTGTGTGTGTACGTGTGTACATATGTACATAGATACCACTGCCTGGGTAATTGGATTTCTCATATCTATTAACTATAATGAAATGTCAGGACCTAGCCAAGTGTTATTATATATGCAAATAATGTTCAACATATATTTACAGATTTTTTTTTTTTAATTTCAAATTGCTGATACTGATTTTTGTATTTGAAAATCAGTTACAATGACCCCTTGACTTTAGTGAATGGAGCTGTTATAACAGACTCTGGGGCTTCGTATCAAGTAGGAAGATGAGCCCGTGTACAACTAAGCTCTGAGGTGGATTTAAGTTACTTAACTATTAAAGGAGACTTTAAATCATCTGGTCTCCACATCATAATATGGTTTTCTCATTCTCCATTCTTCCTTGCAAATGCAGTAACTCTTTGTATCAGTGTATCTTGTAGCTCTGCGTAAAAATGACCCCCCAAAAAAGCTGACCGCTAATCTAGGCCTGTGCTTTCCGAAAAGATGGCCAGTAGCCAAGGAGCATGTGAGATGTGCTAGAAGTGTAAAATCCACAGAATTCAAGTACTCAGTGTGAACCAAAGTAAAAACTATCTCATTAGTAATTGTTATTATGATTACCTGTATGCGTGGGAATATTTGGCATATATTCGGTTAAACAAAATATATTATTAAAATTAATTTCACCAGGGGGACGCCTGGCTGGCTCAGTCTGTAGACTGTGAGACTCTTGATCTCAGGGTGGATTTGAGTCCCACGTTGGGTGTAGAGATTACTTAAAAATAAAATCTTAAAAAAATTAATTTCAAGTCGTCTTTAAACAAAATTTTCATCATGTGGCTTGTAGAAAGTTTGAAATTACTTGTATGGTCCCCATTCATGGTTCATATTATATTTCTGTTGAAAAGCACTAATCTAGACAGAAGTGACAAGAAAAAACAGCTAAGAAAGTAATTCTTAGAAAAATGATTCAAAAAGTATGAAATTTAAAGTGATAAATAATAAATTCTATGAACAAATCCACCATAGTTGACAGTATGCTTGTGTTCAGGAAAAAAAGCGTTTGAAATATTTTAGAAATGTTCCAGTCAGTGCAAAATTGTTCACCAAGTGAGAATTAAAACGCTAGCAAACCGGAGCTGTTAATGGAAGTCAGATTCCAGGAAAGAAAGGAAGACTGAAAAGAATTCTATAAAGTAACAGGGTGAAAGCAGCAGTGAGAATTTATTTTAGTAAGTTTTCTAAGGGAAAAGTATATGCCATAATGGTATTAGTGAATTTGGGCATTTGTGAAGATCCTAGATGCATTCGAATGTCAACGATATAATGTAGTTTTCCCCAGTAATTTTTAAATTTAATAACCTTCTTTAACCTCAAGACATCAAGACTTAGACTATGGTAGTCCACCTTATCTGTGGGGGATATGTTCCAAGCCTCCCAAGGGATGCGTGACACCACAGATAGTCCCAAACCCTATATATGCCTTTTTTTCCTGTACATGCATACCTCTGATGAAGTTTAATTTCTAAATTAGGCACAGTAAGAGATTAACAACAATAAATAATGATAAAATAGAGCACTTTATGACAATATACTGTAATAAAGGCTGTGTGAATGTAGTCTCTCTCAAAGTGCTTGATTGTACTATACTCTTCTTCTTGCGATGATGTGGGATGATGAAATGCTTGCACGATGAGATGAAGTGAGCTGGGTGACACAGACATAGTGATGTAGCATTAGGCTACCACTGACCTTCTGATGATATGTCAGAAGGAGGATCATCTGCTTCCGGACTGTGGTTGGCCACAGGTAACTGAAACTGCAGAAGGAGAAACTGCAAATAAGTGGGGGAGCAGAGGGGCTACTGTATTTCATTAACTCTTTCAAGGTTGCACAGCAATTTTCAGCTATAACAAGAATTCATCCCTGTGTGGTTCCCAAGCTAATGTGACGACAAAATGCCTCATGAGAACCTGGTCCCTGGAACTGCTCTGGAAAATAATGCTTGTATGTTCAAATAGTTTTCAGAAAAGCTGCATGCTCCATTTCCCTATGGAACATTATCCATTCATTAACGTATTAAAAGACACTGGGAAGTACTGAAAAACTATTGAATTTTGTTAATTTTTAATTTTTTTCAATGTTTATTTTTGAGACAGAGAGAGACAGTGTGCAAGCAGAGAGGGGGCAGAGAGGGAGACACAGAATCCGAAGCAGGCTCCAGGCTCCGAGCTGTCAGCACAGAGCCCAACACGGGGCTTGCGCCCATGAACCATGAGATTATGACTTGAGCCAAAGTCTGTTGCCCAACTGACTGAGCCACCTAGGCACCCCTGTTACATTTTTTTTCTCAAACTTATTTTACCACAGAACACCTCTTCCCCTTCACATGCATTTATTTATTGCATGTCATGTGTACATCCTGGAATCCATCATCTAGAGAACACTACTGTATGGAAACACTGAAATATATTCAACTGCTTCCTATTATCTGTTATTGTTGATTTTTATTCTTGATTACAAGGGAAAATGACTTTGAGAAATATAAAATATTCAGGAAGATATGTAATGTGATGTTCAGATGGCTCCCTTCTAGCTAGATCAGAGAATCAAACCTGGGATTTAAAAATATTCTTACGTGCGTTTCTTAGTTACTATATCCACAGTGTGTGATCCAGAGAGATTCAAAGAAAGCTATATTTAGACTTATCACTGTCTACTAGGAGTCTGTTTTCAGTGGACATAGAGTAGGGTTTGCTTCGAATAAAATTAAACTTCTAAGTAAGAACTTGGTATTTCAAGAAGCGATGGCACTGTAACAAATACGTCATTGCCATCAGAAATGTAATGGTTGTATAGTTGGTGTTGGTTACTTAATGGACAAAGGCATCATAATGTATTAGTTTACATTATTTTTTATTTTCTGACTTTTTTCTATAAACTGCTAAAATGCCATCAAGGATCATGGACACAGATTGTTGTCGATAGTTCCCACAGCTATGAGAAATTTTTAAGGGTTCAAACAAAAAATAAAACCTTGGTATTTACTATTCTATATTTGGAAAATGAGCATTTCTTCCAGACACGTATGTCTCTGGGACCTTGGAAGCTGCATACTTACCCTGGAGTTCCTCATTAGTATCCGAATTCCAATTCTTACATGTCTACCTGACTTCCAATATCTGGGATTCAAAACAGGATAGCCAGCTTCCTCCCAGAAAGAAACCATTTAGGAACATGAACTCAGCGGTAATAAGTTTCAAGAGCTAATGGCATGCATTCTTCCAGCCCTGCTTAGCCAGACATTCTTTAGAGATAAACAGCTCCTTTAGAGCTGACACTTCAATGAATCCTAAAATACACTAAACAAGGATATGAGATTATTGAGCCCTTGGTTTTCTTGCCCAAAATGTAGTCACTGAGAAGACTGTTTTCACCAAGCCATAGGCCATATATATAAACATAAATAGTAACACATAAACACACACACACACGCTCACACATATAACCTTGCACTCATGAAAGACTGATTATGATTGAGAACCTAGATGCTAGCTTTGGGTCCTGTTTGAACTGTGCCATATAGCCTGGGATCTTTATCTTTGCCTCTGTTCGGTAAGGCTATTTTTCTCTTTCCTCATCAGCTCACAGGTTTTCTGTGAGGATCAAATAAGATGTGTTTGTGAAATAACATAGAGATATAAAGTTGTATCATGGGACACATTTGCTGGTGGCCATCATAGATTATAGAACCTTAAAGAATCCTTGAGAGATTATCTTTAACATTCACATGAAATCATTTATGAAACTAATGGTTCTCCTGATTTTTCGCCTCCCAGGTCTCTTCCTCACAACATCCCTCCCCACTACTAAAGAAAAGTAGTTTATAGTAACATGTTGCATGTAACATGAATGAGGATGGGAATGGAGGTGGTAGGTAAGAGGGTCCACAAAATGGAGGATTCTCGTGTCATTCCTAGATTTAAGCTAATGCTCCTATGATCTCTTAAAATGTCCCCATGCCCTCTCAGAATTCCCTTTTAATCGGAGGAAGGAAAAAATGACCATAAAATCATGTTGAGTGTTCTAGTAGAATTGTGTGTAGGTTCTGTTGAGTTCATCCAAGAGAGGCATAGTCCTGGTCTCTGGAGTCAGACCAGGTTGGTCTGTTCCTTCACTTATGAGCTGTGAACCCTCTCTCTTCTTCAGCATCCCCATCTGTAAATGGAAATGATAGTAATACCCAGCTCATAACGGTTCTGTGGGCATTAGTGAGATAATATTGTAAAATACTTTCTATAGCGCCTGTCATATGGTAAGTACCCCATACACGTTAGATGTTTACCACCTCTCCTGCTGCTATTTGTAACAATCATCATTTAGAGAGGAAAGTTTATGAATATCCTTCACCTGGACTTACTTCTTTAAAAAATGCCAGTGGCTCCATTAAGAGACTATAAAAGGGACTAATAAGGGAAAACAACAATAGACTCTTGGCTACCAAGTTCTATTCTGGCAAAATTGCAACATGTTTTAAATGCTCTGTGTTTTATAAAAATGAATATAGAATAAATAAATGTCCATGACCTCTTTTTATGGCAAGCCAACACTTTTGTCTTTCAGGGTTTATAGAATTTTATATAGGTGTTTTTTGTTTTTGTTTTTGTTTTTTTGCAGATACCAGTAAGGAAACAAAATAATTTACTGTACCTAACTCAGAATATTACTCACCAAGTTTGAGATTGTACTTGAAGGGAGTAACTTAGAATGTAAGGTCCTAAATCTCTTATATTTTTTTCTATTCAAAGAATACTAATCAACCATAACCTCTGGAGTTGTTCTCAGTACACACCCATGAACAAATGAAATTCATGCTTTCTGGTTTACTTTTTAGAATATTAAAATTAATTTTCTTGATTATTAAAAGTGGCGTTTTGAAAACACTTTAGGATTGGTGCCTGGGTGACTCACTCACTTAAGTGCCTTACTCTTGATTTTGCCTCAGGTCATGATCTCTCAGTTGTGAGATTGAGCCCTGTGTGGGACTCTTTGCTGGGCATGGAGTCTGCTTAAGATACTTTCTCTTCCTGTCCCCCTGCCCCTTCTCTGCTAATGAGTGTGCTCTTTCTCCAAACAAACAAACAAACAAACAAATAAATAAATAAAAACATTTTAAAGTTAAAAAATTTTTTCTTTAGTGACACTATTGTTTGAATATGTAATTTTAAGAAATAAGTTTCCTACAGAATGTATTAACTGCAGTCAGCAAATCTCAGGAATATATTCTGCATAAATAAACGCAAAACTTAACATCGATTATATGCCCACTTCAAATGTATAATAAAGATTACCTACATCTCAAGAATGGAGAAAATGAGGCTCTCAGAACCTGTAAACCCTTCGGGGCACCTGGGTGGCTCAGCTGGTTAAGTGTCCAACTTCAGCTCAGGTCATGATTTCCCTGTTTGTGGGTTTGAGCCCCATGTTGGGCTCTGTGCTGACTGCTCAGAGCCTGGAGCCTGCTTTGGATTCTGTGTGTGTGTGTCTCTCTCTCTGCCCTTCTGCCACTTGTGTTCTGTCTCTGTCTCAAAAATAAAGAAGCATTAAAAAAAACTAAAAAAAAAAAAAAAAAAAGAGCCTGTTAACAAATCTAGTCATTGATGTGCTTGCCTCATATAGATACAACTTATTCTAAAAATAATGGGGAGGTAACTGTCAACTAGTACTCTTTTATTAATTTAGGTTTAAATGTTTATTTATTTTGAGGGTGTGTATGGAGCGGGTTAGGGAGAACCAATCCCAAGCAGGCTCTGCGCTGTCAGCACAGAGCCGGACATGGAGCTGGATCTCATGAACCGTGAGATCATGACCTGAGCCAAAATCAAGAGTCAGCTGCTTAACTGACTGAGCCACCTAGGCACCCAGTACTCTTTCATTTTAAACAAAAGGAAAGATATTTCACTTTAATAGTATTTGTCTGGGTAATATCCCAAGGTAGGGCATTCCAGACTCCAACTCCAACTTTAAATATACATTTTTAAATGTAAGATTCCGGGGCGCCTGGGTGGCTCAGTCAGTTGAGCGTCCAACTTCGGCTCAGGTCATGATCTTTTGGTCTGTGAGTTCAAGCCCCGCGTCGGGCTCTGTGCTGACAGCTCAGAGCCTGGAGCCTGCTTCGGATTCTGTATCTCCCTCTCTCTCTGACCCTCCCCCACTCATGCTCTGTCTCTCTCTGTCTCAAAAATAAATAAACATTAAAAAAAATTAATGTAAGATTCCTATTGTTTTAGATCTATGTATTTGAAATAGATAATTTATTGTCCTCACTTCACTTTTAATTTTTAATACAGCTACTTGTAGAACAAGTACAATGTAAATGCACCAATCTCTGAAGTATATTTCAAAGAATCCTATGTTGAAGAGCTTTTGGTAATGGATCAGATTGCTGGAACAGGCAAGACTGAGAATTATTTTTTCATTGACACTTTATAAAACATTCCCTTTTGGAGTGGGGGGTGGAAACTGCCATTCACGAATATTACACCTAAATATTTTGTCTGTAAAGCATGAAAAACTAACAGTGGACAATTTAAGAAGCATGCACGTTTGATTTACCTAAGAATTGAGTGAGGGCAGGGTGGACGGTTTCAACAGAGTACCACGCAGGCAGCTTGCTTTTGAGATCCCCTTCTCCCTTCATCCTTCTCCCCTTCTTTCTCACCCTGCACACTCTCCTGTCCTCAGAGCCGAAGCCCTCGTTCTCCTTGGATTCTCCTTAGCAGAATTTGCTCACAGAAAATTGTACAAAATGAAGACTCTGAAAAGTATAAATAAGTCATTAAATACAAATTAGTGTTTTTTTCCTCTCAGGAATATTTGCATTCTGACATGAACTGAGCATTGTGTAAACAGACTAAATCCCTAACAGGGCTGCATCCTGTGTCAGGCATACAGAACTTCCCTGTGGGCAGCAGGCTTGGCGGGCATGCCAGATAATCATCTATTACTGAGAGTGATATGCTGAAGATGGAGAAAAACAAGAAGGAGAAAAGGCCAAAAAAATTAAAGGGAGTGAGATTGCGATGTATTAAGTCCATTCTGTTTTCCTGGCCTTGTGCTGGGCATTTTCAGTGGTAATTTAACTAATCCTCACAACAATTCTGAGAGGTGGGCATTATTATCACACATACCATTTTGTTAGCAGCGGTGAAAACAGAAGTCATGTAGGGAAGGGGCTTGCTGAAGGTCATATGGCTCAAAAGTAGCTAGGCAGCTGAGGTTTGGACCCTGGGACACCTAGCCTTGGTATTAAGCTTTTATTAATTGTACCTACTTCCAAGAACAACCACAAAGGATACTTTTCCAAAAATACAATAATAGTCATAGAAAGGCATAGAGAAATAATCCCAAAATAGCTCTGTTGAGGTTACTGATGAAGAGAGAGAAAGAAATGTAAGGTTGTTGGGTTTTTTGTTGGTGGTGGTCGTTTTTTTTTGTTTTTTTTTTTTCCACCCCCCTGCAAGGGTTTCCTCTGAGGATCACTTTCCCTGGCTGTCTGGCCTTGTGAAATTATACCGTCCCTGGTGGCTGGAAATTGAGTGTGCCCTTCTTTCTGTCAAGGGCAGCTCGAAGTTCATGCAATAGTTCATTTGAAGCTTGTGGGTACCAATTCCAGGCAACAAGATACTACTTTCAGAAACTAAATGAGCTTTCTTCAGAGTCACAGCAAAAAGAGATACAACAAAATTGATTACCCTAAGGTTCCTCCCCCGTTATTTTATTACTTCTAGAGCCAATTTGTTCTCACAGTGGTGGCATTGTTACAGTAGTCAGCCTATTCTGTATTCTCATTTTATGAATAGGGCTCATCTGAATATAGTCACAGACATCAAGTCTAGACCATTTTTCTCAGAATCACAGAAATGAGGAAAATTCCAAACTATACTTGTTCCAAATGGCAGAATTTATTTTTGGAATCTTTTGAACTATTTATATTATGTATGTGAATACTGCATTGATTGGAATCCTGCTTCTATCTGTTCATTAATAAGGGCATGGAAAGCTTACAATAAAACCAAGGCAGTCAGCTACCATCTAGCTTTTCCTGTTTCCACCTTCAGATATTCCCCCCATCATTTTACAGAAAGGTATATTTAAAGAAGCAAGTCTTTCATCGCTGAGAGGGAGACATTTGTAATGCTATCACAGAATTTTAACCAAAAAAAAACCCTCACTATTATTCTCCTTGTGTCTTTTTTAAGTTGATCCCTGGGTAAAAATGATGAATGCACGTTGTATGGTTCAACTCCATTTACAATCACTATGCATGGGCAAAAAATATACGTTTCTTGAGTAACAAAGATTAATAGCCACCAGCATGACCATGAGCAAGACTGTGAAAAAGATGCAATTCTTCTTTGCCTTCCTCCTTTTTCCCAGAGTCTAGGCACCTCCTAATTTTCACAGCTTTCTCCTTGGCAAAATGGGTGTTTTTACTGTCCGAAGACTCCTCTTGTTGCTTTTGTTCACAGTTGGTTCCCATGACCTGAGATGAGGAAGGCAATCTGAACCCCTTACTATGGATAAATGTATTGATTACTTTAGGCTGATTATCCTGGCCTTGGCTGAGCTGCGAGGAAACATTGGTGAATAAAAGAGGCATGATTTCAACCCCAAGAAGCCTGACAAATGAGTAGGGAAGACAAACATTAAACTTGTCTTACCAAAATTAAATGCATAATCAAATAAAGTGCATCAAAGGACAAGTAAAGAGCCCAAAAGATAAAGAGGAGGACCAATTAATACAGGAGTGGAAAGTTAAAACTTATAGAAGGAAATAACATAAAAGCTGAGAAATGAAAGGTCAATAAGAATTAACAAAGTGAAAAACAGGAAAAAAGTTTTTAAAAAGGGGGGAAATATTTACCAGTAACCTTTCAAGAAGAAATGGGAAGAGCCAGATGATTTCCATTATTTTTACTAAGGAGGGACTGACTGATTTATCTCTTCCATAAATGAGATGCATGCAATGTAATTAATAGAATATAAGAAGAAAGTTATTTCAGGGCACCTGGGTGGCTCAGTTGGTTAAGTGTCCAACTCTTGGTTTTGGCTCAAGTCATGATCTCATGGTTCATGAGTTCAAGCCCTACATCAGGCTCTGTGCTGACACTGCAGAGCCTGCTTGGGATTCTCTCTCTTTCTTCCTCTCTCTCCATCCCACCCCTCTAGGCTCTGTCTCTCTTATTCTTTAAAATAAATAAACAAACATTAAAAATGCAAGAAATTTACTTCAAAGAATGAGGAGGAGAGGAGAAGGCCCGATGAATGTTACACGCCCATGTTAATATAGTTCTGCTTTCCCTGTATACCTCAGTAAAACAGTCGTGAATCAAGGGATTGCTAGAAGGCTTTGATTTTCCTGGTGTACTTACAGCCAACATAAAAATATAAGCAACTTTGAAACCATTGTGCTTAACTGTGCAAACACAGCCTCAAGGAAGGTCCTCCAGGTCACTTGCTCCCACTTGTCTCCCAGAATTCCTCACCATGGAGCTGCTTTTGTCTGACCAGCTGCCAGTCTTATAAGGCTTATGCGACCTACATAGAAAGGATGCTGTTTAATTTGGAACTGCTCTGAGATATGATGATTCTGTGCATTTTATGTGTAAATTTTGTCTCTGACAGAGAGCCCTATAATTAGTATTAAATAAATATGTGAGAGTATCTATTATTCAAATAAGCAGCAGGATTACTCTCCTTAATGAGTTTTCAACAAGACCTGCAGGTATAATGATTTGCATACATCCTTAAACCATGTATTGTTTTCATTATATTATAAATACAATTTTGTATTTCTTAATGAGATTACCGTCTTGGGATTTCAAGATGTGTGTAAAATACAATTAAGGCATTAAAAGTAAAGAAAAGTTATCCCCACCAGCAATAAACCTAGCAGGTTGTTTGGTAAAAAGTCTTGAATCCAGCAGATCAAGGAAAAGCTCCCCAAGGAGTCTTTAATTAGAACTCTTTAACACTTAGCAGAATTGGAACCAAAATCTCTCCATAAAAGTGAATAATGCCTCAGGCCACACAAATTACAAAACTGGATCCCTAAAACAATATTATAACAGCTGATTTTAATTGCTCTAACAATGAGCTCAACAGAGGCACACTCAGCTTCCTGATTTTCTTTTAGAAATGAATGATATTCTTGTCAACAGTGGATCACAGTTATGATGTATTCTGCACAGGTAATGTAAAAAGAAAACAAAACAGGAACAAAGAGATGAACAACAAAATTCTATGCCATTTCTATGCCTCCTTCACTTATGAGAAGCAGAGTATAATAAACTTTCTGTGAGGGCTATCAATGAGTTACTCACAAAGTTCCTCCTTTCCATTTAATTTTTAATTTTTCCTCATCTTGAAATATATAGAAAAATAGTAATAATCCCCAAGGGAAAAGAAAGGAGATAACAGAGATTCCCCTTACTGGTGAGCAATTTATGTGAAAACAGCCAACTCACTCTCCCTGCCTCCTTAGGACCTATGGAACTGAATTTCTGAGTTTGTAATTGGAATTTGATTAAGAAGCACATTATGTGGACGTAGAAGAGTTTTTCTTTGTGGAAGAATTCAAACTGCCAACTTTGTTGTATCAGTTCTAAATGTTTTCTGTTGTAAGTAACAAGATACCTGAACCTACAATGATTCAAACAGAGAGGAGTTACTTTAAATGAAGTGGCCCCTTGAGGCATTTCAGCTGTTGTGTGATGTTATCACCAATTGCAGAAGGTCACCATCTATGCAGTTTTCTAGGTTTCCCCTTCCTGACAACAAGATGGCAACTGCTGCGACAGATAACACGTTTGTGTTCCATGCAGTGTGGAGAAGAGGGGCAGCTCTGAATGTTTCTATTCCATTTATCAGAAACACAGAAGCCTTCCTCAAAGCCCTTAAAAGATTTCATCTTATAGCCCATTAGCCAGAGCCATACCCTCTGGCCATCTCTAATGGATGGGAAATCAGAAAGTTAATATTTACTGTGTAGTCTCTATAATAAGTGCAGTGAGGATAATGAGAGATAGACAAGGCTATATGAACAGGACCATTAAAGGGGATCACTTTTGACCCTTACTAATATCGTGTTTTCAAAGCCTTAAGTTAATTCGTTAAGCTTTCTCAAGGACAAGAGGATAGGGAAGAACTAAAATCTTGTGCCAAATGCTGAGTAAACCTTAGAAAGAGTGAAGTGTAATGGAAAATCAATTCAAAATGATCAAAAAGTATCTTGACATTAGATCTTAAAAAACTTTAGGCAGCCAGTTAGTAATGAACACTAAGGTTCTGTAACCAACAAGGTAAATAATAAAAGCATTTCTCCTAGTTTTCACAAATCATGCCAAAAAAAATTTTGGTAGAGAGACTGTATACACTTATATAAATAAATGGATGGATACATTCAGTATCTGTAACTGTTTACAGTGAAAAATTTATGTTCTTTGCAGGAGAAAAATAATCAGCCTCAGTAATCATTGCTGTCTTTTAGTCATCAAGCCATGATTTATGCCATGTCTATAAAATGAACACAAGAATAAATAGTAATTGTTAGGAATATTTTAGTCATATTAACCCCTGAAACAATCTGTGGCAAATAAACCAGCTTTAATAAACTCAGTAAATAAATAGTTTATTCAGTATCCACAATGCAACAAATTTTCTGTTAAAGGAGTACTTAGGAATTTAGGGAATGAGGAAACTGGTAGAGAAAGATGACATAGGAGAAGGCCAGATAAATGGGTTGTGGCTCAAGGACCCGGAAGCCATTGTTGTTTAGAAGGGTGTATATGAGATTGAGAAAGGTTATGCTAAAGTATACTAGCATTCAAGTAGAGTCTTGCTAAATGATGTCGTTTAGAAAAATGTAAGTGGAAGCAACAGAAGTATAGAGGTCCGTGTGTGAGGGATCCAGCATGGCTGTGTTTTACTGGAATCACTGGAAAGAAAACTTGAAAGCAGGAATTTGGATTGTAGAAGGCCTTGAATGAGGAAATTCACATAGGGCAGAGGGACTTTGGATTCTGGAGAGAGGTGCTTTATTAAAAGATGTGTCTGCAGCTGTGGAACATGGTTTTTCTAAAGAGTATCAAAATGGTTCTGGAAAGAAATTTAGCCCAGAAGCAGATGACCCTCCTTCTGACACACCTTCAGAATGGTACATCACAATGCTTACATCACTCACCTCACTTCATCTCATCACATAGGCATTTTATCATCTCACATACTTACAAGAGGAAGAAGAGGAGTACAGTACAATAAGATATTCTGAGAAAGAAAGAAGAACCAAATTCACATAACTTTCATTATAGTATATTTTATAATTGTTCTATTTTGTTATTAGTATTATTATTTGTCTCTTACTATATCTATTTCATAAATTTTATCTTAGGTATGCATGTATAGGAAAACAATAGCTTAGATAGGGGTCAGCACTATCTGCAGTCTCACGCATCCACAGAGGGTCTTGAAATATATCTCCTGTGGATAAGGGAGAACTCCAGCATTCTAGGATGAGAGCCTGTGCCATAGAAAAAATATGAGTATTATGGATTTAATTGTGTTCTTCCAAGATTCATGTTGAAATCCTAATTCCAGTACCTCAGAATGCGACTGTTTTTGGAGATAGAGCCTTTAAAGACATGATTAAGGTAAAAAAAAAAAAATGAGGTCATATAGGTGGGCCCTAGCCCAACACAACTGGTGTCCTTATAAGAAGAGGAGATTAGAGTGTAGAGACAGGCACAGATGGACTTTGTGAAGAGAAAGGGAGAAGATGACCATCGATAAGACAAGGAGAAAGGCCTTTAGAAGAAACCAGTTCTGCCCGCACCTTGATCTTGGACTTCTAGCCTCCAGAACTGTGAGAAAGTAATTTCTGCTTAAGCCAGAATGTGTGATATTTGTTATAGCAGCCATAGCAACCGAATACCATGAGCAAATATTATTTTTGTTTGGATAATTGAACTAGTAAGGTAATATGCTAAATTCATGGAAGTAGAATTAGAAAAAAGGCAGTTTCTGTATCTATTGTATAGGTATAGCATCACTGACATTTGCAACTAATGCAGTGGGATGTGGAGATAAAAGGTCAGTCATGACGGAGCTGTAAAGACTGGGAAATAGGCAAGTCGAGAAGGACAGTGGCTTGATGGGGAAAAAAAAGATGGCTCTGGTTTCAGCTGTGTTTCCATTCTGGAGGTGCCAGATCTTCAGTGTAGAGGCATCCATTAAGAAGTTACAAATCTGTGTCAGACGTTAAGAAATTGATGAGATGGTCAAGTAAGCCAATATTGAGTTGAAAGTGCCAGATCCTGAACCACCAAAGAATGAATTGTGTGTTCCTTTTAAAGAGCTGAAACAGTATGACTAAATTTCTTTATATGTAATTTCAGCAACAGACAAAGGCCTTGTATTTTAAAAGCAAATAGACACACTAAGGGACTTTATCTTGCTGATGTCTACTGCTTAAAATTTCTTTTGAGAAGGAAGTGAAAACAGAAAGTTTTTGTGTTTTGGTCTTCCTTTGTATTTTGCACAGAGGTAAGACCAAAAAGGCAAACAGTAAATGAAAAGGTAAGATGATGATCTGAATTCATATAAGTGTCTTTGTGTGCGATTAGATTATTTCTCAGGAACAGATTTTAGTTGGCATTAGTGGGGAGTGGGCGAGCATTGAGACATGTCCCCTCTCCTGCAAGAGCGTGTGCTGCAAGAGACGAGGTGCTGTGAGTACCATACAGAAGAGGCTTCCTGGGGCCGGTATGGAGACAGCACACAAACCATCTCAAAATTGTGAAGGGATCCTATTTCTCCTACTAAGGGAAAGTTGACTTTGATTATATATTTCACTTCTGTGCCATATTTTGCTTAAACCCTACCCATTAGGGAAAGTCAAGAATTGAGGATTAGTTTTCCATGTCAAGAGAGTGCTCCCTCCTTTTATCTCTTGTTACAAAATGTCCCGCTGGTTCCCAAGAGTAAAGCTTAGCTGACGTGCTTGCATGAATTGTTTATATTTTTCATTAATTAATGTGACGAACGTATTAAAAATAGGACTCCTCGTTTTCATCCTGAGGGCTTATACATAATAGCAACAACCTTTAGCAGAATACTGCATTATTTATTTATAGAATGGTTTTGACTCATTTAATAATGCCCTGTAATTAATTTGTAGATTGCTTTTTGACTTTGTGCAATTTAGCATTATGGTCCTGCAGATGAAAGCATTTTTGCTATTGTTATTTAACATGATCATTTTCCCTTACTGTGTTTAACACTATTATGTCTGTAGATAAAAATGTTAGTGTTGTTGGAAATTACCCAAACTTCTGTGATAACTATTTACTTTTTAAATATTTTTAATAACTACTATGTTTCAGGCGATGCTTTAGGTATTGGGGGCAAGATATTGAATAAGTAGAAAATGAGTAATATCCTTTAGGTGTTTTACATTCTTTTACATTTTCATTTAAGCCTTAAAGGTTTAAGTTCAAATCATAAAAAGAAGGACCAAAGTCAAAGAGCACAAGACAGGGGCACCTGGGTGGCTCAGTCGGTTGAGCGGCCAGCTTCAGCTCAGGTCATGATCTCATAGTCTCTGAGTTCGAGCCTCATCAGGCTCTGTGCTGACAGCTCAGAGCCTGGAGCCTACTTTGGGTTCTGTGTCTCCCTCTCTTTCTGCCCTTCCCCTGCTCATGCTCTGTCTCCCCCCGACAAAAAAAAAAAAAAAAGGAAAAAAAAACTTAAAAGAGCACAAGATAATGAAACCATTTTTAAAACTATGTCATTTTCTGAACGGGCTCTTTGGAATTTACAATAAAGAGTATTGTACAAATTTATTATTTAAAAAAATAAAACTATGTCATTTCATCCCAGAGTGAATACCGAGGTACTCAACTGTATACATTCAAAACCTAAAGTCTTACCATAATCGTTTATCCAAGTCTTGGACCTTCACACATTATTACCCTGTATTTCACGATAAAAGTTAACCTATGTTTAGTACATTTCAGCGTCAGAATATATTAAGGATTTCAATAGATAATTAGAGAAAAGAGAGCAACTTGATCAGGCAATGTCATTTCTGAGAACAATTTCTTTATGAAGCAAACCTTCTGATTACATTTGACCTGGGCTTACAAGATGGTTTATATCAATTCTATTCTCTAGGGGGCTTTCTTAAGATATGACTCCATGAAAACATTTACATGGAATTCTGCCATATTTGCCTCATCCTGGGGCTCTAAATAAACAACGCTGATGTAACAGTTGGTCAAATTAGATAAGAAATAGCCCAAGACTTTTCTTTCCAATATGTACAGTCTCATGGAAAATCACCTTTGAATCCAGCAGATGGAATGATGCCACTGGGCGTAGCCAATGGGAAAATCCTAAAGGAAGTCCCTGACTAGTCAGTCTTCTTCTCTGTCTCACACTCTTGAACTTGAGGAAGTATTCAAACTGGCCTTTCTTTGGAGGAGGATACAGTCAGTGATTCACCTATTGACAGCTGCCTGTGGACAGCGTGGCCTGGCCACGGTACAGGGGAAGCCAGATGAGTTGCTGAGTAGATGAGTTGCTCCTTTGAATCCTTCCAAGCCTGCAGGCTCAGATGAAAAGCTTAGGCTTAGGAGCTGCCAGAAAGTATCCTTCAAAGATCCCACCATTTTTACTCAAGTACAAGTACACTCCTGACTCGATTCCTCAAAGAGCTATGTGAGGGCGAAAGTAAGTTCATTATCGACCTTTAATAGCCTTGAAGTTCTAATGAGGTCATGGATGTGAAAATGATATTTGAGGGGCGCCTGGGTGGCTCAGTCGGTTGAGTGTCTGACCTCGGCTCAGGTCATGATCTCACAGTTCGTGGGTTCGAGCCCCACATCAGGCTCTGTGCTGAACACTTGCTCAGAGCCTGGAGCCTGCTTCAGATTCTGTGTCTCCTTCTCTGCCTGTTCCTCCTCCACTCGCACTGTGTCTCACTCTGTCTCTCAAAAATAAGTAAATGCAAAAAAAAAAAAAAAGAAAATGATATTTGAAATCACAATGCAAATACAAGATACTTTAAGTCATCATTTCAGTACCTGAGGAAAAGGTAAAATAGAGGCACAGATTTTACAAGGTCTGGCATGAGATAATTTTGCTTCATTATCTACTGCAGACATCTAGCAAGTGTAGCTCACCTAGGCTGTTGATTTGTGAATTAAGTATGGAAGCTGCTTTCCTTTGTGCTACAATACATCCTTGTGATACTTCCACCATGTAATGTGCACGTGGGAAATCTTTGCTATTTTCAGATAATGTGAGACAAATCATCGCTAGGTCAGCCTATGGTTTAAAGCCTCGTGGAGTGAACTCCCAGATAGCAGCTATACTTACATAATACTTGCTCTATGCCAACTCCATTCTAAAGTTCTATATATATTAAGTACTTTATTCTTAGCAATAAACATATGAGGTATATACCGTTATTACCCCCATCTTACAGATGTGTAAACTAGATAGAGAAGATGAAGTGATATGTTCCAAACCAGAGAGATGTTCTAAAAATAGAGAGATGAAGTGATATGTTCCAAGTCATACAGCTAGTAAAGGACAGAGTCAGATCAGATCTTTCTCTTCTGCCTGCAGAGTCTATACAATTAACTGCTGTACCATATGCTTTTAAATACCGGTTTTAAGAATATTGTGCTATTTCTGATAGTGGAGATAGTGTTTGTTGTTATTTATATTTCTTCTTTGTCTTCTCCTTTGGATCTAGGACCACATGTAATATTACCCGATTTTAGCTCATAAGAGACTTCTCTGGTGATTATGCATAAAATAGTTTCGTTTGTAGAACATTTATGCAACATTGAATGTTTCTCCTTACAACCATCTCATTTGATCCCCTCATTAGTCTTTAAAATACATAGGACTTTATCCTCATTTTGCACATGAAGAAACATCAAAAAGATGAAACAGTTTGTTCAGTTTCATATCACGTTTGTAGCAGTTCTAAGATCAGAATCAGATTTCCTCGTTCTCAGTCTCCAGGACTTTTTGCAGAATATTATACTTTTCCCTCATTTTTTTTGGTATTAAAGTTTGAAAATAAATGAAAAGTTTTAAGAATCCAAGTAAAACTGGGAAAGCAGTTTTTGAGAGACATTTAGAATAATTTTAGAAGTTCTCACTTAAGTAGAAGTTGAGGGGCACCTGGGTGTCTCAGTCAATTAAGCATCCGACTTCAGCTCAGGTCATGATCTCACATTTGGTAAGTTTGAGCCCCACATTGGACTCTGCACTGACAGCTCAGAGCCTGGAGCCTGCTTCAGATTCTGTGTCTCCCTCTCTCTGTACCCCACCTCCCACTTGAACTCTCTTTCTCTCTCTCTCTCCCTCTCAAAAATGAATAAATATTTTTTTTCAAATAGTAGAAGGTGAAAACGCATTATATTAACAGTGGAGTAGGTCACATGAGCACAGATAGCTAGGTTCCAGTTTATTAACTTTCAGTCTCTCATTTCTTGGTCTGCTAATGTGAACACCCTGACAGGAAAGGCTTGAGTGCTCTCTTGCTTTATGCTATTGCTTTTTCAAGGTAGCTCATTTGCACTTGTTTATCATTCTCTTCCTTCATTTGTTCCCAGAAGCTGTGTTGCTAATTATTGACCCAGGCAAGCCTCAAAGAGGACAAAGGCAGATAAAATTGGAGTGTTCTTTATGCAGAATCAAAATGTATTTTTCATTTTTCGTAAGGAGCAAGGCCTTTTTAGCCCCTCAAGTTATATGAGCACTTGAGTTTCTGCTAAGAATCACAACTCAATTTTTCAGAAAATTTTTTTGATATTTCATTTACAGCCAGTTTCTTTGGAGTGTCACTGTGTGTGTGTGTGTGTGTGTGTGTGTGTGTGTGTGTGAATTTTTCCTTTCTGTATTAACCTGTAAGACAGAGCAGAATAATAATGTATTTATTCCATAAATATGTCTCAAAGAGTTATCAAGAGTAAATAGTGCTAAATACAGTGGAAGATGTTTAGACATAAAATTACCTTATCACAGGACCCGACTCATGGTAGATGCTCCAGAAATGTTTCTTAAACTGAAATGAGCTACCACATGAGCTGTATCCCCCTGCATTGGCATCTACTCAGGAAATTCTGAATTCATTATACATACGAAAATGGGAATGGAATCCTTTCATACAGCCCTTTTATTTTAAGAGATAAAAAGTATATTATTTATACTATACTAAATGGTATGCTATTTAGAAGTATATTTTTTTCATCATAATGTGTTTCAGAGATTATACCTATGTCAGTATCTACAGTACAGAGCATCATGTGAGAAGAGCTTATGAAAGTCCTAGAATAGTATTGCCCCATGAAAATATGATGCATATCACAATTAAAAATTTTGCCACTTTCAAAAAGTGGCCACTTTCAAAGGGTTCAAAAAATTAAAATTAATTTTAAAATATATGTTATTTAGACTCAATATATCCAGAATATAATTTCAAGATGTAATCTGTATAAAATTATTAATGAGTTACCTTAAATTTTTTGTATTAAGTTCTCAAAATCCAGAGTATGTGTTATACTTTTGAAACATCTCAATTTCAAGTACTTAATAGATACGTGTGGCTTGGGGCTACCCTGTTAGACAATATAGCTCTAGTATCACAAGGTAAGATTACTATGCTTTTTTAAAACTACAATATTTTTGTTGCTTATTTATAAAGTTTGGTTTTAACGTAAAAGCAAAAAAATAAAATATAACGTAACTGACTCAATAAGATATTTAAAAAATTAGAATAGACCTATAAGCATTAGAAAAATTGAATCATTAGCTACCGTTTTAACCACCCCTCTCCAAATTAGTAAATAAACAAGTCATCAAAAGTATTGGCTCGGATGGTTCTCCCTACAACCTCTACCAACTTTTAAGGAAGAGAGAACTTGTACCTTATACAAATTATCTCATTTACAAGTAACCGTCCTCAAGTATATAATCAATTTCCTTTCCAGCACTAGTAGAATCTTAAATTGTTAACCCATTTTTAAAATGTGATCAGAGAATAATCTTAGTTATACATACTATCTGTTATTATTTTTCACTTCCTTCTGAAAATGGCCAATTAGTTTTATCATACCATTTAATAGATGGCTGCATAGGCCAAGCACTTAATATTAAATGAAGAAAAAAAAATGAAAGTAGGAAGAAGTTACCTGTCAGAGGAATCTAAGCTTGTCAATTATTTTTACAGATATATAGACCAAAAATAAAGGTTTTTTCTTTCTTACTATTCTTCAAATTCCTGTTTTTAATAAGAAATTCTGCAGAAGTGAAGAGACTACTGCATTATTTGATATCACGCCACAAAAGGTTAATGTAATCATGGGTTTTGGATCTCACCTTGACCTTTTCTTGGATCTTTGTTCAAAGTGTAGGTGAATATGTTGGTGAGGTTTTCTTCTTTTAACTTCTTCAGCTTTTGAGGTAAAACTAGAGCTGGCATAAGAAAGAAAAGTATAGAACAAAAAAGCCAGGTGACATTTCTCAAGTCTTCTGAATTTGCTACAATATGGTCGCTGTGATCATTTCATACTCAGCTTTTCAAAGGGATGTCACAGTTTCATTTTATTTTCTGGCCCAAGGGATAAATCAGTAGACTTCTACAGCCTTCTCCTCAAAAGGTAACTCTGACTCTCTATATGGTACCACACTAATAAGGTCTTCCTTTTTAGTTACCAGGCAATGCAGGTTTCTAAGATGTTTTCCTTAAATTCTTAGTTCTTTTACAGCTCCTATATACAACCACGAATTGTTATTAATATCAGTGCAGTGGGGAAGACAGGCAAGTGTGTTAGACTCTTTTTAGCTCTAACAGAAAACTATAACTCAACTGGCTTAAAAGATCATTATCCTGAAAGTGGGAAGCTCATGTCACTATAAGCAATTCACTGATATCAAAGGCCTGAGTCCTGTCTATCTTTAGTTTTTGCCATCCTAAAGTACTGGTGTTTTTTGTTTTGTTTTTGTTTTTGACATGTTCCCCCATGATCTCAAGGTGTCTGTCACAGCTGTAGCTATCAAATTCAGATAACTATGAATGGTACAAAAAAAAAAAAAAAAGAAAGAAAGAAAAAAGAAGGATCTTCTTTTCAGTCTTCTTTTAACATGGAAAAACATCTTTCCCAAACAGAATTCCTGTGTTAGACTTATCTTCGATGTCTCATTGCTCAGAATTGCATTATATGCAAATGTCCTAACCAATTACTACCACAGAAATGGTGCCTCCATGATTAATTGGGACAATTGGGTTTCCCTCATGGAAGCAAGAGCTGAGGCTCACCTCCCTATAAGTACATGCAATGGTGTGTGGATATTTGCATTGTATTAAGGGTCTAGTTAGAAAGAGAAATGGTTCTTGGTTAGGCCCTGTATAGAGTCAACCACAGGGAAATCAGAAATTTCATATAGTATAATAAGTGCTACGGAGAAGCATCTAAGTCCAGGATGCTATAGAAACACACCATAAAGGCACCTAGCTAGAGTTACCAGAGCAAAGGAGAGAGAGTGGACTTCTAAAGAAAGTTGCCTAACCTGAGATATAAAGAGAATGAGAAGACAACAAGGGAAGGGTGGTAGAGAAAAAAGAGGATTTCACATAGAACATCATGTGCAAATGACTGGGGATAAGAGAGAACATAGTGGGTTTGGGGAGATGCAAAAAATTCAGTTTGCCTAAGGTACAGAGCCCGAAGGGGCATCAATCAGAAATAAGCCTGGAGAAACATACAGAGATAAATAATAAAAGATCTAATATGTCCTATAGAAATTTATGTTTCATTTTGCTGCAGTGTGGAGTCAATGAAAGATTTTCGGTAGCAAATGACATAATTAGATTTGCACTTAAAAAAATATCTTGGGGCATATGGGTGGCTCTCTCAGTTAAGCATCAGACTCTTAATTTCAGTTCAGGTCATGATCTCATGGTTTGTGTGATCAAGGCCCTCATCGGACTCCTGTCTAACAGTATGGAGCCTGCTTAGGATTCTCACTCTCTCCTCCTCTCTGTCTCTCCCCCACTCATGTGCACTCACTCTCTCTCTCCCTCTCTCTCAAAATAAATAAATATTAAAAAAAAATACCTGTTCAGCTGCTGTGAGAAATTGGTTTGTCTGTGATTAAGAGTGGAGGTAGGAAGAGGTGAGAGTCAATTACAGTAATCCCAGGGGGGAAAGAGTGATGGGGCTACAGAGAGGTAGATACATTTAATTAAGATTTAGGAGTTTTGACAAGCTGGACTTGTTTAATAGGAGGTGAGAGAAGTGGAGATCTATAATTATTCAGGTTTTTGGCTTGGACACCCAGGAGGATAGAGACAACATTTGTTTAGGATATACAAAGGAGAATCCAATTTGAGAGGGAGGCGGACTGATTTAAATTGTATTTAATTAGTTTGAAAGGACTGTTCTGTCTGAAATTCAAGAGAGATATTCCTGTTCTTAGAGTGCTTACACATCGTCAGGGATATATTCACAAATAAGTAGTGTAGATCATACTAGAGGTACTATAATTTGTTTCAGAAGGCGCTAAGTAAACAAGCAACAGATACAGTTTAGAAAAGGAAATGTTTCTTTCTGAGGGATAAAAGAACCGGAGAATTTGAAACTGGACAAAGGGGAATTGTCAAGGGACAGGAACCCTGCACTCTCTATGAGGTATGGCGTTGCTCTTGGTTGCCAGGGCAAGTATACAATAAAATATAGTTTGTGGAGTATTTGTAGTGGTCAGAACCTGGGATCCCAAGGGAAAAATATTTATGCATATTACTTGTAATGATCTTTATTGCAAGGTGTGTTAATTAGTTATAGATACAGTAATGCTACATGACTGGCCAACCATAAAATATCAGGAGCATAGAACAGTAAGCATTTGTTTCTTGCTCATGGGTCTACTCATGGGCTGGAGGGCCTGTGCCTCAGGCTGCAAATCGTCTTCATGATTGTTCCTCGTGTTTTTCCTTCCTCTTGAATCGGTGGTTTCCCAGGACCTGTTCTTGTCATGGCAGAGTTGAAAACTCCCAGAATAGCAAATGGAAACACTTTGTAACTTGTAAGGCCTCAATTTGAAATAAGCACTATTATTGGTGCCCGCATTCTGTTCTTCAAAACACATAATACAGCCGAGCTTGATACATAGGGAGTTGATGGGGGAGCAAGAGGACAGGGACAGCAGTGAATATTTGCCGAATCATAATCTAATCTGTAGCCTAAGGAGAGATAGAACTTTGAAATGTCATGGGATTTGAGCCATCCGCCGCATAGTTCCTGGAACATCAGGGTTCTCAACTGGAGAGTATCCGTTTGGCTTCTTAGACAAAATCAAAAGAGCAATCAAATTTGAGAGGACTCCTATTTTTTTACCCTGTACTTATGCTTTCCAGGGGGATGACAAGGGCCCATAAACTGCTCATGGAGTTGATTAATTATTGGTCAGAATCAGAACCAGCTACTCCATGACCATTTGTCATGACCATGACCATGGTCATGATTTGTTTCCTTTACTTTGATGCAACACTATCAGTCTATTCCTCTAGGACTAGTTAGAGGTTGATATTACGCCCCTCATCAGCACTAAGTGTGAGTGATAAGAACTAAAACAATAAAAAATGATTTCATTATTTTCCTTAACATGTAGCTTTTGGACTTCTTCCAAAAATCTAGCACATTTGTAAAAGTCAAGCAAAGCCCTTGTGCTGGTTATTATACCAATAATGCGTCTTAATTATCTCTGAGAAAGTATGTGGCCCATGGAAATAACATAATTTTCCCATCGTGCTGCAGCTAAGTTGCATACATTAGACCTGAAGATATCCAAAATATACTCTCTCTGTATCTCTCCTTAACTGCTGCATAAAGCGAGAAATTTTAGCCATTTTTTAGTTTCTGAGCTGAATATATATGACTACAGTTGCATTAATTAATCCATAAATTCTCTACCCCAAATAGTCTCATGGTGCTTGAGTGTTACTGTGTGTGTCTTATTGTAGAAGATCGTCTTTTAATATGGATACTAGTAACATAGTCATAAAATATGCCCGAGGAGCTCACTCTTTGTTTCCATCTACTTCTCAGTTCCACTCAGTACTTTTCTCAGTTTGTTCTGTGGATTCTGTGCTGCTGTGACTGAATACACTGAAAAAAAGAGGTTTCTTTCCAGATATAATTCCGTCCTGAGGTTCCTTTTCATACCACCAAGACAGTAACATGTGACTGCTTCTCTTCTCTCCATCCCATAGACATTTCAGAGCAAAGCTCTGGCTTCTCTTTTATGATTATTTTCCATTGCAGACTCTCCTTGATGTCACTGGACTTCAAGAGAAAGGAAAGAACAGAGAAAACACGAAGACAAGAAGAAGGGCGAGAAGCTATATTTAAGAAATATATTCATGTTTAATCTTTTACAAATTAAATTCTCCCAAGACTCTTAAATATTAGCTGTTAACAGGGATTATGCACATAAAATCAGATTCCAATCCTGAGCATAAATATCTTGTCTAGGCAGGGAGTACATCTGAGGATTCATCACTGTACCGGTCACAAGAAGAGGTCTTACTCAAGGCCACTTTCCGGGAGTGCTCTCCCACGGAGTGGGAGAGAAGATGTAGTGTAGGTAATCACAGATGCACTTTGAGAACCCATGAGGGTGCCATATTGGAGCAATAAGAGTAGAAGAGAAATCATAAGAGATATGAAAACACAACAGATATACTAAACTGAGCCTGTGCAAGGTACAGATTGAGCCAGATAAAGTTTAATATGAACATTGTGAGAATCTGTGTTCCGTCCCTGGGTTAAGTACTCCCCTGCTGGGTGGGGTCCTTAGAGCAGCAGACTTGGGAAATCGAATAACTTTAAATTATTCCATTTACTACAAATAAATTTGTCAGTTGAAAAGGTAGTAGACCACTTAACTGATTTGTCCTAGTGAAGAATTAACAAATTCAACAAATGATTGCTGCTCCATTGGTGGATGAGTGAATAAACAAGAAAGGAAGGAAGGAAAGAAATGAAGGAGAGAAAGCAAGGGAGGGAAATCAGGCAGGAAAATATGTGCTCTAATTTTACTGTTTTGGAAAGCCATTGTCTATCATTAATAACTTATATCCTCTTAAATCTTGTACCACTTTTTTCAAACTTCGTAAGGTAGATTTATCACATCTCAATGTGCTGTGTTCATGAAATGGTTTTTGGATTTTTCGATAGATGATTAACAATGTTAGCAGCGCAAAGGTTCTTCACAGGTTACTGAAGACCAAATATGGATAACAAATTACATCAAATAGATATAATTACAAGTAAATGCTTTTTAATTAATATTCAGTAAGTTGTTATGATTCAAAATCATAAGGAAAATTCCCCTTGTTTAAAGCATTCTCATAAATAATACATTATACTTAGAGAGCGTCTGTAAAGTCTGGAAACAGATAACTTTATATTTTAATAGATGAAAGATAGCCTTTTTGATGTTATGTATAGGCACCTATGTTTCCAAGACTAAGTGTCAAAAAATGTTTTAAGTGCTTTACATGTGTTAATTCACTTAGGCTGCTTGGTTAGTATTTCTCTAGCCTTATCAGTGCTAACAAGTGAGTTTTCCTACTTGCGCGCGCACACACACACGTGTGTGCGCGCACAAGCACACACATGTGCACAACACACACACACATACACATGCTTTTGCAGTTGGAATTCTGGCTATAGTGGAATTCTAAAACAGGAGAGCGCAAGACTGTCAGATGTCTCTGGGGATGAGATCAGGACTACCTTGGCATTAATGCGCAGAAGCCAGGTGGCTGGCTCCTCACTGACCCCTGACAGTAACTTTGCTTCCTTGCTTTTTAAGTGTGTCTCGCATTTTATTTTACTCTTTGATGTTTCTCTTGATACCTACAAAACTGGATCAAGGTTTAAAAGGTATCCTCCCATCTGCATTAGGAAAAATCATTTCTAAGGCTTATGATATGGAAATTTTAAAGTCATTGAAAACATTGCAGAAGGAATTTCAGAAATAAGTACTTTTTGCTTTCCCAGCAGAATTTTAACAGTGCTTGTATAAGTATTGCAAGTGCATAAAATATGTAGTCAGTAAATCTAGGAGACAAAACTCTAACAGATACTGTAAGTATAGGTCACCTCAAAAATGTTAGTAATATCTTTTTATACAGATTTGGTTGATGTAAAGCTAGCCATAGCTATGTGATTTCCATGATTTCTCCCCATCAGTGGAAAATTACTCTCAGCTGAGCTGGAGTCTGCAGACTGTGAGCAAATGTCTGTTTCCTTTCCACAACTGAATGTTTGAAACTCTTTTCAATTGGTAAAATTACCATTAAAGGTCAGAGATTAGCTTTTCATGCATGATGGATTCCATTTGCTTTAAAAGTATTATACCAGAAGGGTAGATTTTTTTTTTTGAGTGTAGAGCCAAATTAAAATTCAAATATTCACAGTTTGAGTCAACTCCAAACCATTTCATTTCATTTATTTTCCTTTGGCAAAATGATATTTTTTTAAATGGGGAAGAAAGGCTTCTGCAAAAAAAATTGTATACATACTCTCCCATATTTGAAATTAGCACATAGGGTAAGAATACTGAACACTAATTCCCTACTGAGTTTAACTTGCATTTTGAAAGGAGGAACTTTGTTTTTAAAATAAATACCCTTCGTAGTTGATAGCCTGTTCTTTTTCCTGTGTATTGCCTTAGCTAATGACTGTCCCAAAAGAATATAAAGACTGTGATCTTCCTTTTCTTAAAATAAAGGAAGAATTTTCCAACTTCATGACTGGTGATAAAAGATCATAAAAATTAATCTACATGCATGTTGAGCTAAAATATTATACCATCTGTAGCCATCTTGTGCAGAAAGAAGCTAGACTTACATAGTTTAATTCTGTTGTTAATTATAAACATACGCACATACACAACACACACATACACACCCAGAAATTGTGGAATAAGAAGTAAAAAATCTTGCCTATTATTCTATCACGAGTACACAATAATTAGAGTTAATACTTTTTTAAAAAAATATTTCTTTATGTATTTTCTTTTTCCATGAAAGATTATCAATCTGTAAATGTATTTTTTGGATTTCCCCTCTTTCAGAATCTTCTTCTTTTTTTAATGACTTCTTTGTTACATTGGAAGCAGTTTCAGTTTATATCTGCTGCATATATTCTGTAAATTCCTGCCCCTCCATGAACAGACAGGTTTTTCAGAAATCAAGGAGAATACAGAGACTTTTCTGATTTTAGTTAATTGTTGCTTGTGCAAAAATTCAGTCTCAAATCCTTGCCAGTTTATAGGTATATGTCTCTAGTTACGTGATGTAGACAAGTTATTCTCCTGTACTGTCCCTCACTACAGAGTGTGTAATGCCTAATGCTGTATTTGTTATTGTTAGTATTATTTTTAGTCTAAAATTTCCTCCAATCTGACAGAAAAGACCAATTTAAACAATGCACTAGATTTGTTAGTAAACCCTGTGACATCTATTGAAATGTCTTACTATACCACACACCAGAAGAAACTCTGACTTATCCTGAAATGTTTATTATAGAGTTAACTTAGAAATTCATCCCTTGCTCCTTTGTCAAAACTCTATTATTGCAGGCTTATTTTACATAAACAGGAGAAATGTCTTTAAAGGAAGAAGCAAGATCAGTGACAACCAAAATTCCATACGTTCTCTAATATTTCTACCTTCCAAGACACTAAGATTGGGTACCTTAGACACACATGTGCCTTGATTTCAGGAATAACTAAGTACTGAGTCAATTGTTAGAACAGAAGGCCTGGAAATATCCCAAGGTAGGACGCATCGTTTATAGTAAGCCAGTCGGCTCTTAGCTCTGAGAATATTCAGCTGCATAACCTCAAGGGATCTACACGGAAAAAATGAAAGGAAATGCTTTGGGCTTTAGAGCTTTTCATTTCCTGTGAGCAACACATCCCCTGCCCTTCTCTCTCCCATATCCCTGCGTCCTAACATCATGTCTTCCTGATAATTCACTGCCTGTGCCGGTCTTAAGTTATTGATGCCTATAAAAAACAGGTTAAGTCAGTTTTAAGTTGACTCTGTTGCCTGAAGGGGCTGTGGGCCTTGTTGGACAAACAGCCCTGCTGATAATTTTGGGTGCCATGTTATACTGCAGAGATGTAGAGTAGGATGAGCCTAAGATATATCTCGTTGATGAAAAGACTGTTGGGGAAGCCTGGTGGTCCTCTGCCTAGGTGCTACTATCTAAGTGTAGCAGTGTATTAATTGATTTTGATAAAGAATTTAAAAAATTGTTAACTGGCCTCACTGTCTCCGACAGCAAAAGGCAGATAACACGTGTACACGGGCTCTGTTTGCCTCTTCTAGTGAGTAATATGAATGCAGCTGCTTCTGAAGGGCCACAATGGGACCTTCTCAAAACCCTCCTTGGCTGAGGGTCTCCCTTCTTACCACTTGCTGCACACAAAGCCAGTGGGTGCTGTCAGTGTCTAGACCAGCACTAGAAATATCTTCTTTGGCTGAGATATGTTCTGACCTGCTAGAGGCAGCTGGTATGTGAAGAGGGAATATCTCCAGCTTCTGGATCTCACATTATCATCATGGCTTCACAACTGAAGAGATGGTACCTGCTGGTCCTATAGCACTGAGGCCATGATTAGTGTTTCTTGAGTGACCATAGTGTCAATCCCTAAATAGACTTGGGAATACTCCAGTGAGACAGCACTTGAACTTGGCATCAGGTTTGGACTTAAGTGTTTCAGGACGTGCTTTCTCATCCCTTTATCACTGCCCACGTATAAGGTCGCAGATATTTTCATAGAGCCAAGAAAAACAGATGCCCAGTGGTCATGTTGGCATCTCTTCTCCTCAGCCCAGTCACTGTGCCAGCTTTCACAGCCATCATCAATTAAGTTTGGTGAAGAAGGCTTCTCCATCCACAGCTGAAAGTGACACCAGCCACGTGTTAGAGTTCATTATGCAAAACTGTGTCTGTGGAAAAGTTAATAGTTTTAAAAATTTAACTGGATGTGGCCTTTCCCTCTTCCACGCAGACCAGATGATTTCCCTCCTTCTCTCTCTACCCGAGCGTAGTTTGCATACACATCAGCAGGAGGATGGACATTTACTCTGAGCCTCACGATGCTTTCAACGTGCTGAAATATTTATTCCTGTATGTATTCCCTTCTTCGCCACTTCTAACCCAAGATACACTTGCCTTCCCTTGCTCTAGAACACAATCATCTATTTTTTCCAGGTTTACTGAGGTATAATTGATAGACAAAAATTGTGTGTGTTTAAGCTGTGCAATGAATTAGCTTTATATGCATATGCATACTAAAATAATTACCACAGTCAAACTCATGAGCACATCTATCACCTCACAGCCCCACCCCCTTTTTTGTTTTGATGAGTGTGGTGAGATTACTTAAGGTCTTCTCTCTCAGCGAATTTCATGTATACAGAACATTACGAATGACAGTCACTATGCTGTACATTAGATATCCTGAACTCATTCATCCTGTAACTGAAAGTTCATACCCTTTGACCAACATCTCTCCATTTTCCCCACCCCACCCCCAGCCCTTAGTAACTACTATTCTATTCTCTGCTTCTATGAGTTTTACTTTTTAATATTCCACATCTAAGTGAGATTCTACACAGTTCTCTATTTCTGTCTGGCTTATTTCACTTACCATAATGTCTTCCAGGTTCATCAATATTGTCTCTAATTTCAGGATTTCTTCCTTTCATATGACTAAATAATATTACTTTATGCTATGTACATTTTCTTTATTCGTTCATCTGTTAATGGAAATAGATTGTTTCCATTTCTTGGCGCCTGGGTGGCTCAGCGGCTGAAGTTCCAACTCTTAATTTTAGGTCACAGGATACAGCCCAGTGTTCGAAGCTCCATGCTGAGCATGGGGCCTGCTTAAGATGTTCTCTCTTTCTATCCCTCTCTCCCTCTGCCCCTCTCCCCCTATCACATGTGTTCTGTCTCTCTCTCTAAATAAAATAAAATAATAAAATAAAATAGTGGTGATTTCATTTCCTTTGGATATATTCCTTGTACTATAGTGGGATTGCTAAATCATATGGTGGTTCTGTTTTTTGAGGATCCTCCATACTGCTTTCCACATGACTGCACCAATTTATATTCCCACTAATAGTGCACAAGGGTTCTCTTGTCTCCGCGCTCTTGCCTTTTTGATAAGTCATTCTTAACAGGTGTGAGATGGTGGCTCATTGTGGTTTTGATTTGCATTTCCCTGAGGACTAGTGATGTTGAATACCCTTTCTTGTACCTGTTGATCATTTGTATATCTTCTTTGCAAAAATGTCCATTCAGGTCTTTGCCTCGTTTTTAACCAGATTATTCAGGGTGTTTTCTATTGAGTTGTGTGAGTTCCTTGTGTGTTTTGGATATTCACCCATTTCAGATACGTGGTTTGCAAATATTATCTCCCATGCCATAGGCTGCCTTTTCATTTTGTTGGTGGTTTCCTTTGCTGTGCAGAAGAAGCTTTCGTTTGATGTAGTCCCACTTGTATTTTTTGCTTTTGTTGCCTGTGCTTTGAGTGCCACAAAAAACATCATTGCCAGGACCAATGTCAGGCAGGTCTTACCCTATTGTGAACTATTTAAGCTATCTCTATAACATAAAAAAAAACCTTCAGTATTCAAAGACAGAGCTCAGGTAATAATTTTTTAAAGGATTTAATTAAAACTAGGTCATAAACACGAAAGAAAAAGGCATTTCCAGTATTTCATGAACCTTAGTGTTATACTGATTCCAAATCCAAATATAGATCCCCAATAATGCCTTTGTTAATTGCAAAGCCCCTAGCTCTGAAGCTACAAGCATTTACAATGTGGGGGTTTGAGCCATTATCTTTATTTATGTTTTGATCAAATATTTAAGGTATTGTGAAAAGTTTGGAAGCCTCTTACCCTTATTCGTTCTCTCATTTCTTTTCTTATTCTCTCTCTCTTTACATTCAAACCACCTCAAAACTCCTTTCTATTTCTACTCAGCAAAATGGAGATCCAAATGACACCAAAGTGTCTGTATGCTCCCTTCCCCACACCTTAACATTTTAGGGTTAGCTTTTTCTTTCCTAAAGATTTAGGGAGGAAAAGAGTCAAAAAATCCCTTTACCAGACCGAAACATCTGACAAAAATCTGTCCTTTTCCTCTCCGCAAGTTAAAATAATTGCTAGGACATTCAGAAGCCATTCTGACAGAT
The DNA here is from genome assembly GCA_030068075.1 of Paguma larvata. Lineage (NCBI taxonomy): Eukaryota > Metazoa > Chordata > Mammalia > Carnivora > Viverridae > Paguma > Paguma larvata. Next base: position 106,892,106 of record CM057826.1, read on the forward strand.
CTGGCTATTAAATGGTGTTCACTAATGACCAGCCTATATAAAATCTATGGTCGCTCCAGGTTTGGAGGTGTTTTTGTGTTTGTTTGTTTGTTTTTAATTTTTTATTCGAGACAGTCAGGCCTGGTTAGAAAAGGGACAGGTTTTTAGGCAATAACTCTGAGTTTAAGATCTGTTATTGCTTGATTGACAGTATCTTTAGTGTGTTCATTTTATTAAGGAACATATATGTCAAGCAACATACATATATGTATATATGTATATGTGTATGTCAAGCAAGTACACTGGGCATAGAGATGTGTGTTTGTATGCGTGTGTGTCTGTATGTCTGTGTGTATGAAATGTGTTTCCATTTGTGTGTATTAGTTTCACACCATCAGAAAATATACTGATTTCAGAGTAATACTGATTTAAGCTCAGGCAAATAAATCACCATTTCCATTTCTTCTAGAAATAACACATTCGCGTGCTAATATATGGTCTATCCACATGACCCCCTAACACACACACGCAAAAATAGTAAAGTCTAGTTTTGGTTCATGCTGTAAACACTGCGAAACTGTAATATTTTTTTTTAATTTCATTCTTTCTCATTAACCTTCCCCATGGCCTCCTAGTTCATACACGTGTGCCTGAGATTGAAAAGGCCAAAGGACAAGGAAGAGCAAGGATATAGAGAAGAAAGGAGGGACTTGAGAAAAGTTGACAAAATAAAATAAAATGGTAGCATTTCCGTGTTTGCCAAAGAGCAAACACATATAACAATCTCACTTTAATCAACTATTTACAGTTTCCAATTCTCAATGAAGACTCTTCTTTGGTGTCACAATATAGTGAAAGAAGCGTGTTCTGGTCTAAGTTACCCCGGAAGTAAACACCAAGACAAGGAGTACGAGCAGTGTATTTAGAAAGCTCATGTAAAAGAAGTAAAGGAGTGTGGGGAAGTGAGGCACGGGATGGGAGGTCACAAATCCTGAATTATCAGGCTAGTTACCACAGTAGCAAAGTGAAGCCCAGCCCCACCACTAGCCTCTGCAAAGCAATGTGTGCAAACCTCCTCAGGGCTGTCTCCTCCTAGGGGTGTGGTTGCTGGAGGACTTCTCTGCCACCTGCCCCATCTATCACCTGTTTCTAGGGATCATTAACAACCCACTGCTTCTCGTTTATTTATCCATGGGCTAAGCATTAAACTATGGCCAGAAAATAACCCTTAGGCAGAGACTTGTGGGTATTAAAAAAAAAAAAAAATTACCCTCTGGAAGGGAGTTGCAGGTTTTTGGAGTAACTGGCTTTGAGAGTCATAGACATTGAGTCACTTTTACCTGCGTGTGTGAATGAGTATTTTGAATCGAGGCTTCTCTTTGTTCTGTGCATTTGAAAAATTTTGAAAGAACTATTATCATTTTTATGTTGGTATTTTGGCATTTGAATATTTAATACCAAAGATGATCTTAATAAATATAAGGGAAATCCGTTTAGTTTGTCACAAAATGAGATGTACAGCCCTAGGTTTATTGGAAGTTCTCTGTAGTCTGCGATTTGAAAAAGCTTCGAAAAAAGGGTGAGATTTAAAGATATATTTCAACAAACTATTTAATTATAATGGGCTTTAAAAATACTTTATTGTATCATAAACCTTCCTAAAACAAAATGATAATATTAGTAATCTTCTGAAATCTGTGAAAAATGTTTCTTAAATGTCACTCTCAGTTACCACTTTTAGACCTAAGTGGTAAAATAATTGTTTCTCCACGGGCTGAAATGTGATTTCACCCAATATAAGAGAAAATAACCCTGTGGTTAATTCAGCTTTCTCTTGATTTAGAAAGGAAAATGCAATGTTCTATTTATGACTAATTCAAGGATTTTAAGAATTTCTCAAAAAATGAACAAAATCAACTTCCCCTAAATCATTTCAGCACTGAGGCAAAAACAGAGGCCTGGAATGGGAAGGTTAGAGGGAACTTTGAAAGTTCCTCTCACACCTCAGGGCCTGACTACCCGCTATCACATTTTTGTTGTGTAGTCTTCCACCCAAAGCTCCAACACCTCTCCTCTCATAAATTGTCCTTCTCACCAACCCTGAGGAGCCCATTCCAGTTTTTCTTAAGAAAGTTTTTTTTTCATAGGGGCCCCTAGGTGGCTCAGTCAGTTAAGCATCCAACTCTCCATCTTAGCTCAGGTCATGATCTCAGAATAGTGCATTCAAGCCCTGTGTTGGGTTCCATGCTGGGCGTGGAGAATACTTAAACAAAAAACAAAAACAAAAAACCTCCTCTTTATAACCCCAATCTCTTCATCAAGATTTACTAATGGAATAACATTTTCACATTGCTGCAGGTGCCTCTTAGGCCTTGCCTTGGCTTTTTGTCTCTGCCATTCTTCACATGGAATTGTTTCCTTTTTTCCACCAGCTTAAATTTGAGCCCCATTTCTAAAAGGATCCTCTCTCCTTGAATTCTTCTCTGACTATCCACTTCACAAGGGATTTTCCTTCTATGTTTTCTTATTCATGATCTGTGTCGTAAATTCGTTCATCTGCTTGCTCAGTGTTTATGGAGTGTTTCCTTTGTGTCAGGCACTATTCTAGTTATTGGGGACATAGGAAGATATAACACAGGCAATTCCTGTGCTCCTAGGAACTTCTGTCCTAGTCAGTTGAGTTCTACAGTGAGGAACAAAAGCATTTCAGATAGCAGGAGACCTGAGAAGTAAATAAAACACATTAATGTTGTGTTTCCATGGGAGAATGTCTCTTACCATCCATCTCTCTTTGAATTAGAAACTTCCTGAAGCAATACTGCTTCTTCTGCTATTCATTTGTATTTTCCACAGTGACCCATAATTATCTACTGATCCATCTTTATAAATACTCTTCTCAATAGATAGTATTTGATCATTTGGAATTTATGTGAAGTTGGATTAAGTTGCTAATATCATAACTATACCTGCTATTTCCAGGAAGGACACATTTTATACTTGTGGAAGCCTTAACCACTGTCACAGTGTTGATAGAAAAGTTTTCTTATAAATTGTTACCTCTTAAACTGTCATGGAGATGTAAGACTTAGTTTCACTTTCACCTCTATGCTTTACTTCCTTTGAAATCAAAACAGACTCTGTGGTTGGTCCCTTAATCCTCTCTTAATCTCTGTTGACCCCTCCCATGCCAAGGCATCAGACCCTCATCTCTCCTTTAGAAGGATCTGAAAGCTTGAGTCACCTACCATATTTAATTTCACTCTTAGCCCAGTGTTGATCTTTGTGATGGTTACAAGGAAGTATGAGGTTCCAGTTAATGAATTTGCACTATACAGTACCTAACAATGATACATGATGACTCAAATTAGGTAAAAAAGCTTCTATTTATTATCACGAAATTCTTCCCTTTGAATCAGCTTATGTCATTGACCCTAAACTAGTAAGTTTAACCTTTTAATTGCTAGTGTGTGTGTGTGTGTGTGTGTGTGTGTGTGTGTGTACACAGGCAGGCACACACATACACTTTACTAATTTATTCTGAACTACTTTCTGAATTAATATGTGGAAACATCAGCATCCATTGTATAAAAGAAGAGCTTGGTCCATAGGAGTTTGGCCTCCCCAGACATCAACTTATAGCTACAACATAAAGAATAATAACTACTTTAGAGGGTCATTTTGAATATGCGAAGAGAAAATAAAGAACCAAGTAACTAGTAGTGTTGAATAAATGTTTTCTTTCACCTTCTCTGGTTTATGTAACCAAATTCTCGTTCAACTACTCACTCAGTTTTGGACTAATGATTAGCTAAAGAGTAACAATGCAGATTTTTTTTAATTAAGTCACTAGGATTGGTTGGCTTTATGCATGGATGGAATAGGCATTTGACATTTCATCACAATTAATTCTCCAATTCAAACATTTCCTCATTAAAGGCCTAAAATGTTTACCATTGAAGACTCCACTGTGTTAAGTTATTGTTATTTACTATATGTACTGTTAAAATATAAATACCTGATAACCCATTGTTGCATTAGCTACTTCACATAAGGAAGTTTCTTAGAGATTAATAAAACAGTAAATTGTTGGGTCCTAAGTATTGACTCAAAGAAAACCTGGTAACACCACCACCACCAACACCCCAAATTTATTTGGTTTGGTCTCACACTACTGACCAAACAGAATTTTTTACATTTTGAGTTAGCACAGATATTTAAAATAGGAAGATCTCTCCTATAATTTCAAACCTCTCTTTACAAATGAGAAAAGTTGTTCACATTGGAGCTCTCATTCCTGGGGATTACCCTAACATCTAAAACTCACCAAATTGCTCAGTGATCTTTTGTCTTCCTTTCAGTGCCTTCTGAAAGAAAACAAAACAAAACAAAACAAAAATAGAGAGAAGATAATATTATTTTTGTAGTTTCTGCTCATATTTTTATTTTGGAATGCCTGTCATTTTCTGTCAACATCTGAATATTTCTGGATTTCTATTAGCCTTCAGGGATAACTACATTTGGAAGTATCCAGCAGACACAATTCCTACAACAAACTTTTATAAAGTCTTAATGACAATCACAAAATGCTATTTTTCATTTTCTCCAAAAGCATCCTGTTAAACTGTTCCTAGTTTTAATCCCTAAAAGACACATAGAAAATGTTTCCTCTGGAACAATAAACACACTTGAAACACAAGAATCTTGATAATATAGCAGTGACAATTTTTTATTCATTCCAGAATCTTAATAATGGAACAAAAAGGAGACAGTGTCTTCTTTATTGATAAAGGTTAACATGTCTCAAGTCCTTGACTGTGTGCTGAGCACTGTTGTAAGTATTTTACCTTCAACATCTAATAAAATTCTCCCAACTGTCCTGATTATGCCCATTTTACAACTGAAAAAACTGAGGCATAGAAAAGTTAAGTAATGTATCTGGGATAAGGGACCAGGCTGAGGATTTACACCGTTCCACTCTGAGTCTGAGGTGTTCCTAACCACTTTTCATCTGATACTGCTTTAGCAGTATCTGGCTTAGAGCGTTAGCCTCAGTGCCTTACCTTAGACTTTTGGGATTTACTTAAAGATGGGAAATATGATTGTGCTGTCTCATCATTTGAGAAACAAAGGTAGGATCACCATCTTGTGTGATTCCAAAGGAACAGTTCACAGTGTGGCTGGTGTAAATGGTAGACTCTGGAGCTGTGGCTTAGTCAGCTTTGCACAGACATGCAGTAGCTCTGTCGAAATGACCCCTCACACAAAGGGGTTTTCGTCTTTCTTCCTTTAAATGATTCTCAGTGAGACTAGCTGTCCCTCAAAAACAGCTTCTGCTTAGCTCTCTCCTTCTGCTAGGAATCAAAGGAGACCATTAACTTTCTACAAGTAGTTTTATGTAATCTTAAAACTGCTTGACCATTCATCCAGGTGAATTGAAATCCTCTACAGCTATTTCTTCCGCTTCCAGTCATGCTCAAGAAATCATTGAAGACCATTGTTGGAGGTGGCTTGCTTACAGGTTTATTTCCATGAGATGGGTGAGTGGGGCAGTGGTAACTTCTCCATGCTATTGCAGAGCTTAGTATAAAAGGGTGACTCACCATCCTCCAGCAGCACACACGGTGACCCTATAGCCCGACTGTGTCCAGTGGTGTGTGACTCCCATTGAGTCAGGAGAGTCACTCAAACATTAAAATTTGACCTGGTGGCCTATCTGCACAGTCAGTGACCCATTTAGGAAAGGGCAAGAACTCTTCAGCATTACTGTAGCCGTAGTATTTCTATTATAGCACTTGTTTAGATAATGACAACAACAATGGAGAAAAAGAATTTGGTAACTGAGGCCTCGTTTGAATATCTTGTCCTGTTTCAAAACAGTACATCCTAGTTATCCTTAGAGAACAAAGTCTGTTTCAGAGAAAAAAAAAATATTGACCATCCCCACCGAGCAATCAAGCAGAATGGGAGTCCAAGGTTTACACTTAGATATCCCTGTTTCACTCTGGGCTATAATCGGCGCTCCATGTTTCTTTTTTCTAATTGAATAGAAACCTAATCCCAGTTCAAAACTATTTTCCTGGGACTGAGTGAAAATAAATTCATCCCTTATAAGGACTCTATTATTTCCTCTTCTGCTTGGGGACACTGCTGGGCCCCAGCAACTATCTCAGTTCACAAGTCACTAACTAGTATTTTAAAGGACAATTTAACACATTATTTTGCTACAACCAAGCAACAATATTACTCTTTTAGTTTGGTCATTCAAGTACCCAACACTGAATTTGTTACCTTGAAATCTTATGTGTTCATTTATTATAAAGAAAACCTTAAGGAGAATGATGCTTTTCTTCCCAACTAAACTGCTAGGTTCTCAATGGTAGCAATCATGTCTTGTGCTTTTTTTTTTATCATCTATTGGATCTCATATGTGCTAAATCATGAGTAAGTCCCTGTGGGGAATGCTTGATGCCTAACTTCGCCCCCTCAGCAGGAAATAGTACTATCAGGAAATATTAAATACGCCACCTTACATGGATTGCTTCTGCTTTTTTATTTTTAATTTTTTAATGCTTCTTTTTGAGAGAGAGAGAGAGAGAGCGCGCGCGCGCGCGCACACACACACACACACACACACACACACACACACACACACGAGTGGGGGAGGGGCAGAAAGAGAGACACAGAATCCAAAGCAGGCTCCAGGCCTGGAGCTGTCAGCACAGAGCCTAACATGGGGCTCGAGCTCACGAGCCATGAGATCATGACCTGAGCACACCTCGGAGGCTTAAGTGACTGAGCCACCCAGGGGTCCTGCATGGATCACTTCTTACAAGAATTTCCTTTGCTCCCAGATCCCATTTCCAGAGGCTCTGTTTCCCATGGCACATACTATGGTCCTCAGTTTTTATGGGCCTAAGAAAATATTCGAGAATTGAGAAATGAGGCAATTGACTCCAAAATACAAAAAGAATGGCAAAATTAAGATGAGAGTTTAATTAAATATTCAAAGTATAATATGTCAACCATAATAATTGTCAAACAAGTTATTCATAAAAAAAAACAGGATTACATTTGCAAACAAATTGTGGACTAAATTTTTGTCATCTTGCAGGTATTCTCAAACATGCTGGATAATTTCAGGGAAATTAGGGCCAGTCATCAGTTAAATGAATTTAAGATTAACCAAGTAATTTTATTTTTTTATTGTTTTTAACCAAGCAATTCTAAAAGCAAAATTATTATAAAGATATAAATTTTATAGCAAAAATACTGTATAATGTGAGAAGAGAGTCCATTTTAATTTGTTGGATATGATGTTTGGTAGGGTCTACAAAAGTGTTACAACAGCCTTGCCAAAGCTACAACCCATTTGCACAGTTGCTATTTTTAAAATAGTGTGTTTTTTATTTTATTGATATTTTAAATGGCATTTTAAATTAATTATAGTTTAGAGTTCCTGTAAGGTGACTCTTAAGAAAAAGATTGATTGTCAGTAGAGAAGTCTGTGAGTCACCGGGGAATAACTTAGGTTTTAGGGGAATCTTACCAAAGAATTGTCAGCTGAATGAAGGCTTAAATTTCATGGACTTGGGCAGGGGAACTTTTTCATATCCTCTCCCCACGTGGAATAACAATCCGCCCTGAATGCACAAAGCATTTTGGCATGATCTCCTCTCACTCATGTCTTTTAGTTTTCCATAAAGCAACACCTACCAATTGCCTTCCTTGAGACCTGACTATTTTGCAAAAATATTAGACAAAGCACTCTCTTTAAGAACACAGGGAACACACTAGCGTAGTTCCTCCGAAAATCACAGTACTGTGTTGTTTGCAAGTATTTTTTTAGAGTTCACTGCATGCCTGGAATGAACACGCTGTCTTTCTCCCTCGAAGATCACAGATTGATACACAAGGTCAGGTTAAATAGTATCTAAGTTGCTTTCCTATCCCTTAAACAGGAGCTATCTGTCCTAAAACATTTTAACTCTGAATATAATATACCTATGGAAAATTTTCTTGAGTAAAAAAGGAAAAAGTAGTTTTAGTTTTGAAAAAAAAATTCAACATAACAGAATAAAAATACACTTTTTCTAAAAAGTCACTGCTGAATACTGCAGGTATATATATATATAGGTATATAGATATATATATACATACACACACACCTGCAGTCTGAAATATTTGTATATTTTAGTTCCTAGAGTGAAAATAATGATGAATTTCCGATGATTTTAGTGTCATGCCCACTAAAACAAAACACCATTTGATCGGGGGTGATAAGTTTATCCATTCTATCATATTTGTCTAAAAATTACTTAAATAAGTTTAAAAATAATTCTGCTTTTGAGATGCTCTTTAGTTCTTGAAATCCTAGTTTTCCCCAAATGATGTTTGGATCTTCTAAAATACAAACCCGAGTCCATCTCCAAGCCCTGAGCTTGGGAGTGTCACTTCACTTCCTCGAAACCTCAGTTCCTTTAACTGTTTGATGGAGGAATTTAATGTAGCTATCTCATGAGTTTATTTTAAATAGTAAATGAAATGACAGGTGTGCAGAGCCTTTTACCCTGTGCCTGGCACATGGTGGGCCCTACCCAAACAGGAGTTCTGCCTGTCATTTTTAGATTACTTCCCCCGGAGCCAGAAGACCTGAGTTCTCTCTGGCCTGATTTTCTAGCCAACTAGCTGGGCAAGTACTCTGTCCTTTGTATTTCCCTCATTTGATAAATGGGTACATAAAGTCTTCATGTGATTAACATAAAAGTATATGTTCTAGTACCTGTTAAACACTGACTGACTCCACACAGATTTTCAGAGCACTCACCAGAAGGTAGCCTTTCTCTCCAGGGGCGCGACTGACCATCTCATTCATAGGCTGATGGGTAGCCCAAGTTGGGCTGATTTTATAGGATGCCACAGCATTCTCCCATTTTCCTTCCAGATGTGGGGAAACTCTTCCTGGAAAAGTCATTCCTTTGAACTGCGCTTCCAAAAGGTCCGTCGGAGAATCGAAATATTCTCTTTCTGGGTTGAATAGTACATTACCTAATAGTTTCTCCATATTAAGTCTGTTTTTCGTAAATATTTAGGAAAAAACCTTCCCGTCCTCAGCAGTGATTCTCGAGTGGCTCAGTGCTTGCCTACAACTTTTCTCAGTGTATTTTGTACTCTGATTCCTTTTGACTTGGGAGAAAATTTTTATAGGTGTCAAAAGTAGCTTACAGGGATAGAGGCTTATGAAAAAGAAAGCAGGCAAGTCTCGATTTCTGAAATTCCAACTATGAGGCAAATGCCACAAAAGGGCACAGGAAGAAAAATCTGTAAAAGTCTTATCTGCCACTGTTGACCAAAGATTTATTCTGTCTTTAACCAAACACCCTGTGAGCCAGATCTTGTCCTAGGCGCTGTGAATACAAAGGTGGATAAACCCCATTCCCTATTTTCAAGAAACTCACATATGGAGGTCCAATTGTCTCCTCAGGGCCAGATACTGGGAACACACAGATGGGAAGCCACAATCTCACCCTTTAGCCAAATGAGGAGAGGTTCACACTTGAGTGTTTATAAGCCCCTGCCGGGGTCCTTGTTCCAGAGAATCTAGGGGTTCCCGAAGAACTGACGGTCAGGTGAAAGGAATGAGAGAGCCATAAGAGAGTTGGAGTCTGATGACAAAGCAGGCAGACCTGGCAATTCTGGCATCTCTGCCCTGCCGGCCTCAGTGTCTTTATTTAAAAGTAGTCAGTTACATTACAGCAATGAGTGACATCCCATCGCTAAGCATAGTTTGAACAATGATGTGTTTTATCAGTAAAGCGGGTGATTTTCTCAATCTTGCAAGTTGTTTTCAAGTTAATTAGCATATAAATTTAAGGCTGGGGGAGAGGACAGGAAGTTACCTAGGCCTGCCTGTGTTAATTATCTGTAAACAGGCCAGGAGTCATTGCCTATTCTTCCAATTACAATGGGGGAGGTATAACCTGTCTGGCAAGGACAGAATCCCCAATGCTTGTCCTTTGCCCGTGAATGAGTGAATTTACATAATGGAAGCCTAACATTTACACAAATCACACCAATATTCAGCCAGCTCATAACTGCTTCAACCACCTTTTCCACACAGGGAGGGGTCTCAACCTGTGAGCCCAAAACAGCTCCCAACAAGCCTTGGTTGGAATTAGCACCAGAATCTAAAGATTTGCTTGACCTGCAGCACCTAATTCAAAATGAAAAGTAGTGGGACTAGAGGAGTTGACTTAATTCCTGACCCACCCCCCTAAAAAAAAAGAAAAGAGAGAGGAAATGGGAAGGACAGTGCTTCCAGAGAAGAATGTGCCAAGGTCTGAACGTGATAGAGAGCATGGGTGTGCACATAAACCAATGTTTTCTCATTAATCCTAATGCACATGTGTTGTCCCATTTTACAGAAGAAGGTGTTGAAGCTTAGTGAGATTAATTTGCTTTTGAAGGTAACACAGTCAAAATCAGCGGCTGAACAGTGACTAAGAAACTCCAATGTCCCTATAATTTCCAGTGCATGCTGCCATACATTGTAAATACATCAGACCCAAGTCAATCATCATCATCATCACAATTAACCCAAGATGTTCATAGACTGAATGAAGCCAAGGAGACAGAACTTCTAAGTTTGTCTTGGACTTAGGTGGCCTTTACTATTGCTTGTGTTAGAAATTGAAGGATGAGTGAGGCATTTCCTTGAAGAGAAGGGAGAAGGTCAAACCCTTACCAGGCAGGGGAAACAGCACAGGCAGATCTGAGGCAAGGCATGCTCTATTAGGCAGCTGCCATTGTAGTTTATTAAAAATTAGTTATTGAGGCCAGTGCTGAATGATAAATTGCATCCGAACGGTAGAAGTTGTAATTTAACACACAGAGAAAGCTGCCATCGATTCTATAAGGAATGGGAATCTACTGAAGGTTTTTAAGCAGGGAATTTAACTTTTCAAGGCTTATGTCTTTGAAAGATAACCCAGAGACACTGAAGACACTAAAACTTCAATGCCTAAGAGCAGAGCAGGGAAAAAAACTATTTACAATCCATTATGTAAAGGGAGTCAGTGGGTGGGAGTCAAAACTTAGATGAAAACACAAAAATAATTATTTTGAATAAAAGTATTATAGTAACATGTACTTCTAAGTTTGAAAACTGCTTTCCCCCATATTCAATGAATTCTCTTTTAAAGTTTGTCTTTAATAGTAGGTATTATTTACTGAGCCCTTATATGCCAAGCACTTTGCCAAGGTTTTCCATGTCTCATTTAATCCTCACAAAGCCCTATTTTGTCTCCATTTTGTAGTGGAGGAAACTAGAGCTTGGAAAGGCTAAGTAACTTGTTCAAGGTCAAAAAAGTAGTCATTAGTGGAACTTGGATTTGCATGCAGGCAGCCTGACGCCAAAGACCACTTTTTAACCTGATCCTGTATGCTCTCCCTAATTAATAGGCATTATCTCAAAGAGCAGATCTTTTACATTAAATAGAACTTATTTGTAATGTGTGGTCAAGGAGAAATTGCTCGGATTATTTTGCCATTACTTTTAACACGGGCAAGGGAAAATGTTATTACATGAATCTAAATTAAATGGGTCCAATGAAAGTTTGCTTTCTAATAAATCATTTTTCTTCATTGTCTGTTGCATCAGGCATTCCATGAGCATCAGAACACATGCCATGCGCACACATTTCTGACAGATTATTTTTCCAAATCCTACTTTACTGAACATCTTCATTCACTTTACCATATTACAAAAAGGGCTTCACTTGTCACTGTGATTTTTCTAGTTGTTTTACCTCTTTCAAAAAATCTTTTAGAAATGATTTTTATTAACATAATTAAATTTTAGAATATTACTTTATATCTTAGGATAATTAAAGTTAGGAACCAGGGGCGCCTGGGTGGCTCTGTTGGTTGGGCGGCCGACTTTGGCTCGGGTCATGGTCTCATGGTCTGTGAGTTCGAGCCCGGCATTGGGCTCTGTGCTGATGGCTCAGAGCCTGGAGCCTGCTTCAGATTCTGTGTCTCCCTCTCTCTCTGCCCTTACCCGGCTCATACTCTGTCTCTATGTCTCTCAAAAATAAATAAACGTTAGAAAAATTAAAAAAAAATAAAGTTAGGAACCACTTGATTGATTAAATATTGGAATTATTGTGCATTTCAAATCCAAACTCAAGTTAATGATGTGACTAGTCTGGATATGCACTAATAATGTTCTTATATACTAAAACAAAACAAAAGATAAAGAGATTATTTTAAAAAGACACCAGATGTTGGTCAAGCCAATTTTTGCTCTTGGCTTTGTCTGTATCTATACAATAACAAGCAATACTTTTGTAGAGAATCAGTGATGAATAAAGCAAGTATGCTGATTCCTTAAAGTGAGAATTGTTGTCTTACACCTTTTCTTTCTAATACCTTATTTTCCTCTTTAAAAATGAGACATCTAGGGGCACCTGGGTGGTTCAGTTAAGCATCCTACTCTTGATTTCAGCTCAGGTGATGATCTCACAGTCCTGAGAGCAAGCCCTATGTGCTAAGCCCATGCAGAGCCTGCTTGGGATTCTCTCTCTGCTCTCTCTCTGCCTCTCACCCACTTGCATGCTCTCTCTTTCTCTCTCAAGATAAATAAATTAAAAAAAAAAGAATTAGATGTCTAGAACAAGACTATCAGATTGTAAATCTACCATTAAAATGTAACCTTCCTGATTCCACTTACATGAAGTATCTAGAATAGTCAAATTCATAGAGACAGAAACTATAATGGTGGATGTCAGGGGATGGAAGGGGAATAGGGAATTATTATTTAATGACTACAGAGTCTCAGTTTGGGAAAATGAGAAAGTTCTGGAGGTGGATGGTGGTGATGGTTGCTCAACAAACATGAGTGTACTTAATGCCATTGAATTATACACTAAAGATGATTAAAATGGTAAATTTTTTGTATATTTTACTACAACAAAAAATAATTATGACATATACTTACAGAGAACCAAAATACAGTCATTTCATAAAAAGAATTTTTAATATGTGGGCTTTGTTAGACACTGACAATTTCTTTATTTCAAAGTAAAATGTATTGGGACACCTGGGTGGCTCGGTTGGTTAAGCTCCCAACTTCCCCTCAGGTCACAATCTCGTGGTTCATGAGTTGGAGCCCCGTGTCAAGCTCTCTGCTATCAGCATGGAGCCCACTTCAAATCTTCCATCCCTCTCTCCCTGCTCCTCCCCTCCTCTATCTTGCTCTCTCAAAAATAAATAAGCAGAGGTACCTGGGTGGCTCAGTCGGTTGAGCATCCGACTTCAGCACAGGTCATGATCTCACGGTTTGTGAGTTCAAGCCCCGCTTCGGGCTCTGTGCTGACAGCTCAGAGCCTGGAGCCTGCTTTGGATTCTGTGTCTCCCTCTCTCTCTGCCCCTCCCCAGCTCACTCTCTCTCTGTCTTTCTCAAAAATAAATAAACATTAAAAATAATAATAAATAAACAATAAAAAATAAAGTAAAATGTATAGATTTTTAGCTTTAAAATGGTGGGTAAAAGACATCCCTACTCCAATATTTCCCAAAAAACATCACCCAAATCAGTAGTACAAGGAAAAAAAGGTAAATCCCATATTGGAGGAAACTAAGAGCTATCTATAACTTCTAGCGATGATAAGTAAAGGTGGAAGTCGATGAAGAAATGGCCAATGACTTAAGCAAATAAGGGTACCATACTGGAGAGAAATAGGCTGAGCTGCCCCAGGACCCTAGAAAGCCCTTTGGAAGATGAGCGAGCTGTGAAAATAGGAAGTGCGCAAAAGTGTGTATAACGCATACTTCCATGAGCACTCCTTTATCAGTAGAGTCAATATACCTCATATCCCTCCCAACAAAGACAGATATTTTGGAACAATTGGTGGGGGGTGGGGGGAAGAAGGATAAAGGCAAACAGAAGGATTGAATGAACATCTTCAAACTGATTAGCAAGACCTCTGCTCCTTTTTCTGCTCATACCAGTATGTGAGTAGGCAGATCTACATCCATCTCTAAAACAGCTGAGCTACCCCAGAAGAAGGAGTCTTACAGTGATACTGAGGGTGCCCAAATAGAATGCCTGCTGGTCACCTGATCATGCTGTAGCAAAGCTCCCAGTGCACCAGCCTCACCTGTGCACCCAGAGCTGCCCATCCCCTTTCCAGGGCCCACCTTCATCTGGGGTCAGGGATCAGTCAGGGAATTGAGGATGCTTCTCTCATATCCAGCTGGTAAGCTATTTTCATGTATTTCTTGGATAACATTCAAATATTCAGTTAAAAATGAGGTTAAATTTGCAAAAATGCATTTGAGAATGTAAAAGAACATGAAGAGTGACAGGGGAGAAGAGAAGAGTTAGAATACAAAGGAAATACAACATCACTTAAGAAATTTGGGGTTACATCATTTATTTGATTGCTACAATGTTTTTATGTCCAATCTTTTGAATTAGTGCAAAGTTCTGAAAGTCAGTTACAAAATGCATTTCGTGTCACCATTACTGATCCCAGGCAGAGAAGTTGATTCTAGTTTTAAAAAGTTGTTTTCCGTTCTTTTTAGTAGAAAATGTAACTTGTTGACAAATGTTAAAATCCATACATTATCAGAGGTTTCACATATTGTTACCTTTTAAAATGATCATTTGTTAGCCAGTATTACCTAATGAGGCATCAAAATGCCATCTGTTGCGTAGGTAACAGCAAACCACCATTACCCACGTTATGAGATTAGCTAAAGACAATATCACACTTTATGGCTAACAGACTTGTGATATTGTTACATATACCCTGATCATAGTCTTTATAAACCTAAAAATTAGAAACAAGGGCAATGAACTATATTGTTTAATCCTAGATGTCTTCAAAACTAAAATTTGTTGGCTATGAAATATGTCTGTTGTTATACCTGTAACATACACATAATTTTAATGGATTTTCATTCATATCCACTGTTCAGATGAGGGGATAGGTGGCTTAAAAACAACTCCAAATAGGGGTGTCTTGGGTGGCTCAGTCAGTTGAGCACTGACTTCAGCTCAGGTCATGATCTCACAGTTTGTGAGTTCGAGCCCCGCGTCAGGCTCTGTGCTGGCAGCTCAGGGCCTGTAGTCTGCTTCAGATTCTGTGTCTCCCTCTCTCTGCCCCTCCACTGCTCATACTCTGTCTCTTTGTCAAAAAAGTAAATAAACATTAAAAAAAATTAAAAAAAAAACTCCAAATAACATAGTAACAATTTTTAATCTCTCTCCATTCTCCTCCCATCACACACACACACACACACACACACACACACACACACACACACACAGACACCCCCCAGATATATCTGGATACAAATACTTTTTCTGCCACCAGTGATATGACTTTGAACAAATCACTAGTTTTCTTTATTCACAAAATTAGTATTATCACACCTAACTTGCAGGGTTGTTATGAATAAATAATAAAGTAATGTATATAATGTACTCAGCAGGTGATTAACAAATAATAGTGATTATTTGTGTGTGTGAAAGCTGTATTGTTCTTAATTAATTTTTAAATACAGATTCAGTTTTTAATTAGTGCAGAATGATTTAGTTTTTCCATGTCTTATGTCAAAATTTGTTGCTTAAATTTTCAAGCAATTTTAATATATCAGCATGAGTTTATTCATAATATTTTTTCATTATTTTTATGTTTATAGTAATTGATATTGATAATTTGTGTTTTCTCAGTTTAGTTCTTGATCAGAATTGCCAGGTATATGTCAATTTATTAGCTTTGGCTTTTATGATTGTCATAAATATATGAAAATCATATATATATAAATATATATGATAATCATAAAAGACAAAGCTGATATATATGTATATATTTATGTGCCATTGTTTTATACTCTCATGTTTTTTATTTCTAGTTTCTCAATATTATATCAAGTAAAATAATATCAATCTTTCTCCTTTCCTCACTAGCTATATTGAAGTGTAATTTACAAATAAACTTATATGTATTTAATTTTTTAAGTTTATTGCTTTTGAGACAGGGGGAGGAGAGAGAGAACAGTCAGGAAGGGGCAGAGAGAGAGGGAGAAAGAGAGAATCCCAAGTAGGCTCTGCAGTCTGTGCTGAGCCCAACGTGGGGCTCAGTCTTGTGACCGTGAGATCATGACCTGAGCTGAAATCAAGAGTCAGACACTGACTAAGCCACACAGGGCCCCTAAAATTGTATATATTTAAATTGAAGTGTACAGTGTGATGATTTGATAGATATAGATATAGATATATACATATTTGATAGTATA
This sequence comes from Paguma larvata, assembly GCA_030068075.1. Lineage (NCBI taxonomy): Eukaryota > Metazoa > Chordata > Mammalia > Carnivora > Viverridae > Paguma > Paguma larvata. The sequence goes on from CM057826.1 coordinate 106,908,387, forward strand.
TATACATATATACACACACACACATTATGAAATTATGACAATCAGGATAATTAACACATCCATCACTTCACATAGATAAACATTTTGGGAGGTATAAAAATGCTTAAGATCTTCTGTCTTAGCAAATTGCAAATATTCAGTACGGTATTAACCATAGTCAATATACTGTACATTATATCTGAAGAACACTGAAGGCTGGTATGCTTTGACCAGCATCTCTCCATTTCCCATACCTCCCAGTTCCTGGTACCACCATTCGACTCTCCATTTCTAGGAGTTCAACTTTCCTTCTTTTCTTTTAGATTCCACATATGTGTTGTCACAAATGACAGGATTTCCTTCTTTCTCATGGCTGAATAATATTCCATCATACATGTATATATATGTGTATCACATCATCTCCATCTACTCATCCATCCACTGACCCTGAGGTTCTTTCCATATCTTGGCTGCTGTGAATAACACTACAATGGACATGGGAGTGCAGATATCTCTTTGAGATACTAATTTTATTTTTTTATTTTATTTTTAGATATAGAATCAGTAGTGGGATTGATGAACATATGATAGCTCTGTTTTTAATTTTTTGAGGAACTTCTATATTGTTTTCCAAGTGGTTGCCCCAGTTTACATTCCCGCCAATAGTAGACAAGCATTCCCATTTCTCCACACCCTACCAAACACTTATCTCTAGTTTTTTTTTTTTTATTCTGTCCTAATAAGTGTGAGGTGATATCTCATTGTGGTTTTGATTTGCATTTCCTTGATGATTAATGATATGGAACACTTTATCATGTAACTGTTGGTCATTTGTACATCTCTTTGGAAAAATGTCTACCCAGGTCCTTTGCCTATTATTTAGTTGTATTATTTGGATTTTTTTTTTTTTTTTGCCTTTCTGTTGTATGAGTTCCTTATATATTTTGGATATTAACCCTTTTTCAGTTTTCTCTTATTCCATAGGTTGTCTTTTCATATTTGTGACACTATGATTTGTGAGAAATATATATTGAGTTATTCAAATGAACAAAATGTATTTCTCATACATACTTGATCTTAATCCACTGGTTCCTGGTTCTCGATTCCTAAAACCCTTGCATTCTCTGTGACAATAATGATAAAAGTGTTGCATGTTATGCTAATGAGGTGACTTTGGCAACACCCCTAGATAACCTAAGAATGGGGACTGTTTGCCAGGGGAACCGACCATGATAAGAAGGTTGGCACTGTCAGTCCCCCCAACCCCTCCCCAGAAGTGGGGAGTGGAGAGGGGCTGAAGGTTGAATCAGTCTTCAATGATTGGTGATTACTTCAATCATGCCTATTGTAATGAAGTCTCCATAAAAATCCAAAAGGATGGGATTCAGATATCTTCTAGTTGGTGAACATGTGGAGATGAGGTAGAGTGGCTTAAGAGGAGAGAACCAGAAAGCTCTGCACACCCTTTCCCATACTTTGTCCCATGCATCTCTTCCATCTGGCTGTCCCAGAATTATATCCTTTTATAATAAATTGACCACTTAGTGAGTAAATAAGTTTCCCAAGTTCTAGCAAAAAGCAAATTATTCAGATTCAAGGAGGGGATCATAGAGGAATCTCTGATTTATAGCCTCTCTCTCAGCAGTTTAGGTGACAAAATATTCTAAGGCAGGGGTTTGGGGAACCACCAACCTATAGCTGGTAGGTCAGAAGCACTGCATTAACAACCCAGGCTTGTAACTGGCCTCTGAAGGGGAGGAAGTACTTTCTTGTGGCACTGAGCCCTTAACCTCTGGAATCTGATGCCTTAGTTAGATCGTGTCAGAATTGATTTGAATTCTTGTACACTCTACTGATGTCAGAGAATTATTTTTTTGGTGTGGGGAAGCCTACTCCCTCCTAAAAACACAGACACATATTGGAATTGGGAACAGAACCAAAAAGAATTGTTTTGATAGTTGTCTTTGTGAAGAAACTTTGATGTAAAGATTCAATGCAATTCCAATGAAAATTCCAGTGGTGTTTTTGACAAAAATAGAAAAAAAAGAATTTTAAAATTTATATGGAACCATGAAAGACCATAAATAGCCAAAGCAATCTTTAGAAAGGGCAAATCTGGAGGCTTTGTCCTTCCTGATTTCAAACTATATTACAGAGCTATAGTAACCAAAAAAGTATTGTACTGACATGAAAACAGACTTACAGATCAATGAAACAGAATAAAAAGTCCAGAAGTAAAGCTGTGCATATATAGTCAATTTCTGACAGGAGACTGAAGAACAGACCATGGGGAAAGGATGACCTCATCAATAAATGTTGTTGGGAACTGGATATCCACATGAAAAAGAATGAAAGTGGATCCCTATCATATATCACTCACAAAAATTAACCTGAAATGGATTAAAGACTTAAATATGAGACTCAAAGCTATAAACAACAACAAAAACTAGAAGAAAACAGGGGAGAAACTCCTTAAAATTGATCTTGGTGAGGATTTTTTTTTTTTTTTGATATGACACCAAAGCACAGGTAACAAAAGCAAAATCAAAATATGTGGGACATAAAAATCTCAATGGTTAGTTTACTAACCAGGTTTTTTACAAAAGAGGTAGAAAAGCTGAAGGTCTGAAGCCTTCAAAATAGAATGCCGTGGGCTTTTCCTCAGGAATGAAGGAATTTAGCTCCAAGGGGATTCACGCATTTAGGAAAGTCCTTGAATCCAACTGTATACTTACTGAGTGTAATCAGATAAGAAACTGCTTGAATCTGAAACTCCCCTCCAGATAAGGAAAATACCACATTATTTCTCAATAATAAGGAAACGATAAAAGAATTCAAAGTGACTTGTTCTTATTAATGTTAGAATACAATATAGAATGCCAGGAAACTTTTTAAAAGCTGCAGCTCCGTGGTTATTTTTCTCAAAATGTTATCTGACATACCTGCAGTGCTGAATTTAAGCACATTTGACAGGCTTGAATGTTTTGTTACTTCATAACATCGCTCTCAAAAATTTGCTCACGGCAGATTGGAAAGTGTAGAGTATCAACTGTAATCTGGAAATAAGAGTTGATTCAGAGTACAGATTTCAAAATGGAGAGAGTATTTCAAAGTAATAATATCTGAGAAAACGTGCATTGTATGGTGGAATCATTCCTTAACACCTCATTTAATGGGTTTCAGTTACTGCTTCATGTTTAATTCTCAGTGCTTGGTAAATGTCGTTAGGCTTAAAAGACATGCTCACAATTAAATGATAAGAAAAGGCTGGAGGGTGGCAGGGAGGTGTTCCTGGTTGGCTCTGTCTGTTAAGCAACCTACTCTTGATTTTGGCTCAAGTCATGATCTCAGGGTCATGAACCCTGGTCCGTGAGGGAGAGATTCTCTCTCCTGCCTGCTTGCCTCTGCCCCTCCCTCTCTCATTCTCTGTCTGTCTCTCTCTCAAAAATAAAACATTAAAAAAGAAAAATATTCTCTCTCTCCTTCTCCCTCTGCCCCATCCCGCTCACACTTGCGCTCTTTCTCTCTCTCTCTCTCAATAAATAAACAAATAAACAAAGTGATGAGAAGGGGAAATCACATTTTAGAGTGTACCTAATCTATTGTATGCAATTGATGTTCTCCATATTGCATTTTGGACACTATTTGGTGGTATGGGAGAGATTTAAGGTGGTATTTGTACTCTTGTTGTTGTTGTTGTTGTTAAGTTTATTTATTTATTTTGAGAGAGAGAGAGCATACAAGCAGGGAAGGGGCAGAGGGAAGAAGAGAGAGAACCCCAAGCAGTCCCTGCATTAACAGTACGGGGCTCAAACCCACAAACCGTGAGATTATGACTCGAGCCAAAACCAGGAGTCAGACGCTTAACCTACTGAGCCACCCAGCTGCCCCCTGCCTTTCTTTTTTTTTTTTTTTTTTCTATCAATACTTGCATTGGTGGTCGGGTGGGAGTGGGAATGACCAACATATCAAACACATTTACCAATAAAGTTATCTTTTAAATTTATGTTTTTAAATTTAAAAAAATCGAGTCAATGAAGAAAAATATCAAGTAAGTAATGATATGGATTGTGTGCCGATATGGCAAAACTTGTGGATGTCCAAATGACTAAAGTTCAGGAAACACTGTATCATGTAGTGGTTTCGTTCAACAGAACACATAAACATAAATAACCAAGTTAACTTATATACCTGAGGTCCACTGAAATGTTGTGGCGACAACAGTCAAAGAGAAGTCTATAAAATATTATATACATTGATACATCAGGTGAGTGCTAGAAATATTAGCAGCCTGTAGACCACATGCATATTTTCCAAAGCTCTTTGGTGAGACCTGCATGGTTCTAATGCCCAGTCCTCCTAGATTCAGATATCCTTGTCAGCTTGTCCACTATCATATACTTGTTTGCTAACAGGAATTTGGAGGGCAGTGCCCTATCCGCTGCATTCTGAGAAGCTTTTCAGAGGAAAAGAGACACAACCTCAGATTATAAATGATTATTTCAGAAATGTACATGTGGAAAACTGCCTTAGAATGGAGAAAACACTGTGATATTGAATGAATATTGTTAGTTTTTTAATCTATCACTACTTTAAATATTATGGGTAGAAGTTAAATTAAAATTTTAAATCTCAGTGGCCTGATGATATCGTGCATCTTTCTTTCTCTGTAATGGCAACCTCGATGTACCCATCAGAGAAGCTTTGAGTATTCTGATTAGTTGCATACATTGTCAGATACTCCCCCTTACACTTGTTTTCCTTGGGGACAAGGATGATATATAAGACATTATAGGACGTTTATACAGTGTTAAGGAGATACCCAATAAGTGGGTTAGGATCTTCAGAGATAGATTCTTAGAATACACAGAACACTGAGCATGTAAGCATGTTGCTTGTAGGGCAACACTAACCTCTTAAGTGTATGTGACAGCAAAGGGAGGGACAATGAGCTAAGTAATCTCAGTGGGACAGAGAGCCTTCTGGGGGATGGTAAAATACAGGGCTGGATTATTTCAGCAAAGTTGAACACACAACATTCCGACATTACATTCCGTTATCACTATTATTTTCTTGTTGAAATGGCCACCGGAGGATACTTTATAGACGTTACTTGGAAGAGTACAATGCTTCAAATAAATAATAGTATTGGGTTACTTGTACTTGGTTCTTTCTTCCTTTTTCCACATTAAAATTCTGAAGAGGTAAAAGACCTTCTCCCATAAACCCCATCCCCCTGCCCGAAGTGAGTAGTCTCACAAACCTTCTTTTGAACTTCTAAAAATATATGTTTGGTTAGTTGGCCTTAGAGTACCAGCAATACATTAAATGTGGAACAGAGCTAAGAATGTGTCACTGTTCTGAGCACTCATAGGAAAACCGAAAAGCTTGAGGAATTAATTATATTGAAAGTCGTTTATTAGCATTTACCGTACGAAAACTGAGAGTCCCTGAGAGGAGACAAAAAGCACAACTGCACCGTGAAGGAGTTGAAGATTTTGTTGCAGTAAGCAGCCAGAGCCCCTGGCGGGATGCCTTACTGCATTAATTTTCCAAATCCTTTGGGTGGGTCACAATTGCACTCCAACATCCTGCCTGCAAATGCTAAATAAATACCAAGTTCACGTCAGCCTAGAGAACCAACGTACTAACTAATGTCATTTGAAGAATCAGAATGCTTAAATAATTTTCAGTCGATAATTCACATGTAAAGTTGGTACACCCAGACAAATACATATTTCCTGTGCAAATGTCCAGAAGGATAGCCAGGGTGATCAAAGAATCTTTCTCTTGGGAGTGATTCAAATCGTTCTAGATTATGTCTGCTATAATAGAACAGTTTGTATTGCAGTTGTAGGAAGTGGGGCAGGGATTGGTCTTCACAATAAGATGTTAAGATAGTATGATATGAACTCCATTCCTTACTGAAGAGTTGTGAAGACTTAACCAATGCAGAGCCTTCAGTGTATAGAGATCAACAAAATTTGCATATGATTTTCAAAAAGAAATAAGGCTCAGAAAACATTGCACAAGGGAACAGCCTTAGTACATGTAGCCACTTGTCCAGCAGTAATATGTTCGATTCTTCATTTTAAGCATTCCAGCACGACCTGGTGCAATGATGCCTGCTGCCCTCTGTTTAATTTTCAAGAGGCAGTTTGCATCTCTACAACCAGATCCAAAGCATGACATTTCATTAAAAAAGGCTTAAAATAACAACTGCTAAGCCCTCAATTTCTCTCAAAATTTGCTTCTGATGAGAAAGTTTAGTTTCAGTGTGGGACTTTGAGAAAATCACTTTTTTTTTTTTTTTTAAGGGAAGAGAGAATTCATTTGCAAAGAGGTATGTTCCTTATAAAGGTGGTCAGGGAATCTTACCCTGAATAACACAGACACCTCATTTCCCAGAGGAGGAAATAGTTTTATAAGTTTTGAAAAGTCTGTTGGCTTGGTTCGTTTATAGTTCTGGTCCCTGGCGCTGGTCTGTCTGCCCCTCAGCTTTGTAAGATTCAGCAATTGACGCGGCAGGGCTGGGTGCTGGGTTGTTTTTTTTTTTTTTTTTCCTCTCTCACTTCCCTGCGATGTTTTGAACTGCCTTCCTACAGACGTCATACAGCCCTTGAGGAATAGTTTCTGCCTGACGAGATTGAATGATAGTTCTCATTCACAAAGGCTTGGAGTCAGAGTCTAAGCAGGGAACACAGAGGAAATTACATTCACAGGTAAAGCACTGGGCCCAACCGAAGCGCGGAGGGCTCCGTTCTCTGGCTGGCTTCTTGGCTCCCCGGAGAAGAGTGTTTTCCTGTGGTCGCCCTGAAATGGAACTTCCCTGACAGCCGTCTGGTGTTACAGTACCTCGCAGTCCGTTTCTTTCCCTTTCACTCTACCTGAGTACTTTGGGAGTGTTGGAAACCTTTAAACCTGTTATGAGAGATTTGCAGAAAAGACCAAGACAAGTGGCTCTTTCACTGTGTTGGCTTCCCTTGTGACCAGATGAAGAATAGATTCAAAATTCAGTTCTTCCCTTGGCAATGCAAAACGTAAAAGAAACTGTTCACTTCCGAACAGCCTGGTGCTGGAGTAAATTCAGCATGAAAGAGGAAAGAGCTCCTGTGTCTTAGAAGCTTATGTGCCGGATTGGGGGCCTGGGCTGGACTCTGGGACATTTGGATTTCTTCAAGCAGCCTCCCTTGGAAATGGAATATATTTAAAATCATCTTTGTAGAAAGACAGCTGAAATGTATTAATTAACTTGAAGACATTTTTCCCTTTTTTCTTTTGCTTTTTTTCTTTCTTTCTTTCTTTTTGGGTTTTTTGTTTGTTTTTGTTTTGTTTTGTTTTTGTTTTGTTTTGTTTTTTTCCCCCAAAATGAGCATTATTATGAAGCCAAGATCCCGGTCTACAAGTTCCTTAAGGACTACAGAGGCAGCCTGGTAATGTGCTTTTTCTCTCCTACTTCTCTTCTTTTAAGATTGACGTAATACTTGAGTCTTCAGTAATTGCTGAAGAAGTTTAGGAGTGAGGTGTGATGTTAAGACTTTGTAAGAAAGCATGGTATTGGTAGCACTTTTATTGTCTAACTTAGACCCATTTTTGTCTGCTCTACAAACAAGATTGCCCACAGTTTTTGTTTAACTCCATGTGGACTACAGCAATTCATCTCATGATGAGTTTTAGAGAAGGAAGAGAGAAGTTGGGAGCTTCGATGAAAACTTGACCTTTTTCACTGTCTGATTTGGTCTTTCCTCATTTTCTTGCCTGCTGCAAACAGGCTGGTAGTTGACAGTATGCCATTGTCTTTAGAAGATGCCTTGGGTTTTAGCACAGATACGATAGCGAAATTATAATGTTACATGCCTTTAATCATATGGTTAACTTGAATTTAACTGTGTGGCTCCATGTATATCAAGTCGCTTATCATTCCGTCATCTATGTTTTGTTTTATTAATAATGTTCCGTGGTAATGTTTTTTGGTAACTTCAGTGTTTACACTCTAAGGAAAAGTATCAGTTCAAGATTATAAAAATTATAAGTTCAATTTAAAAGCAAACGTACAGGTAGAGATGCAGTAAAAACGAATTGCTTGATATGCATTGTTTTGTTTATCTAACACAACAATAAAACAAGCATTTGACTTAACAAATGTATCTTAAGTTCAATTTATTGTAATATTTTATTCTGCCATTTTCCCCAATATTGATTCGATATGCTCATAAGCAAATAGCCCTTAAGGAATAGTTTGCCAGTAAAGTGATTTCTGTGTCTAGAATAGCTATTTACAGAATACTTTTTAGAGGCTATTTTACTTATCTTAGTGCTTGATTATAAATAAATAAACTCAACTCTTTGAAATGGAAATAACAATGCCTCATATAGGGGAAATAAAAGCAATAATGGAACGCAGGTGGTTGGAGATAGAATAGAAGTAGACAGGCCAAATGTGTTATGTATTATCTGAAGAGTCAAACAAATGCAAATACTCATGATATTTGCGTAAGGGATTCAGCCCATGTTTATGTGGTTGGGTTATCATTTGCTGTTACTGTGCTAGAGTTTCATAGTGGGCTAGAGTCAAGAACTGTCCCTTCAGTAGTATTTCTGTGATTTTTAAAAATTATAGATGCAGATTTTGCCTCTTATGTCACTTGTGATTCCTTATAAAAGAATATATGCAAAAAAACTGTTTTAAATAGTACATGCAATAAATTCCTCCTGAGTTTATTTATGGAAAATCTTGCATCTGCAAATTAATTTTTACAGTTCTTTTATGCCAAATAATGAATACTGAGAAATACTTAGAATCCTTTTATTAATTACCACGGCTAATATAAATCCCTGACCAAAATAAATGGATAATCAGAATTTATAAAACACACGAATTTTATTAATTTGTTATTTCTGTCTGGGCTATGTGAAAAACTAATCTGATACCTGAATAAATAGTATTTAACCAACCTATTTCCCTTTTTTGCCTAAACTTCCAGGACACCTATTTTTAAAATCAAGATTCAATGGGCAATAATTGGTTCATATCAGGTGTCTGGTAACATCGACATTCTTTACTCCTCTGAGATAGACAGTCTGTTTTTATCCACAACTATTCTATTTTATAATTCTAAATTCTATAAGGTATTTTTCATAAATAAATAAGGTAACAATTCAAAATATATTTTAAAAAATACTGACTTGTGACTGTGTATATTGTTCTGTGTAAGTATTTTGCATGATGTTGGGGTCAGAATGATTTTTTATGTAAGAAATAAATGTCTCTTTATGCTAATGATTCCTAGACTTAATAGCACACAGGGGATACCTGTTCAGTTACTAATCTTAACATCTGACTTATTAGTAACAGAACAGCCTTAGTGTATCACTGTTGTCTCTAAATCATTTCACCTGAGGTTGTAAGTACTATTGTTACAGTTTTGATATCCCATTGTCATTTTTTCATTCAAATACTATACATAACTATTTATATTTATATACAGTGAAATCTATATAGATTATATATATATATTTAATTAAATTTTAGAAATAGCAGCCTTTTTCTCCCTGTGTCTCTGCACACACAGGCCCCAGAGAGCTCTCTGGTACAATGTCTTCTTATCAGCTTTTCTGTTATAACTTCCCAGTCACACCGCCCTCCATCCTGCACCTCCTTTCCTTTTCAGATGCCAGAGACTACTTCATTTCTCTTCATAGTTGACTTCCCTTAAGAGAAGCCCAATGATTTACCAGTAATCCCTCTTTCACATGGTTTTATTTCATTCTGGACATCAGAATACTTTGTTCTTGGAAACCCATCTTTTGGCTTGTCCATCTTAAGTTTGCTTAATAAATCTATTTTCTGTTCTCTTGGTCCACTTTCTCCAAAACTGTCTACTCTCCCTCGGATGCCTCCAAGTCAAATGCTACCTTTGGAAGTTTTCAAACTGCCTTCTGCAAGAATCCAGTGCTTCAGATTACTTTTCCTTTACTTTGTCCTATCTGTATCTCTTCAACCAGTACCAGAAAAAGCAATCCGTAGTAACTAGGTGTTTACAGCCCTGGGAGAGAGTCACATTTTTGAAAGGGGTTTCATGGCAAACTCCTAATGATGATATATACTTTTCCTTTTAATTCATATATTTAAAAGAAAAGCCTTACTTATAGTTAAAATTTTATGAATTTTGAAAAGGTAAAATAAAAAAAACCTTGAAATCCATTTGTTTCCTTGTAGTATAGATGTCAGAAATTTAGAATTTTATATAATAAAAATAAATACTAGGTTACTTGTATTTATTCAACTGGTATTCACTGAGTGCTTAGTATGTGCCAGGTTCTAACAAAAGATGATTATAGTATTTATCAGTTAGCATTCCTTTAAAAACATGCATGAGTGAAATCAAGAAAAACTTAATATGTGTGTTTTCTTACAGTCATAAAGTTTCAATAAAATTAGCAAGCTCATTGATTGGGGCAATGTTTGCCTTTCTAGGTTTTTCAGTAACGATAGTCTGCCTTTAAATTCTGTCAGCAATTATATATTATAATAATACTATAATATTATAGCATTTTGCTATTTATAAACCCATCCCAGAGATAGTTTTCATTAGTCTAATTAAGGCTTATGGAATTCAGTTTAAGTAAAAAACTATTAACCTTCCAAATATAAATATAAAGAAATTTTTGGCTTATAAAACTAGATTTTGTTCTTTCCTGCTATTGGATGTTCATTATTTGGCATATGCTTGTTTTATTTAAGGTTGTTCATTATGTACACCAGGGGAAAAAGAGATGCTACTATCTAAAATATAACTGTGGGGTATTTTTATGAAGTAAATTTTGAAACATTATTAAATATATGAAAATTATACTTAAGATTACATACATACAAAAAGTCTAGAAGGCTCTTCCAAAAGCCTTTGATAGTGGTTACTTACTTGTGAGGGTAAAAGTGGCAGGTAGAGATGTAAGGGAATGTCATTTTACTTCATTTCACTCTTGTATGAGTGTTTTCCTCAAGCAAATATTTTACCTTGAAGTTTAAATATATTCAAAATATAACTACCATGTGCATAAGCAAGCTCGTATTTTTACGTGTAAATATCTACACATCTTGTAAACAAGTTTGCTCAGTGTCTAAAATATAGAGAATAAGCATTTCAAAACTGAGCAGATTCGATTTTCTGAATAACATTGCTGCTCAGATCAATAAATGATTGCGTTTTTCTGTCAACTCTCTTCTCCTAAGGTAAAAATTCAGGCTGGCTGACAATTCTTATTTTGACATCAAGAAAAGCATTGAAAAACATTGATTAGAGTAAAAGTACTAATTTTATCATTGAAAATAAAAAGACATGATAATATTGATTAGTATTTTGGAAGGAAAATTCCTCATAACTCTCACTAACCGCATCCTCAACTGTTTTCATCTTTTTACTTAACTGGTGAATTTGAATCAGTTGTAAATACCATTTCTGCGCTCTGCTTCATTTAACATAGTGGCATTTTTCTACTTTTCTAATAACAATACTTGTAGCTTTCATTTTAACGAGTGTGTTTTATGAATGAAAACTGTCGAGAATTTTATGTACAGTATCTTATTTCGTTTTCCTAACCACATTGAAAGAGTTATCAATCCACATTTCTGCAGATGAGGAGATGAGACTAAAAGATGGAATAACTTGGGCAGGGACATTTAACTGCCTGGGAAGCCTGGGATCAGAACCCAGTGGGCCTGCTACTAAGACAGTACTCTTTTTACTTCAGCATGTTACCTCCCTCTACTGTCTATGCAGTTATTTTAATGACTGTAAAATTGTACATCTTTTGAATATATGTGAATACAGTAAAATATTTGGTTGATATTGTAGAAATAAATTGAAAGTTGTCCTTTTAAGCATATGATAGCCTATAAAGTTTAGGGATGGTGATGAGTGTTGAAAATCGCTGTTTGAGAGATTCCTGCAGTTAATGCCTCTAGGCTAGTATATTCTCTTTTGGTAGCAAATAAGGTCATGTGTTCCCATTTATAGAACAACAAAGAGCAGAAGTTCAGCGCCTCCCAGTTTTGAATAGATCATCTTTCTTTGTTCTTTGAAGGCTCTGTAAAGCTTCCGCTTAGAAATAAATACTATACCTCAGACTTTGTTTTGAAGTCTCATGCTGTTTTAAGTCAGCTTTGAAAAATGTACAGAATCTTCTTTCCTACACCTTTAAAAAATTTATTTATTTATTTATTTTTATTTTAGAGAGAGATAGAAAGAGAGAGCATGAGGGGGGAAGAGAGGCAGAAAAAGAGAGAGAGAGAGACAGAATGACAGAGAGAGAGAGAGAGAGAGAGAGAACCTTAAGCAGGCTCCATGCAGAGCATGGAGCCCAACTCAAGGCTGGATTCTAGGACTCTGGGATCCTGACCTGAGCTAAAATTGAGAGTTGGACACCCAACCAACTGAGCATCCAGGCACCCCTTTCCTACACCTTTTATCTTAGAAGCTTTTTTAAATGGGAAAACAAATGGAATTTATATACTTCCTCCCCGTGCAACATACTCTGACTTGGCTTTGATCTGTTCAGAGTTTTGACCATATTATAAATTTTTTTGAACCTATTACTTGAGCTTATATCACCTCTGTTATATAATAGACTTAAAGATACACAGCTTTTAGAAGTGCTTAAGATCCACTGAGTACTTTTTTTTAATGTTTTTTTAAATTTATTTTTGAGAACAGGAGAGACGAAGCATGAGTGGGGGAGGGGCAGAGAGAGAGAGGCAGACACAGAATCTGAAGCAGGCTCCAGGCTCTGAGCTGTCAGCACAGAGCCCGACATGGGGCTGGAACTCACAGACTGTGAGATCATGACCTGAGTCGAAGTCGGACGCTCAACCTACTGAGCCACCCAGGCGCCCCCACTGAGTACTTTTTTAAGATTTTATTTTTAAGCAATCTCTACACCCAACGTGGGGCTGAAACTCACAACCCTGAGATCAAGAGTTGCCTGCTCCGCTGACTGAGCCACCAAGCACCCCCAGGATCCCTTGAGTGTCATTTAAAATGTAACTAGGGAAGCACAGAGTGGATCACAGGTAGGTATAATCTTTAAAGCCATAAATTATGAGATTCCCTGAAAAAGCCTTTTGTCCTTTGTCTAGCCTACTTTTAACTTGCTGTGTCCTTGGGGACGCCACCTCGTCCCTCTATAGGTGTGTTTATTCACTGTAAATAAATTTTTTTAACATTTTTATTTTATTTTTGAGAGACATAGAGACAGAGTGTGAGCAGGGAAAGGGCAGAGAAAGAGGGAGACACAGAATCTGAAGCAGGCTCCAGGCTCTGAGCTGTCAGTACAGAGCCCGATGCGGGGCTCGAACTCACAGACCGTGAGATCATGACCTGAGCCGAAGTTGGCCGCTTAACCGACTGAGCCACCCAGGTGCCGCTATTCACTGTAAATAAAGAGGGTGAGCTAGATCCATGAATTTCAAATATGCTTTTCTCCATGGAACACTTTTTATAAATGAAATGCTAATATATGTGAGTATATATGGAAGATTTGGAATTGTATGCATATTTGAAAATATGCATGGTAAAATTGTTAAAACACACATATGTATGAAATATAAGTAAAAATATATAAACATATATATAACAAAATCACTATTGAATTTGCACCTTTCCTATCATCTCAAATCCAATCCCTGTCTTGCAATACCTCTAAAAAGAGCTTTAAGGTCCCGAGAAAAAGTGTTTGAAAACCATTAAGCCAATAAACTACTAAGATCCTTTTTAGTTCTGTTTTCTGTAGTCTTACTCTACCACTGGTGAGTTATTTGTGTTTTCTCTACTCTTATGTGGGCTAGGATAAACTTGAAGGTAATAAAACTTTATAGGAAGTTCAAATAACAATAGGTCACATATTTCTGCCATGAAAGACTTTAAAGTTAGGAGATGATCCTCATCTATGAAAAATCACAGAAGAGTCATAATAGTTAAGATCCATTCATTTTATTTAGCATCTTCTTATTTTCTACAAACTTATTATAGACTTGTTTCAGGTGGGGTAATCATCATTGATTAAATATATGCATAGCTGACTGGTCATGAATTCAGCATGGTGGTTGGTAAAGAAATGATGAATTGGTATTGAATCCTTCAGAAGAAAGGTGTTTCTATAGTTTGTGTATTTCATAATGGAATTCTCAACCCGACTTTTTCTGTCATGTCACTGGAGAATAAAGTTCAAGGTAGTGTTCCCCCCTGCAACAGTCTCCTCAGGGACACTGCACTCTATAGGCTCCACATTAATACGACTGGCTGTGGTTGTGTGTGCAGCCCCATCAGTCCTGTCTGTAGCTCTACACTTTTCTTCCCTATTGATCTGGAGCACATCATGTTTTTGTCCCCATCACAAAAATTTGCCTTATAACAGAGGTGAAGTTTAGACTCTGTTACTAGTCTTTGTCAGTCATTCCAATCATATAGTAAATTTTGCTACATTAGAAGGAATGGGGACACGAATGTAATTATAGAGATAGGAATGGTTAGTCATGCATCCATCCAGCTGTCATTAGCATGATAGAGAAAAGTAGATTCTAAGATGAAAAATAGATTCTAAGATGAAGCCGAAGGGGCATCTGGGTTTCTCAGTTGGTTGAGCGTCTTGACTCTTAATTTTGGCTCAGGTCATGACCCAGGGTCTGGGAGTACACCTTCCCCTGGGGATAGAGCCCTGCACTAAGTGTGGATCCTGCTTAAGATTCTCTCTCTTTTTACCCCTCTTCCCCTCTTGTACTCTCTTTCTCTCTCTAAAAAACAATAAAGAATAAAACCTAATAAAATAAGATGAACCTGAAAAGGAAGAATGTTAATGAAGTCTTCATGGAGATTTTTCTTAGGGAAAGATATCTAAGAGCTCTATATAAATATACTGAATAATACTAATACTAAACATATAGAATTGTTAAAGCCTGGATAAAGATACCAGGAATCGGACTTGCAGGCTATTAACTAGGTTGGTGAAGAATGTAGTCACAAAGAAAGCACAGTCTTAATTAAAAGCCAACATAGATTTTCTTAGGAGCCCTTCTTGAGATTATCCAGCTTCTCAAGAGATAAAATTGAGGTTTAAGATTTATTAGCAAATGGATAGTGAAAGTAAGGTATATTTTAGCCAAAAGCACCAAATCTCTCCAGGGATCAGGGCCTGCAGAAAGAATTGGGATATATAGGGTCAGAGAACAATGAGCTTGGGTAAGGTACTATTAAGTGTAACTATGTAAAGATAACCAATGAGGAGCTGTGTCTATGACTCTCAAAATACCTTGCCCTGTGGTCAGGGTTAGCATAAAATAAGAAGTTCTTTAAAAGAATGGAGAATAGAGAGAAGCCAGAATCTATGGATGCATTCTCTTAGTTATCTCTCTCTTTGCAGGGAGAGTTAAACTGTATGTATTTATTATTAACCCTCAGCCTTTTAAGGGAGTTGTCTCTCCTAGGAACCTCCTGGGGAATGGGTGAGGATGTGAATTGGGGAAGCTAAGCTAAACTGCTCTTCAGAATAACAGGAAAGAAAAATACAAGGGAAAGATTGTGGGCAAGAGCTGAGGAAGTGTGGCTAGAGAAGTTGAGGGAAGATCAGAAAGGAGGCCAATATGGAAGATCTCTAGCCAGTTTTGGACGAGACATCCACCATGTAGCGCCTTACCCCATTTAATCGCACTGCCACCTTCCGGGCAAGAGCTGTCATTAATGGATTTGAATGTAGAAGACATTTTATCCCCTCTTCTCAGCCTTAAAAACTTCCTCCAAAGGACAAAGGGAATCAACTGCAAATCTCATTTTTCCAGTACACATGAGGGAGAGCAAGAAATTAGAAAACTAGAAACTAGGTATAGAATGTATGCACATCAGGATTGCAGCTTCCAAAGCTTTCTTACAGAAAACAATCCTGATGTTTTACAGTCTGCACAGTTAGTACATTTTATTTATATCTAATTCTAATCTCCCTTGCTTAAATTTTAACCCATTTCTTCCTAGTTATCTGTGGATATAGGGATAGTGAATCCAAAGATAAGTAGATTCTTCTTTAAGACATTTGAAAACTGCTAGTAAGTGACCTTGTGGTCTTTTCTCATTTCATACCACACAGTGTTCATTTTGAATTGTAAAGTAGATGACACCAGTGTGACCTGCTGAAAAAATGTTGCATAAAACATAGTTTCAATATGTAATTGTTTTCAGGCTTCACACAGAAGAGTGTTCCCATTGTACCTAATTCTCCTTCCTGTTTGAAATACATCCAAGATGAGAAAGTCAACTGCTTTTAATTAATATGCATGAAATATTCACATATATATGTCATATACATATATGTATATATGAAATTGAGAAAATAGTAATTCCTAACATCTGTGATTTCATGCCATTGCAATGCAACACAACATTTTCTTTGTGTCAAGGAATTTATATGACTGATACTGTTTTAGTTAGGATAAATTACTGCAAAATGTGTCAGCTTTTAACCAGTGGCATTCTAGAATGTGAATGAGCCATCACTGTAATGCTTCCTCTGATGCTACAGCTTTGTCATGGAACAGCAGGTAACTGACCAGTACTTCCATCACCAACTCATTAGGACAACAGCTCCTAAGCCTGAAGTGATAGTCCAAGCAGTAGCTGTTGTAATAACTACAATATATTGAGCATCTACAGTTTGTCAGATATTGAATTTGGTGCTTTACACAATTCAGCTCATTTTGTCCTCAGAATGACCTTCTGAGGTAAAACTGAAATCACACAGCTTGTAAATCAGGGATCTAAAGAAAAATGTGATCTAATTCTAAATGCCACATTTGTTATTGTTGTTGTTGTTCTTGTTTTACTTGCTTCTCTCCACTGTTTGAACCACCTTGGTGATGCACGGTTCTTTGTCATGGTATTCCAAAAAGGAGTCATCAGGCTTTCTCCTTTTAACCTTGTGCATCTCAAGAACATCTCTGTATTTTGTCTGCCTTCTTTCTTGAGATCTGCATACAAGCCTTCAACCATGAACCATGCAGATGTATCAAGAAATAGAAAATGGACTTTGACACAGCTCCGTTCTGTGGAGATCTAGCTAGCCCCTGAGGCGTTCAGTTTATTGACTCTTTCCCTCAGTCAGACTATAAACTGCACTGCCTTCTTCCTCTCTGGCATTTGACCAGTCCGTGGAACCATAAACTCCGTGAAATGAAAGGGACCACAGAAAGTAACCTATAATCTAATTCTCCTCATCCCTGACCCCATTTTGGAAGCAGAAACGTTTTGCTAGTCTTTAACATTTCTAGTCAAATAGGGTCAAGAAACAATGTTGGTATTTATGTGGCTAAGATTTTTATTGAAGAAATATTTCCTTTAAAAACTCAAAAATGAGGGTGCCTGAGTGGCTCAGTTGGTTAAGCGTCCAGCTTTAGCTCAGATCATGATCTTGTGGTCTGTGAGTTCAAGCCCCATGTCGGGCTCTGTGCTGACATGACAGCTCAGAGCCTGGATCCTGCTTCAGATTCTGTCTCTCTCTCTCTCTCTCTCTGCCCCTCTGCTGCTCATGCTTTGTCTCTGTCGGTCTCTGAAACATAAATAAACCTTAAAAACTTTTTTTTTAATAAAATTTAGGGGCACCTGGGTGACTTAGTCAGTTAAGCATCCGACTTCAGCTCAGGTCATGATCTCACAGTTTGTGAGTTCGAGCCCCGTGTCAGGCTCTGTGCTGACAGCTCGGAGCCTGGAGCCTGCTTTGGATTCTGTGTCTCCCTCTCTCTCTGCCTGTGCACTGCTCATGCTCTGTCTCTCTCAGAAATAAACAAACATTAAAAAAAATTTAAAAAAATAAAAATAAAAATAAAATTCAAAAAAACCTCAAAAATTAAATTTGAAGTCACTAGAGGGTTAAAATTTTGTCTATTAGGCAAATATGTGAAAGCAGTGCTATTATAATTTGTATGGGATGTTAATGTAATTCTAAACTTAGGTGTGATGGTAACCAATACAATGATAATTACATCATCACTTCTTGGACAACTGGATTGGAGGATCACGCATAGAGAAGTATGAAGGTTGAGGCCCCAGCAATCCCCTGAAGGAAATTCAAAGCATTGTTTTGACCAAAGTCCTCCCCAGACCAACTGAACCTGATCATTAAATTCTTTTGGAAGTCACATAGTTAATTAAGTAGCTAAAATTCCTGTCTTGAAATTCTAATGTCACCCCTTTCTGCTTTCCCAGTGTAGTATTCGCAGCAGTAAAAATAGTGGTACTTACTGTTTACTGAATGCTTACTGTGTGCCAGGCCCTATGCTGTGCATTTGACAGGACTTATCACATTAGGTCCTCACCACAAATCCTGGGAAGTACTCATTATTATTATTCCTCACTTTGTAGACGAGGAAACTGAGGCTTCATAACATAAACTGACTAACCCAGGATTGCCTGGAAAATAAGAGAATTTCATGGATTCACGTACCCCTAAAAATTATATTACCTTTAGCAATAATATGTATGTAAACATGTCAACTGAGTTAGTAAACCTAATGTCCTTAGCACAGTGGTGGACTCCTGTGAGTACCTAGGGAATGTTAGCTTGTGTAATGCATTTTTTACCTTTGTATGCTGGTGTAACTTATAAAAAAGTCAAGAACTCTACATGTGAACGCTGACTTAATCTATAAGGGCTCTTCTTCCATATTACAGCCTTCCTGGGCACATCTCAGAACTGAGCACTTACACAAAGCTAGGAATTATGAATAAATCACACCAGCGCTGTGATTCAAAGACATACTTGTATTCAGAGGGGTTAAAGCACTAAAGTACACAGAGAAGGGGGGATTATAAGAAGTCAACTGGAAGCTAAAACACTTCTGATTCTGTCGTTTGAAAATTGGTCAGAATCCTCTAGGGAAGAGGTTGCAGGCAGGGGTTTAATCTGAAAGAAAGGGACAGTGTCTGGGCATCATTCCTTGGGTTTATCTGTGAAGACTTTATCCTTGTAACCTTCCTACTCAGGGCTGCCACGTGGTCCAGTCTTACCACAATGTTACTACCCACCTTTCCCTACCTGTCCAGATCCTCTGCTGCTCCCCTCCTATTCTTGGTTGTGTTGTTTCCAGATTGTTCTTTCTGTAGCCTGAGTCTCATTCTCCTTAGCAGCCCCAGTGCTGGGTAGGACTCCTGTTTAGTTTACCCTTTCATCCTAGCTCAGCAAAAAGGACTTCAGCCTCTTTCTCCATTTCTACAAAGACAACAAGCCAAATAGTGAGATCTGGTTAGGTCAGTTCCTGGACCCTGAAGTGTTACTTCAGGATAGACTCTAAAGCAGAGGGGCGAGAAATGTGGAGAATGCAGTGGCTTAGTGAGAGCTGGCAATTAGCATTCCAGTGTATCTGGTATCTGCTTAACATGTAAAAGCATTACTTTGTCATAATTAACAACTGTACATTGGGTTAAAAGATGTGATTGAGGGTGCAGTTAAGTACTCTGAGGAAAAAAAAATTGGCCTACTAAAGATGCTCTGAGTTTCTTGCTTGGAAAATTAGTCCCAGTTGTTTCTCTGAGTCTTCTTGTTAAAACTGAGTCTAATTGTATATGAATCAGTAAGTGTTTCTAGGGTAATATAAAACACAAAAGACAAATCTGCTTTTAGCAAACATGCCTTTATTAAGATGTTACGGTAATTGGGAAAACCATTTTGTATACATAGGTATGAAATTATACCCTTACCTAGAAATACACCTGAAATTTCTCCACAATTGTGAGGCACTTCTCATGTAAATAAAGAATTAGACAGTCCCCATCGCATAAAGCCAAGATGGCTCATCTTTTTCATCCCTGGTCAATTAGTAATAGCCATATGAATAAATTACTAGGAGCTACTTTGGCACTTGGAGACAAAAATTATTGTCATTAATTGGTGATATCTGTTAGAGAAAAAAAGGCATAATGTAGCTGCTTGCCATTTAAGTGGACCTAGTGACCTCGTAATAATTCCTTATGTGTAAACTCTGCCATTAAATTTGCATGCAAATGAAGTTGTAGCAAAAGCAGGGTTTATACATACATACAAATGTGTAATATGTAGAAATATTGACATGTTTTTGGTAATTTGTCACCTATGAAGAACATGCTATGTGTGAATACTGCAAAAGCATTAAAACTCTTTGTGGATATTGCAAACCAAGAATGAAAAAAAATGAGTAGTTTTGATTCTCAGTGGCCACCCCTGTAATCACCACCCAGATTGAAAATACTAACACTATCAACAATCCTGAAGCCACCTTTGTGCCACTTTCAGCCCCCGCCCACCCCCTCTAAATGTAACAAATATCCTGATTTCAAAAGCTACATTATTTTCTGCTTTTGAATTTTATGTAAAAGTGATTATGCAGTATGTACAATTTTGTGTCTCAGTATTTTTTTTCTATAAAACGATGTTTGAGAGTTTATCCCATGTCAATATATATGTAGTTCATAAATTCTCACAAACTTTTGTTTGAAATATAAATTCAGGGTGAAAATTAGATGCGCTAATTGTTTAAATCGTAATTTGATATGTAAGACTTTATGAGCCCTTAAAGCTCTGACAGGAATTATCGCATTAGGTCCTCATCATAAATCCTGGAAATCCTAAGCAAGTTCCACACTCAGCACAGAGCCCAATGCAGGGTCAGTCCCACCACCCTGGGATCTTGACCTGAGCCAAAATCAAGAGTCAGATGCTCAAACAACTGAGCCATGCAGATGCCCCAGTTTTAATTTTTTTTTTAAATAGATGCTACTCTGCTAGAGATTGTACAGAGTGAGTTGTGAAATGGAGTTTACTCTCTGTGCAAGCAGTTGTAAAGTATGTAAGATGACTTTTGCTGTCCTGTGGTTTTCACCTGTAGTTCACCATCTCTCCTGGTAATTCTGATCTCAGCACTTCTCTCTATCCTCTCACACGTCTCTCATTTTAGACTCTGTGCTTCCCAAGTTTCCTCAACGTTTTCTCCTTGCGTGGGTGACTCATCTCAGCATCATCAGCTAGTAAGGAACAGGGCAGACAGAACGTGCTAGTGTGTGTTACCCGTGTTGATCGCCCTGGGTGACATCGCTGACTTCTGACTCTATCCCCGGGGTGGTTTTTATGTACAATGAGGAGACCAGCTGGAGGGAGGTTCTAAGACCACCACTCCAGGCTCACTCCAGCTTCACTGTGAACATTTTGAAGCCCAACACAGCTGTTACATCTGGCAGATTCCACAGCTGAGATCCTGAATCAAAGGGTCAAGCTTGTCCTAGAGCCCTAACAAATGGAATTGACCACTGACCTCCACAGGCGGAGTTAGCCTTCCTGCTTGTACTGTGATCATTTCCCATTATTAAGTTAGCCTTTAGCTTTATCACACTTCTAGACTTCAATATTTTGGAATGCTAAGAAATTAAGGCCTAATGCTTAATGATAGAGGAAGCGATTTGCTTTTATTATTGTACAAAGACATTTTCTACAACTGGACCATTTAATTTGATTCTGTAGCTTAAAACGTACAGTGCTAAAGGAAGTGTTCTATTTCTGTAGCTTTTCTATTAGTTGCAAAAGTAAAGTGCATTTTTCATTGCTTCATTTAACAATGTTTATTAACACAGTTTTGCCCCAGACATCCTGCTGGCTGTGAGAGAGACAATGATGAAATATATAGTCCTCACCTTCATGACATTTCCAATCTAGTGACTTTCTAAACTATTCCTGTGGGGAAAAGCATTTCTAGTTTTATCTGCTACTGTAACTCTGGCATATATTTTAGTTTTATGATAAGAGAGAACATTTGTACTTTAAGAGTGTTTCAGTTGCCTTTAGAAATCCAGTAGTGAACAGAAAAATTTAAAATTATTCTCACTGCTTGCATTTGGGGAGAGGGGGTTGGTTGCATAATAGGAAATAAATCTGGAATATTTGATTTTCTTAGGCCAAAATATTTTCCCTGGGCTAGAGGGATATTTTCATTTTAAATAAATTGTTTATTTAATCACCTCCCAACAAGGATGTGCCAGCCAAGTTAAATATTTAAACTTATTTAAATAAACCTTAAAACCAACAAATTGCTTTTTCATTTAGTTGAATTTAGCCTTTAATTTTTCAGACTTAGAATAAACTGGGAAATTTTAATGTATACATAGGAAGGGAACATGTGAAGGGAGCATCAGGAAAAATAGCTAGAAAGAAGTGAATTTTAAACAAAATAATTCATAAAATTATTATTTGACGTAATTCAACCTACCGTCAAATGTCCGTCTTTACAGACAATCTTTAGGAGACTTTTATTTTTATAGATCTTAGTTAAATGCCATAAAATGTTTAGGGCCTTGTTTCACTAATAAAGGAAATAAACTTTTCCTTTCCACAAATAACTGCTACTAACTAGTTTGCCTGCTCTCTAAAAAAATTCATTTTACTATTGCCATGGTTGAGTTATAGTTACATTTCCAGTTATATTTCCTTATAACATCGTGTAAAATCCATGGCTTTAACTGAATTAATCTACACAAAGCACTGTTTCATCCAATGGGATCTAATAGGAGCTTTCAAAAGAATTGTCAAAGACCAGATTCCATGTTGAAAATCAGAAGGAAATGTCATTTGGGTCCCCCTGCAGTTCACCATAAAGGATTTGCCCTCAAAGATTACAACTGCCATATAAGGGAACGATGGAAAACCACCTGTTTGCCAACAGAATGTAAGATTATTATCAGGCTTCCACAGTGAGCCACATTATTGCATGATCCTCCGTCACACATCAGGACTACAGGTGTTTCTGTGCAGTTCTAACAGCTCTGGCCCTATGCTACTACTTAAGAGCTCAGTCTGACTTCAGAACCCACCCCATTTAGTATTCCCTGTCTCTTCAGTGCGAATTGTGGACAATTCCATAAAGAGCTTGTATGGACTTTTAAGCCAGTGTCAGAAAAACTGTGATATTTGGTTTATAAACTTTGTTTATGAGATTTTGTAAATTTTAAGGTAATTTCACACTTGGATCTTCTCCTTCTACCTCTTTAGCCTTGGTTATCCCTTCTTAAGTAACTAGCTTTTGAAGTTTTGGGGTGTGTGTGTGTGTGTGTGTGTGTGTGTGTGTGTGTTTTCCTCTTCTGGTTTGTCTTGTTGATTTTTACTTTCTTTTAAAGGTCTGGTAATTTAATGTGTAATTCTTTTAAAATCCACACATGTAATTTTCTAGTCAAAAATTGCTTGAATTTCCAATACACAAAGAAGTTTTAGATAACTTACTTCAAAAACTGGATAATTTGTTCAAAGCATCTAACACGTTCGCTTCCATAATTCATGCTATTTGTGTGTTAGTGAATGTATACATAAGAGATATACAAAGAATATGGAATACAGACCTACACATGCAAACTTGGACTTCCCAAAATACTTTAAATAAGTACCAAATTCCCTTGGTGCCAATCGCTCTAGGTGTTTTCAGTCAATTGCTTCCTAAATATTGCATAAGTGTAAACTACCCTGTAAATTTCAGTTCACATAAAGTAGATTTAATTGAATACCACATGAATGCCCTATTGTTTTTTCAAATATTTCTAAATAAAAAATTGCTTTAAAGTCTTCCTTGACTTTCTATATTCATTAGGGCCCAAATTTAGAATGTGAATCTATTTGAAGAGAAAAAAAGAAAAAAAAAATACTCTCAGGACAATCTTTTTATATGTGTGACAATCTGTTTTGACTATGATAGAGTAGATTCATGTAATCAGATAAAAGAAAAGTGTGTGCCTTGTGTCTCAACTCAGGTTGGGACTTGCGATTTCCTAAAACTTTTGGTGGGAAAGGGAGTTAGTTAAATCTCTGAAAACTTCTATAGAGTTTGGTCTGATTCTTAGCTATTTCTGATTTAATATAACATCCTGAATAAATTAATTCATGCTACTGGAGAGAAGGAAATATTCCTCATAATATAGACTTTCTGAGTACGGGAAGTGATAGTTAGAAAATAAGGCCTCATTCCTCAAAATAATTCTGGTGACTTAAAAGAGATTTGGAGAAGGATTCTAAATAGGTCTGAGTTGCTTTTACCGTTAGATGAGTAGGTGGAAATTATGCTACATATACAGATATTTATCTGGGATCTTTAATAGAAAGTGAGTTCTGTTTTCTCAGTTATCTAAGAAACTCTCTAAGCATTTTACAGACAGAAATAAAAAGCGCTTAGAAAGTTTGGTGTCACATGTTTCATCTTCCTGCTCCAGAAATAGGCCAGATGGCCCTGTCCTGGAATGGCTTTGTAGATACTCCATTTTGCTCTATGGGTAGTTTTAATCTTTGATATGATTTTGATATCAGACTTTATCTGCTTGACTGCATTCAAAGTACCTCTATCTCTTTACACTCGGGGAAGACACAGCATATGACATTCTAGAGCTGAGCTAATGAAATTCAAAGGCAACTTGGAATTGCTGACACAAGTACTGAAGAAATGGGGTGGCCCCTGAAGCTGGTGGACTTCAAAACTAGGATTCACCACTTATAAGCTGGGCGATTTGGGATAAGGGGTTAAAACTACCCGTGGGGTTCCTATGAAAGTTCACTGGAAGAATACATGGAAAGTGCCCACCGGAAGCTCCTGAGTGGCTCAGTCGGTTAAGCGTCTGACTCCTGGTTTCATCTTGAGTTGTGATCTCTCAGTTCATGAGTTCAACCCCCTCATCGAGCTCTGTGCTGGCAGTGGGGAGCTTGCTTGGGATTCTCTGTCTTTCCCTCTCTGCCCCTCAGATGGTTTCCGATATTATAAGTGCAGTGAAAGGACTGGTTAATGAGGGTGTGTGTGTGTGTGTGTGTGTGTGTGTGTGTGTTGGAGATGCACTTTTGTTAAGGTGGTCAGTGAAGCTGAGAACTAAAAGAACCAGTGGAGCAAAAATTGGGTAGAAGAGGATTACAGTGCAAAGTCCTTGAATATCCAGTAGGTATGGGGAGCAGAAAGAAGGCCATCTTTTTCAATCATTTAAAAATAAAAAGAAGGGAGAGAATGCTCTCTAAAGACCTTGAATTTAGATGGTATTCACATTAGCACTTGCAGTGAAAAGCTGGAAATCACGTGTTCCCCACTGTCAATCCTCAGTATTGATCTTTGTCTGGGTTGTTTTCTGTGTGTATCTGACCCTGACCTCTGGTGCTAGAATGTGTTCCTGCAAGCCCTGATAGTACAAAATCGAAGAACGACAACTTAACCTAGGGTAGAAGGAATGCCTTCTAGAGTAAAAGTGCCCTCAGGATGCTTTGTTGTTGGAAATCTCTCCGCTTTATGCAACGTTTAAGAGCCTCCTGGGATTTGATTTGCTAGATTTGAAGAGCATTTTTTATTAGGCTTAAGATCTCTCTTTTCCAATGCTTGCTTCTCTCAGCCAAGGAAATGAAAGATCTTCCAGAAATGGGTAAGAACTATTTAGTACTGTGATCACTTAAAAAAAAAAAAACAACCACAAAACAAACAAACAAACAAAAACAAACAAACAAAAAACCCACAAAACAGTAGCATCTGTATTTCTTCATGGTAAATATACTTTAACTTTAGGTAGCAAGTTGCCCATGAGGCAACTTGTATTGAATTGTCTCTTGCTATGTGTACATGAATTTTAGTGTCCTGCTGACGCTATGGACCAAATTTAATCAAGGTTTGAGTTCAAAATGTAATTGGTTAGTAGATATATGTGTGTAAAAATATGGTGGTACCAACTAGCTGGAGTAATCTTCCTCAAGCTTATAATGTTGACCTTCAGCTGGTAATAGGATTTGCACCCTATGACACAATAAATAGAGCAAAAGACGGAAGTTCTAATTGGCAAGACTGCTCATGACATCTGTAGTTTTCTTTTCCCTGGTCATATGTAAGTAGTTCATTAATGGCTTCTATTAGCTTCAAAGAGCAAATATACTTTTGGCTTGTATTAACCAAAACCCATCGACGTTTATCAACATAGCCATCATTCTATGTTCATCATCCAAGTTCTCAAGTACTTTCTGTATCATAAAACAAGAAAATAATGGCAAAAACAATAGTAACAACCCAAAATAAGTAATGCACGGTTTTAGCGTGAAATAGATTGCATTCTAATTCTTCTAACATCCTAACATTCATTATAGATGGGTGAATGGATGGATAGATAAATAAATAGATATAGAGAAATATATGTACATATACATATACACTGTATATTCTGTTAACTATAGTATTTTGTTACTTGATGATTAGCATTCATTGACCATAGAGAATAACAGAGTTAATTCTATCTCTTTAAGCCGAGATAATGCAGCTAAATAGAACTACTGAGAAACAACTCCAAAATGAGCCATAGACCCTGGAAAGAAAAAAGAGATGAATTCATCTAAATATAGTCCTGTGTTCTGTGAACTCAGTAATATCACTTTATACCATCAAAAATCCACACAATTAAATTTTACCAAGTTTACTGTTACCCTGATACTTTCCTTTTCTTTTGATCACAGTTTTGCCTTCATGGACTCCAAGTAGTCTAATTGGGGCTTAATCAGTTGATGTTTATCTTAATTGAAACTGAGATTGTCTTCATCTTTTTGCTCTGAGCCTCCTCCTTTCAGACTGAGAGGTCACTTTAAATGTGCATATTATTTGGGAAGCCATATAATGAATTCATGCGTATTAAAAGGAGGCTTCTTTTTCTCAAGTTCCAGAGCTTATGTTGAATAAACCATTTGGTTTTGTCTGAATTTTTTTTTAAAAAGGAGCTTATTGTGCTGTTTCTTTAATGCACTCACAACAGTAAATGAGAAAATCCTAAATTTGCATTTAATCTTTTTCAGAAAAATGCATTTTTCTCAGTAATTGCAATTAAACTCTGTTGGAGTTTAACAGCTGCTACAACTGTAACAAATTTAAGGGAGATTCTTTGATTGCGTTACTTTAAAGATTTCTTACATTGTCTATCTTTAATCTAGCAACTCAACTTTTTAGTATTTGCTTATATGCCTGTGGGTGGGTGAAAAAATATGCACAAAGATAATTTACAGCAGTGTTTGTAATAGAAGACTAGAAATAGCCTAAATGTCAGTCAGAATGGGGTTGATTGAACATATTATGAGCAGCAATAATTGAATATTGTGTAGCTTTGAGGATGATGTTCTGGTATGTTCTGGTATGGAACTCTGTCCAGGCGGTGTTTATTATTATTACTATTGTCATAATTTGAAAAGATTACTCATTCTCACAGGTATCGACTTTCATTAGTTTTGCATATTCCTTAGTGTTTGTTTAGTATATGTAGACAATGAGAATATGAATTCTATTCATTCTCCCTTTTTTGTTCAAAAAGGAGAACAGTTTATAGTTTGTTATGTAGCTTGTGTGTGGGTTTTTTTTTTTTTTTTTTTTTTTTTTTTTTGACAACATCCTAGGACATAAGGAGCCTTCCTACTCTTCTTTGGAGGAGCTTTATTGAGATGTAATTCACATACCTTACCATTCACCTATTGAAAGTGTACAACTCATTGATTTTGAGTACAGTCACACAGTTGTACACCCATCATCACAGTCAGTTGTAGAACATGGTATCACGCTAGAGGAAGCCCAGGATAATGTAGCTTTTCCCCTCCATTTCCCCTTCACTCACCCCACTCTCAGCCCTAGGCAACTTCTAATCTGTTTATTTTTCTAGATGTGCCTGTTCTGAATGTTTTATATAAATAGAATCAAATAGTATATGATCTTTCATGACTGGCTCTTTCACTCAGTATAATGCTTTCAGAGTTCATCTGTGTTATAGCATGTAAGAGTATTTCACTTCTTTTTACAGAGAAATAGTATTGTATTGCTATACCACATTTTGTTTACTCATCAATCAGTTGATAGACATTTGAGTTATTTTCATCTTTTGGCTAATTTCGAATGAGACTGCTGTGGATATTTATGTAAAAGTTTTTGTGTGGGTGTATGTTTTTGTTTCTCTTGGGTATGTACCCAGCAGAGGAACTGCTGGATCAAATAGTCCCTCTCTCTGTGTTTAACTTTCTGTTTTCCAAAGTGGCTGTATTCTCACCCTTTTTACTGCCGAAAATTATTCCCCTGAATAACTGCATCATTATTAACTTGGTTTAGGTGTATATTTTTTGATGTTTATTTATTTTTGAAAAAGAGAGCATGCAAACAGAAGCGGAGGAGGGATACACAGAATATGAAGCAGACTCCTGGCTCCCAGCTGTCAGCTGAAATCATGACCTGAGATGAAGTCAGACGCTTAATCAACTGAGCCACCTGGGCACCCCAATTTAGGTATATTTTTAAACGAAAAAGTTAGAGCACAACATTCCTATTTATATAAGTATGCAAAGACTGTCAGCATACATAAACATGTTTTTACCTGCAATCGTTTTTCTGCATGAGCTCTCAAGACAATGGTAGTGGTTGCTCACTTTGGAGAGAAGGTGGCCTACAGGCTTGGGAATCTGAGGTAGAAAGGGATCGAATACTCACTGTTTTGAATTTAAGAGATTTTAGCTTAGTGCAGTGATTAATTTTTCAGTTGAAAATATGATTCATTCATGAAAAAAGCAGAAATGTATTCTTTTTGGTACTCCTCTGACAAATGGTGGACAGACCAAGGGCTTCTTGACCTGCACATTGTATCAGTCATCCTGAACTTGAAGTGGTCAGTGCTGCACAGCCTGTCCTCTTATCTACTGCCTAGTTTGATGACATTTTAGTTGTTAGAGCAAAAATTTAATGTCTTCTTTTCTATCTTTAAGAGCCTTGGTATCATTTCAAAGACAGACACTGTAAGTTATTACCCTAAAATAATGTTTCCCAACTATCTTATACAAACCTATGCACATAAAAGGCAAAAAAAGAAAAAGTGAAAAAGACTCGGGTGAACATCAGTGAGAACCGTGGGGTTGGGAAACAAGAGGAGGATGGGTGAACTGAGCATGAAAGGTAATGTGCTAATAAGCAGGTCTGGTTGGTCTGGAGTCCTTCACAGTTCCTTCTACAGCCTATCCAAGTATTGTGTTTCGGTGACTGAAAGAGGGAACACCTCCGACCCCCAGCACAGCATCTGTCCTGTAGTTCTGACACGGCCTTGTGTTGCTCTCACCCATGCTTGAAAGTCAGCTGTTATACTATGAGCTTTTCTAGTTTTTAAGACAACATTTATACTGTTATATCTTTATTTATTTATTTATTTTGAGAGAGGGAGAGAGAGAGAGACAGAGCGCCAGTGGAGGAGGGGCAGAGAGAGAAGGAGACACAGAATCTGAAGCAGGCTCCAGGCTCTGAGCTGTTAGCACAGAGGCCTGCAAGGTGCTTGAACTCATGAACTGTGAGATCATGATCTGAGGCAGCTGAGCCATCCAGGCACTCTTTATACTGATTATGTCTTAAACACAGAAACCGATTCTGAATTCTGCCTTTGGTTAAATTAGCTTGCCTTATGTGACACAAAAGTGCTCATATTAAGTTGCTTGCTGATTTTGTTCATCTTTGCAGTCACTCATTTATTCATGAAGCTTGTGTTTATTTAGTACTGCTATGACACCGCTCCTCAGTAATGGTTGCATTGGAGGGCATGATTTCCAGTTGTACAAAGAATAATTTAGTATCCCTTAATGGTCAAAATCCTTAAAGATTTTTGTTTTTTTATTTGTTTGTTTTTTACATACATTAACCAAACCTGATTTTGAAAATTACATGACTTTGGCTCACTTAGTCCTATAAAATGAAAAAGTTAATGTCACCAATTGACATGAATTAGCTTAAAATACATCAAGATATAGACCAAACATTCTATAAAAATTCAGTCGTGAAAGAAGGTGTAAAATAATTTGGTTTTATCAGAAATTTATAAAACAGACATTACTGCAGTACCTGGGTGGCTCAGATAGTTAAGTGCTGACTTCGGCTCAGGTCATGATCTTGTGGTTCCCGAGTTCAAGCCCCGCATCCAGGCTAGCTCCTGTCAGTGCAAAGCCAGTTTCAGATCCTCTGTCCCCCTCTCTCTGCACCCCCCAACTTGCACTCTCTCAAAAATAAATAAAACTTTTTAAAAATTAGGAAGACAGTACTAATTTTGACCTCATTGCCAGATAATCTGCAAAATATTTACAATCAAGCCACCCTAACCCCTACATATTTTCTTTCATTAAAATAGCTTTTATTGGGGGCACCTAGAGACTCAGCCAATTCAGCATCTGACTCTTGATTTCAGCTCAGGTCATGATCCCAGTCATTGGATCAAGCCCCATGTCGGGCTGAGAGTGGAGCCTACTTAAGACCCTCTCCCCTGTACACTTTCTCTCTCTCTAAATAAAACAAAACAAAAAAGAAAACAGTTTTTATTATGAAAGTAATTCATGTGCCTTATATAGACAAATCTATTGGTTTTTTCTTTTATAAGAAAAGAAAAAATATGAGGGTTTTTTCTATACTAAGAGCAGTCAAGTATTTAGCTATATTTTCTGTATTTGTTGATTAATTTTTCACCTAATTCTTCTTTTATTTTTTTATTTTTATTTATTTATTTTTTAGTTGGCTTGATACCCACTGTGGAGTCCAGTGAGGGGCTTAAACTCACAACACTGAGATCAAGACCCGAGCTGAGATCAAGAGTCAGATGCTTAATTGACTGAGCTACTTAGGCACCCCAATTTACCTATTTCTTTAATTTCTTTAAGATTTATTTTAATATAAATTTATTTTATTCCTGAATAATTAACCATATGTTCCAGGACCATTTGTTAAATATCTCCTACTTTGGCTGGCTGGCTCAGTCAGTGGATTGTGTGACTCTTGATCTATCATGAGTTTGAGCCCCATGTTGGCTATAGAGTTTACTTGAGTAAATAAATCTATATAAATAAATGAATAAGTAAATAAATATTCTGTACTTTATTTATTGCTTTGTATTACATATAAAATTTTATATAAATATCTATCATGGGTACACTTGTTAGGTATAAAATTACATTTTGCAATTAGCATCATAATAGAAACCAATAAAAAAAGGACCCTGTTCAGCCTCTTGACTGAAACATACTTTATTAAAAAAAAACTATTATAATTGTCTATTTTTATATTTGCCTTTGAATTTTTTTGCTTGTGCCCTGCTAACCCCTATAGAAACCTTTATCTTTTGATTAATTATATTAGAGTAAGGCAAAATGAGAGTGGTTGGAACCTGGATGTGCTTTTCCACTGAGATAAAGCAGAGATTGCTGGGACCTGGTGATAGGTGGGTGGGGGATAGTAGATGGAAGTCCCTTCCCTAGTGGGCACTAGGGGAAGTTCCATCTGACCAGACATGATAGAAATATAAGGTACCAACTGATAGGGACAAAAGATGACAGTGTTCTAACGAGTGGCTCAGAGCAGGCAGCTCTTGGAAATATATGCCCAGGGTGTACACAAGACAACTTATTAGAATGTGAAAAGAAAAAATTATGTTTTTTGTCATCCTTTCAAAATTTATCTTTGTAGTGTATTTTATAAAGTGGAATATTTTGGAAGGGGCGCCTGGATGACTCAGTTGGTTGAGCATCCAACTTTACCTCAGGTCATGAACTCACAGTTCATGAGTTTGCGCCCTGCATTGGGCTTGCTGCTGTCAGGGCAGAACCTGCTTTGGATCCTCTTTCCCCTCTCTCTCCGCCCCTCCCCTGCTCATGCTCTCTCTCTCTCAAAAATGCATAAACGTTAATAAAGTAGAGTATTTTGGCGTAGTAACACAAGAATATAACATAACATTAAAAATACATAGTGGAGGTACTTGCATTTAGAAATATACTATCTCAGAAGACTTGAGATCACTGATCTAGGTCATGCGACCTCAGGAAGGCCTATGCATAGCAACTTGTGATTCAGAGATGAAACAAAAACAGAGCAGCTCAAGCCCACATTCAAAAGTCTTATGAACTGGAGTCTTAGAAAACAAAGACAGGCATATGGAATCAAGGCAGAAGCCAATAATCAGAGATGGGACGTGTATTTAAGGTGACCGAGGCAAGTGTGGTGTGATGCCATCCCCAAAATGCTGCAGGAGGGCACCTCAATTTTCTCCTGCTTAAAATCCAAATTATTTCTAGAGACCAAGGAGGAGCGAGAGCATCAGGTTAAAGGTCAAACAACAACACCAGAGAGAAGAATGTGTTGCAGAAACTGTGGTCCAGGCCACCTGTTTATCAAATTTCCATTTCTTAAGCGCATTTTAATGTATAATAGAGGGAATCCTCTCTTTCTCTAAGAAGGAGTTCATCAATGAAAATTATACAGCAAATTGTACCAATGTTAAAAGCCATTGCATTTGATCCAGTCTAGCCATCCTGACCCCACCCTTCCTGAAGAGCCCATTGTTGAGACTCTGGGAAGCCAAAATTGTCTTTAGCCTTGAGAATATATGGGCAGGGTCTCTTATTTTTCTGTTTTGCTCAACGAACATAGGCTTCTTCTTCATTAAGTGGTGCCCACAAACGTTGAAAATACTAGCTCACCTTTTGAAAATCAGCACTTTACTCCGTTTTCACAAAAATTGTGGGGAGTATTTGTCTGATTTTAAGATAACTGTCACAAAGAGCATACAGTCTAAAGTGCTTGTTTAAACCTTGGTTGAGGGACTGCATTTTTTTTTTCTCATTTTGACCTTGTATCAATTAAGTGTAGACTTTGAATTATACAATAAGATGTTGTAGGAAAAATCAAGTGTGAAGTCATCTTTAACATACTGAGTCACATTTTCTACTTCAGAGTTTCACTTCTGAAATATATGATCTGAATTACAGATTGCTAGTTGGAAGTAGATGAAAAGTTCAGCCTTCATTCTAAAGTTTTCTAATTTCTTTGTTGAAGTAGTCAGTGATCCAAAGTAGAGTCACTACAATATACATGTGTAGTGTATACATATATGTACAATAGATCATGAGAACAGATCTTTAAGACAACTCTGTGACAAAGTATAAAACCCATAATTTTCATGATTTGCCTTTTTCTTTTGCTTTGCATAACCTCAAAGGGAGAATTAATACTTTTAATTAAAATTGTGGATTAATGAACACTCGTTCTTTGCTTTTTTCTAGACGTTAACTAAATAAATATTTTTAATGAGTGCTATGTGCTAATATACTAGAACCCTTAAAATGTATGTAAATGAGTTTATACTCAGATGATATGTTTTCTGTATAAAAGAGAGACAATCTGTATATCTGAATGAAATATTTAAACTGTGCTATAAAAACTTTTTTAATGTTATTTTATTTTTGAGAGATATTGACAGAGCATGGGTGGGGATGGGACAGAGAGAGAGGGAGACACAGAATCAGAAGCAGGCTCTGGGCTCTGAGCTGTCAGCACAGAGCCCAACGTGGGGCTCAGACTCACAAACTGTGAGATCATGACGTGAGTTGAAGTAGGACACTTAACCAACTGAGCCACACAGGCGCCCCTAAACTATGCTTTAAAGGAATTGTTTATAGTGTGCCTTTCATGTAAAAGCATTCAGTAATTTAATGAGCATTCTATGACGCATGTCATTAATTTGCTCAGTTAGCATGGCTGGGGGATGGACAGTCCTATAAATCATCTGCTTTTATAGTCACTAATTAACTTCATGGCGGAGACATTTATTTCAATTACATCGTGGTCCCTTTTATGACCAAATGAGGTCAAGCACATGAAATAATTTAAAAAGCCATATTATAAGAGTGCACGGGTCTAGGTGGTTTTACCAACAACATGTGTCATACAGGCATTATGGCCCATAACAGAAATAATTTCTACAGAATCAAATTGGATTCTCATGACATAAGCGTATGTGCATGCACACATACACGCACACTGTGATAGAGTCTCTGCATATTTCAGTGATAGAAATATTTAACTTTTGAAGTTCTGAAAAAGAAATAAAATGGCCTAACTTTATCTGAATAAAGATCGGCATCTGGAACTGACCTTGATTCCAGAGTGTTGACTAACTTCATTGTGTGTTTACTTTTTATTAGTATATTGACATGTATGTAGACCCGGCCTTCCTTTCAAGGAGGTGGAATACCTCCATAAATGGTTACTTTTCTCTCAATAAGAGCATCCATATAAAAATGATATAACCATTAGTCATCATGGTAGAAAATAACACATAAAGTTAATATAGTCCCCATCTGGCGATATGTTTTTATATCAGATTTATTAAGATCAGAGTTGGTTCGGACTAGAGCTGTGATATTAACCACTATTATTTAATAACAGATGGAAGGCCTGATAGATAACAGTGTATTTCTCTTTGGACATTTATGTGTTTTTATTAGGATAATGAGTACAGTGTTATCAACATCATTCTGTATAGATTTTCTAAACATATTATCTGTAATGTCAAGCTCATTTTTATTTCAT
Organism: Paguma larvata; assembly: GCA_030068075.1. Taxonomy (NCBI): domain Eukaryota; kingdom Metazoa; phylum Chordata; class Mammalia; order Carnivora; family Viverridae; genus Paguma; species Paguma larvata. Next base: position 106,942,768 of record CM057826.1, read on the forward strand.
AACCTAACCACACACAGAGCTACAGTGAAGCAAAACAGAGGTTGAAGCATGTTTATTGCCGTTGGTTTTAAAGAAACCTCTGAGAGCTTCGCCTCAATATTTAACAAGAAAAAAAGATGGGTACCTTTCTGAATAGATGCCATTGTGGTGTTTAAACAAAGCTGACTTTGTAGAAGAGAAATGGATTGTTTTTCCTTTGACCAGTGAGCATCGTCACCTGAACAGAACTCACCAGGGACAATAAAGGATTTTCAAAGGTTTAGTTGTTGTTTAAGCAGAAACTAGGAAGGATGAAGTTGACTTTTATTCAGTATTGACAAGGTGCCTGGCTTTGTGCTCTGTACTTCATTCTTACTTGCTCACTCAGCCTCCCAGAACCCTGTGTGGCATAAGACTGTCTCCATTTACAGATGACAAAACCAAGAGGTAGAGAAGCTACAGAATCCTCCACAAAGGCACAAAGCTACCGGCAGAGCCAGAATTTGAGGCCAAGTCTCAAGATTGCAATACGCACACATATATATACATACATACATGCTCGACTGAAAATAAAATTTTGACGAGGCTAGGTTTGACAACTACGTGATGACCACGAGTTTTGGTTTGTTAAATTTTTTTCAAAAATTCGGAGGGTTTATTGCCAATTTTATTTTTCTCTTAACGAAACATTTTCTCCCTTTGCTGGCATGTACAGTTATAAAAATAAATTAGAGGTAAACAGATAACAGTTTTCTGGCTGCCTTCGTGTCTGTGAGCCTGACACAGATCCCAGAAGGAAAAATATGCTGCGAGGAGGCTTCTGTGATGTTGCTTATTTAGGGCTCCTTTAACCACTTATTTATAATATCCAGTTACAGCCCCGTTACTTTCCTTTTTGGGCAAAAGCACAGAGTCCCTTGACCATTATTTTGGTGGAATCTGACATTGCCTGCCACTTCCAATATGTCCTTGTGTGCCCAAGCTCATAATTGCGGTGTTTGAGTTTGGAGTTCTCCTGACAGCACAATTATCGCCAAATTTACAGCCGGCGGGAACATTGGTGGGGCCTGCTTTAGAGGCCTCTTTGTTAGTGAGGAGAGCAAAGCAGATGTGCTTCGTTTTGCCTCATAAATGTGTATTTCCAAAATAGTTGCTCACTGAATTATTTTATAATAAGACATATTTAGGACAAAATAAATGCATGTTCATTGTGGAAAATTGGGAAAAGAAATCATAACAGAAAATACTTATTATAAAATATGAATAATCTGTAACTACAGCATCCAAATAGCCACTATTAAAATATGTTGGTTTATTTCCTGCATCACTTTTGAAAGCATATACACACACATACACACGTGTGTGTGTACGTGTGTATATAAATAAAGAAGAAACAAAATTGAGTCCCAGAGATTGAACATTTGAAATGTAATACTACCAGATATATCCTGTTGTGTGCCAGGTGGCTGTATATATTTATATATTTTTTTCTGAATTTTTTACTTAACTTTTTTAATAAGCATTTTCCTATATCACTCAGTATTCTAGAAAAAACTGATATTGTGATGTTGGTATAGATTTCATTTTATGTATAATAAGATGATTTATTTTGCATTGCTTTCCATTGTTGGGCATTTATGTTTTCCTCTTTTTTCTATATTAAGAATAATGGTTCAGGGGCACCTGGATGGCTTAATCAGTTAAGTGTCCAACTTTGGCTCAGGTCATGATCTCACAGTTTGTGGGTTCCAGCCCCACATCAGGCTCTGTGCCGACAGCTTGGAGCCCAGAGCCTGCTTCACATTCTGTGTCTCCCTCTCTGCCTCTCTCTTACTCATGCTCTATCAGTCTCTCTCTCTCAAAAATAATAAACATTAAAAATTTTTTTAAGGAGAATAATGGTTCGTTGAACATATTTGTAATATAAATCCTAATCTCTATCTGTGACTAATTACTTAGGCAAAATTCTTGGATATGGCATTACTAGGTCAAAGAGTTTAGTGTTTATAAATCTCTCAATATACACTGTATTACCAGATATTTATTAAAACAGATTAGAACCTTAAAAACATTGGTCTTTAAAAGCAAATATTATGGTGAATTTTCTTTTTAAAAAAAAAGCAACAATTTGTCATTGGCATTTAATAAAATCTTAATTTTTTTACACTTCAGTCAGAAATTTTTCATTTTTTAATGTTTATTTCTTTTTGAGAGAGAGAAAGAGAAAGATAAAGAGAGAGAGAGAGAAAGAGAGAGCAAGAAGGGGAGGGTCAGAGAGAGAGTAGGGTGCAGAAGATCCAAAGCATACTCTGTGTTGGCAGCACAGAGCCTGATGCAGGGCTCAAACTCACGAACAATGACAGATGCTAAACTGAGTGAGCCATCCAGGCACCCCTAGACACTCTTCTTTTATAGATGTGAAATTAAGGCCCAAAGTCCATAAAAAAGAGACAGTAGCCCAAAAATCTATCTTCAAAACCTGGCCAAAATGAGTTACATTTATGTTATCAATTCAGTATAGAAACAGTTAAGGTTCTCTGTTGAAATGAGTTCAACCTCTGAGACATTTTTTGGTGGAGAGTATTTCAATGTTTATTTTAAAAGTGATGATACATTTTGACTATTAAAAGTAGAGTCTCTACAGTAAAAACAAGAATCATTGTATTCAGTCTGGTTCATGTAGCACAGGCATGCAGTGAAATCCATGCTGCCCAGGCACTGGTTCTCAAACTGTGGTGCACAGAAAAAATGCTGTGTGTGTGCATTTTTTCAATGCACAGTCCTGGGCTTCATCCTTAAGACTGATTAAGTAGCTCTGGATAGGATCAAGAACTATTCATTTTCACAGGCACCTCGGTTGATTTCTGAGGCAGATGGTCCACGGTCACGTTGTTAGGAATATTGGTATGATGATGAAGAATTGTGACCTTGGTGCTTTGACACCAGCTCTACATCTATCTATAATTTTTGTACTCTCTCTGCCTCAGTTTCATTATCTATAAAGCAAGTAGGGAAATTCTAGTTCTCCCTGCCTGAGATTGTTGTGAGGCTTAAGAAAATTAGCATGCAGGGGCGCCTGGGTGACTCAGTCAGTTAAGCATCCTACTTTGGAAACAGGTCATGAAAAAACAGGTCTGAAAACAGGTCATAATCTCATAGTTCGTCAGTTCGAGTTGTGCATCAGGCTCTCAGCTGACAACTCAGAACCTGGAGCCTGGTTCAGATTCTATGTCTCCCTCTCTCTCTGTCCCTCCCCTGCTCGTACTCTTATCTCTGTCTCTCAAAAATAAATAAACGTTAAAAAATTTTTTAATTAAAAAAAGAAAATTAGCCATGCAGAAGAAGTTAGCACAATCTTAAACACACAGTCAATACTATGTAAATGTCAATTTTTCTTTAAGTGGATAGTGAGGTCCCTATACAGCAAATTCATTTTATAAATAGTTATTAAGTTTTTATACATGGTGTCAGAAATTTCTTAGGTGCTGGGGATATAGAAATGAATATATTAAAGTAATCTCATTCATCCATTTTCTGTGATGGTCTTTCTGAACAAAAAAATATGATAGAGAACCTTCAGGCACTATTTGATTTCTGGATACTTCCTACTAAAGACTAATGTATTGAAATTGCTGGCTTCCAGGTATCCAAATACTTCAAGATATACTAATTTGGCTAAAGACTCGACTTTGACTAAAATAGGATACCTTAGAGCAAAAGGCAAATGTCTTAAGAGAAAATACCAATATTCTAGCAAAATTGTTATATAATCCCCAAAGAAAAGTCCTCTCAAAAACCTACTTATTTCAGGTCATATTTAGGTAAAGTACATAACTTAGACATTCCCCTGAGTGTCAATAGAATTTCTCCTAAAGCTGTGACTTTGTCAAGCTAAGTTACTCTCCCTCCTGATCCATGGAAAGAGACAGCATTTATTGAGAGGTTGTTGTATGGCAGTCATTAAAATGATCACTTAGATATTCTGTCATTCAAATCTTCTAACCTTCCTTTCTTATACCGAGGACCTTGTAAAGAATATGTTAGGAACAGAGAGCATAGCCTTATGAGGTTCAAGCAGCCAGCAGGCTGTTTTGCTGAAGTGCAGAAAAAAGCCACCACTGCCAAGTGTTTGTGGCTGGTACAGGCTGGTGCTCCTTCAGAAGAACAAGGGGGTATGGCTGGACCCATTGTCCCTCTTGCTCAGCTCCAGGCGGGGTAGCAGTTGTTTAATGCCCTTTTATTGATAGTTGTTTTACTTCTGGTAGGATCTTGTTGCTATTATGGTAGCTAGCTTGTCCTTAACTGATTTGAACTTTGTCCCCATTTCATAGCAGAAATTCCTAACTTGGAGTCCACAAATAGGCTTTAAGGATCTGTAACTCCCATAAAATAATAATAAAAATTTCCTAAGCACTTAGTCCCCCACATTGTGCTAAGCAGTTTGCATGCTTTATCTCATTTAAAACTCATGATGGCCCCATCAGATAGGTACTATATTCGTTTCCTTTTTGAAGATGAGGAAAATGAAAATTAACAAGGTTAAATAATTTGCAGAAGGTCTCTAACTACATAGCAATAGAGTGAGGGTTTTAATCAAGGCTATCTTACTCTAAAATCCTTTGGCTTAGTCACTAGGCCATAGTGAGCTTTCTGGAATTATATCTGAAGTATGTGTGTGTGCGCATGATTTTTTTTTTTTTCCTAAAGACTATGTTTGTGAAGATTTTCAAGTCATCTGATTCTTAAAGGGATCCCTGATCTCCAAAATTTGAAACTCTCTGCACAGGGCGGCTGCATGTGTGGACTTTTATTAGAATGACCTTAGCAGAAGGAGGAGTCTGTTCCATACCTTTGGGAAGTCTACACTTGTGCTTATTAGTTTAACTACTTAGTTAGTTCATCGAGAAGATCTGCAGGTTTGTAGCTTCGGCTCAGTGTTCCAGTTCACTACCACTGCCATTTGACCACATCTCTGCTTGGACCACAACACCAGGTTGACCCTAGCTTTCAAAATAAAATTTACCCAGAGAACTAGAAAACATGCAAGCAAATAAGAGTTGAGCTCAGAGAGAAATCCTAAGTTTGGAACATTCCCTTTAGGTTTACCTTGTCTTGCTACAAGTGGCCAGTTACCCTAGGCGAGGAATGGAATATGCTATTCGATAATAAAGAGTTTTTAACTAGTTTGGAGTAGTGAGATTCCTTTTTTTTTTTTTTTTCTTGAACCAGGATCAAAGTCACATCCTCTTTCCACTCTCAAAAAGGCACAGCCACATAAAAGAAAAGCCTTAGAGTCAAAGTAATTACAGATTTTTTTTATGTTAGAAACTATAAATATACTAACACCTCCATCGAAAACAGAGTTGAACTGTCTGAACTAAGGAGGTCACGTGTTGGCCACCAGTTTCAGTAGCTGGAAGGGTTGCAAATGATAATTTCTTTAGTGTTTCAGTGGCCTCGAGATGCATGCAACGAGCCAAATTAGGACCATCTTACAGAAACATCAAAGAAATAGAAGGGACATTCCAGTATATTTAAAGGAAAGAGTAAAAAGGGAATTAACATTTACTGAACCTGAACCACTTTGAAAATACTGTCTTGGGCACTTTTATGCTCATTAGCCCATTTTGGTTTTCTAAATGTGAGACTTGTACAATCCTTTTCAGAGAGCTTAAGTAGCTTTCGCTTATGGTCCTAGAGCTGGCAAGGAACAGAACTTGTTTAAATCCAGATTTGATTCCAAAGCCCATGTAGTTTCTGCTAAGAATGATACTTTGGGGAGCTAAATAGCATCTGGCGACCTCGTTTTGATTAACAGTATCAGTTTTTTGGTAAGGGAACTAGAGAAGGGATCCTAGAGAACACTAAAGTGTAGTGGATAAAAACATGAACGCCAGGCGAGTTACTTAACTTCTCTGAGTACCGATTCTTTATCCAATGTAGAAATAAGAATCAAATGAGACGATGGATATGAAATGCTAACAATAGAATGTTCTCTATTATTATTATCTACTGTTATTATTGTGTTATCCTTGAACAAAGACCTAGAGAATAGAAGCACTAGGGTTCCCATGGGCAGTGACTGGCCCACATGAGGTCTGTGTGGAGGGCTAGCTGTTAGGCTATCAGCTCTAATTCTGCCCAAGAATGCAGCATTAGAGAGCGGGTTTATAGAGAGCTTGGCAGATAGGTCTCCAGCAAGGAGACATTTCAGCAAAGTAATCGCTATTACCATAGCTATGAACGATGTTAAAACCACACTTCTCTCACAGACACCAGCTGAAGTTTGAAGCATCCAGGTCAAAGTGTGGGTCTATCAACACACAACAGTTGACTTAAATACTGACTTCCCAAAATTGTTGGGCCCGCTTTACTTTACCAAACAGAACTCCAGCAAGGACATGGGAAAAACCCTTCTTCTGTGTTTCCTTTTCCATGTTTGTCTTTACTTAAGCAGTATTTATTTTGGTAACAGGAATACCTGGCCTTTCAGAAGCAACTTAATCTCCACCATTCCAAAGATAACTTTTCTGAGGTAATCTCCACATCAGTAGAGAACACAAAACATTATATCTATGCAATAAATAGCTTAGGTTTCTAGTTACTCCCAAGGACATTGATCTCACATTACTTACCATCTTACAACCAAAAATACCTTTGCTTTTACCTCACCCTATATGCAAGAGACTATTGCATGTGCTATTACGGGTAGCACATATTTTTATTACAACTTTTAATTATTTTTAAACACGTATGAGATTTCTCAGGTGAAATACAGCCCTCAATACAGTATTCAAAAGGGGTAACTGATTCAGAGGAACCATTTCTAAAGTATAGCACTCCTTTCTCCTGTGGGTTTTTTTTTTTTTTTCCTCTTTGGTAGTGGAGCTAGGGAAAGGAAGAGGCATATTTTGTTATTTCAGATGACAGCATCAAAGGCAATAATCTGAGCTGCTCAACAAAATTCAAATAACTTTTTTCATACTTCATTCATTCACGTAATATTTCATTGTGTTTAAACACAAAACATGCACTTGCATTTCTTTTTCCTTAGATTTGTGAGCTCATACCTATTGCCCAAATTCTTATGTAATTACCATTTTTAGTAATCCAACTGGAAATGAAAAGGTTACAGTGTTACTTTTGTTCCTATTTTACGGAAGGTATCCATCTATTTTGTAGAGAAACACATAGGGCAAATATTTTCTCCGTATGCTAAGCACACCTTTTATTGGCTAAGTGCCATTCTGTGACTCGGGAAATAGCCACTGCTTACAGAGTACTGATCGCATGCCAGGTACTGTTCTAAATTTTATTTCCCCTATTTCGTGGAAGAGGAAACTAAAGCATGGAGAGATCAAATAACTTCTCCCATAGCTAATAAGGGAGAGAGTCAAGTTTGGAACCCAGACAGCCTCGTCCCCAGGTGTTCTTAACCAACAGGATATAGGGCCTTGTAAAATTCTTCTCTGGAGAGGAGAGGTTAAATTCTCAGTAACTGATAAGCCTCCACAGGTAGCCATATGCACTCAGAACACAAACACAGTTGACAGTAGATTGACGGCCTCTCGTACAAAAAGAAACTGGCATGTGATGAGTACTTAACTCTGTGCATACCCTGGAGAAAGTGCATTTCTAGTTTTATACAACTGAGTTCATATGCCACGCCCACATCCCCGCCTCCCCTCACAGACATGCACAACTTTATGAGGGCAGTATTATCTCTTCATGCAATAGATGAGGAAATAGAAGCTCAGGCAGATTAAGTAAGTTATCCGACATTTTCCAGTGAGCAACTGGCTGATTCAAGATGCATAGAATTTCTACTTCACCAAAGACTGTTATCTTCCTACCATGCCATGATGCCTTTTCTCTGCATTCATTCACGTAATAATTTAATATGTATTTATTGAACATCTGCTATCTGCTAATCCCTTGTTAGGCCGTATATGGAAAGCACAAGATTTAAATTCACAGATCTACGTTCAAATCTCAGCTCGATCATTAATTAGCAATTCATGAAATTTCTCTGAATTACAATTTCAGCATCCTTAAAATAGGGGATGATAATAAAATATATTTCATAGATAACTTATGAGCAAATAAAATAATGGATGTAAAACCATTTGGTAAATGGTAAAGCACTATGAAACTTTTATTTTTATTATGATGACTAAAGTACGTGGTATGTAACCTCTCCACCTCAAGCAGCTGGACTGGGCAGTTTATAAGGTGGGGAGGGGGAGAATGTTTTTAAAGCCAGTTGCGATATCCTGAGAGAATGCCTTATCGAGGACCTAAATAAGATGTTTGGAATTGCAGGAGCAGGAACTGGACGTCAGTTCCTGTGAGACGTCCGTTTAGTACGTGTGGAACTTTGGATAACGTGTGTAGTTTGGTTAACTACAAGAGTAGTTATTCAAGGAAGCAAGATAATCACATTTTCTCACCACTTCACCTTCTCTCCCCTCCCCTTCTTTCCCTCCCTCTTTCCCTCCTTTCCTCTCTTCCCTTCTTCTCTTCTTTCTTACTTCCATTCAACTACAGTAGTCTCCTGTTTTCCATGGGGGATACATTCCAAGCTCCTCGGTGGAGGCCTTGAAACTGCAGATGGTACCAAAACCTTACACACACCGTTTTTTTTTTTTCTTATACGTACAAACGTTTGATAAAGATTAATTTATAAATAGTCACAGTAAGAGATTAATAATAACTAATAATAAAATAGAACATTTTTTAAAGATAGACTGTAATAAAACTTTTGTGAATATGGTCTCTCCCAAAATATCTTTTTTTTTAAGTTTATTTTTATTTGCTCTGAGATAGAGATAGAGAGCAAACCGGGTCAGAGAGCAAGGGAGACAGAATCCCAAGCAGGCTCCATGCTGTCAGCGCAGAGCCGACACAGGGCTCAATCCCATGAACTGTGAGATTATGACCTGAGTCGAAATCAAGAGTCAGACCCTTAACCGACTGAGCCTCAAAATATCTTATTGTGCTGTACTCACCCTTCTTCTTTTGCAGTGATAGAAGATGATAAAATACCTCTGTGACAAGATGAAGTGAGGTGAATGACGTAGGCATTGTGATATAACATTAGGCTACTGTTGACCTTCTAGTAACCTCTCAAAAGGGGGACCAGCTGCTTCCAGACTGTGGTCGACCATGGGTAACTGAAACTACAGAAAACAACACCAGGGATAAGTGGGACCCATGCCCATACAAAATCCTGACTGCGGTGTAGAGAAGACTGTGGGGCAACAGGTCATGTGGGCAAGGATACCACCTAGGCAACTGGTATGATAATTTGGCTGAGATCAACTTTGGATCTAAATACTTTGCCTCCCAAGTGAGCATCGAGTACAGGAATAGGAGTTCAGTGCTGTGCAGTTGGAACCAGGAATGATAAAGTCGGAAGGGGCCTTGCAGACAAACCTGGTGTTCCTAACTCGACAACACATCGAATCACTTGGACAGCTTTCTAAAATTACGGAGTCCTGGGTCCACCCCCAGATCTACTGACTCAAGAGTGTTCAAAAGGAGGCCTAAGAGTCTTTGTTTTTAAAAAATCTTTCTTGAGTGACGTGCAGATCAGTAATCAAGAGTAATTGGTAGTCAGTATCTTTATTTTATTTAAAATTACTGAATCCCAGAAAAGTCAGGAGTTGTCAAGTTGTGCCAAAGTCACAAGTAGTTAATAGAGGAGCCAGAACTCAAATTGGGGACTCCCAATTCCCAGCCCAGTACTTTAGCCCAGGGTCAGTTCTTATCTTTCTGTTATAAAGAAATACATTCCTTTTTTCTGAGAAATTCCTTAGAGTAAGAAATAGGAATGTCTTTGTTTTGCAAAGCTGGTCTGTAATGTATTTAAATAAGTTTAACCACATTGTTGTTTGGATATCCTCCCCCAAGTAGTATTAAACATTTACCAAATGAGTAAGGCATCACAATGTAGTTAAGATGTTTAACAAAGTAGCCAAAGTAGAGGACCCTTACTATAATCACTCTTAATATTTTGTCATACTATTATTTAGAGACATGCAAACACATCCATTCATTTCAGCAAAATGTCACATTCTACGCAAAGGTTTTGAACATTGTGCTCAAGGCAGCTAGATAATATCTCAAAGTGAGTTCTAATAGGGGACATTAAAATAAGAATTTGTCTTGGTTTCAGGCTTTATGAAATTAAAACTTATCCAATTGTTCAATCTTCCATTTAAATCTTTAGTCCAAAGATCAGCAGATTTTGGTTTGAGTCGTAATACAGCCACTGAAATCAATGAGACTCTGGGCAAACCATTGCCCTCCTTCCTGAGTCTCAATTTCCTCTTCACAAATGTGGCTGAGAATCCACGCCCCGCCCCCAGCCCCACCGCCTATTGCCCAGGGTCACTGTGTGAATGCCATTGAACAATGGCTATGAACGGGCTTTAGAAACACTGGGACTATGCCAGAAGCACAGGAGGGAAAGGCCTTCAGGAGGAATTCCTTTGTTTCCCCAGGACAGGTCATCTTAGTCCTGCTCATAATTAGAGACCCAGCTGTAGCTCATGGACAAGACAAATGGCTAAAGCACTCGCACTACCCCAAGAGATTATTTCCCTGCTGCCTTAAGGACCAACTACATAGGTGGCAAACATGCTATTCAAACTCATAATTATGCTCCATATTGAAAGACATTTGGGAGGAAAATTTTTTGCTTCTTCCCTTCTAGGTTCTTTGGCTGGCCTAAGAATTAAATTGACATAAGGCAGATTGATAGGAGAAAGACAGATTTAAAATTGTCCATAAAGGAACCTCTCACAGACGTGGGAAGGTCAAAGACGGTCAACTGAGGCTTATATACCATCCTGGCCTCAGAAGGGTGTAAGGGGTTTGGTGCTTCAAAGAGAAGGCAAACAATCCCCAGGAAGATGGGAAGAACAAATGTTCGGTAAACAAATGTTTGCCCTGCCATGCACAGGTCTTTCTGGTGTAGAAAACTATCTCCAGTTATAGCTCTCTTCTCGGTACAGGCTTCCTATCTACATTTTTTAGGCATTTAAGGGAGAGATTAAAAGCTCTTCTTCAGTCGGCTAGGCTTAATTGCCTTCAACTCAAATAATCCACATGCCAAAATGGCACATTCTGGGGCAATCTGCTCTGAACCCCATCAAAAGACAACTGTGTATGGAGAAGCCAAGAGCAGAATAAGCATAGACATCGTTTGGATTTTTTCTCCCCTCTTTTCAAATTTAATTTCTAGTTCTAAAATTTCCAGGAAAAGATTAAGAAGGATAAAAAGTCACATTTTACATTTTTTGTATTTTTTTTTCATTTCTAAAGACAGAAAAAAAAGCAAGAAGGATACCTACACTGAATAAATGCTTGTAATATCCTTCAATTCAGGTTTCATAAAGTATAGGCATCTCCAGATCTATTCTCAATATTTGGTCAAAATTAAATTTTGAAAGTCAGCAAAGTATAAAATCATGTTTGGGTTTTTCTTCCAACCTAAGTTTAAAAAACTGAGATCTGCTTTTTTTTAGACTTCTTAGCGGCATAATATACAAAAAAAAGAATAGAATTTATTTTATTAAAATTTGTTTTCTGGGGCACCTGGGTGGCTCAGTCGGTTGGGCCTCCGACTTTGGCTCAGGTCATGGTCTCACGGTCTGTGAGTTCGAGCCCCGCGTCGGGCTCTGTGCTGACGGCTCAGAGCCTGGAGCCTGTTTCGGATTCTGTGTCTCCCTCTCTCTTTGCCCTTCCCCTGCTCATATTCTGTCTCTGTGTCTCTCAAAAATAAATAAACATTAAAAAAAATTTGTTTTCTGCAAAAGTAAATTTCAAAATAAATTATCAACCAGTGATACTCATTACAGGCGGGGTGGAGATTCAGGGTGTATTCACATAATACGCCATAGTGGTACAATGTAGTGCTAAATATTTTACAGGGCAGGAATCAAAACATTTACAGTTCCTGTTAGGAAATACTATATCTAAAATTTCTGGCATGACCATATAACCAGTTAGAGAAGAAAGTTTGTCCCATTATACAGGACCTTGTTTACATTGTCCTTAGAGATCAATGTACCATTTTAGACTCCTTGTTAAAAAAGTATAAGTCTTCAGGCACCAGGGTAGCTCAGTTGGTTCAGTGTCTGACTCTTGATTTCAGCTCAAGTCATGATCCCAGGGACGTGGGATTGAGCCCTGCATCAGGATCCACACTGAGTGTGGAGTCTGCTTATGAATATCTGTGTCTCCCTTCGCTCCTCTCCCCTTCCTGTGTGCACACGCTCTCTCTCGCTCTCTCTAAATAAAAATTATTAATAATAATAAATAAAAAAGCAAAATAAAACAAAAGGGTATAAATCTTTTTTTTCTTTTTAATAGAAGTGTTATTGATATAACATTGCTCGTTTCAGGTGTACAACATAATGATTCAATATTCACACATATTGCTCAGTGATCATCACAGTACATCATAACCATCTATCACCACACAAAATTACAAGAATATTTTTCATCTGATGAGAACTTTTAAGACTTATTCCATTGGCAACTTTCAGGGATACACTACAATGTTATTGATTAACATTTCCATGACTTAACATTTCCATGACTTATTTATTTTATAACTGGAAGTTTGAACCTCTTGACTTTTTTTCCCTCATTTCACCCCAAAAAAGCATTAAGTCAGTTTATTTATTAATTTTTTTTATTTTATTCAAAGTGAAGCATAAGACATTTTTCAAAATGAGTATAAACGGGAAATAATTCAAAGTGTAAGTCATTTTTCAAAATGAGTATAAGTGGGAAATCATTACAAAATGGGAGCATAAGTCATTTTTCAAAATTAGTATAAATGGGAAATAATTCAAAAATGGAAGCCAGGACTGTACAGAATAAATTTGACAAAGAAGAAAAAAGAGAGACGAAATGTATACAGATGAATATCAGAGTCCATCCAGAAAATAGGCAAGTTGGCAGAAATGGATGATTGTATCCAAATATTTGAGATCTATCATTGCATAAAAATGAAAGGAATTTTAATAGCTAAAAATGGGAAACTTTTTTTCAAAAAAGTTAATGTCAAAGCAAAGAAGTTCAGCAATGACATTGCTTTGCAACTTGAGATAAATAGACAAGAGATCAAATGTATTTAGAAAGCAGACATGTAGTTTTCTTAGTAATGGGCCTGGCAAGTCCATAGGATTTGTGAACAGTCTCACCATAAATTTGGTTGTTGTGAGGGGGGAAAAAGTCCCATTTTAATTTATAAGCAGAAAGTCACTGCAGCCACTAGTCCTGTATCTTCTTAGTGAACTTCATTCCTTCCGAGTGGTGTCTGGCAATAATAGATGGTTGATGAATATTTGCAGAATGGATAGACTCATTTCTGTCACCTGTTCTGTCACCTTCAGAATGTATTGGTTATTTCAGTTTGATCTCTAAGATGACAACAAATTACTTTCTCATACCAGAAATATATTGAAACTTAGTGAAGGCAAGCAAAAACTGGACTCCAAACCATTATTTCAGAAGCTATATAGCCAACAGAATGCTTCAGGTAACTTTCTCCCTTAGTCTGGAGAAATCCATTGGATTCTCTATTTAGCCTATGCTTTCAAACAGGAAGGGCCTTAGGCATCTGATTTAACCTACAACATTCTCAACCTGAAGACCCAACTCCACCCTTATTCCTTTGCAAATGAGCTAGATAACAACAGAGTCCTTCTATTCTCTATTTGAGTAAGCTAAGGAATAGTCCTAGAATTTTTTCCCATAGACTCTGGCCCACACTCCTAGAAATGGATACATTCCGAATGGCATTTCAGTCTGGAATCCCATCCTAAATAATGCTAGTCTAGCTGGATCTGGGACTCCAGAGACCTCATTGACTCAAGTGGAGCATGGCTCCAAATCCTGAAGGAAATCCTGAATCTCCGTGGTGATTCAGGGACACATGATTCATGCGTCACTCCATGCTTGAACTGATCCTCCCCAGTTTTTCTCATTGGCATTAATGCAGAACAGAAACAGACTGGCTTCTGCTCTTTACAGAACAATTACAACTGTGCGCAAAGATTACAAATGTATTATCTAACGCTGAAGCACTTGGATGTTAAGGCAGGTCTTCATGAAAATATGTGTAATCAAAGAAGACCAAGGGGGTGGGGATCTAAACGGAGCATGAAAAAATGGTAGAATTAAAGAGATCCTGAGTTTCACTTGGACCTCTGTGGGCAACTTTTTTTTTTTTTTTTAGGCCAAAGGTAGAGCAAATGTGAAATGTTTGACAGTTTTTCTTTCAGTACTACCAGTTCAGTTTGGTAGATGTTACTGTGCTAACAAATAAACTCCCCAAATCAGGTGTCTTAAAAAAAATAATTCTGTTTTCATGAAATGACTATGTAGGGTGGTGTTCAGGCGGCAGGGCAGCCCTTCTCGCTCTCATTCAGGTCCCAGGCCCTTCCCATCTTGTTTTTCCCCCGTTCTGCTCGGCTTCAGCGCTCTCGACATCCAGCTGGCAGGAGAAGGAGCACATAGATGAGCATGTGGAAGGAGTCGTGAGCCAGTCCTGAAAGTGGCATACGATATTTCAGTTACGTGGCCAAATCTAATTGCAAGAGACGCGTAGAAACAAGGACTTCTTGCGTGCCCAGGAACAAGCAGAGGATGGAATTTGGCAGACAGCAAGCACAATTCGCCACATTCACGGTCCTGATTATTGAGTTCTTTGCTTTTCCAAGACTGTTTTGTCTTTAGTCCGGATTACATACCAAACCATTTTGAAGAAGTATAAAATATATCTTTACTCTTTAAAATCATTGTGGAAGTGGTTCTCATAGCTTGTGGGCTTTCCATCCCAATGTCTTAAAATCTTTGAAGAATAATTTGTAAGCATGTACAATTCACCCGCTATAAGAAATCACAAAGGAAAACTAATTTCAATGTGCCCATAACACAATGAGATGTGTGCTATTTGGTGTGAGCATTTTATTCCCTGTGATACATTTTTAAAGAATTCCAGAAGACAGTGTTTATTAATGACCATCATAGGATAATATTCTTATAATTGTTTTACCCTGGTAGCATTGAAGAAATGGTCTTTAATTCAGGCCCCGCAGTTCTCTGAAGCCTGTCTCTGTTCTCTTCTACTCCCATTAAAGTGAAAAAACTCATCTGTTCGGATCATTGAGGTTGGAAACGAAGTAATATCACTTCTCCAAAATAGATTTAATAGTATGGCTGGTAAATTGTTTCCTGACCTGTTTGAGGGAGAGCCCAGACCCAGAGAAAAACATGGTGTATGAGTTTCCATAACCATTAGGTTATATATATGTATATATATATATATATATTTTTTTTTTAACATTTATTTATTTTTGAGAGACAGAGAGACAGAGTGTGAGCAGGGGAAGGGCAGAGAGAGAGGGAGATAGAGAATATGAAGCAGGCTCCAGGCTCTGATGAGCCATCAGCACAGAGCCTGATGTGGGGCTCAAACTCACAGACCGTGAGATCATGACCTGAGCTGAATTTGGCCGCTTAACCAACTGAGCCACACAGGCGCCCCAGGTTATATATTTTTTAAATGTTTATTTATTCATTTTGAGAGAGACAGTATGAGTGGGGAAGGAGCAGAGAGAGAGGGAGAGAGAGAATTCCAAGCAGCTGGCAGCACAGAACCTGATGTGGGGCTCAATCCCATGAAAATTGAGATCATGACCTGATCTGAAATCAAGAGTCAACACTTAACCAAACAAACCACCCAGGTGCCCCAAGGTTACATTTTTAAAGCACTTCTAGTAGAATTTTCCAGTTTCTGTTTTCAGTTATAGTCTTGCCTAGACTTAATCTACTTTATATATAATATGTTAAATGGTAAGTATATTCATGAGGGATTCATAATTTAATAATTTTTTTTCAATTAAACCATTTGGAAATAATTTTTTAAAATATTTTTTAGTGTTTATTTATTTTTGAGACAGAGAGAGACAGAGCATGAGCAGGGGAAGGGCAGAGAGAGAGGGAGACACAGAATGTGAAGCAGGCTCCAGGCTCTGAGCCATCAGCACAGAGCCTGATGCGGGGCTCGAACTCACAGACCGCGAGATCATGACCTGAGCTGAAGTCAGCCGCCCAACCGACTGAGCCACGCAGGCGCCGCTGGAAATAATTTTTGATAAGTATAAATACACAAATAGCTAGGAGCGAAACTAAGAACACCATTTTAAAAGCCCACCTCTCAAAAAGATAATCATAATCTCTGTGAGACAGGTATAGTTTAAAGAACATCCCTCTTCAGACCTTCAAAGTGATTCTCATGTCCTACCTCGTGAAATCACTCCTCACTCCCTCAGGACAGCTGGCAATCACCGATTTGGAAGAATAAACACGTGTAAATAGGAAGAAAAACCCTGAAAAATACGAGTGAGCTTTGAAAATGTTAGCAATAAATACATAAATAGGAAAAAAGGATAAAGAAAAAATAACCTCTAGAAGAATTCACCTGTTGTGAAAACATACGGTATTACGTTTTCAGTCTCAGGCATTCTTATTGTTTTTCCTGTCTTTTTCCTGTTCCGTCGTTGCCTCACATGCACACCAACTGGGAAAGTAATGGACATCAAGCTCAGACCCCCTCACTCGCCTGCACCCTTTCTGAGTTCTAGAAGGGAGTGGTATTAGCAACCTCACACAGTAATAGGTTCTGTAAAATTTGCGAAAGTAAGATTTTTTTTTTGGTATTATTTTTTTCAGGACAGACTCTCAAAATTGTTTAACCTTCTTGTGCCATAAACCCTGGATCCTGCCCCTGCTTCTGTGGCTGATGGGGGGTCAGACAGAAAGATATTCACAATAATGCGTGTGAAAATGCCTCTTAAAATCCCAGGCTTTTAGATGTCTTTCCAGATAATTTTTTCAAGTGAACTAGTAAATCTAATTAGTTGATAGGATTCTTTTTCTTTAAAAAAAAGTGACTGATTCCTGGCAAAAATGGAACATAAAAGTAAAATCCATTTGAAATAGAGCCAAGCAGATAACCCTGGTAAATAATGAGAATATAGTGAGTAGTGCTGCATCTAAAGATATTAATGTATTCACAATACAGATGTTTACTGAGCAACTACTATGTGTCAGCTATTATTTTAGGTGCTGGGGATACACTAATGACCAAAATAGATAAAATATCTTTGCACTTGTAGAGCTTACATTCTAATGAGGAGAGTAAAATTAACAAAATAAGAAAATAAAGCTTATCAGAGGCTTTTAAATGCTGTGGAGAAAAACAAAAAGTAAAATAAAGAATGAAAAGGAAGCTAGAAAAAGCCAGGAGATTAAGATAGCAAATTATTTAATTTTTTTCTGGCAACTAAATTTTTTCGAGAATTACTGAGATATAATTCACATAAAAATTATATAAGCTTAAGGTGTGTACTGTAGTGATTTTATATATAATAATAATAATCGCTTTTTATATATAAAATGATTACCAACAGAAGGTTAGTGAACACTTTCATTAGTTCACATGGTGACAACCTGTTGTGTGTGTGTGTGTGTGTGTGTGTGTGTGTGTGTGGCAAGAGCTTTAAAAATTTACACTTAACAATCTTCAAATATTTAGTACAGTCACTATGCTATGACTATAGTCAGTATGCTGTACTTTGCGTTCCTGAACTTTCTCAGAACCACTTTCATTATTTCCCCTACCTCTGCTCCTGGGAACCATCAATCTGTTCTCTGTATCTGTGAGTTGTTTTTTTTTGTTTTTTTTTTTGTTTTTTTTGCTTTTTTGTTTTTAGAGTCCACATATGAAATCATACAATATTTAACTTTTTCTTTCTGATTAATTTCATCTTAGCATAATGCCCTCAAATTTCATCCATATTGTTGTAAAGGCAGGATTTCCTTCTTTTTTTTAGAGCTGAATAATATTCCATTGTTTTTATCTAGTCATTGGTTGATAGACACTTAGTTGTTTACATGACTTGGCTATTGTAAATAACGTTGCAGTGAACATGGTGGTACAGATCTCTCTTCCGGGTAGTGATTTCATGTCCTTTGGATACATACACAGAAGTGGGAATATTGGATCGCATATGGTAGTTCAATTTTTAACTTCTTCAGGAGCCTCCAAACTGTCCTCCATAGTGGCCACACCTATTTACATTCCCACCAATGTGTACAATGGTTCCTCCCAGTAGGGCTAGAAAAGACTAGGAAATGAGGGTGGCAATTTTATTTTATTTTTTTTTATTTTTATTTTTTTTAATGTTTATTTTATTTCTGAGACAGAGAGAGACAGAGCATGAGTGGGGGAGGGGCAGAGAGAGAGGGAGACACAGAATGTGAAGCAGGCTCCAGGCTCTGAGCATAGAGCCCGACGCGGGGCTCAAACTCACAGACTGCGAGATCATGACCTGAGCTGAAGTCAGACGCTCAACCGACTGAGCCACCCAGGCGCCCCAGAGAGTGGCAATTTTAAACAGAGTAGCCTGGGAATATCTCTTCATGAAGGTGACATTGAGCTGATGTCTCAGTAAAGAATATTGGAGGTAGAGGAAACTCCACAAGCAAAGGCCCCGAGGAGGGAGTGTTCCCATGTGTTCAAAGAACTGCCAAGGGGCTCAGAGAATGAGGCAGAGTGAGCAAAAGGGAAAGAGGTACAGCAGAAGATTAGGTAGGCCTAGATTACTCATGGGGCCTGGATCCAGGGCCTGGATCACTCATGGAAGGCCATGAGCCCCTGTGAGGACACAGCAGTTACCATTAATAAAATAGGAAGCCACTGGAGGATGGCGAGCAGTGGTGGCAGGGATCTGCTTATATGTTAGCAGCATTTCTCTGTCTGCCAGACAAAGAACAAATGCAAATGTGGAAGAAGTAGGGGGCACACCATTAAATATCCGTGTTCCAATGTTCCAGTGTTATCAAACCAGTCTTGGTTCCTCCCTATCTCAGAAAATTAAATACAGAAACACCCTCACCTCCACCTTGTAACAAGACACTGTCCCTCTTTGGGCTTTATTTTTCTGGAGTCAAGTTTTCAAGGAAAACTGCATTTTGGAAATATAACAGCTTAGAAGTTGTCTCAGAGAACAGCAGGCTGGGAGTAAGCCGTTAAATGCAGCACAAAGAAGTTAAAACCGATTGATTGTGGGATTCCTTCTGGTGCCTATATCTTTGCTGCTCTCTCTGTCCCTTCCATTCTCTTAGTTTGAGACCCGCAAATGAAAACGGGTTACGTGGGAAAGGCATGTGTGCTTACTTGTTTTATTCTCATAGAGAGGCCTGCGTGACTTTTTTACATAAATTAAGGGCCATCAACAACCGTAAAAACAGACACGTCCCATTTCAGCATATATTCAGGTTAAATACACGTTTATGACTTGGACTGTTTGTTACGCTGCAAACACGGGCCTCAGTCAGTGGCTGCATGGTTTGCCGCTGACTCACGATTGCGTGTTTCCATGTTAGGACCCACACGGCATGGTTTGGCGAGCAGAATCTCATTTAAGAAGAAATGAAGTGTCTCCTTTAACATGATCATTGAATACTTATAAAAGTAAAAGTATTACTTTACTGAAGTAAAATAATTCTTGGTTTGGACTTCCAAATTTTTAGAACTAACACACATTTTTCTGAAAATTTGGCCTTTGGCCATCTCATTTGGCACACAGCTGCTCCCCCAATCCAGCTTGCCCCTTCTCGCTTCCAGTCCACACATCAAATGTGCACCGTCGTTTTCATCCAGAATCTTTCTATTGCCCTGGGTCACTTGGGAGTGCCGTTGACAGGTCACGAACAAGTGACGTGTGTTTCCAGAGAGGACTTGATATTTTTACTCATAAATAAGCATATACCTTTCACCTCCGTGCCAGGCTTTTGTTTATAAAAAATCATCTGTGAAAACAAAGGGTAAATGTTCCTGTTCTTAAATGTTGACCCTCTGTGCAAATGTATGTAGGACGCAGGCTAACTGCACGCCATCATTTAACCGTACAATCCGCCAGAGTGGCTAAATAGCCTGTCTTCTCAGGGCGTCCTCTTTAAACTTGAGATGCAGTTTTTGATTGATTGGAAGAGAATGCCGTTCGTGTGTGTCCCTGTAAAATGCTTTATTCTATAGTCTTGTTTCTATAGTTAATCTGAACTAAGTAAACATTAAAATGGGGACTTCTCAGAATCAGTATTGTCTTTACTCCAGGGAAGCTGTTTGACCTGCAGAGAAATCTTGAATGGGAAATATCACTGACATTAATTAAAAACAGGTTTCATAGCCTTGTGGCTTTGATAACAGTGGGTAAAATATTTATTATGAAGAGAAAAAATATTTTAAAACTTTTTTTTTAACGTTTATTTATTTTGAGAGACATAGAGACAGAGTATGAGCAGGGGAAGGGCAGAGAGAGAGGGAGATACAGAATCTGAAGCAGGCTCCAGGCTCCGAGCCGTGAGCACAGAGCCCGACGCGGGGCTTGAACTCACAGACCATGAGATCATGACCTGAGCCAAAGTCGGCCGTCCAACCAACTGAGCCACCCAGACGCCCCAAGACAAAAAATATTTTAAATGAATTATCCAACTCTGATTAGACTTACATTAACCCTGTGGGTGAACCAAACCCCTCCACTCTGAGTGGCAAAGCACCAAAATGGCTTCCTTGTATAGCCAACAGCATGGACTATGGTATACACGGGAGGGTCGGGCATCTGAAAAAAAAAAAAAACACAAAAAAAAAACAGCCATGCATTTGTGATTTGAGGTCCCCGAGGTACACCCAGGTAGCTGGAGACCTGAGGTCTAAGGAACTGTTTCTGCCCATTATATTCTCATCATGTTCAACTAGAACCCCACCCAGGTTGTTGGGACCTCTGTGCCCTCCACAGTTCCTAGCAGGAAATTGTTCTTTCTCCTCAGTGAGGAGTATCTCGAGAAAAATCAGCAGTCTCCACCCTCTCCCCAGATGTTATCACAGTGAAATTATGGAGTTGGGTGGAGACATAAAAGCAGCTAGAGTTGTAAGAGCAATCTGGCTCCAGCGTCTCTCACCTCACTGCTCACCAGGGTTGATTCAGGTGGTTTGGATGCCCAACACTCCATTCTCTCTCTTCTCTCTCTTTAGGTTCTTCCCAAAGCAGTGTATTCAGGTACAGGGAATGACCTAGCAGGAGAGGCCCCCTCAAAGATAAAGGGCAATAACAATAAAATGACAATAGCCACTAAATACTGGGAATGTACTAGCTGCCTGGCAGGGTGCTAAATGCTTTCCAAACATTTTCTCTTCTAATCCTGTTAGTGGCCCTGGAGCCAGGCACTGCAATTATCCTTATCAGAAATGGAGGCTTAAGGAGGTACAGTAAATTACCCGAGAGCATAGGACTAGAAAGTGGCAGGGCCAAGATTTGAAATTTAACCTACTTTTTCTATCTCCCAAGTGAAATGTTTTAACAGGAACATTTTTGGTGTCTTCCCTACTCCAGGACAGGGAGTGATAAGACCTTTATTGTCAACAGGCACAGTGTTCTTAATACACAGTGACACAGATGTTCCTGGCATTAGC
Organism: Paguma larvata; assembly: GCA_030068075.1. Taxonomy (NCBI): domain Eukaryota; kingdom Metazoa; phylum Chordata; class Mammalia; order Carnivora; family Viverridae; genus Paguma; species Paguma larvata. The sequence goes on from CM057826.1 coordinate 106,964,303, forward strand.
GGAGGCTTCCAGGGTTCCCACCAGGGTACAGCTTTCAGCGGCTGCTACGTTCTCTCCAGAATCTTCCCTTGGGAGCTCCTCACAGATGCTTTGATAATACAACATCTGTTTATAGGGGCATCCAGCAGCTGCTCCCCTGGAGTCCTCATGTGTCTCACCTCCTTTGAGCCCCACACTGGGGATGCAAGGTCCCAAGGGTCAGGCTACCTGAGATGAGCTGTTTACCCAGGACAGTAGCAGGACCATGGCTGGGGGGAGAGCCCACATAATGACCAAGAAGAGATGCAAGATGTTTAAACCAGAAGCAGGGTCTAGCATCAGGCCAAAAATGGGAAATGACTCCAAGGAGACAAATAATTACAGGGTCTGTAGACACAAATCACAGGAGTAGCTGGAAGCTGCAGGGAAGGTGGGTCAGGACAAGTAGCCAGGAATTCCACTGACATGGCACAATGTGGAGAGGTGGGGAGGGATTTGGTTTGTTGCTCGTTTGTCTGTCATCTGTCTGTAAGGAGTGGGTTCCTTGGACAGGGATGGGCCATGGAGTGAGTGGTCCTGAGTGGTGCTAGTACACATGGCCGTTATCAGTTCTGATTACAACTGGCCACTGATCATTACCACCCCCTCATGGGGGCCCTCCACCTCTGCATCAGAGCTTCTCCACAGATGCCTTCTGGGCAAAAGCCAACTCCCTTACGAGATGCATGCGTCCTTGAACTGCATGAAGGACAGCTAACGTGTGGATTAACAATGCACCTCACTTAGTTGCATTTGCTAAGACCCTCTGCAGACCCACTGACTCTCCTGATTCCAAATGAACTCTTAAACTTATAAAGAAATCCACCAAATGGGCTACAGCATAGACTCTTTAACACCTTACTGTTGCATTCAAAATTGGAAAAAGATGCAATGTGGCGAATTTCCAAAATTTGGAGACTTATAAAGGCAGAGTCTCAGAATTAGGCTTGGCATGCCAGATCTAGAAGTTAAAGAGAGCTTCTATATAAATGATACTTTCAAAGAGCATTTGAAGTTCCATCCAGGTGAGAGCTAGGAAAAGCTAGCTAGGAGAAGCTAGGAGAAGTTCTTATGTTTTTGTAATGGTTAATAAGAGGCTTTGCAGTAGAGACATACACACAGGGATGGTTCTCCTGGGCTCTGGAATCAGACAGCTTGAGTTTAAAACCACTTACAGGAACACCTGGGTGGCTCAGTAAGTTAAAGCATCCAAATGGCTCAGTTGGTTAAACATCCGACTTCGGCTCAGGTCATGATCTCACGGTTTGCGGGTTTGAGCCCCACATCGAGCTCTGTGCTGTCAGAACAGAGCCCACTTCAGATCCTCTGTTCCCCTCTCTCTGTTCCTCCCTTGCTTATTCTCTCTCTTTCTCTCAAAATAAATAAACTTAAAAAGATAAAATAAAACCCACGTACAAACCGTATGGCCTTGAACACATTACTTAATGTAGAGCCGGTTCTTAGTGACTCAGATAATTCATTGGTGAAGTGGAAAATATAGCACCTACTTCAAAGGGTTTTTGTGGGAATTCCATGAGATAATGTATATAGGGCACAGAGCACAATGTCTGGTTCATTGAAAGTGTTCCAGAAATTTTATTGTCATTATCATCATTATGATTACTAGTATCACCATCATCATTATTACCCTCCCCAAATCTTCAGTTACTTTCCCAAGTTTCTGCTAATCTTTTTGCTTGGACTCCATCTCTTTGGCAGTGAGTCAAAAGAGGATTCATTATGTAAAAGTGTTTGCCAAAGAATGTCCTTAGGAAGCTCACAGCTGATTTCTTTGGCTTCAGTATCTTCAGGTTAGGCTTAACCCTCATCGCTTTCTTGTTTAATTAATAAGACCATGATTATGGACTGTTCTTGAAGTTATGTTTCAAAAACAAGTAGCTCATTTGAACCCATCTGTATTTTCAGATGAAAGTAACTCTCAGTTAATATACTACTCACTCAGTGAAGCAGCATTGTCTTGATTTGTCCCAAACCTAACTTCTCTCAAGGAAGCTCCTTAGTTCTAGCTTTTCAACAAAGGAGTTTCTCATTTTTTTTTGGTTTTAAGTAAGAGTAAATAATAAAACATCAGCGACTATTTCTTCGATCGTTCCCAGTCTGTGAAGCTAATACCAATATTTACTAGTTAATATAATTTTATCGATCTTTGGTAATCACTTCCTGCAGATTGTGAGGCTTAATTTTTTTAATAATAGTTAAGGAGTTGTTTTCTTGAGTTTAAAAAATAGTTTTGGCCTTTATTTACAATCCATGTTCCTTAAGGCAGCGATCTCCATCTAGTGGACAAATTGTTATATTACAGCCTACAAAGAAAAATAACAAAACTAAAATATCCCTTATCAAGCATTTTATGAACTATGAACAAATTTTTGGTTTTAATAAGTAACACTATTATATAGAATATCAAATATTTTAAGATACTCAGCACTATTTTTCCCTAAAGTTAGAATGAAGAATTTCTTTAAGTTGCTTAATTGGAAAAATTATAATAATAAATTATTACAGTTTACTGATTTGAGGGATTATATGGGTATTAGTTGAATTGAGAAAAACTAAAGCAAAAATCACACTCCTATATCTATTATATTTATGTTTATGCATAGCAGTGAAATATATTTTACTTTTTAAAACAGTATGATCATCTTAATATTGAAAAGAATTCAACATGTTTTCCTATGTGTTTACGTTAGGTCCTCCTCATGCTGAAGAGCTGCCATGACTGTGTCCCCAGAGCAGAAATCTCTCCTTTTCAAAGTCCCTTTTCATAGGATTTTAGTGTCTCTCAGCCGAATACTGAATGCCTTCAAAAGCCCTTTTTAAATATTACTATTGTATGAAAACTTCTCAGAAGTCTGGATTAAACCCAGCTTGAATTAATCTCATCACCTTTACTTCTGTATCTCAGTGTGCTCATAATAGGTGCTTAGTAAGTGCTTATTTATTTAAGCATATTCAAGAAGAGCTTGCCAGAGATCCTGAATAAGTCTCGCATGATTGCAGATCACTTCCCTTTCTGGCCATCCTCAGGATTGCCCAAAGTCCCACATGCATGAGGTACTTTTGCCAGGTGAAACAGATATCCCCTGTTTGCGTGTCACAGTTGCTAACATGCATTGATGCTTTACATAATTATTTATTAGAGCTGGAAGAGCTTCAGGAACAGTAGATGGTTAAATCTAGTTAGCTCAGTAACTTTGGTCATTAACTTTTCTAGAAGCTGGTATCTTTGTCTATAAAATGAGACTGTTCAACTCGATAACCTCTCATTCATGACCAAATAAATACATCTATACAATGATGGAATTCTTTTTTTTTTTTAACATTTATTTATTTTTGAGAGAGAGCACAGGTGGGGAGGTGCAGACACAGCAGGGAACAGAGGATCTGAGACAGGCTTTGTGCAGATAGCACTCATGAACCATGAGAACTCATGAACCACGAGATCATGACCTGAGCAGCATCCAGATACCCAACTGACTGAGCCACCCAGGTGCCCCATAAAGTGATAAAATTCTAAAAAAATTCAAGTTGGAAAACTTGTTGATGAACATCCAGGCTACATTATGAGTTTTTCCTGTTTTTCTTTTTTTTTTACTAGTTGGATTGATTTGGAGTCAAATGATTCTTATTTAGTCATAGACTCATAGATGATTCATGAAACATAAAGACCCTTGCTGATCTCCACTTTGGCCTCTAATTTTTAGATGACAACACTATTTATTAATAACTCCAAAGGAGAAAGTAAAAGAATGTTTTCAAATTAGGTAGTTAATAGTTTAGGTAAAAATCTATAATGACAAAAACATTGATAATAACTAAACTTGAATTCGTTTGTTTATTCATTCAACAATTTTTTAAACTACATATTTACTGGACTGTCTGAACTATTACTCTCCTCTCATATGAACACATGAGACTTGACTTTATTACTGGTTGATATTTGACTAGAAAAGCTCTTTGTGGAAAGTTTATGTAGATTGTAAGGGACTGTGATATTAAGAACTATAAATCTGTGATTCTGTCTTTTCCCAAATCTGAAATCTGTATTGCCAAGCACAGTGCTTTCCATTTATTCAGTCATCCATTCATACCACTTAGGAAGGGTTTCTGAGGTGCCATGTGAAGTGCTAGGAACACTCAGAGCCTCATTCTCAGAGAGCTTACGGTCTAGGAATGGAGAACAGATAGTAAGCATTTTCAGTTCATTATAAATGCTACCAAGAAGGAGTGGAAAGATGCACCTTATGCATCTCATAAAGGTGTGGGGCATCATGGCAGCCTTTCAGGTAAAGGTTAAATCCTCAGGGTTGAGTAGTAACAAGGAGGGAGGGGACAGGAGCATGTGAGGAATCGGGGGAGCAGAAAATTAGATAGTGATGGCCTGAGACGAGGTTGTGGTGGTTAAGTGAGTGGAACATAAAGTGCCTGATGGAAAAGGGTTGCATGTTGAGGTTGAGATAAATGGCTGACTGAAATTGAAAATGCATCCTTAAAAGTCTGGCATTCTAGTTAAGAAATTTGGACTTTTCCTGAGGACAACAGTGAGCTATTGAAAGGTTTTGAACTGACAAAAATCATGGTCAGATTTATACTTTAAGAAGACTCACTCATGGTACAGAGTGGAAAATGGGATTCAAGAGACTAACTTAAAGTCTGTTACAATAATGTAGGTGAGAGTTGATGAAATCCTAGACTTAGTATGTTGGCATTGGGGATGGAGGGAAGTGGATACAGCAGAAATTCATGATTGGATGAGCGTAGGCAGGAGGGAGAGAAAGTCCAGGTTTGGGGAAGCAATGATATTAGGCATATAATGGGAACTTGTTGAACTGAACCCTAAAATAGTTAGAGAATTACTATGTATTTGATCTTTTCCTAAAAGAAACTTAGTGTAACTATTCTTAGTAGAATGGCTTTTTAACTCAAGTTTACAGAGACCTATGTCTTGTATCTGGTCAGTTAACAAAAGTACCCAAAACTTGAGGAAGACAATAATATGAAGTCAGTGTATTTTTTTCACTTTTGTGTTTTTTAATGTTACCGTTTTTAACAGTAGGAATCAGCTGTAAATGTTCCCACTGTCACTTCCTAAATTGCAATCTCCTTTTACCAACATGTCAACATGCAAGTGTTCATTGCAACGTTATTCCTTCTCCTTTTTTCATAGTTTTGACGTGGACAATGGCACATCTGCGGGACGGAGTCCCTTGGATCCCATGACCAGCCCAGGATCTGGGCTAATTCTCCAAGCAAACTTTGTCCACAGTCAGCGTCGGGAGTCCTTTCTGTATCGATCCGACAGCGATTATGACCTGTCTCCAAAGTCTATGTCCCGGAACTCCTCCATTGCCAGTGATATGTAAGTGTAATGATCAACAAAGGGAAGAGGGAAATTCTATAGAAAATCGAGTGCATTTATCTGGTTGGTTGGTGATCTAATAAAACCAATGAAATTTGTTCGACCACATCATTCTCTACATTAGAAAGAACAGTGAGTAAAATTATACAAAATGGAGATAAATTGTAGATTTAACTTGAGTACCCTATCACTCTTGAAAAGAAACATTTGTTATCCCAGAGAATACATTGTCTGAGAAAAGTGAGAATTAAAATTTTACTGGAAACATTTATACTTAAAACATTAGCTTATATTCATGTAGGAACTGACTCTTAGCCACCTAGCCACATGAACATTTCCTGATATTTCAGAATGGTTTAAACTCAGTTTAAGAAGCTTGTAATATTACAATGAATAGCACTTTTAGTATATCTTGGTTGATGTACCATACAGATGTTTGCACTGGTTTGCCATATCATTGGAGAGATCTTGGAAGGTCTTTGCTAAAATTACACCATTTTTAAAAAATTTTTAAATGTTTATATTTGAAACAGAAAGAGAGAAAGAGAGAGGGAGGGAGAGAGGGGGAGAGAGATGAAGACAGAATCTGAAGCAGGCTCCAGGCTGCAGGCTGAGAACTGTCAGCACAGAGCCCAATGCAGGACTTGAACTCACAAGCAGTGAGATCATAACCTGACCCAAAGTCAGATGCTTAACATACTGAGCCACCTAGGCACCCCTGCAATTAAACCATTTTTGGAATATTAATCACTGGAGGCAAGCTCTGAAAACATTAGACAGATCTGAATATCATGTAAGACAAGGCATAGCCTGGAAAATAGTTAAAACTGGTAAGTACGTTTATAGATCATATACCATCATTAGCTCATTTCCTCAGAACATTCCATTTTTGTGTTTACTGTACTGTTCATTAGTTTTCTAATTTCTGTAGGCTTCTAAATAGAACCTTATTCTCACTCAGTACCTGTGCTGTCATTTGTAATTCTGCCTCTGTATAGAGTCACTTCCTCCTCTGCATCTGGAGATTTGTCCAATAACACTCACCATCTTTCATGACACTATCCCAAAAACTCGATACAAGTTGTAATTGCTTATTTGGGAATTGGATGATATGGGGTCTGTGAGGGACCAGTGATATTCATGGTTTGCTAACAGGTTATCAAGGTACCCCAATAGGTCTAAATGAGCTCCTAGAAATGAAATTGTGCCTTACCCGTTTTTCACAACATATGGTTCTAGTTGCCATTTTATTAATAATTGTAAGATGATAATACTGCATTCTTTCCAACTAAACTGCAATCTTTTTTTTTTTAAGTTTATTTTCAGAGAGAGAGGGATAGGACACATGTGTGTGAGCAGGGAAGCAGCAGGGAGAGAGAGGGAAAGAGAGAATCCCTAGCAGACTTCACTGCTCTGTGCTGTCAGCACAGAGCTTGATGTGGGGCTCGAACTCACAAACTGTGAGATCATGACCTGAGCCGAGGTCAAGAGTCGGATGCTTCACTGACTGAGCCACTTAGGTGCCCCTAAACTGCGATAATTTTGATTCGAATACTGAATTATTAAACTCCTATGTAGTAGCTGTCTTTGTTTGAAGCACTGCAGGAGATAAAAGAAAACTGTAAGACGGGGTTCTTGACCCAGTTAACTAATAACCTTATGGAATGACAGGACTCAAATTTAATAATTACTGGAAAAGATAGCATGTAAGCCCTAATTTGTGTCCTTGTGAACTGGAGGTAAAAGTGCCTCACCACCTACCTTTAACTATGCATCAGTCTGCACCATCTTTCCAAAAATATTCCATCTCCATTTTTTTTTCTCTGCCTTTTTGGCAACGAAACTTTTTCAGTAAGTTCTAGGTCTCCCTATCCTTCTCTTTCTATCCCATAGATTTACGTTTCCTTACCATGTTGTATTGCCTCGATACTCTGAAGTCTCTCTTCCATTCATATTGACCTCAGAAAATCCATTCATTTAAGTAATATTTTTCAGTCACCCACAAAGTGGAAGGAAGGCACCAGTTATTAGAGGAAATACAAGGTGCATCTCATCCCCTGGCCTTCATCACTCCTCGGTCCTATCTTCCCTTTTGCTCACAGGCCTCTTCTTTCCAGCATCTTTTATCACCCTGCAACATACTTCCCCAAAGTATAGCTCCTGACCTCTGGTCAGTGCTTTGGAGAACTCTTTTCCCTCTGGGTTCAACTATCAGTTTTCATCGGAAGAGTTACTGCTTAGTGTCTCTGGCCCTACAGCCTCAGCTGACCTCCAGATCTGTAGCACTTGCATGCTTTCTGGAAATACATACTTTGTTATTCAGCTGTACCGCACAATCCTTAATCAGTACATGTTCATTCTTAGTAAGTGACCTCCAAATCTGTAGCACTATTGCCTTCTGGAAATTTATACTTCTTGTTCAACTGTTACAGTCATGGTTAATACATATTTGTCATTAATTCATTATATTAGACACCCCAAAACAACTTCCTTTTCCCAATGGCCCTATGTCTATGTTATTTTTGTCCCATTTTCTCAGATTTGAAATTCAAGGCATTCATTTGTTCATTCACCCATCATAAAAATACTTATTGAGCTAGTACAGTATATTCCAAGCTGCCAGTCTGCAGATAGTGGGAGGGTTGACATTTTAGACCAGTATAATAAAATATGGTGAGCATCATCCTTGAGGCATTCAGAAATTATGGGAGCAGAGAGGAGGGAAGGTCCTTTTGCCAGTTAGGGAAAGCCAGGCTAACGGAGGCAACATTTGCATAATGAAAGGCATAGAAAAATCATGGCTCTATTAAAAAATGACAGTCTGGTTGGCGTGAATAGTGAAATGTGGCAGAAGAGAAAGAGGATTTGAATACAGTCTATGTGACCTGAGGGTTTTTAGGTGATATTCAACACACTTAATATTCTTTTTATTGCTTCTGATTACCCTATTGTAAATTGATTGTATAGAGTGAAGTGACTATAACGAAGTAGATCATGTAGAAATTCATAGAAACAAAGTAGGTTAAATGTAATGCAGGCTCAGATCAAGGAAGTGGAGGTGGGATGACAAAGTTGGTACAGAGGAAGAGGTTTACAAAATAGCATGCATGTGTGTGTGTGTGTGTGTGTGTGTGTGTGTGTGTGTGTGTTAGGGGACAGCCAGTGGATAGGAGAGTCAAAAAGAATGGTGAAGTTTTCATTCTGAACAAGTAAATGAGTGGTGATGTTGACATAAGGAACACAGGATGAAGAGTAGACAATGTAATGGTAGATAATGGGAGATGAATTTGGCTCTTATGTTGTGAGGATAAAACTCTAAGAGAAACAAGACTACAGTGAAAGGACAAGGACAGAGAGCAGAAACAATTGCCCAGAGGATGAGGAAAAATTAGAAGAATCAGTTACTTTCTGTAATTGCTAGGTTTGGGTTGACAATCAAGTGTGGATAACAGAATTAGAACCCCAGTGGGTTGAGTGAATTGAAAGCTGAGATATCAGCAAATGCAGGCATCTCCTTCAAAGTTGTTAAGTTAAAGGGGGAGGGAGAAGTAAAGCTGCTTTAGGGAGAATTAGGTTCACGGAAAAATTTCTTGGAATTCAGGACACTTGAACTTTGAGAAGGAGGAGGCATTAAATACGGAGCTGTAGCCAAATACAATCAGGAGCTCAAGTAAAGGGATTAACTTGAGGAAAGTAGTAGAGACAAGTGACGTAATCTACTGTCTAAAATTTTAGTAAATTGATTTTTGAATATGAGTATATAGATTGTTTCTTTTATACACTCTACTTTACTCTGGTAAAGATTAAATATTCCATGCATTTTATGAAAAGCCTATGTTTCATATTTAAATGATGTTTTTCTTTCTAAGGGCAAACTTACAAGGATGACCTAATTTTTCCCTGTACCTATGCGAGAGACTTCTTTTAATCTGATAGGATTTATGTAAGATTGACAAATTTAACCAGTCCTTGATGCAACTCTACACATTTTTGGAAAAAAAATTCTTGACACATTCAGCCTTTTTTCATTCCCCCTGAATATTTACATTGGAACAATAAGATTGCAGGCTCCTGGAAAGCCTACTTTCTACTAGGGAGATCAGGTTTCTCTGAGAAGCAAGATGAATAGAACAAATAATAACCAAGGTGCCTGGGCGCCTGAGTCGATTAAGCTTCCAACTTGGGCTCAGGTCATGGTTCTTGGATCCATGAGTTCAAGTCCTGTGTCGGGCTCTGTGCTGACGGTTCAGAGCCTGGAGCCTGCTTTCGATTCTGTGTCTCCCTCTCTCTCTTCCCCTCTTCTGCTTGTGCTCTCTCTCTCTCTCTCTCTAAAAAATAAATTAACATTAAAAAAATTTTAAAAATAGGGGTGCCTGGGAGGCTAGTACATTAAGTCTCTGCCTTCAGCTCAGGTCACAATCTCATAGTTTGTGGGTTTGAGTCCCGCATCAAGCTCTGTGCTCTGTGCTGTCTCTCTCTCTCTCTCTCTCTCTCTCCCTCAAAATAAAAAAATAATTTTTTTAATATAAAAAACAATAAGTAATCACCATTTTAGTCATTAATCTGATAGTACATATATCTTCTATACATAAAGGATTATGCCTTCTCTTCATTTGACACAAGTGGCCGTATGTAAACCTCCATTTTCTTAACTTACCTAGTTCTTGATAATGCTGAGAATATTGTTCAATGTCTGTAATTCAACTCGACTTTATAGGGAATGAAAGCATCATATATTTTAATTGTTCTTGATAATTTTATATTTATCATTCTAGTTAAGCATTTCCATTGAGAAACCCCTTTAGAAACTTCAAATTCGAACAGTACCATTGTAGGTCTGTGATTATCTATTTGAATGAAATGTTTGGGAAGACCTTTAAATACTCTTTAAGTTGAAATATAATTATTGAATTTATTGAGAAAGTGAGAAGAAAAATAATTACTTCCTAATAGATAGGATGTCATCTTATCTTCTATAAATAGATACTAGTTAAATAGTGGAGACACAGGGAGAAATTAAGACTAATAATGGTCATAACGATGAGCATAGCACACATTGCCTATATATGTCACCCTTTACTTTTGCAAGTATTTTCATGTCTGTAACCTCATTTGATACTATTCATAGCCTTACGGATAAGAACATAATTACATCATTTTATAAATGAGAGATCCAAGGTCATCAGAGCTTAAGCTTTTTTAAAGGTACAACAAAGATTTTGATCATTTCTAGAAGATTTTCTTGAAAATGCCATTATAAAGAAAGTGCTGTAAACTATTGTAGCAGAATCTGCAGAGAAACAGAAGTCACCATTGACCAAATTCCTTTGACGCAGTGGATTACTTGGCATTATGAAAAATTGTTTTCTAATTATATTTTAAGATAAAATTAAATAAAAATTCAAATGGGTCAAAGAAGTAGTAAAGAAAATATGTGACTGACACTTGGAAAATATATTCAGTTGTATAGGACAAGGTTGAACTTAACATTAAAAAAAATAGCTTATATAAGGCAAAAGCGAAGTTTCTGGCAGGTCTGCTCAGAAGGCTACCACATAGTTTGGTCAATGTGTCCCCATTAACAAGAATAATAGGAAAAAGGAAAATTGTAAAGTACCAGTATAAGTACAGTAGAGAAATAAATACATGAAAAGTAAATTTAAACTACCATTAATTATGAAAGGTACTTTATAAAAATAGAAACAACCACATAACAGAAGGTTGCGCAAATGCTGTCATGAAGAAACATGAAGAAAATTACAGAATAAATGAATAAGTACATAAAATCTATGCAGCTTTTTCCCTCTTAAAGTTCTCCAAAATGTGTTCAATCTTATTTTACCTTCTGAATAACAGCGATTTCTCTCATTGCACTTCCTCCAGTCAGATAATGCTGTTTATATTTGCAACACAGATATCCTGGGAAATTTAATAGGAGAATTATCAGTGTCAAGACAAATAGAATTTAGTCACGAAACTATGAGTTTATTGAATACAAGGTGCCTGTCAAACCACTTCACCTAACAAGTTTTTCAGTTCACCTAGATAACAAGTTCTGTTGCCCAATCTTCTGCCATATAAACATTCACATACAGAATCCAGAGGCAATCCAAGGAGCTCTTTATCCATCCTTACATATTTATATATACAGAATATGGGAAAAAGCTGCAGAAGAGGGAAGGAGAAGGAGGTGAGTAGACTCAATATACCACAGAAAACGGGGCACACTTGGCAGTCTAGCTCCTTAGTCCCCATCATCCTATAAAAGTACAGGGTCACACTGATCATGTCTTTGGGGTTAACTGACATTATCCCTCCGCCCTTGTCTCAAATTGCTACCCCCTCAGCACCATTTGAGCCGTTAGTAGTTAGCAATTCCCTCACCAGTTAGCAACTCCCTCACCAACTCTTGAATCTCTAATGTGAATTTGTAGTCCTAGCCATTCTTGGCCACTTCTCGAGTAGAAGGATGATGTTGCCTCTAGTCCTGAGTTTGAAAAAAGAAAAGATGATTACTTACATGTCTATTCATTTCTCCTGTTACAGGTTGCATTATTCTTCCTTGGTCTTCCTAGGGTATCTCTAACAAGAAAAAGAAAAATATATTTTGCATTACAGAAGTTCTAATCCTCACTGGATCCATGTGAAAAGTTAGTAGCATCACCTAGCTAGATTTAGGTCTTATTATATACCAGTGAATCCATCTCCTTTCTAACCTTCATTTACCATTCAAGAGTCCTCTAACACTAAACACAGAAAGGTATAATGGCCACATAATTCCTGCCCTAATTGCTGAATTTTCTTTACTGAGGCGTCTTCACTGTTTTATCTACGGTATGAGAGTAAGGAGACTAGGGCCATATTTTCATTGTCAAAACCTGTGCTGCGGTACCCTGGGGCACTGCAGGAATTCACATGACTGCCTCAGATATTTTAAGGGAAACACTGAAACCTCCGTTAGTCACCTGGGGAACAAATAGCTAGACTTAGTTCCCAGTTTCAACTTTAGGTCATTATTTTTCTTTCTGTGATACCCTATCTTTGCAAAACTGAGTTTTTGATGATTGCTGTGATCAAAAGCAAGTACTGCACAAAAATTAATGTGAAACAGGAAATGAGGAAGGCATCATCCAATCTTATTCCAAAGTGGGAAGTTGTGTAGTCCTCATTAGGTGCTAAACTGCTGTGACAAAACCTTAGTCAATGGTTTGGACCTAACTACTTAATATTTGGAACTATTCATTATTTCTTTTGGTCAGTGATTGCCGTAAACAATTACTGAGAACTAAGAATGTCGTAAACTGAGAAAGTCTGAGAACCTCTGTGTTAGGGTGATTATACCTGTCCTAAGGATTGGAGCTAAATCAAATGTCTTTTATGAAGAGAAATTTTGTTAAGAGAAAGAAAAAACAACTCTACAGATTTGAAGCCACGAACTTCTTGATGAGCTCTAGAGTAGAGAATTTGTTCCATTTCTAGTTCTGTTCGGACCCCAAGTAGACAAAACCTTTGATGATTGTCAAAAGCCATGTTATTTTGATAATAAGCCCGACGACCCATGCTTTTTCTTTCATTCCCTGTGGGTAGGCCACCATTACTATTATTACTATAAAGTATTGATGCAGACACTAACACTAGCCATTAAATACCAAGAAGCCTATTGCTAGACTATTCTTAGGTCGTTGGCTACTAGAATATCTTTTTTGCTACATTTTTTCTTCTTTTCTTTTTTTATAATCTCACTTCTTTGTCTAGTCACTGAGGTCATTTTATATCTTCCTCAAGAAAACAAAACAACAAGAGAAAACACACACACACACACACACACACACACACACACAAAATAAGAGTGCCTTGAATGGCAAAAACAATACTTACAAAGTGGTTAAACATACTTCAGTCTTAGAATTAAGGAATTAAAAATACCAGCCAAGTACACATTTTATTTGTTTCTAATCTCATACTTTAAAAAAATCATAAAAAGGGAGTTCTAATGTTCTGACATTTTAAGTGGTCATGTATGTTGATGCCATAGAGTAAAAATAAAGAGTTGATTTTAATGCATTACTTCAGCAAGATGGTGTGAGCATGTTTGGATAACAAATTAATTAAGTTTTGTATTCTAATAGCCTTTGATTATCACTGCCAAAGTGATAGATATATCTTGAGGTCTTAGGGGAAATGGAGAAATAAATATTAGTCTTGACAAGTCCTTAAAGCAGGGGGAAAAAAGAAATAGAGAATGACCAAACATTAAAAACTCATTATTTCTGTGATAAGATTACTGCAATCTATTACATCTTCAGGGGGAATTTGCCTAATATTTAGAGGGTCATTTTCCTTTCTGAATTTTCTTCATATCCTGTACATTCCTCAGTGTTTGGACTCTAGTTTTAACGGTGGAGGGGTGGGGAGAAGAAACAGAAAAATAGTCACCTGAGTGGTCTTCAGCTCCCATACCGAGGAGAAAAAGGCTCTGCGAAGATAAGCTATTTAAACTTGTAAATGTTTGATGATGCAGCTATGCTCTTACCTTAGAGTTAATATTTTACAAAGGGTAACATCCTTTTAACTTTTTAAAAAATGAAAAGAAAAAGTAGCTTAAAATAAAAGTGATCGCTCCACAATTCTGTGAGTCATCAGACTCCTGCTAGAGAGTAAACTTGAATCAACCTCAGTCACGGAGGAGCTGGCTTGTTTTTCAGTGTGTATAAAGAACGCAATCCCTCAGAGCAATTTGTGAGTAAAATAAACTAACTAAAATTAGGAAGTTTTGAAAACCATCTTCAATAAGAAAAACTAGCACAGTAGCCTATCCAGTGCTTTCAGTGCTGATTGGCCCTAGGTGCGTGAATTGGGTTGAAATTATTGGCTCTCCTGTCTCCTGACTGGTAAGGGGGGCAGATGGCCATTACAAACGAGGTTCTGTTATTTGTGGACACCAAGCCAGGTGGCTGTCATTGATTTCCTTTCCCCAGTGTTTGTTCCTCTTTGTATTAAGGAAGACTAAAATAAAAACCATGCTCCAGTGTATTCAAAAATGAAAATTTTCCAAATTTTGAATTTTGATGATGGGTGGTAGGAATAGGCAGTTGGTGAAAGGCTGGGAGAAAGAGGACAGTTCATTCCTGACGGAGGTGCCCAGTCTGTGTCTTTGACCACATTCCAAAAAAGGAGTGTAATAATTGGCCACATTTTTAGTTCAGAGTGAAATGCTTTTCCTCATTCAGCCGATACTGACAGTGCCTACTGCATTCCAGGGTATTGTCTGAAGACCCCATAGACCCATGGAAAGGAGAAAAAAATTGTTTGGATCGTGCATTCCTGTCATTTATTTTTTCTTAATTCTAGATAGAAAAGGAGGCTTTCCCGGTCAATATTAAGATTCCTATATATATCCCTGTTTTCACTTACATATAAGTCACTTTAAATATTTATTTTCTTTATCAGCCTTCAATCCTTAGTGAATTGTTTTCCATGTCTTCTGTACTGTTGTCTGAACCATATAAAGTAATCATAGTGCTGGACCGTTTATGGGATGTGTTTCTTGAGATAAGATGTACTAGGGAGTATGAGTAACTCATTCTCACTAAATCCCTGCAGTATGAAACATTTAAAGACATACTATTACAAAAGTGGACAAAGAAAGCTTTTAACAAGACCCATGGTATTTCTTCAGAAAAAAACCAACCAACCAACAAACAAACAAAAAACAGGTAAAGAATATCAAACACTGATAACTTTGCTATCAGATTCCTAGCACCTTGCTGTGTACCTCGTGTGAGATTTGCTGAAGAAATAGTGCGATGATTCCACCTGACCATTGCAATTTCTCTCCGGTTTTGTGTCAGATATCCATTAATTGTCTTGAGATTTCAGGGGTTTTCTTAAACTTGGACAAAGAAAAGTGTGTTGTCATTGACTACTGGACAATTTACATCTAGACATATGTAAGGTATCAGTTTCTATAACTTCTCACTGGAAAAGACAAGTTAAAAGCAGGAGGAGAGAATAGCTACATGCCTCTCCGAAAATGTGGGAGGCAGCACTATGACCAAGAATCATTTAAGCAATTCAGTGGATGACATTGTCTCCTAGTAAATGGTTACGATGGTCCTCAAGCCAAGACTTTGCAGCTCATTGTTTCACTCCCAAGGAGATCAAGGCTGTATGCAGATCTCATGTTTCCTTGTCTCAATGTCCAATTCCGTTTTTGCATCTTTGAAAACTTCAAACTGAATTTGTTCTGTGCATCAGGGCCAACTGGTTTGGCTGGTTGTTTTTTGTTTCTCTGTTTGATTTTTTTTTTGGAGGGGTTGGAGGGTTGCCAGAAAATCAGAAAACAAACATTATAATTTATGTGTTATCTAAAAGCCCCTAGGGCAATTTTTTTAAGTGCGGTAGAATAAAACTTTTATCTGATCATTATTATTTTCAATTATTAATACAGTTCTTCAGAAACTGAAAAGAAGTTAATAAAAAGAAGTATTTTACATTAAATCATGGAGTTAGTTGCATGTGTTGTTATGTACATGTTATCTTTCCATAAATATTCTTTATGTTCAACCCATTGAGTTTCTATTTATTTATTCCACCTACTGTGGAGACGAGGTAAAATTTCTAACACGTGTTTCACTAATTTTTGGTGTTTCACTTGTTTGCTTTGCATTTGTTTACAGGTAGCCCATCTTATACTATTTATCTAGGGAAGAGACTTGATGTTTCCCAAACAAACAACTTGTCTAGAATCCAGTTCTCCAAACACAGGAGCACTCTGCAAGTGCTCAAAGATTTGTGAACAGACCTTGTAATCATCAGTTCAAGTTTGGGATAGTCATAAGATCTACTGCGTTTTCTCCTTTGTGGCGAAGCTTCAGTATACTCTTTGAGGAGTGAAGCACATACCTTTAGTTTTTGACAAGTATTTGTCACATGCTTAGAAGTATACAGATGGGAATATGTTCTTAAAAATTGCCTAGCTTCTGAGGCATCTGGGTGGCTCAGTGGGTTGAGCATCTGACTCTTAATTTCAGCTCAGGTCATGATCTCACAGTTCCTGAGATCAACCCCACATAGGGCTCTGTGCTATCAGCACAGAGCCCGCTTGGGATCCTTTCTCTGTCTCTCCTTCTCTCTCAAAATAAATAAATAAGCAGTTTAAAAAATTCCTTGGCATCTAGTCTTTATAATTGGTAGGGAATTCTCCTGTAAAATTTAATGCTTAATCCTCAAAACAATCATATTAAGAAAACTAGGGAAAATATCATTAGCTCAGTTTTAGAAATCATAAAATTCTGCTCAAAAATATTTTGCATGTGGTTGAGCACATATGCGTATGCATACACGCGCGCGCGCGCACACACACACACACACACACACACACACAGTTCACGTATCTTGACCCTGAATATAAAATTTTTGATCAACAGGTTATGCTAGACTATTCCTTTGGTATTTGCTGGTAGGTACAGCAGCCTCTAGATGAGACTATAATAAATAAGTAAAACAATTAAGCTAAAATCCTTATTTCTCTTCAAGGGATGGAGAATCTTTCTTTTCTCAAATTAGCTAACATACAGTATAGTCTTGGCTTCAGGAGTAGACCCCCACGATTCATCACTTATGTATAATGCCAGTGCTCATCCCAACAAGTGCCCTCCTTACTGCCCATCACCCATTTAACCCACCTCCATCAACCTTCAGTTTATTCTCTGTATTTAAGAGTCTCTTATGGTTTGCCTCAAGGGATGGAAAATCCTGATGAGCATCTGGGCAAGTTTTTTGACTGAGGGTCTCTGCCATTTGCCAAATGATCAGGAATTGTTGTTATTTTAATGTATCAAAGTATATGCTCTCGGAATGAAGGAGAGTTTTCAAAAGGAATGTGTTTGCCTTGTTTGAAACCTCACCCCATGGTCCATGTTTGTTCTCCCTTTGACAAGGACCAATGAACATTCTGTTGGGTAAGCAGTAGCTCTCATCTTGGTGTTTGTAAACCACGGAACTCTGCCACTTGCCAAGGGCATGACCGCCGCTGAGTGACTTAGGTTCCCTCAGCGTATTTCCTTATCTTAGAACGGGAATATGGGCATCCAGTTAATGCTCAGTCATCAGAATTAAATACTGTGTGCCGACAGAGCGGTGTCTGGAACGTAGTAGGCATGCATAAGACAGTACCTGCTCTTACTCTTCTCTACACGATCATGCCGTTCTTTTTAATATACTGAATCTTTCATCTCATGAAGATCTTTCAAAATTATTGCATTAGCTCCCCATAAATCTTTCTTCCTAACCCATCCTGGAGAAAAGCCAAGAGGGCAGGGCCACTGACATTAAGAATGGGACTGTCAGATAAGATACATTTCTGTGAAAGAAGAACCTGTTCCTAGAACACAAAGTGAGGGAACTTGTGAAAGCTTGCTGAGTTCTCACCCCTCCCCTTCCCTCCTCACCCTGCACGAAAGTCCGTACTCAGAGCTCTAATGGTAATTTGTGACAGCAGCACTCTTGGAAGAAGCCCTTCATTGTAGTGGCTTTTATTAAACAAAAGTAACTGATATGCTTAGTGACTATAGCTATACACACTTTGTAACTTCTTAAAATTGGAAAATGTTTTGATGTATAATTTTAGAAACAGACTGTCTTTTGTGCCTTTGTATAACTAACAAATTTGAGATGATTTACTGTCATCCATGTACCTTCTCTTATGATGCCTAAATTTTTGTTTTATCACAAATAAAGAAGAGATTACACTTCAAACTAGAGAAGATTTGCTTCTCTTGCATTAACTCCACTTCCATTTGCTTTATCATCAGTGCATATGATAAGAGCACACTGGATCAAAAATTGAGAAGTTTTGTTTTAAGAATTTAGAGAGTCGGGGGCGCCTGGGTGGCTAGTTGGTTAAGCACCTGACTTCGCCTCAGGTCATGATCTCACAGCTCATGAATTCAAGCCCAGACATTTTCCCCACAGGGAGGGGTCTCAACCTGTGAGCCCAAAACGGCTCCCAACAAATGCCTACTAGGAGATTATCAAAATCATAATGCCTTCTTCATAAGTAATTTTGGAGGGTTCCTTATATTCTTAAATGTGACATTTGTAGTTTCTCAAAGCCAACATTATATTTTTTTGGAAAAATAGATTACCTTTAAAAATTGATATCTATGGAAAAATAGAATTTAGTTTCACAAAATGTAGTTGGAGCCAAATTTTTCATCATACCTTTTTTACTGTCTGAAACCATAGTTTTGTGATTTTAATTTAAAATGGTTACAACATAAAATATTCAACATCCCCATGATTTTTTTTTTCAATGAAACCAATTCTTCATGTAGTATTTTTAACATTTAGCTTTATCTTGTGAGTGCTTTATCAGAAATACACACATTATCTTTACAAAGTTGTTTTTTTATTTTTTTAATGTTTATTTATTTTTGTGAGAGAGAGATACAGAGACAGAGGGAATCAACGGGGGAGGGGCAGAGAGAGAAGGAAACAGAGGAAAAGTGGGCTCTGTGCTGACAACAGAGAGCCTGATGTGGGGCTTGAATCCACCCACAAGCTATGAGATCATGACCTGAGCCAAAGTCAGACATTTTGGGGTGACTGAGCCACCCAGGCACCCCTTTACTAAGTTGTTTTTAAAGAAATGAAAAAATAAAATGAATTTGAGTGTTCATAAAATTATTTAAAATCGTTTTAATTTTAAAATAGAATTGCACTTGTATTTTAATACATTTGGACTGATGTCTACTTGAAAAATTTAGAGATAGCTAAAAATAGACAAGAATCATTAAAATGTTTTAAAGTAGAGGCAAGTAGAATTTGCCATACCTCAATGTATTTATTGTTAAAAGCAAGATATAAAGTGAAATACACAATATGACTCTAATTGTGTAAGAAATCCTGTATTCTATAAAAATCATATATAATATTCATGTGCTTACATACATCCAGAAGGAAACTGTTATTGGCAATTATTGTTGAGTAGTTCTGCAGTTTTTTTCTGTATTTTCCAAGGTTTCTACAGTTTATACGTGGTTTACATTTAAATTATACATATCAGTTTTTTTTAAAGTTAAGTAGATTGTGTTTCTTTTGTTTTTTAAGTTTTTATTTATTCATTTTGAGAGAGAAAGAGTTAGCAGGGGAGGGGCAGAGAGAGAGGGAGGGAGAGAGAGAATCTCAAGCAGGCTCCACACGGAGCCCGAATACGAATCTTGAGTCTTGTAATTTCTCTTTGTTCATGTATTGTGTATGTCTGTCCTCATGTGAACATGGGAACAGCATGGTGAGTGGATGTTTCCCTCCTGTGGCTCATTATTGGGTGTTGTCAGATAGTCGAGTTGCCCAGAAACAGTTTTATGTACATATTAGAAATGGGAGCATACTTGTTTCTCTCTAATTCCAAAAGAAGTAGATCAAGGGTCAATTGAAGAAGGGTGATGGTTTTGAGCCAAAGGGAAGAAAGACACCAGATTTCAAAAGACCAGTTATCCATACATTTATCAATTCCCTGATCCTCCTGACGAATCCCAGAGGAGACTTTCTTTCTAGTTTTACAGCAAGAGAGGGTGAAGCACAGAAGATACAGAAGTTGACTCCAGATTAGATTCAGAAAGTAAGCCTCAGCCTATGGTTTTCCTTCAGAGTGCTAGTTCATATAACCACTTGTGCTAAAGTTTGCAATGTATACCATTCAGACGCAGCGGGTACTTTGCGGCCATTAACGCTTTTGGTATCATAGGATTAGGGGTCTTTGCTTTATAAAATAACATTTTCTTCTCATTAACTTCATCTGCCTTTCCTTCTGGGTTAGTAATAATACAGCATGGAAAGGCTGCTGCCCTAGTGTGCTCAACACGATTCGAAATGAGCTAGTTTACGAGATTATATTCTCAGGTGCTGATGTTGGTTGAATTCATTTTGTTAGATGACAAACATTTTCACCCCATATTTAAGTACTTGAATAGTTTCCGGATCCCAGTGAAGCCTCTCTGAAAGGGTTTGCTTTTGGGTTTCACTCCTTCAGCTTTTCTGCTAATGTTTGTAGCTTCTTATTACAGAATGAATGAGGGTAGAAAATAAAGTAGGAAGTGATACAGAAGTAGGGGAAGGATGGCCAAAGGAACAGGGAGTAGTTCTTAACTCTTACTGTCATTCCTCTTTGGGAACTCATTCCCTATCACTCTTTTCCCACCTGTCCCTATAAATATACCAATCCTCCCCCCCTCAAAAAAAAAAGGTTAGTTTTTCTTCCCTTAAATCATTCGTATTCCTTTTTTATTAAAGTTTGTTGCTGTTATGTTTGAGTTTATTTAAATGAGAGACGCTGCTACATAATCTTCTTCAGAAGTATCATATCCCCAGGAGGTACAATTTCAAGTCTCCAGACAGTGCTCATTGCAAATTTGAAGCAAGCTTCTCATCAAATGATAGGGGGCCCTGGCAGTCTTTTCCCATTTTAGGGAATCCCAGTGATCTTGTCATTTGTTATTATAATTCCTTCTAGCTACACTTTAATTAGCTACGTTTCTTTGTTTAAAAAAATTCCTTTTTGGGAACGTCATTCAAATGTAGCATTTCAGAATCATTTTCTATCATAGGCTTTTGTGCGTGTGTACAATTATAGGTGATTAAAATTTACACATACTTTAAGCCAAATTATTAATAATAACAAAATGAATCTTTTTTTGGATCTTACTTACCAGATTTGATATTTTATTATAATAAGCATGTTATATGATACAACTAAAATATATGTTCACATAATATTTATTTTCCTCCATTCACAAAATAACATACATTTTACCTGCATAATTGTACTTGCGACAGTAGGTATGATAAAACATTCTAATATTGAGGTGTGGGTTTAGACAAAGACTTAAAAATTATTTATTTGTTAATTGTTCACAGATGATTTAAGCATTACATTATTTTGAAAAGAAAAGGATAGGACATAGCCTGCCCTTGATTGAGAACTTTTGCCCATTAAAATAGGAGAGAGGCACCTGGGTGGCTCAGTCAGTTAAGTGTCTGACTCTTGATTTCAACTCAGGTCATGATCTCACAGTTCATGAGTTTGAGCCTCACATTGGGTTCCATGCTACCAGTGCAGAGCCTACTTGGGATTCTTTCTCTCTGCCACTCCCCTGCTATCTCTTTTTCCCTCTCTCAAGCTAAATAAACTTGAAAAAAAATAGTAAAAATAATTTTACTGTTACCGAACTGAGACAATCTTGAGGTATTTGGCAAAAGCAATTTCTGAGAAATTTAAAAGAATGAAATCTCTCCATCACTAAAATTATAACTGTCTTTCTTTCTGCTTTGACAGGGAAGGGAAGCAAGACGGATAAATCATCCAAAATATTGTATATTCTAAATATATTTTTTACAGAGCTTGGGAATGAAATACAAGTAAAGAAAGAATTCATGTTTTAGTAAACATTCACACCCTTTTTAGTTTAGAGTCATCAAATGTAATTCATGTAAACATTTAGATGACTTATTTCCAGGGATCAATTTCAGATTGGTGGTATGCCTTGGTCAGGATAACTTAGTTCTTAGAAAAAAATTTATAGTCAGGCAATTATAAAAAATAAAATAGAAGACTGTCCCTTGGGGAAAAAAATCTAGATTTCATATTGCTTTAATTTTGGCCATTTGAATAATCTCTACAAAAAATACGTGCCCTCCCCCTCCCCAAATGTAATCCTGGAGCGAAGGGTTGCCAAATAGCATGTTTCCTTTAAAGTGTGTTCCAACCATTCCCTGTTTTTTATTTTCCCACATTGAATTTCAAGATCTCTGTAATTTGATGATGACTGTAACAACTGGTCTAATCATTGGTAATGATCTGTGTACTGACGTCATCCATATGCTGCTTGTGCTGAAGCGTATTTCATGGGTGTTGTTTTAGGTCATTCAGTCTGTTTCAGAATTGATCATGACTGAGCAAATAGTTCACTTGCAGTGTTCTCAGTCAAAGTTATGTCCAGGAAGCATTCTGTGTCGAGTAATTATATTCACCTTTGATGAAAGAACTTCAGCTAGCAAGATCAAGAAATAACCCATGGAGATTTTAGAAATGCTTCTCATGAGTTACTCATGCCAATTAATACCACGAAAGAACTCTAGGCCCCCTTTCCTCACTTTTCCTCTAAGTAGAATGTTGCACAACTTTCCTTGCCTTTCCCGGTTTCTCCGAGACACGTCATGCTGACACCTTGCTCCTGCATCCCAGACTCCGTGTAGCCAAGGTTGCTGCAGCAACAGCACACACGGGGTAACATTCCCCCGTAGCTACAGCAGCGGGACGTGAGTCAGTTGAAAAGTTTCGCTGGGCTTTTATTAGTGTATGATGCAGTCCATGTCATCTGCAGTTGCCAGCTTGTCCAAAACTCACACACCATGATGCGAAAGACTCGATGCTCATCACCTTCAGATGTTAGCTGGTCCAGGGCCTCTCACTGAAGCCACTGCAGTTGCTAGCCCCTTCCACAGCACCCTTAGTAATACCAACCATAAGAAGACACGAGTAAACTTCCAGCCCCGCTGCCAAAACTCATTTTCTACTATTGCTTATCCTGTGTACTTAAGATGCAACCGTGACCTTGCTTGATGATCAAGAAGCCCCGTTTCACCAAGGCAACTGGACAATGTTTAACATCCCCGAAGACATTTTTTCAGCCCACTGGCTGGGAAGAACATGTGCTGAAGAGTAAGGATGGAATTACTGTAATACTCAATGGGAATTTATGAACGTGGAGCTTACCATTTAATATCGATTAAAAGTGGTCATAGAGTTATCATAATTTCTAACCCAAGATTTGGTTTGTTTTTCAGACATGGAGATGACTTGATTGTGACTCCATTTGCTCAGGTAAGCACCGTTTGGTGAATGGGCAGGTTTGCCACAGATTTGAAAATTTAATTCGGGGGATTAGTTCTGGTTCTTAATTTCATTGTAAATCAAATGCAAGTACAAATAAAAATTCTGTGGTTCATTTAAGCAATTCAAAGGCAATGTTAGAGGGTGTGACCTTAACCATATTGGACTGTTTCCTATAAACCCATAGACCCAAAGAATGTCTTTGCTTCAGATTACAAATTACCTAAGTGACATACTTAAATGGGACCATATTTCCTTAATTAATATGAAGACTAGAAGCAGAAATCTATACCATGGATTAAATTACATTTAATTTATAATTAGGTACATGATCAGTGCTTGAAATTTAATATTCCAGTTCAACCTAATGCTTTTTTTATTCCCCTTTTTATGTGTCATTTGTACAGATTTAAATTTATCTTTATTTGTTCCCTCGAGGTATACAAATCATGAAAATACTTTAACCATATGACACAAATCCTAGAAGATGATAAAATGATCTAAGGGATTTGGAATATATATTAAAGGATTGAAAGCAGATATTCTTTGTATAGGTCAGTGCTTTGCTACCCTAGCTGTAATCACCTAGAAAGCTATAATCGCAGGTCCCAGGCCATATCCCTGATGAACTGAGTCCAAAAATCTGGGGATTGGGTCCAAGTACCTGATTTTTAAAGGCCCAGTATTTTCCAGGAAACATTGAGAGTCACTGACATAGAATGGGATATTATTGATTTAACCAGGGCATGAAACAGGCTTAAAACTAACACTGACTGCTAAAAAGAAATGTTGAGTATGAGAATACAAGTGATCCAGACAGATTATAAAAATCATAATAAGGGCTAATCATAATTATAACTAAAACTAGTTCTAGTGCCTTGGGCAATTCATTTAACTTCTCTAAGGCTTCTTTTTTCAACTCGTAAAAGTGGAGGACTTGTGTGATAAAGGTGGACCCCAGTTCAAACCCCAGTCCTTTCCTCTTGCTCCGTGAATGGCCTTGGGCAAATCACGGAACTTTCCCCAGCCTGGTTTTCTCCTCTGCTAAATGACAGTTCCAGTAGAATCCACTTCATGAGGTTTTTAAGATATTAAAATAAGCTTGTAAAATTCTCACTACAATACCTAGAAAACAAAATGAATTTTAAGTGTTATTATTAGTAAGAGTTCTTTCATCATTAAAATGTTATAATAGTTTTTAAAAAACCATAATGGCAGCGTTTACATAATAGGATTATGTATAATTCTTCCACTTTTTCAAATTTCCTGAAATTTTATAATTGCTATAATTTAGAGCAAAAATTTAGTGAACCCATAAATAACACCCCATATAATAGTGATTTTTTTCATTATTGCTGACAATTAAAAGTAGAATATGACCACCATATCTTTTAGAAGGTTAATGTCTTGTTTTCTTAAGGGTTTTCTGGAGATCATAAATTCTTTCTAGTACCTGTATTTCTGAGTTCAAAAACGATTTACACCATTTGTTGTTTAAATCATATTTTGTGGTAAGAAGATCATATAAATTTAGGATTTTTAACTGATTACTATTGAGTACCCATAATTGTATTTCTAAGAGTGAGAGCTGGGCAAACTATTAAAATCAGGGAAAATAACATAAGTAACCATCACCAAACAAAGAAACAATCATTCCAACTACAGTTTGTTCAGGTAACTAATTATTCTCACTTCTGATTAAAGTCTCTAGATATTGTTGTAAGAAAAATATATCTAAATATATAGTAAAAAATGAGAAAAAATTCTGTATTATGATACTTCAAGCTGTATTTATTAAATAATAATAAACACTTTTATTTAAAAATAAATTTTTCTCAAATAAATAGATTAATAAATTTGACTTGGTCCTTGACATCAATGTTCTTAAACTCCTAGGAAATCTATATTAGTCATATGCTATAGCATTCCTACAATCTACTAAAAAACTAACAGAATTTTAGCACACTGAGAAATCTATACATGTAAAAAATCATTTTATCTATGTTAGTAAACTGTTTAAATAAATATATATACTTAATACTTTTGAAATTAGGACTTTGAGTATAAACCAACTCTGCATAATAATATAGGCATATCTGATGCCTGAAAATAATCCTGGAATGTATTTAGAAGAGTTTACTTATGATTTGCCTAATGATTCATAACATCTAATAGAAGGTGGTCATTGGCCCAGAGGCTGCAGATTTCTTTTTTAAGTGCTTTGTATTTTTCACAAATGATCTTTTACTTGAGTATATAATATGGAAAGCTATACTAGATTTAGAAAGAAAGAAAGAGAGAGAGAGAGAGAAGAGAAAGAGAGAGACAAGGAGGGAGGAAGGGAGGAAGGAAGGAAGGGAGAAAAAAAAAAAAAAAGCTTGTTAAATCCTGAACAATTTCACCACTGATGGGGCATCTTTGGGGAATCAGGTAAGAAGGCCCAGGTAGCAACAGTTTGTCTATGACCTTCTCTAAAGCCCTGTTGGATACCTCCTAGCTTATTTTGTTGACCTAACCAATAATACCTTAAATTTTTAGTACGGGATATAGTATTCACCATTGAATGTTAAATATTATAGATAATGCTTAAAATAAAAGATGTTCAGTCGAAGTAATGTCAACATTAATTAGCTTAATATATCATAGTTGTTTTTGCAAATGGACAGGAGACTTGATTTTAGACAAGTGACCCTAGACAGTGTTCAAACAAACCTTGCTTTGGAGTTTAGAATTTCGCACTAAATTATTTTGACTAAAAAGACATCCTCCTATCAAAATAGAACTTTTTTCCATAAAAAAATTTAAAAAGAAATCTAAGCAAAAGGAAAAAAATAAAAATTCCCCATAATTCCAAACCCTCAAATAACTAGTATTGACATTTTACTTTATTTCTCCCTATGTTTATTTTTCTGTGTGTATTTTCTTTTCCGTAATCCTTAATAACCAGCCTCATACTATCTGAAGAGGTCAGAAGTCTCCAAAACCCACCTCATCTGTCTCTACTTGACAACTCATTGCTTTATGCCTGAGTGCCTCTCCAAAACATGAAAAGACCCCTCCCTGTTTTTTACCCCAGTCATGGTTTCCTGTGAAGCTAAGAGAACAAAATCTTGTTAGAAGAGAATTTAGAAAGACGTCCAATTTAATGGACAGAGCCAAAACCTAACGTGTCTTGGTTAGATGTAATCTTCAGAAGGGATCCTATAACACTCTTCCAACTGTGTTCCCATGGCCACAACACTGTCCGGGTAAGAAATTCTTGCTGGTGTTTAACCTAAACTCTTTGCCACCTCCAATTTCTTATATTTCCCCTGTAAGCTCAGAATCCTTTCGGTCCTCAAAAAAGTGACATCTCGATAGGTGTGACTTATTTCCATTTTGAAATATTCTCCTCTGTTTTTGTTGAAATCTTGTGGTCTGGGGATTTCCTTAGGCGCAAAGGCTAGGTACTAAGAGGAATCCCAACGCCATGCCACATCGTGCCTCCCTACAACTGGCCTTTTCCTTCTAAGAATATAGTAACGGTTTGGCCAGAGTTCTTTCAGTGGACCAAGGAATACTAATAGCACTCCACTGATGAAATTTAGGAAACTCTGATTTGTAGTTAGCTGCCCCTGGCCACACCTGTCCAGATACGTGAGATGACTGCCTTGTAAAACTGCACGCCAACTAGAATTCTCATCATGAAGTAGAAAATGTTAAAAGAAGTGGACTACTTGACTAAGGAAAATCCAGAAAATACCCAACTATTTTCTGGGATCCCTGGAGAAACCCCCATTTTTCTCAGACTAAGGAGATACACAAGGTAGGAACAAATGAAGCCTTTTACTTTTAAGCAAAATATAGCACCTAGGATAATTTTGTAAAACCCATAGTAGTCAATGACACTAGAGAGCATAGCTGTTCCATTGGCCGTAGGACGCTGCCAGTGTACTATGTGTTTAATGCCCCTGAGTATCCCTGCTCCATTTCACCCAGCTGCAGCCACCTTGTGGCTCATTTCAATCCCTGAGTCCACCAAGCCCCTACTGGCTTGTAAAAGGAGCTAGTCATCATGTTTCAGTTGCTTCTGCTAGTTTTTCCTTGACTTGTATCAAAAGAAATTACAGCTAGCATCTTCTAGGAATCAAAGTACTTTTTAGATTTAATTATATGAACCCATCAATATTCAACCTCTGTTGACCTACAAAAAGAGCAATTTCACAGGGTTTAAGCAAAACTTGGAAAGAAGTTTTCTTTCAAGATGACCTTTCTATCTTACAAATAATTATACTTTGACTCCATTTTTTGGTTGTTGTTATTACTGTTGTTTTTGTTTCTGCTTTTTTCCTGGAAGTAAAACCAAGGCAAGGAATTCTTTCTTGGTCTCCCTTTCCCCAAGGCCACTGGCAGCTCTTGCTCTGTATTTTAGCACCATCTATTGGTATAAAGTGTATTTGGAATGAAAAATAATCCTCAAAATTCATTGTTACTTTTTAAGCAGAGGTTTTTAAGGAGACTGTTGTTGCCATATCTATTTTGTCTGTTTGTATGAAGCAGCCTCCTCTTTAAGTCTTTTCAAGAAATCATTAAGATGGAAGTATACATTTCTTTTAGCCTATTATGTTCAATTGTTTACCTTTTTAATGAAGCCCAAATTTTTCTATTTTCGGTGAATTACTGATTAATAAATGTTCAAAAGTATTTAAGAAAATCTGAGATTCATGTGGGTAAATAACATTTAATCCTTCTCCTGGGCCAGTACATGATCCACCTCTGCCAAAGTTTTCCATACCGCTATCACGATTTCTTTCCTAAAGTGTATATATGTCTCATCATTGCAAATGTATTTTTGACCGTGACTGATTACGCTGTTGCTTGGTAGGGCAGAAAAGAAAGAAATAACCTTCATTTTCTAACCATTGAACTGTGTAAGGGAAAAACCTCAAGGTCCTTTTTGGTTAGCACACCTCAAGAAGTGGAGAAAAGTATAAGAGCTTTAAAGGCCTGACTACAGTTCTTAGAAGGTTCAATTCAAGGGGAGTGAGAGCTGCCCTAAAACAAAAGCAAAGAATAACAATTCTCACTCAGGAGCTTGAGTCAAACTGTTTCCAGTTCTCCTGCACTGCCTAGAGTGCCAGATGCTTCACTCTGTGGTGTGCAAGGCAAGCGAGAGCATGAAACACTAACTCAGTGCATTCATGACGGAGGCACCTGGGATCAATCAGCTAAATCCAGGGGAACGCCCCCCAGAGCATATGTATGGAACTTTTATTTACACTTCTGCCAGTATCCTACATGTGCCGTAGTGCAGGAGATAAATATTAATCCTCACAAGAAATTTTATAAAGTATTACTTGTCCTGTAACAAAAACAATAATCTACTCCCAGCACACATAAGGCGCAATGCATTTACAAAATTATTTACGGCAGCAGTGTTTGTAAAAGCAAACTTGAGGAGACAACCTAAAAGTCAGTTTGGAGAGGGGACAGGCACCATGCCTGGAAGAGAGGCTGAGAAGGAAATTTCTTTTTTCACTTTTTATTTTGAAATATTTCATACATAAAGGAGAACGTATCTAGTGATTATCTAAACTATAAAGAACACTAAAATCAACAACTAAGGAAATAGAACAGTACCAATATGTTTAATACCCCTGAGCATACATCCCCAGTTTCATCTACCTGCCTCCTCTCACAAAAAACAATAATTTTGGTTTTTGTCTTTATTAATGACGGAGATACATTTTATATTCTACTCTTTTGTTCTGTTCAAATTTTGTCCCATGTAAAGATATAAATTATGCAAAAAATACATTACATTTAAATTAATAACTGAAACAAAATTATCTTATTTAATACCTTTACCGTAACAGAGTCAATGACTGTTTCACAGAAAAACAATTCTAGTCTATTTTTCATGAACTAATGTTCCTTTCAAATGAATGTAGAACTTGAACTAGCTGCAGCCCTATTTCTGTTTACCCAAGTGTCAAATGTGGTGCACTTACCATAATTTATTAGATAAGGATCTCAGAATTCTGAGATTAAAATTTTTTACTGGAAAGAAAGAGTATTTAGGGAGTGCAGTAATTTCATTTAAAATGTTTCAGTAGTATGTTTGATATTCAGTTCTTAAAGCCTAAATTAGACCTCCATGATTTAATGACAGCGATCACTTATCAGATTTATTTCTATTTCTGCATCATTCAAGATTTCATGCCTAACGAAAGACGGCATGCTCTGATGTCAGCACTTGGCTATTTGAATACTCCGTCATAGGCAGCATGACCTTTCAGTGCTGTGAGTTGTTTATATGTGATAATGAGCCAGGTTTTTCCAGTGACTGAGTTAATCATGGTTGGCACCTCAGGAAGCACTGTTAACCCCTTCAGGGGATAATGCTGTAAGTCACTGGCCCCGGGTGTAAACAGCACCCCAGTGACTTACAAGAATCAATGCCAGTTTTTGAAATGTCTGAGACATTTTTGTCTTAGAAAAACATTTAGACTGGCTTTAGTCTAAGACAGAGCTAGATGAAAACATTTTGGAAATAATTCTGGAGCACTTGGAGCATTTATGGATTTGTGTTCCCCACCCCCTTTGTTACCAATGATAGCTATTAAGTCACCTCCCATGCACATGCCAGATCGTTAAACAAATGGAATGTTGCCACCATGGGCTAATATTCATTGAATTCTCTCTGTTTGCCAGGCACTGTCCTTGGCACCTAACCTGTCATTTCATATCCTCTTCACAACAGTCCTCAAAGATAGCTATCACTATCCTGGGTTATAGAAAAGGAAACTGAGGTAGACAGAGATTATGTAACTTGTCTGAATTCTCACACTGAATACATAACAGAGCCAGGCAGTGTGGGTTGTTAGGTAATACCTAAGAGGACAATTGAAATCCATATTTTAGATAAACTTAACATTCAGGTTGTCACCCCCATGACCTATAATCTCACCTGATATGGGCTCCACCCTGGGGGACACTCCCCTGTTCTAGTGCAAAGGGAGGCAGGTAAAGCTCTTGTAAATTTTCTCACCTAGTCTTTCTTCTGGTTCTCTTGCCATCTTCCAGTTGCACTA
Source organism: Paguma larvata (assembly GCA_030068075.1). Classification (NCBI taxonomy): domain Eukaryota; kingdom Metazoa; phylum Chordata; class Mammalia; order Carnivora; family Viverridae; genus Paguma; species Paguma larvata. The sequence goes on from CM057826.1 coordinate 106,994,667, forward strand.
GGATTAGAATAAGAAGGACCTTCAGAGGTAGGCGGGACATGCTGGCCCTGCCTTGTGTTTGTGGGTGTGTTGTGTCTATGTATTCATTTCTTCAACAAAATTCTTTAGTGCCTTCTATGGGCCCTGGGGTGGTCCCATTTTATGTGAAAATGCATCCCTAAGAATCTTAAAATTAATGATTGAAAAAATCTTAACCAGGAAAATAATTTCTCTTTGCCAGGTAGCCGTGTGGCAAAGGTGAAAAAAAAAGAATTTAAAATTCACCTAGATTTCTGACTTTGAAAGTCTGACATTCTTATTAAATGTTTAAAACGAATGTGGGAATATATATTTAAAATTTTAACCCTAAAGTGGGAGTTTATTATTATTTTGTATTATACTATTTCAGATTTGCATAATACATAATAATGTTGTATGTATATTGCCTAGGATATTGTTTTCGTTGCTGAGGAATCCAGGAATACTATGGCAGCAGCTGCCACATCACCATATTCATAGACAATGAGGAGAAATGCCTGGAAAATCTTTGCAGTCTGACCACTCCAGGTTTCAAAGAGATACATGTAAACTTCAAAGGGCTAAACGATACTTTAGTGGTATATGAAACTAGGTTGTAAGCAGTATCAGATTTTCACTCAACAAAATCTTTTTACATCACCCTACCTTTTAAAATTGCTCTAAAGATGGCTCTATTCCAAGGAGCTTAAAGAGTCCCTTTTTGTTGTAGGTCTTGGCCAGCCTGCGAACTGTACGAAACAACTTTGCTGCATTAACTAATTTGCAAGATCGAGCACCTAGCAAGTAAGTTATCCTTTCCCCACCCCTTCATGCTAAACTTTTAGACTATGTTTTCTGAGTCTGATTGAACTCAAGGCAATATATTAGATTTCTCTCAGTCATTACCGTGTTGTCTGACCATTTACAGTAAGTCCTAAGATGTCCTGTTAATTTTCTATAAATACTTTGCGGCGATGGTTCTAATATCAGAAATGAAGCAGTATGAGAAACAAATACGGTGCCTGCATCTGTCCGAAAGCACCTGGCAGTCTTCTGCCCAGTTATTCACACTCAGGGTAACTCTGTAGTTTTGACTTACTTCATAAATTAACCATGGACAGATAACCTCATCAAGCCTTAAAGTCAATCCAAAGTCATCCTCTTAATTCTAAGAAAACAATTACTTGGAGAAGCATCATATCCTACCAAAGATCTTCTGCCGTTACCGAATCTCAGATCAGGAGCCTTATGGAGCAATTAATAAAATTGTGATTTTTTTGTGATAACAGAGGAGGCATTTGAAAGACAGAAAGCTGTGATGGGAAATAGTTATAATTTGGAACGTCTAATAAAGGTAAATCTATAAGAGAAAATAATTTTCCACATTTAAGTGTAAAGCTAATTATTCAAATGCTCCTTATTTTGACATTCTATCATTAATAATAAACAACAAGTCATTAAAATATAAGCTCCAAAGGCACCTGGGTGGCTCATTCACTTAAGCATCCAACTTTGGCTGACATCACAATCTCGTTGTTCACGACTTCGAGCCCTGCTTCTGACTCTGTGCTGACACCTCAGAGCCTGGAGCCTGCTTCAGATTCTGTGTTTCCCTCTCTCTCTGCCCCTCCCCTGCTTGTGCTCTGTCTCCCTCTTTCTCTCAAATAAACAAACTGTTTAAAAAATTTAATAATAAAATATCAGCTCCAAGTAATTTTCCAGAAGAAAAAAACATTTCTTTAAATAAATATTAAGATAACAGTGAATAGAAATTTATTTGAAATTATAACTTATCTAAATGTATAAAAGAATATGAAAAATCTAAATAATTTTTAAAATGGTTTAAATGTTTATTTTTGAGAGAGAGAGAGACAGAGTGCAAGTAGGGAAGGGGCAGAGAGAGAGAGACACAGACACAGTCACAGAATCCGAGGCAGGCTCCAGGCTCTGAGCTGTCAGCACAGAGCCCAATGCTGGACTCAAAACTCTTGAACTGTAAGTAAGCTGAAGTTGGACCCTTAACTGACTGAGCCACCCAGGCATCCCAAAAGATCTGAATAATTTTAAATAATAATCCCGTAATAATGTAACTGACACATGCACATTTTCCACATGAAGTTAAAAAAGCTTTAGGCACTATGTATGTGTTTTCTGTGATAGCAAAGGTTTTTTAAAAACCAATATAAATGCTACAACACAAGTAATTCAAATGGAACCCAGAAGCTTCAGTCAATTGTCCTGTTTTCCAGGTAATGATTTTGCAGTCCTCTTTCCTCAGTCTGAACATTTCTCACCTTCTTCTCCACCTCACCCCCACCCCCATCTGTTGGGCTAATTGCAATTCATTCTTTAGGTCACAGCTTAAATACAATTTATTTGGGGTCATCGTCTCTGGCTAACACCCAACATACACACATACACACAGGTCCCAGACTTGCTGGTACGCCCTTCCATCTGTGTAATTGCATCCTGCACCTAACTCCTATGTTAGTACATAACCCTCTCTGCTCTAGGTGCCTATTTCCTTGTCCAAGTGACCCTGAAGAATGTCAGCCCGCAGCGATCAGGGGTTGCCTCTGGTTGACGTGTGTTCCTGGTACCTAGCACAATAGCCAGCACAGAGCAGTCACTCTGCACGTGCTTGTTGGCTAGAAGAGTGAGGTGATGCTGCAGCATGTGGAATCTGAGGGTGTACTTGAGGTATTTGTTTACCATTACCAAACATGTCTTCTGTGCTCCCCAGCCATATAATATCACAGTGACCTCAATAGCCCTGTGGGAATTTTGGCATTTGGTAACTCATAGGTAAGGTTACCCCCTTTTTGGAAAGTCTCAGCCTTACAGGAGGCATGAAATTACTGGTGTTCCTCCCAAACAATTTAGTCCCCAATATTATTCAGAAAATTAAGGCATGGTCTTGAATAGGCAAACTAGAAACTTGGTAATGCCTTTTACACTTCCTTCAGACATGGTCACTTGGGTACCAACATCTAAACCTGTGGCAGACAAACAGTTGACCAGACAGGTGTGAAGGCAACAGACTGGCCTTCTGTCTCTAAAGAGATGACCTAAGACCCATTCCTTGAAAGACAAAGTTTTCAACGGATTTGCAAGGACAAAACAGATTAAAGTGGGAAAGAGCAGCTAGAGGAGGATAGAAACTCATGGTTTATGCCTAAACGTGACCTACTGTATGTCCAGTAACATCCAGCCAAACAGCATTAGCTGATAGACTCTAAGTAAAGGCCTTTGTAGTCTCTGTTTCGGTTAATGCAGATTTGTACCTCCTTTACTGATTCAAATCAAATCAACCTCTTCATGTATCAGAATAGCAGAATTCAGTCTACACAGCTAAGCTCTGTTGCATTCAGTGATAGTGAAATGGGATAACTTTGGCTCCTCACATGATGACCATGAGGGAATCAGAATTTTCCCTGCTGGACACTTACAATGCCACTAAAATATTTCCAAGCTTGCCCTTGGATTTCATGGAAAGCATGTGTGACCTTGCACAATCCACCCTTTTCGTTTGCTACGGGAAACAAGTCCAGGAGGAACACATGTGAAGCCTGGTGCCTGTGGATCTTCAAATGTGCATTGCTGCCTTTGCTAGTCTAACACTGGTTTCTGTCATCTTGCTTTTTCCTGCCCCTGAGTTTTTTCAATTCCAGAGTGAGTTCTGGCCCCTTCTTCATTAAATGATTTACCACTTAACCATGGATCAAATGGTTAATATTTTCTGCTTGTCATTACTTGTTGAAATATCAATTTCCCAAATCCCCAGATTGTAGGATTGTTGTTAAGAGAAGCTAATAAATAACGGGTCAGTAACTTGGTTTTCTAAAACTTTAGATGAGCTTAAGACTATTCATTAGGTACCTTTTTTCAGGTAAAATTCTTTCTAAATTTTCACAGAGCAAGGACTAAAAAAGGAGTAATTAAGATATAAATTATTTGAATAATATACTCTCAGCAAGAAGATCAGATCTATTTCAGAGTAGCATTTTAAAGCATCGCCCTTTCTGTTTCATGAAGCATTAATCAAGTTTTACATTTTCTCATTTCATTTACTAATAAAACCTAAAATAACTTGGCAGTTGATTTTGGTGCATTTCCAGCCGAACACAAAACTTCAGCCCCAAACTGACATCAATAAACTTAAAAGCAGTAAGTCAGAGCCAGACACTGACTGGAACCAGGGCAGTGAGAATTTACAAAGCACTAGACTGCACCCCCCAATTAAGAGCCATGTCATCTCAGGAGACCAGATTTGAGCACGGCGCTGCAGGAGTCCGCCGTTTGCTCAGATGCATGGCTGTTCATCCACCTTCCACAAAAGCATCTTAAAACTAAGGCAGCAGAGCAGAGTACTGGCCCTAAAATCCCACCGTTTTGGTCAAAACCTCAGCTCTCTTGCTCTGAACAAGTGATTCTACTTCCTCAAAGCTTTGTTTTCCTCTTCGGTAAAATCAGAACAATGAGATTATCTGCCTCAAGTTTTCTTTCGAGGACCAAAGTAGATTATTCCTGTAAAATGCTCATTTAGCACACAGTAAGTGTTTTGTAAGTGTCAGTTAAGTGTTAAAGATCACTATGCAATATTTTAAAAGCTTCCAATTGTAAGTAATGGCTTTATAAAGTTATATTTCATAAATGATATTCTTTTCAACATTATTAGGCACTGATCGAATAGTAGATACATTGTGCTGGACTCTGTAGAGGATAAATGTTAGTTTTATAGCAGGGTTTTTCAGTTCAAGGAGTATATAATCACCTTGTGAAATTTGGCAAGCATCTGAAAAATCAGAGAATACAAGGTAGAATCTACTTAAGTACCTTTGCTGTAAAATATTTCTGAAGTCTCTATAACATCTATTTGGACAAAGCATTAATATACTTCTCTAACAAATGTATCAGACATGTTTCTCAGTATAAGGAAAGAGAAAGGAAAGGGTTTAAATAGCTTCTCTAATTGTAATACAGTCTACAAGGAGTCATTCAGTTCTGAGAATTTGTGCCCCAAACAGAAGTTTCTCACCACTGTATTAGGGAAACCACTTGTAGCTTGACTACTTTTCAAATTCACAAAGTCTGTATTTGCTCTGTAAGCCTTGGTTTAATTGAATGTAGTCAATCAGTAAGAACTTCCTCCTCGATCATGTTCCTGTGACATTTACTTCAGCTTTATTTGCCCCAAAGTCTATCACTATGAGATTTAACTCTTTGCTTTCTTGATATGTATGATGTTAACTATAACCTAGGAATTTACCTGGCTAATCTGAGAGAAATCTTCATTTGCATGCCCCACCTTAAAAATAATTCTTTAAATTAAAATGACATGTCTGAGATGACTCAGAGAGTCCTGAGATTAACCACATACTTACTGCTTTGTACTTTCCTCTCTTTGTCAGAAGATCACCCATGTGCAACCAACCATCCATCAACAAAGCCACCATAACAGGTAAGAAAGATCTAGTAGCTTACTCTTCTTATGTCTAGAAAAAAATCGTATCTCCCAAGGTTCAACATAACACTAACACCAATTTTATATCACAATTTTATACTTTAAAGGAAATCGTTCCTTTTTTCTCTCTATTACTTCTGTCCCACAAGCTCTCCATTTAAGCTATTACTTGGGAAATCTTTACTGATGTGTTGTCTTTAAAGTCTATTTAAATCTGTGCTGATACATCGCTCTGGACATTTGTATTGTGAGAGATAGTATTACCTTCCAAGTGTTGACCATATCATTTCCAGGCTTATGCTACCAGCATGATGTTATTGTGTGGTAGTTTGGTTTAATGAAAGTGAAAGCATAAATGAAAGGGATCTTCCTGGTTAATTGATATCCCAGTTGTGTGTAGGAAGAAACACTATTCCAGTAGTCTTGAGTTGGACTCAGAAGTGAGAATAAATTTACTTTGGGAGGGGAGAGAAGAAGTAATTACACAACACAGGAAAGTTCAGTGAGATCAAAAGAACAGATGTTTGGGGAAAAGAAGGGAAAGGAAGGATGAGGGACCTAAAGGGCAAAAATAAAATTATCCCAATTCTTATTAATCTATTTTAGACATGGGGCTTGACCTCAACTGAACCAAAAACAGAACAAATGATCTCATTTTGCTGAACCTGAAACCAAATTGAACTCATTTAATCATTTCTTGAAACCCCAATTGATTCATTAAAATAATTGCCTGGAAAAGAAAACCTATGTTTTCTAAAATTATTACCAGAAGAAAATTAACATATTCTCCAAACTAGACCATTACTTCATTTGATTCAAGTGCCTTCCTTAGACTCCAACTCAGGATATTTTGAGAGCTCCTTATTAAGCTATTAGTGAGTACACTTTGCTTGAAAGTTAACTTCACCATTCAGATCAGCACTTTTCATCTGGTCTCCTTTGCGGTCCCTGCATCAGAGTTGATTCTGTAACAGTTGGTAATGTTGTTCTTTTTGGAATGTCTTTTGAATGAGATTTGTATTTCAATATGTATTAAGTGATTGGTTCTCTTTCCCATGTTTATCTTTCAAGATCTTATTGGTGATCATTTTCAACTGTAATTTCGTAGTGTATGCCTTGTCCGCCATTTTTCTTCTTGTCATTGGTCAAGACATGGACTGAAATTCCTGTATATTAAAATAAATTCTTCAATTCACAGAATTTTTTCCAGAAAGCTGAATTCAAAGTCAGTGGACCTCAACTGAGATAGGGGTGTTGAACTGAATGGCTTTGTCTCTGTACACTTGCCTATTACGTTGAGGGACAAGCAGGTCAACCTTTGAGCCTGCAGCTGGGGCTTCTACTGAGAGAGGCCACGTGGAAGCTCGTCCTCAGCCCTGCTTCAGGCCCTAGATCTGACCCCTGTGAGGAGGGGCCACCCCTTACCCCTGCTATTTTTGCCACCAGCAGGACTCTGACATTGTGGTTTGAACAGAACACAGTGCTATTTTGGTTCCTGAATGCTTGTGTAGTTTGAGGTCACATATAAGCCAGCCCCACAGGAGCATCCTCTCCAGAGAGCAGCTGCAGGTACTGGTGGATATTGTTGTGTCCATCAAGAGGTGGTGGGTGGTCAGTGGTCCGGGCAGCTGTCCAGCCACCCTGACAGATGCCTGGAAGTGATTAAAGGGAGAGTAATTGCACTCAAAGGGCACAGACTTTTCTTAAACACATGTGAAAGACCTATAGAAGCCCCCACAAGTGTTCACATAGTATTGAGGCTCAGGAGCTATACCAGAGAGAACCGTGAGCCATTGAAATCTGAGAATTAAGGTTAATATGGCCTCATTTGTACCCACAAGCTCCTGACCTGAGGCCTAGGGACAGTGGGGCTACAGAAATATCTTATCTGGGAAGGGAAACTAATTAACTGTTATTAACTGCTCAGTGCAGCCGTGTTCATCACAGAGCACAATAGGAAATTAACTGGAGAATGGAAGTCTTTTTCCTCGTCCCAGCCTGGCAAACCAAGGTGGAAAGGTGGAATGGAGGCTGCGGGAATGAGGGCAAAGGCACAGAAAGATTTTCCTCCCTGAGCCCATTCTGAAAAAGTAGGCCCTTGACATAAACTTTGATAGAAGTAAGAGTTGAGATGCACAGAAAAGTGAATTCCCTTCCTCAGCAGCTGACTGTTCAGGACCTATACCTCCAAGTTCACTCCTCCCGTCATTAGAACCCAGCTATAGCTCTGTCGTGGTCCTGGGAATGGCAGAGGAGAGTGTTGAAAAGAGTCAATGGGGGCACCCTTTAAGATGAAATTGACCTTCTTAGATATTTTGGTTAGGATCTGGAGGAACAGTGCACCAAATGGCAGAGTCCACGAGTGGTCCGAAAGTCTGCCGTGGTGCAGAGCTCCAGGGGCCCCTGGAGGGCAATCCCGTAGAACATCACAATGGGTGCCCCTGGAATTGTGTAGCATGGGTGCTCTGCCTGTCTGGAATTCAAATCATGCCCTACCATAATAATTGTGTGGCCCTGGGGAGGCCACATACCTCTCTCTGCCTTGGTTTCTCCATTTCTAAATTGGGTATCATATTCCATACACTTATTGCTGAGTAAGAGGAGTTCACATATGGATGCTCTCAGCATCATGCTCCACAGAGTAGGCACTCAAGACCTCATTTTCTGTTTTGCTTTGCACTTGTTTTTATTCTCTGTATGTAGAACAACGGTTGATGGAAAGAGTAGGGCAGAGAGATGAAAGGAGGAAAACATGAGAGAAAGACGGCTTGCAGGGTCATAAGAGATAAAATGTGGAGCCCCCCCCCCAGAATGGTCAAATGGACACACTTCCTTGGTGCCTGTCAAAAATGGGCCCTCCTATTGCTCCCAGTGCTGTATCCCTACCTTTCCTCACTGCCACACACATTAGTGGCCTTGTGATGTGGGCAATAAAGGTTCAGAATCATTTTCAAAATCTAAAATAATGATCTCTCTATAACTTTTCAATAAATCAAGTGTTTGATTTCTTTAAAAAAAAAGAGGTAAGAACTTTCTCTACATATGTCCCACTATGTTTTCTAAAGCTTTCTCCCATAGAATTTATAATACCCTTTTCTCCTTTGAGGTTATTCCATTTGGCATGTGTTTGAAAGCCAGGAAAGTTTGATTTTATATCATTAGGGTTAAAGCATGTAAGTCACTTGGCAGTTTCTATTTCCATACCTAATGTACATTTCCAAATGTACATTTATAAAAGTCCCATTGCTAAAGAGCTATTTTGTTCTTTAGTGTGATACAACAAAAGCAAGGCATGTGGCATTTGGAGCTAGAGTGCAAACCCTGTGTCTCCTTTGCTTTATTCCTTCATTTGAAAAATGTAGATACGAGTAGCTAACTCTCAGTGCTGTTGCAGAAATTCAGGGAGATAAGTTAGACAAAGGCCAGATGTCAGCAGGTTATGAGTAACTCCCCAAGTGTTTCTTCCTATAACCCTAATCTTTGTCTGGCATCTGTTGTTGTTGTTGTTCTTAAAGCTAATTTGAAAACTTGTAAGGTAGAGGAGGAAGACACTGATGATGTGTCAGCCTTTCTGGAACATTTCATCTACGATTGTTTTAAAACAGTAATCACAAGACATTTTTAGGAAATCGTGTATTACTTAGAGCAAGGCTCACCTACAGAGGTCCTTAAGGGGCAGTAAATAATAGAACTAAAGAGTGTGTTGAAACATGAGGGGGCAGCAAAGCATCAGAGATGGCCAAGCCATCACTCTATTGTGCTGTTCTGTATTGGTTTTGGAGTATAGCCATGTCTCTTTGGACACAATTCGTCCGTTTGAGCATTTCGTTTTCAAATGATGTTAACTCAGAAAAAGCCACCTCATAAAATCTTGTCATGTCTTCACAACATCACTTTTCACTGTTTCTAATGCCACATTTTCAATCCCTTTAATCATTTTCAAATTAAAGGATTTTCATGCAAGAATACAACTCAGAGAAAATGTATTGAAACTTCTCTATTGCAAAGATGAGAACACTGAGGCCTAGTAAGAGTAAATGCTACTTAGACATGGATCCAGGAATAAATATTTTTGAATTCAGGGCCTGCTTACACCCGTACAAAATCATTCATCATATCCTAATGTGTAATTGCTTATACTTTACCTGTAGAAGGAGACACGTGATACAATGACCAGCATAAAATAAAATTGGTTTTATTACAGAAAAAATTTGGTGTGAGTCTCCACTCCACTTCATATATTTTACCCTGAATATTCACAACTCCTTAAAAAATAAGCATGTTCTAAATAGAACTTAGTCAGTTGGTAAATAGAAAATATAAGATTAAATTATCCAAATAGTACTAATCAGTCAAAATACAATGAGAAGGAATTTAACCTTGTACGTTTATTGTTCTTCTAAAGCACAAAGTCGTTCCTAAAATCCAACAAGGGGGCAAAAAGAATACCAAAGGTATTTAACGCGAACAGTTATTGTGTTATTATCTGGACTAATCATTTAACATTTTGAGCTTATTGAAGAAAAGACACCAAGAAACCAGTTCATGGTAACAGTAATGATGCTAGGTGCTTAGCTAGGTCCTTTTAAGTCTCCGTGTGTGTGTGTGTGTGTGTGTGTGTGTGTTTGCATGAGAGAGAGACAGAGAGAGAGAGAGAGAGAGAGAGAGAATTACAGTATATATAATATAAAAAGAAATATATGTAATAACATAATAATTGAAAGCAAGATCTGCAGAAAGAAGGTGAAGGGGTCTAGATGAGAGAGGCCCAAAGACACACTGGACTGAAATGCATGTGAGGGCAGTGTGCACAGAGAAGGAGGAAGACCAAGCCATTCCACACAAGTCCTCATCCACTAGTAGCAGGCCTTGCTTCATCATGTACTTCCTTCTTTTCCCTTTTCTTTTAATAAGAGCACATTATAGCAAGACTCTAATAATTGCAGAAAATGAGATCTCAGTTAGCTGATTTAGGAATGTGATTGAAAAATGCTGAGTACATGTGGTTTAATAACTTGAAAGAAAAATTAATAAAGATTGTGTATAAGACTGTTTGTACATTGACTTTAAAAAATAAAGTTTATTTTTGAAAGAGAGTGACTGGGGGAGGGCCAGAGAGAGAGGGAGACAGAATCCCAAGCAGGCTCTGCACTGTCAGTGCAAAGCCCAATGTGGGGATCAAATTCACCAACCATGACATCATGACCTGAGCCAAAATCAAGAGTCAGACACCTAACTGACTGAGCCACCTGGATGCCCCTGTATATTGACTGTTTTGGAAGTGTTTTTGCTTATTTTACCTTTACACTTAATATCTCTAATGACTATTGAGTGTTCTAAACTTTTTAAGCCAAAGGAGGTTACTTTTATAAAAATATCTTCATTAAAAATACTTCTCCAGAAAAAGCATTGAATTGAAAGATTTCCTTATATACACGAAGTATGACTATGTGATTATTAGACTTACAATCTTTAGAGGTATAAAAGTCTGTTTCTTGTTTCTTAAAACAAGCTAACTTGTTTTACCTTTCTATACTTTTATTTAAATATATATTTATAAATACATATATATTTGTGTGTGTGTATATATATGTGTGTGTGCACATATATATATATATATATGTAAAAAGAGCAAGTCGAATACAGTGACTTCTCAACCAGGAAGTGATTGAAATAATACTTGGTGTTATAAACAGTGAAAAAAACAAATGCATTATCATGGGAAAAATAATTAATTGAATCTCTACTGCCTGAATATCTGCTCTAGGTATTTTGTTTCAGCATTAATTAACATAATTAAATGAACTGCATATTATTTAATCAGCCAGTAAAAAGATTACAAGTTAAATCATATAGGTCAAAAACCTAGCTTTCCTTTTATTAACTGTGTAACCATGGTCTATTTACTTAAATTCTCTCAACTTTCATTTTGTCATCAGTAAATTCTAAGTCAGTGGTTGGTACCCAGAATGTATTCAACAAGTGATAGGTACTGTAAATGCTAAAATTTTATTATGATTAGGATTATTATCCATTTGGTGAACAAATATTTTCTGTGTACCTTCTACATGGCCTGCAATAAGGTAGGTGTTAGAGATCAAGATATGAGTAAAATGGAATTATTGGCATCAGGGAATTCACAATCGAAGGGAAAAGGCATCATGAATAATTATGTTCAAGCCAAGTGGCCATGATTGAAGCAACTTCAAATACAGGTACTCTCTACAGAAAGCTTTTTGCAGAGTTTTGAAGAATGTAGAGTTTTGCGTATAGTCAAGAGACGATCACCTGACCCCAGGGGGCCAACAAGAGTGAGGTGTGGAAACATGGCGTGCCTATCAGATCACCAGACTAGGGACAGTAAAGGACAAAGAGAGTTGAAAGTGTACAGAGCAACAAAACAGGAGGCTGCAGGAAGAGTGAAGAGTATTGGAAGCCAGTGTTAATCATGGTGGAGTTTATGTTATGGGCAAAGGAAAATCATCAATCATTTTTTTAAGTGTATTTATTTTGAGAGAGAGAGAGAGAGAGAGAGAGAGAGAGAGAGAATGCACATGAGCAGGGGAGTGGCAGAGAGAGAGGGAGAGAGAGAGAGTCCCAAGCAGACTCTGCACTGTTAGTGCAGACCCCGAGGTGGGGCTCAGTCCCAGGAACCATCAGATCATGACCTGACCCAAAATCAAGAGTCAGGTGCTTGGCTGATGGAGCCACCGAGGCACCTCAAATCATCAGTCATTTCTATGAGGAGAAGCAAGTATATAATTTAGAAAGACACCATTGGAAGCGGGATAGAAAACAGATCAAAAAGAAGAGAGTGGAGGCAGCCCCATATTCTTTAGGAGACTGTTATGTGTGTAGTACATGCTAAAGATAATGCTACTCTGAACTTGGGTGGTGGTGTCTCCAGTGAAGATAAGTGGATGGGTTGACAACTGTTTTCGGACACAGAGTTGAGAAGACTTGGCAGTTGATTAGCTTGAGAGTGATGAGAAAAGACGTGAAAACTGAAGTGATACACACAGCGTTCATCACAGCACATGTATATACACGTAAAAGATGGAAAACAACCCAATAGTAATATATCATGTAGGAATTCTATTTTGTTATAAAAATCTATAATAAAAAGATTTTTAAATGATTTGTGACAAAATTTCAATCATGTAAAAATGCTTCTATTTTAAAGAATACATGATGATGTGCTAAGTGGGCATTAGGCAAACATTTAATGCATTTTGGTTATGTATAATGAATTAAGTTTAAGACATTCTTAACTGTTGACTAGTCAACAGACAGACTGCTTAATCATTTTACGTAGGATCTCGTGACAAACATGTAAGTATTTTTCAGGTCTCAATTGTCTGCCTCTCCTCTCTTGGAAAAGGTACTAATGAGATGCTGCCTAATGATATTTCAGCATTGGGGAGCCACAGTGAAGAATTAGCTATATTTTCAAATAATAGGATCCCTCAGATAGGACAGAGTACTCTATCTGTTGATTATTGAGCCTATGACGCCTATGGCTTGACTGTTATTTTATCCTCCCGGTGATGAGCAAAGCTACCACAGAAAGAGAGGAATTGAATGTCACCCAAGACCACTGCAACCAATATTCCTTCCTCACTGCCCTGAGTTTGAAAAGGGCAGTATTTCCCAAACCTACCTGACCAAAAGAGATCACCGGGGGATGCTTGAAAACAAATGTAAAAGGATGGATTCCCAGACAGTCCAGAACAGAATCTTTGGGACAAGGCTCAGTCTTTATTATGAATGAGTGCTCCCACATGAACCATTTGGTCAGCCAAATTTGGGAGAATAATGGAATACTGAATGATGTGGGTGAGAGTGCCAGTGTACAGTGCAGACATTGAGTTGCTCATAATTTGCTGGAAAATCATTGTCTTTCTGGAAAGTATATTAGTGACACCCACACCCCCATGTAACAAACAATGCAGTCTAGGATAAACAAGATACTATGTGTGAAGTGTTGTGTGATTAGGAAGGAAAGACAAGGTGATATTATTATCAGTGCAAACCACGTCATCACAGTCGTCATCACTGGGCTGTCATTGCTGTTATCTCTCAAAATGTATACAAGATTTTAATTAGACCAGCTTGCTCTTCTCCTGGAAGAGAAGTATCATGTCCATGTCTGTATGGGGGTGGGAGCGGGCTTGGGAAATGTTATGTTTAGTAACTGTATCATTTTTGTCTTCTTAGACATAGTACCAAATTTCCTTAAAAAAAAGAAAGAAAGAAAGAAAGAAAGAAAACAAAAGCTGCATTCTTAAGTTGCTCCCTTTACCCGCAAAGTGCTTCCCACCCATGTATTCTGTAGAAAATATTCTAGGCATACTCAGAAATACATTACTGTGGTGGGGCAAAGCAATGAAAATTCCTTTGGGTCTAATTTCCCAAATTTTACTGGTTAAATGTGACACTGAATTGTCTGACTCCATGAATCAATGGAGAGTTCACTTCAAGCAGCCTTCTTTCACCATCTCAGAAAATACTTACAGAAAGTCAGTTGGAGACATTATGAATACTATTATTAATAAAAGGTAACATTTTTCTGACATTTAATACTTACTAAAGACTCTATATGCATAATCTCCTTTAAACCTTATGAGAATCCAGGTTACACCTACAAATGACAAACTATAGATTACAGCTGACTCAAAAAAGTGTCACTCAGGTTTCCCTTCTTAAGATCTATTGACATGTGTACAAAAAAACACACACTATATGTTGTCATCTGCCTCTTCCCTACAACAGTTATACCCTAGGAATTTCTTTTCTTGTTCTTTTGTTTTTTGTTATTTTTCAGGAGAGCAGAAAATACATTTATATGGTCCTATTACGAATGTGCATAATACGAGAGTAGGACAAAAGGATGGATAAAGTCTGAGGCACCTGGGTAGCTCAGTTGGTTAAGCATCTGACTCTTGGTTCTGACTCAGGTCATGATCTCATAATTCATGAGTTCAAGGACCACATCAGTCTCCGTGATGACTGTGGAGCCTATTTGGAATTTTCTCTCTCTCCTCTCTGTCTGCCCCTCCCCACAAAATAAACATTTTTTTTTTTTTTAAGAGAGAATGGATAAAGTCTACAGATACAGAGAAACCTTTGGGAAACCCTAAGAACTGTTACATAAGCTAAGGAAAGAATTCCTGCTCAGGATGTAGAATTCCTGAAGCATTCTTTAATTCCTACCATCCTCTTCTCGACTCTCCTGAAGTACCTCCTGAGAGTGCCCCGGGGGGAACTTCCACATGTGTTCTCTGTGAGAAGTGCCTCACATAAAGTATATCAGAGTTTAGGGGCAAAGCAGTGCTTGAGGCTCGGCACTCACCTTGCTTCTAGGACCACTTTTAACTCCTGAAATAGCACTTTCTACCAAGTGATAAGATTGATCATATCTTTGTTTTAGACTCACCATAGGCCCTTCATACCGGTTGCCATTTCCTTGGGTACTATTTCTAGCCATGAAGTTCTTTAACTCTCTATCCCCCAGATGCACTTCCTCTTGATTCTTCTGATGTCTAAATATCCAGTGCTTTTTAGTGTGCTGTCCTCTCTCTTTGTCTGTGGTTCTTTCCTGGAACTGTGGGCACTCTGGAAGTATTTCTAGTTCACTGTATTCTACATGGGTGCTTATGACCTTTTCCTTCTGATATGTTTTTGATATTTGCATATCGTACACGTGGAGAATCTCTTTTCTCTGTGTCCTCCTGGGTTTGCCCTTCTGTTTCTAGGATGTAAAAGACTATGTTTGGGCTCTGGGACCCAGTGAGGCATACAATACCTCTCCTGAGCTTTAGAGCCATCATCATAGAAGTTTTCTGAATTGAAAAAGATAAAATGTGTTCTGTTGATTGACAAAGAGCATTAAGTAAAAAGAAAGCAGAGGTTTCCTAAATGCATGGATAGATGAAAAGCTAAAATAAGGAAAGGGGGAAGGTAGGAAGAGAGGAAGAAATGCATCAGGATGAGAGGTCTTCTTCCTAGAGACCCAGGAAGCTGTCTACACTGTGATTTACCTCAGACACTGCAAAGGGTCTGGTGACCCAGTTCAGGAACTTAGGGAAAACTTACCAGCACAAGAAAGTAGAATGTAGAGTAGTAAAAGAGGAAATGTCTTCCAAATAACTAGAGAAGGTGACAGAAAAGAACTCTGAGTCCTAGAACTGAGACCTTCAAGGTGAGGAACTGGAGAAGGCTTCTGAGATGCCTCAAGTCCCTAACTGTGTGACTGTGCTGTTTTTAACAAGAATTGTTTACATACAAATAGACTTAGGTTTTCTTTCCCTGCAGGTTTTTATTTTGAAAAAAAAAAACAAAAAAACTCCACAGTGTTGTAAGTTTTGTTTGTAAATTTGACGTACAAGTCAGAACCTAGAGGAAGAAGAGGGCTCAGAAGTCAGGAGATCCGGGTTTCATGAAAGCCTTGTTCTCTTGCTCACCTGCTTTGTGACCTTCGACAACTATTTCTATGCCCCAAGTATTTTCTCTTCAAGTATGGTGAATAATCATAATAATACCCTCCTGGTTTGAGGATTACATGAGATAATGCATATAAAAAATTTGCCACAATGTCTGGTAATAATAAAGGCCAGCTCTTACTAAAAGGTGGAAAGTGCCTTATATATTGACAAGCATTACAAACCTGTATCAGTAGATACTATTGTGCTATTCATGTTGATCCTCAAAGTAGTTACCTTTGTAAAATGTACCTTTTTTTTTTTAGCCCAGCTGCCGCTTATGAGAGAATTTGGAAATGATTTTAGAAATAGTTTATAGGCCAGAGAGGAAAGAGCCACCTCATTGGTTTACTGTCATGCTTCACTTTTTTTTTTTTTAACATTTATTTATTTTTGAGAGACATAGAGAAAGAGTATGAGCAGGGGAAGGGCAGAGAGAGAGGGAGGTACAGAATCTGAAGTGTCATGCTTCACTTTTGACCAGAAATATTATTTCCAATATGATTACAAACCTCAATCAACACACAGGATGTCAGAATAGCCTAGATCAGGCTAATTCTAGAAATGAATGCACTCCAAGGAATAAGACAATTTTGAGCATTTGGAAGAAGTATAACACAGATGTGGGAAGGCAATTCAAGACAATGTCCTAGATAGTAGAGTGATGGCAACATCCAGAATAAGCATATAGATAGGTTTTCATACGGGACACTTTGAAAGAATCGGCTTCATTTGGAATCCTGTCAGTTTGTGAGGGGAATGCGATGGTCTCTTGGAGTCTTTTTGCCTCTTCAGTCACACTTTGTACAGTCTGTCTTTCTAAAGATCTTCCCAGCACAGTTCCCTTCACTGGAAACTGCCAAAGGTCCTGGAGACAGAGCAGAAGGCCTGTATGTCCCAGCCCTATTGGCTGAGAGAGGGGCCCAGGCCTTCATCATTTCAACAGAAAGGGCAACAGAGGAAATCAACCCGGCATTTTGCTACCTGGTTATTTTGCGCTGCGTCTATCACATTCTCACTGGGCACTTACAGTCCTTCCGCGTCCTGTTGTTTAAGGATTCTCCCAGTTCTCTCCTAGACTGCCTTATGCCCTCCCCTTAGATGGTGATGTATCAGCTGTGATCCTCCGGGTGCAAGGTAAAACCTAACTCTGCTAACTTCAGTAAAATAGAATCTAGTAATATGGAATCTAATCTACCAAAGTAAAATAGAATTATTAGAATAATTTCCAATTCCCTGAGAATTAGTGGGGAGGCTGGAGGATCAGGGTTGAAGGAATCCATCATCTTCAGAGCACTAAAAAGGCAAAAATGGAAGGGAATTCTCATGGCAGGAGCAATCTAGAGAGCCTCCTGTAACTGTCTCACATGTCTTCATTAATCTGTGTAAGAGTCAAATTCCAGTGGACAGGTCTGACTGGCCTAGTTTCATCTTGGGTCTTGGCTAACGGAGAATAGGGCATCTGGCTATTCTTCCTGACTATGTAACATAATGTTGTACTAAGAGCCTAACTTGTGAGGCCAGATTATGTGGATTCATATCCCAGCTCTGCCACTTACAGATGCTTTTCTTCAAACACTTCATTTAACCTTCCAGAGTCTTAAGTCCCTGGTTTTTGAAGTGGGCATAGTAGCAGTAACTATCTCATATGGAGCTCATGAAAATTGAGATGATATTTATGAAAAACTAAGCACAATGCATGGCACATAGGAAGCACTTGATCACTTTGGGCTATGCCATTGTTAACATTATCCAATGGAGACCCCAAATAATTCACTGAAACAAATTAGGGTACTCTTGGAAAAGAGAAATAAATGTTGCCGGACCCCAATGTTGATTATAGTTAGATAAGAAGATTGGCCACAACACACTTTATTTTGCTAATATATCTCTCAGTTTGCTGCTATTTTTAATATTAAGGTTCTTAAAAATGTGGATGATACTTGTTCATTAATGTATCCCTGGGAATCCAGTTCCTCTGAAAGCACAAAAGTGATTTGATTGCCTGATCATTTGATCCACATACCTTTACTGATACTTCCTTTATGCTTTGTTCTATACAAGGTTTCATGATCTGTCACTCCAGGTTTGCTTATAAGGAATCAAAGTGAGGAATAATTTACATTTCTATGATCTTGGCTTAATAGTAATTTAAATGCTTGTGGTCTGAGTTTACTTTAGGGAATACAGAATAATAGAGAAAGATTGTTTTTAAGCCTTTAAACCTTCTGAGAAAAAAACATGTAAGTAGACCCTACTGTATGAATGAGTTTGGTTTCTAAGTTTATTTCATTTTTTGAACTTTAGTTTTGTATATCCATGCAGTGACCCTCATCAAAATTCTCTTAGAAACAGCCTATACCCCCATTCCAGGAAGGTGAAGGTTTCCTAAGGAGAAGGAATCTGAAGGAGGACTTGAGGTCCCATGGAAAAGTTATTTTGGTCCATTAGAGGCATGAGATGGACTTAGATTTCTGAAGCTCACTGTGGAACGCTGTACTACTCATTTGGAATATCCGAGTCATCATAAGTGGGAGGGCCTAACCCCCAGCTGGGGGGAGCTAGACTGAGTACCACATACTGTGGCAGAACCATCAGGTAGAACGTCTCTGCCCCCATAGTTGCTGCCTACAGAGTCACTGAAGCACTGAATCTCTTAACTAGATTCTTCCACCTGACCACCCCCTTCCCTACCCAATACTCTGACAGATCTTCTGAGGCCACCCAGCTCTGGCCTCTGTGTCTAAATCTACCATCTTTGTCCCAACCCCTGCCCCCTGATCTGACCAAATTTGGCCCATCTTTGCATCCTTACCACGCCACATCACCCAACACAAGGAAAGCATTTTGACTCAAAACTGAAAGTAGAGGCACTCTTAGTGTTAATTCTTTTGAAAGGTATGTGTGTTTTTCCCGGGGAACAGGTAGGCACTATAAGAGGGTGGGCTTTGATTTCATTCAACCAATATAGAGAATCAAGGGTATGCCCTTGATAGTCATTTCACCTTGAAGCAACGTATTCTCTGAGCCTCAATTTGTCATCTATAAAATGTAAGTTAATAATTAACGTACCTCAGAGAGTTATTATAAGGATTAAATTAAGTGAATAAGCACCCAGCCTAGTATCTGGCACATAGTAGAAACTTCAAAAGAAATTCTAATTCTTGAATAAACCTTTTCTTTTGAGTGTACAGTGAGTTTTGGAGGTCAATGAATCATCTTTACAATTGGAACCTTGAAATAAGGAATGATGAAGTAAACAACTAAATTTCTTTTAAAATTATTTTCCTTCACTAACTTGTCTTCTATTGTCTGTGTTCATACACACTAGCTGTGCCTGCAAAAATGTTTCCATGGCGAGCTCTTTTCTACATGTTTAAATTCCTAATTGTGCACACAATCTTAGTCACTATATTTTCATATGCAAGCAATTAAGACTCATTTAACAGCCCTCCCTCTGGAAGGTTTTATTCTCCATCTGCCATAAATCAGATTCCTTAGGAACATGTTTGATTTTGAAACAATGTGAAAGTACTGTTCATTTTGTTCAAATTTCATTTATGTACCATTTTTTAAAGTGATGTAAATGGACAGCCACAAAAAGCTCAGCAGCTGGTCAAAACAAGACATCAAAGAAACCATTGAAATGAGGCAAAAAATTAAAAAAAAAAAACTAATATGCTAGGACAAAGCCAAATAAAAACCATAGTCTGATAAACATTCCTCAGACACATTTTGCTCATATTTACTTTACGACATATTTAAAATCTGGGAAAATAGGAACACACCCCTGTACCCAGTTGAGTGCACAGCAATGTATATGAGGAAAAAGAGCAAAAGAAGCCAAAAGGAGAAAAACAGAAGAAGATTAGATTTGTGTTATTGAAGAAACATGCTTCCCAGCTACGCACTTAAATAGTACTACCCAAAGACTCAGACAGATTTGTAGGGCACTTTTTCATTCATTTAAAAACCATAGATAATTGTGGTTCTCCCTCATCACAGGTGAAATCCATTTTAGTGTGTTCAATTAGCTTCTTTTTAGATCATCAATAAGAAGCTATGCTTGGCCAGATTAAGAGGGACAAATAATTATTAGGTTCTGTACTCATTTCAGCGGCACATATACTAAAATTGCAACAATATAGAAAAGAATAGCATGGTGCTTTCACAAGAATGACACTCAAGTTCATGTGAACTGGTAGCTAAAATTCAGCAAAAGATTTAAAAAGAAAATGATTGGTTTTTTTAATTTTTCAAAATTATATATCACAATTTGGAGGTGTTGCCTACAGAAAATAGTTTCCTCTGCCTAAATATACCATTGTTTGGGGACTTGAAACAAATCACCAACATTGCTAATGCACCAAATCCCCAGTTATGTATCAAGAGAATATTTTGTCCACCAGCTTCCTAAGGCTTTATAAGCTGAGTTGTTTTGATATCATTTGATGAAAGGTTCTGTAAAAGTTCAAACATTGTTGTTAATTTGGGCGGTCACACCTGCACATTTAAAATGCCTTTGTACAAAGTGTAGCCCAATCTGCTTTCAAATCAGACCTTCAAAGAGGGTAGATTCATAAGTGTGACAGATCCCCTTAGGTGTTTCCCTACAAAGAAAAAGTAAAACTCAGCCACTCCCACACCACCATCTTTGTCTCTTTGAGCCTAAGCATCAAATGGCACCTCTGAAAAGAAAAGCGGAGAAAATGTTAGTACTTCTCTGCTGGAGATCTAAAGCAAGATACAGATGTTCTGGAACAGGTGGCATCTTAAGAATTATCAGTTTGTTCTCTGTATTCACAGGCCTGAGTCCACTTTTCAGATAGTTTAGAATAGTTACATGTCCCTCCCGGATGATCCTGCATAGCTGCAGATGTTTAGGATTGCTCCCCAGCAAAGTAGCCCTTTTCATCCAGGACCATTTGCTATTAAAAAAGAGAGGTGATTACTTATGATTTACTAACATTCCTTCATTCTGCATGTGACACTGGACTTGTGAAACTTGTAGAAAGAGCAGTAACCCCAAGGTCTAGGGACCAAAGCTATAAATCCAGTTCTGTCACTACCTCCCTGTTTAACCTTTGGTCTGTAATTTAAGCTGGTTTTCCATCTATAAAATGAGGGCATCAGATTACATGATAGCTAAAAATCCAACTAGCTCTTTCGTGCATTTTTTATTTTTTTGTAAATACATGCTTCTGATTAATTGCCTTTATTTTCCATCATTATATTTCCTTAAGTAGTGAAGAAAAGATACACTAAGTCAATGTATGAATTCCACTTTTCCCAATATAGGTCCATAGAGAATGTCTTTGACACCCACCGCTTGCTATTTTGAATTTTCAACAAAGAGTTAAAAGAAAATTCTGGTTCCCCTGGCTAGTCATCCTCTCCAGTTGGCAGAAGTCTTCGTGTGGACTTGATGGTTGCCTAGAGCAACAAAATATTAGGGACAGAAACATGTTCAGGGACTTGATCATATAAGTGACTCAGAGCTGAGAGACCTTTTCCAGCTTGACTGGAGCCCATACTTAGCTAGAATGAGTATTTGTCTATGCCTGTGTGCCCACTCTGCTGACTTGGAGGTGCCTGCTATTTTGCTTACAGAATACAGAAGACAACCTTGAAACCTGCAGAGAGGGGCTGAATCTTCATTCAACATGTCTCACACATGAGACCTCATTAGGACTAGTAAATATCAGCAAGATGAGGAGGCCGACTGTGGGCTCGGAAGAGCACATACCAAGAATATTATGAGAACTGAATATAAATTCAATTTAAGAGCTACTCTTCAAAGCCAATTATCCCTTTTGAGTTAGGACAACCCACTGTAGGAGCTGTTTGCAAAAAACAATACCTTTTTCCTTCTCTCTGTTGAAGCCAGACATCTTTAACTATGCTCTAAGTTTAAAATGTGAATTTAAAAAACATGTTTTCCTGTTCCTAAACTCCTCACATCCTGAGGTCATCCCCTCCCTATGCCATCAGTCTGGCTCCATAATACCAATTACTCCAGCTTGTTAAGGAAGTTATTAGCATCCGGGAGTCACATCTTTAGCTTCTGGTCAATGTTGCCTGCAGCATGAATTGGAGGGAGAAGTATTAGCCAAGTCTCCTTACTTGAAGTCCTGCATCCTTAACTATTTAACTAGGTTCCATCTTAATTATGTGTTTGGTTGCTGTTGTTTTTATACCCAGTACACATTCTTCCCACGTGCACATGAACAAGGTCATTATGATTATAATAGCAATCACATACTGTTACTTTCTATCCTAATCGAATACTTATTGTGTGTCTTCATGATCACAGACTGGCCCTCTCAGCTTGGACATTATGAATTGCAATGAATATTCTTTTCCAGTGATTGGAAACATAGTCCTCAACTTACACAGTTTAGGTAGTAATTCTTATCCACATAACCATAGCAGCTGTTTGGAAACATGTCCTCAGATCACTTGTTTGCAAGTGTCTTTTTCCGTACAATCCTGGATGAAGTGGAGCCCGTATACGTTTCTTGACATGTGACATACTTGTGACCCTGGCAGATGATTCAGCTGACCTTGAAAACTACAGCTGTCTGGTCACTTTAAAAACAACACAATACCAGTGATTTACTAGGCTTGGACTTAGACCGTTCATTTTATGCCGACTGATGGGAGTTCTGATCCTTTAGGAAAGGAAAGAAAAAGTATAAGACCATGGAAATATGTCATGCTGGGTGTTAATGTTGTCCTTAATTTTAATACATTTCTTTGTAAAAAGTACAGAGATGACTGCTTGCCGTCACAGGAAAAAAGCAATAACATCCATGTGGCTTTCTTTTATTTTTAAAAAAATTTAATGAAGAAATGCAAGTGTCAGCTTTTGTTTCCTCTCCATTCAAATCAAGAGCAGTCTATAATCTCCCAAAAAGACCAAAGCTTCTTTGCTTACTGTAAAATGTGCTCCCTATGTGGCCTTACATGGTAGAGGGTTAACATTCTCTTCCAAGGCAGCCTTCTAAGGGTTCCAGGCACTATACATGCTCCCGATTTTAGCTTAACTTTGAAAGAGACCTGAAAAAACATGCTTTAATCAAGATGGAAGTTTATTTCTCTTTCCTACAAAAGAGAGACACATTGGGTGGTCCAGGGCTGACGTGACTGCTCTAGCATTGTGAGGGATATACAATTCTTTCGGGTAATCCCTTCACCATCCCTAGAGTATGGGTTTTGCCTCCATGGTCCATGATGACATGTAGAGAGCCAGCCATCACATCTGTATTGCCAGCAGTAAGACAGAGGAGGAGAGGAAGAATAGCACATCCCCTCTCTTTGGACGAGAACTCCCAGAAACCCCACACCATGCTTCTATTTATATCTCCTTTGGCTCATGTAGTCATATGCCACATCTAGCTGCAAGGGAGACTGGGAAATAGAATATTTTGTCTGGGAGCCTCTGATTTGAGGATTTCTGCCTCTTTTCCTCTCCTTCTTGCCTTCCCAGGCTCTCTTTCAAATTCTTTACCATCCTATTCTCTGTACACATCTCAGGAAAAACCCAACACTGTCAGTTTCTAATCTGCCTGCTCCACTTCCTTATCTGAACTCCCAGCGGGAAAAATCCCACATCTCTTCAAGCTAGATTCAAGTAAAGTCAAGTCTTTCACCTCAACTGGACCCTCAGTGCCACTTGACACGTCATCCTTGCTCTGTGCCCTCTCGCTTCCCTTGGTGCTTATTCCAAACCTCTCCCCTTGTGAAGCTTTCTGGGGCCAGAGCGGGCTCGTTACCTTTCAGCAAATGCCTTCACTTGCAGCCTAATCAAGACACTCATTGCTAAGACATGAATTTCCTCAACTTCTGCATCCTCTCATTGACATCCATACCCATCCTGTTCATCCTTCCGGTCTCAGCAGGTAATGCATCCCCTCCCTTTCCTGCTCTAAGTCAACCCCTGCATCGTTGCCCTTGGTCCCCTCCTCACAGTACCTCCAGGACCTTGCCCCTGCTATTTTCCTTTATTTTTCTCACATCTGCAGTTTCTCCTTTTCTTCTGCCTCTATCCCTCTTCATGTCTTTCTCAATCATAAAAATAATACAAAACAAAACAATAGTGAAGCCTGGTAACAGAACCCTGGCTGATCCCTTAGTTTGGTTCTCTGTCCTTCCCTTCTTGGTAAAGCCGCTCCACCTCCTCACCTCCCAGGCACTCCTCAAGTCATTGTAGGAAGACTTCCTCACACGCACCTCTGCGCCACCCATCCTCACTGTGGGGTCCAGGGAGCTTCTTTTTGCCTTCTCTGCCCTGATCTTAGAGAGCTTTCTCTGAAACCCTCTCCTCATTCATTTATTCTATAAATATTTATTCAACACCTATTTATTCAGAACCCATTCTCTACCAAATAATTCTACTCTCTTCTTGCTGCTCTGAATACTCTCCCTTCATCTTATGAATCCTACCCCCTTCCCTTCCTTAAACATTCTGTTTCTGTCTCATTGCTTTTCTCATTCTATGCACTCTCTAGATACTTACATGTACTTATGTAGTTTTACCTTCAAACTTGAAAGGTGTTTCCCCAAACTGTCTGTATTCAGAACTCCTCCTTGATTTCAGACTCTTACCAAAGCAGAGTGCCTGATGATACTCCACCATTTAAATACACCATGTTCAAGGGCACCTGGGTGGCTCAGTCGGTTAAGCGTTCAATTGCAGCTCAGGTCATGATCTCACAGGTTGTGAGCTCGAAACCCACGTTGGTCTCTGTGCTGACAGCTCTGAGCCTGGAGTCTGATTCAGATTCTGTGTCTCCCTCTCTCTTTGCCCCTCCCCACCTCTCGCTCTGTTTCTCCCTCTCTCTCTCTCTTTCTCTCTCTCTTTCTCTCTCTCAAAACTAAATAAACATCTAAGAAAATTAAATACAACATGTTGAAAACTGGACTCCTGTTTCTTCGCAGATCTGTTCTTCCTGCCAGTTAAGAAGCACTTTTATCCTAGACTGATACTTGGAAATCATTCACTCTTCCATCAAATAAATAACTATTTTTTTAAATTTTACGTTATAAATATTTGTCAAACCTGTGCTCCCTTCTCCATGCCGCTGATACTTTTCCAGATCAGGTACTCATCAGCTCATCCCAGATTACAATAGTAGTGCCTGAAGTAGTATTTTGAAAATGTCAGTTGCATTTAGGATTTTGTAAAAAATTATATATATATATATATATACACACACACACACACACACACACACACACACACATGTATATGTATATATGATAGAATTGAACAGAAAGTAATAGAATGTAAAGTCACATCTATTATTTCAAGGACACGTATTGTTTTCTGAAATTGTTGACATACACACAAACACTCATAGCCATATTACCATGAAAATGTATTTCTTACTATATATCAAAACATTTGAGAACCACTTTCATAAATAGTCTGTGTTTTGCGTATTCCCCTTAACTTTGCTTTCTGCAGTGCAACCAAATTGATATCATTGGAAAATTAGTCTCAGAATGTCTCTTCCCTGCTTAAAAACTTTTCTGTTTTCTGTTCCCAACCACCCCAAGTTAAAATCTAATCTCCTCGCAATGGTAAATAGGACCCACCTGACTCTTCCAGCAGCCAACTCCTTCCATCCATATGTCCAATGTTTCACAGCTGTCTACATTTGTTGTTATCTTCTTGCCATCTAGAAATCACTTTACTCCCTTTTTAATTTTTATTTGTTTATTTGGAGAGGAAGAGAGAGAGAGGGAGAGAGAGAGTGAGAGAGAACATGAGTTCACATGCATGGGAGAGGGATAGAGAGAGAGTGAAAGAGAGAATCCCAAGCAGGTCTGTGCTGCAGATGCGGGGCTCGAACTTATAACCAAGATGCTTAACTGACTGAGCCACCCAGGTACCCCTCGCTTTCTTCTCTTAATTTCCTGCCTCACTTCACCTCATTGTTTGGGTAAGACAACACCTGAATCCAAGCCCTGCCCTGTTCCCCAAGATGGACCAGGCCATTCTCTTCTAGGTTTCTATAGCCCCCATATCTACCTCTGGCATAACTCTAATGAAATTGTTCTAAAAACTGTAGTTTATGCCTCTTTATTCTTGTTGCCTGCCCAATAATAAGTCAGTTCTTTTGTTGTGTCTTCAACTGTGCAGTATACAGTGTGAGAACACCATTGCGATCGACTCCTATGTCCAATAGACCTGGAGTCAAGAGGTCCTTACACAGCTCTCTCAGAATGTCTTAAAATTGCTTAAGTAGAATCTAGAAGCAAAACATAAGGTGGTAGAAGGCAACATTGAAAACTTTGTTTCTGGGCGCGTGGGTGGCTCAGTCAGTTAAGTGTCTGACTTTGGCTCAGGTCATGATCTCATGGCTCATGGGTTCGAACCCAGCATTGGGCTCTGTGCTAACAGCTCGGAGCCTGGAGCCTGCCTCGGATTCTGTGTCTCTCTCTCTCTGCCCCTCCCCCTGCTTGTTCTCTCCCTCTCTCTCTCTCTCTCTCTCTCTCTCTCTCTCTCTTGCGCGCGCGCGCATGCAAAAATAAATAAACGTTAAAACAAAATTAAAAAAAAAAAAAGAAGAAAGAAAACTTTGTTTCTCCTGCACAGGAAGGAATGTGGAATAAAACTATGCTTCTTAACCGCTTTGACAGAAAGGAATAAGGTGAAAGAAGGGAATAGTGAGCTGCCTTTATATTGTTATACCTCTGAATGAGGAAAGTGAGAAGCAGGGCCATTTCTGACCTATGTTTATTGGCCACTATTTTAAATAACTCACGTGGTCCTACGAAAGGGCATGTGTATGTGAAAAAGATAAAACTCCTTTCGGTTTATTCTTCATGGCATTTAAGAGTAGCCTTACTAATGGTTGAGGAAGGTTGGCCTCTCACCTCACTGCAAGTCTGTGAGCACACTGTTTCTCCAGCTTTGTGGAAATTCTAAGGAGGCATGTCTGTTATATGACAAGTGCACAACTCCATGCCAAGTGCACTTTGGAGTGCTTATGTGAGGAGTGTAAACAGTTTTCTCCTTCTGATTTGGGCTGCGGCTTCCTATCTCCTCCCTTATATAAGAATAGATGTCTCTGAGGTGCCAGCCTGCCTCAGTCATTTAAGGGCCTACCTCTTGATTTTGGCGCAGGTAACGATCTCATGGTCCATGAGTTCGAATCCTACGTTGGCAGCACAGAGCATAACAGTACAGAGCTTACTTGGGAGTTTCTCCCTCCACCCTTCCCCGACTCACATTTGCATGTGTCATCTCTCAAAATAAATAAATGAACTTAAAAAATAGTTATTTGTTAAAAGAATAGATCTCTTTAATATCTTTTTCATACTTTACCTACCATTCCACTGTTATTTTTTTTCTTGAGAGGGTAAGAACAACTAACTCCATAGTTCCTTCCTTTTATACTTTGGGCCAATTCATTGCATTGTTTTATGGTCTTCGGCTTAGAGCTGCCTCAGTCATCAACACTAGCCCTGGACGATGAGACTAATGAGAAAAGCAAAATGACTTCGAGTAAAAGGAAGTGGTTAGTGTTGGGGAGAGAAACTTGGAAAGATACATCACCAGGAACACTCGGTGCTCTATTCTTCCCAGAGGCTAGGTTAACACATTTCAGAATAACCAGTCAATTCATTTATTTCCATCAAATGGCTAGCCAATACAGTAAGGAGGAAGGGAAAATAAATGGGATTTTTGGATGACTGGTTTAGCATCATGTAGCCTTGATCTTACTCATTTCCAGGGAATAATTTCAACTCTTAAAGAAATACAACCTACTGTAGCTTAGTTTAATACAAAAATATATTTTAAAAGGGATTCGTAATCAATATGCACTTGTTTTTCTCAAGTGTCATTAAAACATGTAGAAATAATATAGCAAGCATAGAAATTTGGTTTATAATATAGGGAAAGAGAGGTTAAAATCATTAGGAGAAATTCACTTCTTTCTTTCTCATTCTGCTGCTGTCTAAATATCTTTCCTTCCCACTTCCTCCATTGTTCTTCCTTTGCTCTTCTGTTCCCCTCTTTTCTAACCTCACTAACAGTATCACCAACTCTGTGCCACACCTGTGCTAAGATGACACACATGATCACACAAATCTCACAACCTTGTTAGGTAGGTAGAATTATTATACCATATTACAGAAGATGAAACTGAGGCTGACAGGCATTATTTCCCATAGTCATTATTCTTAAAAGTTTACAGCTGAGATTCAAACCCTGGTAGTTATATTTCAGATTCTACATCCAGAAAACAACCTTCTATTGCTTCCCTTTCATTTCATTGTCATTCACTTTTGTTTCTTCCATATCTTCTATTTTCTACTATTCTCCACTTCATTCTCTCCCATTTTCCCTTTCATTATATCCTCTGCCTCCTTTTTTCCTACTCTCTGCTCTGTCTCCTCTTATTTCTCTATGATCTCCCGTATCTTATCTAATGTACCTTTCCTTACCCTCTTTATCATCTTAATTCCAAGCTCCCAGAAGCCACCCCCTTCTCCCCTCACAACACCTCCTCATTTCTCACCTCAGTGTCTCCCAGGCAGAGACACTGCACCTCTATCATTCTTCACATCTGCTTTCCCAACATCTGTGTGTGAATTAGGAAGGGGGTATGGTTTTAACCACAAGACAAGTATAGGTTCAAAAAAAGCCTGTGCCACTCTGTTCCCATACAGAAAGAGTGCTGGTCATGATTATAAAGCAGTTATAAAAGGGAATTTCATTGCTACCAGAGATCTCACAAGTTAGGTTTTTGTTAAACCCCAGATGGTCTCTAGTGACTTGAAAAAGATGATGCATCTTGCTATGATCACTACCAGGAAGTGAGCTCCAGGCAGCAAATAGAAACCAACTCTAGGACTGTGAGATCCAAGACAA
The DNA here is from genome assembly GCA_030068075.1 of Paguma larvata. Classification (NCBI taxonomy): domain Eukaryota; kingdom Metazoa; phylum Chordata; class Mammalia; order Carnivora; family Viverridae; genus Paguma; species Paguma larvata. The sequence goes on from CM057826.1 coordinate 107,023,495, forward strand.
GTCGAATTCCTTTGTATAACTGGAGTAATTGTTGAGGGGTACACCATGATGTAGTACTTGGAAAAAACTATATTTTACTCGAGTGACCATATTTGCAAACAGCCAGTACAGGACAGAAGAGTTTCATTTCCTTGAATTAAGGTTATTGGGTGACTTTTCCTGGAACCACTCTTGAGAGTTCCAAGAAAGAACTCCAGAGTCCCGGGCTACTGGCCACAAGCAGGCATCTTCACACAGTAATTCACGAAGGTCCTGCATCAGCATTTGGGAGCATTTCCATCGGATTGGCTCAGTTATCAGAAATAACTAGATCAAAACACACATCATTCTTACAAGGATTAGGACATGGAAGTTTGGAAGACTTATCACAGTTCTAGAGAACTGCAAGTTCATCTTCTGCTGGTAGGACATATAGTATCTTTCTTAAGATTCTACCATTTGTTTGCTTGTGTGTATGCTGCTTTCTTTTTTTAACCTAGTTCTTCAGTGTCCCAGCTTTGCTATAGCTTTTCTAACTCCAACTTTACTTCAGACCATCTGTACATGTGTTTGTTTTGTTTTGTTTACTTCTCCTGCCACGTACCTTGTTTGCACTTTCTCATTGACAATTACAGTTAAATGGAACTTACACATTTAAAACTAGAAGTAGACATTTTTTTTTTATTCTAGGCACATATTAAAGGCCACTGTTACTAGGGAGCCCATGAATTGCTTGCCTTTGGGTCAGATCTCCAGACTTGGTCTATTTCACATTTTAGACAATATTCTTAACAAGTAATTTTTTGAGAGTCTCCATGTGCCATACAGGGAGGGGTTCTAGGTATACAATGATGACCAAAAGAAGCATTATCCTTGTTCTGAGTCCCTATAGCCTGGGAGCCAGGAGAAGGGAGATATATATTAATCAAATAATCATAGGGTAGAATGTAAAATTCCAAACTGAAATATGTGATATGGAGGAAGAACTCTAAGAGAGTGGCAAAGCAGAAGAAGCTCAGTCTTCCCACGCTCCTGGAATCTCCTGCAAAAATAATCATGTCTAGCAGACGGGATCTTCTAAGAAGAATCCAGAAGCATGTAAGCCAATCAAGAAGAATGAACAAGTTTACGCCAAAACCATAAGAAGTTGAAACCATGAGCTCTGCTGTTCTCCCACCCAGAAAAGGTGTCTTTTTTTGAAAGGCCGCACTGGCTCCTCTTCCTTCTCTTGCTCTTTCTTCTTCCAACTCTTCCTTCACCAACACAACTGTAACATCTTCACAGATCTAAGGCCCTGAATTTGGACCTCCCAAGTGGCAGGACTCTAGACTAATCCATTAAGTCTGCTACATTTCCAAAACACTCATTCACATTTGGATGCCTGAGGCCTCTCGTGGAGTCCTGGCTGTGCTAATTTCTGCACTTGCATTTTAAACCCTTAGAGTCAGGATTTCACCAGAAGACTTCCAATTAATTGCTTAGATGGCACAATAAAGATACCCAGGTTCAAAGAGAAAATATGCACTAATGAGTCTGCTGTTCTTTACATGGCCCAGTAATGGGGAGCCTCCTTTTGGACAATTTTGCCAAGCTGTTGTGAGTTGTGGTTACACTGGATCACAAATCTATTGACAAGATAAATTTAAGGGAGGTAGGGAGAAATGAAGTTTATTCTTGACTTTTAACAAACCTGCACAACCACAGAGAATCAGTCCTAGGAACCTGACACAAGAAACTTAAGGATGGTTTTTTTTCAGACTTGAAATTCTGCTAATCTCCATCCCAGCATCACTCAAGGTCTTAACCACCTCTCTTTGTCCCTCTGCTGTACTTGTGCCTGAAATTCCTACTCTAAGGTTCCCCTGTGGTATTTTTAATAGTGTTGTTTGAAGCTGCAGCCAGTTTCCCAGTGGTGTGGGAATTGAATGGATACAGTGATGTGGTATGCTGTAATAGTTCTTGGAGGAATGTTAGAACAAATCAAAATCCAAATAAGATAGCACCTGGAAGAACCTGGTACCTTAGTGAAAGAACTTAACACTATAGAAAGGTGTTGACCCCTAATTCTTATTGTTTCTGTTGACACCTCAATGATTCAGAGGAAATATGTACTATTGACCAAACTGAGTTTGGCATTAGTTTTGGGATCAAATGCAGAATATGCACTCAGATTCATTGTTGTTTGCCCATCTACTTCTTCCATGTTTGGTTTTCTGTCTAGTTAAGCCTGAGGATGTGTGGTAGTTTAAGAGAAAATGGTACTTTTTTAAGTTAGGGGTAGTCTTGAAGAAAGTGGGGAGGGGAATAATTGACACCTTTGCTCAAAGCACCAAATTCTATGAGCTAATGATTGCCAACTTCAAGCAACAATGAGTACCATTACTACCAAATTAGGTCTGGCATCTCTTACACATAATCCGTACGCCCAGGCCCACATTGAGCAAAAGTGTTGCAGGATTCCACAGCCTAACATTGGTCAGCTTTTCCTTGGAACAATAAACATCATTGGTGTATTTGAATCACATGTAGTTTAAGTAATGAAAATATTTTCCTGCTATTTAGAACAAAACCAATTCTTAAAAAATTGAATATAGATATTATACCATATATATACATATATATATAAATATAGGTATATATATAATAGATATTATACCACATATATTTGATCTGTATTTGGTTTTAGTAAATTTTTAAAAATTTATTTATTTATTTTGAGAGAGTCAGAGACAGCATGGAGCCCGATGTGGGGCTTGAACCCACAAAGCCATGAGATCATGACCTGAGCCAATATCTAGAGTTAGACAATTAGCCAAGTGAGCCATCCAGGCACCCTTTAGTAAATAGTTTCATTTCCAGTGAATATTTTTTATAGGTCCAATGAATAATGTATCACCCATGGAGTTCCTTCTAAAAAGTCTTCATTGATGATGAATTTATTCCAGGGAATATAGGTTATATGTAAAATACAATTAATACCCAATCAAAGTAATAACACATAACTTATACTGAGTGCTTATTATGTCATGTGCTGGGCTAAACTTCCTGCTTGGATTATTATTTCCCTCTCCGCATACTATGTGAAGTGCAGGTCTGTCATTGTCATCTAAAAACAGAAGCTTAGAGAAGAGGAATTAGTTGAGGTTTAGACAATATTTGAAGAGTTACAGTAAGAGGAAAAAAGAAAAGCCTCCTTCAACTGAAAGATATTACTGTTTCTTTCCCACTTTTAAGATATAATTTTCCTCATCTACTCTCAACTGAAATAAGGTCACATAGCCTATACATTATAGAAACACCACCACTAAAATCCCAACAAAGTCAGTCAGCAATTAGGAAAATGCGTATTTTCTTCTAGTTGAGGATACTTCCAATAATGACATGACTAACTTACCAAGTAAAGATTACTGACTTAAGTACCAAATCATCCCTGTACTAAGAAAAACAGGAAATAACTCAGATATAAATGATGAAAGTGGCCGCTGAGTTAGGAAGAGATTTGAAAATCCCCTCATAAAATAAATCCTACCCTGGGACCTAATACAATTTCGTGTGAGTGATATTGTAAGGGTTCTCTTACTTGCAAGATTGTGGAGAGAATAGAATGGGAAGGTCAAGAAAACGCTATGCAAATGATAGAATTTTATGGGGGAAAGTAATTACCATATGTCACCGGACATCATTGAAGAGAAACAGAAATTTTGGCAAGAGAACTAATGAGAGGACATATAGTTCCTAAGTTAAAACTCTTTTGAGTTATTGTAGAAAGATCTTAAAATCCGATTTAGGATTTTGGAGACAAAAACAAGACCTTACAAAATTCTAAATGCCATTTGTTTAGAGAAGTGTGAAAAGAGTAGAGATTTAAACAGTTTCACAACTTGTGGTTTCCAGGGGTCAAGTTCAAGATGAGACTGTAGATGATTCACGCTGCCCAATTCATTGAAAAATGTATGAAGCTTTGACAAGCAGTGAATTTTATCAATTTTCTTTAAAACAATCCTTCTTAAAAATGACTTGATGGTGTAGACAATATTTGGGTTTCAGAAAAAATCTCTTCCAGTTCAACTGAAAGCTCTTAAGAGATCTTTCTTTTTCTACTTTTTAAATATACTTCTCTCTCCTCTCAACTGCAGCATAAGAATTTCTTTTTTGTCTAATTGTAAGGAGTATTTGAAACACAAGTTGCAAAATCAGTCAATTTTTCAAATCGGCGTGAAACTATCATATCCTTACCTGTTGACGTTATGGTCAGAGGTGGGAGAGAGTTGTTAAAGGGGAGTAGAATTCTAAATTAAATATACTCTTTTCAGCATTTCTATATATTTTATCGAGGTATTTTTTTTTTACTGAGGAAATAGAATCATACACGATTATTTTCTGCAGATTTCTGTAGACCCTTATCCAATTACATTATCTAAGTCTCAGTCCTACCGCTCTGCTTAGGACAGAGTTTGAATAAGAAGAAACTCTCCAAATCCAATTTGGGAATAAAAGAATCAAAACTCTTTTAACAATTTTAACTGGACCACATAATTTGATTTGGAAGAAAGTGAGTCAGACTGTTTCCATTTCTTGATGAAATAAATAACTATCTCATTTACTCACTTCAAGGAAATGACCCTCTTCGGTGGCTTTGAAAATGTTACATTTCTATCCTGCACTACTTGTAGGGATTTGCACCTCATACCTAGGACCTTTGTTCATAATTGAAAATATTTTTTAACAAATAATAGATCCTCATGCTTCAAAATACAAAATTCAAAAAGGGTTCCAAAATTTGAAATGTTAACAGTTTCTTTTGTGTTACATGAGTACATTTTATGCATATAAAAGTAAGATATGTGTTTTCTAGCAACCTTTTAAAAATATAATAATGTTTAATTTCATTATGTTAATATTTTGAAAGATATCAATAGGGAAAAAAACTTCCTGTGTTTTTTTTTTTCAGTATTTTTTAAAAATAAGGTTGGGGAGCCTGGGTTAAGCGTCGGACTTCAGCTCAGGTCATGATCTCACAGTTTGTGAGCTCGAGCTCCGCATTAGGCTCTGTGCTGACAGCTCAGAGCCTGGAGCCTGCTTTGGATTCTGCGTTCCCCTCTCTCCCTGCCCCTCCCCTGCTCACACTCTGTCTCTGTCTCTTTCAAAAATAAATAAAAATTTTTAAAAAATTAAAAAATAAGCACAGGATTTTATTATTCCAAAACTTATTAAACTTGTCATCATAGACATATCTTAAAATTTTCTTATCTGTTTGTAAATATATTTATATCCATTAGAAACAATGCATAATTTACCTGAACGTGGGATTATGTAAATGAAATCAGCAATTTTCAATTAGGTTTTGACAAAATTAGATCTAGGATATCTTGTAAGGCAACCAAGCATGCTTTTACCCTTTGTCTCTCTGGCAGAGTGTTTTTTTGATTTCAGTAGATGTCTTAAATCTCTAGGAAGGACCTGCACACTCTTTGTAGGAAAATAGAAAATTGCATTTAAAATTCATTCTTTGTGAATCTGCTTTTTCAAAAAAATCCCCCAGGAAAGATAGATGTACATTTCTTTGTAACCCAGGCTGTTCAGTAAATCTCACAGGATTATTATTTTTTTCATCCATCTCTGTCCTTCAGAGGTGAAAAGCAGCCGCCCCCTGCCTCCTGTCTGTACACACAGTTCCAGAGAAGCACTAAGAATGAGAAGCATGTGAAAGTAGGAAGAACATGAGTTTTGGAGCCTATCATACTTTCCTAATTTATTTACCTGGTCATTTCGGGAAAATCACTGGACCTCCATGAGTGTCATTTTTATTATCTGTCACAAAGAATAGTGATAATACCATATTATATAGTAGTAACCATAGTTATTACAAAGATTAAATGAGACTATATGGAGAGCATGCAACACACAAAAAGCATTCAACAAATACACCTTTGTCCTTGAAAGTGGTCATTCCATTAAATTTACCCTTTATTTTCTTTAAAATAAAAAAAAGTTCTTTTTTAATATCTACTCCTCCTCTACATCTCCTTCTACTATAATATCTTTAATGTGTATATATTCTATATTAAAAAAACCAAAACATTATTTTAACATCTTTTTAAACAAGTAATAGCATATATAAAATAACAACAAAGTTGCTTCTAGGTAGTAATTTTTAAATTGTTAAAGGGAGAGGATTTCTAAAAGGATCCAAAGACATGTGTTAAACATGTAAACCACTTAAGTCATAATGACAGGTTAGTCAGCTAGGATGATAGTTTGTTTGGTTGTGACCACTTTTTGGGCAATTTATATTAAATCTGCATTTTCTAGGTGCCTGCGTGACTCAGTTGATTCAGTGTCCAACTTTTTAAAAAAATTTTTTTAATGTTTATTTATTTTTGAGAGAGACAGAGAAAGAGAGGGAGACAGCTGCGAGCAGGGAAAGGGCAGAGAGAAAGAGAGACACAGAATCCGAAGCAGGCTCCAGGCTCTGAGCTGTCAGCACAGAGCCCAACACAGAGCTCAAACTCACGAACCGTGAGATCATGAGCTGAGCCAAAGTCAGACGCTTGACCAACTGAGTCACTCAGGTGCCCCAGTATCCAACTTTTGATTTCACCCCAGGTCATGAACTCATGGCACAGAGTCTGCTTGGGATCCTCTCTTTTCCTCTCTCTCTCTTTCCCTCCCCCACTTTCACACACAACTACTCTTGTGTGTGTGCACTCTCTCACTCATTTTCTCAAAATGAATAAACTTTTTTTAATCTGCATTTTTCTTACTTGTGCACTTGATTCGCAAGCTGTTGCAGGAGACACTTCATTAAACCCAAATTTTACCAAGCTCCCTGGCACCTAAATGTAAACTCTGTACAGTCAGTGCTCAACAAATGCTTGCTTAAGACACACAAAGCCCTGTTGTATGCAGTCAGTTAACTATAAGGCTAATTTCAACAGCTGAAATATCATGCAGATCAACATTCAAAACACTGCTTATCTTTTTTTTTCTCATTAACAATTTAATGAATAGCATTCATTGAGGTTTTTTTTTTCTTTGCTTTCTGAGGACACTCACACACCCTTTTTTTCACTCTGTCCCCTCTTGTCTTCTCTGAATATACCGTTTACAGCTTTCTAATTCATCTGGAAAAGTAACTTGGTGTGAAATAATAGGCTGTTAGGGCTGGAAAGGATCTCACTGATCATCAGTGCAGGGTCCATTTTAGAGACAAGACTTGTCTCAGTACTCAGTGGTCACAGCTGGTCAGTGTCCAGAACTCACATCCCCTGACTCATGGCAAGCTTGGTTTTCTTAACAAGGCAAAGAACAAAGAAAATATTTTTTTTCTCTTTACCATTAATAGTAAATTATTCTAATAAAGTCATAAAAGATGTTTCCCTTTTATAAACCATAGAGAAATTTGCAATGGTTCCTTTATTTGGATCTGTGCTCTTTAAAACATGTGGTAATATCCATAATTGGACTGAAGAGAAAACATGTGATCATGAAGGAGCTGGAGTACCTTTGCCCTATTCTGCATTGCTAGCCAACTTCAGGGTAGAGGTACACACAGTGACAAGTAGTAAACTAACATCAACCCTGAGGAATTCTTTTTTTTTTTTTTAATGCTTATTTATTTGTAAGGTGGGGGAGAGAGAGAAAGAGAAAGAGGGAGCGGCAGGGAGGGGGACAGGATCTGAAGCCAGCTTTGCACTGACAGCAGAGAGCCCGATGCTGGACTCGAACTCATGAACTGTGAGATCACGACCTGAGCCAAAACCACGAGGTGGATGCTAAACTGACTGCACCACCCAGGTGCCCCAAACCTGTGGAATTTTTGAGACTCCCTTGAGCTTTCCTAAGTTTAAAGCCTGTCAATTCATTATTCGTTCTAAAATCTAAATCGACTGGAGGATTAAATACTTTTTACAAAATATCATTTGAGTAAGATAATTGTAAACAACACTGGAAGTACATGAATTGAATTACTGCTTAAGTACTCTTTTGCTTAATTAGGTGGAGTCTTGGAATGTCTTTTCTTTACCAATTCACAATGATATTATAATGTAAGATATTATATTATTTGGTAATGCTATAGTAATTATAATATTTATTCATTACTCACTATGTTCCAGGCACATCTAAGGTTTTTATTTGCATATTATCATCTAATCTTTACAATTACACTTGGAGATGGTGTTATCTCCATTTTTCATAGGAAGATGTGTGATTGACTTTGATTAACTCACTCAAGGACATGCACAGTAAATGGGAGAGCTAGATTCCAGACTGGGTTCTGGCTGAGTCAATAACCTCTTAATCCTTATGCTAAATCGATTTCTGTGCTCATGCTATAAATCTTCTTGATCCTTTAGTTGATTTATTGATGGTGACATTTGATTTTAGTTTTCTTCGAAATGGAATGGTTACTGTAAAACCCAGTCAAATTGGGGTTTGTATTTGAATAAAAGTGAACATTTTTGAGGATTCTAAAAAGGAAAGAAGGGAGGGAGCGAGGGAAGGATAAAGGAAAAGAAAGGAAGGAGTGATGGACAAAAAAGGAAAGGAAGAGGAATGTAGTGCCCCCCTAAAACCTCTGCTACTCTGTTGTTTTTATGAATATAAATTTAAGAACACATTTCCCAGTGCCACTTTATATTCACTCTTAGCCCCAAATAATATATTACTTAGACATCATTGTTTATCACCATGATGAACTCCCATTTTAGCGGGAAAAAGATTCTTCAGGACTCACCAAGAAAACACCTTTAGGGAAGAATTCTGAAGACATTATAGGTAGGAAAGGATATGAGGCCTTTCAAGAATAAAACAGGAAACAAAAGAAAGGAGTTGGAAACTTTTCTAAGTGGACCAGCGGAAAGCTAGATTGAACTCATTTTCCTTTCTTAAATATCAGAGACTCTACTGCCTTATAAATCTCATCAGTGTTATTTTTGTTAGCTCTGATCTCTTTCCTGCAGTTATACTCAACCTAATAGTCATTCATTCATTCATTCACTCATTCATTCATTCATTTTCATGTGTTTCAAGGCTTGTGCAGAAACAAAAGTGGGGGTCCCAACTGGGAGAATGTATCCCCAACTCTAAAGTGTGTATGTCAAGAAAAAGTCAGGGTAGGCCTTAAGAGATGCACGCTAACTGCATCCCATGGTGGAAGAAAACAAGGAAGTGTTTAGAGAACTGAGGTCAGAAGGAAACCACTGAAGGTGTAACTAGAAGAGCCTCCAGACCCAATAGTCTTTATGCTGTAAGACACCAACGTGGATGCTGGGAAAATTCCGAGATGACATAGCTCTGACCTTCTAGAATATGCAGAGTACCCAGTGAGGTCTAGAGCATTTTCTCTTCCACATGCCCAGCATGTGGTACAGCATGTACTCATTTAAAAATCTGATTTAGCAGAAGAGGTCTTTCTGTTATTTAGAAAGAAGGCTAGTGCATAACTCTGCATAGCACAGACAGCAAATCTGCTTTAGATGAACTCAGGTGTGGGGTCAGGAGCCCCACCTGGTTGCCTCCTTTTCTTATTTACCTTCTGGGACAGGACCCTCAGGAACGTTCTCAGAACCAAGGAAACACCAAAAATCAAGATACTGAAATTGTCATTGTCTTGACTTTGGTAATAACAGACTACAAGTATGTACATGAACTTGAAAAAAATTATTTTACCTTTTGGGCTTATCAGTGAAATATGGGTGTAGCCTAGACTACTTTTTAAAGATGGTTTTAGTTGTGAACTAAACTGTTTTCCACAGCTATCACAATATATTGGGGCAAACATATTTGCTACAGAAAAGAACCTGAAATATTATTAAACTGTGGTATCATATACTCATTGGGATATCTTTATTTTTTAGGTGCAAAGAGATTATTACCTAATTGTAAATCTTCAAGTAAGAGCAACTGTAGGAAATGTATTTTATTAAATAAAATTATTTACTAATCATGGTGTTTTTTAATGATTATTAATGATTATTAAAAATCACCAAATGGGTTGTCATTTGTCAACAAGTTACATTGCATTTTCCTTCCTCCTATGGATCCTCAAACCTTTGGAACGTTCCCTCTGACATATGAGTACAATATCGATTTATAGTATGTATAAACCATTTATAGTTTATTATGAAGGATTCTTTCTAGTTTTCTAGTTTTACGAATGGAACATGTATGCATAGATATAAATTTTACCTTCAAAGGAACAAAGTTTGTTTTCAAAGGAACACTCTCTGATTTCTGAATCTAGCCAAACCATTGCAACTTTCAAAAATGACTGTCTCCTTGACACTAAGATGTAAATCTAGTAAAGGTTTTAACCTTTTATGACAAAATCATGTCAAGGAATATCACTACTCTCGAAGTTAGTTTCTGCAACCATGTGTTTATGCTAAGAATGTTTGCTTACCGTCTCAAAATCTTGAGTGTTTAGGGCAAACATTTGTACCTACTGTAGAATATAGATGTCTCGTTACTATATCTGAGAAAGATCAGATAGAAAGTTTTCACTGAAAATTTTTTTTCTGATTCAACCAGAAATAGTTTCTAGCCTTACTAGAGCTTATGATAAAGTAGTCCTTAGTCTAAGAATTTCAACACTCCCTGATTTTTGTTTTACTGCTTTCATTTGTGCCAAATGAATGTATTTTAAGGACCTACTTTTTCAAACCAAAGAGGATTAAAAGGGTTATCAGATTTTCAATCCAAGAAGTAAATTAACTTCACCAGCCCTGAGTCTGTATCCCAATCCACCCCACTCTCCCCATTCCTGAGTTCTTTAACTAGACCCAATTTGCAGGATATAACTTGACTGAAATTTATAGCTACAGTGAGACATGCAGTTGAAGAAAACTCTTAGACCAGGCATCTTCTCAGACTTCTAAAGCAATAGGATCACTTAACCAAAGTGTAACTCTCTGCGATAATTACACAAGTGCAAGTTACAACTGCTTCTTCGGCTCCCAGCGTCTCTGACTATCGCCATTAAGAATGGGTGTCTCCCAGGCAGCCTGGCCATTCATATGGAACTGCATCTGCAGAGATTTTCATGGTTTCTCATTCCTGGAAATTCATTATTACTTTGCCCTTATGCACCTTCTCTAGCCCTGTTCCCCTCTAAAATGGGTCAGAGTTCCTGGGATCCATCATCTTCAGATTTGTAGTTGGTATTTCACACTTGCATATTTCTAAGCATAATACAAGTGTGACAAAGTCAAGGCCTCAGGAAACCTAGACTTTCCTGTGTGTGCCACTAGATTCTGATCTTTGTTGCCAAAAAATGAGAAAAATGTCTGTCTTTCTAGGAAAAAGCCCTGTGCCTGACATCCCTGCCTCCACTTGCTGCTCCTGCACATGGCTTCAGAGTATTTTTTTTCTAAAATACAGTTATGATCATGTCTTTCTCTACTGACTCCCATTAGAGAGTACTTCGAGCCTTCACAGTAAAGTTTAAACTCTTTATCCTTCACCTAGAAACAGTGCCTCGTGGTAAATTGACCAGGTCCTTTGGTATTAGATATGCTTGGCCTCGAATTGTGGGTCAGCTCAGGTGTAATCTTTCTCATCTTCTGTTTCCTCATCGGCATAATGGAGTAATGAACAATGTCAGGAGGTCGTTGAAGCTATCACGGGAGATACCAGATGTGAAAAGCCTGGGACAGCATAAACGCTCCATAAGTCTGCGTGCCATTGCTGCCACCTTCCCCTCATTGTCTGGTTCCTTCCTCCCACACGTATGCCCTTCCATCCTGTGTTCCCCCAGATTCCGACCCATGGTTGGCAGTTTCTTGATTAAGCCATGCTGCCTCATACCTCTGTAGCTTTTGGGTACAGTCTTCTGCAACCCTTCAAAATCTTCTCACTCTCATCTCTTACAGAAACTGGAGGCCATCTGCTTGCCTCTAAAGACAGTTCCTGAATTCCCCCTGAGCTCAGTCTTCTTTACCTCTTCTATATTTCTGTAAAATCTTTCTCACATGTCCTCCATCTTACATTGTCATATTAGTTGATCTTTTGTTCTCTAATGAGAGCAAAAACATTACCTCCTGAGTGTGGAATCGTGTCTTACTCATCTGTGAAACCTCAGACCCCCCTCATTCCGTAGCAGATATTAAATGATCAAATGAATTGTCCAAAGTGTAGAATAAACATGGTTTTGCAACAGTTGCATAGCTAATCATTTGTCAGTGCAAAAAGCAACACATTCACCCTTGGATGGGCAAAAATGTTGAAGGCAACAGACTTACTGGCTTCTAAGTTATCATGAGGATTCCTTTCTATAGGAAGTCTTAGAAAATGCACGCGTACTCAAATGGCTTCAACTTTCCTTCCGTAAATGGTTACTGTGGGGGACACATGCGAGAGGAATACCAACATCATTATGAGAAACACATGCACTGAATAGCTATGCTTCTGATGCCTTTCTCAAATCTGAAACATCACCCGCTTTCTGGACAAGATTGTAGTAACATATGTCGCCAGTGTTTGCCTTCCTTCTTGCCATGGACACTGAAAACAATGAAGTTCTCCAGGGATTTCTCCTTTACCCTTGTTAGGGTGATCGTGTACACACAGCCCAACACCTGCCACCAGGGATGATTTCAGTGTTCTGCAATAGTCAGCTATTCCTTCCACAGTGTCCTAAGTCATATGGAAAGTGTCAGATACATATAAATTGCTGATTACATCCAGTAGTTCCTAAGGATTAGTGTGTTTTGTTTTGAAAGGTTTCCTCTAAAATGCCCCCGTCTTTATCTAACTTAATTTTATAGACACCATTTCAATTTTTCTAATGAATATTGGTTTATCCCTTCCCGTCATTCCACCAGGTTTTTCCTTGCCTTTGAAAACCTCTTTGGATTTTTATTCCTACCTCCACAAATAACATTTTCTCCGTACCCCAATTCCTTCCCTCCCAATGCTTTTACACTAGGTTGTCTTCTCCTATAAACTATATAAAAGCTCCAGAAAACCCTAGTTTTAGAAATCCTAATCCAGAAAGTCACGTCTCTAAAGCAAGTGTTGAAATCTTTGCACTAAGGGACAGTGATGGAACTTCTACTTGGGAAAAACTGCAAGGACCCTTTGGCATCTAGGAAGAGGTATAGGGAAGCAATAAATATAGGCAGGAAAGAGAGCACCTCACATCAGTTTCTCCTGTGCACAGAGTTAATGCACAAGTCTCTGTAGTAATTCCAAGACAGGCCAGGGTGACCAGCTGTTCCAGTCCAGTCCCGGCTGTTTGCCTAGGACTGAAGAGTTTCCCAGCACAGGGGGCACTCCGTGCTCAAACTAGGAAAGTCCTGGGCAAATTGGGATAAGTTGATTCTACTGCCTACTGCTTGATGCTTATGCTTGCTTCTCTCTCTCTCTCTCCTCTAAGTCCTAATTCATTTGAAAACATGTATTGATCTTCATTTCTTCTTGATTCTAGCTAAATGCAAATATCTGAAGATCTTAGACCAGCACATACCTCAGAGAGAACCCTGCTTAGAGTTAACTATATCATGTGAGGGAGCAGATTAGCAAATAGTTGTCACTTGTGCCAACTCGAATTACTTGCTTATGACTGTGTGCAGTAAAGTGTTCATAGTTTTGTGCATATCCTTCCAGATAGTATTATAAATACCACTCTGCACCATGCACTTTTAAATTTAACAACATATCTTGAGGCTCTTTTGTATGTGTTTATGTAAAGACAATGAGCTACACCTCATTCTTGTTACCTGACGCATAGTATTCCGTTCTGTGCAATAATCCATTTAACTCAATTCATAGACTTTAAAGATCATTTCCATTTTTGTTTTTACTACCACAAATAACATTTTGAGTTTCCTTATACCTGAACATTTCTGTATCCTTTTGTAAGTGTATTTGTTGGAAAAATTCTTAGCAGTGAAATTGCAAAATTTTTGTAGGTATTGCCAAGCTCTCTTCCAAAGACTACATCAAATATCAGTCCCACCACCAGCATAAAAATTGTGTTTATTCCCTGGGTACCTGGGTGACTCAGTCCAATAAACATCTGACTCTTGGTTTCAACTCAGGCCATGGTCTCATGGTTCATGGATTCCAGTCCCATGTGGGGCTTCATGCTGGCAGTATGTGCATTCCCACTGACCCTAGGATTCATAAACAAAACATTTTGCCACTTAGTTTCATTATGAATAAAATAGATCACCTTTTCATATGTTTACTGGCCACTGTTATCCCCTGTAAAAGATTCTTTTAATCAGTTATCCTTTGGGAACATGTTTGTTAGTTGTGTTAATGCTCTGGATGTGTGAAGAAAATGAACCCTTTTTTGGCAAACTTCATTTTCTTTATTTTAATTTAACTTTGTTGAAGGCGTTTTAATAATTAGGCTTTTAAAATATTTTTGTAGTCAGATTCATCTTTTTCTTATGGTTTATGGATACTCCCTATCTTTTATCCTTGCTTTCCTGGCATTTGGTACAGTACCCATCACATAGTAGATCTTTAGTATTTTTTTTAATGAATGGTTAATGAATGTGTGAATAAATTAATATTATTTGTTTTTTTTTCCTTCTTATAATGCATGGAGATTTGGAAAAAGAATGCTAAAACCCATATTTCAACAGAACCTTATGGTTCATCATCTTAGGGCAGGGATCTTGCTCACGTGTTAGCCCTATCACCTAGCACGATGCCTGGCCCACAGAAGATACTAAATGTGTGGAATGAATGAATGAACTATGAGAATAACAAAATATATACAACTCGTATGGACTTTATCCTCCTCTACCAGTGACAAGCATTCCTGGACAATGAGCTCAGACCAGAGACAGTTGTGTGTACAGGCCCAGAATTGAATTTGTGTTAATATAACTAGAGCATCACACTTATTTCTAAGTAAATTAAACAAGAGAACTCAAAAGGGTTACCACTAACCTGGACCAGAGACCACATTTAATTGAATTTATAATGTCTATCACATTGCTACTGTGCCGAAAGGTTAAAACTTTCCTAGAGAAAACAACTCTGACTCCTGCTTGCCAAAGTACTCATAACGGCCTGATTGCTAAGAACAGAAAACAAACCAAACCAAAGTAAAATGAACCAAGTAGCAGCAGAAAGAAATGTGCCTTAGTATAGTTGGATGACTACCAGATCCGCTCTCCACAGACCACCGTCCCTCAGACTGAGAGCGTGCCCTTCAGGATAAGTGCATCAGAGTCAGGGGACATTTGGTGAGATGCGGTCCCTTCCATGTGTCAGTTTGCTGGGTCATTTGGGGTCTTAGGAAAATCCTCTCATTAGTGCACTGAATTGCACACGCATTATGTAATTCGTTGCAACCCAATAGCTGAACCCATGTTTTCATAGCTATTAAAATATGCCACAAACCAAACCACCTGTGAGGCGCCAACTCAGCAAATGTGCCTATGCAAAAAGCAGTCATAAAAAATACAGAAAATGAGGATGAAAGAAGCCTGAATAACAACCTAGAGTTCATATATTCGACGTCATGAGGCATGAGAGGAAAAGTGTTCCATGTAGATTGAAGAGAGGCGACAGCCAGGGCCGCTGAAATTGAAGATCATTATCACTATGTGAGAGAGTCACATAGCGTGGAGTGAATCAGAGTGACTACCGTGGGTCCCCTGTTGGAAAAACTGCAATTATGGATAATTATGTGCTAGCACTAGGAGAAATGCCAGACATTAGAATCTATGTTTAATGTGAAAATTGCATTTCTTTTTTTTTTTTTTTGCAGAACCTCAATATATAGCTTTCTTTATAAAATGTGGGCATATTTCTGAAGAGAAGAAAAATGCCAAGGTTGCATTTTAACATCCTGTTACATTTTCTTTAAATGCATAGGAACATGACTTTTCAAGAAGAAAAATCTCTTTCTCGCTCAGTCTTTCGCTCTGTCTTCTCTCCTGCAAGACAGGATTAAGTGGTTATAAATATGTTATCTTCAGTTATAATTGAAATTCGATTCTGTGGAAGGAAAGGAATGATGGATTGTCTTCAAAGGCTCCTCGTGCTCCTGATTTGATTAGTTATGCTTTGTTAATAGAGCGGTAATGTGGCCTTAAGAGCTTCCACTGTTGAATCTCAGGAATTACATAGATAAGTAGATTGGTGTCAAATACTTTGAGTTTTCTTATACTTGTACTCCCATTGCCTCATTTTTTCCTAACTGTCACAGTCTTAGCCCAAATTTCCTGAGATGTAGCCCATGAGCTGCTAGCATTTTATGGCAGACTGGGAGTCAGGCAATCCCAAGAAAGCAGGGGAGGGCAGGGGTAAAGGTGAAAGGAATAGCAGTAGAGGAGAAGGAAAGTAAAGACAAGGCCATGCATTACCAAGCTTGCCACATCTTTACCAGAAATACAGCTAGTCCCTAAGTTACAGAAGATATCGCCTGTGAGACTGTAATAGAACCTCTATGTTTTGGAACATTCCACTCAAGGGAGAAAGGGTGAGCCAATGTTTCTGCCTGCAAGTCTTTTGTCTCTCATTGGTCAGCTTGCTCTACAGAACCTTGACTGTTTTGACTCTCCCAGAAATCCCCAAGTAAGCCAGAGACTCCCCATCTGACATATATCTGGATGGTTCCTGTCAAGTCAGAGGCTATTGCCCAGGCCAGGATGTCCAGGTTGGTGAGGCAGAAAAGGGGAGGCAGTAGTAGTGATGACCAAGATTTTATTGGGGCTGTTATGGCCTGGAAGCTAGGAAAGTAGCCTCTATCCCAGGGGTAGGTTGGGCAAAGTGGGCCTGGGAAAGCCATGAACAGAAACCCAGGGTACGTACCTACAGTTTACCGACAAAATTGGAATGGACGAGACTCAAGACTTCTTAAATTAAGCTTCTCTGACGTCTTGATATAGTGTACCATAGTTCAGTTGTGTATCACTGGTCGTTTGAGTGCCTCATTTGTACAACGTATTGTGTTAAATGCCTGAAGTAAATGCTCTTGTATAATCCTCAGAACTATATGGAGTCTATTTTATAGATGAGAAAGCAGAGACCTAAAAAGCTAAAGTAACTTGCTTGTATTCAAAGAGCTAGGAAGTGGCAGAGCTAGAATCTGAACTCCGAGTTTTCTACTTCTAAAGCCATTAGCCTGTGTTATAGAGTCAGCATCCACTTTACTCTTCCTACTAGAAAAGAATGAATTCTAGCTCTGAATAGCATTGAGGCAGGGAGTTGTCTTTTGCTTCACGTTTACAACAAAATCTCTACCTTTTTCTTGTGTTTAATTCACATGGCAGGATTTTCATAGGGATGTGTGTGTGTGTGTGTGTGTGTGTGTGTGTGTGTGACAGAGAGATAGATACAGACAAGCGTGGATTTTTGTGGTGAATTTTCCAATTCTCCAAATAATAAGAGAATGGAAAAACAGTGGATGAAATGATGCCAGTGTCTTCTATGACATACACTGATCCCAGTACTAATTTTCATGAAAGTAATAAAGACATTCCCACTACAATAGAAAGGCCTCTCGTCTCTGGAACAGTCTCGGCTTGCTACCCTTGTCAAATTAGGCTGAACAAGTTGAACAATAAGATCATTTCTACAGCTCAGGGGGTTTGACTGACAAGGACATTTCTAATATATTATCTTCAAATCAGGTTAATAATATTCCAAAGCAAAGCTAAAAATGAATGCCACTTCTCTCAATCAAGTGAAAATGTTAATCATGTCAATATGCTATAAATGCCACAAAGTCCCAAGCCTGTATATGTAAAAGGAATACCAATAGGAACTTTTCTTAAACGGAGGAGGACAGTGGTATTATTTTCATCTGTTTCTTGTTTCATCAGTTCTCTATAGTAACCATTAAAAAAAACTATACCTGAAAATGTACTATAATGGAATATAAAATTCAAAATGTTATTAGTCCATCAAATAATGTCTCTGAATAGTTTTGCTATTGAGTATTGCCAATTTCAACTTACATGTGTACTGAATCATGTAAATCATTTGGATCAGTGCTTTCCAACTGGCACGCGTAGATAATTGTATTTCTAGTAAATGCTAGAGTAAGTGACTTGTGTTCATTCTCCTACTCATTTGCTCCAAGGGCTGAGAGAAATCATTGTCTGGCTCAACTGTGACCCCTACCCCTTAGCAAAACATTAGAAAGTTTAACATATATAAAGAAAACTTTCTTTACTTTTACCTTTAAAATTTATATCTTTAGTTTTCTGGTCATCTGTGGGTAGATGTATCAGACCCATTATTATATTGTATATAATTAGAATATTAAAATCTTAACCTATTTTTCTTAAAGCGAAATAAACTATGTCAAAGACTTGGGAGCCTAAAGTGGACCTATGTGGAGACAAGAATTATACAGTGTAGTTTGTTGAAAATGATAAAGTTAGGAAATGGTAGTCATGGGGAGTATCAGAAGAGGCAAAATATGAGGATGGAGAAGTAAATGTAGGAAGGATTGGGTGTTGGAGCCACACATAATTATAAACTAAGAGACGTATCACAAAAATCCTCCAGTCTGTGTTCCGATGGGAAAATTCTGTTCAGTCAATGATTCCCAGACTTTGGAATTTCAAAATAAAAAAAAAAAAGAAAAATATTGAGAGGCCCGAGTTGGATTACCAACTCGTCTACTCTTATTAACTTTTGCCAAATAAAGCTATTTTCAGCGGAACAATTGCCATTTGCTAGAATCATGATTTCATATTGGGACATTTATGTCTTGCATTCCACAGTTAATATCATAAAATAGGAAAAAAAAAGGTAATCATCCCCAAAAGGGAGCCGTTAAAACCTTTCATTAATTTGTGTGTGTGTGTATAACTGTGTTACATTGGCCTTATCATTATTACTATTGTTATTTCACTTTATTTTGGAATACCACGTGCCCTTGGCATTTGGGAATGATAAAGTCACCTGTGGGGATATAGAATTATTTCATATCCTCTCAGTAATAACTTTTATCAAGAATCATATCAACTATTGAACATAACATAGCAACCCAACATTATATAACAATTTTTTAAAATTTTATTTATTTTTGAGAGAAAGAGAGAGACAGAGTGCCAGCATGGGAGGGACAGAGAGAGAGTGAGGCAGGGTCCAGGGTCTGAACTGTCAGCACAGAGCCCTACACAGGACTCGAACTCACAAACCATAAGATCATGACCTGAGCTGAAGTCGGCACCTAACCTACTGAGCCACTCAGGTGCCCCTATAACAATGTTTTTTAACCAACTACTTGTGTAGCAGGCACTATAATAGGGGCCGGGGATATTAGATGAACTTTGTGGTGACAGTTACTACTTTATAGTCTAGAAGGGCAAAGAAAAATTAAAAATATATGATTGAAATGCCTTCAATAACCATGGAGGCAAAATGCAAGTTGTTGTGGGAACATATAATCAAATCAGCACAAAACTAATTCTGAAATGACAGCCTCTGTGCCATTTGTATATTTAAGACAACTTTTGCATATTTAAAAAAAATTAATGTTTAGTTTTGAGAGAGAGAGAGAGCGTGCCTTAATGGGATAGGGGCAGAAAGAGAGGGACACAGAATCTGAAGCAGGTTCCAGGCTCTGAGCTGTCAGCACAGAGCCCAAAACGGGGCTCAAATCATGACCTGAGCCAAAGTGGGGATGCTTGACTGACTGAGCCACCCAGGTGCCCCACCTTTTGCATATTTTTAAAGGTACCATCTCTAGAAGGATAAGTTACAGAAGGGCTGTCCTCTAGCTAGATGAATTAGAAAGTGGTGATCCTCCGGCTTACACTGGCCTGCCCACTGGGGCCCTGGCCAAGTGAATGGAGCATTGTTGAAGAATGGCTTTAAGGAAGGGGAAGCACATGATCAAATTTGCATTTTAACTTTACTTACTAGTTTGGAGTAGTTAGAGGTGACTAAACGCTTTCCATTCGCTTGAGTTGAAGCAGAAGGGGACATCAAATATTAAAAGTTGACTAACCTGTTGATGGGGTGCAAAACTTTTATTAGGCAGGTAAGACCTGAAGATTCAATAGAAATAAGAGGTTTTTTCCTGCACTACCCCAGGCAGAATTGATTGGTTTCAGGGCCAAATCACTGAGATGAACACCATTTCTTGAATCTACGTACTTCTTTTCCTTGATTCGTATTATGATATTTGGGTGAGCCACCTTATACAGACATGGCTGTGATTTGTTTCTGAGTCAAATGCTGTTGTTGGTTTATATTATTGATTTCTGCAAAGGGGATAGCATTTATATTTTGACAAATTTTGTTTTTAATGAAAGGAATTCAATTTTGTAGTAGTGTGGTTTTCAGTGAAAGTGTATATTATGGGATGCTGTGGTTTATCTCCCTCATGGAGAGCTAGGCTTCCCAAAACCCTTGTGACCTCAGTGTGGGTCTGCCTTAAAGTTTAAGGAATTAATTAGGCTTCTTATCTCAGTGTACACAAAGCGACTTATCGCCTAGTGGAGTATTGGCAGTTTGTCTCAGGGAGAGAAGAACCAGAAACTGAATCAGCCCAGAATGGTTTACCTTTAAAGTAGCTCTCACAGACCAGTTTCAAAATAACCCTTGAAGATTTTTTAAGAGCACAATTAGGTTTTGTAGCTACTTGACATCTAATTGCAATCAAACACCTAATGCAAAATGCATTCCACTAACATTTTATAGAAATTTATCATGCAGGCCTATGCTTATGTATTTTGTTCACATAACTCATTTTTCACTAGAAAAAAATCTTTAAAGAAATATTGCTCTTCCAGTTGTGGTGGTACTCCTCAGGTCTAACTCTGCTTACAAAGAGAAAAATACTACCTGTCCTTTGTTTGTTCTACTTTATTAGTCTTTACTAATTTTATGATTCTCCCCCCCATTATGTTTTATCATCATTTTCAGTATTATCCTTTCTTGAGTTTCTCCTATGTGCCAGGTATTCTAATAGGAGCTTAGTAAACATCATCTCCAACCCTTTCTTTTTTTTAATTTTTTTAATGTTAATTTACTTTTGAGAGAGAGAGAGGAACAGCACAAGCAGGGGAGAGGCACAGAGAGAGGAGACACAAAATCCAAAGCAAACCCCAGGCTCTGAACCGTCAGCACAGAGCCCAACATGGAGCTCAAATTCACGAACCATGAGCTCATGACCTGAGTATAAATTGGATGCTTAACTCACTGAGCCACCCAGGTGTCCCTCTAACCCTTTCAATAATCCTGTAAGTTAGGGATCATTATTCCTATTTTACAGACAAGGAAACTGAGACTCAGAAAGCTTAAGAAATACCCTACAATTCTATAGTAGCAAGCCAGGTTTCCAACCCTAAACCCAGCATCTCTCAACTTGGTATCGTCTCTTCTCTATCTGGACCAGAGGGTGATAACGCATCTGTCCAAAAGAGATTGTCTAAAAGTGACTTATCAAAGCAGTTATAGTCTTCCCAGGAGATAACAAAACTGATATGCGGAGTGGGGAGGGAAGAAGGTACCTATAAATATCATATGTACATGGAAGCAAACATTAAGCCAATGGCTTAAATTAGAGAGTGAATAAATTATATTAGTATTACCATGCTGCAATCAGGCTGCTGCAAGGTAGGTAGAAATGAGGCAGAATGATGGCTGGTTGCAGGGGCCTCAGGTATGTGGAATGTCCAGGTAAATCCCCAGTGTCTCTTCTCGGGCTCCATCATTACTTTTTTAGAAAGCCACCTGAATTCCATGGCTTTCGATATTTTGCCCCATTCATTTTAATAATCTGTTCACTAGTTGTAGAACTCCCTGAAAACAAGAAGATATTTGTAAGCACACTCTTCATCTAAAAACTCCTAAAAATTCATTTCAATCAAGAAATTCAGGATTACTACTCATATTTGTATGACAAATAAAAACTTCTAGGCAAAAGTTTGGGCTATAAGTAATCAGGAGCAGAAGTAAAAAAAAACCATACATATAGAGTGAGACGGCTTGAGTTTGTCAGTCATGCCACTTCTTTGTTGCATAATCTTGAGTATGTCATGAAACTACCTCTGGGTCTCAATTTCCCCATCTAAAGGTAGAAGAGGTAACCAAGTGTAATCTCATGTCTCCTTAATGTTATGATTCCAACAAGTTCTAGATGGAATTAATGATTATTTGTCTATAGCAAAGACTGGGCAGAAGAAACCTACCTAGATGTGTACCATTGTCTCCTCACGTGAAATGACCTTGACTCTAGTTTTGAACAGTAGACATATCTGAAATGGTTTAGGCTAGATTTGGACCATAATAAACTCCACTGCAAAAGAAAGTTTTGTCATCATCATAATAGTTGCTCTCCGACTGCTCAGTGGAAAGCAAATGGTGGATTTTAGCATCAAGTGACTACCTTATAATGCTAGCCTTTGAGATCAGACCTTTTAAAATTTTTTTAATGTTTATTTATTTTTTAGAGAGAGAGAGAGAGACAAAGCATAAGTGGGGGAGGGTCAGAGAGAGAGAGGGAGACACAGAATCCAAAGCAGGCTCCAGGCTCTGAGCTGTCAGCACAGAGCCCAACGCGGAGCTCGAGCTCACAAACCGTGAGATCACGACCTGAGACAAAGTCGGACTCTTAACTGACTGAGCCACCCAGGCGCCCCGAGATCAGACCTTTTAAAAACTCATGAGTATTTAGAGGGAAATGTTAAATTCTCAATGACATTGTTTTTGTATTCAGCTATTATTGTCATTACTCTTATTATTCAGCTAGAATTATCTCCTCACTTCTCCCAACCTCCTGTTTATTTTCTTTATTAAGAAAAAAAAAGGAGAGGGTGTTTGCTGCAATCTGAAAGTGAATTTGGGCTTGATGTTTGGACCCGAGCTCCAGTTCTGAACCAGAAAATAAGTCAGGAAGTCAGGAGTACTTAAATGAGTGGACCTGGTCCACTATATAGGGGGGAACCACCTCAAATGCTTTAGCAAAACCGAAAGAATAATCAGGTCAAGCAGTCTTGACTTGGTGGCGGGAAACACACACACACACACACACACACACACACACACACACACACACACCCCACAAGTCTCTGAAAGCTCCAGACAGAGAGCAAGCACCGTGCTCCCCTTGGTCTTCTCTTCTCCAGGGGTCTTAGCAGAAGAGATCACTAAGGAATAAACTCTTAAGTGGCAAGCTGTCACACAGAAGAAGGGTGTCTGGCTGAGAGCAGGGCTTGCTAGGATCAGAGTGAGTTCTTTTCATTTGAGAAATCCAGTCCGCGTTTTACTGAGAGCCCGGACAGCATGAATAAGAGGAGCCTCTGAGGGCTGGTTTCTGATGTCGCACTAGGCATGATAAGAATGCCATTGACGTCAGCAGAGTCATCATCAGGGAGAATGGCACCCCAGCTCTTGAAACCACACCAAGCAATTGCAGTGCTTTTGAAAATTAAAAGCCGGTGCTCAGAGGGGGGAGGAAGGGAGGAGGAGGGGAAAGAAGCAAAGCCGAGCAGCAGCAGCTCCAGCTGAACGCTTCTCTTTCTTTTATGCATTTCCTGTATTTTACAAAGACAGGCACAGGGTGCTCCTGTGCACACACACTCTCTTGCTCACACCCAACCTCAGTGGCGTCTTAGCCTGAATTGGCCAGAGGAAAGGATGAGAGAGAGAAAGAATTTAATTTTGCTAACATTTCTGAAATCAGATAAAACAAAACTGTGCCACCCAAATGCTGGACAGAGGCCCTGAGCCACAGGAGAAAATAAACCCCTGTGAATGCAGTCGTTGAGCTAAAACTGATACGCTTGAAATGAGTGTTGATGAATAGATTACAAAGGAAGAATTAAACACTTCAAAAGAGCTACTACAAAGCAACAAACCCTCTCCCTCCCCACCCACCCACCCCCCTGCCCACCCCAAAACAGTACTGTGGACTCTTGAGTGTTTGTGTGTCTGCTTGAGAAGATGACAAAGTTGTGGGTTTGGGAAGGGCATGCTGCAGGCGTGTTGTTATTGCAGCTTTCAGAGGTGGCTCCAAGAACATCACCTCCAGCTGTGATTCAAAGGTTACCTAGACTGGAAAATGTCTTGGAGGTTAGGAAGTCTTTGAAAACAATTCTTTAATGTAATTTGCCCCCACTTTCAAATTCCACAATTAATCCTTTCATTCACTTGCCCAGTCCCAATTGTTCTGCCAGCTCGACCCTGGCTCCAGCCCCTCCTCCAGCAACAATATTCAAACTACATAGAATAGACTTGATGATATCAGCTGCACGACCTGCTTGATTTTACAGCATTGACTGGCAGCTTCCCAAGTCTATAAAATCTTTTGCTGATCTGATTTTAATATCCATATCCTTCAGCTATACCAGAAAGAGTGGTTTCTGAGCCGTGGAAATGGTAGGAGGGAAACAAAAGACATATGCACATAGAGCAGAATCTGGCAGAAAACGTGGATTTAGTAAGCTGCATTATTCGAAACTCCTATGTGAAATGGACGGTACTGGAGGAACAGCTGTGAGAGAGAAGCGCTGTAATGCAATGGTTCTTCCTCATTTTCCAAGACCTGTTTCATTTTGAAACTGAAGAGGCATCTGTCAGCAGACCTTTCAAACACACAGTGAATCCTTGGGGTAGAACCCACCCCTCACTCAACTTTGTTCTTAAAAGCAAAGATTACATTAAAATGGGCTTCTTCCATCTGATGTGGCCAAGTGAATAAAAGGAGAAGGTCTTTAGCAAAGCAGGTTTACTATGTACACTTCACCTGTCTCACTCATTGTCATACTGGAAAGATGGCTAATTATCCACGCGGGGCTTTGGACACAAATGAATCTGTAACTTGGTTCATATTGGCTATTTTTGTTTTGTTTTGTTTTGTTTTCATTTTAGTTTTGTACGATGCTTATCAATGGAATATTTCCTTCCTCCTTCCCTTCCTCCCATTCTTCCTTCCTTTCTACCTTATCTTCTTTTTTAAATAATACATGTTTTTATAACAACAACAACAACAAAAAGGATTCTGCAGCTGCAGAAACAAGATCTTCTAGGAAGGGTTCTGGATCCTGTCTCCGAGAACCAGAGCCCTCCCTCCAACCGCACAGGCCCGAGTGTGAGATGGTACGCTGGGTGGAGATTAGTTTCCTCGAAAAGCTCTTGTCCTCAAAAAAGTTAAAAAGCAATTGACAATGTTAGTTCTATCAACACAATAGAGACCAGCTGTTAGCATTCTCTGTACCTTTTTTGCTGTGTTGCCTTGGTTATACGTATTCTGACCTGTCACTCCAAATTGCTTCTGTTCCTGTCCCTGTGTCTGTCATCTCCCCTTCTGCCCCACCTCTCTCTTTGGTTCTCCATTATTCTCAGTCTAGATCATTTCCTCTCCTGAAAAATAATGAAAACCCTCTCCCTTCTTCCTACCCACGGTTTCCTTTTGTCTCTCACTATTCCTTTCTCATTCCAGGAACATTCCCAGGCCACAGTTGATTGATCAGCCCCCGTGGATGTTTGGGTGCCCTTTGCACCAGACACCCCAGCAGGAAGCCCAGAAGTCCCTGGAGTCTGGGTGTGTTTTGGAGATGTCAGGCTCAGGTTCACAGAACACTAATTTGCAACAGGAAGTGCTAGTGAGCCCTAGGAGGGAGATGGGAATTAGCAAATAGGGTTGGCAGCCAACTGACAGAGGAAGCTTAAGGAAGGGGATCATTTAGAAAAGGAAAAAGAATTTAATCCTTTTCAGGTGTGTTAATTTCCTTTATGGGCAGAATTACTATGGATTTGGGATATGTTTTACTCTTTCTTTTCCCTAAGGTCTGGCCTCATTTCATAGGGAGGAGGCAGGGATAAATGCAGTGAATTTGATTATGGACACCAGTCTAACCCTAGCTTAATGAGCCATGGAAACAAAATAGCCTAGTCTCCTCTAACTGCTGAAATCCAAAACTAGAAGTATTGGGAACACTGTGGCTTTGGTTACACACAGTCGTAGTACAGGTCTTACCTCAGCATTTGAACCGTTCAGTGAGAGATCTAAGATGACTTTTTTCTTCAAGTAGCGTGTATAACTCTTTTAGAATTAATTTGGAAAAATAATTACCAGGAATTACGAGATCTAAAATATTGTATCCACAAATTAGAATTTACAAATACTAATATTTGTTATAACTACCTCAGGTTTCTTTTAAAGAAGAAATGAAACTATAGAGATGAATTTTGAGGACCCCATATCCCCACCACAGCCACTAAACCCATTTCCCTGCCTCCTTCCCCAGAACAGTCTCTGCCGTAAATTTGGGAAATAGTCATCCTGTCCACATTTTCATCTTTTTTTTGCTGCATATATTTATTCATAAATAATATATTGTGATTTTGAAAACTCATCAATGTCTTTTAGCTTAAAATTTTTAATATGACATTTGTGTTTGATTTTTTTTTTCTCTTTTCCTGTTTTACCTTTTAGATCCCATTAATTTTAACTGGTTGCAATAGATTAGTAGCGGTAAAGTACTTGATTTGGGGAGGTTACTAGAACAACCACTTTAAGTAAGAAGAACTGTCAGAGAGGTTAAGTTAGTTAGGTTGCAGAATTATTAGGGCAAAATTCAGGGAGGTAGAAGTGAAAGAAGCTTAGAGTCAGGCTGAGCTGTGATAAATGAGAAGAGAGAAATAAGAAAATATGGTTTACATAAGTGGAAATCAAACTTGCTGAGAACCAGGTTAGAATGAGTTGGTTTGCAGCAGGCCTCTCTGTGAGACATTGAGCAAACCACTGCCCATGACAGCCTCTCTCTACTCATCAGGGATTCTCACTTGTAAAATAAAATCCTGGAGTCGCAGGGGCCAAATGCAAGGAAATACAACTTGTCACTCAATGTCTCTCAGTTCATAACTAGGGAAGTGAAGATTAGAAAAGTGTTATGATTTACCGATACCTCTCAAGGTAGAATCTGAAGCTGGGCTTGGAGTAGGAAAAATTGTTCCTCTGTGAATACATTTTCCAACAATTAAACCTTTTCAGCAGTTTCTGAGGTGAAACATTGAACTGACAGCTGTATAAATACTGTAGTTGTATAAAGACAAAATATGTTCATTAAACAATACTGCCTTTTGGGGCACATGGGTGGCTCAGTCTGTTAAGCACCCGACTTGGCTCAGGACATGATCTCACTGTTCATGAGGTCAAACCTTGAGTTGGACTCTGTGCTGACAGCTCAGAGCCTGGAGCCTGCTTCACATTCTGTGTCTCCCTCTCTCTCTCTCTGCCCCTCCCCGCTCATGCTCTTTCCCTCTCTCTTTCTCTCAACCTCTCTCTCTCTCTCTTTCAAAAATGAATAAACATTGAAAAAATTTTAAAAATAATAAATCAATAATACTGCCTCGTTACCTAGCTCAGGTGAGAAAGCTGATGCTCAAGGAATTTAAACAACACATACAGGGCACCGCCGGGGTGGCTCAGTCAGTTAAGCATCTGACTTTGGCTCAGGTCATGATCTCACTGCTTGTGAGTTCGAGCCCCATGTCGGGCTCTGTGCTGACAGCTCAGGGTCTGGAGCCTGCTTCGGGTTCTGTGTTTCTCTCTCCTGCTCACACTCTGTCTCTTTCTCTCAAAAAGAAATGAACATTAAAAAAAAAATTAAACAACACATATAGGGCTGTAGTTTGTAAGCAGTAGAGCCACGATGTAGACCCAAGGCCCTCTGACTTTCACAATATCTTTTTAACCACGTATTGTGGTTATGCTGCATTATGAGGCTGCATTATGCTGCCTCAGTACAGGTTCCTTCTAATACAGTTACTGACCTGTCTCTGCCATTTAGGCCTCCACATCCACAAGGTTTCGGATTTACAGGGGCTTACCTATTTCCTATCTGTAAATGATAGGGGACAGGATGTCTGGAAGGGAGTAGAATTGAGGGTAAAACATTTGGTTTGACGCTTCTACTAAGAACTCCAATGCCAAGAGCAAGAAACTTGGCAATTAATATTATAAATGAACTAGAAAGGTCACAAACTTTGGAATCAAATGTTCTGATGGCAAAACAACCGTTGAAGGAACAAAGAATTGGAGGTATTCAGCCAAATTAAGAAGAAGAAGATTTGTAAACAGCAGACGATGAAAGAGAAACAAAGATTACCTGGAAGAAGTTTTGTTTTTTTAATCAACCTAATTACCTGAATTGGTAAAACCCCAAAAAAGGGTTTGCTGATAGAAACCTAAACAAAGATGCCGTGGAAACATTTTTAGAATCAGCTGCACTATTGCTTATAGTGAAGACAGAATGACTGCCTTGGGATTTAGATGAAGCCCTAAGGCATAGAGAGTAAATAAACACATAGATCTGAAAATTCTTCATATTAATTTATCTTTAGAAATTAGGTGTGTACAAATCAAAACCACACTGAGATACCACCTTACACCGTTCGAGTGGCTAAAATGAACAAATCAGGAAACTATAGATGCTGGCGGGGATGTGGAGAAACAGGCACCCTCCTACACTGTTGGTGGGAATGCAAACTAGTGAAGCCACTCTGGAATACGGTGTGGAGGTTCCTCAAAAAAATGAAAATAGAGCTACCCTATGACCCAGCAATTGCACTGCTAGGAATCTACCCAAGAGACACAGGAATGCTGATGCATAGGGGCACGTGTACCCCAATGTTCATAGCAGCACTTTTGACAATAGCCAAATCATGGAAAGAGACCAAGTGCCCATCAACTGACGAGTGGATAAAGAAGTTGTGGCACATATATACAATGGACTACTACATGGCAATGAGAAAAAATGAAATCTGGCCATGTGTAGCAACATGGATGGAACTGGAGGGTATTATGTTAAGTGAAATAAGTCAGTCAGAAAAAGACAGATACCATATGTTTCCACGAATAGGTGGACTTTGTGAGACTAAGCAAAAACCAGGGGGAGGGGAAGAGGGGAAAGGAAAAAAAAGACACAGAGAGGGAGGGAGATAAAACATAAGAGACTCTCAAAGACTAAGAAAATCTGAGGGTGAGGGAGGTGAGGGAGGTGAGGGAGGTGAGGGAGGTGAGGGAGGTGAGGGAGGTGAGGGAAGGGGGTGAGGGGGTGACGGACATTAAAGAGGGCACGTGTTGGGATGAACACTGTGTGTTATATGTAAACCAATTTGAAAATAAACTATTATAATAAAAAAAAAGAAATTAGGTGTGTAGGGAGATTATCAGTACAACAGTACCTTAGCCACTGGACCAAAGGCAACATCTATAGGCTTTGAGAAATGAGAATCTGGAAAATTGGCCATGTCTGAGAAACAAAACACAAAGCCCCCAAACAAAATGAAGAATGCCATTTTTTAACATCCAAAGATTGGAGGCTGACTCTGATTTTGAAAGGCCCTCTGACCTCAGTATATTTTCCTCAGTTCCATTATTCAAATTAGAGTGATTGCTGGTGTAGATGAGCTTTTTCAAAGCCTGTTTTTAGATGAAGGCTTCCTACCTCCTACACGTTGAAATTGGTGGTGGTCTTGGAGGGAGAAGCTTTTTAATGAGTCAGGAGTGTTATTGGAAGGGTGGAAATGTTTGGAACAAGACCAAGGTGGTAGTTGTACACCATGGTGAATGTGCTAGATGCCACTGAATTATTCACTTTAAATTTTTAATTTTCTATTATGTGAATGTCACCTCAATAAATAACTTTTAGATAAAAAGAAGGAATGGAGCACTAAGAACGTCAGAACATAGCTCTGTGAATTTTGAAATATGTGGCCTTCGCTAATTGTTAAGTAAGTCTAAGTCTGTGATGTTCTTTACCGTTTACACTAAATTTTATTGATATTGGAATTTGAAGTACTCAAAGTGCTTGGCACAAATGGAATTCATATGTGCTTGATCAATGGTTGAATGGATGACTCTACCCAGGTCACAGTGAAGAACATTCCATGCAGCAACCACGTATGTTGTGGGACATATTAAAGGAGAGTAGAACATAACCATGAACAAAATGAAAGTTGCCTTCAAGCTTTTCTTTTCTTTTTCTTTTTTTAATTAAAGTTTTGGTGGAGGGATAATTAATATTTTTGGATTTTGGAGTGTTTCTGGTTTTATTTCATTTTGCACTTTTCCCTCTCCTTATCAACCTCTGTGAAACTTAGGATTACAAGTAAGATTTTCTTTTGTCCTGCATTTCTGTCTCAGTCCATTCGTATCTATTTCTACGAATGTGAACATTTGGGAAGGTAGTAGAATTGAAGTGAATCACAGGATGTTTTCACCTTGTCCCTTTTGGAGCTTGACTGAATGGCTCATGCTAAGACATACAGCAGAGCCCAGTGATTGAAAAATGGTATTACTGAAATCAAAGTCACTATATGTTAAGGTTTCTTTATTATGGTCTTCTGTTATTTTCTTTGTCATATAAGCACCTTTAAAAAAACACAAGTTAGAGATGAGATGGAAAACATAACAATAATCTGGTATTCTATAAACAGTAAAGAAAATCAGACTTCATAAAATTAATCTGTATCCTCTGCTCTGGTGTTAGAAACATTTTGCCTGGACTGTCTAAAGAATTATTTTAATTCCCCAAATAATATTACTTCTATAGACAGAGCCTATATGTTGGTAACCCACATTCTATACACAAAGCATAACTTTATTCTCTTCTTTAATGTTTTTTTATTTATTTTGAGAGAGGGAGAGAGGGAGAGCACAAGCAGAGAAGGGAGAAAGAGAGAGAGACGGAAAGAATCCCAAGCAGGTTCCCCACTATCAGCGCAGAGTTGGGCACCAGGCTTGATCCCATGAACCATGAAATCATGACTTGAGTTGAAATCAAGAGTCAGATGCCTAATCGACTAAACCACCCCAGTCCCCCCATTCTTTTGATATTTAATATTAATTAGCATTTTTCTAAAAGCATTTATTTTTATTTTGCTTGCCCATTGTTAGAAAGATCCTTGGATCTTTAAACCAAAAAGTAAGAATTTGGCCATTTAAAAAGAAACTCACTTGTATGACTATGAAATCAGCCATCTTCCTTAAATGAGGAATTAGGTAGTAAGTTTGAATTAAGAGTTTTAGTTTGAATTACTACCTTTTGACTGTCAAAACTATTTTTTCTTTCATCCTTCTCACTCCACTTTACATAAGTCTCTCCTGCTTTCCTTCACTCTCCTTTCATAATTCTTTCACTGCCCCAAATCCTGTGGCCTAATTTTCATTTGTAAGGTATGAAGAACAATAGAACAACTGTGAAGATTTCCCAAGGTCAAGAAGATTTCACTTGAATTGTGGTGTGACTGCTGTTGGTGCTGATAAAGGGGAGAAAGACAGCAGATGCATACAAGAAAAACATCTAAACTGGAAGAACAGACCATTGTTCTGAAGAGTGAGGAGATTGAGGTCAGGCACGCTGGATGGTGCCTAGGAAGAAAGCAACACTGAAAACCCTCATGAGACTGTGAATAAACTCTTTACTCTTTGAAATTCGTTCCCTGGTGGCTGCTCTGTAGAAAAAAAAGAAAAAAAACATCTAGCAAAGTCACTGAGACCTATTTCTTACAGTAATCAGTGCTGTGGACCAGAGCCAGAGGAGACCTACCACATGCATATTGCTTTATTTATTTATCTAAGTTACTGTGTTCACTATCAACAAATATTGTTTGGAGCACCTTCTACGTGCCAGACACATCAGACCTGGGATACAAAGATGGGAAATATAGGATTTAACATTTAAGCAGTTTACTGTATAGTGGTGAGACAGATAAATCAATAGACAATTAAAATACAGTGTGTTTAAGGTGCAGAGTTGTTAAAGTCACCAAGGCCACTCAGTGGAGTAGAGGGCTTCAATTGGCTAGAGCCTGCCAAAGTGCAGAAATGGCTTCTGGAAAGCTCCAAGGGTAAGAAATACCTGATATGTTCAGGGAAAAGCTCTAAGGTTTGCTAAGACCAGAAGTTAAAGGGCAATGACAAGACCTGGAAAGTGAAGTTAGAAAGGTAGAGGGATTTGCTTTTCCCTGTGTATTGTGCTGGTTACCATAAAGAAAACAAAATATAAAGGAGGTATAGCTAGCTATTCTGGGGCCTAGAGGTCAGTTTATATACATAGATACATGTCCATGTTGGAATTTAATTCTTGGAAGATCATGGTATACGTAGTCCTGGAAGTATTTAAATTTCTACTAGCCAGCTATAATAGGGGATCGGTAAAAATATTTTTACTGTATTAAGAATAGTTGTATTAGAGGATCTGTTGCAGAGGATCTCTTCCTTTCCCCCTTTCCCACCAAGGAAAAAAAAAGGCAAACAGACATGAGCTGCAGTTTTTGCCTCTGGCCATAGTGTAAATACTCCCATTATGGCTTGTTTTAAGCCACCACTGGTTGAATAGCCTTTTGCAAAATTCTTGAATATTTCACATTTGATAGCAACCAGTTCCAGCATACCACCACAGCAGTAACTCTGCAATTCTTAACATCAAATAAATAATAGAACTGACTGAAGAAAAAGAAACAGAAGAGGAGGAGGAGATGCTGGAGCGCTAGATCAGTCAGGCAGAAGTAAGGTTCCACGGAGAAAGTAAGGCTTGAGTTGGGTCTTACGGATAGAGTATTTAAATAGATAGAAGGGATCAGTTAGCCCACATAAGAGGTACAGTTGTTGAATCAAACGTGTGTGACAAGAGTGACAATTCTATAGCAGAGGGTCCAAATGAGTGAGTTGAGAAGGGAAAGCCTTGGCCACACTAAAATGTTTCGAATGTGAACCTAAAGTTAGTAGACAGTCAATGGTTTTTGAACTCAGACGGGCGTGGCAGTATTTTGACAAAAACAGTATTTTCAGGTGCTAATATGATAATTAGATGAGTTGGTAGCAGTGTGACCCCAGAAAAGAAAAACATGCCAGTGAGACCTCCTTCACATAGGAGGTGAGAGTAATTCAACTCGGCAGCAATCTCGACGTTTTGTAACAACTCCAGTGTGGAGAAATTGTACCCTAGAGTATTGGGTAAAGCCACTGTGAAGCCAGAAAAATAACAGTGGCTTAAGTGTAGAGAAATTGAGCTCGGATAAAGAAGTCGGCACCCGGCTCCACTGTGTATTGTGATGTATTTTTATTGGTATTTAATCTTGCCTTAATTGTTGCTAATGATTGTATTGATTAATTACCAAGTATTAATTATTTAAAACTAGGTCCCTAAAGCAACTTTTCATCTTGCAGAAGGTTGTATTTCTTTGAACTTTTTATAAACTTGCTTGAAATATGGCAACTTGGGATAGGAGGTCTGCTCTAGCAGCACAACTGCTCCTCTACTCAATTCCTGCTGTCTTTTCTGCCTTTCATCTTCCAGTCCGCCCCGCCCGCCCCTCCTGCCTGTCAATCAGCTTCCCAGGCTTTCCCGTCATTCCCCCACTTCTTGCCGGCTGCACAGTCATCGTTCAAGCAGTTCTGGATTGGTATCTCCTTTCACCAGAATTCCTGCAGCCGTGGAGTACGTGCAGGACATCTTCCTTTTGACTCTCTTAAAACTCCAGAGGGGTGTTTCCCACACACATTGCTTTGTAATTCAATAATAGGGTAGTTGTGGTTTCTTTTTATTGCGGTTATGCTGATTTTTAAAAGCACTCAGACTGAAAAAGAAAGGAAAGGTAGTAAAATACATGTGCATAGATGCTCATTGAGCATGCTTGTACATGTTGGCAAATATTATTTATTTTCAAAACCTGTCTTAGGAAGTCTGAGTTGTGTAAAATTGGTAAATCATGGTCAGAGGGCAAAAATTTGGTTAGTATCCTCATCATAGAATATAAATTACCTATTGTGTGTAAATTAAAAAGAAATCCACGGGATGAGCTTTCTGAAAATCATTCTTCTTGTTTATTTGGATTATACAATGGGAAATTGTATGCTTTATGCCATTTTAGTTTCTTGAATGTATTTGCTCAAGGAAAGTACATTATAATGCAGCTTACCACAATACATGCTGAAAACATGTTGACAACGAATTTGGACCAAGATTTCCATTTCATTTCCTAGACATTTACACTTTTTTGGCTATATATTTGTTAGCTGTACAATAAACATTAATTCACCCACGCTCTGAGATAAGAAATGTATTTTCCAATAATAACTAGAAACCTGCCAAAATATTGTGGGAGTTACATTGTTGGGGATCTAAACTGAACCAAAATCATTGCAAAGATATTTTAAAACTATTGTTAATTATTTATGTAATCATAGATTATGGCTTGCAAATGACTCTGATGAAATTATTCAACAAACTATATAGGTTTTGTGAAAGAGCAATAACTCTTGATAAGTAAGCTCAGAGTTCCATCAGCCTTTTCTCTATATACACATTATGTTTCAGGAAACATGATATATGTGTAGACCTCAATTATTAACAGCAGTATATATCCCAGCTATTAAGAATTCAGCCCCCCAACCCCCACAGTGTCACCTTCCTGTAGTAAAGATGAACACTAGGAAGGAAGCAAAGAGGTCTCTGGGCACCCAAAATAGACATTTAAAACTTTGCCTACCAAAGATAATGCACTTTGCTAGCCAGAGAAATGTATCCCGTTATATTAGTGGTTCCATGGCTTCCAAAATCAGATGAGGAAATCGGAAGAGGGTGAATAGGAGATTCCAGGGGAAAATCACAACTGCTAGTAGCCAAGTGACCTCTTATATAACCTGCAAACAAAAGAGGAAACAGAATCTGTCAACATCACCCAGAAAAAAAAGCACTGCTGTTTGGGGGCCTTTTTGAAGGTCCAATAAGCTCAACCTGTCTTAGGAAACCTTAACAGCACCTCCATCTGGACAGCTAAGTACAGTAGTCAACATTCAGATTGATTTCATGGAGTTATCCAAGAAAGGCTAAATTATAATTTGCTCAATCTGTACTGATTTCTTGTGTCATACTATAGAAAGATATCTATTTTTGTGCACTTAAAAATAAAGGGTCAAAATAACCTCAAACTTAGAATACTTCTTCTTGGATTTTATTCCATCCAATATCTCTTCTTCCTCTTTAGTCTTTGACCTACTCTCTGGTGGCTTTTTCTCCCTCAGAATCATTGAGTTCCTCCATTCTTAGGGGAAAAAATCCCTTCTTTAATCCTGTGTCTCCCCCTTATCATTACTGATTTTCTTACCCAATCTTGTAGAAAGGAAACTGTAGTTTTACTCTTTCCTTTTCTTTCTCAGTCCTCTTCAGTCAGCTTGCAGCCTCAGGGCTCTACTGCAAATACTCATGCTGTGCCTTCTCCCATCTCCTGATTGTCAAATCACAAATCAGTTCATTTCTTACTAGGCTTCAATAAGGCATTGGTTAATCTGTCCTCCTTGAAACTCTCTTCCTCTTGACGTGAGGCCATGCAATCCTTCTGTTCCCCTCTTAGTCTGCAGTTCCTTCACCCTTTCGTAGACATTGGTCACTGCAGGTTTTCCAGAATTTAATAATGCTTTCTTACGATTTTTAACTGCCATCTCTATGCTGTAACAATTCATATCCAAGTCCATCTTAGACACTTTCATGAAGATTGAAAACTAGTCAGTGTACTGGAAGTTCTCACCTGAGTACATCTCAACTTTATCAAATTCTTCATATTCAAAGTCAAATTTAGCTTTTCTCCTAAATTTGTTCCTTTTTTTTTTTTTGGTATCTCATTTGGTGACACGACTGAGTCATCTGAGCATTTCATACACGTTCAGAAAATAAAACAAAAATGAGTCACAAAATGCATTAAAAGTCTACAAATCTAGCCATGCAGAGATAACTGCTGTTAATATTTGCTTTACATCCTTCCAAATGTTTGTATATTTAAAATACATTTTAATGAGATCATATCATTTGACCATTTATCACTACAACACTTTTTTTTAATTGAGCAAAAAATCTTGAACATTTTTCTGCCTCAATATGTATTTCTTCAAAATTATTTTTTAAATCATTCATGTTCTAGCCAATAGTGTTACGGAGCCTACAGTGTTGAATATTTGTATCATAGTTATCCATTGTGTTTCCTTTCTTGCTTTTTCCATAAGAAAGAAATGACTATCGAAGAAGAAGAGTTATCAACTATAAAAATAATCTCCTGGGAAGAGAGGTGAGAATTTCCAGGTGTATGGTAGTAGCAATAATATTTGCCTAAGTATACTCAATAGTGCAATAACTAATGCCATTCATTGAGAGTTTTCTGAAGAAACATTGAAGTCCTGTGTGACACCAAGAAAGGTGTGTAGGCCATCAAAGCATATAGGCAGAGGTCCTTTGTCTTCCTCCTTTTAAAGAACACCAACTCTGTAGACCATATTTTGAAAATGGGTTCAAGGTGCCAGCTATGGAATCACATTGCTCACAGTGCCTCACTCTTCTAAGGACTTTTTTAATCCTCAGCACAAATCTGTGAGGTTGGATATATTATTATCCTTATTTTATAGTTGTGGAAACTAAGGTAGCCCAGCGTCATGTAGGTAATAAGAAACAGTCAGGAGTCAGATTTCGGCAGTCTGTTCCAAAGATTAGCCTCTTAACAGCACTGCTAACCTGTCTTTTATTGTACCCTAGGGCAACCTTTCTACTGGAATGTACCTCTTAGCATTCAATTTCTTAGAATAAAACCAATAAATAATATAGTTAGCCAAATTATCAAAACGCTTAATTGACAGAAAAGCAAAAGACACCATTTCTATGAGATGGTGATGAATGTTTCATTCATATCAGTGGTTATTCTGGTTCGTTTGTTTTGATAATATGGTGGGGAAAAAAAAATATATATATATGATATATATATGTATATCAGCAGTTTGAGAATAGAATCCTAATTTCAGGTTTAACATTAGTTTTTAAAGAAAATTTATGTGAAAGTATCGATACACTATCCAAATTATGGTTTTGAAATTATGGATTCTTTAAATCTGCTAATATCAAGTGCTAAATTTGTAAGTGGTGAGTAGTAAAATGTAGGCAATCCCCTCCCATCAGTTGCACCTCCCTACCTCATTCTGTCTTTCCTGCTCTCTTTGTGGTGAGGATCTCATATTTAGTCCATCAGGAACCCCTGAAGTCCCTAGAGTCCCACTCTTTCTATCACCTCCATGGCTACTTCCTTGTTGGACACCACATCTTCTATGACCTGGATGATTGCTGTAGCCTGTTAATAGGTCGCTCTGCTTCTACCTTGGCCTACACTACAGTTTGTTTTAAAGTCAGGAGCCACCGCAGATTGTATCATTCCTCTGCTCACAACCTTGCAAAGGCCGCCATTTGTGTCAGAAGTAAGGTGGTTATTGCAGCCTGCAGTGTCCACCCTGATTTGGTACCTATTTCATCTCTGGCCTTCTTAGGAACTCTTCTCTCCCTTGTTCCCTCAGCTGCAGCCACACTAGCCGCCTTGCTGATCATCAAGCACATCATGTATGCTTCTGCCTAAAGACCATGGCACTACGTGGGTTGCTCTTCCCCCCAAAAGCCTCAGGCCAATTCCTTGATTTTCCTCAAGGTTTGGCTCATGTTTCATCTTCCACATGAGACCAGCCATGACCATGATATTTTTTACTGCATCCTGAATCACCCCCATTCCCAGTCCCTTCTCTACTATCTGTGTGTGATGTGTTTGTTTCTATATACATTTTTCCTTCTAACACATAATTCACTGCATTTGTTAGGTAGTCCCTCTCTCCCTCTAGACTCTGAGCTACTTGTGGGTGAGGATCTTCACCCATTTTGTTCACTGATACAGATATAGATATAGAATATTGCTTTAGTCATGGTAGGTATTCAGTACATTCTTATTTTTTTTTAAGTTTATTTATCTCGAGAGAGAGAAAGCATGCTTGAGCAAGAGAGGGGCAGAGAGAAAGAATCACAAGCAGACTCCATCCATGCTATCAGTACAGAACCTGAGGTAGGGATCTCAGGAACCGTGAGATCATGATTTGGGCAGAAATCAAGAGTCAGATGCTTAACCAACTGAGCCATCCAGGCACCCCAAGATGACATTTTTTTTGAAAAATAATGTCTTAGTTAATGATTGAGGTTTATGTAAATGGCTATACCTACATTAGGCCAGTTGCACAGTAGGAGATATCTAGGGGGACAGTCATAACCCAAGAGCCTATCCAAAAGTGAGATCCTAAGCAGCTTTCTCTTATCACCTTAAGAAACTACAGAAAGTTCCCTGGATAAATGAGGATAAGCCCACATTTTCTGGTTCCAGGATCATGCTTGCACAGTCCTAGATTGGAAAGAAGTAAATTGAAACAAATAAAAAATATGAAGGAACTATATACTCTGTGAGACCACAGAAAAGCTAGGAGAAAAGATGAGGTTGCAGGTAGGAACCTGAACTACT
Source organism: Paguma larvata (assembly GCA_030068075.1). Lineage (NCBI taxonomy): Eukaryota > Metazoa > Chordata > Mammalia > Carnivora > Viverridae > Paguma > Paguma larvata. Next base: position 107,061,724 of record CM057826.1, read on the forward strand.
TCTCTCTGACTTTAGTGGAACACTGGAGAACCCAGAGGAGGAAACATTGAAGTCCTGTGTGACACCAAGAAAGGTGTGTAGACCATCAAAGCATACAGGCAGAGGTCCTTTGTCTTCCTCCTTTTAAAGAGCATCAACTCTGTAGAGCACATTTTGAAAACAAATGGGCTTTTAATATAGCTCAAATACTTGATGCAGAGGCATCGTATATGGGTCCAAGGTGCCAACTCTGCAATCACATTGCTCTGGATCCCAGCTTTGACATTACTGCTTGTGAGACCTTGTGCCTAATCTCAGTTTTCATAGCGGTAAATGGAAATGATAATAGTAACTTCTTAGAATGAGGATTAAATGAGATACTTTACATTGTGCTTGGCACAATGCCTGGTACATGGGCAGCATTGGACAAGTTAGCTGCTGTTGTGTGGGATAGCTGCTTGTAGAAATGCTAAGTGAACAATGGTACTCGGGGGCGGGGGGAGTAAAGGGAAAGGGAATTACCTGGGAATATTGCCTGGGAAAGGACAGTTGGCCATCCAGACAGGTCCTTACAGAGTTGTATTTTCCTTGGTGAATTAACTGTACTCCAGACTTTGCCCCTCAGACACACAGTCTTAGAAGAATGATCTTGTCCTTCTCCCTGACTGTACTGACCCCCCTCTCAAAGCTCACAAGAGCCTTAAAGCCACAATATCAACTGATGACTTAAAAGCTATAAAATGTTTTGGCTTTACCAGTGCACTCTTTCTCTTTCTGTAGGTACGTTCAGAAAGCCAAATTATGATATAGCATGGAGTTAGAATAGACAGAGTTACTCTGTCTCCTGCTTTTGAGAACCTAGGACATTGGCATGAGCAGTGAGACTAGTCCTTTGCAGTAGGATAGGCCCCTTCCCCAGGCACTTCCTCTCCTCATGGACAGCACATTTCTCCTTTTTCTCAGATTTACTTGTTACCCACCCTCTCTTGAATGGGAGCATTCTTTCTCCAGATATGTTAACATCTTTAACCAGTTACTCTCAAAGTACGGCTTGAGAGTCTCTTGGAGATGATTTTGCATAACTCTGAATCAGTCTCTTAATCTGATCTTGAAATGTGGTAGACATTTGCTTTGTTCATTTCCAGACTTTAAGAGGAATATTTCAAAGTTGAGTCCTTGACTCTTTTCTCTCAAGAAGACCCAAGAAGCCAAGAATTGTCGGGAAATGTTAGATACAAGCTGGCCCCAGCAGACTAAAAGCATGTATCAGCCCCTACAACCCCCTTTTGGATTGGATGGAGCATGACCTGACTTGGGCCCACATAGTTTTTTCAGCAGTCTGCTGCTGTCCTCCTCTGCCAGCCTTGGCATACCAGAAAGTCAGGAAAGTCTCTGTCTGAAGACTGACCTCTGTTGCTTCAGACTTTCTCTAACTTGGCATCGTGAACATATCCACCTCAATGCTCCAGATTCAATGAAGTCTCTTTATCATAGTTTCTCAGCATTTATTAAAAAAGGAATTAAATCATACTTTGTACATATTTGTTGTTATTGCTGTTTAATGACTCTTTGGGCCATGAAAGAAGGAATTTTGTTTGTTTTTTCACTGTTGTACACAAGAGATTAGAAGGGTTTAATGAATATTCAATGAATGATTAATGTCTCTTTAGACAGTGTTTTTAGTTGTTTAAATTTTTATTTATTTTACCTTATTTTTTAGTTGAGTATAGTCAACACACAATGGCATATTATTTCAGGTATACAACATAGCGATTCAAGAAGCGTATACATTATGCTGTGTTCACCAAAAGTGTTAGCAACTGTCTGTCCCCATACCTCCCTATTACAATATCATTGACTATATTCCTTATGCTGTGCCCTTTATTCCCATGACTTACTCATTCCGTAACTGGAAGCTTGTATCTCCCACTTCACTTCACCCATTTTGCCAACCCCCTTTCCCTGCCAGCAACCATCAGTTCATTCTCTGTATTTATACGTCTGATTCTGCTTTGTATTTTTTATTCATTTGGTTTTTTGCCTTTTTTTTTTTAGATTGCACTTTTTTGATGTGTGTGTTTTTTTTTTGTTTTTGTTTTTTTTTTTTTTTTTTGAGAGTGAGAGAGACAGAGCGTGAGTGGGAGGGGTAGAAAGAGAGGGAGACATGGAATCTGAAGCAGCCTCCAGGCTCTGAGCTGTCAATACAGAGCCCAGTGCGAGGCTCAAACTCAGGAACTGCAAGATCATGACCTGAGCCAAATGTAGACTTTTAACTGAGGCACCCAGGCATCCCTTAGATTGCACTTTTGAATGAACTCATATGGTATTTGTCTTTTGCAGTCTGACTTATTTCACTTAGTATAATACCCTTTAGGTCTGTCCCTGTCGTGTCAAATATCATGATTTAACCTTTTTTATGTCTGCATAATATTCCATTCTGTGTATATACTATATCCTTCTTATACATTTGTCTATTGTTGGATACTTAGGTTGCTTACATAGTTTGGTATTGTAAATAATGCTGCAATAAACATAAGGGTACATATTATCACTTATAATTAGTGTTTTCATTTTCTTTAAGTAAATACCCAATAAGTAGAATTACTGGATCATATGGTATTTCTATTTTTAATTATTTGGAGGAACCTCCACACTGTTTTCCACAGTGACTATACCAATTTATACTCCCACCAGCAATGCAGAAGGGTTCCTTTTTCTCCATATCCTTGTCAGCACTTATTTCTTGTCTTTTTGATTCTAGTCATTCTGACAGGTGTAAGGTGATATCTCCTTGTGGTTTTAATTTGCATTTCCCTGATGATGAGTGATGTTCAACATCTTTTCATGTGTCTGTTGGCCCTCTGAATGTCTTCTTTGGAAAAAAAATGTCTGTTCACGTTCCCTGCCCATTTTTAATTGGATTTTTTTGGTGTTGAGTTGTATGAGTTGTTTATATATTGTGGATATTAATGCCTTATAGGGTATATCCTTTGCAAATATCTTCTCCCATTCTTTATGTTGCCTTTTAGTTTTTTTGATGGGTTTCCTTTGCTGGGCAAAAGCTTTTTATTTTCACGCAGTCCTAATTGTTTATTTTTGCTTTTGTTTATGACTACTTAGGAGACATGTACAAGAAAATGTTGCTATGGTCAATGTCAGAAAAATTATAGCTTCTGTTCTCTTCTAGGATATTTATGGTTACAGGTCTCACATTTGGATCTTTAATCCATTGTGAGTTTATTTTTGTGTATGGTGTTAAAAGGTGGTCCAGTTTCATTTTTTTACGTGTAGCAGGACAGGACGTTTTTTTTTTTAACGTTTATTTATTTTTGAGAGACAGAGAGACAGAGTATGAGCAGGGGAAGGGCAGAGAGAGAGGGAGATACAGAATCTGAAGCAGGCTCCAGGCTCTGAGCCGCCAGCACAGAGCCTGACACAGGGCTCGAACTCACAGACTGTGAGATCATGACCTGAGCCGAAGTCGGTCGCTTAATCAACTGAGCCACCCAGGCGCCCCAAACAGAACTTTTTAAACTGAAGAGGTCAACCTACTCGTCCATTATGAAACCAGTGTAGTGGGCTACAACAAGCACTATGACAAGAAGACATTTAATAAAATAGAAAAAATAAGTGTGCATCACATATAAGGAATTATTTAATGTAAATTGTTTTAGGATAGATATGTTTATATAACACAACACAACCCCCCACATACATATCCACATGCATGCTTACGCACAAAGGTACACACCCTTTGTAATCTAAGGTGCTCTTATCAATGAGGAGTGATAGGAGGGGTGGTGCAGGAGGTGGGGATTTTTAAAATGAAAAAAAGTATATGAGAATTTTGTATACCCCAGCAATGAGGTTCAAAACAAGTCTTGACTAGTGTGAGTAAAAGGACAGGGCTACATCTGAAACTCCAGGTGGGTGGTGTGCAAGTTTAATATTTATCAATAGAAGATACTATTCCAAAAATTGATCTCCTAAAAAGCAACTCTTCTACTCTGCAATCTCCACTGGGCTCAGCGAGGCAGCTCTGCTTGTCTTAGTGTAGTTCTGAATGTGATTGCATTCTCTTGGCTGGTGGACTGGAGGCTAGGGACTCAGCTAGGATGACCCTAACTTCTGTCCACTTCGTGCTGGCTCAGGACTTTCTCTCTCCATGTGGACTCTCCGTGTGATCTCTCCTGCAAGGTAGTCAGTCTTCCTTTCCTGACAGCTCAGAACTCCCTAGAACATGAAAGCCAGGCTGTCTAATGCATAAGCCCAGAACTGACACACACCAATTTTGCTGCATAAAGCAAGTCCCAGTGCCAGCCCAGATTCAAGAAGAGGAGACCATGCATGTTGTATTATTATAACAAATGTAATAGAGTATCACACTATTTTTGGTCCAAAATGCATATTTCCTCTCATCCCACCTCTGCAGTGCTTTGCTAATATGAGCCTTTTTTCATAAAATGCCTTCCCTTTACTTCTCCATCTATTGAAATCCTACTCATATTTCCAGGTCCAGCTCAAAGCTCCTTCTGTGACTGTTTCCTTGACACCACTCATTATCTCATGCTGGAAGCAATCATCCTTCTGTTAGTACTCTCAGTACCTAGGACTCCTACAGCTTTATGGCTATATTTCATATCATGCCTTCGAATATTGTGACACGCACACACATGCACAGACACACAGTATAGCTTCCTTTCTAGATTCTAAGCTACTTATCTAAGATTAGGTGATCAATAAGTCTTGAATAAATAAACTGGTTCTTATGCCTTTTAAATGACAACTCAAATATTTATAATTTCTCACTAGTATAAAGATATAGGTGGCGAGATGCTCAAAACTATTGGGAAAAAAAAAGACAACATGGAAGATCAGCATAAAACAATTGTCCTTTATATCTTTAGAAATCCCTTTTCTATATAGTAATTTTATGCCTGAAACTTTGTCTTGTGTTATTTTTTCCCCAAACAGTTTATATTGAACTTATTAATGTGGTGATTTCCTCCTATCTAACATGAAGAAGCTTAATATCTTATCTTAGGAAAATACATATTTCAGTCAGCTTTTTTTTTAAGGGATATGTTTGTGGCACTAGCAGCCTTTATACAATAATATCATCAGTCAATTACAAAAGCAGTTTTGAAGTTGTTCTGTCACTCTTGAAACTATGGATCTTCCCTGTGCACCAGTTTTGTTCATTGGTAGTTTTAAATTGTGATCTGTGGGCCCGTAAGTGGTTCATGCTTTTCAGAAGAAAGCTCAGTGAGCCTTCAGAAATTGCATCCGGAAATGTGTGTCCATGTTCACGTTTACATTTTTCTGGGGGAGATGGTACAGTATGCCCATCAGATTTTTAAAGTTTAAGAACCCCAATTGTATTGATTTTAAATCTGCCTACCCTCTCAGAGGCAGTGTGAGCTTTCTTAATTTGCTGGACTTGCTACTCCTGTTATGGTCCCTAGACCAGCAGTGTGAGTATCACCTGAGTACTTGTTAGAGCTGCAGGACTTCAGCACTCAGAAATGCAGCCCTGCCAAATCAGAATCTGCGTTTTAACAAGGTTCCTATGACATGACTGAGCATATTAAAGTATGAGAAGCCCAGGGTAGTGCATCTAGTACCTCACTTCCTGTTTTTTTCAATCTTTCATGATCTTTGTTTTTAAATTCTCTATTATAACATTAACAGTTATCGTTGGATTTCTATTTCAATATCACCTACCAGTTTTGAGGAAACCTTCTCTTAACTTCAAGATTTTAGGACATAAGGGATGGGGGAGTGGGTCAACTAATCAATATGTTTGCTAAATAACACTACTAATCAGGACATATGTGTAGTTTCTGTGATTCCCAACAGAATTTTATGGTACCTACAGCCTCTACTCTTGGTTTTAGTGTCTATGTTTTCCCCCTGGGTTTAAAGACATTTAGAGAAAAAGGCTGTAAAGTCAACTATTTTTAAGATGAATACTATAAATAAGATGACTTTACCAAAAATTGAAAATGGAAAGATTATGCCGAATTACATTGAAAAAGTTCAGTTCGCACTCCGAAAAATGCCAAAAACAGGATTTGGCTGCCCATTTTCTCTTAATAGATCCCGCAGTGATAAGTTAAGCATATATCTTTTCAGCTCTACGGTGTGTGTACCAAACTATCTTTTTCTCCAGTCTGACTTTCATCTCTAAGAGTTTAAGGAATTTATGGCTTGGTGCATTTGATGTGGCACAGTTCCACATGTGAGGGATGGTGATTTGGATAGCACGATAGAAGTATGTGCCAAGAATAATTGGCTTCTGTCTTGCGGAACAGCTCAAATACTATGTGTATCACAGCATGTAATTTGGGTGTACAAGATGCCTGTAGTTCAAAGTGCTTTACTCCTCTGCAGTGGCAAGCTGTGCTTCCTGTTGGCTGACTCCTGTGTTTGCATTAAACAGCCTGGGTACAGTTAGAAAGAAAGCATCCATCCAGTAAGTGCATTCTCGTAGTCCTTCAAATGGCACAGACATTAGCTCCAGGATTCTTTTTCTTCCCTCTGTCCTTTCCCCTTCTCCTTCCTTCTTCCCCTCCTTCCTTCCTTTCTTCCTTCCTTCCTTCCTTCTATTGAGCATAATGAAAAGCAATTCTATTTCTGCTTACTTTGACTCTGTCAGCTTTTTCAAGTAGTGTTCCCTTGCTATTATTAAGAATGACCTAAGGCTTTGATACAACATGCAGAGTCTCAGGCTTCTCCCTTTAGAATCTGATTCAGTAAGCTTGGAAAGGAATAGGAGAACCTCTGTTTTTAACTAGCAGCCCAGGAGATTCTTTTAATTAGGCTGGTTTGAGAACTGCTGAAGTTCTCACAAATAAAGGCTTTGGACTGAGATGGACCCTGGTTATCAACACTAGCTCTGACACTTTGGGTAAATTGCCTAAACTTTCAGAGCCTTGATTTTCAATGTGTAATAAAGGGATAATAGTAACTCAGAGTCCTGCTGCAAGGGTCAGTGTAGATGAAGACAGTGCATGGTTTGTACTTTATAGTCAGTAAACTTTAATTCCTTTAGCACATTGCAACATAAGGCTTTCAGAGGGTCAACTTTGAATTTTGCATGTTGTCTGTGTTATGTATAATTTCTAAAGTAAAATGCAGGTAAAAAAAACACATCCAACTTTTAATTCAACAACCATTTTTCAAAGCCTATGGAATATCAGGATCCTGAGCATGCATCATCTAATTTAATGACCACAGCAAGCCCTAAGTTTGGCAGGTCCAGATGTAGGCATTAGCACACCAGTCTAGTACACTTTCACTCTACCACCATAACCTTCGTTCTCATCACTATGTCTGTTTTTAAGAATAACTAACCTCTACACCCCTGCCTACACGTATATACCAGTAGCTGTAAAGGTACGAAATAAAGTTAATTTTCTGAATAATTTATTTTATTCAAATCATCTCAATTATTTATTCCATGAAAAATATTTATGTAGATCAGTGGTCCTCAAACTCAAATGCAGCAGGCATCAGGCAGGTATTATAAAAGGACAAGATAGCTGGCTATGAGACAATAAGGAGCTGTAGGGACCGCGGCAAACTAAAGGGAATGGCCCATCTAAAGAAAGCAGTTTCTACTTAGTTCCAGGCTCTTTTTGTGCCAGGATGTGGGCTCCATGTTGTCAAATCTTTAGCTTTTTTAAGGAAGGAAGAAATCCAAAATTTTATGTCAAATTTCCCAATTTTTAAACAATGTGTGTGGGCCAAACCACATCCGTGGTCCACATGTGGCCAGAAGACTGCCAGTTTGCAACCTTGACCTAACTGTCCTTAATTCTTTGCTTCTCTTGACCTTGTTTTTTTAAAAAAAATCCTTTTAAATAGCTTATGTATGCAGTAGGCATACTGCCTTCTGGGCAGTGTCTTCACAATATATGCAAATTTTAGAGACTGACCTTTGGTTTTCCAGGTTCAGAAATTTGATTTTCCCAGAATCTAGTTAGACTGGGTACTGTGACTGATACTCAGAACTCAGGAATTTAATGTGACAGCAAGAACACTAATTAAGTAATTTACAGTGAGAAATGCATTGCCAAGTAGACAGGATACCATATTGGCCTGATCAGTTCATTCTCTACTCGTAATTCAGCCTCTGGGAAGCTAACTCTTAATCAGAAGCTGCTTTAGTGAATATTGAGTCAGAAACTAGGAAGTGAGGGACTTTAAAGAAGTACTTCCCTGTGTCAGTTCTTAGAATCTTCTTCTTTTTATGGTAGCCTTACCACTGGGTTGAAATACTAGGACTGTGCTTTTTTCCAAGATATGACAATTAATGCTGGCCAAGTGTCTTCTTTGCTGCTGTTGGAGTGGTTCTCAAACTGATGGCAAGATTTTGTTAAAACTCAGATTGCAGGGCCCTGTACCCCAGAGATTCTGATTCAGTACTTCTGGGGTGGGACCTGAGCCTTTTGCATTTCTAACAACTTCTCAAGTGATGCTGATGCTGATGGTCTGCTTGATGGGAGACCCCTTTTGAGAACCACCTTGCTGCAGTTCGTCTTAACCTGCTACTCTGATCTGTGTCTCTGTTTTAATAGGCTAATGTAGTCATATCCTGGGACTGGAACCTGGATGTGTGGACAATTCTTAGGTTGTCCATTTATATATATATATATATATATATAAATATATTTAAAATATATAAATAATATAAAATATTATATATTATATATTAATATATATAATAAATAAATAAATAAATACATATACATATATATATATATATATATATTGGTATTTATGTATTTTTGAGAGACATAGAGACAGAGCATGAGTAGGGGAAGGGCAGAGAGAGAGGGAGACACAGAATCTGAAGCAGGCTCCAGGCTCTGATGAGCCGTCAGCACAGAGCCCGACGCAGAGCTCGAACTCACAGACTGTGAGATCATGACCTGAGCTGAAGTCATCCGCTTAACCGATTGAGCCACCCAGGTGCCCCCATTTTTATATTTTTAAAGTATTTTATTTAATTAAAAATGTTTGATTCATTACTTCATTTTATCGATTCCAAGATGCCATCGATTGTAAGACACTTGTGGGTTTTAGAGGCACTGAAAATGTGGTAAAAGAATATGCTTTCTTAGAGTCACTGCAATTCAGTAAATTAAGCCTCTGTTTGGGGTGATTACCCCTGGATTATGTGATATAAAGCTGACCTAGTGGACCCATTTGGGGAAAGGATTGCTATGTGTCTTCTTTAAACAATTACAGGCTGAATGGTAAGCCTCCCTCTTCCAATTTGTAATGGAAAATACACTGTGATCCATGGCTGACTTTGTCATCTAATTGAAATTTATCGTTACTGTATCTGTCCTATCCTACTCAAACATGACCCTGTACTGCCACATCTTCACTATGGAATGAATCTCTTTTTGCCCTTGTGGGTTGTTAAGGCCATTCACCTTTGTTTTTTCATAGCTGATTATCAGACTCACTGTTTTCTTGGCCTCTCAGGAAAGGAGAATTATAGGACAAGGATTGTTCTACTGTCCTAATCACTACCTTGTCTTTATGGTCATAAATTATTTTTCCTAAGGAAAAAGGTCTTGGGAAAAAATGACTCTGTTAAATTTCAATAAGCATCTTCATGCATATGTAAGAGGATGACTGAAGAAGTAGGAATTCTAAATCTGTGCTTACCATTTCTCAGTCTATTTTTGGAAAATATCCTAGGGGTTCATATATTTATGATTTATGAAATAAATCACTGAGAGGAGCCCCTTAGTTATGTAAATAAAAGGCCTGGCTGGCCGCTCTCTTTCTCTTTCTCTTTCTCTCTCTCTCTCTCTCTCTCTCTCGCTCGCTAGTAGAAGAGTGTGAAAATACCTCCCCCTTTTCATTAGAAGTTGCCCCTCCCTCCTTGGTCAAATTTAAGAGACTAGACCAAATTACCTACAAATTTCAGGAGTCTACTGGGATAAGAGAGACTGAACCTCTCTCTACTATTACAAGTAAGGGAAACCCATTAGAATAGGTTGGGTGGGTCTGTGCAGTTGTTGTGAGAAAAGAATGCATATAGAACAGGCCTGGGAAGGCTTAACACATCTCGAGAGAAGGAAAAGCCTGGATCCCTGTTCAAGGCATTGGCCCAAGGTTGTTGATTGGGGACTGATTTTTGTCTAAGCAAGGGAGATGAAATCAAAGAGCTACAATCTTGAGAGTCCAACGTTGGCCTCTCCTAGAACCCCGGGGAGACCTGAACCAGCAAGACACAGGACTTTACAGGACCAGTGTTTAACTGTGATGCCATATAACAACAGCAGAAGCCTTCATGCTAATTGGCAATGCTTTCTCCACCTGAAATTTTGATGCAAGACTCCGTTCTAGCCTAAATAATTCCTGGGGTTCTTGTAAAGTTTGAAAGAGGGGGAGGGAGTTTTCAAGGAGCAGGAGACTAGATTTCCCACTGAAAGGGCAGCTCTAGGATCAATGATTAGCTGGAAAAACAAAAGAGATGTGATAATATTTACATCTAAGCATTATGCTAGCCTCTGTGAATATGGAATCAAAGTAGACAAGATCTATTATGACAAGTGGAAAGACTCTTTAAAATTATTCAAGTCTAGTTAGGGAAGCTGACACTCAGTCATTCACAAACTATTGAGTAACCTCCGTGTGCCAGAAGCTGGGATTCACAGTGAACTAAAATAAACATTATTAAAAACTCATGGAATCTTCCAAATTCAATAGAATAACTGTGATAATGGAAGTACTTGTAAAGATATCTCAAGTTTCCCCAGTCTTTTAGAAAAGGCTAGGGGCACCTGGGTGGCTCAGTTGGTTAAGCATCAGACTTCAGCTCAGGTCATGATCTCACAGTTGGTGAGTTCGAGCCCCACATCAGGCTCTGTGCTGACAGCTCAGAGCCTGGAGCCTGCTTCAAATTCTGTGTCTCTCTCTCTCTCTGCCCCTCCCCTGCTCATGCTTTGTGTGTGTCTCTCTCTCAAAAGTAAAATAAACATTAAAAAATCTAAAAAAAGAGAGAAGGCTAGATATACATAGCATAGAGTTTCACAGATAGTAATTCACTTACACCTTGGAAGGCTTTGTCTTTTGGAATCTCTTCATAAATGAAAGAAAGAAAGGCATTTCAGACAGAGGGGACGTCATGTGTAAAGTCAGAGACATGTAAAAAAAGATGACTATTTCTAAGGAGCTTATAGTATGTAGGGTGCGAAGAAATGGGGTGGCAAGGATAAGACCAGGTGTAAATGCAGGTTGGGGCCACATTCTAAAAAATCTAATTTGTATTTATGCACAGTGGTACACCACCAAGTATGGATAAATCAGGCTTGCCGTGTTCTGTGGTTTAGGTGACCTCGGTGGGACAGGTGGTAAGTGTGGCTGAGCAGAGAGGATCCATGAAACTGCTGGAAGCAGAATGGGTGGGGACTAGTTTGGGAGAATATTGAAATGTTCTAAACATGACATTGTGGAAGGAAATTGAGATCTTTTTCCTATATTGTGTGGTGGGAAAAGTAAGGTAGATACAGACCCTGCTCTCCACAAGCTTAAGACATGAAACAAGTGAAACATGAGAGCAGGTGCCTAATAATGTAGTTCAAAGTACTAAAGAAAGCATGCAGTACCTGGACTACCATCGTGCACTGTGGTTGGCAGAGAAGGCTGCTGCGAGGATAAGGTGAGGAAGTGATGACCAACTTTGAAGAAGAGATAAGAGAAAAAGAGCCGTGTCTTTAGAAAAAAGAAAAAGGCTCAAAACATCCAAACCTCCTTTGTATAATGGTGGATGCTATTTTGAGAACATCAATTTCAAGACATGCCATAATAATGTGTTTGTGTGTGTGCTTCAAAAGCCACCACCATAAAAGACCTCGAGTTCACTCATGAAATTCAAGCACCAGTTTTTTCCCTTGAGGGGGGAACATTCTGCTCTCCTACAAACTGTAACTCACGCCGCCGCATTATATGGCATATCGCTCATTTTCTTGGTAATCTAGTGGCCATATGAACCTGTAGAAGTCTTGTGGTAAATATGGTGATTCTCACTTTATTACCAAAGAGGGTGGATTTTACAGTTTGTGAGCAGTTATGACCGTAAAGCCTGAAGTATGAGTCACAGGGTCTTACCCAGGTAGTAAGATGTGTTACTGTTCAGTTGGTTAGCTAAATGTCCTGGGCTAACCTTGATGAAGTTTCCTTTGTCACTGAAAACCTGGATCTTTACTGCTAGATCGAGGGTCTGAATTTTGCTCCTAGTTCTCAGCTGATTCTATAGTTTGGGGAAAACATTTCAATTTTTCTGCTGTCAGTTTCTGTATCTGTAAGCAAGGGATTAGACCAGATTCCATCTCCTATTGAGAAATAAACGATTGTATGGTATGGCAAAGACTGGAAGTGCTAAGTATCCTCAACAGATTTGTTCAGTTGGTAACCAATATGATTAAGGTTACTAAGTAAATCTGAGTTATGCTGGAGGCATCTGCCCAGACAGAAGAAGCAGTCTTCTGTCTCTCTCTGAGAGATAGGTGTAACCAATGAGATGTAAGCAAACGGAGCTCCTGCCTAGAAGCATTCCCTTTTGCCATTGCCATTCTTCCTCTAGTATAGACTTGTGAATGTTCATGTAATGGCTGGAGCATCAGTGGCCATCCTACAACCCGAATGGCCTTGAGAATGCGAGGCATGTGTGAAGGATGGTGGAGCAGAAAGATGAGAGGCGCCTAGATCTCCAGTGAAAGTGGTGTCACCATTCCAGCCTTGGCCTATCTCTGGATTTTCTTAACATAAAACACAAATAAATCGCTCTCTAACTGAAGACACTAGCAGTTGCCTGATTCAATTTCTAACTAATATATTAGCATCACATTTATCTTTACATAATTTGCCATCACTAAGTTCTGTCTTTACAATATTGGGGACAATAGCTTACTAAAAAACTTGGGGCTCTTCTTGGTACAGTTAGAGATTCACTATAATCCACCACATTTCCAAAATTAATTAATTCTTAAACATATGAAAAAAACAGCCACAATATACGAACAATTGCAAGTGTTTTGGTAGAAATTTGGAGGAGGAAAATCCAGGGAAGTTGTTAATCAAGGAGACCTCAGCATTTGTAAAATATCGGAAATTGTTGGGGTTTGGGAAGCTAAAGCCACATTTGATCTTAGTTTGTAGCAAGTTCACATTTTGTAACAGGATGGAAACCTCTATTTCTCAGTACACCTGTGCTTTGATCTCTTTGTCTGTTACTGCAATGTGATTATGAGGATTACTGGGTCATTCTCAGCCAAAGTTGTTTTTGTGATTTAATTTTCTGGGAGAGGAAGGGGATCATTAAAGGATATCATTAAAAGGAGAGACACGAGGCTTGTAATTGACCTTCCTTGAAAGTAGTCCCATCTGGAAGATTTTATCGGTAAACATTTATCAGTATATTTGGCTTTTAAGCAGATTCTTCTTCTCTTGTCTATAAAGCAAACAGGCACAGGCTAAAAAGGAACCACATGAGTGCTCACGGGTGACTTCTGTCATGCTCATTGGGAAGAAAAATTACATTTAAGGAAAAAAGTTTTCTTCTAAGCTAATTATATGATTTTTTTTTCAGCTTTGCTTCAGTAATTCTCCTTTTCAGATTGTAGTTTGCAGATTATGGTGTTCTTCGGTTATTATGCTTTATTGTGATTTGCTTGCATGTATGTTTAGGCTGAAGCTGGGAGGAGACATGGGACATTTGTGAAATTCAGTGAGCAGGGACTTCAAAAATGTCTTACAGCTCTGAGGGTGTGTGAAGCCCAGCTCTAGTCTGCAACTTCATATTGTACTTTTCTGAAGTGCAGAAACTATTTTTAGGAAGACAAACGTTGTTGTGGTTTAAATAAAAGTACTAACATGACGCATTACCAGTCAAAATACATAACTCAAGTAGTCTTGTAAAGTGTTTTTTGGCTGTCACAAGAACTGCTTCATTTTTCACATACCTAAATGTTCTCCTGTTTGGTCAGTTTTGCTTGTTGGCTTACGTGTGTCAGTTATCATAGTGCTTGTCGTGTACCAGTTCCATAACTATTTTCAGAAATAGACAATTCCTTTTTTAAAATCCATTTTTAAGTGTTACCTTACATTTACTCAAATATTTCTTCAAATTGACTGGCAACTCTGTTTCTTCCATTCCCTTGAGATTATGCCTCAGTCAATTTAAAGGGCAAAGTTGACCTTGTGGAGTATACTAGTGGAGAGTATCACATACTCTTAAATAGTTGTTACACACTTGTTTCACACTTGGCCAAATGTCCTCCTGGATGCATTTCTCCTACAAGTAGCGTGTAGATGGCTTTGTCCCCCACCTAATAGGTTCCATGAAGTTTTAAGTAAACTATGGGTACCTCTCATTTGCATTAAAATCTTCTATGAGGATTTACTCTCTGCATTTTGGGCTTTATTCTCAGTTTCCAAACACAGAGGCACAAAACCCATGTCAGGATCCTAGAGCTATACCTTTCCAGGTTTTATGTGTAACAGAAAAAGTAAAAAGCATCTCTCTCTAGTAACTCCCATATAATTAAAGGTGGTAAAGACCTTACCCTGAACCAGTCACAGTGGTCCCACCTAACAGTAAGGGAATCAGGATATTGTTTTCAAAAATAAAGGAGAACCTTTCTGGGTACCCATAACAACCAATTGTTCAAAGACAGACAAGTCCTATTTCTTAATGAGATGTCAACTTCTCCTGTACATCAGCCCATGACAGATGGATCAGAGTTAATGAGTAGATTCTGAAGTCTTATTACCCACTTGAACTCTATGCCAGTTATGTCTATCGATAGCTCAAGAGGACTACCCAGGAAAGCAGGGTTAAACGCAAACCACATTTCACTAATTTTCGAGTTAACTGTCACTAGGGCCAGCCTTTGTACACTACTTAGTTCCTCATCCTGACTTTCTCGAGTCCCTGCTAGTCATCAGTTTCCTCCTCAGGTGCCCCTGCCACTAAATCCCATCTCCATCTTGAAGGAAAACACTAGATATCCATTCCCCCTTGGTTTCCTGCACAGTAACTATCACGGTGTTTTGTGCATGGTACATGGTGAAGCAATATTTGTGAAATGAATGAAGAACATTTGAGGGAAATAAGAAGCAATCTACCCTTACCAGGAATGAGCCGGGAACCCCAGATTTAGCCTGTTCAACCTGTTTAGCCTGTTTAGCTTAGTTTGAATTCTCTTTCAGAGTCACCTTGTGGAAACTCTCCTTATTTTAAGTAGGAGCATTTGTAATAATTATTTCATTCTTATTAATCGATTATCATCAGTCTTAGCCAATTATAAAGTTGTCTTGGGGAATTAGGAGAAGAAAATCTCTGAGTGTTATAAATAGTTCAGCATATTGTTTAAGTAGTGAAGCAAATTCTGTCTTCATTTCTTTTCTGGTATTCACAGTGATGCCTGGAGAACTCAAGAGCAGATTTGAAATCGTATCAGAAGAAAGCAGTCACCCAAGTTTACTACTAATCAGGTAGCCCGAAATAATGAGAGGGTACCATAGAAATGTTCAAAGCAAGGTTTCTTGGCACACATAGCTATTTAATTATCTTATTTCTGAAAGAACTATAGTGCCACTGTTACCTAAGTTTATCCATTAGTCATTTAATATAGTAATATCCCCAGTGTGAGAGAGGGAATCAATTACTGTGATAAACTGGACCTTTGTAAAAGAATACCCAAATACCAAGAAGAATTTTTGGTTTTGTCTTAGTTTGTTTATTTATTTATTTATATATTAATTGTTGTTGTTGTTGTTATTTGATTCCTTTCAGGTGAGAATTAGCATCTAAAAACACCACATTATGGGATTGTTAACAAAATTGTTCCATTATAATTTAACAAGCAAAAAACAAAAAAAAAATACTTTCTGCTTTGTCATACAAGATAGTTGACTGTTGGATCATTAATCATAAGTAAAAAGTCATCCTTAGGTATTTTTTTAATAACTTATAAAATTTGGTGGCAATGTACAAAGTCTAATAAGCAAAACTGACTTCAGAATTAGCCAGCTTTCATTTCTTGTTGCCTTTTGCCCACTGACTCGTCTTTTCACAAGTATCATCTGTATGAAAAGGAAGGACAGTTTTTCTGAAGCACAAAGGCTGTTATTTACATAACCTGTAAATAACCTGACTCTGTGGTGTTAGCAAAAAAGAAATGTTTGTCTCAGGGTATCAGAGTCTCAGAGTGGTGCTGAGAGTGTTCCTTTTTCTTTCCTGTGTTTCAAACTTTAAGTTAGGCTTCTGAGGTCTCCTCTCCAGGAATCTACTCTATATACTGCTCAGATTCCACCTGTTCTGCATTTGAACCCTTGGTCCTCTCAGGCATAGATTCACTGCAGGTGAAATCTAGGTTCCAAATGTATTTTCTCATATTTTTCAGGAATAATTCCATGGTTTTCTCACATGAATGACCTCCTGATATCTGTTCAAAAGCTATTTTTCTTTGTAAAAATTTTATGAACTTCTCTTCATCACTGGTATTTCTATATTTCATGATCAATTGTCCTGGCCTATGTCTTCATACATTATCCTGGGCACACATTCCAGACAAATGGGTCCTATTAACTCTGGAATTTTTGCTCTTTTAGTTTCCCAAAATTTTACCTTCTCCATTTTCTCTGTTCTCTCTTCCTAGGATTCTTGACAGTTGGATATCAGATCTCCTTAATGTCCTTACTTTTTTCTTTCCTTTTTTTTTTTTTTTTTTACCTCTTTGGTGTTTTGTTCTACCTTCTGCAACTTCTCCAAGATTTCTTCAAATTTATCTTCCATCCTTTTTATTAAAATTGTTATTTTGGTCATAATCTTTTTTTTTTTTTTTTTTTTGTTATAATAGTTTATTTTCAAATTGGTTTACATATAACACCCAGTGTTCATCCCAACATGTGCCCTTTTTAATGCCCATCACCCCCTCTCCCCCCTCCCTCATCCCCCTTACCCTCAGTTTTTTCTTAGTCTTTGAGAGTCTCTTATGTTTTATCTCCCTCCCTCTCTGTGTCTTTTTTTTCTTTCCCCTCTTCCCCTCCCCCTGGTTTTTGCTTAGTTTCACAAAGTCCACCTATTCGTGGAAACATATGGTATCTGTCTTTTTCTGACTGACTTATTTCACTTAACATAATACCCTCCAGTTCCATCCATGTTGCTACACATGGCCAGATTTCATTTTTTCTCATTGCCACGTAGTAGTCCATTGTATATAAGTACCATAACTTCTTTATCCATTCGTCAGTTGATGGGCACTTGGTCTCTTTCCATGATTTGGCTATTGTCGAAAGTGCTGCTATGAACATTGGGGTACACGTGCTCCTATGCATCAGCATTCCTGTGTCTCTTGGGTAGATTCCTAGCAGGGCTATTGCTGGGTCATAGGGTAGCTCTATTTTCATTTTTTTGAGGAACCTCCACACCGTTTTCCAGAGTGGCTGCACCAGTTTACATTCCCACCAACAGTGTAGGAGGGTGCCTACTTCTCCACATCCTCGCCAGCATCTATAGTTTCCTGATTTGTTCATTTTAGCCACTCTGACTGGTGTGAGGTGGTATCTCAGTGTAGTTTTGATTTGTATTTCCCTGATGCTGAGTGACATTGAGCATCGTTTCATGTGTCTGTTGGCCATCTGAATGTCCCCTTTGGAGAAGTGTCTATTCATATCTTCTGCCCATTTCTTCACTGGGTTGTTTGTTTTTCGGGTTTGGAGTTTGGTAAGTTCTTTATAAATTTTAGATATTAGTCCTTTATCCGATATGTCATTTGCGATGATCTTTTCCCATTCCGTTGGTTGCCTATTCGTTTTGTTGGTTGTTTCTTTTGCCGTGCAGAAGCTTTTTATCTTGATGAGGTCCCAATAGTTCATCTTTGCTTTTAATTCTCTTGCCTTTGGAGACGTGTCGAGTAAGAAATTGGTGCGTCTTAGGTCAAAGAGGCTTTTTCCTGTTTTCTCCTCTAGGATTTTGACGGTTTCCTGCCTCACATTCAGATCTTTTATCCATTTAGAATTTATTTTTGTGAGTGGTGTAAGAAAGTGGTCTAGTTTCATTCTTTTGCATGTTGCTGTCCAATTCTCCCAGCACCATTTGTTAAAAAGGCTGTCTTTTTTCCATTGGATACATTTTCCCGCTTTGTCAAAGATTAGTTGGCCATATACTTGCGGGTCCATTTCTGAGTTTTCTATTCTATTCCATTGGTCTATGCGTCTGTTTTTGTGCCAATACCATACAGTCTTGATGACCACCGCTTTGTAGTAGAGGTTAAAGTCTGGGATTGTGATGCCTCCCGCCTTGGTTTTATTCTTCAGTATTATTTTGGCTATTCGAGGTCTTTTGTGGTTCCATACAAATTTTAGGATTGTTTGCTCTAGCTTTGAGAAGAATGCTGGTGCAATTTTGATTGGGATTGCATTGAATGTGTAGATTGCTTTGGGTAGTATTGCCGTTTTGACGATATTTATTCTTCCAATCCATGAGCATGGGATGTTTTTCCATTTCCTTGTGTCTTCCTCAATTTCCTTCATAAGTTTTTTATAGTTTTCAGTGTAGAGGTCTTTCACATCTTTGGTTAGGTTTATTCCTAAGTATTTTATGGTTTTTGGTGCAATTGTGAAAGGGATTAGCTTCTTTATTTCTCTTTCTGCTGCTTCATTGTTGGTGTATAGAAATGCCACCGATTTCTGTACATTGATTTTGTATCCTGCAACTTTGCTGAAATCATGAATCAGTTCTAGTAGGCTTTTGGTGGATTCCGTCGGG
Source organism: Paguma larvata (assembly GCA_030068075.1). Taxonomy (NCBI): domain Eukaryota; kingdom Metazoa; phylum Chordata; class Mammalia; order Carnivora; family Viverridae; genus Paguma; species Paguma larvata. The sequence continues at coordinate 107,080,502 of CM057826.1, forward strand.
TTTTCCATGTAAAGTATCATGTCATCTGCAAAAAGTGAAAGTTTGACTTCCTCCTTGCCAATCTTGATGCCTTTTATTTTGTTTTGTTGTCTGATTGCTGATGCTAAGACTTCCAGCACTATGTTAAATAGCAGTGGCGAGAGTGGACACCCCTGTCGTGTTCCTGATCTCAGGGGGAAGGCTTTCAATTTTTCCCCATTGAGGATGATATTAGCTGTGGGTTTTTCATATATGGCTTTTATGATGTTTAAGTATGTTCCTTCTATCCCGACTTTCTCGAGAGTTTTTATTAAGAAAGGATGCTGTATTTTGTCAAATGCTTTTTCTGCATCTATTGACAGGATCATATGGTTCTTATCTTTTCTTTTGTTGATGTGATGTATCACGTTGATTGATTTGCGAATATTGAACCAGCCCTGCAACCCAGGGATGAATCCTACTTGATCATGGTGGATAATTCTCTTTATATGCTGTTGGATTCGATTTGCTAGTATCTTGTTGAGAATTTTTGCATCCATATTCATCAGGGATATTGGCCTGTAATTTTCTTTCTTTGCTGGGTCTCTATCTGGTTTGGGAATCAAAGTGATGCTGGCTTCATAGAATGAGTCCGGGAGTTTTCCTTCCGTTTCAATTTTTTGGAACAGCTTGAGGAGGATAGGAATTAACTCTGTTTTAAATGTCTGGTAAAATTCCGCAGGAAAGCCATCTGGTCCAGGGCTTTTATTTGCTGGGAGGTTTTTAATAACTGATTCTATTTCTTCACTAGTTATGGGTCTGTTCAAATTTTCTATTTCTTCCCGTTTGAGTTTTGGTAGCGTGTGGCTATTTAGGAAGCTGTCCATTTCTTCCAGATTGCCAAGTTTGGTGGCATATAATTTTTCATAGTATTCTCTGATGATTGCTTGTATCTCTGAGGGATTGGTTGTAATTTCTCCCTTTTCATTCACGATTTTATTTATTTGAGTTCTCTCTCTTTTCTTTTTGAGAAGCCTGGCTAGAGGTTTGTCTATTTTGTTTATTTTTTCAAAGAACCAGCTTTTGGTTTCATTGATCTGTTCCACTACCTTTTCTGTCTCCATATGGTTAATTTGAGCTCTGATCTTTGTTATTTCTCTCTTTCTGCTGGGCTTGGGTTGTTTTAGTTGATCTGCTTCTAGTTCCTTTAGGCGTGCTGTTAGAATTTGTGTTATTGATTTTTCTTGTTTCTTGAGATGGGCCTGGATTGCAATATATTTCCCTCTCAGGACTGCCTTTGCTGCATCCCAGAGCGTTTGGATTGTTGTATTTTCATTTTCATTTGTTTCCATGTATTTTTTAATTTCTTCTCTGATGGCTTGGTTGACCCAGTCATCTTTTAGTAGGTTATTTCTTAGCCGCCATGTTCTTGGATATTTTCCAGGCTTTCTCCTGTGGTTGATTTCAAGTTTCAAAGCATTGTGGTCTGACACTGTACACGGTATGATCTCAATTCTTTTATATTTATTCAGAGCTTCCCTGTGCCCCAGAATGTGGTCTATCTTGGAAAATGTACCGTGTGCAGATGAGAAGAATGTAAATTCCTTTGCTTCTGGATGAAGGACCCTAAAGATGTCTGTGAGGCCCATCTGTCCTAATGTGTCATTCAGGGCTATTGTTTCTGCGGAGATTTTCTGTTTTGTTGATCTATCCAATGCTGAGAGTGGAGTGTTGAGATCCCCTACTATTAGGACATTTTTATCGATGAGGTTGCTAATGTTTGTAATTAGTTGTTTTACAAATTTGGGTGCCCCTGAATTCGGTGCGTAGATATTTACAATTGTGAGCTCTTCCTGCTGGATGGTCCCTGAGACTATTATATAATGTCCTTCCTCATCTCTTATTACATCGTTCATTTTAAAGTCTAATTTGTCTGATATAAGTGTGGCTACTCCGGCTTTCTTCTGACTTCCAGTAGCATGGTAGATAGTTCTCCATCCCCTCACTTTCAATCTGAAGGTGTCTTCAGGTTTAAGATGAGTTTCTTGAAGACAGCAAATAGATGGGTCTTGTTTTTTAATCCATTCTGTTATCCTTTGTCTTTTGATTGGCGCATTTAGTCCATTTACATTCAGTGTTAATATTGAAAAATATGGGCTTACAGTCACTGTATTATCTGTAAGTTTCATGTTTGTAAGGCTGTGTCTGGTAGTTTGTATTCTTTGCCTCCTTGTTTTCATAGAATGCCCCTCAGGATCTCTTGCAGTGCTGGCTTATTTGTGATAAATTCTTTCAGTTTTTGTTTGTTGGGAAAAACCTTGATCTCTCCTTCTATTCTGAATGACAGGCTAGCCGGATACAGAATTCTTGGTTGCATGTCCTTCTTGCTCATCACATTGAAGATGTCCTGCCATTCCTTTCTGGCTTGCCAAGTTTCCGTAGATAAGTCTGCTACTACCCTTATAGGTCTCCCTTTGTATGTTAGGGTTCTTTTGTCCCTAGCTGCTTTCAGGATTCTCTCCCTATCTTTGTATTTTGCCAGCTTCACTATGATGTGCCGTGCAGAAGGTCTATTCAAGTTACGTCTGAGGGGAGTTCTCTGTGCCTCTTGGATTTCCATGCCCGTTTCCTTTCTCATGTTGAGGAAGTTCTCAGCAATGATTTGTTCCAGAACCCCTTCGACTCCTTTCTCTCTCTCTTCTTCCTCTGGAACTCCTATGATACGGATATTGTTTCTTTTGACTGCATCGCTCAGCTCTCGAATTCTCCTTTCCTGTTCCTGGATCAGCTTCTCTCTCTTTTTATCTGCTTCCTCTTTTTCAATGATTTTGTCTTCTAATGCACTAACTCTTTCCTCTACCTCTTCAATCCGTGCTGTGGTTGCTTCCAGTTTCCCCTGTATTTCTTCCAATGTCTTCTTTAATTCTTCCTGACCGTTTTTAAGGTCTTTGAACTTTGCCTCGTAGGACCCCTTGCATTCATCTAAGCTTTTTTCAAGGCCAGCAATTAGTTTTATGATTAACATTCTATATTCAAGTTCTGTTATGTTGCTTATATCTCTTTTCATTAATTCTTGAGCTGTCACTGCTTCTTGTAGACTCTTTTGAGGAGAATTCTTCCGTCTCGTCATTTTGGCTGGATGTGTTATGGGTTGTTTCTTGAAGTTGCCCTGGAAAGGAAAACTGACAGACACACAGAACACAGAAATACTCAAACGTACCGACAAATGGTCCAGACAAGCAGTTCACAACAGAAAAAAATAACAAGTGACTCTCTGAGGGCAATGTCCTGAAGTAACAGCTACACGTTAAGGACAGGGTATGTAGTGTGCTGGTGGCAGAGCATATATAGACAGAATAATGACTGGTGCAGGGAGAAGAAGGAAATGGACTTTGCCCAGGTAGAGCGACTAAAGGGTTTAATCCAGACTGATAGAAATCAGAATAAGGACAGGTGCGAGGGAAAAGGAATAAAGATCGATGTCGTCTAGATGAACTTATACGGCCTGGTTATTCCAGAAAAAGGGCTAGGGAAGTAAAGAAGAGGTTGTAGGACATGTCCTCAAAGAGTGGGTTAAAAAACAAAACAAAAACAAAAAACAAAAAACAAAAAACAAAAAAAACCCAAACAAAACAAACAAACAAACAAAAAACAAAAAAACAAAAAACAAAAAGAACGAAAAAAATGATTAAGCCAGTCAGTACCCTGGATGACCAGCTCAGGGATGGGGATTGGTAGGAATGAGAAAGGGAGGGATAAATTTAAAAAGAAGAAATGACTGGCGTTACTCCAGGCAGCAATCTCCACTTGGATCAGTCGCTCCTGCTGATAGTTTGGGAGGGGCGTGGTTTAGTGTAGGCGGGTCCGGCCTCCACTGCTGCAGGGATGGCTTCTGGGGTGACTTCCTGGCTTGTGAGACAACAATGGCGTCTCTCCAGACCCCCGCACCCAGTCCTGGAGGCTTTATTCGCTCCTTTATTTCTGTTCTCTCTCCACCGCCCACGCCAGCCTAGTGTGGTTTACTGGAGCCGCGCCTGGGGCTGCCTGGGTGCCTGCTGCCTATCCCGGCAGAGTGCGTGCCCGGAGGCGCTGGGCGAGGGTGGCGCGGTGGCGCGGCCCTCTGCTACCCCCCCGATTTGGCTATAACTGTGCGGGGGTTAGAGGTGCTCCGCAGGAGCCGCCGCCTGAGTCCCCCCTGCCTGTCCCGGCAGCGCGCGCGCCCCGGAGGCGCTGGGCGAGGGTGGCGCGGTGGTGCGGCCGTCTGCCACCCCCCCGATTTCGTTATAATTGTGCCGGGGTTAGAGGTGCTCCGCAGGCGGCGCCGCCTGCGTCCCCGCTGCCAGTCCCTCCCGCGCGCGTCCCAGTGGCTCAGGACGAGGTTGGTGCGGTCCCAGCAGCGCGCGGGGATTGCTGCTGTTTGCCACTGAACTTCTCTTCAAAAGCCCTGCATTTAGGGCCTGGATGGTAGTGGTCTCACCCGCTCTGGCCCTCTCGTTCAGATGTTGTTCGGTCGGCACTTTCCCAGCTATCTCCGAAGACGCTCACCCTCCCCTCAGCTCAACTTCCCGAGTTCGAGTTCGTTTTATCCGACCCAGATTAAACTCACAGTTCAGTTGGGCCGTGTCTGTGTTCGCCTTAGTTTCTTGTCAGCTCTAGCACCTTTTCCCCCCGATTTTTGTAGTTGAGAGAGAGACAATGGTTTCAGTCGTCCCCCTTTAAAGGGCAAGCGAAATACTCCATAATCTTTTTTTAAATTTTAATACCGTCTTATTCTTAGGTGATTCCTTTTTAATGGAATCTATTGTATGTCAGGAATGTATTATCTTTCTTAGAGCATGATAGCTCTTCAGAGGTTTTCCACTGTCTCTCTGTTTCTTGTGGATTTCTTTATTCAGTTGATGTAGTCTGCTTATTCTGGTCTTGCTTCTTCATTCTGGAGAATTTCCTCAAGGTTGTCCATTCTTATTTATAAGTGACATACATGCACACACATGCACACATATACACCTGCACAAAGATAATGAAACAACAATTATGACAACAAAAACAATACCATCAAAGTTGGGTGAAAGTGAATAGGGCTCATCAGCTCTAGGTTTCACTAGTCTGGTTGTTCGGCTGACTTATTCTTTGGAAAGTCCTCTAGTATCATAATGAGGAGATTCTCTAAGTCCTGTCTAGAACATACCTGCGTAGGGGCATTTACCTAACTGCTGGCGTTTGGGGAGCATGGCATATAAGGAAGTTGGGTATCTTACTGGGAACTCCTCATTTAAGGATCTGTTTTTCAACTTTGGGCCTCACCTTTTTGCCAAAATGTCTGATGTTCTTAGTTTGAAATCTCTCTAGCTTGTTATTTCCAGAAAGGAAAAATTCAGTGTCCTGGAGGAGAGAGAAGTAGTTGGGATCCAAAGTCTCCAGATAATTTTAATATACTTTCAGCCTCTCACTAAACTCCTGCTTTCCGTAGTGTGTGCTGCCTCTAAACACTGAATCTTTCTGGGCTTAGCAGAACATATTAGTTCATATTAGTTTCTCTTCAAATTTGTTTTATTTTCCTGCATTGGGCTAAGGCAGTTTCCACTCCTCTATCCACTCTCTGATTGTGAAAAATCAGTTGAAATCTCTCCTTTGCCAATCTCTCCTCCCTCATTACCTATTCCTTTGTGGATTTGTGAGTTTTTATTTCTTTACTTTCATTTTAGTGAGATGTCAGAAAGAGAAAGAGAAGAAAAGCATGTATGGTTTCACCACCTTTTTCTAGAAACCCAGGGGAACCATAGCTGAAGAGGAAGGTGCCTGAAAGAGGACTCCATAGTAGGGGAGGGGTGGAAAGTGGAATAAACAGTTTAGATACAGGATCAAGAAGATTGTAGAAGACATTGCCGCTGCTGATAGCTAACATTTATTGAGTGCTCACTATGTGCTTGGAGCTTGCAAAGTGCATTACATGGGATATATTTTTCATCCTTGTAAGAATAAGAAGTACCTACCAGGAAGTAGGTTCTGAGGCATAGAGAGGCAGGCAATATGACTTGTCTGATTGGTAATGTCTTTACCATTAGTAATTGGTAAGGCTAGGATTTAAATCCAGATAGGACTTTAGAGATTATCCTCCTAACCACGAGATTTGCCTCGTATAAATTGCTTAAATTTTAAATGAAAGTGTATGTAACAAAAAATACTTTTCCATGATAATTTGGACGGCTTCTTTTTTACCAAAATTGTTAATTGGTCAATTTTGTAATGTCTTAGAAATATAAAATTTTTTTTTGGGTTTGAAAGGGATGCTATCTAAAGGACATTATGAGACTTAAGTACTCATCAGTATATAAATCTATAGATGATTCATTTGAATCTTACCATTTTGTAAAATAAATATACTCCTTATAACTTTGTTTGAAATTATATGCAGTGAGATGGAAGTTGTGTCTATGCAATACCAAACATCTGGAAGAAAAGAATTCCCAGCCAAAGCTTGTTAAAAAGAGATTCATAAGCAAAGTATGCTTTTAAATTATGAAAACAGATTCATGTCCAACATCTTGAAGAAGTCTCACATGTATGTTTATGTTTCAAACATGGCTTAGAGATCATTAAGATTAAAATTCAATTAAGTGTGCTCTGTTGTCTTTGCCATCAATTTCAATTAAACCAGACGAGCTTGGCAGTTTTGAAGAGAAAAGGCTTCAGTTCTTTCCCTTGCTAACAGTTTGAAATTTGGACTTTGTGTCCTTCCCAGTAAGCGTACGTTATTTAAGGAGACGGTTCATGTTAAATCTCTAAGTTAGTCACCAGGTGATCTTCATCAGCACTTACTTAGTTGATTTGGAGTTAAAACGTTTCCAAATAATTAATCTCTTTAGGCTTTGGGAAATTTTTGTAACTTCCAGAAAGCCGCAAGTGCTCAGGCTTTTTTGTTGTTGTTGTTGTTATTGTTTGTCTCTGGGTTGTTGTTGTTGTTGTTGTTTTTAAGAGACTTTATTTTTTAGAGCAATTTTAGTTTGACAGCGGAATTGAGCAGAAGGTAGGGCTTTCTCATACATTCTCCACCCCTCCACATGCATAGCCTCCCCAATTATCAACATTCCCCACAGAGTGGTACATGTTTTACACCTGACGAACCTGTCGTTGGATAGTGATATGATCATTATCCAAAATCTGTAGTTTATATTAGGGCTCACTCTTGGGTTTGGAGAAGTGCATAATTACATTTATCCACCATTATAATATACAGTATTTTCATTGCCCTAAAAATCCTCTGTGTTTCACCTATTTATTTATGCCTCTCTCTCTCCGCTTTCCATGTCCTGGCAACCACTGTTACTTTTACTGTCTCCAAATTTTTGTCTTTTCCAGGATGTCATATAGTTGGAATCGTACACTTTGTAGCCTTTTCAGATTGACTTCTTTCATTTAATAATGTGCATTTGATGTTCCTCTCTGTCTTTTCATGCTCGATAGCTCATTTCTTTCTAGTGCTAAATAATATTCCATTGTCCAGATATACCACAGTTTATTTATTTATGCGCCTAGTGAAGGACAGCTTACTACTTCCAAGTTTTGGCAATTATGAATAAGGCTGCTATAACTAAGCATTTGCAGGTTTTTGTGTGGATGTAAGTTTTCAACTCTTTGGGGTAAATTCAAAGTAGTCCAACTGCCAGATCGTATGGTAAGAGTGTGTTTGGTTTGGTAGGAAATCTTCCAAAGTGCCTGAACCATTTGCACCAGCAATGAATAAGAAGAGTACCTGTTTCCTTTCCACCTCCTCAGTGGCATTTGGCTTTGTCAGTCTGTTTCCTCTCCACCTCCTCACTGGCATTTGGCGTTGTCAGTGTTACAGATTCTGGACATTCTATTAGGTGTGGAGTGGTATCTCCTTGTCCTAATTTGCATTTTTCTAATGACACATATAAAACATCTTTACATGTGCTTATTTGCAATCTGAGTATCTTCGTTGATGAGGGGTCTCTTAGGAATTGGCCCATTTTTTAAATCTGGTTGCTTATTTATTCATTGTTGAGTTCTTAGATCTTTTTTGTATATTTTCAGTAACAGTCCTTTATGAGATATATCATTGCAAATTTTTTCTCCCATTCGGTTGATTGTCTTCTCATTTCTTAGCATTGTCTTTCACAGAACAGAAACTTTCAGTTTTAATGAGGTCTACTTGTCAGTTATTTATTTCAGGGATTATGCATTTGGTGTAGTATCTAAAAAGTCATGACCAAACTTAGAGTCATTTAGATTTCCACCTATGTTATATTCTAGAAGTTTTGGAGTTTTGTGTTTTACATTTAGACCTGTTAACTGTTTTGAGTTCATTTTTGTAATGAGTGTAATGTCTGTGTCTAGATTCCTTTTCTTTCTTTTCATGTGAACGTCCAGATGTTCTAGCACTATTCATTGAAAATATCTTTTTTCCATTTTATTGCCTTTGCTTCTTTATAAAAGAACAGTTGACTAAATTTATATGAGTCTATTTTGGGGCCCTCTAGTCTATTCCATTGATTTATTCATCTCTTCTTTCTCTATTACCACACTGCCTTGATTACTGTAGCTTAATAGTGTCTTTGTAAATTTTTCAGTTGTGAAATAGAACAAACATCTAGAAAAGTACATAAACGTAAGTGTTAAGTTTAATGAATAGCTGTAAAGTAAATATCTATTTTAATCATTCCTCAGAAATATCCTATTTCTTCCTGTTCTTCCTCTCCAAAGAGGTAACCACTATCCTAACTTTTCTTTCTGTTTACCTGCTTTTCTTTGTGGTATGGTTTCCCACCTATAGATGCATCTCAAAACAATGAAGTTCAGTTTAGGTTGGTTTTTTTTTTTTTTGTATTTTATGTAAATGGACTAATTTTTTGGATGCTTTTATGTTTCCTTCTCGTTTACTTGTACAATACATCAGTGTCGCGTGTAGCTGAGGATTATACATTCTCATCACCATATAGTGTTTTTTTATATAAAGGAGCACAACTTATTTGTACAACATTATTTTGTTATGAACAGTTTCTAGATTGTGAATATTATGAATAAAGATATTATAAACATTCACGTACATGTATCTTAGTACCTAGAGCATGCGTTTCTGTAGGGGAATGTACCGAAGAAAGGAATCCTGGGTCATGCATATCTTTAACTTTACTCGGTAAAAGGAAAGTGTTTGATGAAGTGTATGAAAAGTGTATGAGAATTCCTGTTACTTCACATCCTAGTCAGAAACACATGATATTGTCAGACTTTATAGTTTTTTCCAAATATGGAGATTCTATAATGAGATCATTCCTTTTCCCTGAGTAGTAATGAGGGTGAGCACTCATTCATATTTTTAGTAGATATTTGAATCTTCTTTTGTGTTGTGGTTGTACTTCTTCACAAAGAGTATTTCTGAGAAGAATTTTTGAGCACGTTTTAGGGAAACAAAAGCCACCTAAGTTAAAATATTTGCTCTAGGGGCACCTGAGTGGCTCATTCGGTTGAGCGTCCAACTTCGGCTCAGGTCATGATCTCACAGTTCATGAGTTCAAGTCCCACATCGGGCTCTGTGCCAACAGCTCAGAGCCTGGAGCCTGCTTCAGATACTGTATTTCCCCCTCTCTCTGCCCTTCCCCTGATCGCACTCTGTCTGTCTCTCTCTCTCTCTCTCTCTCTCTCTCTCAAAAATAAAGAAACATTAAAATTTTTTTTTTTTAATATTTGTTCCAACATACCAGCGAGAAAGGCTAATAACACTCTGGAGCAATGAAGGGCCCTTCTGAGAATCTGTAGTACATAGAGTACAAATATTAGTTTGGATTCAGTGTTGTTGTTCTTTTTTATCTGAAAACATTTTGCATCACTACCCCACGTTTTTCTAATTGGGGACTGCCTTTGAGATAGTTTTGTTTCCTTCTCATTGCTCTCATCTATGAAGGAGTTTAAAGATAGTGCTTCTCATGCCAGTATGTATGTGTATGTTTTGTCTTGTAAAGAGTTCAAAGAACTTTACAGGCACTGTCTTACCAATTTTCAGGGCTTCCCTTTGAGATGGAGAGGGGGCAGGTGCATCAAGATGCTCCCTATTACTGGAGGAAACACATCTCCCTAGAGGAAGATGTCCACTTCTTTATTGACCTGGAACCTAATCGGCACAAAACTCAGCCTTTCTAACTCCTAGGCTAATAATGCAAGTGCACTAGGCATAGTGTCAACTTCTATGCATAAAACATGAGTGTTCGTCACCGGATTGCTAATACCAACCATTTAGAGCATAATATTTTTGAAAGAAAGATACAGTGAAATTGTATATACTTTTATGGGTGGTTCTGAATTTTTAATAATTTGACTGTATATTTTATAATTTTACCCCTCCCTGTGTACCCTTTAACTCTACTTATCTTAGAAGTAATTGTTAATGCTCTTAAATTAATCAAGAAAATAATTTATACTACTCTAAAAAGCCAGGCTTCATACCTTCTTGCTTTTTACTCTCCTCCCCTCTAAGTCCTCCGTTAGGTTTAGCAATGAAATGTGCAGCTTAACATGGCTAGTAGGAGTCTGAACATTCAGTGCTGGTGCCTCACCTTGTCTCTGCCTTCACAAAGACTTTCTGGAAGACTCTTCCAGACTCTTAAAATTAACTTGAATGTAAAAAATTCTTGAATTTATAACAATTTTTCAGCTTATAAAAGACCATATAAAGATTCATCCGCACAGGCTGTAAGGGGTGCAAAGACAATGAAATTCAGAAGATAAAATGAAATGACATCCTTAAATTCTCTTCGCTATTGTATAGTGAGTTCAAGATTAGAAACCTGGTTTTGTAACAACCAGTCCAGTGCTCCTTTGATAGGTAGCATAAATCAATTGTAAAAGTGAAGACTGCTTGTGTGTAAATTCCAGCTCCGCACTATCTAGCCAAGTTACCTTGAGCAAGTGACTGAGGCTGTCTATGCTTCAGTTTCCCTACCAATGAAATATGTAGAACAAGAGTTATAGTAAATATTCAACATATTAATACATGTAAAACTGCTTAAAACTGAGCTTGTCTGATATAAATGCTCAAAAACCGTTAGCTGCATTGTCATCTAGTATAGAAAGATCAATAACATGTTTATCCAGAAATAATAAGAGATAGAGCCCCCCAAACTAAAAGTATTTTTTGGTACCTATCAGCCTAGATCAATTGCTTTGTTTTCTTCATATGTGAATACAGAAATAAATAGTCCATAAATATTGTAAAACTAGTATGTAATGTTGACTAAAATTCAATACAAAGCAGTCTATTTATCTTGACAAAATCAGTATCACCCTCAGAGATTGGGTAATGACCTGAAATCATATACAACATTCTGTTTCTTTCCTGAACTCACAATTCCACCCACCAGCCCACTTAGGACATTTATGCCAGAAAATCTATAAATTGCTACCATTGCTTTGAAGTATAGCACTTTGGAGTTTCTACATAGAAGGATCCTCTGGTAGAACTATGCATTAATAGGCATCCCCTAAAGGCAAAATAAGGCTATTCCACAAAAATATATTGAACTTCTACAATGGTCTAAGAACTATGGGGAGCAGAGAAGATATGATGAGACCCTACTATTCTTGTGAAGAAAAGACTAATACAACTTACTGATTAGAGGAAAAAGAGAGACGATACAATACGATAGTAAAGCACTCTGTAGGGGGCAGAGCTGTGTCTTATTCTTCTTTATGTTCTCCAAAACTAATAGATCTGTATTAGTGAATGAATGAATGAATGAATGAATGAATTGCAGTAGAAAAGGAAAGATAAATATAGCTGGAAGGTTATTGATCCATTTAACAAACATGTATTGAGTGCCTCATAACTATAGTAGGCTTGGAGACTGGAAGGTGGATTAAGACACTCCCACATTTCATGCACTCAGCAGGCAAGATCATTAAACAGAAGGGTAAATGGTCAGTTATACCACTGCATGTAATAGGTGTACAAATATCATTTCAAGACTGAAAAAGAAAGAGAATACAATCAGAGATTCTCCCAGAGATGAAAATTCCTGAGCTGAGGCTTAGAGGAGGAGCAGTTAGCTAGGTCAGGAAAGCTGTATTATTGTTTGGTGTCAACAATCCAAGAAAATACTGTAGTGTGAAAGGCACCAGAAAACCCCAAATAGGTTGCAGTAGGTGACACAAGGGTGATGGGGAAGGGGTGACAACTGCTGAGTGAATGTCATGCTTTTTTTTTTTTTTAAGCAGTGTGGTGATTTCATTCAAAGGGAGAAAAATCAGTCTAAAGTTTTATCATGAAAACATTTTGACACAATGTCAAATGCCTCCCCTCTGTAACCATCAGTTTGTTCTCCATAGTTAAGAGTCTGTTTCCTGGTTTGTCTCTTTTTTGTTTGTCCATTTGTTTGTTTTGTTTCTTAAATTCCAAGTATGATTAAAATAATATGGCATTTGTCTTTTTCTGACTGACTTATTTCACTTAGTATTATATTCTCTAGATCCATCTATGTTGTTGCAAGTGGCAAGATTTCTTTCTTTTTCATGGCTGTGTAATATTTCATTATCTATACCTCATCTTCTTTATCCATTCATCTATTGATGGGCACTTTCATTATTTGGCTATTGTCAGTAATGCTGCAATAAACATAGGGGTGCATATATCTTTTCAAATTAGTGTTTTCATATTTTGGGGGTAAATACCCCTTAGTGAAATTACTGGGTCATACAGTACTTCTATTTTTAATTTTTTGAGGAACCTCCTTGCTGTCTTCCATAGTGGCTGTACCAATTTGCATTCCCACCAACAGTGCACAAGGGTTCCTTTTTCTCCATACCCTCACCAACACTTATTGTTTCTTGTGTTTTTAATTTTTGCCATTCCGACTGGTCCGAGGTGATATCTCATTATAGTTTCTATTTACGTTTTCCAACGATGAGTGATATTGAGCATCTTTTCATGTGTCAGTTGGTTTGGAGAGATGTCTGTTCGTGTCTTCTATTTTTAATTGCATTATTTGTTTTTTTTGTGTGTTGAGATATATAATTCCTATATATATTTTGGATACTAACCGTTTATTAGGATATGTCATTTGAAAATATCTTCTACCATTCAGGAGGTTTTCTTTCAGTTTTATTGATTCTCTCCTTCTCTGTGCAGAAGCTTTTTATTTTGATGTAGTCCCAATAGTTTATTTTTGCTTTTGCTTCACTTGCCTCAGGAGACCTATCTAGAAAAATGTTGCTATCAGTGATGTCAGAGAAATTATTGCCTGTGCTCTCTTCTAAGAGTTTTATAGTTTCAGGCCTCACATTTATGTCTTTAATTCAATTTGAGTTGATTTTTGTGTATGGTGTAGTAAAGTGCTCCAGTTTCAATCTTTTTGCATGTAGCTATCCAGTTTTCCCAACAACTTTTTTCCTACAGAGACTTTTCCTCATTGCATATTCTTGCCTCCTTTGTTGAAAATTAATTGACCATATTAATTGACTCTGTTCTAGTGATCTGTGTGTGTTTGTGCCAGTACCATAGTATTTTGATTATTGCAGCCTTGTAGTATATCTTGAAATCTGGGATTACAATGCCTGTAGTTTTGTTCTTCTTTTTCAAAACAGGTTTGACTATTCAGAGGCTCTTGAGTTCCATACAGATTTTAGGAGTGTTTGTTCTAGTTCTGTGAAAAATGCTTTGGGTATTTTGATAGAGATAGCATTAAATCTGTTGCTGTGGTTAGTAGGGACATGTTAACAATATTTGTTCTTCTGATCCATGAGCATGGAATATCTTCCCATTCGTTTGTGTCATCTTCAATTTCTTTCATAAATGTTTTATAGTTTTCAGAGTAAAGGTTTCATTTTTAATATCCTTCTAAAAAATCAAATGCAAGCATTTTCTGAACCACATGTCTGAATTTTTCCTTTGCATTTACCAATGCACAAATTATTAGCCACACATCATCATCTGAATAAAAGTATGTAACTTTTTGCTGCAAGGTTTATCATATGGAGACTGTATGCCTTTGAGAGTTATGGAAGTGTCCTTGGAAATCTGTGACCTCTCAAATTTGAGAAATGCTGATGTGGAGGTCACATTGGAACAAATAGGGGGAAAACAGGTAGCAGGAAAACCAGCTCACATAAGAAACAAAAAGGGCTTGAACTAAGGGAATTTAGAAGAGGGGGGAAATCTCAATAGCTATTTATAGAGTTAAACAGACTGAACTTGGTGACATCCTGGAGACTGGGTTTGAGAAAGGGAAGGATCATGCTTGGATTTCTGACTTCACTAGCTGAGTGAATGATGGTGACCTTTCAGTAAGACAGTAAAAATGGCAGACAAATAAATACTAGTATTGGAAATGCAGAGTTTGGGATGTCTGAGCACTCAGGTAGATATCCGTGGAATGCAGCGTAGCAATCGAAGCTGGCATTTTCAGAACATAACTTGGTAGATATTAGTTTGGGGAATAAATGTACTCACAGAGACACTGAGGAGAGTGAAAAAAGAAACATGTAGAGAAAAAAGAATTCAACAAAGAGATTGAAAAAGAGTGGCTGAGAAGTAGGCAGAAAACCAGGGGAGTGTTCTCAAATCCAATGGAGGAGGGAATTCCAAGAAGGACTGGAATTGTTGAAAAAACTTTGTAGAGAAGTTTTTAATGGAACTGGATGTGGAAATACAAGGGGAACTGGTAGGGCAGGAAAGAAGAGTCATGGGTTCTGGGCTGAGAAGTATTATAAGCAAAGTCTCACAGAGAGGTGTATAAAATTCATACCAGAGGGTTGGCTGGAATAGACAGTACAGCATAGGACTGAGAGATGAGCTCTGAAACCAGACTCGTTAGTTTCAGATCGTACCTCTTCACTCTTAGTTATGTGATCCTCAACAAGTTTTGTAACCTTCCAAGTCTCAGCTTTCTCATATGTAAAATGGGAGCACTAGTAGTAATTTGTAATTAAATTACCTTCCTTTTTCTTTGCTGTGTAGACCCCCTGGAAAAGTCAGGATGATTGTACATACACAGCATTGCTTTTAGCGACTTATGAATATTTTTTGTTTTCCTCTTCTACCATCCCAACCCACATTTATAATTTTCCATTTATAGATATTTTCCTAATAAACAGAAGTTTAAATTGTTTAATATATAGCCTATACACAAGTATATTAAAAATAAAAATATATTTTATACATCCTCAGCAAGAGTTTTCCTACTCCAGCCTATATATATATATATACATACCTTTTATTTTAGTCCTTTATGGACTTGCATTCCATGTTTAAATATTTAATATTTATGGAATTAATTTTATGGTAAGTTAGAGCACTAATATTCTTTATCTATGATTCCTAAATTTTCAGAACACTATTAAATAATCCATAGTTTCCTTATTGGCTTAAATGTTACTTCTATATTTTACTAAATGTAATAATGGTTCAAATAATGGCTCTTTTTTTTTAATCTTTATAGACTATTCCTATACCCAAATTATAATGTTATAATTATTATGGCTAAAAGAATGCAGTTTAGTATGTGAGAGAACATGCACCCTCTTAATCTTATTTTTTAGATTTTTCTCAGTTATCCTCATTCGATTTTGCTCATTTATAAGTATTAATTTTTTAATTATAAAAATTAATTTTATGATCTATTCGTGAAATCCTCCCAAGAAATTCCATTACGTTTCTGATTGAATTTGCATTAGATTGCTAATTAATCCATTTATAAGTACTGCACAACCACTTATTAAACTCCTGCCAACCATCTAAGAAACTTCTAGTTCTTAAATTATAAATATTCATAGTCAAGAAAGAATCACCGGAAATTTGAAGAAAACCAGTAGCATGAATGAAAAGAAACTAATGACTAAACAAAACGAACACTTTTTTCTGACGAAAATTCGCCTTCTGTTTCCAGAAGATACAGAGATGATACAAAGTATAGGAAAAAAGAACCCCTAAAATATCACATTTTCAGAGAGTTTAAGGAGAAAAATATGTTCTTTGAGTATGATTAAGTTTTCATGAAATAGGAGCAGGTGCTGAAAAAAAATAGGAAGATTGGATGAAACGGTGAACATGCTTAAATATTGAATTAATAAAGCAACTTTCCAAAATGTGGAACAAAAAGACAAGGATATAAAATATGAAGGAAAAAAGAAATATGAAAAGTGTGGGGAGTAGTGGAGGGACAGGGGCAGGGGAAAAATACTCAGGAAAAAAATCCTGACCTGAAGAGTGATTTAAGTCCTCATATTGAAAAGGTTTATCCAATGCTCAACAGAGGGGAAAAAAATACATACCAAAACACATGACAAAATTTTGGAATTCCAAGGGTAAGAAATTGATCGTAAAAGCTTCTAGAGAACAAAACGGACCTTTCAAAGTAATCAGACTTCTCATCAGCAAAGCTGGTAGCTGGGACAGATGAGGCAATGTTTCAGAGTTCTGAGAACGATTCATTAGAACCCAGATTTGATAGCCAAACTATGGAATGTTAGGACAAACTAAAGATGTGATTAAAGATAATAGGGTTCAAGTTTATAACTTTACCTCCTACATGTCCTTCCTAATGAAAAAACAGTTTTTGAAGATTTATTTCATTTCAGCAAAACAACAAGAATCCTATACAGAAGATAAGTCGGAGTACAAAGAACGCAGGGGCTAGCCCGGGTGTCTTATAAAAATAAATTATAGGGCGCCTGGGTGGCTCCGTCCGTTGAGTAGCCGACTTCAGCTCAGGTCATGATCTTGTGGTCTGTGAGTCCGAGCCCCGCATCGGGCTCTGTGCTGACGGCTCAGAACCTGGAGCCTGCTTCGAATTCTGTGTCTCCCTCTCTCTCTGCCCTTCCCCTGCTCATACTGTGTCTCTATCTCTCAAAAATAAATAAACGTTTTAAAAAAATTGTTTAAAAAAATAAATGACAGAACGAGCAGTATAGTAGGCCTAGAAAGGAGGGAGCCTGAATTAGACAGAGTTGTCACAGGGCTCCATTAAAACGTTTTCAAGAAGAAAGTAGATATCATAAATCAAATTGCATATTTAAGAAACTTTTAACATTTTTAAGGCCAAACTAAGTGCATTAAAGTTATAAATTAATCTATCCTTGTAATACTGAGTCTTCTCACACAGGAAATTGCATATTTTTACATATTTTTTAGTTTTTTTAAATGTCCTTCAGTGACAATATTATTTATCTAAGATTTTTACATTTTTATTAAGTTTATTTTTAGATACTTTGTATATTTTGTGACTATTTAAGTGGGATACTGTCTCCATTTTCTAATTGGTTATTGCTGTTCTATAAAAAGTCTATTGTGTGTATGTATTTTATAGTGTTCTACCATTATAATAAGTCATAATAATCCTTCCTTACACATTTCAGTGGATTTATATAATTGTCATCTTAAAATGTAATTTTGCCCCCTCCTTTCAAACACTTGAACCTCGTATTTGGTTTTCTTATTTATTGGTTAGATTAGAATTTCCTGAGCAGCATGAAATACTGGAGATAGTGAGCAGCCTTGTCTTGTTTCTGATTTGTTTCAGTGTTAAAATAGATGTCGAATGAAAGCTGTTGAGTAGGATTTTTCTATTTGTATTTGTACTATTAGTCCTATTTTACTATGATCTCTTTAATAAGTGTGATGGGGTAGCTGATGGACATTGTTGAATGCTAGGGAAGATTGTGGATTCAATTTTATCTTATAGGGGAACTTTATATGATTTTGAGGAAAATCTATAGACTACTGTTTAGTAATTGAACCATCCATCCAGTGATAATTGTGTAATCACAGGGACAAAGGGAGAGGAAATGCGTACAGGAGGAT
The DNA here is from genome assembly GCA_030068075.1 of Paguma larvata. Taxonomy (NCBI): domain Eukaryota; kingdom Metazoa; phylum Chordata; class Mammalia; order Carnivora; family Viverridae; genus Paguma; species Paguma larvata. The sequence goes on from CM057826.1 coordinate 107,098,266, forward strand.
TGAACTTAAGAGATAGATCAGAAAACAAATCACTTTCCTTATCTAATTTCTTCTTGTCCATAAGACTCAGAATATTTGTTAGCAAAACAGTCTAACGTCCATATTCGTATTGAATGGATGTTATATATAACTGCTAAAAACAGACCTGTTTGTGTTAGGGGTTGGGGGCAAAACAGATGAAGGGTATTAAGAGATACAAACTTCCAGTTATAAAATAAATAAGTTATGGGGATGTACCACATAGGAAATATAGTGAATAGTATTGTAAAAACTTTGTATGATGACAGATGGCAACTAAACTTATTGTGCGAATCATTTTAAATGTATAAAAATATCAAATAACTGTGATGTTCACCTGAAGCTAATAGGATATTATACATCGATTACATTTCAATTTTAAAATGTGAAAAAGACTTACTATTCCGCTGCTTATCATGTACACTTAGAAAACTCAAAACTAAACAGAAGGAAGTTATTACTCTTTAAAGATAGGACAGGATTCAACTTTCTCTTCTGAAATAGGGAACGCCAGTAATTGATACTGTAGTTACCTCTCTCAACAATTTTGCAGTTTCTGTAAAATATTGCTTAAATGATATTTGGCTCTCACACCATCCATTTTGATGATTGTTAAGCTTTTTCAAAAAAAATTTTCATATCATGCATGGCTTGGCATCATTACAAGCATGACTTCTGTTTGGAGATACTAAGACTGTATGCTTTTCCTTCATTGTTCTATAGAAAACAGATTTCCAAACAAAATAATCAAAAATTTTAGTATGAATGTTTACCTGAAGTTCATCTATCTCTGTTTCATTAAGTGTCTATCATGAACTTCTTAGGATGTTGATGAAAACTTTTGTTATTCTTCTCCTTCACAGTGGCTGATAGTATCAAACCATGATTTTATTTTCAAGATTTTACCATAGAAATAAGATTAAATATTTATGTACTATCTCCTTCATAGGAGTAGTGCAGATCTTGAATTATAATGCATTTCATGATTGTGTAATAAAACTAAATAGAATATTGGGAGAGAGTCACATTTCCTGTTTGTGCTTCTGACTTCCATGCCTGTCAAGATTGATACAGATTCAAGTTTGTTTCTAAAACACTTCAAAGATGATCAAAACCAGGGATCATGTGTATCATCACACAATAGCTGTCTGGGGGCCCCTGTGTTGCCCTGCAGACAATTCCTAAAGAGAAAGCCACATTTTTCGGTGAGTACTTGCTTCCACACGTTTTTTACAACTTTCGAGTAGTGAGTGGCAAGAAACACTAGGAAAATGTTGCAACTTGGAGAGATACACTCCTTCACCATCTGGTGAGCATTCTGGAGAATGGAGACAAATGCCACACAATGCAACAGCGAAGTCATTTTGCAGAAAGCTTGGCTGTGGGATTAATTTAAGAACTCTGAAAGTAGCATATAGTGGTGGTACATTCAGCACGATTCTTTGTGGTTTTTAGTAAATTAGACTGTTTATACTAGAAGTGGCTGTTGAGATCAGTGTAGAGATGAGGAACCTGAGGACCACAGAGCTCCCGTGGCATGTCCATTACATTTATTCAAGCCGTGTATCAAAATCCACATTCCAGAGTTTGCAACTGCTGTCTGTTATGGAATTCACAATGACACATTCTGAGGTCATGCAGGAAATGGACCAGAATGAAGTACTAAGAATTAGGTCAGTAGCTTAAGACAGTGCAGGCCCCCAGGCAATCTTCAGCTTTTCTGACCCAACTGGGATTGGTAACATGGAAGACTCATGTGCGCTTGCCTGTGTGTGTGTGTGTGTGTGTGTGTGTGTGTGTGTGTGTGTGTGTGTGTGTGACTGTAGCATCCTTGTTCTATGTATCATGTCTTCAGCTGAGCTTCGAGCTGTACAGCTAGAAACCATAGCCTACTTGTCCACTTATTCCTACTGCTTCTTTATAATAGGAATTACTTTTTTTTGATAGTTCAAATATTTTAGGGTATCAGGTTAATAAAATGAGTCCCAATAATGCTTTAAAAAATTTATGTGTGCATATGTGTGTAGAAGTGTATTGGGAAAAATATAAAAATTTTTTAGTAACAGACATTGGGTTGTAGTTATATGTGCCTTTCCTTCATTGCCTCTACTTTTTTTTACACTTCCTAAGATTTATACAATGAGATTTTTTCTTTAAATGAATATAGTTTTAAAACGTAAGTAATATATAAATATATAAGTATTTTCATGTCACAAAATACTTAAAACATTACAGATTATGATAAAGTCTTTCTTCATGCTCCTTTAGATTTGCTCTCCTTAAAAGTATCCACTTAGCAATGGTACCATTTGGTGTATAGCCTTCCAGAATTTTTAAATGAATATTCATATATTAGAATTAAGGGAATTATTTTTACTGAAAGTGATATACTACACATGTTATTCTGTGACTGCCTTTTATATGTAATATATTTTGGAGATTATTTCATTTATGTACATATACATCATATACATATAAATATACATTAAGTACATATGCCAGTAGATAGGACTTTTTTAATTGCAAATAGCACTGCAACGAACAGTGTTGTGCATGACTACTTATTTGTTTTATTGAATTTTAAATCAGTGAATTAGTTATAAAGTTGGAAAGAAAGACCGTAAGCTGGGCGGATGGACATAAAAGAGAGGAGACTAAAGGAGATAGAACCAGATGTTTCTGGAAGACAGAATATTCATCCTCTGTGTCCCATCAGTCTCCACAAAAGATTCAGATGCTCACCCAAGTAATAGCAACTCCACTATAGAGATTTTGGGGAATTCAGGGGGTTCTAAGAAGTTTGTGTAAAAACCCACACTGCTAAGATGTTTTTTGCCTTTGTTGTTCTTGTACAAAAAAGAAAGACTCTTCTGATCTATAGCCAGAAGGTTGTGTCTTGAGGCAGAGAAGGGACAGGGCAGGTGTCTGATGTGTGGGAAGGACAGATTCTTGGCTAGTCCTGTTCCTAAGTCTTGCCCTGCCCTATCCCTGTAGCAGTCTGCCAGTGCAGGTGACTGATCGCTTCTGCATGGTAGCCTTCAGGTGTGTTTGAGAAATAATGTTGGGAACTCTTGCCAAATCTTGAAAACCAGCTGTCAGTTTCATGCATGTATAGTACAGCGTAACTGCTTCAACTGCCTACAAATCTCTCTTACAATTCAAAGCAAATTTGAGAAAAATGGGCTAGGTTTTCTCCCTGGAAAACCAAAGTCACAAAAAAGAATTTTTAAAAATCAAAGTTGCAGTCAAGTGCCTTAGGGACAACTCCTTACTTTATATAAAACTTTGCTTCTCTAATAACTAAACCAATATAATTAGTTACCATTTTGTTGAATATACACTCCATGCCGACATTATGCTTAGATCTTTATACATAAATGCCATTTTAATATTCAGAAGAGCCCCATATTCACAACTTTATAAATAAAAAAACTGAGACCAGAGAGTTTAAGTGCCTTGACCAATTGTCACACAGCTTATAAATGGCAGAGTTAGGATTCAAACCCAAGTTTTTTATATATTTGAAACTCTAGCTTTTAACACCAGACTGGAAATGAACTCTTAATTTAGTTGGCCATGAAGTGTTTTCTTCTTGGTGTCAATTCCAACAGGAATAAAAAAATGTTCTACATACTGTGTGAATGTGAGAGTGTGTGTGTGTATTGTAGATTAGTACTTTGGGGTATATTATTGTTCTGAATTATTGTATCTTTTATAAGATATTGACATGGTGCATTATAGATAAGACCATATAGCAGTGAGCAAGATAAGGGTTTTGCTTTTATTTGTGTCAATCATACTATCTTGTTTGAGCTCTTGAAGAGGAGAGTGACAGGGTGGAGATAAGCAGAGCAGATTAGTTGGTATGTATTATCCTGAAATCTGAGTTATTTGACATTTTTTAAAGCTAAGCATTTATTGAGTTTTATGAACATAAATTGGCAAGAAAAAGTAATACCATCTGCTCAATAATCATCCTTTGCTCTTAGCAAAGACTATTTGTTTCAACTTGGCAGTGATGATCATATTTGTCAAACTTGCGAATTGCACGTATTATATAGATATTGTTAGGCTAATAAAGGTGTATATTTATGGTCACCAGACACTCCAGGTTCCATGTTTTCATTGCTGTAGAGTTAGTTTTGTTTTGTTTTGTTTTTCTGTTTCTCTAATTGTGTTCTGTATTTCTGTGTTCTCTAATCTCTAGCTGGGATTTTCTGTGTTATACAGCAATATTCTCAAACCTCATTGCTTACACAGAGTGCAAATCAGGGACTTATTCTATTAGATTTTTTAAAACCCTTGTCCTCTAGGTTTAAAACTCCAATCTTTTACTAATGGGAATAGGTTTTTATTTTATTTACCAAAAGACTCCACTTATAGCTGGAGAAATTGTTGTTTTACTATTTATAAATATCAGTATAAAGTATGTTCTGTGTAAAATAGAAGTTATTAATGGAAAATGGCCATTTTAGTTTGATTTCTAACATGAGCCAGGGGATTCTGTTTCATTAACTTTAAGGAAGCTACTAACTAGTGTTAGTTTGTCTCTTTAGCCTGCCTTCTGGTTTATTCCAAGAATTCTCAACAGGTTACTCAAGAGTACCAAAATAAAACACAATTCTTTAAAAGTTCTTTCTAGAAGGATCTGCAATGGCATTTGGAGCTGGCAAGCATCAGAAAGTAGAAAAATGAATAAATAAATTACCTCATGTACATAAAATGTCATTTTAGGTGAAATCACATAGGGAAAAAATAGTATGGGTCTTTTAAAAATACAAGTAGATATTTATAACTGAAAAATGCAGATAAAATAAATAGGTTTTGGAAAATTTTAGAAAAAATAACATAATATGCTAAAAGATAATACCTATGTCTACCTAATTTTAATCTTTAAAAAATGATGAGAATCTTTTATAGGCTCTACATTTGTAAGAAGTAATAATAATTTTTAAATAATTCTATATTATAAAAAGCCTTTTCCTTCTTATGTACATGTCTCCAAATAAGTGCATGTTTGAACATAGTCAGTGTTTGTTTTCATTTCTAGGAAATGCGGTGTCTTAATAAATACCTGTTTACTTGAGTGAGAAACAAACCTGACAGAATGTGTTTTTTGCAACAGAAATGCATACCAATAGTTTGAAAGGTTGAAAAAAACAATAAAATTTCTATTCCAAAGGAATCATAGTAACTAAAAAATAGTTTTATGTAATCTCAAATACTGAATAGTAAGCATATTCAATGCCCAAATGAGCAAACTAAAACAAGAAAAGAAATTAACTTTGAAAAAGGAGAGGTTTCAAATTATCTAATCCAAAATTTAAGGACTTTTTCAAAAAAATTAATTCATAATGTAAACTAAGCCAAAAGATTAGTCATAAGTTACATATGGTGTATTCTTTTTCTTATTCTCCACTCCTCATTCCCCATGAGGTGGTTCCTGTCATTGGAAAATAATTACATGGTACTTTTCCCATCTTATGCCCTGGGTAAATAGACATAATTAAGAATTTGTGCTTTTTTCTGGAGGCCTTAGAATCCTTCTCTATAAAGGACTTCAGAGTTGCCTCTAGCAATAGATTAGAAATGAATCCTAATTTGCCTACTAAATCATCTGATCAGTTCTTTTTATACTTGCTTTTAGGAAAATAAGTATCTATAATGAGAGGCAAAGAACTATGTGATATAATAAAAAATGTTCTAAAAGAAGTCAGAATATTATGTCCCGGTCCCGGTTCTGTTGTTAAGAGCAGAATCCTTGACAATGTGTAAGTTCTCTGGCACTGATTTCCAATCTGTAAAATTAAGGGGGTTAGGCTAGATTCTGTTTTTAAAATCAAGTTCAGTTTCAAATTTTTATTTTATATACCTTCAGCAACCCTTTAAGACTTTTCAGCATTCTTTAAATACTCATTTTGTTTTTCATCTGCAGCATTTTGCACATTCTCTTTTTTCACCCTTGCAACCTAGCAAAACCTGCATTCACCTTTCAAGATCCACCCAAATATCACCTGTTTAGCTCCAAAACTTCCCCAATTCTCACTAACAGGTCAAATGAGTTGTCCTAAGATTTGTGCTTCTGATCTAGATCAGCCCTCATTGCTTTATAGTTATTTATTAACCTGTTTTTTCCTGAAAGTCCTGTAAAGAAAGGATTCAGACCCGTGGTATTTGTATTATCAGGGATATAGTGCTTCACACCATATTGAATTAATTCAACTATATTGAATTAATATTGTTAAAAGTCAATAACTGTGTTACAAGTTTAAAGTCTAGTAGTGACTGATGCTTGCCATTTATGTGATTTTAAATACATGTATTTTATGTTTCCACGAATAGGTGGACTTTGTGAGACTAAGCAAAAACCAGGGGGAGGGGAAGAGGGGAAAGGAAAAAAAGACACAGAGAGGGAGGGTGATAGAACATAAGAGACTCTCAAAGACTAAGAAAAAACTGAGGGTGAGGGAGGTGAGGGAGGGGGGGAGAGGGGGTGACAGGCATTAAAAAGGGCACATGTTGGGATGAACACTGGGTGTTATATGTAAACCAATTTGAAAATAAACTATTATAAAATTAAAAAATAAATAAATAAACATTAAAAAAATTAAATCTTAAAAAAATAGATAAATAAACTTTAAAAAATAAAAAAAAATACATGTATTTTGGTAAAATATTTAGAGTAAGTTTTATTGCATCTCTTCCACCTTAGCAATTCATCACCTGCGTACATTCTAAAGCACTGGAACTACAGGTAACTCAATGAACTTTGAGATCAGACTCCCTAAAGATAATTCAGGTTATTGGTTAAATAATACAAATACCACGGGTCTTAAGAAAAAAAGAGCTCATTAAAATAAGTAAGGCAAACACTAAGGCTTAAATGTTAAATAATCAGAGACTTTCAGACTATTCACAAAAGAGGATAGGTAAAGGACAAGTTACAATATTAAAAACCAATTGGACCTCTGGCTAAGAGCAATTAGCACATTCATTTAATACTTCTGCCTTCTGAAACCATAAAAGGACCTTTTAAATTTGTCTTTATTTTTTACTGAACAATAATTGACATACAATATGGTATTTATGTTTCTCATTGTCTGACTTATTTCCCTTAGCATAATACCCTCAAGGTCCATCCATATTATTGCAGATGGCAAGATTGTATCTCTTTTATGGCCAACTAACATATATTATCACGTCATATGGCCAAGTGATATATATAACACATCTTCTTTCTCCATATATCTCTCAGTGGACATTAGATTGTTTCAATTTCCTGGCTATTATAAATAACACAGCGATGAACATAGGGTATATATCTCTTTTCAAATTAGTATTTTTGTTTTCTTTGGATAACTAGAAGTAGAATTGCTGGATTATAGGGTTGTTTTATTTTTAATTTTTTTGAGAAACCTTAATACTGTTTTACACAGTATCTGCATCAATTTACATTTCTACCAACAGTGCACAAGGATTCCCTTTTTTTTGCATTCTTGCCAGCACTCCTTATTTCTTGTCTTTTTTATCATAGCCATTGTGAGTGTTGTGCAGTGATACTTTATTGTGGTTTGCATTTGCATTTCCCTAATGATTAGTGATGCTAAGCATCTTTCCTTGTGTCTGTTGCCCATTTGTACGTCTTCTTTGGAAAAATGTCTGTACATATCATCTGCCCATTTTTAAACTGGATTCTTGGTTTTCTGGGTGTTGAGTTGTATCAGTTCTTTATATATTTTGTATGTTTACCCCTTTTCATATATGTCATTTGAAGATATATTCTGTCATTCATTAGGTTGCCTGTTATATTTTGTTTTCACTATGTAAAAGCTTTTTAGTTTGATATAGTCTCATTTGTTTATTTTTGCTTTTCCTGTCCTTGTGTGAGGAGACAGATCCAAAAAAAAAAAAAAAAAAAAAGATGTCTCTAAGATTGATATCAAAGAGCTTACCGACTGTGTTTCCTTCTAGGAGTTTTGGGTTTTATATTTAAGTCTTTAATCCATTTGAGGTTATTGTTTTTTGTTTTCTTTGTTTGTTTGTTTGTTTAAGTATGGTGTAAGAAAGTGGCCCAGTATAATTCTTTTGCATAGTGCTGACCAACCTTTCCAGCACCATTTATTGAAGAGACTGTCCTTCTCTCTTCTATATTCTTGCCTTCTTTGTCATAGATTAATTGACCTCATAAGCATGGATTTATTTCTGGGCCTCTATTATGTTCCACTGATCTATGGGTCTGTTTTTGTCCCAGTACCATGCTATTTTGATTACTTTAGCTTTGTAGTAGTAGTTTAAAATATGATATTGTGATACCTCCAGCTTTGTTCTTCTTTCTCAGGATTGCTTTGGCTCTTCAGGATCTCTTGGATTCCATTCAAATTTTGATTCTTTATTCCAGTTCTGTGAAAAAAAAATGCATTTGTATTTTGATCAGGGTTGCATTGAATCTGTAGATTTCTTTGGGTAGAACAGACATTTTAACAATATTAATTCTTCCAATCCATGAGCACAGTATATATCTTTCTATTTATTTGTGTCCGTTTCTATTTCCTTAATCAATGTCTTATAGTTTTCAGAGTTAAAAGATTTTTCAAAAGCATAAACCACAATGACAAAGAAAGTGGGAAAGGATAACAACAACAAAATTTTAGAAGCCAGAAAACAAATAGACAGATAGTAACTGCCTTAGTAGACAATTACAGCTGAATCCTATGCTAGCCAAAAAAATCAATCCAATGAATAATACAAAACAACCAAGAGACAAAAATCAGCCATATCCGGTATCTTAAAAAGTGGGGTAAAAGCTAAAACTGTTTAAGAAACTGTTAGACCTATAGATCCAGTTTATGCTCTGTGGAGTGGTGTGAGTCTCCCTTCTTTACCCCAACAAAACACTAGGCATTTATCCTCAGAAGAATATATAGGCTGAGGAGCAGCAAGAGGGGTGTGATACTAAAATCAGAGGGATTAAGTAAACATTTACATATTTTGTTCATAGTATTATAAGGATTTTTCAATTTTATTTACCACTTTTACTTCATAGGTTAGAATGGAGTTTGGAAAATGTGGATACTCAAATATTTGTTGAATGAATTTTAAAGATTGAGAATTCCAGTATTTTTACCCCACTAATTTTTGAATTATACATACACGCTCTGGATAGGAGATTGAGGTATCCTTTGGAGAATTCAACAGTCCATGAGAAAAGACCCAAAGATAGTGATACAGGGGTTGTTGAATGAAATAGCCCACACAGATCACTCTGTAGTAAAGACTGTAGTTGAAAATGCAAACAGAGTTTCCATTCCAGTTTTTAATACATTAATCTAAATATGAGTAGATAGATAAGGTGTATCATTTTCACCTTTGTAGAAAGTATTTAACTGAAAGATGGAAACCAAAATAAATTTTAAAAGACCAACTCAGAAGAAGCACAGATGCTGGAGGAAGGAGAAAAATTTTAAGATATGCTGAGAGAGATAAGAGGAGATATCATTGGAAAGTGTGTCTATCAGTATTATTAGCATTGTTTCCATGAAACAAGAACAGGACGCTGTAAAAAGGGAAAATTCAGAGAACAAAAAAAGAGTTCTTGACAAGTAAAAATATGATAGCAGAAATGAAAAAAAAAAACTAAATAGAAGAGTTGAAAGATGAATTTTAGAATATGTCTGAGAAATAGAGAAACATACAAAGAAATAGAAAATATAGAATAAAAACATGAGCAAATTAGAGGACTAATCCCAGAAATCTAACATTCGAATAATAGAAATTCTGGGAGGAAAAGTGCAGGAGGCAGTAATAATTGATAAAACTTTCCAGAACTCATTAATAGAAGCATCTACCACAATATGTATATAAAACAGACTTTTCAAATGATCATCACCCGGTCATATACAAACCATCAAAAATGAAAAGGGCATCAAACTTCTTTAGGATGCACATTGAAACTCAGAAAACAGTGGAGCAACGCCTTTTAAATTTCAAAAGAAAGTGATTCTCAACCAAGAATTCTATACTCATCCAAACTATAAATGAGGAGCAATCATAGAGTAAAGCCAATTTTAAAGATGTGTGCCCTCAAAAAATTTGCCTTAGTTGCAAACTTATTCAAGAAGCTACTTGAAATGTGCCAACCAAAACAAGGGAATAAACTTTCAAAAACATTATTATCAGTATAATGGTGAGGTAACATCCCAAAGCCAGAGCTGTGCACCAGATGTAGGGAATGTGTTTTCCAGAGCAGAAGAGGCCTTTGGGAGAGCTTTATTCAGGAAAATGAATTTGATAATATTATCAATGCATTTGAACTACATTTAAGAGGAGAACTTTGCAGTGGGGGCAAAGTTTGGGACTGAATTAGTTACGAGTATATAGACACTTAAGCAAACAGAGAAGCAAACCAGGACAAGAATCTTCAACTACAAAGAAAACAAAAACTTGTGAATAAAACAAAGCTAATCAGAGTACATGACATAGTTTAAGTTACTTATAGTGTTCCCTTAGTCCCACTAAAAGTAAACACAATGATTCAATGTAACCAAAAGAAGTTAAAAAGTATGAATAGATGAGAAGGTAGATTTTCATCTTCTACATTGAATATCAATAATTGATCCCTAAAATTGAAATATTAACAAGTGGCTATACAGGTATGTCATTTAGAGATATAGAAGAATGTAGCAAATAAATCACCTACAAGATTTGAAAGTGGCTACTTTTGGGGAGTCGAAGGTACCTATATGTGCAGGAGTTAGGGGAGGCAGTGCAGGGGATATTTATTTTCTTGGAAGCATTATTAAATTCTTTATGTGTCTATGTAACTTTTCTAAAAATGAAATGTAAATTTAAAAATTGATATTTCTTCAAATGGTACCTATACTTGTGGCGGGAATAGCACAACACATAGACTTACTGAATCAAGCTTGTTGAACCACCTGAAATTAACATAACACAGTATGTCAACTATACTTCAAAAAAAAAAAACAGGTAAGGAAAACAATATAAAATTAAAAAATTGATCCTTCTTACTTGTAATAAGAAGTACAAATTAAAACAAAGAAATGACATATTTATGTTTTTACGTATTTATAATATCTCATGATAAGTGTTGGGTAGAATATCATGTGATGTTATTCTCAGTACCTATAAAAACAGAAATTAGTATAACAATTTTTAAAAAACAATTTGACGATATTCATTAAGAGACTTAAAAATGTTTATTCCCTTTGACATAGTAATTCCCCTGTTGGAAATCTTAGCAGGATCCACTTAGGGAAAGAAAACAAGATTAGGCAGAAATACATCAAAATGTTCCCAGTGATAATCTCTTTAGTGGGTGATTAAATTATGTGGGGATTTTTTTTTTCAACTTTTTTCTCTTGTACCCCTTTCTTCCTGAGAATCTATAATGAAAAAGGATACTTCCATATTGAGGAATTAGGGCAGTAAAAAGTTTTAATTTTTAAAAATCCTGGTCCTCATAACAGAAAAAGTTATTTATTGAGACAGCACCAGATTGGGTTAATAGTGCCAAGAGTGGCATCTAAATGAAGGCTAACACTGCCATCTGGAAGTGTGAGTCATTCGACTGCCACACACAAGAGGATCCATGCAAGTATTCGACATGGGCACATTGACTGCTAGTGGTTGCTCAGGAATCTCCCAGGGAGAAAGAAGAGGGCTTTCCCATTGGCTAAAAAAGGAACTTCTTTCCAGGAACAGAATTCACAAGTAGAATAAGAGATAAGAAATGGGTTTTGAGAGGTACCTAGGTAGCTCAGTCAGTGAAGTGTCCAACTCTTGAGTTCAACTCAAGTCATGATCTCATGATCCGTGGGTTTGAGCCCTGCATACTTGGTATCCTCTGCCTCCCTCTCTCTCTGTCCCTTCATGGTTCCTGGGTTTAAGCCTTGCACTGTCAGTGCAGAGCCTGCTTGGAATTCTGTCTCCCTCTCTCTCTGCCCCTCCCTTGCTCTCTCTCGCTCTGTCTTTTTCTCTCTCTCAAAAATAAAACTTTAAAAAAAGAAGAAATAGGTTTTTATTAGGTGGAAAAGAATAATTAGGATGATGATAGGGGCACCGATAAATAAATACCTCTAAACCAGTTTTTAGTCCTTTAATTTCATCTTCTGAACCTGCTGGAGCATTCAGCCTCTCACACGAAACAGTTTCCTGTTACCTTGTCTTTCCCTTTTTTGTCCATTGCTATGAAATCTGCTAATTTTGATGTACCAAGTCTCTTAACATTGAGTTACTCTGAAAAAGGTATGTACTTCAATGGTGTGGGGTATGGAAAAGAGATAAAGAGCAAGAAGAATTTAAATTGGTCTTTAGAATGCTTTCTTGTGTTTATCATTTGAAAGAGGTAGAAAAACAGATTATATACATACCATGGTGTTCCACCTGCACTCATCCATTTGCTGTTCCCCCAAGTAACCATTTTAATTCTGGTCACATGAGTTTACACAGTGTGTTCCTTGTCTCTAGAACACCCTAAGAAACTTTTTCTGTCTGACAAACTCTACTTGCTCTTTCAGACCAAGTTGAAATGTTCCCTCCAACGTAAAAAAATTCATAACTCCAGAATATGTCAATTGTAATAACTGCAATTTAATGAGCTGCCGGTACCTTTAGATAATTCTCATACTATCAAATAACCAAGGTGCTTATATTCTCACTTTACACAGAAAAAGACTGAGGTTCAAAAGTCTTGAACAAGTGGCTCAAGAGCACATGGCTAGACTTGAAACTCAAATCCAAAGCCAGAACTTCCTGTCTAAAGCCCCTTCTTTTTTTGAAATCTTTATCACCTATGGGACGTTTGAATTTATATTTGTTTACATGTTTATCTTCCTCAATAGACTGAGTATTCATTCCTTAATGGAAGATAAAGTGTCTTTTGGGGAAGATGGCATTTTTACATAGAATGTTAATCAGAATTCAAATATTTATAATATGTTAACATCCTTTGACTCTATGCTCCACAGGCAAGATGTTTAAGCATAGAAACCAGATGTTTTAATCATCATTGAATCCAGCACCTGTCACTGTATCTGCCACAGAAATGGTCAATATATATTTTTGAGTGAATAAACTAACCAATGAGTGCACAAATGAACAAATGAATGAAGCAGAAAGACTGAGATCCAACTTCTAGCAAAACAGTACTTTGTTTTTTACTTTCACTGTCCCCATTGTCTGTAGAGACTGTGATATCTTAAGTTTTATTTTTTGTGTGTGAAATATACTACCATTATCAACAATCCTGTTAACCCAAATGAAATCTGTATCCTAAGGGAATCTCAGAATGCTGGCAGTATGGGTTATAGCCAAGGTTTACTTTATTTTAAACAAAGATATTGAGACTTCAGAATACTCTATAGAGATGTCAGATTTTGTATTTCATGCGTATCAGCATTTTCTAACTGGAGCTTGAGTAGACAGTTTTAAGCTCTGGATCTCAAGCCAGTGTGGTTCATGTTTTGTCACTATAGAACCTACAACAGAATTTCATTTGGGTGGTCTTATGAGGTTTTCATAACTTTCGAGCTATTAAAAACTGACCACATACGAATAGTATAAAAGATTGCATATATTACAAGATACTTAGTCTGTAAGTACTTATAATCCAGTTTGGATAAATTAACAAATGTGTTTATTTGATAACTTAAAAAGTTCTTAAAATCTAAAAATAGGGTGGTTTTCATGAAGAAAAGTCCATGTCCTGTTTTTCTTTGTAAAATTAAACCCATGAGAAAAAAGAAGAGGTAGCTGAAAGTATTAAATTATTTCTTCTGTAACAGTACAATCCCACATCAAATTTAAATACAAAAGAATAGGCAAAGGGATAGTGGCACTGACTTCAGTTCTAACCCACATAAGGCAGGAAATTGAGTGAAATCAGTTTTTCCTCTAATCTTATGTGGAAAAAAATGTGTCATATGGCAAACCCATATGAATCCAATCTGTTTGGTTTATTCATCCCTGCAGTGACATTCAGACTCCAGAAACTGTATCAGAAACCGAGTCAATATTTCAATACCATCATACAGACCAGAAATGTGGTAAGGTATGTGATGACTTAGTGCCTGTCAAAAAAAAAAAAAAAGTCCCGATTGAGTCAGCGTGTTGATCATATATCCTTTTCTCCTTTCAGAAACCTACTATTTTCTCCCTTTCAAATCACTTTCCATAAAGACATATTGTCTCTTCTATTCTCCATAGAATGAAAAAGAAAAGAAGAGTCAATGTCTTAAAACTAAAACCCTCTCCACCTCCCCCAGCATGTGGGGACATGCCCAGCTCCCTTCACTAGGCATTCATCTTTCATGACCCACTCCTGCCCGTCTCTGCAGCCTCATTTCACACCCTTCTCTTGCTCATGCACCCTCTACTATAACATATGCACTGATTCCTGTGACTCTGCACCTTTGTCCATGTTATCGATCTGGGACTTCTTCCCATCTATTCACTCCTTCCCCTACTCCTTCCTTGCTCCTCTTTCCTGCACCTAATTCCTCCCGTCTTTGGATATATCAGGAGTATCCTCCTATAGGGAGACTAACTCCAAGATCAAATGAGATGCCTCTGCATTCTGTATGTGCTATTGGAGCCCTTATCACAAGAGGTACAATAGGATTGTGTGTTAGCATTGGCTCTCTTCTTCATTAGACTGAGTTTCTTTATTTTTATTTTTTAAATAATTTATTTTCAAATTGGTTTCCATATAACACCCAGTGCTCATCCCAACAAGTGCCCTCTTCAATGCCTGTCACCCACTCTCCCCCCTCCAACACCCCCCTCACCTTCAGTTTGTTCTTAGTCTTTGAGAGTCTCTTATGTTTTGTCTCCCTCCCTCTCTGTGGCTTTTTTCTTTTCCCCTCTTCCCCTCCCCCATGGTTTTCTGCTAAGTCTCTCAAAATCCACCTATGCGTGGGAACATATGGCATCTGTCTTTTTCTGCCTGACTTATTTCACTCAGCATAATACCCTCCAGTTCCATCCATGTTGCCGCAACACATGGCCAGATTTCATTCTTTCTCATTGCCATGTAGTATTCCATTGTATATATATATACCACATCTTCTTTATAGACTGAGTTTCTTAAGAGCAGGCCCTTATCTATTCATCTTTCCATGTCCAGCATCTTCTCCAGTGTTTACTATATACTACATGTTCAATAAATATTTGTTGAATGAATCAAGAAATCTTTGGTTTTCCATTAGCAGAGTGAATAAGGTATGTTTCTTAGAACAGAATCTGAAAAACACACAGGAAAAATTGGGACCACTTTGAGGAAAAAGTACTTTGACAGAGGCCAATTTAAAAACCACCTACCTGGATCTCTCTTATGTTCTTTATGAAATAGGAATATTAATTGTCACATCCCATCAAAGGAAGTTTAGTTTGTCAAGGAACAAAACAAATTGGTATAAAATGGACTTTCTTATAAGAGAATCCCAAATCATAGATTCTGAGGACAATATTATGTTGAAATGTCCCACTTGCATTCAAATACTGATATGCATGATGTCTTATGATTAAAGCAGTATGAGTCAAAGGAAGAAACAAGACTTCTAGGTTCTCAGTGTACTTGGTACTCTTTGATAGAGTATTTTATTGATGTACATTTTATGGACAATTTACTGATCTCATTTTCCAAGGAAACATTAGCTTTAAGGTGTTTATTCTGCAAAGAAAAGTTTGTAATATTTTATTTTCATTAAAAATGTGACAAGTAGATCACAACTGTCCTTTGTGGTCAGAGAATTAAAGAAACCCATGTTCAGAAAGAATCAAAACCCCCAAAATATGAAAATTGGGTATGAGTGAACTTGAAGTCCATATATAAAGCAAGCATAGAATGTTCTGACCTTTTTTTCCTTTAGTAAAACTTAATTATTTATTTCCTGTTATGAAAGTAGGGCACCCAGTGAACATTTCTACAACGGAAATGCTCCTTGCTCCTGGAAGACAGGCTGTATGTTGGAAGGACAGGAAACAAAAACTAGTGCCTAAAATGAAAACTAAGTGTGGAGAGGGCATTATCACTAGTGGATGAATTGATTCATGGGTTACTGATTCTTTGAAAAGTTACTTAATAAATGAGTAAAAGCATATGGATTATTGATATTTTTGAAAGAAGTAAAAAAAAACAGTTTAAAAGAGACCCAACCTATATTAACAAGCCACATGTTGTGCAAGATATTTAAAATTCATTGCCCATAGATTTATGGTCTGTTCCTAGGTATTTCATAACCATCTGGCTCATTGTGGTAAAATACTGGGGCATGAGGTAGCTTATATGACCTGGCAGCAAACTCCACTTTTTCAGTGTCAGCATCAGGCTGTGTGATTTTTTCTGAGAGCCTGGGTAGTGTATCCAGCCCCCAGCACAAAGTAGACCTATGAGAGCTCGGCCAGGGTTTTTTGGTGGTAGCCCATGGAGCTCATTTCAGAGAATACCAAGGATGTAAATGTAACTTTGGCTAATTGGCCTACTAATTGATTTAAAAAAAAAAAAAAACATTTCTAGGGGCACCTGGGTGACTCAGTTGGTTAAGTGTCTGACTTCAACTCAGGTCATGATCTCATGGCTTATGAATTTGAGCCCTACATCGGGCTCTGTGTTGACAGCTCAGAGCCTGGAGCCTCCTTCAGCTTCTGTTTCTCTGTCTCTCTCTGCCGCTACCGCACTCATGCTGTCTCCATCTCTTATACATAAGTAAACTTAAAAAATTAAAAAAAAAATTTTCTAATATATTTAAGCAAAATTTGATATTTTGAAGGGGGCATGACAGCATATTTTGGGATCTTAAAGCTGGATTTTTGTTTCTCACCAGATTTTGTCTCTTTGGTTTTGGTTTTTAATTGATGTATAATTGATATATAACATTACATTAGTATTATGTTAGTTTCACGGATACAACATAATGATTTGACATTTGTATATATTGTGAAATGATCACCATGATAAGTCTAGTTACCATCTGAGATTTTGTCTCTTTGTCAGCCCCTCTCTCTCTCTCCCTGCCCTCTCTCTGTCTCTCCTCCCTTCTCTGTCCTCCCTCCCGTATTTCTTCTTTCTTGGTAGGTACCAAGAGAAACATATATTTTCTCAAGTTTCTTTATTAATGACAACCACAAAACAGTTGAGTTTTGGACACAATCCAGGTCAGATTTTTTATTTAAATAAGGTCTTCCTTGGAGTTACCTTAGAATTAGATTCTCATGCCTCCGCTGCTCTTTTTGTACTTCTCAGTGCTCTCCAATTTAAAGTAAGGATTTCAATTTCATACGAAAGAACTAGTGCTATCCTAGTCTCGCTTATTTTTAACTTTCTTCTTTTTCATTCCCCACACCTCTGCCACTTTTTTCTATTTGTAATGGAATCACTGAAATTGACTTGCTCAGAGTTTAATATTCTGGATATCAGAATAACTTGAGGCAGAATGGTTTGAGTCAATTATGGGTGGTTTTGATCGCATAGATCAGTTTTATAACTTGCCGTTCATAATAGATCACTTTCTAACCTGACCATGGCCCTGGCCTATCTCAGAAAAATTACTAGCATAATTGCTGGTTGAAACCTAAACTCGTATCTTGAAGTTTAGTAGTCTGAAGAAAAATTTCCAGAGGCATTATAATAAGGAAATTTAATTAAGATCTCATGTTGACTCAGGAATATTATGTACAGCATTGATCCACAGCATAGCTAATAAATTCATTATGCTGCAAATTATACGTGATTTGTTAGTACATTGGCCAATAGGAATGAAATCTGTCTCAACAGGAATGTTGAAAGAGGCAAGGCAGTGAAACTTTCATCTCCACTGGGAATGAACTAACTTGCCAAATCTGAGCCATCAATCATAGTAAATGCATTCAAAACAAATCATACATCTTCCACAGTTCATTGTATTCATCAGCACTTTTGAAGTCAGCAGTCCAAACTAGTCACTTTTGGCCAAGTTTTCAATAGCCTGTGGTTTAGGCAATATGCCTCAGCTGTCTTTTTCCAGGGTGTGCTCTCAGGTAGTTGTATGCCATGGGCCAGTGCCAGCCAAATCTGAAAGGACAAAACACTGGCCTCATTTATTTTTTTTTTTTGAGTTTTTATTTAAATTCCAGTCAGGGGGTGCCAGGGTGGTTCAGTAGAATGAGCATCCAACTCTTGATTTCTGCTCAGGTCATGGTCCCGGGGTCGTGGGATCGAGCCTCGCGTTGGGTTCTGTACTGAGCATGGCGTCTGCTTAATATTTTGTCTCTCTCTCCCTTTCCCCCTCTCCCCTGCTTGTGCCATCTCTCTCTCTCTCAAATAAAAAATAAAAACATAAAAATTAATAAATTAAATAAATATTTCCAGTTAGCTTACATACAGTGTAATATTAGTTTCAGGTATAGAATTTAGTGATCCATCACTTAAATACAATATCCGGTGCTCATCACAAGTGCCCTCCTTAATACACATCACCTATTTAACCCATCCCTCCACCCACCTCCTGTCCTGTAGCCCTCAGTTTGTTCTCTGTAGTTAAGAGTCTGTTTCCTGGTTTGTCTGTTTCTTTTCTCCCCTCTATGTTCATCTGTTTTGTTTCTTAAATTTCACATATGAATGAAATCATATGGTATTTGTCTTTCTCTGACTTATTTCACTTAGCATAATACATTCTAGCTCCATTCATGTCTTTGCAAATAACAAGATTTCATTCTTTTTTATAGCTGAATAATATTCTATTGCATATAGAATCTTCTTCTTTACCCAGTCACCCCTGGTTGATGGACTTTTGGGGTCTTTCCATAATTTGGCTATTGTAGGTAATGTTGATATAAACATCAGAGCACATGTATCGCTTCGAATCAGTATTTTTATATCTTTTGAGTAAAGACCTAGTAGTGCAATTGCTAGGTCA
Source organism: Paguma larvata (assembly GCA_030068075.1). Lineage (NCBI taxonomy): Eukaryota > Metazoa > Chordata > Mammalia > Carnivora > Viverridae > Paguma > Paguma larvata. The sequence continues at coordinate 107,117,195 of CM057826.1, forward strand.
TAGGGTAGTTCTATTTTTAACTTATTGAGGAACCTTCATACTGTTTTCCAGAGCGGCCACACCAATTTGCTTTCCCACCAGAGGTGTAGAAGGGTTCCCCTTTCTCCACGGCTTACCAATACCTGTTGTTTCCTGTGTTGTTAATTTTAGCCATTCTGACTTGTTTGAGGTGATATCTTATTGTAGTTTTGATTTGTATTTCCCTGATGATGAGTGATTTTGAGCATCTTTTCATGTGTCTGTTAGCCATCTGGATGCTTTCTTTGAGAAAATGTCTATTCCTGTTCTCTGCTCATTTTTTTTGGATTATTTGTTTTTTGGGTGTTCAGTTTCATAAGTTCTTTATATATATTTCAGATATTAACCTTTTATCAGATATATCATTTGCAAATATCTTCTCCCATTGTGTAGATTGCCTTTTAGTTTTGTTGATTGTTTTCTTCACTATGCAGAAGCTTTTTCTTTATGTTTATTTATTTTTGAGAGAGAGAAAAGCGGGAGCAGAGAGGAATGACAGCAGAGAGCCTGATGCGGGGCTCGAACTCACAAATCATGAGATCATGACGTGAACTGAAGTCAAATGCTTAACTGATTGAGCCATCTGGGTGCCCCCAGAAGCTTTTGATTTTGATGTAGTCTTGATAGTTTTTTCTTTTGTTTACTTTTTTTCAGGGGACATATCAAGTAAGAAGTTGCTATGGCCAATGTCAAAGAAGTTACTACCTATGTTCTCCTCTAGGATTTTGATGATTTCCTATCTCACATTTAGGTCTTTCATCCATTTTGATTTTTTTTTTTTTTTTTTTTTTTTTGCGTATAGTGTAAGAAAGTGGTACAGGTTTATTCTTCTGCATGTTACTGTCCAGTTTTCCCAACACCGTTCATTGAAGAGACTATCTTTTTTTCCATTGGATATTCTCTCCTACTTTATCAAAGATCAGTTGGCTGTATAGATGTGGGTCCATTGCTGAGTTTTCTGTTCTATTCCATTGATGTATGTGTCTGTTTTTGTGTCAGAACACTACTATCTTGATCACAGCTTCGTAATATAACTTGAAGTGTGAATTGTGATGCCTCCAGCTTTGCTTTGCTTTTCCAATACTGCTCTGGTGATTTGGGATCTTTTGTGGTTCCATACAAATTTGGGATTGTTTGTTCTAGCTCTGAGGAAAATGTTGATGGTATTTTCAGAGGGATTGCATCAAATCTGTAGATTGCTTTGGGTAGTATAGACATTTAACAATATTTGTTCTTCCAATCCATGAGCATGGAACATTTTTCCATTTCTTCTTCAATTTCTTTCAGCAGTGTTTTATAGTTTTCAGAGTACAGATCTTTTACCTCTTTGGTTAGGTATTAATCTTTTAAAATATGTATTTATTTTGAGAGAGTGTGTGAGCAGGGAAAAGGCAAAGAGAGGGAGAGAGGATCCCAAGCAGGCTCTGCACAGTCAGCACAGAGGTTGATACGGGACTCTAAGCCACGACCCAACCTAAAACCAAGAGTCAGACACTTAACTGACTGAGCCAGCAGGTGCTTCCTCCCTGTCTTATTCCTAACCATAGAGGAAAAGCTCTCAGTTTTTCCTCATTGAGAATGATATTAGTGTGGGTTTTTCATATAAGGACTTTATTATGTTCCCTCTATCCCTACCTTGTTGAGAGTTTTTATCTTAAATGGATATTGTACTGGGTCAAATGCTTTTTCTGCATCTATTGGAAGGATTGGATCCCATGGTTCTTATCCTTTCTTTCATTAATGTGGCATATCATGTTGATCGATTTGTGAATATTGAACCTTGCATCCAAGGAATAAATCCCACTTGTTAGTGGTGAATGATTCTTTTAATGTACTGTTGGATTCAATTTGCTAGTATTTTGTTGAGAAGTTTTGCATCCATTGTTCATCAGGGATATTGGCCTGTAGTTCTCTTTTTTAATGGAGTTTTTGTGTAGTCTTGGTATCAGGGTAATGCTGGCCTCATAGAATGAGGTTGGGAGTTTTCTTTCCATTTATATTTTTTGGAAAAGTTTGAGAAGAACAAGTATTATCTCTTCTTTAAATGTTTGGTAGAATTCCCCTGTGAAGCCATCTGGGCCTGAACTTTTGTTTTGGGAGGATTTTTGATTACTGGTTCAGTTTCTTTGCAGGTTATTGTTCTGTTCAAGTTTTCTATTTCTTCCTGTTTCAGTTTTGGTAGTTTATATGTTTCTAGGAATTTATCCATTTCTTCCACATTATCTAATTTTTGGCATATAGTTTTTCATAATATCCTCATAATTGTTTGTATTTCTGTGGTGTTGATTGTTACTTCTCCTCTCCCATTTGTGATTTTATTTATTGGGTCCTTTCTCTTTTCTTTTTTATTAGTCTGGCTGGGGCTTATCAATTTTATTAATTCTATCAAAGAACCGCCTCCTGGTTTCATTGATTTGTCCTACTGGTGTTTTTTTTTTGTTTGTTTGTTTCTATATCATTTATCTCTGCTCTGACCTCTGTTATTTCCCTTCTTCTGCCGACTTTAGGCTTCATTTGTTGTTCTTTTTCTAGTTGTCTTAAGTGTAAGATTAGATTGTTTGAGATTTTTCTTGCTTCTTGAAATGGGCCTGTATTGCTATATAGTTTCCTCTTAAGACCACTTTTGCTGCATTCCAAAGGTTTTAGACTGTCTTGTTTTCATTTTCATTTGTTTCCGTGTATTCTTTTTTAATTTCTTCGTTGATTTCCTGGTTGACCCATTCATTCTTTAGCATCATGTTGTTTAACTTCCATGTATTTGTGGTCTTTCCAAATATTTTCTTGTGGTTGACTTCAAGTTTCAAGCATTGTGGTCAGAAAATAGCATGGCATTATCTCAATCTTTTTGTACTTGTTGCAGTACCTGATTTGTGACCTAGTATATGATCTATTCTGGAGAATGTCCCATGTGCATTTGAAAAGAATGTGTATTTTGCTGCTTTAGGATGAAATGTTTGAATATATCTGTTAAGTCCATTTGGTCCAGTGTTTCATTCAAAGCCATTGTTTCCTTGTTGATTTTCTGTTTAGAAGATCTCTCCATTGATATAAGTTGGGTGTTAAAATCCCCTACTATTATTGTATTACTGATTATTTCCTTTATGTTCTTAATTGTTTTATATATTGGGTGTTTCATGTTGGGGACATAAATATTTATAATTCTTAGATCTTCTTGTTGGATAAACCTCTTTATTATGATATAGTGCCCTTCTTCATCTATTGTTACAGTCTTTGGTTTAAAATTTAGTTTGTCACATATTAGGTATTGCTACACAGGCTTTCTTTTGACCTCCATATGCATCATAAATATTTCTCCATCCCCTCACTTTTTAACCTGTAGGTGCCTTTATATCTAAAATGAGTCTCTTGTAGACAAAATATAGATAGGTCTTGTTTATTTGTTTATTATGGCACTCTTTGTCTTTTGATTGCAGTTTTTCGTCTATTTACATTCAAAGTAATTATCGATAGCATATGTATTTATTGCCATTTTATTACATTTTTTGTCATTGTTTCTGGAAATTTCCACTGTTCCTTTCTAGTCTCGGTCACTCGTGGTCTTACTTTCCCATTCAAATATTAATATTAATCTCAATATTTCTTGCAGGGCTGTTTTTATGGTCACAAAGTCCTTTAGTTTTTGTTTGGAAAATTCTTTATCTCTTTGTCTCTCCTTCTATTCTGAATGATAGCCTTGCTGGATATATTATCAGCTGAAAATTTTCCCATTCAGCACACTGAATATATATATCATAAAGGGTGGCCTCATTCATAAGGAAGGGCATTGCATCTTCGAAATCATTGTTTCAAACATCAAGTCAAAAGGTCTCAGAATCACTTAGACTTTTAATGCGTGAATAGATTCAAGATGTACTTTTCTACTATATAATGTACTTACACTACATAGGGAAGAAAGTATAGTAAGTGTCACTTATGTTTGTCTATGTGTGTATGAGATACATAGTGTACATAGTGTACATAGTGGGAGCAGGAAAAAATGCTCAAACATGAAATGATTTATTCTTTGTCACTGTTCTGATCACCTTTAAAAGATACTTTATTTGGAAATAATTTCAGACCTAATGGAAAGCTTTATGAATACTATAAAGAACACATGCACATCTTTCACCATTGTCAACATCCTCCTTTATCTACTTTATCACTCTCTCTTTGTTTACACACACAGACACACACAGACACACACACACACACACACACACACACACACACTATTTTTCTTTTCTTACCCACCCTAGAGAAAACTATATACATCATACCCCTCCATCCTCAAACTCCCCAATGTATACTTCCCAAGAAGGACAATTTTCCTTATAACTACATTACAGTCTGAAACATCTGGTTATCTTTGAGTTTTTCAGGATGACTTATTTATATCTTTTACCTCAAATTCTTACACACATACTAAAACTGGTAGAAAGAACAGCTGAATTATCTTTAAAAAAAAAGTCATATCATTAAATTTTTAAATTTTGCAAACATACATGGTATGTCAATATGTGTCAAATGACTGATATTAGGAAGATTGGATGAATTAATACAAATAGAGATTCCCTTTAACAAATCTTACCTGTTTAGTGAACTTATCAATGGCATTAGTATTGGCCGGCATTCACTATGTCAGACAGAACATCTTCCCTTTCTGTAGTTTTGATTCTGTTTTTCTTTTTGTGACTAGAGAACTCTAGGTTTTGAAAGACCAAAGTAGTTTCTGTTTAGACAATGCGATTTCCTAGCTGTCTGATGGTGAGCAGTAGAGAAGTGGAAAGGGCAGTGATGATGCTGAATGGGTTCTAGAGAGCAGGGGTCTGGTGGGGAATCGTCTTAACACCACACCACAGCTGTCCCTTCACTGAGACAGATAATAGTAGGTCTCTCCCAAAATGGTTCTTACAACTATTTTTATTTCCTCACTTAATTAAAAAATGCAAATTTACATAGCTATGCACACATAAAACTAAGATTTATGTTTCATAATCTATGGAGCTAATTTTGATAACTAACACATTTCTGACAGTTGCAGTTTTTTCTCAAAGGGAGCTTGAACACGCATATCCCTCTCCACCCAAGTGTGTCCAACAATATGCCTATGTATTGGGAGATCTAAGTGAGAATGACAGTGCTTTAGAATGACAGTGCTTTAAGGGTTTAGAATGAGCAGCAAAAACCTCTGTAGGAGGAGAGTGTGATGCTGGAACTATTTATGAAAAACGAGTCCCTTAATAACTGAGGTGGACAATATAGAGGCTTAGTACTGCAAAGTCATCCAGGAGGCTATGTGTACATCCAGTGTACACACAGAGATGGGTCTCAAGTGTGTGCAAATAACAGTTTTACTACATCAGGCAGATTCTTCGTTTATTCATTCAACAGATTTATGTTGAGAGGCACTGTTCCAGGAGCTGGGGATTTGGTAATAAATACATGGGCCATGGTCTATAACCTCATGGAGCTTACACATAAACTGTTTTTGCTTTAAAATATTGTACAATCTGAGGTATTTGTGCACTGACCATATGACCACAGTATGTCATTCTATAAACCTTTCAGACATGACTTGGATCTGAAAGAATTTAGTTTTAAAGCTGTTGGACTTGCAGGAAGAGGGAACATTGGCTTTAAATGATAAATCACAGAATTTTGAAAAGACCCTCTAGATTTCAATGATTTAACAAGAGCAATGTGCTCAAAGACTATTGAGGTAGAAAAAATATGTAAATATTCATGTATTCAAGTCTACAAATGAGTGGGAGAGGGGGCCAGAGGAGAACCTCCCCGAAATGACAGTATTCTTCTTCATGGCAGGGAAACCATTTTTTAGGCCATGGCAATGGTTTCCAGGCTAGAGTGACTTTCAAGTCTGGCTGGAAAGACACATATCTAAACCCCAAGGGAAACTCTAGGGTGATTCTTATAGATTTTGTTTGACATATTTTCTAGAAATGATTTTGAGGTAGTGCTGGAGCAAGCTCTTAACTGGCAATGTATTACTGCACAATATCTTTGAATAAATAGTAAGCTGGGAACCAGTCATCCAATATCTAAATTTTAGCCTGGCCTAGATGAACATACTTTGTTAACAAGACTAAAATATAGTCTTATGTCATAGGTGAATAAGAGTTTTGTTATTGGTTTTTATATTAGTTGGGATAGTGTTTGGCACAAATACAGATTTAAAATATAAGTGGCTTAAACAAAATAGATGTCCATTTCTCTATTATGTTAAAATCTGAAAGTAGGCAGTCTAGAGCTAACGTGGCAACACTGTTCCACAAAGACTTCAAGGACACATGTGCCTTTCCTTTTGATGCTGTTAGATGTGGCCTATATGCCTAAATTCAACTTACGGTCCAATATGGCTGCTCTAGCTCCAGCCATCAATTTCTTATTCTAGCCAGTAGGAAAGAGAAAAGAAAGACAAAGAAAATATATATGACAGATATATTTTAATGTAAGCTCCTGAAACTTCCGCATAACGCTTATACTTCCAACCCATTTATCAGACCTAACTTTTGTGGTAACATCTCACTACATAGGAGTCTGGGAATGTTCTGTTTTAAGCAGTCATATGCTTAGGTAAAACTAGAATTCTAATATAACTGATGAAGAAAAGCACCAATGTTAGGGAACAGCTAGCAGTCTCTGCCATTGTGTTGCCTATAGTAATGTTGCATGTGTTTTAAACGATGTCAGTCTGCAGCATAGTATTTTTAATTTCATTTATAGTATAATCTTTCACAGTATGAGCTTAGTAGCTACAGTGTCAGGAAGCTTGTGTTGAGTTCTCCTAGAATATCTTACCTCCTCTGGGTGAGAGCCTAAAGATTAAATGTGTTAGACTAATGACTAATTATTTTTCATAGTATGTGGCAGTAGACTCCCTACATCAAACTTGCATGTCCATGTGGATTTGGGGAAAGGAGAAGCTAGTAGCACAAAGTAAAAGTCACTTGAGTTCTTAAAACTGTCAGATGCTCTTTATGTTCTTACCCAGTCATACACTCACCTAAATTTGAATTATAGGCACATTTAGAACTTACAGGACAGAGAATCCTAAAGTCTCACAGGAGAATTACTTTGTTTGTTCAAACAAGATTGCATCCCAACAGGCGTGCCAAATTTGATAGCTAAGTAAGTTCTGAAAGGAGAGGGGCACAGGAGGTAATTTCTTTTAAATCTACTGCAGTATCTTGGATTAAGGTAGACAATGGTTACCATTTTGCTGACACGAGGCAGACATGTCACTAAATAGGGGAAGTGAGCAATCACAGAGCTGATTTAATTTCCACTGGGGTTTATGGAAGCACCAAAACATGATATAGCCAAATGTCCCTAAAAGTATGAAGTCATCACATTTGTTCTATCATTACAAGAAATTAAAGCCAAGCACAATTACATCCTATTAGTAAAAAGAACCTGTTAAAGTGCCATTGTTATTTACTGAAGGAATTGAGCTTTCCGATTACCTTGACCAGCCGCATTTTAATTTTTGTCTGTCCCTTTCTTCCAAATCACATTAGAGAGCTTTAACTGATTTTGACAAAATAAGCTACATTATGAAGCGGCAGTATAACCCGAGAAGCTTAAATTTAATTACTAGATTAGAATTTTCAAATGGGCATGTCTTCTAGATTTCAGGTAAATGTGGGGATGTCATTATTAGGGGTCCTTTGTTTCTTAGTGTTTCTTAGTGTTTGTAAAAGGCCTAAGATGAAAGGCAAGACATGAATTTAGAGAACTGATTTTTGTTGCTGTTATTCCACCGAGAGTCTCTCTCTGTCAGCAGAGAGAGGTGTCCATTCCTTCGGAGTGGGCCCAAAGTTTCTGAATGCAGTGATTGATGCAGCTGCCTTCATAGAGGAAAGCCTTGGGCAGGCATAGTGCCCAGACACCCAGGGGAGATATAGCTGGACGGCTAAATGATGTGTGATGAACTCTCCCATAAATAGAGTGTCCATATGATTTAGCATCCAAACCAGGACACTTTTTAGAGTGAAAGGCAGTGCTATTCATAATTACCATTGGATGACAGATTTAAACCTACTAAAGTCTAGATCATTTGGGATGTATGGACCCCCTACCCATAAGGAACAGATATCTAAGCAAATAATGTGTTCATATTTTTAGATACCTGGAGAATAAATAGTCCTACAGGATACTAGGAGGGGAAGAATGGAGGTTTGGGTCACTCTGTCAGTGATTTCTCTCCCCTATACAAAAGGTACCAGGATCATGTAATTAGCAGTGAGGTTTTCAAGCCCCTATACCACGTTAATATTCCTCTAGCAATCTAGTTATTGATTCTCAGATGTGTTGGAAGCTCTGGAAACATTACAAAAAGTAGTCTCATAATAAAGGGAATGTTCCATGCTTTTTCAGTTCAATTCAAAAAACATTTATTGGATATCTCATATGTGACAGCCAATGTCTAGCACCGGAGATTGAAAAATGAATTCGATATTGTTCCAACCCTGGAGAAAATCAGTCTACTAGTAAACAAACCATTGTGAAAAACTGTTTAGTGATTTAATTACTTGAAGAGTGAACTTACAGTTTGGTTTTCATGCATCAAATATGATGTTTGCCAGTCTCTATCTTTAGAGGGAACTCCTGCTGGGTGGTAACCTGGGTTTTCCCAGTCCCCAACTAATGTGAGATATGATGGCAAAGGAAACAGAATGAGCAGGTTGTTTTAGTGAGGCTTTTTTTAAACTCAGGGGTCTTTGTTTTCCAGTCTGCTAATTATTTTTTTTTCCACCCAGAAAGCCCTTCCCTGCCAGCTGAGCTGTTTTGACCAAATCAGCAAAGACAAGCTACCAGAAATTTAGGGTGTCTGGGTTAAAAAGTTTAGCTTGTTTAATTAGGTAAATAATTTGAGAGTACTTTCCAGAATTACTGTTCCTGATCACATTAATAAATGCCAAGGAGACTGTCAGTCAGCCAGTGGATAAGAGAATCTGGAAGAAGAGTGAAGCATCAGAGTGAGATGGAAATCATTCAAAACATCCTAACACTTTATGTGCCTGCGTATAAAATTCATCATCAGCATTGTTCTTTGGGGACACTTATTGTTTCTCAAGCACTGCTTCACATGCATAATCCTATTTAATCTTCAAAATCACTGTATGATGTAGGTACTTCTTTCTCTCTATCCAAATCAGAGAACAGGCTTAGGTCAGTTAATGAGCTTGTGTGAGGATCTGAGGTTAGTCCATGGCAAAGCTTAGGTTTGGAAATAAGGACTGCCTTACTCCAAAAACTATTCTCCTGAATTTTCAATCCTTGTAAGGTCCCTCTTTCTCCCAGAATAAGTCAGCATATTGTCCACTCAGGGAGTAAAAAGAGCAAGGGCCTGCTGGCCTTGTTTCTAAATAAAGGAATGGGTGGGGTCAGAGCTGGGGTAGGGGCATTCTGCAGGGAGAACAGGCACCTTACTCTAAGACCCAACCAAACAGGCTACATTCAAGTGCCATTCTCACTCGAACTGAAGGAAAATTACCTTAGCCATGCTTACTTGCCCAGATGAATTCATTTCTAAACGTTCATTCCTCACAAAGAGATTTTGACTCTGGGGCCACGGAGTCCGGTTCTTCCCAGGAGGAGGCAGGCAGAAGGAGGAGCAAGCAAGGAATTCAAGCTGTAAGATACAATCAAGTTCTTAAGGCGCTGGGTTTTCTTCACTTACTTATCAGGCAGCCCCAGTTTTTCTCCTCTGCCTCCCACAGTTGTGTCTTTAATTATCTTTTTTGAATAAACATTATCATCTTGATGTTCCAGCTTACAAGTTGGCTGAGTTTCTACACTTTCAGAGACTCGGGCCTGTTCTTTCCTTCTGTGCTACAGTGGTGTGTAGCTCCCTACCTCCTTTTCCCCCTCATGCCTAGGCTTCCCCTGGGGAATTTGGAGATTTGGAGAAGGGAAAGACTCTTTTGGGCATGGCGTGCCTGAGGTCTTATGCCATGACCTGGTTCTTGCCCCATCTGAGCTGCCAGACCCGCTCTTCCTATTGTTTATGCACTGTTCTCTAAAGTCCCAGCCAAGTTTGCAAACTCTAACCATGAGTTGGCAGGTAGAGCAGGGCATGGACAGCCCCTCCGGGAAGCCTGGCTGGATCCTCTAAGCTTTTCTGACCTTCCGCATGCTTCTGCTGTCACACGCATGCATTTCTTTTGAAATCTCTGTGATTGTTCATTTGTTGCTCATTACCTCCAGCAGTAAGCTCCTTGAAGCCAGAGATCTGCATTCAGCTCTATAAGTTTAGTACCTCTTAGACTACCAGATACCCCCAGCAGGTGTTCAACAAGTATTTGTCTACTGGTTTAATCAAACTAATATTTAAGTAGATAAGGATGAATCATGTAAAAATCCCTAGTTTCCCAACTTTATCCATGGAAAGGACTCATTTCCAGGTAAAACCCAAACAGATAAAGTATGTCATTTCCCTCCATCTCGGGAACCCATTGCCGATAATCTCCTCCTGACTGCTGCCTTTCCCTGGGTGATCTCAAGACTGAACTCTTCCCCCTGAGGCCTTCCTGTTATTCCTATGGAGAGTTTGTCATCTACTTCTATGCAGAGCTTCCTATGAAGGAAATTTTGCATAAAGGACTTAGCCTATAAAAGGTAGGAATTGAGTAGATGGAAGGAAAGTGGGAGGGCAGTACTGGACCAGAAAGCCACAAACAGGACCAAATGCGAAGATATGGGACTCTTGCTGACAAAAGGTGGGTATGTAAGGGCATCAGCCACAAGGGATGGCGAGGACAGGTGGGTACAGTCAGATGGATTTTAGAGGGGCTCTCAAGAGTCTAACAAGTTTGGATGCAAGCCAATAGGGATTAAAAATCCAGGATGAGGTTTTACGTAAGGACAGATATTATTATACAAAAGGTGCTTTGGAAACATAAGGTTTTGTAGGAGGGGTTGACAAAGGAAAAAAACCTCTACAAATGGAGGAAACAGATAGGTGTTTCAGGAATTTATTTGTAAGATATTAAGGGCTAGAAAGGAAAATGAAGCTAAATGGAAAGATTTATTTTTCCTATTCATTTGCCAATGAAAGGGTTAGGATGCATGGCGATCTTTGGGAAACAATGCTCCCTAATTGGTTGGGTCTTTAGTAACTGTTAAGTCATTAGAGTCAGATGTTTTGGTCAGGCCTAATTCCTTATAGCACATCTCATAGGGGTCCAGTTGGTCCGTGGACAGCTGAGATTATTTGGGCCAAACCAGTTGTGAGTAACCATTGGAACCTGGAAAGGAATCTGCCTTTTGGCTCAAAATAGTCTTTTAACAACTCTACATTAGCATCCTAGATTCTAGAAACACTTCTTAACTTAATTTCTCTACCTTGAAATTATAATGTCCTTATGGGCTTGTCTAAAATACTGCTCTCAGGAAAGTCTCTGTCACTCGTGCTAAGCACTGTTGATATTAGAGGTTACAAACTGGCCACTCAAGTCCATGAACTTTTGTTTGGTCCTTAAGATGTTTAACTTTTTTTTAATTGTTGCCAAATTTGAAAACCATAGATTTTGCATTAAAAAATTCAAATGTGGGATTCTTTTGAACAATCTGAAGATCTGGTGACATTTGGCCAGCATTCCCACATTGGCCCTCTGAAGTCTCCACCTGCTGCCCCAGAAGTCCCCACTCACCACATCATTCCTTCATTCACATGACGCGTTTGGGTCCTGTAGGCACTTCAGTGAGTGATCCCTGTTTATGTGTTCAACTGGTAAACCTCTGGCACGCTGAAGAAATTCACACCTATGAGGAGAAATGCTTTACAAAATAACTGCGTATCAGACAGCTTGTACTTTAGAAATCCTGTGGTCTACTTGTCCCATGCAGCAGAGGTGTAAAAGAAGAACTTTTATTACAAACTGGGATGAAGAGAGAAGGGGGAGAGAAAACATGTTTAAAAAAGTATAGTCTCCAGAAGTCCATACTACAATAATTACTTTAGTGGATCTGAAGCTTGTCTTAAATCAAAAATCTTCTACTCACATACATGCCTTAATAAATCTCAAAGCAAAATTCCCACACATTAGATGAAATAATTCTAGCTAGTAAATATGCCTTGAAAATACATACATACATACATAAGTGTGTTTGTGTGTGTGTGTGTGTGTGTGTGTTGCGTGCATGCTTTATGTATGTAGCCGTTTAGTTTTTAAACAATGGGAATAAAATGCAATACAATTATTTTTTTCTCTTATCAAGGAGATATCATTTAAGCATAAACCTGGAATACTCAAAATAAAAGTTGGATTTACATGATCAGGGTATGGTAAGAAGTGTCCAGATTGCTATGGAATAATATATATTTTTCAAGTCTAATCCTCAGAATGAAATAAAACACGAATAGCATGCTTTATTCATCTTGCTTAATAAAATGATTATAGTTTAAATTTCTTAAAGTAGAAGGTATAATGATATTAACTGGGTTAATTTTCAGAGAGATGCAGATGCTGACTACTATTTAGTATCAAAAATACATACGGAATTGTTTTGATACCTTTGTACTTTAAGAAGAGACAGGCGGAGGGGAGATGCATTACTGTTAAAAGCAGCCATTATGTATTACATGTAACTGAATTGATCAACATTTATAATTTTTTAAACAAATTATGCATTTAAGTTGAAATGAAACAAAAATGAGATAGAAGGACAAGTCACTTTAAAATTAAAGTTAGTCTTAAAATTCAAATAAAATGTGGAAAATGGGCAGTGTTAGAGGGGTGACCTTTCAGGCCCTATTTTGCAAAAGAGAAGACTGAGTAGAGAAGTTAAATAATTTGCCTAAATTTGCCACGATTGCTAAGTTCCAGAGCCAGCCTTTGAACCTAGCTCTCTGTCCCCAGTGTCATGCTCCTTCTGTTGCCCTTAACTGTCCAAAAATGGCCACTAAAATGAAAACTTCTAGAACTCCCTGCTTACCAATATACATCTGGACTACTGCAATGGATTCTTAACCTCTGTCCTTCTCTCTTCTTTATTCAGCCTCCTGGTCTACCAGTGCACTTATCCAATTCCCACAATATCCATTAGCTCAAGGCTGTGCACTTAAGTGTTCAACCCTATTTCCCTTCTCCTCCCTGGAAGGAGTCTACTCCATCCAGGCTATTGACCACCCACACAGCTAACCATAATTCAGGCTTCAGAGTTTTCTTCCACCTGAAAATAATGCCAGCTGATACCCTCATTCCACAGCCATTCGAACCACGGACTTTATCTAAGACTTATATCCAGGTTCACCTTCTTCCTGGAACCCTGCACACTTAGCTATAGTCCATCTCTCCCCAACTCCCCACCCCTGGCTCTGAACTACAGTAGCACTTACAAGCTGAATGATTTCTATGCCACCTTACAGTTTCTCTAGGCAGCAGCTGGTCATGTGTCTGATTTTCTCAGTGGGATATTATAAGTTCCTTCCCAGGTCCAGGCCACTGAATCTTTCATGTTCTTGTATTTCACAGCCACTAGCACATCAGAGAGACTCAATAAATATGTATAGATTTTTTAACCTCTCACTTTCTGGGGAAAAGAAAAAGAGAAAGAAATAAAGGATAGGATGAAGATTACTCTCTGACCATTTCTCAACAGTACACAAAGCGCCAAGGAGGGAAATTAGATGTCAAAAAACATGACAGATTGCAAATACATGGAAACCTACAAAATGCATGCTTTGCGTTTATGTTTTTGGACTCACCTAATATGGTACAAAACAGAGTTTTCCAAAGTATGCTTCAAAAGATGATAGTGGTTGCATGAAAAAAAAAAAGTGTTTCGAGATCAAATAAATTTAGATAATATGTGTTGAATGACATTAAACAGGTTTCTTTGCTGTGGAACTTCTAGTTTTGGGTAGGTTCATGTCTATTACAAATGACTGCAAAGGGACTACAAACACATTTCCCAAAATTGATGACTACAGAATCTTTTGGTAAGAGAATCTTCTAAGAGTAGTAATCAGTTGAACATTCTTTGGGAAATACTAGAATGAACTTCCCAGTAACCTCATAGTAAGTGGGGCTCTTTTATTAACCAGTGACTTATCTTATACATATTTTTTATACACCATGACTTGACATGATTGGTGTGATCTTATGAAGGCTATTCTAGATCTTAATATTCAGCCCAGAACTAGTTAAGGGTTGGGTGTTGATGGTAATGATAGGAAAAGTAATTGGTTAAGGATTGAGAATCTATGAGAGAGGAAGAAACCTTTCATGTGTTAAATGCCTTATTGCAGATTAACATATTTAAACAACCTCGTAAGCCGAGTCAAAATAATAATTACTATTGATTGAGTACTTCCTGTAAGTCAGATATGGCCCTTGGGGGTTTTCAATGAATTTTTATGTGGATTTCCCCTAAAAATTCGCAACTTACATATAAACATTTGGATATTTAAATGGCTAATATAAGATAACGCAATTAGAACAATGGCAAAAGTAGAATTCAAATTCTGGGTGACTCAAAAAGTCATGTTCTTTCTGATCTGTCATACCACCCCTGGTAGGGAACTCTATAGGTTGTAGATTCTTGTACATGTGTAAAAGAACTTTCCTATCCAATCAAAATATCCCTAGATACTCTTGTACACCTAGGAAACTAATTTCTTTAATTTTGTGTATGGAGCAAACTCATTTACAAGTAGGCAAGCCAAGTATTCCTATTGTGGTCCGGAATTCTGAAACTTGCTCTGTAACATGCACACATTTAACAAATGCAGGTTTACCAGTAGGCCAACATTGCTTCTCACTCATATGTTTTACTCATAGCACAAGTTGTGAGAATAAAAATTGGATATAATAAATTACCCTTCTGAGACTATGAATAGCCATAATGTTTAAAAGAGCCTAGTGTTTCTTTGGACACCTGTCATATATTTTTTTTTTTCCTGCTCTGACTTCAATTCCTTTAAATGAAATGAATGACCCTTTGGCATTACTTCTCTTAGGTATCTCACAAAGAGGGCAGCAGAGGTACTGACTCTGAATAAAAGATTCTGGAGTAGTGTTGATTAAAACAAGTATTTTCTCCTCCCTGTTCAGAATGGAATTCTTAACCTGGAGTCCGGGGTAACTTCGGGTAGGTCAATGAATACTTTTGAAATAAAAAAGTTGATCACACCAACTTCTGTCCAATTTTCTAGCAAGGTTGGCATCAGATTTTCAAAAGGTTTATTGAACTCCTGAAAAGGTTAAGAAGCACCATGCCTTTTAAAGTGCAGGAAATCAGGGGCACCTGGGTGTCTCAGTCGGTTAAGAGTCATGGGTCAGAGTTAAGAGTTCAGGTCATGATCTCACAGTTTATGGGTTCAGGCCCTGCATCGCGTTCTGTGCTGACAGCTCAGAGACTGGAGCCTGCTTCAGATTCTGTCTCCCTCTCTCCCTGCCCCTCCCCCACTCATGTTCTGTCTGTCTCTCTCTCATTCCCTCTCATAAATAAACATTAAAAAAATTTAAGTGCAATAAATCAAAAAAGTATACCTACCACCAGTGTCTCCTTTATGGGCAATCATTTACGAAAGTCCTCTTTCCTTGTGAAAAGTCAGAACAAAGATCAGGAGATGAGGATGACAGAATGTGCAAGATAGAATAATAAGCAAGGAATCAGGTAAAATTTATAGAGAAAACAAATACATGATATCACTGGTCAATATAATGACTAAGAAGTGGATATTAAGACAGGAAAGTCATGTTCTAAGGAAAATGTAAAAATGAAAAACCAACAGAATGTGTGTGTGTGTGTGTGTGTGTGGGGGGGGTGTGGCACAAGGATGGGGAAGCAGATGGGAATGTGTTGATGGAGATGAAGCAGTGAAAACATAGAATAATCTCATGGAGAGGGGATAGACAGTATTTAATTTTGTTATGTTGAGAGAGAAATATATATTTAAATGTGTCTGCTAGAAAGTAACATGAGCACTACAGATTGACTAAGCTTAGAATTAGCAAGACTAAGTAGGAGATTCAGTATTCTCCCGGTTTTAATGTACATTCTCCTGATCTTGGGAGGGTGGCACATGACCTTTATTTCATTCACCTGTTCCCCCCGTGCTTCGTACCAGTGTATTGATGGGTTCTTTCAAAATTTCATTTGATTTTATAAAGATCATTTTATGTATGTATTATTATATCTATCACTTTACATCTAATATTAATATTTCTCTCCAGAAAGACACCATGGTGTGCTTAGCCAAAGTTCTGGCAATGTTAGTTCCTGACATTCTTTAAAAAGAGACAAGTAGGAGAGGTAGAAAGAAAGCAGTAGACTGGGAGCATAAGAGAGAGTAGACGGAGATAAATATACCTAGAGAGCCAGATGGAGGAGAGTATTACTACTTGAATATTACTTGCAAATAAATATTATTTGTGTCATAATACATGTGTACTTATTGGTTATTTACTCACAAATATTTGTTGCATACAGGTAAATGTCATGGAATGGTGTAGACTCTTATAGAAAGGGACTAGAAACAAATATAAAGGTGATATAAACAAAGTCACAGAAACACAAGTGAGAAAATTGTATACAGGTGGAAGGAGTGACTGAGAAGGGCAGCTTTAGATGGGATAGTGAATTAAAGAGAATCGAGAATTTTATTGAACAGCCCGCTGATAAAAGGGCATCTGTGAACACAGGAGTATGACATTGATACCGCAAGGGTTTTGAGCAAAGGACTGACACATTAAAAACAGAGTTTAAGAAAGATTATTCTGTGGAGTCATGCAGAGTCCCCAATCCAATTCTCTGATTAAACTTAACTCAAACTCCAATTTATTGGACAAAAGCATCCCTAATCTTATGGTGAGTTCCAAAAGCTTGCTTCTCTTTCTCTGCCTCTTCTTTCCAATGTCAACTCGGGATGACATTTCTATTTGTGCCAATTCGTCCTGCAAGCTCAGTCACTTCACTGGGATTTAAAACAAAACAAAACTCTTGCCGCATTTTGTGCTTTCAGCAACATTATTAAAGATTGGGGGAGGGGGGTATTTATAGGATGGGGTTATCCTGCAGGCTAAGCTGACTCCTTCGTGTCACACTCTTACACACACACACACACACACACACACACCTGTGGAGCCACCAGCATATTCTTCCCCTTTCCTATGTCTAAGAGATCACAGATTAGTTCCACCCAAAACCAGAACTCCTTAAAGTCTCACCTTCTGTAGTAAGTAGCCTTATCAAATGCTTTTTTTTCCCAGGCAGTTTCTCCCAGCAAGAAATTCTGGTGAATACAGTATGATTAAAATTCCAGTGACTGGAAGATGGTAGTTTTCAGAACAAGAAGCCTTTCTATTCATACCTGACATATGCCTATGTAGAATTTTAATACTGAGATTGTTTTAGAAAGAATAATCATTAGAGAACCAAAGGCTCTATAAATTATTAATTTTATTCTACTAATAATGTTGGCAAGATAATGGCCTCACTGATGTCAACCTAGGCTCCCCTTAGCCCCGTTTATTCAAAGCCCTAGAATTTTCCATCTCAATAAAAGCTACTCTCATAACACACAATACTCTGAATCACTCAGTGGGTTCTACTGTTGAAAATCCAGTCCACAGCCAGCCCCAGTGTGGAGGCTGACAAGATTTTCACGGCCAGTGTCTGCATATTTCTTAGTATCTTTCCCCCTGAGCTAGGTCCTACTCATGGTAGTTCCTTTCTCTACACACTCATACATGCACATCTCATTGAACATACAGGTCCATGTCCTTGCTCCTTGTGTTCTCTCTTACAGCCCCCACCAGTCTTCGCTTACTTTCTATTTCATTCTTTAGGACATGAACTCCCACTTCACCTCTGTGCCGGTCTGATTTAAATAGCTTTCCTTTATTCTCCAGTAGCCTACATGCTCCCTTCTTTGAGAATGCTTTCTACAATATAGTATGTTTAAATCATCTCCACTGTCAAAGTCTAAGTTTTCCTTTCATAAGGGACACACTTTTTTTTAGTCACCTTGTTTTTATAGACTCTAATAAAGTGCATGACACATAGTTGGTGCTAACCAAATGTTTGTTGAATTACTGATGGTCATAGAAGCCAGTTGAAACCTAATATTGTGTTTATTTCATTATAAGAATCCTACTAGAGCCTTAGGTGGTATTAGAAAAAAAATCATAATGTGGAAAGATAAAGGAAAAAAAGAAACCTCACAAAACTATGTACATCTTCCCTTTGGAGGTTTCTGGAAGTGCTCAGTGAAATTTTATATATTTCATAAGATTTTAAAATACTTCAAAACAAGAACGTGATGCCGGTAATACACTTGGAAATGAGAGCAGCTTGCCACTGGCAAGACTCTGCTTAAACCTGTTACGTGTATACATTGAAAGTGAATCCAACCCCTTCATGTATTTCCCATCAGATAAAATGTATAGAAGGAAAAGAAAAAATAAGTCAGCAAAAGTTAGAGCTAACCTGGACAGATCTTCTACTGTAGCAAACTCAGGGAGTAACTCCCTTCAAGCAATACGTGGTGAAATAGGAATCATTTTCTTCCAGTTCCACCTACTTTAGACACTATTAACTCTATCCTTTAGGAACAGAGAGGGAATTTGGTGGGAATTAGGATGGGAGAAGCTGGAACCGATTAGGAAGATATGTATTTAAGTATTTGTTTTCTGAAGATATTTGGTGAAGTTTCTTTTTAATTTTAAGAAAAATCTGAATCAACTGTTATTATTTTATTTTTATTTATATTTTAATTAAATGTAAACAAATGGTACCCAAAGTGATTTTTTTTTTACCTGTTCTCTTCACTTACCCGAATAAGCCTGTCTTAGAATTATGACTAACTTACATAGACCTTTAATCATTCAAATACTGGCCCAAAAAAAAAAAAAAAAAAAAGAACCAGTATCCACACAATTACACATCAGTTAGAATGGATCCTTTCATCTCAATGGTCAGCTTTGCTGTAAGTTGTGGAGAAGAGTAATTGGCTGAACACTTCCCAAGAAAACAACCTCAGCCTCTAGCTAACTGCTGTGGCTCTGAGGCGATGACTTTTTTCCTTTTCACAGGGAAGCTGCTGCTTCAGCATCTTCTCCGGGAGCCCCTGGCACTGTTTCAGGCCATGTGTCAGGGGAACCCTTGATCGCATCACAATGACGGAAGCCAAGTGCTGGCCTGCAAGAATTGAGGACTGTTTGTTCACAGAAGATCCTGAGCAGAAACACGGGTGTTACATAGTTCAAGGGTGCCTTGGAAAAAAAAAGAAAGAAGCGCTGCTGTAGGAGGGGACTTCCAAGAGCTCAAGTTATTTCTCGGCTGCTGTTTGATAGTCCTCTCCTGGCTTTTATGGGATTTAGCTAACAGTTGTTGCTTAGGCATTTTTCTCTCTGCAGTTCCTTGACTTGGCACGATTTTAGATGGTTGCAAACAAACAAACAAACAGTTTTCATATACTGTTTTCAAGTAGTGCCATCTTGAATCCTCTCGCGAGAGAAAGCATTGTATTAATGAATGCAGTATGTGTTCTTGGTAAAATCCAAAATTAAACTAGGTCACTGTTTTTGTCCTGCTAGCTGTCAATGACATTTAGGTGTGTTGTTTGGTGTGGTGACTCAATTTCCTGTAGGATAGCTGGCAGGTCCACACTGAGGTTTTCTTAGTGGGGATGAAAAGGTCAGTTACTCGATCTCTTAGAACATTTGGGGTTAAAATTCGTAAAAGTCAAGCTTTAATAATGATCCTAAAAAGCTGTGGCTAGCCATATTGCCTATAAACCTAGGAATTTGGAAAAAGTATTCTTAGCTCTATGCTAATATCAGCAATAATTCTTTTGAGTAACAGTTTTATAGAACAAACCTCTTTGCTGTGTCAGTAATCATTTTCTTGCTTATTGGTAGGTAGATGTGTTCCAGTCATTGTTTTTCCGTTCTCTAGATTTATACAATGCATGCAGAAGTGGATAGAACTTAACATATATGTACATACCACATTCTTATTGTACCCAAATACTGATTGTCAGAATGGCTAATCTTTGATATGGACATAAAGTAGATTTTCCGAAATAAGTTGTCCTTCTTGTTGCTATACTGCCTTCTTAAGGGCAAGGCCTGTATTTAAGTGTATAATGTCTTGAAGCACTGAAACTTGACTGAAGTACTTTTCCCCCATGATGCTTAAAAAGTAAATAATGAAATATAATATGTAGCAGCACATCCAGCTACGTCCAAGGCCTGTATTTCTAAAAAGTGAAAAGTTGGTGAAGATGAAGAGGAGATTACTTACATAGGGAAGGTCCCTTTGGGGCTCAGACTTTGAAAGACATAGAGTGAAGGGAGAGGAACATGGAAAACCAACCCTTAAAAGTGTGGAGATGAGATTCCTGACTTCTGTATATAACCAGTGACTGGAAAAATAGCAGTGAACAATGGTTTTTCATCCTTAACCCACTGGATGTGCTCACTATAGACAACTCAAATAAACTAAAGTAAGTTAATTTCCTTTCGAAACATCCTGCGTCTTTATTTTATTCAGTAGAGGGAGAAAAAAGCAAACACAAAATAAAACCATATAATAGAGGTACTACCGTTCCAACTAGGTTGTCCTATACTTGCATATGGAAGGTATTAAGGAAAATGAAATTGTGTTATGGCCATAGGCTTAATTATTGTTTGTGATCTTTAGGGTATGGGATTACAAGGGACTTTCTACATCGTTGTGTCTTGTTTCCATTTTTCCATTTTTATAAGAATCATTTAATATTTTTCTATTCTTATAATCAGGGAAAGGCTACACAGATAAAACATTTTACATTTATTATTTTAAATTATATTTAAGGTTGTTACTTTTGTTAGGGGAAAAAGGACCAGTCTTACTCTTTAATTTACCTCACAGGATTTAGGCAGCTGTTGGTTCACCTAAAGTATTTTTTTACAAAGATTGGTGCTTAAACAAAAAGCAATAAAGGGGACAAATTTTAACCTAGAGTCCCCAAAGTGAATACCAAACAGTTCAAAAATCCTTGATAACAATGAGTCATGTGGCATATGTAGCAAATACTTTGAGAGTTATTCTAACTTTTACAAATTTTCTATTAAAACCTATCTGGTGAATCCCAGGAGCCAAGATTCAGTCTGTGAAATCCTTTGTTGTGCCACTGATCATTTATGGAGTCTAAATTTCAAGGGCAGAAATTCTTCTCCTACAATTCCTCTAGATTTGAAGACAAAGAAAAGGGATCTCACCAACCTCATGTAAGCTTTTCGGTGTATTCTTTGCCATTGACAGTAACCAAGTTTTATAAGATGGAGCTCTTTGGAGTTTGGATTATTTTCCCCTCTGAAAGTTTTGTTTATCCGCTTGCTAATGTAGTAAAGTTCTGTACAATTGATCCTTTTATGTAGAGAGCCCATGGTCCCCAGGGTCAGCTATTGTAAACGGAACCGGCTTCCATATGGTGCCTTTGGTTTTGGTCTTTTCATTTTCTCACCTTTGTAGTTTATTCTGCCCGTGGTGGGCAGAAACACCGTTCCAGGCTTTTTCCTTTGGCATCACAAGATAATCCTGGTCTCTGATTTGCAGTTCCACAGACGAAGGAAGGACGTGGGCAAAACAGGTGTCACGTGTTCATACTATGTGGGCATGCACACTACTGTTCCTTTAAGAGTACTCTTAGCCAATACTGAGTGTGAAAATACAGCATATAGTCAAATCTGTAAATTCTAAAGCCTCAAACGTTGTTTTTGTTTGCTCGTTTATGTCCACGCCAAAATGTAGAGGCCTGGTACTTAGCAGGGACCGGGCTTCGTACCGAGTCTGGTTTCAATAGAAATAATTTTATTCCCATAACTACCTTGTCCCCTTGAAGCAGGTAAAACCTAAGCCTTCAGAAACAAAGCTTCAAAAATCCTAAAACCCAAACCCACAAAAAAGGTTGCGCGGGTCCTAAATAACCTCGTTGGTGCCGCCCGTCGGGTTCTCCAGCGAAACCTCGCAGGAGGCAGCTGATGGTGGAGACGTTGAGGCTGGGGCAGTCGGGGCGACCGGGAGGGGCGCGCGGGGTCCCGGTGGGGCAGGTGCGCGGCCGCGCGCGCGTGCGCGCCAGGTCCCGCCTGAGCCCCGCGGCGGGCGCGACCCCGGGCGCCAGGCGCTCCACGCCGGGTTTTGGGCCGCGCCCCTCGCGCAGCCCCACAGCAGCCCCACAGACACACGCGCTCGCGTCCGCGCCTCCCCGGTTCGGCTTCAAAGCGAGCGGCGCCGGGCTGCGCGGGGTGATGCCCCGGCGAGGCGGCGGGGCTGTCGGGACCGGGGCTGAGGGGAAGGCGGCGGCGGGGGGCGCGGGCCGGCCTTGGCAGTTGGCAGGCTCCCCGTCAGGGAGCTGAGGAGGGGCCGGGCAGCGGCGAGGACCGCGAGGGGCGTGAGGGGGAGTGTTCCCGGAAAGCCGCGGCGATGGAGCCGCGCTGCGCCCGGCGCCGGGGGAGTTGAGAAAGAAAACAGGAAACGTGGTGGCCGCGCACCCGGCCGTGGCTGATTCATTCTCGTCGTGAGAAGGCTCGGCAGGCGGCGCGGACGCGGGGACGCCGCTCGGGCCGGCGGGCAACGAGATCGGGCCGTGGACCGGGCGCTCCCGCCGCGGGGCTGGCCCAGAGGCGCGCGCGCCGCCCCCTTCGCCAGCCTCCCCGGGCGGGCTGGTACTCGCGCCCGCCGCACCGTCGAAAAGTCGTGCCGTGAGGTTTTTGTCCGTGCCTCCGTGTAAAAGTTGGCTTGCCGCACTTCGTGCGCCCTCCCTGGACGCGGAACTGAGACGCCGAGCTGGAGAGCCCGTGTTTCCCCGAGGCCGGCCGCCCCGCTAGCTGAGCCTCGGCCGCCAGCGCGGTGCCGGGCTCGGCACTATGAAGGAGCAGCCCTCATGTGCGGGCACCGGGCGTCCGAGCATGGCGGGGTACGGCAGGATGGCCCCCTTTGAACTCGTTGGCGGCCCCGCGAAGCGCTTGAGGACTGAGCCCCCCTTTCCCTATCTCTTCGCAGAGGAGGCCTACCAGAAACTGGCCAGCGAGACCCTGGAGGAGCTGGACTGGTGTCTGGACCAGCTAGAGACCCTGCAAACCAGGCACTCCGTCAGTGAGATGGCCTCCAACAAGGTAAGCCCCGGCAGGGCCTCTCGCCGAGGCCCCCGGACTGGCGATTCCCACGCTGGTGAAGCCGCCAGCCCCCGTGGTCCTGAGAAAGACATGCAGGGATTTTGTCACGCTGCATGTTGGCCGTTCTGCTCCCTTGAAGGGAGGTTCCTGATTCTGTGCCTTCCCTGTCTCTCACATTCACTCCACATAAATCACACATTTTGCAAAAGCAACTTTGACATAGTTTGATTGCAGTACCCCCAGGATACAGTGAGTGAGTGTGTGTATGTGTGTTTTGTTTGGTTTTGGATTTTTGTTTTTTTTGTGTTTTTTTGGAGGGGAGGGCAGTGGGCTCGTAAGTGACACTTTGCCCTTGCAGCAGAAACCCAGGCGGGGCTGTTGGCATTGCATGCTTAAGGGTATGCTTGGGATTCCCAGTTGGAAATCAGAGTTGCTGGAGATCAGTGAAACCTCTTGGATGTCACTACCTACCACAGTCACACTCAGAGTTCACTGAACTTAGAACTTGGACTCTCATTTATCTAGATGTTAGGGTATGTTGTGAGAACTGAGCCTTTATGTGTTTAGCCTTAGGTGTCCACAGGAAATGTCAGGAAAGCTAGAAAGTTCATTATGATCATTACCTTTGCTTTCATGGATCTTAGAGACAAACCCAGTTTTCTGAGGTCATATAGTTACAGTGATGTTTCAATGGGTCATTTGTGTCATATGCTGAAGTGCTGGTCTTGATGGTCAATGGAGTTTGGGGGACCGAGAAGTCACCTTCAGTCTGAGACAGCCTTAAAGCAAGGTATAGTGTTATCAGTTTTACTGTATTTTTTGAAATTCCTGTTCTTTTTGTCTTTAGTTACATAAGGAAATAATTGGGATTTTGTGTGTTTTTAATATATGGCTGAGAGGATAGGAAAGGAGGCACATTCACGTTGGCTGCGGATGACTGAGGAATTCAACCAGTAAAAACTGGTAACTTTGTGTGGCAATTAGTAACAGTTGCCTCTTAAATATATTTAAATATCTTTGGCCACCTATTTACAAGGTCAGGAAGGTTATACCATTTTATGCTTTATCTTGGTGCATGTATCTTATGAGTGATGCTTTTCCTTAGCTTATTGTAGTTTTCATCCCACTTGTTTTTTTCCACGGTCAGTTTTTTAAAATACCATAGCATATCAGCCACTTGAGTGTCTTCTCTGCTGTCAGTGTTTACATAGATAGATGGCGTTGTTTTTAAAGTGAAAAGTTAGTTTTCATATAAGATAAAGAGACTCCTCATACACCGTCTGTAGGCACTAATCTACCCATAAGCATAATGACCTAACCTAAATGCACATTGATGATCATGGGTTTTATGTTTGTTTTGGTTTTTGTTAGTTGGGCGTCATTTTGAAATTTGGTATGGCTTCTCATCAAAATAACCCATCACGGCTCTCTTCTCCCTGCTGTGGCATCAGGTGCCATTGTTCTCAGCCGGCTAACAAATTCTTAGTGCATTGATTAATTTTATAAAATACAAATCTTTTTCTTAAATAATTTGACCTATACAAGCAGTAGACTATGCCAAGTATTATCAGTGTCCTACATGCTGAATGGGACCATTCTGCAGTGGGATTGAGTTCTTAATTCTCTTGTCTGGATAATTGTACATATAAAAAGAAGAGCAGAACTGAAGGCACCTTAAGGGATATGCACACATTTACTTAGGTTTTCAAGATGATCTGACCGTACTTTTTCAGAGCAATGAACCTGAGCAACTCTAATTACTTACCCCAGAAATCCATACTCTTAATAATGAGACCTATGTTTGATTTCAGAAATTAACATGAAATCTAATAATGTGTTATAAGTGACATCAACTATCAAGTAACTAGTTTATCTATACTTCAAGATTTTAAAACATAAAGTTTTAGGTCGTAGTAATTGATCATAATGCTTTATTTCTTTATAACACCAAATAAGACAGGAATCTTTTTTTTAAACCTTCGTTGTGAAGGCTTTCAGTTAATTTACAGATTTAGTTTAAAAGGTGGGTTTATTTGGTTCAAGTGAAATGCAGGTTAAGCGAGAAAAGACTTTTTAAAAAGGTAGTGATTCTAGCTGTTTGTGTCTTGTGGTTGAAAGATTATTGACAGGACACTTACTTTTAACGTTAAAAAATTCAACTTGGCTGAAGCTGTCACTTAAACTTTTAATTTCTAAGCTATCCATTTCCTTTTTTCTAACCTATTCATTTTTAAAAGAATGCTAAACTTGTTGTGAAACTTTTTATAGGTGAAAAAAGATTAACACAGAAGGAAATAAGAGCTCTTGGTAAATGTTGTAAAGTCACCCTTCTGCTTGCTAACAAGGGCAGGAATAAGTCCCATCCACATGAGCTGTAAACCGAGTGGGAGCAGCTGATCTTAAGGTCCCCGCGATGCCCAGCCTAAGTCTGAACTGGAAATGTGACAGTTTGCATCACGTATCTCGTGAGGATGAATGAGTACATCTGCAACGTGGCTCTCTGGTTATCAGTTGTGTTGCTATCCATTATCTTTACGTGTACTTCTTTGAACCAGCCAATATTTTCAGGTTATTGTCTTTCTGCCTTTGAAAAATCATGACATTTTTAGGTTTACTTTTACTTGAATTTTTTTAATAGTTTAAAATAATACAATAAAAATACTAATATAAGATCATGATTTTTAAGTGATTGTAGACAGAAAATATTTATTGCGGAGATAGATTTGGGTGTTATGAAGAAGGAAGTTGATTCTTCCAACTCGTTCAACCAGTTGCGTTAACAGATTATTTCTATGTTTTTAAAAATCTTAATTAAAGAATTCCAAATTATTAGCAGTTTTAAAATGGTGCTTTAGAAGCAACTACCTGTATTTCCTGATTGCTATTGTAATGTGCGTAACACTTATGGATGCTACTAAGGCAGGAAAATCATTGAATTCTTGGCCAAGGCCAGTGTTGACTATAATACATGTAGGATGTTTGTACCAAGTACGGTAAGAGACTCCAGATGGCATTTAATTTGAGTGATTAAATCTACAGCATTTACCCTCATAAGCACATTAATCTCCTTGAGACTTGTACACATTTCCTTTGGAACCTCATTGCTACAGTGAGGGGGTTTTGGTAAGGTCCCAAAGCTTTGCACATACACAGACCTGTACGTTAAATCTTGGTTTTGTTCCTTGATAGCCAACTTAAATTAGAAAAATGACTTCAATTTTTTAGCTTCAGTTTCCTTTGCATAAGATGACCACAGTAATATCCATTTTGAAAGGTTAGTGTAAGAATTTGAAAGAATATATATATAACAGCTAGCTAGTAGATAGTTTGTGATAGTAGGCAGTATACCTGTTATTCCTGGTATTAATATTTGAGATTTAGGTCAAACTTCCTTGATTGTTTTTTTGGGTAAAATATGTTTTTTTACCATTCAGGTGTAATTTTTGGTTGACATTTTAAGTTTGATAGATTGTCATAATGTAGTCCTTAGATAACAGTCTGTAGTACACATGTCTATATTATTTTAAAATGCTTATAAATATTTAAACAATTTTTGGTATAGTATATATATCAACATTTTGAACTTCAAATTAGAAGTTTAGTCTTTTCTCAAGTTCGAGTTTGAGAATTCCAGACAGAAGTGCTAAATACTTTTTCTCTTTTACTCTAAAACTAAAAACACAGCACTTATTAATTCTTGGAACATGTTGAACATAAGTGGACTTGGTGGAGACATTTCCATTCTTTTGTACAGAATTTGCAAAGCTAAAGTACCTTATTAGACTGTTTTTAGGCAGAATAGTTTCACAGTGTTTTTGGCTACCTTCCCCTCAAGGAAAGTAAATTCAGGATGTGAGGAGGGCAGGCCAAGAGTCTAAAGCTTCAGGGCTTTCAGAGATCATGCTGTGGAACCCTGTCACTTCATCCTCCTGTGACCTAATAATACATATTTCAGCAGGCCTTCAAGTGTTGAGTGCAGTTATGTTTAAAAGAGAAAAGAAAATCATTTTGATTTCCTCCTAAAATATACCACTATAAAAATATATTCTGTTTCTCCTCTCTAATTTGGGGGCAGTTTCGAGGCTTGGCATTGCTAGAAACGGCTGTGCTGCAAGCTCCAAGTCTCTTGAAGTTAGGATTCAAGCATCCTTCCAAGAGACTTCACGTTTTTCTTTAGTTAATTCTAGATAAACATAAGCCGACTTTGCAAATGTGGTCATGACTTCTTTACGGAATTTATTCTATTTACTTTTTAACCAACATCTCTATCATGTTTCTGTTGCCTGTAAATTAATTGCTTTTCTGGGGTGCT
This sequence comes from Paguma larvata, assembly GCA_030068075.1. Classification (NCBI taxonomy): domain Eukaryota; kingdom Metazoa; phylum Chordata; class Mammalia; order Carnivora; family Viverridae; genus Paguma; species Paguma larvata. The sequence continues at coordinate 107,144,657 of CM057826.1, forward strand.
TGTTCTTAGTTCTTCCGCTGTCTGCTCCCCCTGGTGCCTTTGAATAGTCAGTGCATACATAAAGTATACTAGAGTGTTCTGTGACTGCTGGTATTTTTTCTTCTGGGCAAGAGGGATGCTGGAATGAATACAGAATGTTCATAGGAGTGGCTAAATCCTGAAATATTTCAGCATTACATGGATATAACTCTCAGGACAGAAATAAGTGTTTAACTTTTGCTAAGAAGGAAGATGTAGTTGAAAAAGCATTTTAATTTTATGAAGAGCAAATGGCAAATAACACGTATCTTCTACATTAAAACATTAAAACTTATTGGTCGTGTCATAAGAGAATTGTTGAGTTAATACAACTAAAGGAAAATATTAAATTTTAAAAGAAGATACCTTCTATAACTATAGAAACTCAACTTTACTAACGTCTCGAGTTTGCTGTCTGATTTTTCATCCACTTATTAAAAGTAGATATGGCAAAGATTTAGGTAGTTTACATACAGTGCCTTAAAGTTAATATGGGAATGTTTATATTCATGGTCACTATTAGGAAAAAAAATACTTTTTTTGCTTTTAAGTAGTAATAGAAATCAGGAAATACTATTAACAGAAAGTTTCATTTTTCATTGAATAGTAAAGCCCTTGACCTTAATTAACTTAATAAAATACTAAACATTAAAACAAATATTAATTTGTCTCTGTTGTCATCAACTCCGTTCTTGTGTCAGTATTTAGCAGCAGTTAGCTTCAATATGCCTAACATTAATTATCAAAAACTTCCAGTCTTCGTGATTCAGTAAATTAGTCATTACTAGAAAAATCACTTTCATTTATTACATTTTGATTTAATTATAGGATAGTGGTGACTTTGGCCTGAGAGCAAAATGAACTGTGTCCTTTTTTTATTATTATTATTTCAAAACAAGAAGCCAGGATAAAATAGTGCTTTTTCAAATGCTATGGACCGATTAAACAAACTCTTTTCCCAAGTAATAAGGTTGATCGATAATGCTATTGTTCAATTTAAGAGGATTTCTATGAGAGTTGCACAGATCGTAGCTGTTACTTAAGATACACATACGTGGCAGATGTGAAATGTTGATAATGTCATGATTTTCAGATTATCCCAAAAGTATGTAGAATCTGAAATTCTCTTTTTTAGAAAGAGACCAACGCCTTAAAGCTGGAAATAGCTAGAGTTTATTTTGTGATGGCCTCGGTCTGCGAAGATAGTAGGGCTATGCCTGGCTAATTGTGATAGTTTAATTGGCACTATTATTCTGAGATCTTTCTAGGAAATAGAGACATGGGCAGCCCTTTATTTTAATATTCACATTAGTTTTAAAAGACATTTTTAAAAGGCACTTTCTTTTATTTACGATATCGGGAAATGGGGAGGGTATTTTTGATTAAACAACAAACAATTTTGTGATGTTTATTAGCAAACTAGTTATATTGGATTACCAACCACAGTAGTAACAGGTTTATTATTCTTCGCACTTAAAAAATGCTTTATCTTTAATGAAGTATTTTTCATTGTTACTATTTAGTATTCTGGACTTTTTGTTATTGTTTTGCCATATATTATGAATATGAGTGATATTTACTCCCTTGCTTGACAGTACATACCAGTGATACTTGTGGCAGCTTTATAGAGTGGGAGAATAGAGATTTTTTATTTATTTTTTTTTTTGGTTAGGCAAACTTGGTTTCACATTTCAGCTCTGCTGCTTCTGACATAATATTTGAGGCAACACGTGTCACCTCTCTGAATCTGTTTCCTCATCATACAGGGAGGTAATAAAGGGGAAAATAAAATTGAAAGGTTGCATTCAATATAATGTATGCAAAACTCAGTTTAGTGCATAGGACAGACCTCAGTACTCAATAAATTACATGTAATTTATTCTATGCCTAGACTCTACTAAACAAGAGAGAGAAAGAACACCCTGTATCATATACTCCTTGCAATGTAACAACATAATATTTCTTACAAGAAAAACCTGACCTTTCTATTCTGTCATAAGTCTAAGTTAGTGTTGCTTAAACTTTGTTGTTTCTGTGTATATTGTATATGCTGTATGTTGCCAGTTTTTATTTGAATTTTTTTAATGTAAATACCTATCTGAGTGCTTCATTCTTAATCAAGGATATTTTTGAAACCACGGGTTTGGTGTCCTAGCTATATTTTTTCTAATATATACTTTTTAGTATACATTAAAATTAATTTGTGACAAAGTAAGAAAACGTTCATCTATATACCACATTAAAGTATTTTGCTTACCACTCACAGATGAGTGTACTTTTGGATATCCTAACCAACAACTAGAACAATTTTAGGAGTCATTTTTACTTAGAAAGATATGTTTTAAACAACCCATGGTTTTCTTTCTCTGTCATTAAATCACCAAACTTCATCAGCAAAAATCTCCCATTCATTAGACAGTCATACCTCAGGCAGAATGGACTGTGGATTTGCAGCACCCTTCTGTAGCCGGACTACTTGAGCTGGATTCATTCTCTGCCTTTTACTAAGTGCAAATTGGTCAACTAACTTCTACTGTGCTTCAGTTTCCTCATTTGTTAAATAGTTGGTATGACGATTTCATGAATTAAAAGACAGTAATTGCCTAGATGAGGTCAGAAACATGGTAGATGCTCAGTAGTGTTAAGTCTTTTATTTCCATCTAGAAAGTAATATCATCTTTCTTTTCTTATTTTGTGAGGTGAGAGCTAGAGAAGGTGTTTATTTGCTGATACCCTGATACCTGTACTTGTAATGAGCTTTTAAGAGGCAACCGTGGCCTAATGATGTTGATGTAAACCAAAGAATACTATCGGATTATTTCATTGGCTCTTCTCTCTCTGTGACTTTTTAAGTAGTTTATTTTCTTTGTGTAATTTTACGCTACAACTCATCAAACTGACCTGAAGTTTCATCTTTATATCTAAAACTCTCTGAGTTTTAGAAATCTGAATAAAGTGTGGACTTAATATTTTTAGGAAAAATATAAAACAGTAGAGAATAGTCTAAATGAATACATCCCTATTAACCCTGTGAATGAGACTGAAAATAACCCAGGCACAGAATCACTTATTAATATTTAATGTTAAGAAAATCTTGTTAAGGACATGGACTCTCATTGCACCTCTCAGCATTTTAACCATCTAATGTGTACACAAATACTTCCTGGCTCTGCCAGCTGAGAAGGCCTAAGGAAACGACACCCCGGTAGCAGTGAACATACCCAGCACCCTCAACTTGGTTTCCATTCTCCAAACGAACCAAGACTCCTTGGAAGATATTTGACTCTAGAATTGGGACAGGAAATGAGACAGGAGCATGTCGTCATGGCAGAAAGTAAGGAAGTGCTCAAACAAAACCCCACGTTGATGGGAACGTATCAGAGTGACTAACTGAAAGAGCTTCTGGTTACCAAATTCTGAAACAATTTAATCAAGAAAATAAACTATTATTGGATTGTAACCCAAAATAAAAAGCAAATATCCTTTTGTTAATACCGATATAATTTATTAAATAAATCAATGGGGAAGAATAGAAAAATCTCCTGTGCAGAAGAATTCCACATAATTTTCATAGGTAATCTGCAATTGAGGAAGGAGAGCAAAACTCTCCCCTCCTGCCAGAGGGACTGTACATATTGACTCCCTTCCAAAAAGCACAGTATGGAAAAAGAATGACTCTATAGTGGAGAAACCTGACACACACACACACACACACACACACACACAGTACTTCAGTCAGGACATCAAAGTCAACATCAACAGTGGTAAGTCAGGTTGTAGTATTACCTTTGATTTGCTCTGATGAAAATAATTCTTTACGTCTGTGATCTTTCTACCAAAAACATATAACCTGACTCTAATCATGAGAAAAACATCAGATAATTCCTAGCTACGGGACATTCTACAAAAATATTTCACTAGTGCTCCTTAAAACTGTCAAGATTCACAAAAACAAGGAAAATCCGGAGAAACTGTCACAACTAAGAGGAGCCTAGGTTACTAAATATATCGTGAGATCCGGGATAGGATCCTAGACTAGAAAGAGAACATTAGGTGAAAATTAAGGACTTCTGAATAAAGTGTGGACTTCAGTTAATAATAATAATAATGCATCAGTGTTGGGGTGCCTGGGTGGCTCTGTTGGTTAAGTGTCTGACTCTTGGTTTCAGCTCAGGTCATGATCTCATGTTTCTCGAGTTCGAGCACCACATCAGGCTCTGCCACTGGTAGTGTGGAGCCTGTTTGGGATTATCTCTCTGTCCCTACCCCACTCACTGGCACTGTCTCTGTCTCTGTCAAAAAATAAAATAAATAAACTTACAATAATAATAATAATGATAATAATAATAATAATAATAGTGTATCAGTGTTGATTCAACACCTGTGACAAATGTGTCATAGTAGTGTGTTTGTTAATAGTGGGGGAAATTGGATGAAGGGCATACGAGAACTCTCTGTACTAAACAGTTTTTCTGTAAATCTAAAACTTTTCTAAAATAAAAAACTTATTAAATAAATCTTGGCTAAGTTCTAAGGCCTATTTGGAATGTTGCCTCCTCTGTGATGTTTCTTCTGTCCTCTTTGCTCCCATATCTCCCACCCCAGCCTTCCCTGATCGGGTGTCATCATGTCTTTCTCCTTTAACCTTCCACGGGACTTTATTTGTGGCTCTCCTAACTCTAAATACTGTAATATTTTTCTTAGGTTTACTGATATTATGTTGTACACTAGGTTGTTAGTCTTACTCATTTTTCCAGCACCCATAGCATTAGACACAAGGCCTTATTAAGTAGGTGCTCAATAAATATTGGGTGAATTGTATGAATGGTGTTATCGTCCTTGCAATGCAGCTTTAAGTGTTTCTGCTGTCAGTCCTATAGAATTATTACTGATCAGTCTCAGGGACTAAAGTTAATTTTAATGTTCTAGGCTCTAAAAGCCCTCAAACTTGTTCTTTCATGGGCATTAGCTTCAGTTTTACTGTTTGTCAGACGCTTTGCAAGGAAGTTATAGAAATTTGGTCAAAGAATTGAAGAAAATCTTCAGTTTAATGTCTTTTGAGTCCAATTATAAATTAATAAGTGAAAATATAATTTGTTGCTGTCTGCCACAGTTTTGTGGTAGTTTTGGTAGTATTTAGCATGATAAGTATTTGAAATTATTATTGTTACTGTTATCCATTGTCCACCTCAGGCAGAAACTTTATGTTTTAGAACTAAAATAGTTAAGGATACCTGGATGGCTCTGTCTGTTGTGCATCCGACTTTGGCTCAGGTCATGATCTCACAGTCCATGAGTTCAAGCCCTGTGTTGGGGTCTGTGCTGACTGCTTGGAGCCTGCTTCAGATTCTGTGTCTCCTCCTCTCTCTGCTCCTCCCCGACTCGCAACTCTGTACAGTCTCTCTCGCAAACATAAATAAACTTAAAAAAATTAAAAAAAAAAGAACTAAAAAAGTTAAAAGTGACCATTTGTCTAACTCATCTAGTGTAAGTTGGAAAATGAGGCCCAAAACTTATCCAGGTCCAATTGAGCCACCCAGGTGCCCCCCAAGCTATATTTCTGATAAGCTTTTAGGTTTAATCACTGTTTAAATACACAAACAGTGAGTTTTCTACCAGCCATTAGGAGTATTGATGAGACCTTCTACATGGCTTCTAGCCCAAACCTAGAGCATATCAATGTATTATTTTGTATTTGGTCACATAAATTAGTGCCAGATGCATGAAGTTGGTTACTTTAAATGCGATTTCTCATCTTGGGTTGGTAGACTCACAGTCTGTGGACTATGGGCGATGCCTTATAAGACAGATGTTTTCCTTTCTTTGCTAAGAATCCTGGTCATTTCCACTTAAGAATCTCAGTTCTGCTTGTACACTTGGGTCTCAGAAATTTTATCATAGTTTATGCTTACATTAGTCTCCTCTTGCTTAAATTAAAAGTTTACAGTGCACAGAAAGGAAACCATGCTGGCCGCATTGGTGGCTGTCAAATTGTTCTCTCTTCTCCATACATATATTAGCAACAATGTTCTTGTATTATTTTGTTCCACCTAAAAATGACATTTCTTAACCGACGGAGCCACCCAGACACCTCTTAAAAATGACATTTCTGAGCACTTTCTCTGCTAGCCTAGGAAGAAAGGATGTGTATGTTGGCTTTTGCCTGTTAGGGAGTGTTCTGTGCAGTTTTACCCAGAGCGTGCTTGGGTTTCCGTCAGCATCTCTGGTCTGCTGTGCTGTAATCCCTACAGTGGCAGCCTCTGGCTTTTATTACTGGCAAGCAGTGTGCGGTGCAGACAGAGACACCATAATAGGAAACACCTCAGCCTGTCATAAACAGGTCTAAAGAGTAGAAGGCACAGGCCTGACAGGGACGTGTCCATAGCAACTAAGCAAAGATGAGCAAGGCTCTCACTGTGGAGTTAAGTGCAGGCTGATATCTATCTTCTTCATTCCACAAAAGAACTGATTTTAAGGCTGCTTTCCATTGTTGGCATAGCATGTTTTCATTGCTTTGTTTTTGTGTTAGACCTATATATGAATAAAGACATTTTAAATGTCTTTAATAGTAATTAAATAACACTCTCCAAAATATTTTGAGAGACAATATCCAAGTGTTTTCCTTTTGTAATTCTACCTTAATTTCACCCAGTCATCCAATGCAAACCCATTAGGGAGAAAGAACAGACATTTCATTGCAATGGAAAATTACTTAAAAAAAAATACAAAACCCGAATAATCATGTGTCTAAAGAATCATAAATTATACTAATTTTACAGAATTACAAAGAAAAATGCATTTCTTAGTAAGTTGACTTTCCACTGTTTATGCCTTTTTATATCAAATTCAGGTTTTAGAAAAGGAGTACAGTCTTTGACCAAGAAAGTTTCTGTTTTATGTTTGCTAGTGGTTTTTTTTTTTTTTTCCAAGCTTGAGAAAACTAATAATTACAACTCTAACAATGAATGATGATGGAATTTGTCGCAAGAACTTAGATAAATTTCAAATTTTGAAGGGCTTTAACAGTTTTCACTAAAGAGTTAAAATGCTGTCATGGTCACTTTATATATAGGTGCCATTGCATTGTTTGTAAGGAAACCTTATTTCACAAAAGACTGCAAAGGATGCAAAAAAAAGCTATAATTCTGTTAAAAGAGTATGCAGAAATTTTATTTTAGGAGAACTGAAGTTTTGAACTTTATTTCGACAGATTTGCTCAGAGCCTTTCATAGATTAAGTATTCAGTGGATATTTGTTGATTTGTTCCTTCTCTTTTTTAAATAAGTACTGATCCTCTTGTATTTTTTTTTTATTTTGAGTATTTCAAGGCTATTTCAACACTATGCTCTGATAAGAATGAAACTAATTAACATTATCTTTAGCATAAACTTTGATTTTGTTCTTTGTTACCTTAATCATATATTCTCAGCATGGTCCCTTAGATCTCCATAAGGGTAAGTGATAATTAGGTTTAAAGAAATCCTAGGAATGTTTTACTAAAAATATTCCTTTTTTTAAGTACTTTTTTTGAGTTTATTTATTTTGAGAGAGTGAGAGAGCATGTTTGTGCGTGCAAGTGAGGGAGAGGGGAGAGAGAGAGAGAGGGAAAGAGAGAGAGCGAGAATCCCAAGCAGGCTCCTAGCTGTCAGCATGGAGGCTTACATAGGACTCAATCGCACAAACCATTGAGATCATGACCAGAACTGAAATTGAGAATCAGACACTTAACTGACTGAGCCACCTAGGTGCCCCTTATTAGAAGTATTTTTTTTTCTATACATTAGAAAAAGATTAGTTTAATCTTGGGGCCTAAATCTTAATTTTTCTGTGTAATGTTCATGAGCAGTAAAATGATGAAAAGGCACATAGTAGAAGAGACAAAACAGCTTTCATCATTATAAGATTGGAGGCAGTTTGTTCTCTCCAAAGTACAATTCAGTGGAAAGATTACTTTTTATCCCTTAGCTATATTTTCAAACATTTTAATATTATCAATTGTATGTATGAGCAGTCTTTGACTACAAGTGGTCAGGAAACGCTGGTATGTAACTCACTTTCTAATATAAGCCATGAGCTGTCGTACTTCCAGCCTTAAATTTGTAACTTAGTCCCAGAAACAGTACACTACATCCCAAAACAATATGTCTGGTTTTTAAAGATAGGAAAGTGAGGCTCAGTTAGACTTGCATAACATTCATGTGCTTCTTAATAGGTATTGTTTTTCTGAATGTAGCATCTGGGAGGAAGATGGGGAGAAAGAAAAACAAGTTTTTGTTGTCAGGCTGCAGTTTCAAAATATGTCCTAATATGATTTTTAAATAAGCACTAGATTCCAAATAGCAAGAACAGTTTCAGTAAAATATAATTCCTACAGGGGAATCTTGTAGTGCAACTTATTCTGCTTCCCTGTTCTTTGTGTCTTGAGAGGATGGGTAGACGGAACCTAGTTTCTGGCTCCTAGGAAGAGTATGATAGAGAGACAACATGTTAGGTTGGGAGTTAACCTAGCAAGCAAGTAGTTAAAAGGGCACATGTATAAACTGGAGGGTAATGGGGTCCGAGGGTTGAGAAGACCAATTGACAAAAGCAGTTCTGAGATCCTGAGCTGGCAAGGGATTTGGAGAGGGTGAGGGTATAATTGGATGGAATGAAGCTTGACCGATAGTGGGTAGTGTGGCAGCAGAAGGTATAGGATAAACTCAGGGAAGGAGTAAGCAGGTGTCAGCATTTTTTAAATGACCTATTACTCTGAGGTTGCCTTGGAGGTATGTTTTCTTGGTGGGGGCAAAGTGGGGAAGGAACAAAGACTTGTGGACAGAGTGAAGAATGAGGATTGGAGGAAAGAAAAATAGAAAGATGACTTTTTCAGACAGATGAGGAAGGGGAGGTGTGGTCTAAGCAGGAGGAACCTCTCTGACTGGGCTCACCTAGGAGGGGGATTTCCTTGGCTGAAGGAATACTGATGGGTTCTTGTTCCTGCTTCCTTTCTACCACCGGGTTCCTGTGGTGAAATCTGATTGGAATGAATTTTGGGGACACCCGTGAAGAAAAAAGGAAATCCACATGGGTGAGGGTGAGGGTATGAATGGTTAAGAGGAGGACAGTCAGCTGTGGGGGTAATGACTGGGGCAACAGACTGGAGAGGGGAGATTTTCAGATGACGGGTAATGCATGAGGCTAGAAGCTTTTTTAGCATTGGTAGCTGGCATCCTCTCCTTCACCTGTTGCCTCCTTGAGTCATAGCCCAGTAGCAGCATGGGTGGATTGTCACATCCAGCTGCTGGGCCATCCCCTAAGGAACTGGGTGCCTAGGGGTGAGGACGTGGGACAACAAGGTACAAGCTGGAACAAGATGAAGAGAGACTGTGTCAAAATAAGTATAGATTGGTTCACCCAAGTGTATTGTAAGTTATTCGATGCCAGAATAGTAAAGTAGAACAGAATAGCAGTTGATAGATGTGAACCTTTATCTTTATTCCCCTGTAAATTTCCTAAATTCCAATGAGCTTAGCAATTCCTCTTCTGGATCACCACACACTAGAGTTGTGAACTTGGGTAATAAAATTGCTTCAACTTCTCTGAACCTATTTTCTCTGTAAATCAGGACTAACAAAATCTATCTCAGAGGCTTGTTGTACATATTAGATGAAAACCTACCTAAAATGCAGGGAGCTACGTACACACACATAATAGGCACATAAAGTGGCCTATCTTTAGTAGGAATGGGGATTGGGACTATTTTTAAACTTAAAAGGTGAACTTTATATGCTGCCATATAGGTGACCCAGTGCAACTGGAGCTTGAATCAACAGGCCTGGGCAAAAGAGCTCACAGAGTGTGCCTTTGAAATCCTGATACCCAGTCATGGTGATTTATGGGACCTCACTAGCTTGCATATGTGATGGCCCACTGAGTTTGTTTACTTTAGTTTTAGCTCGGTTACCTAGCACTCTGTGATAGCATATTTTTATTTACACTCTTACTTGACCACTTAATTATGATTACCTTGAAAGAATATGTATGAAGGCAGCCATGAAAGAAACTTTATTAGAGTTGTAAGGCTCTCAGGTAGATCTTCATTCCACTATGTCTGAAAATGGGTGCATTGCTTATGCTTCACCTCTCCCTCACCTTGGATGACCTTCAAGATACCTCCAAACGATTTTTTGATGCTGTGAAATATTGAGATTATGATTATTTACAAGAGTGTCAAATATCAATAATATCAGGTAACTAGGTATCTCCTCTTGGGAAAGGTAGAAACAAGAACCAAAATAAACTCTTTAATCATTGCCCAGATTTAAAAGGACAACCTCACTGAGAAACAGAGGAGTGGGTGAAATAACCTTGAACCTAGTTTCAGCCCATGATGAAGTCTTAGTCATAGGTCTGATACTAGCCGTAGCAGAGGGAGAGCAAATTTCCCAGTAGTGTAGTAGTTCTAAGAATTGAAAATGAGTTAATGAATAAGTGATTGATCTCTTTCCATTTTCTTCTTACTGTCAGCCATTTTGCAAAGAAATCAAAGTTTGGTATGCTTAATAAAAGTTGTGATTTTTTTTTCTTTTTTAATTCCAAACATCCTTAGAAGTCAAAGAGATTTGTGAGATCGACCTGTTTGCCTCCTTCATTTTACAGATGAGGTAACAAGATGCAGGAGAGTTGAAGTGACTCAGAACAGAATAAATAGTACGGTGTTAATTTTGGTCCAGGTTTTATCTTGTGGCAAATAAAATTTTTGTGGCTAGACATAAGACCTGGTTTTGCTCTTTATTGACATAATCTCTTTTAAATGAAATTTTTAGTTTATTGTTTGTGTTTGATCCTTGACCATTTTCTAGGCCAGATACGATTTTCATGTGAGAAATAAATCGTCAGGAAATTTTTTTGTTGCTTTGTATGTTTTGGCCTCAGATAATCAGTCTAGTATTTAGGCTTTCACTGAGAGATTTTTGTTTCTCCTTGGTTGCTGTAGGATGTATATCTGCTCTAGAGGTTTTTAGATACAAATGAGATATTTGTATGTATGTTTGTATTCAAATAGATAGGTAGATTTGAAAAATAGGTAGATGAAAAGATAGATGATAGATAAAAACATAGGTAGATAAAAAGAGAGAGAGAGAGATAATAGGCAGGCATATGGATATACAAACTAAAAATATAGCTAGTCATATAAGTAAACCTGTTATGTGTTAATGAATAATAGTTCATGGTGCTCTGGTCCTGTAGGGAAGTTTATAGTGTGTTCAACTCTGAGGACCAAACTGATTGGGAAACATCGCAGAAAAAAAGTGTTACTTAGGCTAGATCTTTAACATGGAGGATTCATATTGATTGCTAACAAAGGAGGAGATGGCATTCCAGAAGCTAGATGAGGCAGGGTAGGATGGGGCATTGCTGTGGATTTGGCTTTATTGTGTTTGTGGGAGTGGGCAAGTAGTGGGTGTTTTGGAAGAGTGAGCCTGCCTGTAACAGAAACTCTGGTGCTGGGAACAGACAAGTATGAGAAATGTACACTTGGGACCACAGTGAAGAGTGCCTTCAGTGTCAGACTAAGCCATTTCCATATTATCCTCTAGGTCCTGAAGAATCCTCACATTTTAAGGAAAATATTAGAAATAAAATAACAAAATGATTTTATAAAGGTAAGTGTGGTGGGTATAGATCATACTGAGGGGCAATAGTGAAAGCAAGAAAGGTCTGTTAGAGAATTAGGCAAGTAAGTGATGAGAGACCAAAACAGGATGGGATGAACGGGGAGGAATTGGTAGGAGAAGGATTGTGTGGGAAGGAAGACAGGATATGTAAGATTTGGGGTAGCAGGACTGCAGTAAATAAGAAGAAGATTTTGAATTCTAAACATAAACAATAAAAAGGGTGATATCTGGAAAATTAGAACCACTTTGAGGATGGGGTGAAAGATAGTTGAATTTTTAGACATGAAATTGAGGTGAGACCACGTATCAAAAGAAAAATGCCCAGTAGGCCTTCATTTGTCAAGACTAGATTGCTAGTTGTAGGACAGGACCTTACCTGTTGCTTATGCAGTTGCTTATGCAGAGTTGGTGGTTAAGACCTTAAGGGTCCCCTTTAAAAGGAGAATAATACTACTCATAGGGTTGTTACTAGAAATAACTGAAATAATGCCAGGAAAGTGTTTAGCACTATCCTTGGCACACTATAGACACTCAACAAATATTAGCTATTATTTTTTACTGTGGGTTTTAGGGAAAGACAATGTTGTAAATTATTACAGTTGGTGTTCTGGAAGCTGTATAAAAGCCATTTTCTTGTTATGTTTTCTCAGTACCCCAAGCGGAAGTTCATATGTCCTAATTAATTTCACATCCTTGCTTTTCTCCCTATTAGGAGAAGTGAGAGCCCAAGCTATAATTGCTCATGTTAAGCATGAGTAATTATAGTTGATCACTGTTTAGAAGACCTAGATTTTTTTTAGATGAAAGGTTAAGAATATTTACTAAGGATATTTACTAAGCATATTTATTGAAACTTCGGTAATAAAATCCATGAGCCATATTTTGTTTTCTCTTGCTGTGTCCATAGTCAAATCAATTTTAAGGGGTTTATAAAGACCTTTTGAAAAATGGTATAAACTTAATGCAAGCTAATGATCATTACCACAGTATTAGCTCAGCATTTTAACACTACTTTCACTCAGTGTGAAAGACTACACCACAATGGAAGAAATCCAGGAGAAGTGGATTATTATATATGAAGACTTGCAGGACTCCTGTCTGTGTAGATTGGACTAAATATCTTCAGTGGAGCTTTCCAGCTTGGATATATTTCACAGAATCAAAGAATTACGGTATATTTGATGATCCTATCCCACCTAACATAATGTAATTGACTCATTATCTCATAGGGCATTAGATTCACATATAGAAGGTCAAGTACAGAAGACTTTTTTGTTTGAAGGGTTCCTCAGTAGTAAAACAAACTTCATGCATTTAAATTTTCTTTCACTTGATTCATACAACTCTTCTTTCGCCTCCTTGTCATCCTCCACATCTTTACCTCCCCCAGTCTTCTCCATGTTAGCAAATGGCACAAGCATCCATCCAGGTCACACACCAAGCAAACCGGAAGTAGCTGTTGATTCTTCTCTTCTCTTCACTTGTAGTGTTCCGTTCATCAAGTCTGGCCAACTCTTCCTCACTGCTTCCTCTCCTCTTCTGTCTGCTCTGCCCATCTATAAACCATTCTCCTCAGAGCAGCTTTTTAAAATGTCAATCACATCATGTAACTCAGCACCTTTCAGTGGTGTCTCATACTCTCTGCAAGGCTTACAAGGACCATGTGGTCTTGCCTTGATGTACTTGTAATCTCATTCTTTAAACCTGTCTTTCCTCATTCCGAGTTGCCTTGCTAGGAATGCTCTGCTCTAGATCTTCTGGTTGAGTCTTTCTAATCCTTTGGGTCTTGTGTCTGATACTACCTTCTGAGTGCAGCTTTTCCTGACTATTTAGTTTATTAGTCTACTCTCATGGTATCACATTACCCCCTTGTCTTCCATTCAGTATGTTTCTTGTTCATTTCTTGTCTTTCTGCCCCAAGAGTTCAAGATTGACATGCTTATGGAATTCTTCTGTGTTTATTACTATCTATCTCCCATGCTGGCACATAGTAGCTGTTTAATAAATATTTGTTGCTTTCCACAAGAATTATCTGTTTTCTTTTCTATTTTCTATTTTTATTTTCTTGAAATTGGATAACTATCACCTTAATCTATATGTAGAATATTTTCGTCACCCAAAAAGAGTTCTCATGCTCCTTTTGTACTCATTCCCCTCCATCTACTACTTGTCCCTGGCAACGAGTGAATGTCATATGAATAAAAGCATACAGTTTTAAAGAGCCTTTTGTTAATGGCTTCTTTCACTTTACATAATGCTTTTGAGATTCCATCCACTAATAACCTATGCATATATTAGTAATTTCTTTCTTTTTATTGCTTTCTAGTTTTTTATTTTATGGATATACCCCAGTTTGTGTAGTCATTCACCAGTTGATTGACATCTGGGCTATTTGCAGGTTTCAGCTGTTACAATTGACTGCTATAAACATTTACTATAGGCTTTTGTATGGACATATGCTTTCATTTCTCTTGAGTAAATAATTAGGAATGGGACTGCTGAAACTTGTAATGCATATAATTGTTAACTTCATAAGAAAGTACCAAACTATTTTCCAAAGTCACTATTCCATTTTGCCATCCTACCAGCAGTGTGTGGGGATTCCATTTGGTCTGCATCCTGGCCAGCATTTTGTATTGCTAGTCGTCTTCATTTTAGCTATTCTAGTAAGTATGTAGTAGCATTACATTTTGGTTTTAAGTTTTGTTTCCTTAATGAAGGAAACATCTTTTCATGTGCTTACTGATCTTTTTACGTTGTAAGGATTTTTATAAATTCCAGATATAAATCTTTATCAGATATGCATGTTATACATATATTCTTCTCAGTCTATGACTTCTTGTTCTATTTTCTTTACACTTCCTTTCAAAGAGAAGTTTTGATAAAGTCTGGTTTATCATTTTTGTCTTTTATGTTTCGTGCTCTTTTGTATTCCAAGAAATTTTTGCGTAACCCAGGATCACAAATATTTTCTACTGCTTTTTCTTCTAGAAGTTTTATAGTTTCAAGTTTTACATTTATTTCTAGGATCCATTTTCAGTAAATATGTACTAATATAGTACAAAGTAAAGGTAGAAGTTCACTTTTTTATGAATGGATGTCCAGTTGTTTAAATGCTCTTTGTTGAGGGGCACCTGGGTGGCTCAGTCAGCTGGGCGGCCAACTTCGGCTCAGGTCATGATCTCGCAGTCTGTGGGTTTGAGCCCCGCATTGGGCTCTGTGCTGATGGCTCATAAGAGCCAGAAGCCTGCTTCCGATTCTGCGTCTCCCTCTCTCTCTGCCCTTCCCCTGCTCACGCTCTGTCTCTATGTCTCTCAAAAATAAATAAATGTTAAAAATTAAAAAAATAATAATAATAAAATAAATAAATAAATGTTCTTTGTTGAAAGGAATATAGAGCCTAAGTTTTATGACTTATAATTACTTTAAAATCCATAATAAATGTGGCTAAAATAAATAAAGATTAAATATGTATTTCCAGAAATCTGCTTATTTGTTTTTTTTTTATTCTTGCCTTAGGAGACAAGTATTCTCCGTTTAAATTATTTTTACAAAGCATACCATGAAGTACCGAGGGAATATTGGTATTTTATGATGATTATGATGGCCATCATAAGCATGGAAAATTGGTATTAGGAGAGTTTAATCTTCCCTTTAAGTAGAAAGTCTGTATTCATACAAAATTATTTTTGTGGCGGTTTCTTTTATGTGAGGTTTGTGCACCCATTCCTTGCCTTAATTATTCTTCATTGAAACAAAAGTCCTTTGTAGATGTTATAATGATGGTGGTGGTGGTAATGGTTAATGGTTTCAGCTAGATTTACTCAGTAGTTGTGAATATAGACAAATTTGTATCTTGTGTATATGATTCTTGCGGAATCAAGAATTATAGAATACTATTCCAGAGAGACCGTGTAGAGCAAAATTCAAATACAGCTACCATCAGGTCAGTTTGATGTTATTTCAGCCTCAGAGTACCTCTCAACAAAACTGCAGTTTCTCTTTATTATTATTATTATTATTATTATTATTGTTGTTGTTATTATTATTTTACTTTAGAGAGAGAGAGAGTGGGAATGGGTGAGACTGGAGAAGGGAGATAGAAAAGAATCTTACGAAGGCTTCACACTCAGAATGGAGCCCCACGTGGGACTTGATCCCCAAACCCTGTGATTATGACCTGAGCCGAAATCAAGAGTCAGACACTCAACTGGCTGAGCCACACAGGCACCCCAACAAAAATACAGTTTCTGGTATTGGAATTTCCTTTTTCAGTAAATGATAGAGGTGTTTCTTATTTTAAGTAAAACTTTGGTGAAAATTCTCAAATTAGCTTAATTGGAAAATGATCCTTAGCCTTTTCAGATAATGATTCATTTTTTAAAATCAACCTGTAGTTCCTTTTAATCTCAAGCTTCTATAATATTTGTAAGATATGTTTTTGTTTTCTGAAATGTGATGACTCTTAGGAACAGAACTGTTCTTAAATCGTGTTTGGATCCATTATCACTAGAGGGCAGTAAACACAAACTGATTTTCTGGATTTACTTTTTCTGGATTTTCAGGTTGTTTTTGTAATGTTAGCATTCATCAAAGAAAGTACTGTTTTTAAAATGTTAGAACAGATTTAAAATTATGTTATTTAAAACATAGGTTATAGGTGAGTTCTAGGTTATTGCCTGCCTCTTAAACTATTTTTTTGGTGAAAGCAAAGGAACACTGAGTGGTTTTAGAGACAGTGGTGTGCAGTAGTTATTGTATTTAATATTCGAATTTTCCTCTTGCCTAAGAATTCTTCAGGGGGCATTTAACAACTAGATTTGCCTATTTAAGCTGAACCATATTGGATATGTGGCAGCTCAGCCCACTTTACACAGATTTGCTTCTTGATTAATAACAATTCCCAGAACTTTGATCATGAGTAGAAATATGTAAAATCAATATAGATTAATTATAGAATAATATATTTTCCAAAGGTGTTAGTCCTGTTAAAAATAATGATATTTCCAGGAAAATCCCATAGGTTGTAGAAATGTAAAAGTTGTTAATACACTTAAATAGTATTTCTTGAGTATTTCAAACAAAATAATATAGTATACAGCGTAGAATCTATTATGTTAGTAAACATATTGTTTATAGACTCTAGGCTAACTATACATTAATGCCTAAAATATTTTTTTGGCAATTTAGAGCCAGACAGGTTGGGTTTAAATCTGGGCTCTGTTACTTGGCTTTGCGACCTGGGATAAGACACTTGACTGCGGAGCACATGTCAGCTCCCTCATATTTGGTTTGTTTTGCTTTTCCCAATCAAAAATATGTCTTACCCCTCTTGACATCTGTTGTAAAGTCGGAATTCCAGCAATTGTTAGTGTATCAAAGACTCAACTCCATAAGCAGAATTTTAGGTAAATAATCCAGAAAGGTTGATTGCTTGGGGTATCATTTAAGGACTGAGAAAATGAAGAATAAAAGAGGGGTGATATCTAGAGATTTTGAGGAATAGTAGTAGGAAAAGACATAAATTGAGTTAAATATGTTTTTCATTTCAATACATGCACACAAACATTTGTATATACAGTCATTTGGGTGTCTGAGCACAGCAGAAACCAGTGAAGAAATATGGGTTGTGACTGTGTGTCTGGGCATCTGTATTTCATTCATGGAGTGCTCCCATGTGTAAGTGTTCACTGTCCCACACCTAAGGAGGTCTCACTGTCAGGTGAGGCTGCCTGTCTCTGGGCACGAGCTTGCTGACTTTGCTGCTTAGTATGATCCACCCTGTCCGGAGATCTGACTACAGTGATAGTAACAGTGGTTCTTTAATTTAGGATATTACAAAATCAATACAAAATTTAAGGATAAGTTGGGGCACCTGACCTACTCGGTCTTGGGTCTTGTTCTTGGGGTCACGAGTGTGAGCCCTGTGTTGGGGTAGATATTACTAAAAAAATAAATAAAATTTAAAAAAGATTAAGGATAAGTGATTCCATCCTGAGATTCATACCATTTATCACAGACTTTGCAAATGCCTAGTTATATGACAATGTATTTATACACTATGGACACCAAAGACCTGGCCTGGTATGTCAGCCTTGTCATATACTGGGCAAGTTATTGACTATCGTAGAGTACCTATCTGTCTTTCCACTGTAAAGGGGATAATAGCTATCTAACCAGGATGTTGCAAAGGTTAGCGTTAAGATATATAAAGCTCTTGGTGCATAGTACATGCTTAACAAATGCCACACCAGATGACACTTTCCTCATTAAATGAGCTAAGTCTCATTCTAAGAATTATATCTCTCTGACCCCGTCCAAATTTCTCCTCTGGTTTATCTAGATTTTTTTTCTGCCAGCTTCTACTACTGTGGCAAACTTAATTTAGCTCAGAACTTTAAAAAAAAGATTCCTTATTCCTTAGAAATATGAAAATCTGCTTTAGTACTTTTTACTTGATATTACTATAACTATTACTACTTTTATCATCTCCTTTATTCTACTGGATTAGGGGTTTACAGTTGAATCTTTTGTGCCTGTGATTCACTAATTATTTGGGGAAATACAAAGAAAGAATAAGATATCTTACTTGCCCCAAAGATCTACACATGGTTGAGGAGGCAAAGTTCAAGGCAGCTGAAGTAACTGGAAGTGATTCTTAACCCTGGGAAACATTTAGGAAATTTCAGAGTGCACTGATTGTGGTGTCCTGCTGGCATTTTGTGGGCAGAAGCCAGGGAGGCTAGGTGTCTTGGAATATATGGAATAGTCCTTTACCAAGGAGGAATTGTCTCATGTCTCAACAAACCATTCACATAGGCAAAATATTCACTTATGATTTTCTGAGCCTGTGACACAACTAATTTTTACTTCTAGCACAAAATATTTTTTATGTGATTTTAATCCATACTATTTTTTCAATAATGCTACCACAGGGTATACTGAAGGAGAACTGTACTTCGTTACATTTGAAACCTTTCAAGAGTCATTCACCATTTTGGGAAAAGATTGTTTTTCTAATACAGTACTCCTGTATTCGTTTCCATGTTGCTGTCACCTTCATGGTAACTCTCCATATCGGAGGAAGTCTGCTTCCTTAACACTTAACCGAGCACTTACTGTTCTGAGTGCTTTACATGTATGTTCCACTTAATCCTTAGAGCAGCCTGTAAGGTAGATGCTATTATTCTTCTCACTTTCCAAGTGAGTAAACCAAAGATGAAGTAAACTGAGAAAGTTTAAATAACGTTCTCAAGGTCACACAGTTAAGTGATAGTAAGATCTAAAGTTTTGACTGCTTTATTTTTTGTTTCCTTTTGTTATTTTTTTTAACGTTTATTTATTTTTGAGAGGGAAAAACAGAGTGTGAGCAGGGGAGAGTCAGAGAGAGACGGAGACACAGAATCTGAAGCAGGCTCCAGGCTCTGTCTGAGCTGTCAACGCAGAGCCTGATGTGGGGCTCGAACTCACAAACCACGAGATCACAACCTGAGTTGAAGTGAGATATTTGGCCTTGTGACACTTAAGCAACTGAACCAGCCAGGCGCCTCTTGACCGCTTTATTTTTTAATGCGCTCGTGTACAAGCATTTGCATTTTGCAGTGTTTAAAATAATTTTATTTTCCTTTATGTTACTGATAAGCCATGATACCGGATTCTTTTAAAGTGTTTATACAGGGATTATTTAGTAAATATGGATGTATTTAGTAAAGTGTGTATGTTGGAAGAGTATTTAGTAATTTTTTTTTCAGAATAGAAATACCTGTTAAAAAAAGAAACAAGTAACTTAGTTTGAACTTAGTCAAAGAATAAAATAGATTGATGGATGAATGGAAAGTGTAATTTGGATTTAAATAAATAATATTTGTGTGACATGCCTTGCTCTTTGGAAGCACACCGAGCATGCTCCCTCCCATCTCATGGCTTTTGATTTTGATGTTCCCCTCACTTGACTCCTCTTTCTCCACTGCCCCAGATATCCACATGACTTTCTCTCTCTCTGTCTTCAGAGCATATGTTGTCTCATCAAAGAGGGTTTCCCTGGGCACCTGGGTAGCTCAGTTGGTTGAGTGTCCAACTTCGGCTCAGGTCATGGTCTTGCGGTTCATGAGTTAGAGCTCCACATCAGGCTCACTGCAGAGCCCACTTCAGATCCTCTGCCCCTCCCCCACTTGCACACATGCTCCCTCTCTCTCAAAAATAAACATTAAAAAAAAGGCTAGGGGTGCCTGGTTCGCTCAGTCGGTTAAGCCTCCGACTTTGGCTCAGGTCGTGATCTCACAGCTCCTGAGTTTGAGCCCCGCCCCACATCAGGCTCTGTGCTGACAGCTTGGAGCCTGGAGCCTGCTTCAGATTCTGTCTCCCTCTTTCTCTGCTGTTCCCCCACTCATACTCTCACTCTCTCAAAAATAAACAAATGTTAAAAAAAATTTTTTAAGGCTGTTCCTGGTCAGTTTATAATATGGGAACTGACATCGCTAACACGCCATAACCTCCTATCCTTTTTTTTCTCCATTGTGCTCATCACCACATGACATAGTACATGTTTGTTAACTTGGCTGTTGAATGTAAGCTCCAGGTAAAAAACCTTTGATTTGTTCACTGCTGTGTCCTCATTATCCAAGACAGTGCCTGGCATACAGTAGGAGCTTAATAAAGTATTTACTAAATAAAGGAGTGAGTGCAGAATAGAGTTTGGAGAAAGGCTGAGATATTTGGCCTTGTGATGTACTTTGATTTAAATTTGACTTTTTCTAGCTTAAAGGAGGGTAGAGGAAGAGAAAGAGGGTGTTCTAAGCAGTGAATTCAGTGAAAGTAAAAATAGATATGGGACTGTCTGCTAAATCATAGAGCTGAGTGGAATACTAGCCTTTCAGGACGATAGCAAGGGTATAAAGAGCAGCTGGAGATGGCTTGGAGTTGGGGATTAGGGTCAGGGGTTGTCAGTCTGGAGCTTTCATGGATGCAATGAGGCAGGTGATGCCAAGTTGTTAGGTAGTAGCTTTGGAGCAGCAGTCGAGACTGGATTTGAGAGATATTGACCTGGCAGTGGAGGTGAGTATGGCATTGGAAGGAGAAAAGCCAAAGACAAGGAGCTAAGAAGCACTTACAGGGACTTAGAATTTTGGGTCTGAGAAAAATAAAGATATAATGCAGTTAAAAGAAAATATGGTATATCACACAAACGCATGAACACATGCACGCACATGATAAGCCTGGGAGTTTAAACAATCTCGTCACCATAATGGAATAGTTATCATAATCCACATCATTGTTTTCATCATCATCATCACCATCTAATACCTGTTTGTCACTATGTATCAGATGTTTTAAGTTCTTCGCCTATATAATCTCATTTAGTCCTCATAATAACTGCTCTGGTTAGTTACTGCTATAAAACAAATCACTTCAAACTTAGGACTTAAAATATCAATTTCCTTTTTTTTTTATTGTTTTGTGGGCCAACTGGGCTGGCTTAAACATTTTCACTTTGAGTCCCTCCTGTGTTGTGGTCAGGTGGTAGCTAGGGCTACAGGCATCTAGAAGCCCGTCTAGTAGGATAAGTAAGACGACTTCTTCACTCTCAGGTCTGGCTCTGGGCTAGAATGGCTGGCAGAGCTAGAGATTGTCCAGGCACACATCCTCTCTCCCTGTCTCTCTCTCCCGCCCACCTCCCTCCGCCACCTCCCTTCAGCCTCTACGTAGGGCTTTCTCATAGCATGGCAGTCTTAGAATAGTCACCTTGCTAACAGGGTGGCTCAGGGATCCTAATAGCACCTCCAAAGCAACCAAGGTGAAGGCTTCAAGACTTCTAATGACAGCACTACTCGTTGGTTATGCAAGCCAGCTAAGATTCAACGTAGGGTAGGATGGCTCATTAGGAGCCATCTTTGGAGACTAACTACTCTAACAACCCAGTTTTGCAGATGAGGAAACCAATACATTAAGAGTGAGATTATTTGTTAAAGATTATGCCCTGAAGGATTGGACACAAAGCCAGTGTACTTAGTATCTGAGTGAACTTCGATAATCATTTTTTTTCTCTAGGTCTCACTTTATGTGGAAATGAGGGGATTGGAAGAGATGATATTGAAGATGCTTTCTGTTTCTCTCAGGGTTTAAGCCTGTGGATGTAGATGATAGGAGTGGGGATGGGAAGGAACAGACTAAATAAAAAGGCATTTTATAAAAGATAAAACTTGGTAATAAAGTTGATGGAGGAAAGATGATATAGATGGGGAACACATTAGGGTTATTCAAGAATCCAGTTTGATTATTTATATTAAATACCTAATAGCGGCTGACTCATGTGAAATGCGTGTTGAATGGTAGCAAAGAGACAAAGATTTCAGTCTGTGATACTGGGAGAAATATCAACCCACCGACTAAAATGAGAGTAGTTATAGTGAGAACTACTTAAAATAGAAAAATGGATCCACCAATTCTGAAAAAGTTCAATGAGTGGCAGGGCATTTGACAGGACAGGAAATCTTACAAGTCATTTGGAAATACGGTGCTGAAATGCAGGTTAGAAGCAGTCACTGAAGAGTGTGGCCTAGGACAGAGTCTTGTGGATACCTGAAGCTAGAGGATGAATCAGAGGAGTAGGTAGAAAACCAGAGCAGTTGATGGTCCTGGGAATTGAAGGAGAGTAGACAGAGTACATCACTGAACACTTGTGAGAAGTTAAGGAGAATGAAAAACTAGGAGAGAGGAGGCCCTTTGTATTCTACTGGAGGCCATTTCAGTGGCCTTTTGGGGGTTAATTTTTTTTTTTTTTCTTTTGTAAAGGATTAAGAGGAATGTAGGAAATTAACCCAATAGATGTGAACTGCACTGAAGACTTTGGGATCAAAGGACCATTATACATTCACAGAGCCAGAATATTACATGGTTGTTTCGTGTACTATCTAGAACAGATAAACCAAATGCAGGAAAACTGAAAAGTGACAATATCAGCAAGTCACAGAAGCACAAAGCAATTAAGTGCATTGAGATGGAGATGAGGTAAGAATTTACTGACAGGATTTTATGCTAAAACAGAAGAAAAGCTAGACTTTCCTCATTTTTTTATCCATAAGTCCTCTTTAGTATACAAGCATTAGCTTTCATTCCATCCCCACTTCCCCACCAGATTCCTGGTAAATCATCCCCACTTTTAGATTTTTAAGGTTGTGGAGCTCAGACACATGTAAAAATAGAAACAAAAGGAGCTGAGAACAGCCATGCCCCACAGGTGAGGAAATGTATCATTCCTGTTTGTGGATTCTGGACATTAATTGTATTTTACAATCACACTATGCTTTTATGTTGGATGGAGAGAAAACTTTGGTTTTATCTATGTCCCCAGGGGAAAGCCACTTGTTTTGGATTTGAGAGGAGGCAGTTAAAATGCCTGATGGCCATTTTCAGAGCAGCTTTTATTGTGAAGGAAGAGAAGAAGTCAGAGAATATTAAAATTCATAGAAAGGACTCAGAAAAGATTGGCAAGCCTTATTTAAGAATGAACTATGAATTTTGAAAAATTTCATGGTCCTTATTCATCACTGAGAGAGGGAAATCCCATTCATCTTTTCACACGGCAGCCTCAGCTGTAGGGATACCATTATTAAATGGCGTTTACCAGAGGTGAGGAGGAAAACCTCCTCCCCAGAGGTTCGCCCCTGCCAGCCAATCAGGAAGCAGCCTGCTCTGAGTCCACACACCCCCGCCCTGATAGACCCAGGGATGGAGTGTGATTGGTGCATAGTTGGGCTTTATGGGAGGAGTTTCTTGTCACTCTTCCTGGCTTCCCCGCAGCTCCTTATTTGGTAGCTTTTGACAGAACTAGTCTTTCTTGCAGCTAAGCATCTTGACATACATTATTCATTAAGCCCTGGAGCTCAGGGAGAAAAAGATGCAGACCCTTAGATCTTTGGATATTTCTTTATCACATGAATTTTCTTTATTCAGCATAGTTGTAGAATTCTGTTCCATTCTGGAGTTTTATAAATGGCATGTGTTCATTGGGAAGACGGCTGGATGGGATCTAATGCAAGGCTTTCTTATGTATACTTAATTACCAAAAATCTTCAAAAACCCACACTCTCTGTGGCTTGCGGATATTGTTAAAGTATCAAGGTTTTTGAAGATATACATATTTTAGAACTAATTGTCTCTTTATATAATCAATCAAAAATGCCTGAAGCAAACTATTTACTGTCAGTGTCTTGGGGCTACATAAAGGTAAGATTTATTTAGCTCCTGATTGCTCTGATTACATAACTGATAGTTTTAATAAATCATGGTGGCATTAAACTTTAACAGCCATTTATTTTTCCCTTAAATGTGAATTACAGAAGAAATATGTGTTTTTCGTGGTCAAGACAGGAAGAAATTGTATAACTTTTATTAGCTGTAGTTTGCATGTTAAAATAGCTTTTCAGTGTGCAGTGGTTCTTCGGTTTGTCATGTTGTATAGATTTGAATTGTGCTTTTAAATATCAAGGTAATCATACAAAATCAATGAAAATAAATTATTGGGCCAAATTACTTATACTGGTGTATGGGTTCCGATTCATATGTAGCACTTAAAGTTTATAGAAATTAATTTGTGACTCTTTCTAAAAATATATACCACTTTAACCCAATGAGTGTTTTTTTTTTTTATCTTCAGATATAAAAGCTCTAGGTGACATTAAAAATTGAAATTTCTTAACTATTTAAGTGATATATTATTAAAATGAAAAAACTGGTTTATTTACTTGTAAAACTGGAAGAAATATGTAAGTTCATGTGATAACTTTTGTTTATCTCAGGAAATGAAGTAATATACTGAATATACTAAGATTGTATTCCTGCTTGGCAAACCTCTTGCATGCCTCATGGTAATGCTAGCTTAGTGATCCTATCTCTGTCATAGAAGCAGGAGGTAGAGAAACCTTTTTCAGTTCTAAATGAAGCATCACTTCAGAACTCAAAATCTATTCTTAAACATTTGAGCCAATCACAATACAGAATTTTTAAGAATCCTTTTCTGTTACTTTAAGGAGTCTCAGGCTGAAATATTTTTCATTTTCTTTGTTTCTTATTACAAGAAAATATCCTCCTTGCTGTGAGATATACTTGCATTCTGATAAAACTTACCTCATTTTTAGTTATCCAAGAGTCACGATTCCCCACTTCCTCCAAAATCTATGGATGGCCCAGATATATTTTAATTGTTTTTGAAATATACAGACTTTCATTACTTGAATTTGTTAGCCATTTTTTGGCTTAAAAAATTGTTAGTACAGAAAAGTATAGAAAGTAATAAAGGAAAAATCCCATAATCTCCCTACAGTTCATCTCTTAGCTTTTAAACAGCTCATATTTGATATGTTTTTGAAGGGCTTCATATTTGTATTATGATTATGAACACGCCCTCCAAGAATCTAAATAAATAATAGTAGTGCTTATCTTTTTGAGGAAAATTTTTGCCGGTCAGTCTTATGTTTTAATAGTATACTGCTAAAAACACCTAAGGACAAATATAAATGTGTTTATTCTTATGCATTTTGAAGGATTTCTTTTTATACAACCAAAGCAGTGTTTATTTTAACTTTTAATGCTGATAGATACCAAACTTGCAGTGTATCACAGTGCAGCGTGTTCAAAGGATTTTTAGCAGAATATTGGTCTGGTTGGGGGGTGGGGTGGGGTAGGCATTTTCTTAATATTTGACCCTTACCACCTTTTTAATTATATACTAGGAGAATATAAAATGCATCTAGTACATTGGCATGAATAAAGAAATACAGGAATTATATTTAAGGATACTTTAATTTTGTTTCTATTATTTAATTTTGCTTCCTCAGCAATCTTATATGTAGAATATATATTGGAAAACTGGAGTTTAAAAGCAAAATGCAGAATTTATTTTAACTGCATTTTCAGCTTCCTTTATGCTTTACATGCTGCACACAGACATTCTGATGCATCATGAGAACAAAGGATTTGAAAGCATTCACTTAAATCTTCATCTTTTTTCACTGTTGAAACAATAATTCCATATATTATTTCATACTCTTTAGAACAAAAATAATCCGAAGGACTCATCAACAGAAAATATGTCGAGGTCACTTTTTAAAATATCTAAATGCTCAATTAAATTGTTCTGCATTTTCCAACCAGTTTCTTTTTTCTTTTATAAAATCAGTTCTGTCTTTATCTCTTAAAAATCTGTAAATTGAGAACTGTAACAGTGTTCTAGAAAAAACACATTTGATTACCTTTTTCTAATCATTTTCCTCTTGTGATAATTTTGTATAGTTATCCTAATAAATGGTATGTAGTTATCTTAAAGTGAGAGAAATTCCACTTACGTTTTAAAATGATTGTTGAATTGTTCAGTGTATTGTTCTTTAATACAGCCAACTACACATTCCAAAACCATATTATAAGACCAACTACCAGTTGAGAAAGCAATGATGGTAATTTTTGTGGTTATTAATTTAGCTTCCCTGAAAGTTTTATATCAACAGCAAAAAAAAAAAAAAAAAAAAAAAGGGAGGGGGAGCAATTTTAATTCCTCTCAGAAAATGCTCTTATAACTTAATGGACTCTTTGAAAACTGTCTTCAGTATCCCACACTCTTTCTCTTAGGAAGAAAGAGAATTGTTTAAAATACTGTCTCTTGTAATCATGTTAAGAGGAAATGTTGCCTTCCTACGAGCACCTAACAAACCTTGTTAGGGATATAGGTGTGCGCTGAAACATTTCTCCACCCATACTTCTGGGTTTTGAACAAAAGCAGAAGAGTAGTCTTGGAATATATGTATATGATGCAGATATAATCGGTGGACGTACAACCTGTAATTTATCCATCTGTAGACTAGATTTCCTTTCACTGGCACCTTTTTCCTTAGTTACCTGTAGTGACTGGTTATTTTGAGGAATTATATAAGCTGACTGCCAGAAAAATTAAAATTCATTATTTATATTACTCCAGAGAATCCAATAATTTGTGTAGCATATCTGCAAGTACCATGCACTTTTTCTGCAGGGCCTACGGCAACATATTCCTTATACCAGGTTGCCTGCAATTTAGAAGGTAGTTTTATCGAAAAACTCGGTCCCTAACTTTTCCACTTATACCCTCCCCCACTCCCAAGCTTGCATCATTTTTTAGTTACATGGAGAGAAATGAATGGATGGCAGGTGGACAGCAGCTGCTGTATAGACTGAGGAGGGGGGCTAGGAGTCACTGAAAGCCCTTCCTAGCCCCCCCACCCCCCATAAAACAGACTTTGCTATGCATACAGTTCTTACTGGCAACTTTTAGTTCATAGCACAATTTCAAGTCAAAGAGATATTTTATTCAATATATGTTTTAAATGATTAGCAGACTCTCTTTTGACATTGTTTTGACTAAAAAGTAGATTTTTCTGAGAGTAAATTTCATTAGTTAAGCAAGGATTGACTTGCTTTTGGGCCATGCACATTGAATTATTGTTCTGTTTTTGAAGCATGATGGTTATCTCCTATGTGAATAATATCCCAAATTACTTTTGGGAATGGGTAGGGGAGCTAGATATTTATATGTGTATTTTTTGTGGGCATAACTAGAGTCAAATCTTCCATCTGTCCTAGAGTGATAAAAATCAGCTATCTCTATAAAAGACCCTGTGAACTGAGAGATAGAAGGAACTCACTGAGGAGCATCTCCTGTGTGTCCGGCAAAAGAACAAGACACTTTCTATTAACTCATTTAATTAGTTAATAGCTTATAACTTAAGTCAAGAAGATATAACTTCATGAAAGACAGAGAGAAAATGTTTTGAACACTGTCATATATGTCTTCCTGAATATTCTTAGGAGGCCCCCAGTTTTTCCCAGCAGATCAGAATGTGTAGTGCTGAGTGAGACAAAGCAGCAGCCTGTTTTGTATACTGCATGATGCCAATTTAAAATATATACATATAAATGTGAGAAAAATGGCATAGATGGAAATATAGGTAATTATCTATGGTTATCTCTGAGCAATAGAGATATACATGATTTCTAATTTTTTTTCTATATAGCTTTCTAGATTTTCTATATCATGTAAAATACAATTTTATAATTAGAGACAAGTTATTAAGAAATACATGAACAAAAAAATAGATCTTTAATGTTCCTGAGTTTGAGAATAAGCTCGTTAGACCTGTAAATTAACAACCAGAAAAATTTACATTGATTATGGTCAGTTCTTCAGTTTTGGCTACAAGAGAATATTAATACACATTTCTCATATCCAACAGTCTGTTGAAATATTTTTATTGCTCTTTTGTGATAAATTCCTGTATGTAATCTACATGGTCAATAAGATGGACTTTGGAACTGATTTGCCAAATTATCTTGAGTTAGGACACTTTGGTATGAATTATCCAGAGAAGCACCTTTTTTTCTTAAGTTCTAATAAACTATTTAAATACAGAGTTATAAATTATATTTCAAACATTACTAAATGGTAAAGTCACTACTTTTTTTCCTTAGATTTAAATGAGAATTTATGGTGAAATTCAAAATTTTAAAGGCTAATGAATGTCAGAGTAAAATGTGTTTGATGATTTTTTTGATCAAGTGTCTAGTGGTAACCCATGTAATAGAAAAAAATTAATTGTTTCTGTATATTAAAAGAAACATTAAGGCATATTTAAATCTAAGGCCCATTTGGGCTATTTTGGGAATCAAAGGGGAAACACATTAAGAAACAGCTGATGGGTAGGAAAGCATAAAGTCTGAGAATTTTGGAATTGAGTAATGCCATGTGATTGTTGTAAGTTAGTTCCAGTGTTTCTTAGGATAAAAGAGTCACCAGGGCATCAGTAAAATACACTGTGAAAAAACGAAGTTGAGTATTGAAAATAGACCTGTTTTGTATTTATGTGACTTTAGATGAATGGATTGGGAAACCGCATGGATGCTGAGAAACAAAAAATCTTACACCTTCTACTTGGAAAATCTTAGAAAGAAAAATCATATATTTATCTATTCAAATATTTTACTTCTCCATAATTCTGAAAAAGTACTCAAATCTATTCACTTTTGCTCTGGGGATAAAGATAACATTTTAACCTCTGACAAGTATACATACTCACTTCTGCAAATGACAAAGTAATTGCTAAGTCAGGTTCTGTTGTGTGGCAGCACATTTGTGTGTTTATAAATTTGGGATTTTTTTCCTTCTCTAAATACTAATGATACACCTTATTTTTATTTTTCCTTCCCCCCCCCCTTAACTAATGTCTGTGAGTGTCTAAATCTGTTCTGTTTTGTATGGTAGCCACATGTGGCTATTTAAATTTAAATTAATTTAAAATGAAATAAAGTTCAAAATTCAGCTCCTCATTTCCACTAGCCACATTGCAAGTGCTTGGTAAGTGCATACGATTAGTAGCTAGTATAAGGGACATCTCAGATTCTAGAACTTTCCAACATTATAGAAAGTTCTATTGGATGGCACTGATCTAAACTGTCAGGACAGTTTAAAAATTCTTTGGGGATGTTTTCTGTATTTTACAAGAATGCTTACGTTACCTCACATTTTCCTCTGCTGCTATTTCATCTTATTTTTCTGTTTTTCAGTTTAAAAGGATGCTTAATCGGGAGCTCACCCATCTCTCTGAAATGAGTCGGTCTGGAAATCAAGTGTCAGAGTATATATCAAATACATTCTTAGGTGAGAATAACAATTTAAATGCAATTTCAAAGTTTTCTTTTGAGTTGTTTGTTTTTGGAGGTGGTTTGGGGACACTAACTCATTTTGGAAACCACACAAGTGCTAGGAATTCCATTTGTTTCATTCATCCTATTAGTTACTTGACTTCTAACCCCCTCTAAGCTTTGAAATCTAAGGTGACAAAGTACATTTTTTTATTTTTAGTTTTATTCAGAACTAAAGGGATTCTCTGGATTCAAGTTATATATTGCCATTTTTTCCAACGCACTAAAATGTAAAATGTATTTTATAGAGATATCTATGCATGCATTCAACAAATTCATGTTAAATGCCTAACATTGCTGTGCATTGGCAATGATAAATTAGAAATGGTCCTTGCCATCAATGAGTCTGATGAACACCCAGCTCCAAATATAGTACAATGGCTAAAGAAAAGCTTGCTGATAATAATAGTTGAGAATACTTGAGAACATATACCACCCCACCTCGCTTCCACAGAAAGAAAATTCAGTTGGTGAAAGTCAGTAGTGTGAACATATGCTTGATTCGAATGTACTTTTGAAACAAAATTGCTATGATATCTAATTAGCACTTTCACTAAACAGACATTTATTGAACACATGCTATGTGCAAGGATGAATTAGAGGAGCTCACTGCCTTGAAATAGTGGATGAATATACTAAGGCATCTACTGTCTTTTATTTGAAAATAACAATTGAATATGACAGTTATTTATCACATGATATTGGAGGTTCTCTCTGCTTCCTTTGTTATAACATAACCATCATCTCACTATGGTCCAGAAAATATAAAATAACAGAAACAATCTAAGTCATTTAAATATATAGTGTGTATCCTTACATTATGATCCATTTCAGCAAGCTGTTAGGTTTACCCAGTGCTGTTTTTATGATATTTCTTTATGAAGTTACTGCCTTTTCAAAGTAAGTATTAAAACTGGAATCCTTAGTGGGCAAGAGCAATTTCTAAGAGTGAATTTCTAATACAGATGGAGTCGATTAACAGTTAAAATAACCAAATATGTTTTGCTCTATCCAACTCTATCATAAGTCTTGCAAAAAAATTTACTATGACATTCTATCCAAGTAGTAACCACTCAGTACATTTGATGTGAATTATTTGCAGTGGTATATCTTTGCTCAATTTTGTGTTTAAAGGAATCATACATAGTAAGTCCACGTCCAATTGTAAATACTCAACTTCTCTAGAAAAGTGTTTCTTGGAAACATTTTCTGGAACATACAGTGATTAATTAAAGCCTATCCAGTTATGGATGTTATGATTAAAAAGTAACAACTCACATAGAAATCATAGTAAATGTAGAATATTTTCTATGTTTCTTAAGATAAGCAACATGAAGTGGAAATTCCTTCTCCAACTCAGAAGGAAAAGGAGAAAAAGAAGAGGCCAATGTCTCAGATCAGCGGGGTCAAGAAGTTGATGCACAGCTCCAGTTTGACAAATTCAAGCATCCCAAGGTTTGGAGTTAAAACTGAACAAGAAGATGTCCTTGCCAAGGTAAGATGATTTTAAGGATTGTGATCATATTATGCAGGGATGCTTTTTAATGAATTTTGATTCTCTTTTAAATAGATGGACTAGTTCATTAATTTGTGGGTTCTTTGCTTTTGGAAGCTGGGAAAGTACTTTATATAGCTGTTTTTAAATTATTTGGGTGTTGGGGTGCCTGGGTGTCTCAGTCAGTTAAGTGGCCGACTTCTCAGGTCATGATCTCAGGTCATGGTTGGTGAGTTCAAGCCCCACGTCGGGCTCTGTGCTGACAGCTCAGAGCCTGGAGCCTGCTTCAGATTCTCTGTCTCCCTCTCTCTCTGACCCTCCCCCACTCACGCTCTGTCTCTCAAAACTGAATAAATGTTTAAGAAAATTAAAAATGAATAAAGAACGTGGGTGTTACTAATATGTGGATTTAGAGGTGGTTTACTTATATGTTTGTTACTTTTTGCATCTACATTTGATTATTTGACCTTAAAGAGTTAGAATCTGTCTTTTATATCTTTCAGGATTCAGAATAAAGTTTTGTGTTCAGATTTATCTATTAAAGAAATGCTTTGAGATTGATAATCAAAGTATATAAGTAACATTGTGTTGTCAAAACCATAAGGTTAAGTCATACTGTTCAGTTTTCAGTATGCTCAAGTGGGTTTACCTAAAATTTGTCTGTCCTTATGTGGTGCATCTATTGCATTTAAAATGAACCTTTTTTTTTTTTAACTTAACATTCTTTTTATTAAAGTCAGTAATGTTTAAATGACCATGCTCATTGATTTGTGTTCTACTTCTGCCTCCTAATTTTTTCAATCTTTCTTTAAACCCCAGGAACTAGAAGATGTAAACAAATGGGGCCTTCATGTTTTCAGAATAGCAGAGCTGTCTGGTAACCGGCCTTTGACTGTTATCATGCATACTATTTTTCAGGTAACGTGGTTAAATTCTGTCACCTTTCCTTTTTTTGGTGATACAGTGTCTAGCCCATGAAATGTGCTTGTGTTTTTTTTACTATTCACTGTCTTTCGCTTATTTTGATACTTTTTTTCTTATTTGCCCCATACCAAGGGACAGATGATAACAAAGGTTAGAGTGTGGGGTCAAATACAACTAAACCAATTTTGTTATTTTTTTCCATTTAAGAAGAAGAGGTCATGTGGGAAAATTCAAGCAATTCATTAAAACAAGAGTTTAAAAATCTACATGATTTTTAAAAATCTATATGACCCTGACTTGCAGAGAGAATAGAGTGCTAACTAAAAAATGAATAAGCCTCCTGTTGCTGACTTCCCTTAAATTATAATTCCTTCAGTAATTGTTTTTTGTACTACTCTTTTCTCTGTATCTGTTTCCCACTCTTGTTGAGCTTTTGCCCCAGCTCAGAATTAGGATATAAATGAGTAGATGAGGCTGTAGATCCCTCGGGACTGGCACAGCATATTCCAACTCTAGAGAACATTTGGAGTTCCAAGTGGTGTGATCCAGTAGCTAAGGCAATGATGCTGGATTGAAGCCACTTTCACGATTATGGAACACAGACATTTTTATACTTGGCAGCTCGGTCCCAACAGCATACCTCTTGAGGAAAGCAGTTTTGGACCCCAGCGGGACAACCCTACCCTGGTTTTCTCCCCAGAATGCCTGGATGTTCTCAAAGGGTTCCATATCCCTCACTAGACACTTGCTAGAGTGCTCTTTCCATTTCTGGGTTATCCACAGGTGATATTGAGTATAGTTTTTCTGTTAACACGCTCTGTGGGAAGTCGTTTTATGTGAAACCAAAATGTGAAGAAGATTTCCTTTCCCGCAGGAACGGGATTTATTAAAAACGTTTAAAATTCCAGTGGACACTTTAATTACATACCTTATGACCCTGGAAGACCATTACCATGCTGATGTGGCCTACCACAACAACATCCATGCTGCAGATGTGGTCCAGTCGACACATGTGCTGTTATCTACACCTGCTTTGGAGGTAAAGCTGGTTTCTAAAACTTTGAGACCATTAACCTGCTGCTCATAAGCACCTCTTAAACTTTTCTACTGAAGGGTGTGCAGGGCAGAAAATAATTGGCTTCCTTGGTAGTATGTTGAGTTACAGGGGGAAAATGTTGTTGTGATTAATACACACTTCAGTCTTGGATGAATTTTGCCTGTGAAAGTTGGTCGGAGATTTAGACCTATTTATGATACTGCTTTGAAGTCACCTAGTGGACATTCCATAAAGTATATCTGGCTTATTCAGTTTCAGTTAGTTTTTTGGAATTTAGTCTGATGACTTTTGCATTTATAGTTGAAAGGATGATTATTATTTATAAAATTTAGATAGTGCTTTGATATTTTTCATAGAATTTTTCAGAAATAAACACATCTTTAATTCTGCCAAATTTTAAGAGTTTGTTCCATTGAATGCTTTATTGAGACAGTATGATTTCCTTATTCATTTGGGGAAGATTCTCTTTTGCTAATATATAGTTTTAGTTCAGATTGTTTTCATTGTAAAATTGTATTCATACCTCACCATTTGAGTGAGTGGTTCTCAACTGAGAAGTGGAGGGGATGGTTCTTCCCTTTTCCTCCTACCCTGAATCAGAGACATTTGCAATATGTGGAAATATTGTTGACTTTCACACCCTGGTGACAGACAGTACTGGCATTTCGTGGGTAGAGGCCAGGGATCCTAGGAACAGTACTACAGTGCACAGGATAGCTTCCCCAACAAAGAATTACCTGGTACCAAATGTCAATTCTGGTGAGATCAAGAGTCCATTGTTTGAATGAAAGAAAATAATCATAATTGCTCTTGTCATTAATTTTAGGTATATTTTCAGAATATCTTTAAATGTCTTAAATACTTATTAAATAAGCTATTAAATATTTTGAAGCTTCATTTTGTTTTCCATCATATTCTAGGAAATAATTTCACATTTGTGTATACTTATAATTTGTATTGTTGCAGAATAATAATGTTGTTACCTATATTGTCTGTTTTTACAGGCCGTGTTTACAGATTTGGAGATCCTCGCAGCAATTTTTGCCAGTGCAATACATGATGTAGATCATCCGGGTGTGTCAAATCAGTTTCTGATCAATACAAGTGAGTGAAATTTATTTTTGAAGAAAAAAATTTTCCTTTGTACATTTTACAATGACTGAGGGTCTTTATAAACTTAGGGTGTTTCCAGAGCCATAATGTTCTTTCGAGATGTGTAAATACACATTTTATTGATAGTGTGCGTGAACATAACCCAGCTCTAAAAACGATCATTCCACCCCATGAGGCACATACATACGGTGTTTGGAAAACATCATTCCAGTACTTCTCTAGAAATAATGTGTCAGTAGACAAAGGTAATCAAAAGTGAAAGTTTGTAGAAAGATTTAGATAGTTGTATGGTCTCTAAAGTCTTAAATAAAAACAGGAAAAGTTGTAAGAATTAATGTTAAACCTTCTTTACTTTATGTAGGCTGTTACTTAATCCTCTTCAGAGGCTGTGATGGCCCCTCTCCACCCCCACCATACCCACCTGTCTTCCTGACTTTTTAAATCTTCTGGTGAGGGCAATAGGAATATCTCTTTGACTTATTATCTCTTTTGATTTCTCTTTTATGTAAATATTTTTAACCATTAAATTTTTTCTCACTCGTGACACCTCATCAAACAAGAAGTCATCACAGAATTTGTAAATAGGAGGGGCGGTAGAGACTGTCTAACACGGACACCTCTGACACACCACTGCATAGAAAACCTCTGCGGGGAATGTTTAGGTAGTGCTTGAGCTATGTCTTTACAAAGACATTTTAGTTTTACAAAAATTCTATTCTTTTGGTACTTGAAATTGGTAAATGATTTAAATACACTATTATTTATTTTCCTCCCACCATGGGTAGATTAATGTTATAAATTCACTTTTATATACAAATAATTAAATACAAAGTTGTTAAAAGAGTTTTTTTATATCTATGAAAAATCTGTTTTTCTTTTTTTGCCAGAAGTTTGTAGATAATAGTCTTCTCATGACTGAAGAAGCCGAACTCCATCATGGCATCTTTTCATTTCCCATTTATTTCCTGTACTTTGCTGCAGCCAGATATAAAGAGACAATTTAAATGTAGCCTTAGTTTGAGAGATTTAACTTAGATCTTTAAGATTGTATCAAATTCTTTATCTCAATTCACCTCTGGACTACTATGTAACAGAATGCACTTTCCTAACTCATTTATATATAAGAGGATTGGGAAAGTCATGGATGATTTCCCAAGAGGTGTGGTTACTCAAGTACACTTTAGAAGTCCAGTTTATGAACTTACTTACCCAGGGTTAGACAGACTAACATTCCATATTTCAGCTATCTTATGAGAACCTGTAATGGGGTGTTTTCAAGAGTCATCAAAGCATTACTAAATATTAATAGCTAAATATTAATACACATAAGGTACAGCTATATGAGTTTACAGTATCAGTGCTGAGGGTTGACTGTCCTTCTGAGAAGAACATGGAGATCATATAGTACAATGTACTGTATGCTGGTACTTTTCCTTAACCTGACCTGATTATTTTGATTCTTATGTATATCTTGCTATGTTCATAATTGTACAGATTTTTAACAAATACATAAAAATTTTCTTTTAATGACTGCCTTTTAAAAGGTATGTATTTTTCCTTTAAATTAACACCAGAAATACTGGTGTATTTTTTTTGCTCTACTTTATACAGTATTGTATGTTCTCTTATTATAACATCACAATTAAGAAGAGAGTAGAGAACAAATTAATTACAACTAATAATAAAGTCATTGTCTCCAAGTGCTCTGATATTTTTTTTTTTAAGAAAAATGAGAACCAGCCTTAGTATTCTCTCTTGTAGACCCTCTAAGGTCAAAGGAGCTTAGGCTGACACTGGATGACTTGCCCAAGGTGGAAGGGTAACTAATCCTGCTTCTGGAAGTGCTTTGTTGCTCAGTGATGGCGTGAAGATCTCCTTTCTGTGGAACACTCAGCAACACTAGGAGGTTAACAGTTCCCAGAGCAGCTTTGGACTGCTAATGTTTTCTTGAGGGTGGGGTGTGAGGAGGCTGTATTGTTCCTGAGAGAATGAATCAGCATCGTCACCTGGTACAGAAAAGAATCCAAGGGATGATCAGGGCCCCAGGTCCTTGTGCGAATTCACCACCTTAGTTAGCTTTTGACTAGCGGTCATCTCAGGAGGCAATTTATTTCAGGACACAGAAGAGGCTTAGCACGTAACCGGTGACAAGAAGTAAATTTTAACTTCACAGCATTCTATAAAGGAGTCTCTCTCGTAACTTGTAAACTTATAATAAAAAACTTTGTGAAATACTCTATCAAAATTATGTGATTAGTTTGCAGCAAACCATTTTTTACAGACAGTGTAAGTTTTCTGTTGTTTTCATGGATTGAGGGAGCCTCAGTGGCTCAGACTAGCACACTCTCAGCTCTCACCTTGGAGCTGGTGCTGCCAACTTGTCCAAAGCCCAGAGCTGAGTCAGTTTCTCGTAATAGAGAAGTCTTAAAGACTTCTCATCATCACATTTATAAACCCATAGCTGGAAGGTCACATGTCCTATTTTAAGGAGGCTACCGGCACAGTGAGGTCGCATGGTGCTATCCGGTAGAAGAGTTCTGGAGCTCACCTGTCTGCTTCCAGGCCAGACTCTCTTCTGCTGCTTAGTCATGACAATAATTTCCATCATTTGTTCCACTGTAGGTACCAAATGATTTGATAGTAATGATATGTACATTCGTTGTAAACAGGCCAGAGGTTTTGAAAACAGAGACATCGTTCTACCTGGCAGAGATGGCTAAATTTTGTAAATGATTTGGGGGAATGGAGGAATCTGAGTAGGATTTTAAGAAGTTGAAATTCCAGGAGAAGCTGTGTAAGTCTTTTTCAAGGACAGTACATGTAAATAAACCCATAAAATGTAAATCACATCATAAGGATTTGGCTATAACAGGCTGGAGAGTATTTATCCTAACAAAGCATTTGACTTCGCAGCATTATTTTCTGAAACAGTAAAGTGTTGTCAAAAGTACAGAATATATATAGTATTAAATTTTACTTGGAAAACAAGTAATTTGGGTTTATAGGAAAGATGCCTAAGTTCTAGGGGAAAAGATTTTGTCACACTAGTCATGTGTTCAAATCATATGACTTTGATTTCCAAGAGCAGAGGCATTTCACTACGTTAAACGAGCTGGATTTAGCTACCAGTACACACCCATTTTTATTTCTCTAGTCTCATTTTAAAATAAGCCTTCCATAGCTGTATCCATGAATTGTATATAAAATGTTATTTTCTGCATAAATCTAACACTTTCAAAATAAGGATAATTTCATTTTTATGAAATGTGAACACATAGAAATACTACAAAGATTGTTATTTTATTCAACAAAAAATATTGAGAGTCTACTATGTGCCAAACAATGTTCTAGGCACTAGGGATATGTGGGTGAGCAAGCTAATGACCTGGCTGTGAAGAGCTTGCTTTCTGCTGGAAAAAAAGACCAGACTCTCACACATGAATATCGGATGGCACTAGTTTGATGGAGAAAAATAATGCAGGTTATGGACTTATGGAATGAATGAATCGAGGGAGTGAATCAAATAGTTTGAATCCTTTGTCCTTAGCAACTAGGTAATAAAACTACCACTTCCTTGCCCATTTCAAGGAGAAATATTTTGCTCAGAACTTCCAGGAGAAACCAGACAACCATGCACGTGAGGTTAATAACTTTTCATTTTATATAAGATCTTAAGTCTCTGAGTGGGTTGGGAGATCTTTGGAAGAGACTGTTAGGACTTGCACAGAGATCATGAAATTAAAGTAGAATATGATTAGTGCCCAATGAGTGGTACAAAGTATAAAGGAGTTTCCAGCAGGAAGTGAGCAGTTCCACCTGTGGTAATCAGGAAAGGCTTCATGGACTTGTACTGGGCTTTGAAGGTGCACAGGTTTGAACAGAAATGTTCCATAAAGTATTTTCTCACGCCGGACCCTGCCTCCACCTCTGTGCTACTGTACCCTAGAGCAAAGTACAAAGGCCACCTTCTGATAATTCCTGCACTTTCAAGGATGTTATGTAGAAGTACTGTAGTAGCATCTTTCAAAAATAAACTTCTCAGGAGCTGCAGAGTCTTACTTTCTTTAGATGTTACCACGTGCCTTCAGCCCTAAAGAAGAGCAGAAAGTTAAATGACTACCCTGAGATTCAGTTGCCATAGTATCCACCAGCTTCCCGTCAACAGCCCCAAAACTGGAGAGGTGGTGGGGAGATTGACTCAGTAAGGACTATTTTAATTGCTTTCTGTCTAGTCTGGATTCTCATTGCAAGGCTCTTGGACCACCTCCTGTGTGCAAGGGCATCTTTACATTGATTAGAGTCGAGACTCTTTGTTGTGGCATCCATACCACAGATCACCCTTTCCCTTAAAGTAATAGCGACTCACCTTGTTCTTCTTCAGGCTCACGGCCTTAATTTCTTGTTTCATTCTTTGTGAGGTATATAAGCCAGACTGAGTTTTTGTAAGCCTGAGTCAGTTCATGTATTAATGCCTCTTATCTACATGCATATTTATTCCCCTAAAAGAACCATAAAAGATGAATTGGGAATTATTTGTCCAGTCAGAAAACATTTGCTTCCTTTCAATATATATTTATGTAATAGAATTCTACTGTACAAAGAATAATACCAGGTGCTAAGATCCTATATAGTATTATTTTTTTTGTTTCTATATATTTAACCACCTAGAGATAAATGTTCATAGAGTTTCAGAGACTATTAAAAAATTTTAAGGTTTATTTATTTTTGAGAGTGAGCATGAAGGGCAGGAGAGGGGCAGAGATCAGGAGACACAGAATCTGAAGGAGGCTCCAGGCTCTGAGCTGTCAGAACAGAGCCTGATGTGGGGCTCGAACCCACAAACTGTGTGATCATGACCTGAACTAAAGCCAGACACTCAACCAACTGAACCACCCAGGCACACCATTTAGAGACAATTTATTTAAAATCTAGACTTGAGCAGATACTATCTGAACAAATGAATGAACACTATTGTTTTGTCCCCCCAAAAGAGAACGTACACCCTACTCCTTGGTATTCTAGACATCTCTATTCTTGTAGTTCAAGAGCAAAAATTTAGACATATAAATTCCTAGGTCTATAGTACTAGTAAATTCATAGGATTTCACAATAGAAGTTTGTCTTGAAACCTCTCTTCTTCTTCCTAGTTCCTTTAAAAATAGTCACTGAGTAACACTATTTCTTTCTTAGAAAAGAATGTATGTTTCCCATGCATTAGTCAGGAAAAAAGATCAATTACATGTGCTTTTGGTCTTTACACTGGCGTTAAGTACAAACAGAATAAAGCACCAATATTCTTTAATAACTGCCTACAGAGTTGGGTCTGCTATTTACAGGAATTAAGAAAGAGGCAGGATCTTGCTGCCTAAAACACACAGCTCCAGGGCAGTCTATAAGGAAGCAGCAAAATCTTCATCATGGAGTTATTATGTAGGTGGCTGAACACCTGTCTCTGTGAAGTGTCCTGAGCATGCAGGTGGGAAGGGCAATATACATGTATATAGTCACTGCCATGATACTCAGAAAAGAACATGGAAAAAATGAGTAAATCTTTGACTTTCAAAGCTACCCTATGGAAGAAAATGAGTAAGA
The DNA here is from genome assembly GCA_030068075.1 of Paguma larvata. Taxonomy (NCBI): domain Eukaryota; kingdom Metazoa; phylum Chordata; class Mammalia; order Carnivora; family Viverridae; genus Paguma; species Paguma larvata. Next base: position 107,184,237 of record CM057826.1, read on the forward strand.
GCAGCATGGGCAAATCTAATACTGATCATTTGTTCCAAATTGTTCTTGAGTACAATAATCCTAAATCACATGATCCTTACATTGTATGAAATGTTGGATAATGATCCACAATTATCAGGAACATGACAACTTATGCTGTTAAGATGTTGCAGGTGTTAAAAATGATGTCACTTTCTGCTGCTCATGAAGCCACCTGTGGCAGATCTGGAGGGGAGGTTCAAGAACATCTGTCCCAACTCTTCTTCCGCGTTACAAAAGACATAGCTGAGAGGTCCCCAGAGTGAAATGACTTGTCGTATGTCAATAGCAGTAGAATTTACTTCCAAGATTCCATTGCTCTTTCCACGTTTACATTAACTACTAATACATCCTTTCCTGGGCGTCGTCGTGTAATGGTAAGGCCAGCAGAGATGTTGATGGGAAAATGCTTCTTAAACCCAAAGTATCCCAGAATATGAAGAATACCATAAATTTAGAAAACATGGCTTTGCTTATCTTCTGTCTCCTTCCTTTCTTTAAGACTCTGAACTTGCCTTGATGTACAATGACTCTTCTGTCTTGGAGAACCATCATTTGGCCGTGGGCTTTAAGTTGCTTCAGGAAGAAAACTGTGATATTTTCCAGAATCTGACCAAAAAACAAAGACAATCATTAAGGAAGATGGTCATTGACATTGTAAGTAGCTGCTAAAAGGAAAAAAGGGTTGTGATGCAAGTTGTTTTTTATGATTAAGAATGAGATGAGTATCATGTAATTGGAATCCTGTGCTTCAAAACCTCCCATTGTCCCTGATGTTTAAGAGGCCACCTGTGCTGCTGGCAGTGATGTTCTGTGATGGGTTTTCTCAGTCGAGCAGTTGGGAGTTAAGAGCAGTGACAGCTTACCCTCATCATTCTAGTTTTATTTTCAGAAGTTCTCCAGTCCGGTGGCAGGCAGGGGAAGATGACTAACAAAAGCTGTTAGTACGAAAGGATTTTTTTCCACTCACAAAATGGAAAAAAATTAAATTTATGTCAGTACACAGTGCTGTTTAGAGATATCCATGACTTTTTTAATGCATATTATTCGCAGTGATTACGAGACACAGGAAAACCTCTGGTTATCAACGACTTTATAAGCTTTGTACACACAAAGGTAGGAATTCTGTGTCTTGGATCAGCAGAAAATGAACCAGAATAGTCTGTTTCTGAAGTATCTGTGAGCAACCTTGAATGACTTCATCATAGTCCAGGAACCACTTTCTAATCGAAGGAGTAGAAAGAACTTCAGAACATGTGCTAATTTCTTATCCGAGGGAATATCCCCTTTTTTCACCCTGAAAGTGGTCGCTGGTTGCTGACCTTCTGTAGATTGCACATGTTATTTTGGGCTTCAGGAAACCCTACAGCAAAGCAGAAGAGGCTGCCCGAATGAATAGTGTAGGACTCCCATTCCCTGCTGCCAGATGCCCCCGTGGTTTTCCATTTATTTCATGCTCTGCATTTATATTGTCTTGTGCGAATTCTGATTTTTTTTTCCTCTGGATTTTGCTCCTTACTAAAATATTCTTGTTTTTTAAGGTACTTGCAACAGACATGTCAAAACACATGAATCTACTGGCCGATTTGAAAACTATGGTGGAAACTAAGAAAGTGACAAGTTCTGGAGTTCTTCTTCTTGATAATTATTCTGATAGGATTCAGGTAAAGCATTATTTGAATTTGTTCTGTGTATGCACACATGTCTGTGTGTAACTTTGATGAAATTTGTTTCCTTTCTTGCAACTTATAATTTTAGTAATTATAAGCAGAATTTTAACCAAATTCTTTTTTTTAATATTTATTTTTGAAAGAGAGGGAAGAGAGACAGACAGAGCATGAGTGGGGAAGGGGCAGAGAGAGAGAGAGAGGGAGACATAGAATCCGAAGCAGGCTCCAGGCTCTGAGCTGTCAGCACAGAGCCTGATGCGGGCTTGAACTCACGAACTGTGAGATCATGCCCCCAGCCAAAGTCAGACACATAACCAACTGAGCACCCAGGCGCTCCAATAACCAAATTTTTAATCTTGAGAATTAGCCAGATAAAATTCTATTAGTCTCTTCATTTGCATATGCACTAAAAAAAAAAAAAACAAATGTCTCACAAAAACAACTACTTAAGCAACTCCAAATTTAATCAGCCATGCACACATAAACTGTTTCTCATGATACTTAGGTATAGTGGAAGTGGCAGAAATTGGGGCTATTAATACAAGTGTGAACCATACACAGACACATCATAGTTGAGCTGTTTGGAAGGAATCTTACACTACATGTATTTTTAAGTGTCACATTCATCCAATGTGAATTTCTAGTAAAAAAAAAAAAAGAAAAAAAAAAAAAGCAGCAGCAGGTGCTGAATAGAGAAAGCGTTTGTCTATTTTAGGTCCTTCAGAATATGGTGCACTGTGCAGATCTGAGCAACCCAACAAAGCCTCTTCAGCTGTACCGCCAGTGGACTGACCGTATAATGGAGGAGTTCTTCCGCCAAGGAGACCGAGAGAGAGAGCGGGGCATGGAGATAAGTCCTATGTGTGACAAGCACAATGCATCTGTGGAAAAATCACAGGTGATGCATTAAGCATAAAGTTTGTGGAGAAAACAAAACTCCACCTTGCATATTTTGATTACTTTGTATCCACATCATACAGTATTTCATTGGGTTTTTAAAATTATTTTTCTTTTGACAGGCTCAATTTCACATTAATGTTTATGAGGCAAAAAACTTTGGTTCATATGTTTTTTTAATTCATATGGTCATATATACATTTCTCATGACTTCATATTCATGCATTATGACTTTTCATGTAGTATATACATTTATAGAGAATTTCAGCTATCTGAGCTCATAAGGGAATTCAGTCATTTGAAGTCCGTTACACCAGATATAGTGACCGTTATACCAAATTCAGGTTAGAAGTTTTCTGGTCAGTGTTATATTTGTGGACCATGTTATATTTGCTATATTTTAGTGTAAATTATGTTATGTATATAAATTAATGTAAGTAGATACATAATCAGGTATATTTGCCGAATCTAGTTAACCTTTTCCATTGTTTTGTAGTGCCAAGTCTTATACTCAAATCGGAATTTTTTTTTAACTAGGTGGGCTTCATAGACTATATTGTTCATCCTCTCTGGGAGACCTGGGCAGACCTCGTGCATCCTGACGCGCAGGACATTTTGGACACGTTGGAGGACAATCGTGAATGGTACCAGAGCACAATTCCTCAGAGCCCCTCCCCAGCGCCTGATGACCAGGAGGAAGGCCGGCAGGGTCAAACCGAGAAGTTCCAGTTTGAACTAACTTTAGAGGAAGATGGCGAGTCAGACACTGAAAAGGACAGTGGAAGTCAAGTGGAAGAAGACACAAGCTGCAGTGACTCCAAGACTCTCTGTACTCAAGACTCAGAGTCTACTGAAATTCCCCTTGATGAACAGGTGGAAGAGGAGACGGTAGGGGAGGAAGAAGACAGCCAGCCTGAAGCCTGTGTCATAGAAGATCATTCTCCTGACACGTAACAGTGTAAAGACTTTCACGCCTTTTTTTTTTTTTTTTTTTTTAATTTAAGTAGAAAAATTGTTTCCAAAGTGCATGTCACATGCCACAACCATGGTCACACCTCACTGTCATCTGCCAGGATGTTTGTTGAACAAAACTGACCTTGACTACTCAGTCTGGCGCTCAGGAATATTGTAACCAGTTTTTTCACCTCCATGTCATCAGAGCAAGGGGGACATCTTCACGAACAGCATTTTAACAAGATTTCAGCTTGGGAGAGCTGACAAAGCAGAGAAAATCAACTCCAAAATGTTTTCAAGAGAGTGTGGCTCATCGGGCAGCCCAAAAGTTATGATTTGGGGGTTCTTTACTTTTCGTTTGCAATATTTTCAGCAGAAAGACGGCATTACACAGACTGAGTGGACTCATGGATGAAGCAACGAATGTGTCAAGAACAGGACACAGCATGCATTTGTTACCAGGAGGAGGATGAGCCACAGAATTTGCATAATTTTCTAATTTCAAGTCTTCCTGATACATGACTGTATAGTGTGGTTCGGTGAGCTGCACTGACCTCTACATTTTGTATGATATGTAAAACAGATTTTTTGTAGAGCTTACTTTTATTATTAAATGTATTGAGGTATTATATTTAAAAAACTATGTTCAAAACTTCATCTGCCACTGGTTATTTTTTTCTAAGGAGTAACTTGCAAGTTTTCAGTACAAATCTGTGCTACACTGGATAAATCTAATTTACGAATTTTACTTGCACCTTATAGTTCATAGCAATTAACTGATTTGTAGCAATTCATTGTTTTATATACCAATGACTTCCATATTTTAAAACAGAAATCAATTTTATGTTGCAGGAAACCCTTTTTGTAGGTCTTCATTTCCTTTGCTTTTCATTTCCGTCTTTTCAGATAAGCAGAGTTGCTGTCACTGATATTTTTTTCATGGTGTACAAAGTGAATATTTGTTCTGTGATACTTTGGTGTGCATTCTGTCTAATGTGTCTTAAGCCTCATAAACAATCATCAGTTGGTGTTGTCTGAAGCAAGTAAGAGATATATAAATACCCAGTAGCTAAAATGGTCTTTTTTAGATATTTTCCTACTTAGTGTCTTCTGATAACTTTTTGCTGTGTCAATAGACCCTCATTTCACAAGTGCATGTCTTTGTAATAACCCTCACATTTTATGCTCATTTTTTATTGTTCTCACAGTCAGTTATAGTAAGAACTTTCTTCCCCTTGTGCTGCTTTATTATTTAGTGTGTGTTTGAACCTCTGTCCATGTTCACTAGACGGGGTCTTATCAAATATATCACCACCATTCTGACTGATGAAAAGTAGCAGGTAGTCAGGCTAGAGTCACCATTTATTTCTACCACAAGGCCAAATATAATGCCTAACTTTAACTCTTGATTTACAGAGAAAAGTGAACAGTTAGCTAGGTAATTTTTAAAAATATTAGCAGAATATATTAATGAACACCAGTACAACTAATGCTCTTTTGTTTCCATGATTTCACCATGGGATTAAGAACCATATGAGGGATATTCTTGAGAAGACATCATAAGTGTAGCAACTACTCTTCCTTAATGGACAGCCTCATAACGTAGAAACTGCTTTCTCAGTTATCATTGGTCCACAACTAGGTCTTGCAGAGGAGAATATTAAATGCACCGAGGGAAAGAAGTTGATGATGCCACTGGCACCAGGGGTTTGGTAATATGATGCCACCCTACAATACTAGGCTGGGTAAGTAGATTCTACCTAAGTAAGAGAGAGGATTCTTGGTGGCTGTATTTAGCACCAAGAAAGGTATTACAATTTTAGAGATTACTTTCCGATATTTACTTTCATTTGGCGTCCTGGGGCACTTACCTAGTTTGCACGTTCTTCCCATTCCAGCTGTTAATAAAGTATTTGCCTTGTCTTTGAAGAATTGGGAGCCCAAATTGCTATTTTTCACTTTGATATTTCGGGAACTGAAATAGAGACTAAAGGGGAATGTGACCAAATGGAAAATAATTAAAGTCAAGAAGAATTATAACACTGAAAAGCATTTATATATGGGATTTCTCAAGGGCCTTCTGGGAACTAATAACCAAGTCATCAGCCAGGGAAATGACCCAAGCTTAACATAGTCCCTATTTTAATCCCCTGAGACCCACAGGGGAAGCTGTGATAGAAAAATTATGTAGCTCTGATCTGTTCTTAGAGCAGATCAGGAATCAACTAATTATGAGATTTCCACCCTCTTCCCTGAAAAAAAGCAGTAATCTTTCAAATAAAGTCCTGTGTTTAGCCAAGTGGTTTCATAAGAACACCTGAAAACTTGTTTTAATTTTTTTTGTCCTTGAAAAGTCTAGAAGAAGTCTAGACTTCTAGAAAAGTCTAGAAGTCTAGAAGAAAAGGCAAACAATCTAGAGTGTATTCCTTTATCCAAAATATCCTCATTCCCTCCTCTCACTACCGCTTGGTATTTCCCCCACAGAGTGCCTAAAATCTTAATAATAATAGGAAAAAAATTAAAGTAGCAATATGTCACAAATCCGAACCTGAAAGGATTTGTAACTGCGTTGAAAAACAGTCGTTTTGTTTTCAATTTGTTGGTTTATAGTGGTCACATGTTGTGAAGATACTCACCGATGGACAATCAAATTGTAGAAAAGGCGTAATATCCAAGAGACGGACTAATGCACTGTACAGTCTGCTTACCCTCTCCCTTCTTTCTCTTTCCTTCTCTCTCGCCAAAGTGTGCTTCAGAATTATACACCGCTTTAAAGAGAACATCCTTTTACAAGTGGCTTTACGTTTCCTAAAATGCCATAAGAAAATGCAATATCTGGGTACTGTATGGGGAATAAAAGTCCAAGTTTGCATAAAACCAGTACATTTCAGCTTGCAAGTTACTAAACACAATAATGCTGTTTTAATTTTCTTTTACATCACTTAAAATTCACAAGAAAATAATGTAGATAGAACAAATTGCAGACAAGGAAAAAAACTTGAATGAAATGGATTTTACAGAAAGCTTTATGATAATTTTTGAATGCATTATTTATTTTTTGTGCCATGCATTTTTTTTTCTCACCAAATGACCTTACCTGTAATACAGTCTTGTTTGTCTGTTTACAACCATGTATTTATTGTAATGTACATACTGTAATGTTAATTGTAAATTATCAGTTCTTATTAAAACATCATCCCATGATGGGATGGTGTTGATATATTTGGAAACTCTTGGTGAGAGAATGAATGGTGTGTATACATACTCCTTGTACATTTTCTTTTCTCCTGTAATATATATAGTCTTGTCACCTTAGAGCTTGTTTATGGAAGATTCAAGAAAACTATAAAATACATAAAGATATATAAATTTAAAAAACATAGCTGCAGGTCTTTGGTCCCAGGGCTGTGCCTTAACTTTAACCAATATTTTCTTCTGTTTTGCTGCATTTGAAAGTAAGGTAATGGGGGCGGGCTAGGGCTGGGCATTTTACATCCACGCTTTGAACCAATTAGATTTCTGGCAACAGCTGGACTTTACAACAGTACAGGGGAACCTGAGACCCTCTGGAGTTATAAGCTTTTAAGTATTTCTTGCTGTGAAGCAGCACTGGTTATATAATGATTCTTTTCCCTATCTCTTGATCAGGAGCTACTTCAGCTAGTTACATCTGATTGTTTTGTTTTTGTTTTTTTGTTTTTTAACTTTCAAACACTACTTGGGAAAATATATAATAACAAAGTCCTTTTTGCTTCTTAAGCTCATAGGCAAATAAACTTGATTTGAAACTAGAGCCATACATAGGTCACACGTGATGGTCAGTCATTTATTCATCAGCTCCTGTCATCTTAAGAGAATATATAATATGAAAAAAAATAAAATGTAATATGAAAACGTCATTTTTTTAACCCTGGAGTTTGACTTCAACTAAGATCAACCGAATTTCCATATGTATGGAAATCCAAAGATAAAACACTTTTTATATGATGCCAGTTCACACAAAAATGATTTGCCATTCTCTAGAATTTGTTTCTGCAAAACTTCTATGGCTGTAGAATTTTAGAAGTTAACTTTGGCATAGTGGCCAGCTCCCAAAAGTGTTGAAAAATTCCCAGTAGGTGGTATGGAAACTGCCTCCCACTCTTGCCCAGCCCTCAGAGCATGTGACTTAGTGAGAGATTCTTTTTCTAGAAAAAAATGAGCCTCCTATTATTTTATTTTATTTTTTTGACACAAACTGTAGATTTTAGCAGCCCTGGCCCAAAGGAATTTGATTACTTTTGTTTTAAACAGTACAAAGGGGACACTATAATTATGAAAAACATCCTTCCTGATTTTAGTTGTTTTTAATTTTATTAGGATATGTTTTCAGAGTGGTAAATTGTGTGTGCGTATTACAAATGATGATGATTCTTTTAGTGGTTTCTTAGCCTCTTTACAGCCCATGGGGATAGTACTGTACATCAATACCTTCATATGAAATTTTTATATGCAATGAAAATAAAAGCATGGGTTGATTCTGCCTATTTATGACTCGATCTTTTACAAATAAAAGGTTATTCATTTTAAACTGTAGGTCAATCAGCAGAGGTTTCCAAGAGTGATAAAGATGGATGAAATGAAATGCAAAGAGAATAATGGCATTAAGTTAGCACTGATACTTATAATTAAATGACACCAAATAAATTATGTCGATTCACATTGCTATAGAAAGAATTGCCCAAACTATTTAGATGGTCCCTAAGATATAGCAGGGTTTTCCAAATAGGGTTGGGAAGGGGGCTTCTCTGCTTAATGGAATGTTCTGGTATACCAAGTTATTTAGACATTCAACAATTATTTGGGGACGTACTCTGCCAATGGCAAGGTTCTAGGGATTCAAAAGAGAACAAGACACAGTTTCTGCTTTCATAAACACATACTCTGGAGGGTCATAGGCATTGAACCAAGCACATGTCATCATTAAGTGCTCCGTACAACAAAGTGATGAAGCTGGAATCCGAACTTAATTTCTTCTAGAGGGCCAAAGGAGGCTTCCTTAATGAAGCAATTTGGCGCTGAGTGCTGAAGCATAGTGAGGGGTAACCAGGCAAGAGGGGAGAGTTGATAGGAAAAGGAAGGGCATCCAGACTGGTTAACTATACTTGTAAAAGTCTGAGGTACAAATGACGTGAGATCGCTGAAGAAATGGAAGGAAGGTAGCCCTCTCCCAACACTCTATCCCTTACCCTGCTTTATTTCCTTTATAATGCTTATTACAGATTGACATACATATCTGTGTATTTGTTCACCGTCTGTCTCTCTCTCACCAGAGCATAGCTTCATGAGAGCAAAGTCTGCTTACCGGTATATCCCTTATACCTCAACCCATGCCTTGTTGGACAGTGTTTAATATTTGTTGAATATAGTCACCAAACTGATATTGGATATAATTCAATGTGATAAGACATTTTGGGGTCTTAGAGAATTTGTTAAGCTGATACCATAAAATTATTCTGGTTGTTTTTGGTTTTGAGCTTGCTAAGATCCCAGATAAATAAAATTTAGAGTTTTATATCTTCTTACTGCTAACCAAAAACTCTGCTTGCCTCTTCCTCACATTTTTTTTCTAAATGTCAAAAAACAAAACAAAACAAAACTTCATTTTTTATGATACGAGAGTAAAAAAATAAGCAAAAATTGAATCCCCAGATAACCCCTAAAACTTAACAAATAGAATAAGGATAACTAAATAGAATGATATGCTTAGCCCCTCATTAACTTCTTCCTGCTACCACAATGAATGACAGTGACTACAACCAAAAGATGCCTTCAGGGAATTCTTGATATAAACTCAAGTTCAATTCCTCAGAGACAATGGTCCCAAGGTGAGACTATGGGACCAAAACACCCACTGCCTTATTTCCCCACTTGTTCCCCCAAGCTGATTTAGGCCAATTTGGGTGTGCTGAGCCCATTTGAGCTTATGTCTTTGACCCGGAGACATTTCCTCAGACACACAGCTCTGAACCTGAAATAGCAGAACACAGACAGTAAGGCAGGGAGGACCCATTTCTGTGTGGGAGAGCTCTGCCTGCAGTGGGAATGTGCTTACCCAGGGAGCCTCTTTTCAAAGAATCCCACCTGTGTTTAACGGCTTTTCTGATTTGGGTGCTGTTTCCCTCACAGATACTCTCCTGTCTCCTAATACTCAAGGTCAAACTCAGTGCAGTGGGTTTGAATCTTAGTTCATAGACTCAGGGAAGCAGGAAACACTACTTTATTTCTTTTAAATTAATTAATTTGTGTTTCGAGTCTTCCTAGAGTGTTGATAATTTCCATCTGTCTTTATTAGCAAAAGCCCCTCCCTCCCAATTTAAAGCTTCTCTCATCTACCGCTGCGCCTGAGCACCCGACCTCTGTGTTGTCCAAACTGTGATTCCTTACAATCCCTGGCTCTTCACCTCTTCGTTGTGCATGTGATAAACCAGTAGATGCTGAGGTTGGGAACCCCGGTTTGGCGCCCTACTTCCTTAAACTTACTATGTAGTTTTTGTGTCTAACAAGAGCATGTGCTTCTAATGTCTCACTACGACCTAATCGGGTTGCTGCAAACAAGTACTCTCTTTTTTCCTGATCCTGGAGACACTCTCTCACTGGCCCTTAGAGACTCCTCTTTCCTCCTTCTTTTAACTCTTCATTGGAATTAAACTTTAAAAAAAGAATAGAGGTGATTATAACTATTGTCTCTTCCTGCTCTCCACTCTACAAAAGTCCTGCCTATTACTTGAAATACAGAGAAGAAAACGTTACAGGAATGGCATATGTTAAATAATAGTCCAGCCAAGTTAAGTTCTCGGAACACAAAACGAAACAAACAAGAAGGCAGTTGCTGTTTTTGGGAGAGACAGGATGGACAACCAATCAGTCAGGACCTGGAAAGGAAAAGAGAACTGGAAACTTTACCTTCCTCTTCCAACTGGGACTGGGTACTGCGGAGATCCAGGAGAGCAGACTACGGTAAGAATACATACCCTTCACTGGCCTCTGCCAGGTTTACTAGAATTCCATCAGCAGACTCCAGAGTCAGTGAGATTTTAAGCAGAGATGGGAGCCCCGGTGCCTACTAGAATTTGACCCATTAATTTTAGATTCCTTTTTGCTATTTAAGAGAACTGGTAGCTGTTTACTGGAGAATTCCTGGGAGTCCTATCTAACTTTGAGGATAGATATGGGGGCTTTCAATTTGGTGTGGAATTATTTGACAGAATCTTCTGAAACAATCCATTTTCCATTGTCCTAGTGGATTGCAAAGTAGATTTCTGGCCAGTGTCTTGATGATGGAGCCCTATGCAGGGACCACAGCCCAGGCCCAGGTGTTTTAGCGCTGCCTTTGAAGTGATTGCACTTGTAAGGTAACTAGTGGACTTTCGTTTATGATCTTGTTGTCTCTTTCCTCAACCCAGATAGCCTTGGGAAGAAAGGGAAAGTTCTCCTAGAGCATTTTGTGATTTCTTCCTTCCTCTTGTTTGCTTATGTTCTTAGCACCATGACCTTATGGAGACCTTTTATCTTTTATAAGAGAAATAAAAATGTGTCTTCTATCAGTGCAGACCTCAAGAGAACTCCTAAGTTCAGGGCTCCAGGTATAAGGGCTAAATCTTTCTTCCCAGAATCATTCCCGGGCTTGCCCTTGTGCTGGGCAGTGGCATTCACAGGGTGTGCTGATGAGCAAGGAGACCTTAAAGTTCTTTACCATCGACATCCCGCCTGCAGAGCTGCTTAGCAGATCGTAGCCAGGGAATGGTGGTGGGGCCTAAGGGGAAATAATGTGTAGCAACTCCCCAGGGATGGTCCAAGATACTGGTCTGAGGGTCTAGGGTCCAGTGCTGTCAACACAAAAGGGCTGAGGTCTTTGTGATGCAACTTCCCAGAAGAAACTGGGAAATCTTTGGCTGGAGTGAGGCACACCTGGCTTTCAGATGCCTCAGCTGGGCAAAGTATTCAACTAATTAGAGATCCGTGTATTTTAACTATTTTTTTAATTTCGTAAAAGTAATACAGGTACATTACTTAAAAAGTCAATTCTTACATGATTCATTAGAATGTGGTCATCTGCTTGGGCTGCTCTAAAAGAAAATAAATAACAGACAAATGACTTAAAGAACAGAAATTTATTTTGTCACAGTTCTAGGGGCTGGCAGCCCCAGATCCCTCTGTCCACAGGTTTGTTTTCTCCCAAAGCCTCTCTTCGTGGCTTGTAGATGACTTCACATGGTCTTTCCTGGATGTGTCCACATCCCTGGTGTCTGTGTCTGCATCCCTGGTGTCTGTGTGTGCCTCGTCTCCCCTTATAAGGATACCAATCAAACTGGGTTAGTACTACTCATATGACCTTACCTCCTTATATGTCCTATCTCCAAATACAGCCACATTCTGAGGTGTTGGGGGTTAGGGCTTCAAGATATAGATGGGGCAGACACAGTTCAACCCATAACAGTCAACAAAAAGAAATCCTTTACCTGTCTGCACTGTGACTAAGAACCCAAACTCCCTTTTATTTTTCCTCCCTGCTCTTACCGCCACATTTATAAATGACTTGTTTGCACCACTACTTCTTGTTTTTCTGATTTTTAGGTATAATCTTCTGAGTGTTACTATCACAGATGAGGATTTACCCTCAGATCCTGTCCTCACATGCTCTCTTAAAGTCTTCTACTAGAATTGTGTCACATGTTTTGGTTACATTATTAGTACACTATTATTAAAAGTTTGCATCATTATAGTCCTACAAAAATAATTTACAACCAATCCATGTCCTTTATTATAATTGCATTTCCATTTTTATGTAGCTTCTTTCCTGGAGATAATAATTGTTCATTTTTTATTACCGTAGTTTTCAACATCCTTATTACTCTTCACCCCATGCACTCCATTAAAACAAGTCTCCTTTTATTGTGGATGAACACATAAGGAAACCCTGGCTTTCATTGCCTCCTATGCCTGCTGTAACTGGGGTAATATTCTCTAGGCACATGGCTTTGAGATCTAGCCTTGACTGCTTGCCTTTGAGTATTTGTTCAGCATCCTCCTGGACAGTTGCTTTCCTCCTTGCTCTGTTGGATCTTCTGTTTCCTGGATCCTAATGTTTTTAGTTGTCTTAGTTTATCTCTTATTTTGCTTAGTTTGGTGTAGCTTGCGTACTAGTGGTTTCCCGAGAAAGGGTGCATAGCAGGTAAGTTTATAAATAGCTTAATATGAAAAGTTTATTTGTGTATGTATTTGAGAGAGAGAGAAAGCACATGAGTGGGGGAGGGGGGAGGGGGAGAGACAGAAAGAGAGGGAGAGAGACAGAGAGAAACTCCCAAGCAGGCTCCATACTCTGTGTGGGACTCAATCCCTAGACTCTGGGATCATGACCACAATTCTGGTTGTGTCTGGGATTCGGACACAACCAACTGAGCCACCCAGGCACCCCATGAAAAGTTTTATTTTTATGTTATCCCATTTGAATGATAGTTCAGTAGATAGTAGTGAATTTTTTTTAATTTTTTTTAACGTTTATTTATTTTTGAGAGACATAGAGACAGAGTATGAGCAGGGGAAGGGCAGAGAGAGAGGGAGATACAGAATCTGAAGCAGGCTCCAGGCTCTGAGCCGTCAGCACAGAGCCCGACGCGGGGCTCAAACTCACAGACCTTGAGATCATGACCTGAGGTGAAGTCGGCTGCTTAACCGACTGAGCCACCCAGGCGCCCCGATAGTAGTGAATTTCTTAAATAGTTGGACAAGCAGATGACTTTGAGGGGAAATCCCACATACGTGCACATGGATGGATTCTCCTTTCCATCCCCCTGGAAGACTCACCTTGGAAAATAAAAAGCAATATTGTTGGCTTCCTGGAAGACAAAACCAAAGGATCGTAATGGGTTGGATGACTTTGAATTTATACATTGATGTGGATAGCTTATTTGCAGATGACTTATTTACCCGATAATTTCCCCTTAGAGTTTGGAACCTTCCCTGCCCCCACTCCCAACTCATTAGCTTATCAGCTCCAGGTCCTCAAAATACAAGCTGAAAGTATTTTTGTCTTTTACCCATACCCCTTCATTTGCAACTTTGTTTGCTTCTGCTTAGTATTAGCAATCCTTGGTGATTGTTTCCTCATTGACAATTGTATGAAGTGTTTGTTATATCACTGCTTGGGGGAGGCCAGAACATATTGTCAGAATCCAGTAGCCTTTAAATCTAGTTTAGTGCCAGTGCACTGGAAGATTTGGAGGCTGCTCAGGGGCGTGTGGGTGTGTTTCATTTGTACTCACTAAGAACTTCTGAGAGATCCACCCTTCATGCACCATTCACAACAGGCTTCCCCTTTAAATAGTTTTCCATTTGGTTTGAAAGAACGTATTCCCACACAGTTTTTCAAATGCATGGAAAATCCCTATAATTTTCGTGTCTGTACCCCCTTCTCATGCAGCCCACACAGTTCTTTCCTGTATGTGAAAGAGACAGGGGTGGATGGGGGAGGTGGGGAGAGAGGCCACAGATGATGCTTGGCTTTTACATCAGCCTTTCATACTTAACTGCTATGTATAAGGTCTACTCTTCCCCTAGGAGGACAGATAGGAATAATGAGTGGGCACAAACCATATTCTACACCAGTGTCACCGCCCCCACCACCCTCCACTGCCAAACAAGTGCATTACACAAGCACTTCTTTTGTGCCCATGACACACTTTTAACTACAAAAGGAATTTAAAAAGGAATACATGCTCATTGTAGAACTTTGGGCTAGAACCAAGAAGCAGAAGGCAGGAGAAAAAAGAGGAGAGGAAAGAGAAGAGAAAGAAGAGAAGAGAAGAGAAGAGAAAACTGGTCTCTGTGCTCCAGAGCCAAATGTAACACAAAGGCAGTTTGGGGATAAAGAAGAACAATAGTTTTATTACTTTGCCAGGCAAATGATGCCACAGTAGGCTAATGCCTTCAAAATCACAGACGTACTCAGGATAAAAGGCTGAGGGGTTTTATAGGAAAGTACAGCATCTGGGCAGTTTCAGTAAGAATCTGGTCCATGCTGCCAGCCACATTCATGATGTCTTCAAGTTAGGCTCATGACCAGCACCAACACTGGCCATCCAGGTCTCAATACTAGTTATACACTGAAGTCAGCAAGATGTCCTATGGATCCCAAGTTTCTGGAACAAAGGATTTTTAGAAAAACAAATGAAGGGGAGGGGAGGCTTCAAGAATGAGGAAAATAAAAACTTGTGCCATTTGAACTCAAGCCTTGCTGAAGCGTGAATGTGCCCAACTTAGTTTCCATCTACATTTACATTTCTGTAATCGTTTCAATATTAAGGAAGGAGAAGCAACAGAAGTTCATGGTTGGCTGGATGTTGGGGCCAAGGATCGGGATGACTCCCTGGTTCTGGATTGGACGGTGGTGACAGGTTGGTCTCCCCTTGGACAAGTGATGCTAATGCGATGGTACTGATGGAGGCATTCACTTAAGAGTTAAATTGTCAAAGAGGATCTGTTAATGAAGATAAAAACAAGAAAGCAAACAAAGAGCCACTCAGCGGGAAAACCAGGAGGGAAGCGTTCATGTGTAGCCTAGACTAGAATAATTCTGTTGGCGTAGGAGGGGCCAAAGAGGGCTACTGGGCTATTGATCTGGGAGAGTGGAGAGACACTTTACTCATCAGAGGAGCACCTAGTGTTGACGGGAAAGTAGATGTTTTGTTTTGCTTTTATTATGAGAGAGAATTGAGGGCAAACAGCACATAGAGAAAGTAAGGTTGAAGACTGAAAGGAAAGGGTAAGTGATGGAAGAGGCTCCCTGGAGAATGATCCAGGACATTGACCAGTAGTTCTCCACACAGGGCTGTGGCTTTCCCAGGGGGCATTTAGGAAATGTGTGGGGCAGTTTGGACAGTTACAGTGATTTGGGGGATATTAAGGCAGAGTCCTGGGATGTTATATTCTGTGATGGGTAGCACAGGGGTGAACATTTCCATATCTTGGACAGCTTTAAAATGACCCACCAAACTGGAAGGTGAAAAATCTATTTAGAGTCATCTGAGCCTGGAAACTAATTCTGTTTTTCATATAAACAAAAATTAATTATATACAATATTAATATGGGTTAATTTTTCTAAAGATTCAACTGCTATGTGAATCAAGGGAAGACTAGAATGTATTTTATTGAGGGTTTTAGCAAGAATTTATCATTTTGCAGGTGGCATGTTTGCCCCTACCATTTGAGTCCCAATGTCAAAAACCTGTATCAGTCGATACATTCATAACTATTACATACTGATGCTACATCTAGGTATGAGCATTTGTCTACCTAATTATTTATTTAGTATAGTAGTGACAGAACTTTTATGTATTGAAATACTTATTACTATCCATTAATTTCCATTTTATTTTGTAATTACAGCATTAAATCAATTAAAATGTCATTTAAAAAAATTAAAAGAGAGGCAGGCACCTGGCTGGCTCAGTTGGTTAACCATTCAACTTCAACTCAGGTCATGATCTCACACTTTGTGAGTTCAAGCCCCGTGTCGGGCTCTATGCTGACAGCTCAGTGCCTGAAGCCTGCTTCAGATCCTTTCTACGGCTCTTTCTGTCCATCCCCTGCTTGCACTCTCTCTCTCTCTCTCTCTCTCTCTCTCTCTCAAAAATAAATAAACATTAGGGGCGCCTGGGTGGCTCAGTTGGTTAAGCGGCCAACTTCAGCTCAGGTCATGATCTCACGGTCTGTGAGTTCGAGCCCTGCATCGGGCTCTGTGCTGACGGCTCAGAGCCTGGAGCTTGCTTCAGATTCTGTATCTCCCTCCCTCTCTGTCTTTCCCCTGCTCACACTCTGTCTCTATGTCTCTCAAAAATAAATAAACGTTAAAAAATTAAAAAATAATAATAAATAAACATTAAAAAAATTTTTACTCAATTAAAATGTAAGTGTGTGTCTTAGGTAAGTTTTATTCATTTCTCATAGTAAATGGCAAGAGGTTTAGAAAAATTTTTAATGTTTATTTTTGAAAGAGACAGAGAACATGCACAAGCAGAGAAGGAGCAGAGGGAGGGGGTACAGAGGATCCGAAGCAGACTCTGTGCTGAGAACACATAGCCTGATGCGGGACTCAAACTCATGAACCACAAGATATGACCTGAGCCAAAGTTGGACACTTAACTGACTGAGCCACTCAGATGTCCCTACAATATATATATATATTAATATATATTTTTATATATATAAATATATATTTATAAACATATTAATATATATTTATATTTATAAAATGAGGGCATTGGATGTGATTCAGCTGAGAGTCATCAGCAAAGGTAGAAGCATGTAGCAGAAGTCACTGGACACTGCCCTACAGAAGGTGTAAAAGGTGGATGAGATACAGGTGAGTAGAAGGAGGGAGAGCATGGAGTTGAGGGAGTTTCCTGTGCCTTATCCTCTGTCAAGAAGGAGGTTAGGATGTGTTGAGAGTGAAGGAGGAAGTGAACTTCAAGAAAGTGACGTAAAAGAGAGACGAAAGTCAGAAAGGGTGTCTTTGGGGCAATGGCACAGTCTACAGATCATGGGAAGATTGCCAGACAGTGTTGAAAGCCCTTTTTCATTTGTGGTTGGAGACTATGGATCTGTCATGAGCCTCAGTCAGCACCATAGTATGACCTTTGTCTCAGCAGGAGTGTTTCCCTGTGGCAGCAAAAAAGGAGCATGGCTGAAGTAATCCAGGGTTGGACTTTTCCCAAACAGGCGTGGTGTTTGGCGTGGGAAATGAAGAAAAGGTCAAGATATTGTGTGCTACTGAGCTGAGTGGTGAAGCAGTGAACCATTTCTAGAGTCAAAAGTGACAGCTAAGAAACTGTTGTATCATAAAGTCCCCTGGTCAACACCAAGGGGACCAGAGGTGGTACATCCTTCCTCTTTATCTTCCAGGAAGAAATCGGCTTTATTTCCTACTTGGTTTATTAGTTGATGAGCTCTTTTAAAATATTTTTCTCGGTTTGGCTGAATGAATTTTTTTGCACTTACTTTCGTGGACTAACATTCTTCCAGGTTGCTGCAAAGAAAAAATACAGCTTTGACAACTTTCATGGCCTCCTACTGTAAATGAGGGTAGGCTTCGCTAAGCTGCAGACAAGTGTTAACAAATCCAGAGGGAGAATAGCCATTTGGTGAGAAAGTCAATAAAAAGCAACCTAATGGAAACCTCTTGGTTTGACAAGAAAAGTTCTATAAATTCACATATGTACTCAGAAGAGTTGGATTCTTTGGAATCAAGAGGAAGGACCTTACAAGTCTGTCATTTAAATTTTCATCCAAATTTTATTTCCAAAAGTTGAAGTTTTAAGTGTCATCATCTGGCTGCATAATCCAAATCTCACCCTGTTCCCCTCTGCTTCTTAACTGCAAAGGAAGGAAAAAAGTGTACCGGAAAGAAAGAGAGTCATCATTTGACGGCCATATTTAGGTTTGAGAACTAAAATATAGAGTGAAGGGGAATGACAGGGTAGAGATTTGGCTCACCAGTAGAGTTACTGGACGCTGAGGTCACTCGGCAGCTCAGTGATAGGGGGAATGTCAGGGACACTGGGGCAGGGGAGCACAAAGTTGTGGGAATTTATATGGATTGCAGACCAATGTGGAAACTGACATTAAATGGCTGTAGAGTCTCAATGAATAAGTGCTAAGACTTTCTGCCTTGAAGGACCATAAACAGAAGTGACTAAAACCAATATGAGTTAATGTCAAGAGTAGATCACAAAGTGGGAAAAGGGTATGAAGAGGAAATTCACAGAAGGGAAAACCCAAATGACTAGCAAGTATATGAACAGTTACATAAACACTAATAATCATGAAATGGCGAATACAAATGAGTCACTTGATACTGACAAAAATTACAAACTTAAATAAGACAAAGCATTGGCAAGGCTGTAGAGGAGTAGAAGAACTCAAACATTGCTAATGGACATGCAGACTGGTTTAGCCATTCTAGAAAGTGATTTAGCAGAACTTAATGGAATAAACATGAGACTTTTATGACCAGCAATTTTTCTCTCTACATATACCCAAGAGAAATTTCTTTAAAGTTGCATTAGGGATATCACAAAGAAGATCATCCTGGTGTTGTTTCTGTTAGCGGGAAGTTGGAAACCTTCTAGGTATCTATCACTAGGAAAGTGTGTAAGAAAATACTATGGGAATATGGTAGAGGCACACAGTGGTCTACTCTAGCTCCTAGAAGCAGAAACTACACGCACTCATTGTAGCAAGGACAGATTTTTATAAAACAGTGCTGAGCAAAAACCCAAAGAAAGAGAACAATACCATTTAGAATGTGAAATTCAGACACATTAAATCACCCTACATATTTTGCAAAGATGCTGTATTTAATTAGGAAATTGGATCAATGGCTATAACAGAAGCACTCAAAATGATAATAGATTAACTAGATAGATTTTTTTTCTTGACTGTAAAAACTCAGGTAGGCAAACCAAGGGAATATTGTGTCTCAAAATCATCAAGGACCCAACTGCTTCTGTTATTTTGCTTTCTCACCACAAGTTGTGACTTTTATCTCCTGCAGGGCTGCTTGATTTCCTACCACATAATCACAATCTGCCCAGTGGGAAGGGAGAAAAGGTTGCCTAGAGGGCAATCTAGAAGTTGGCTTTTGCCCATGGCTCATTGGCCACAATTCAGTGATGTAGTCATGCCTACCACCCAGCTACAAATTCTGTTATGTTAGTAATGAGGACAAGAAGTAGTGTCTGCCACAAATGTGTATACGCAAGTAACACAGATCAGACACATTAGCATGCAGACCTGAGGAGGAAGGTATGGAGATTAGGGTGAAAGAGGAAGAAAGACATTTATATGAAACAAGAAAAGAGTCTTTGTGTGGATTTATGATGATAGTGTAATGTGAACTGAGACCTATGATTAAGATAGTCCTCTGCACCTGAGGTTCATTTAAAAACAAAACAAAACAGAACAGAACACAAAGGAAAGGGTACCTATGTGGCTCAGTCAGTTAAGCATCTGAATCTTGGTTTCAGCTCAGGTCATGATCTCACACTATGTGGGATCGAACTCCACATCTGGAACTTCACACTCACAGTGTGGAGCCCACTTGAGATCCTGTCTCTTCCTGTCTCTTTCTGCTCCCCCCCACTCACATTCATTTTTTCTCTAAATAAACAAATAAACATTAAAAAAAGAAACAGACAAGAAATGGGAAGGAAAGGCAAGGAAGAAAGGAAGAACAAGAGAAAGAAGGATGGCAGAGGTTACGGTAATATGAAAGGTCTCAGGGGAGCAGTGTTGTGGGAGTGACCACTTATGCAGTTGAGTTGCAAGTATTCCAGGACTAGATGGCACTTTTTCTAATAGTCTCATGAAACCACCACAAAGAAACAGAACTGGTCTCTAATGTCATAGGTCAAGTTTGTCTACTAATTTCCCTGCTGGTCACTGAGAAACTCTACTTGCTCAAGCACACAGAGTCAGTTACATGGAAGATCCAAGGGCAGGCTCTTCCAAGGCTGTCTTCTCTAGGTCAGTGAGCTGGCCATTCTCATTTACAAACCCCAGGAGAAATAGAGAGATGGGTAGTGTACATGAAGTCTGATGCTACCATGCTCTTGGAAGGAAGGAGAAAAAAGGAAGAAGTAGGCTGCCTGAGCTGAAGACTGGTTGGAAAACAGTGACTTGGATTGACAGTTCAGCAAGTCTACTTTGGCTTTTGCCAAGAGAAGAAAGGACTCAATGATTATGCTATGGTTAACTCAGAAGTGGCTGTAGTGAATATCGTTAGCTTATATACTAATTAAAAAATCAGTTATTTTGTATTTAGACGACCGTTGTCAGTTCCCTGGTAAAATAGAGAAAAAGAGTAGCTTAGAAACAGTACAGGTGCAAGGTCATGTTCTTGCTTTAATACTTAGAGATGAATAGTCTTGGACAGTCACTTAACCTTTTAAAGCCTCCCTTTCCCCCACAGGGAAAAGGAACCTAGCAATATTGGAATAGGTCTTTTCCCAAATGAATTTTTAGTTCAGTACTTGCTTACCTCTTCAGGTCATCATATTTCTTTGCCAATAAGTGCGTGTGTGTATGTATGGAGAGTGAAAGAGGATATGAACATTGCTCTACATATATCATTTACATATAAAATGTACATCTTTAATTTTGTTAATCCTTTTGAGCCTACAAGCCATTTTGTCCAGTGTTAAAACAGTTGATTCTGGGAAACATGACACCATAAGCCACAAAGAGCAAGCCGAGGAACACATGAAGTCAAGTGATGTGATGAGAGGGCTTTCTTTTGATCAGGTAATTGGGCAACATTCAATTCTTTGCTTATAGCATTACAAAAGAAATGTCTCTAAGAACCTTTGAAACTGCTGTTAGAAAAACAGTCAATGGAACAAAATCTTGAACTTGGAGGAATCTTAGCTGTCCAAGAGAACAGGCCTGCTGTTTTCTGGGAACACACACAGCAGTAGAGTAAGGGGCAACATGCCAGTTCATTCAGAATTAAGCTTTGCACTCAGGGAGAGTTGAAATGAAGCTTCCCCTAGCTCAGGGACCAAATTAATCACCACTGATCTCAGATTTCAAACACACTGATAGAGAAACCAGTAGTTTTCAGTGAATGACTTTCAGCATACAGTTACATCCCAAACTGAAAGAAATCTAATAATAGCAAGGAGACTTCTCTCTCTACTAGCTGGGATTTTCAGGAGATAATTACACCCCTGGAGAATTAAAGGTATCATCTTCATTTCTTGCTGTGTCAGATCTGATTGTCTTTCAATTACCTCCAATAGCTCTCTCTGTGGCTCTAAGACTTGACAGTAGTAAGGGAGAATATATTTATTGTAAAATCATGCATATTTTTAATCTGGCTCCTTATCACAAACTTATTTCTTAAGGATAGATGTTAATAACAGACATCAGAGAAACCATTTGCAAATTTTAAACTGAACCTCATTTCAGCCTGATAAGGTTTGTTTTGTTTTTTTTTTCCCTCTTGAATGAATTTTTATTCATCAAGGATAATGTAGAATAATTAGTAGATTATATGAGATGTTTTATTAAATGATAAACTCCTAGGACTTTGAGAGAAATAGTGATTTAGTTTTCAAATTTGTTTAGATTCTTGATTTAACCTGCACTGTGTTTTTGAGTTAAAGAATGATATTTGAGGTACTTCATGTCACCAAAGAATATGCTTTTTTTACAATATAATTCATTGTCAAGTTAGCTAACATACATTGTATACAGCGTGTTCTTGGTTTCGAGGGTAGATTCCTGTGATTCATTGTTTACATACAACACTCAGTGCTCATCCCAACAAGTGCCCTCTTTAATGCCCATCACCCGTTTTCCTCTTTCTCTTGCACCCCCAATCAACCATCAGTTTGTTCCCTGTATTTAATAGTCTCTCGTGGATTGCCTCCCTCTCTGTTTGAAGCTATTTTTCCCCTTCCCTTCCACTATGGTCTTCTGCTAAGTCTCTCAAATTCCACATATGAGTGAAAACATATGGTATCTATCTTTCTCTAACTGACTTATATCACTCAGCATGGTACACTCCAGTTCCATCCATGTTACTGCAAATGGAAGGATTTTGTTCTTTCTCACTGCCAAGTGGTATTCAATTGTATATACATACCACATCTTCTTTGTCCATTCATCAGTTGATGGACATTTGGGCTCTTTCCATCATTTGACTATTGTTGAAAGTGCTGCTGTAAACATTGAGGTATATGTGCCCCTATGCATCAGCACTTCTGTATCCTTTGTATAAATTCCTAGTAGTGCTGTTGCTGGTTCATAGGATAGTTCTATTTTTAATTTTTTGAGGAACCTCCACACTATTTTCCAGAGTGGCTGTACCAGTTTGCATTCACACTAATAGTGCAAGAGGGTCCCCGTTTCTCCTGGCCAACACTGTTGTTTCCTGAGTTGGTCATTTTAGCCACTGTGACCAGTGTGAGGTCGTATCTCAATGTGGTTTTGATTTGTATTTCCCTGATCATGAGTGACATTGAGCATCTTTTCATGTGTCTGTTGGCCATCTGGATGTCTTCTTTGGAAAAATGTCTATTCATGTCTTCTGCCCATTTCTCCACTGGATTATTTGTTTTTTATGTGTTGAGTTTGGTAAGTTCTTTTAAATTTTGTATAATAACCCTTTGTTTGATATATTGTTTACAAATATCTTCTCCCATTCTGTTGGTCCTTTTAGTTGTGTTGATTGTTTCCTTTGTGGTGCAGAAGTTTTTTATCTTGATGAAGTACCAATAGTTCATTTTTGCTTTTATTTCCTTTGCCTTCAGAGACGTGTGGAGTAAGAAGTTGCTGCGGCTGAGGTCAAAGAGGTTGTTGCCTGTTTTCTCCTCTAGGGTTTTGATGGTTTCCTGTCTTACATTTAGGTCTTTTATTCATTTTGAGTTTATTTTTGTGTATGGTGTAAGAAAGTAGTCCAGGTTCATTCTTCTGCATGTCACTGTCCAGTTCTCCCTGCACCATTTGCTAAAGAGACACTCTTTTTTCTATTGGATACTTTTTCCTGCTTTGTCAAAGATTAATTGGCCATATAATCATGGGTCCAATTCTGGGTTCCCTATTCCATCGGTGTATGTGTCTGTTTTTGTAGCAATTCCATACTATCTTGATGATTACAGCTTTGCAGTAGAGACTAACGTCTGGGATTGCGATGCAGCCCACTTTGTTTTTCTTTTTCAACATCACTTTTGCTATTTAAGGTCTTTCGTGGCTTCATATATATTTTAGAATTGTTTGTTCTAGCTTTGAGAAGAATGCTGGTGCAATTTTGATTGGGATTGCATTGAATGTGTAGATGAGCCCAGTAAGTTTTGAAGAAATTACACATACACACGCACACACACACACACCCATACACCTAAAAGAGGAAATACATAGTGATCATTTCTTCATAAAAAGAATATAGATTAATGGTATAAAGATTTTCTAGCTCATTTCTAGGAAAAAGATAAGATTGTACATTTTATGAAAGGAAAACAGATTATTTATTTTTGCCTTAGCATTCAATTGTAACAGTTCTTTTTATGCAGGTACCAGGTACCTGTAACATCTACTCCTTTGTCTCTTTTATATAATCTCTCTTTTTGTTTTTTAATTCTTAATTGTCCTATTTTATATAACATTTGATGTTATTAGATGCCTGAATTATTTCTGGAAATCTAGATGTTTTAAAATCAATCAAATAAACCGTTTCTTCCCTCAGCGAAATGAGGGAAATTCCCTTAATATTCTGTTACCACATGTAAAAATTTGCCATAGTCTTTAGAAAACTCTTTTGATTTGCTTACATTCAAATTACTTTTTTCTCTGAAAGCTACTCTGTCCCGTTAACCTTCACCATCCTCTCCTGGCTCAAGTAGTGGCTTTATCATGCCTAGATATGCCTAGGCAGTTTCCACCCTGCCACCCTCATCAGCCAATTTTCCCTTCCATTTAATCCTCAAAGTGATGCCAAATCGACATTCTTTATAGACAGCTCAAGGTCTGCTAGGTCACTCACTGCCATGGCTAAAAGCAGAGGTTATGTTCATTCAGCCCCAAAGTCTAATCAGAGGTGAGTGACTCAAGCCCCGAGAGGGTGTGGCCAGCATCCCAGGCTCTTAGACCTAAGCAGGTGACTAGGTTGTTTCTTTCTGGATTAAGACTTTCTTTATTGAGACCAAATAGACACTATTTAGCTTTTCTTCCCCAGGATTGTCTGATCTGCCTAAATCACAGAGCAAAGTCTCCTGAAATTAGCATATTTATTATTGGACAAGGTGACATCTATTGATGCTTTGGTCTGTTTGATATAGAAAAGGGATTACAGGGGTACTTGGGTGGCTCACTCAGTTGAATGTCCCACTCTTGATTTTAGCTCAAGTTCTGATCTCATGGTTGATGAGTTTGAGCCTTGGCATCAGGTTCTGCACTGAAAGTGTTAAGCCTGCTTATGTGTCTCTGCCTCTCTCTCTTTCTGCCCCTCCCCTGGTTGCATTCTTTCTCTCTTTCTGAAAAATAAGTAAATAAACATCAAAAAAAGGATTACAAATCTACCCAAGGACCATGAAAAAAAAAGCATTTTCAGTTAGAAACCAACAGAAATATTTTGCTGTAGCACATGCTTTTTACCTGGTGCTCATGATGGGAAGTGCACTTGGGGTCTCTGTTAGCTTACCTCTATGCGCTGGCCAGCTCAGGATGACACTTACCAAGCCAACATTGTTTGGTAGACTCACTTTCTTTTCTTTTTTTTAATGGTGTACTAATTTTCTAGGGCTGCTGTAACAAAGTACCAAAACTGGGTGGCTTCCAATAACATAAATTTATTTGCTCAGGACTCCTAAAGTCTAGAAGTCTGAAATCATGGCGTCAGCAGATCCATGCCCTCTCTGTGGCTTTAGAAGAGAGTCATTTTTTCTTCCTCCTAGCTCCTGGAAGTTCTCAGCAATGCTTAGCATTCAGTGGCTTGGAGATGCATCACTCCCACATGGGCTCTGCCCATCCCGGACTCATCTTCTTCCTGTTTGTTTCTGTGTCTTCACATGGCATTGCCTTCTCTTATAAGCACACAAGTCACATCAGATTCAGAGCCCATCCAACTCCAATGCAACTCTAGCTTAACTAATTACACCTGCAAAGACATATTTCAAATAAAAGGTCACATTTTGAGGTATTGGGGTTAGGACTTCAGCATACCTTTTTGGAGGTACGTGATTCAACCCATATCATTTGGGATAAATGTAGTGTAATGTCTCCCAGGTGCCCTTAGATATTCTCGGGTGGGGGCAGAAGGAAGTACCCCCACCTCCTTAAGGTGGAGGGTACAGTGTTGAGGTGGCATCAGGGTGTTGGAAAGAACACGTCTTCACCTCTCCAGGGCTCAGAAATCACCCTTTGCTCTTTGAGCTCCACCATATTAATGTCTGCCACCTGGCACATGCCATAGCCAGTGTCCTGACAAAGTTTCTGTCTGTATTTGTAGAGTGAGCAATCAGAGCTGCAACTGCGCCATAAAAATGCTTGCAGATCTGCCAGGAACATGAATGACAGGCATTTTCCACAAAAGTTTCTCTTAGTCAAGCCAGAAGCTGTTTCTAAAAGCGCCACAGAGGCACTGAATTCCCTAGTTATAAATCTCTTTGTAGGGAGCCAGTTTCTCCATTAAGTGCCAACTTCCTCTAGCTGAATTTCCTCTCCCCGTCCCTCACAGGCTTGGTCCAGAAGAGCATTTGACTCCACGCTGGCTTCCAGAGAGAAACAGGCACTGTGCTTCTGCCTGGGGATTGTACCACAAGGTCATCTTTGGGACACTGGTGGGTTTGGAAGAAAGTGAAGGGGACTGAGGAGGGCTCGGCTTTGCCCTTGACTCCCTAATGAGGAGCAAGTGGGTGGATAGGCCCCAATGCTGGCAGCCGGGAGCCCTTGGACTTCCTCCCAGTCTCCCAGCTGCCACCATTCCACTCCCTACGGGCAGCTGGCTAGGTACTCTTTTGATGCAGCAAAGGCACGCGTAAGGCCAAAACCAAGGAGCTCTCTGGGGCTAGCCCAGGGCAGAACTGAGGAGAGGCAGTGTGTCAGGGGTACCTTGCCCCAAACCCTCCCTTCTAATATCCTCAGTCTCTTTTCATGACTCAGCCCATCTCAGCAAAACCTTGCTCTTACTTGGCTAACTTTTGCCCTTTGTGCTAAAATGTAGATGGACATAAAGTAAATCTGGGCCATTTGGCTCCATCCCTAGTCCTTAATATTTATCTCTAAACAAAAATTCAATAAGAAAGCCTTGGAAAAACACTGTCTTTCTTGAAATCTTAATTAAGATGGCGAAAATGGGTGGCAGAAAACAGTAACAAAACAAAATAAAAACTGACCTTAAGGATTCCCCCCCAGCTGATTCTCCCATGCTCTCTTTTCTCCTCTCCTCTTACTCCAGCTTTTTAATCCTGTGTGTTTTCAGTTCTACCCTATGATATGAAAAGTGATCTTCTTGACTCTGTTTTTCATAATATGCTTCAGAACCTTTTTTTTTTTTTCATTGTCAAAACAATGGTGGGAGAGCAGTGTGAATGAAGGTCTTCTCACAGAGTCTGGTAGGGAAAATATTTAACCAGTAATAATTTGGGTCCATCTTACTCCAAAAGAAGCCTGAAAATTTTTATTTCCTCAGTGGACTTAAAAGTGAGTCTCTAATACTTGAATTCCAGGCACTGTCTTAGGTTAGGGGAGGAGGAGGAATGGGATTGGCTGGGGTGAAGAGCTGGAACAAATTTGATAAAGAGATTATCCATCCCTCCCAGGATAGTTAAATTGCCCAGTGATTGATTGTTTGCTATTTTTGGAAATTTCTGATTGAGGGCTTTAACTCCTTGCTCTCTCACACCCTGGGCTCAGGGCTGATTCAAAGCATTCAGCTTCAGGCTCAATTTATGCCTTTAGAGTTCCAATTTGGTCCTAACTGTACCTGCAGACATGACACTACTAGGCAGACTATAACCATGGATCATCATCTTCCCAACATGTCCTATATTAATTGTATTTGGGGTGCCTAGGTGCTTCAGTCAGTTAAGCATCTGACCTCTGTTTTAGGCTCAGGTCATCATTTCATAGTTTGTGAGTTCAAGCCCTACATGAAGCTCTGTGCTGTGTCAGTGCAGGGTCTGTTTGGACGTCTCTGTCCCTCCCTCTCTGCCGCTACCCTACATGCTCGCTCACTCTCTCTCTCTCTCTGTCTCTCAAAATAAATAAAAAAACTTATAAAAATTAATTGTATTTAATTTAATCTGCAGACAACACAAATAAATCACTGAAAAGTTATGCTTTTGGCTTCTTGTTAAAGCCCAAAGGAGGTAAATCCCCTAGAATGAACTTTTTCTTCCATACTTACTTAGAAGCCAACTTTGTCTCAGAGTTCAAGACTACCTCTCTATACAGTCTGCTGTGAGTTTGTAAACCTTCCAGTTGTTTAAGAGATACACCATTTATGGTTTTAAAAAAATTTTTTTTAATGTTTTTTTTATTTTTGAGAGACAAAGAGAGACTGAACATGAGTGGGGGAGGGGCAGAGAGAGAGAGAGAAACAGAATCCGAAGCAGGCTCCAGACTCTGAGCTGTCAGTACAGAGCCTGACATGGGGCTCGAACTCACAGATTGCAAGATCATGACCTGAGCCAAAGTTGAATGCTTAACTGACTGTGCCACCCAGGTGCCCCTACCATTTATGGTTCTAATGTACTTCTTTGATAGGATCGAGTGTGTTGGAGTTGGGGGAGCAGTGGGAGTGGTGCTGAGCGGGGGGGAGGGGGGTGGACAAAAGAGAAGGTTGTGGTCATGCACACACATTGTTACCAGCCCCAGAACTCACCTCTGCATTGTCAAGTTTTGAGACAAAACTGAAAGAGTTCATGCTTGAGAAACTGAGACTTCCTTGGAAACATTCTGAGTTCATACTTGACGAGCAAGGTTAGGAAGCTAGGCCCTCTGGTGAGGTTAGGACAAAGAATGCAGTTAGGTATTTCTTGCTATTTGTGTAGTTATTTTTATTTTGTGCAGTTTTCTTTTCATCTTAATTCATTGTAGCTGATAAAGCTCGTTGCTCCTGTTCCAATGACGAGATACTCAAGGAGAATGTTATCGTAAATTATTGACTGATACTAGCACCCAGAACCTCTACTCGCCTTCTTTTATCTAAGAAAGGCTTTCCTGAATGAAGATGTTGATATTAAGGTGAACTGGCCAGTGAGTAGCTGAAAGACCTTCTGCATCCAAATAGATGAGTAAGCTAGAGTAAGACCAGACAAGTAGTCCTTGGACTACAGAAGCAGCTATAGCTATACATCTCTTCCTGTTGCTGGAACCACAGAGAGGTCACCAGTCTTCCAGGCACACAACCAAAGCTACCCTTGGTCTACTGCCTGGCTTGCTGGTGGTCCACTCAGTATACTGAACCTACCCACACTTTGCTGAGAGTAGTGTGATTGGGCCACCATTCTTAAGTCTGATTAATGCTATTTAATCCTCACTGGGTATGTGACCAGACCCTCACTAGGAAGACCAGTAACTATGAAGATGCAGAGCAAACAGAATGTGTTTGAAAACAAAAAAAAAACTTTTGCTCCAAATGCACCTTTCTTGTATCATATTGAATAACCGATTAAAACTGCCCAAATGGTTCCTTTTACAGCACATGTAAAATATTATTTTTCTGGAGATATTTATGGAAATACAGACAGTATCACTTAGATCATGGTCGCCTAAATTATACTGCCTTGGCCCCAAATAATCCAGCCAATCAATTGTGGATAGTATCAAAGAGGAGAAGTTAAAGCATGGTCTTTACACGGTCAGCTCTATAATTGAGAGTGAGATGGTCATATAGGGAGCAAGTTGTGTCCCTGCATCGGTTAAACCACTAGTGGTAATTATGTCAAACTAGTGAATAAACATCTCCTTTAGACTTTTAACTTCGCTCAGGGAAAGACTCTTCCACTCTTGCACTCCAAGATCAGCAAGTCATCCCAATAACTGCTGGTCAGCAGTTACGAACAACAAAATGTGGGAGGTTCAACCAATGTATCCTTATCCTGGGAAGTCAAGATCTACTGAGGCGGGTTTGGGTTAATCATCTCTGAATAGAGATGACATGTCTGGAACAATTATCTGTGCATATAAGATATGTGTTTATGTCTCCTATACATGTCAAGCTCCAATTTTAGCTCAGA
Organism: Paguma larvata; assembly: GCA_030068075.1. Taxonomy (NCBI): domain Eukaryota; kingdom Metazoa; phylum Chordata; class Mammalia; order Carnivora; family Viverridae; genus Paguma; species Paguma larvata. The sequence continues at coordinate 107,213,555 of CM057826.1, forward strand.
CTACTGTATCTGGAGCCAGTGGAGCAGCCATCACCAGATTTCCTTTTATGGGCTTCAGATTTCACACACCATTCATTTAATATTAGACTTTTTAAATTAAAGCTATTTAAAAAATAACTTTTCTGATGTCTGACTCAGAGAAAAAGAATGGAAAGCTAAAAAACAAGATACAACTTCAGCCAAAATAAACTGGAATGCCCACCAGGCCCTTTATCCTCAGCCCTCATGCAGAAAGATCTCAATTGTTCAATGAACCGATTAACTCCAATGGCTATAATTGTCATTCAAATGATGTGAGTTCACAGGATAAAGATAAAAACAGGTTAACTCAGTGTTCCAGGAAAAGAAAAGTGCTCATCTGGTTGAGAACAGGAAGACACTAACTATTACCTTCCAGAAAAGTCTATGTCCATGCACATCTGTCTCTGGTTCTTGATTGGGAATTCTGCCTGGGAAAATGTGCCAGTGAGCTTCCATGTCAGGCTTGGCCCTGTGCCTCTGCCTGCACCCACAGCAAGCCCACACCTGGATCACAGGCCAGATGCTCAAACACTGAGCTGCCTGCCCTGGAAGATGTCAACTCTGAGCCCGATAGACAAAGATGGTTTACCACATTTACCCTTGGTGCTTCCTGGATCGAAACTTCAGACTCTTTTTTGACTTCATTAATAATGAAGAGGGAAAGAGAGGCTCTTTTGCTTGAAGTTGGATGATGCTGATGGATTTTATTTTGGTACCTAGGATTTCTTTTTTCCTCCGTCATTCAGGAAAGCTATTGGATAACACTGGAAGATGTCTTTGTAAACCTCCTCCCTGTCTTCCGATACTAGATATAAGTGCTTGATATAGTATCCAAGGGATTAGCTTGGGGCAGGAAGCCAGCTTTTCCTCCATAACCATGTGGTGGGCAAGTGACAGCACAGAGGAGGGGAGCTGGCAGTGTGTCTGGAAATGGGAGGGGTGCTAGGAGCTGAGGCTCCATGCTCCCAGGACAGCTCTAGCTTAATAGCTCCCCAGCTGAAGAAACTCTGGCATGAAAAGCCACAAATTCCATCTGGGAGGTAATTGCAGACCTCCTAACGATGCCAGTTCAACCAGGTCTAGATGCTGAGGTTCAAAAAGTCTTGTGGTTTATAGAACTAATGTCCCCTAAAATCAGTGTGGGAAATAGCAGGTTGGGAAGTCGATGGAAACCAGGTGACAGAAGCTTCTGGCATTTAAAAATGCTTTGATAAGATTGGTTGAAATATCCCAGGGATCAAAGCAGACTACTTTAGCACCCCACATCTTGTCAACATACAAGGGACACTCCCTTTAATCTGGGGGATTTGAATGTTTGCTTTCTGAAGAAGGTTGGAGTGAGTGACCTGAGGGTGTGTGAGTGATGTCATTTTCAGTGCTATTATGCAAGGTTTTGTCACAGTGGCCCACATTTAGTGTAGCCAGACCCACAAATGTTCCTTAGTGACATTTAGGTAGCATATAAAGGCACATAACAGCAACAATCTCTTCTACTGTAGTTTTTATTTTCCCATCGCAGACCATTGAAGGTACTTCTCTGCCGTCACAGCCAGCAGGCAGAATCTGAACACAGAGCCTTCACTGTGTTTCATCTCAAGCCACTGACCTACATATTTCACCCTCAGCCTTGCCAGCTCCTGCAGGGAGCAGGCTATGTTTCAGCATCTCTCAACGGGAGCCCAATTGGCATCCGGCAGGAGGGAGTGAGGAGTTTGGGTTCAGGCAATTCATTGTACAGAACTGTCCCTTGCAATGAGGAAGGCATAGCATGCCCATTGCCCACCTTAAATCCCTCTGCTAGTACACATTTCCAGATGCCCCTTTGCGTAAGAGAAATGCAGTTAAGAAACTATATAAAAAGAACTCGGTGAGTAATAAAACCTCAAGTATCTTTCACAGCTAAGCATGAAAAACTGAAAAATTAGGACACCATTTTGGCCAGAGTACATAGAGGCATCTTGTAAAGGAGGTATCATTCTGAGCCCAGGGATTTTGCACTCCACAAAATTTTTGCCAGAAATTATCTTATTTGTAGGTTCGAGTAAAGAGAAGACTTAAATAGAAGAGACAAGTAGAGATGAGACAGTAGCTAGACCACCAACTGGTACATATCCTTGGTTCCCAACACTGTCCCATTCCCTGGCTCCACAAGTGTCTCATGAGACATACTGTGCTTTCTGCTCTCAGATCGCATGGGGTTGTCCACACACTTAAAATAAATCTTCTCCCCTTTGTTTTTGGGCTTAAGCTAGTTTAAGGTGTCTCAGCTATTTTCATCCAGAAAAACTTGACTCAGAACTTAGACTTGAAAGGATAATTAATAATGCATGATGCTGATAAAACAAACCATTAACACAGCAAGGTCATTGAGGAAACTGTCATACATGTGGTGACCAGGTTTTCCTGGAATCTTGGTATATTCCCATTGCCCCCCTTTTACATCCAGTGTCCCTGTTTGGCAATAAATTTTACGGCTACCCTAGCCACAAAATAGACAATGAAGTCTTCATGAAGAAAGTTAACCCTAATACAGGAAGGACTTCAGAGAAAAGGAAGAGAAATGTTTTACCCAATAGTCTCCTTTTGTTATATAGGTGTATGAGGGCATGGTTCAAGATGAAGTATAGCCAGTTTCCAAGCTAACAGTCTGTGGATAAATTAAAAAAAAAGAGAGGAGGGGGTAATATTCCCTATTCGTGTTTTCCTCACTGGCAAACTCATATATTAAAGTCTTGTTGTGACTCATGGAAGTAACTAATTCTGATTTGGCAGATGGAATGACAAATGTTTTAGGTTTTACAATCCATTAAGAAGAATATTATCTAATAATAATACCTAGATGACCCCATCTGATTAGTGTCCTTTCTTGTTGGAAGCGAAGCCAAGCAGTATAGGGATTCTCTCTTTTATAAGATCAGCGGTGATTCCCCTGGTTGAGGGACATACTCACAGAAGGTCTGTAAGAGTCCAGAAACCATGCTGAAGCACCACTTGGCAAAAGTCACTGTACTTCTGACACCAGCCAGTCAGGTTATTTGCCATTAGTTTTCTGTTGCTGCAGTAATGGCACTATCGTATAGAGTCCAGCATCAGAAATTGCTTTGTTTTTTTTTAAATTTTTAATTTTTTTTTGCTTTTTAATTTTATTTCATGTGGGTTGCATTTTGGACACATAATATCTAATTGTTTATCTTGCAGTAATTCATTTCATCAGTGAGACTTTACCTAGTCTTGTGGTTGTGCCTATGCCGGGTGGCGGGGGAGGGGGGGGCATGTTGCTTTGAACAAAGAGGTCCTTTGACTTTCTGTTCAGCTCCCTTTGGCAAAAACAATATTTCTACTTTCCTGTGTGTGTGCGTGCGTGTGTGTGTGTGTGTGTGTGTGACTTTTTTCTTCTGCATTTGGTTGTCTAGAAAGAGGGGGAAGAAAATTAAGATTGGACTGCCTTCTTCCATTTTAATCTTTTGTGGAAAGGCAGTATATAAATAATTAATCAGAATAAAGTTAATATAACCTTGGTTGTAAACTACTTTTTCTGCCTTTTTGAATACCCCTGTGATGGTTGCTTCTATGTGTCAACTTGACTGGGCTAAGGGACCAGCCCAGTTAGCTGGTGAAACATGATTTTTGGATATCTCTATGAAGGTGTTCTGTAAGACATTGGCGTTTGAATTGGTGAACTGAGTGAAGCAGAAAACCATCCCGAATGCAGTTGGGCATCATCCGATTGGTTGAGTGCCTGAGTAGACCAAAAATATAGAGGAAGTGCAAATTTGTTTCTCTGTTTGGGCTGAGACATCCATCTCCTCATGCCCTAAATATCAGCACACCTGGTTCAAAGGACTTGGGCTGAGTCACACCACCTGATTTCCTGGTTTTCCAACTTGCAGACAGCAGATTGTAAGACTTCTTGGCCTCCATAATCACTTGAGACAATTTCTATAATAAATCACCTCATAGATATATGTCTCTATATATCCTCTTTGTTCTCTTTCTCTGGAGGACCCTGACAATACGATCCCTCAAGGAACCTCCACTAAATTATTTTTTGTTGGGCTTTTGCATCTAAACAACTTTCATTTGTTATTGTTGTGGATGCTTTCTGTTATTTGTGAACTTAAATTGATGCCTTTCAGAGGTGCCTGGGTGGCTCAGTCAGTTAAGCATCTGACTTCGGCTCAGGTCATGATCTCATGTGGGTTTGAGCCCGGTGTCAGGCTCTATGCTGACAGCTCAGAGTCTGGAGCCTGCTTTGGGTTCTGTGTCTCCCTCTTTCTCTGCTCCTCTCACACTCTGTCTCTCTCTCTCAAAAATAAATAAACAGAAAAAACTTTTTAAATAAATAATTAAAAATAAACTGCTGCCTTTCATTTCTGAATTCAAGAGTTTCCAGGTTTTTGCTATGTTTGGAACCTTCTCTACTCTCTCTTCCACTTCCCTCCATCCCTCTGGTCCAACTCCTTTTCTCCTTTTAACTTTGTTATATTTACACATCCAGTATATTGTTATGTATGTGCCTATAGATGGTTTTAAAATACGTCAATATGTTAATGAAAACAAATCCAAGACCATTGTATATCAAGTCTGGGATTCACCTGGTTGTCTGTTTCCTAGATTGTTCTGTCTGGCTGTTTTGTCTAACATTGCCTCAGATGATGAGTCTAGAGAGCAAATGGAAATATTTATATAAAATGCATGAAGAAGCTTACACTAAAGCTCTGGCTATGCCACATGCCCGAATTTGAATACATATCCCATCGTGTTGGGTGCCCTGGTGGCTCAGTCAGTTAGGTGTCATGTTCAGCTCAGTTCCTGATCCCATGGTTCATGAAATCTAGTCCCACATTGGTCTCTGTGCTGACAGCGCAGAGCCTGCTTAGGATTCTCTCTCTCCCCCTTTCTCTGTGCCCTTCCCCTCCTTGCTTACTCTCTCTCTCTCTCTCTCTCTCCCTCTCTGTTTCTGTCTCTCTCCCTTTCTCTCTCAAAATAAATAAACTTAAAAAAACAACAACAAATCCCATCATGTTGTCAAATTTGTGGAAAGAACATAAAGTTCAAAAATTACTTGAGAAGATCCAATTCAAAAAAGTCTTAAATTCAAACTCAGATCTCCTTTTAATGGTCTGAAAGTCTAAAGTTCAAAATCTGCTTCCTGGGAGAAGACCCTTCCTTCTCATATTTGTTGTATTTGGAGAATCAAACAGACTTCTGGGTGAAGCTGCTATTGATGCTTCTGAAACTTGTGCCCTGGGTTAGAGACAAGAAATGTGCCTCTCCTGGGTAGACCTCCAGGCCCTCTCTTGCTCTTTGCTCTTGGATTTCCAGACTTGAGGAGCATTTTCTCCACGACCTCTCTCTGCCATCCTGGCTACCCCTCTAGTGTTCCCTTTCTTTGTTGTTTCCCTCTACCTTGGGGAAAGTTCAGTTGATCCCAGCAGTTTACTCTCTTTCTCAAGCTTCTCTCCTTCTTTCTCAGATGGTTTTCTGGAATTAAGAGCCTGCCTTCATTTCACATATTCTTTATCTTCTGGTCCAGCCATTTGTTTTCAATCACACTCCTCTGTATCTTGTGTTATGGGCTATCTAGTAATGAAAAATGTGAAATCAATATGTTCTGGGTATGTCAAAAATATCCCTTATTTTATATAAGTCTTGTTTAACCTTTCCGGTATGAGTTGGGTAATCCTTCTGAAAGATATTCTCCTATGAGAGCAGCTCAGGGCTTGGTCTTAGTCTATACATGTCCTTCCTGGCTCTCCTCCTTTGCAATGCTTTCTTTTAGAATTTAATACTACACATATCTTGGTCATGCTGCTTTGAGGTACGGACAATGCTCCTATGACTGTAACCTCTTAATTCATCAAGTTATGCTTATGAGTATTTTATAAGGCTCTTTCTGACTTTTCCTCTCAAATCCATCCAGATACACTTGATAGATGTTTAAAAATCTTTAAGAAGTTCTCTTATCATGGATTTCCATTCAAAAACACCCTCATAGGTATATCCAGACTATCCTGATACCCATGATCCAGTCACCATGACACACAAAATTAATCATCAACCCTGTCTAATATTCTGGAATGAGATAGCAGTGATGGTTGCACAATATTATAAATATACCCATACCCAGTGTGAATGTTCATAGTAGCTTTATTTTAGTTTCTGTGCCCCCTAAATGAAAACGACCCAACTGTTCCTCAACTGATGAACACATAAACAAAGTGTGTTGTACTTTGTAGTAACAAGGAAGGGATTGCTGATACACCTAACAGAAGACTGTCAGGTATATGATGCTAAGTTCAAGAAAACACACTCAAAATACTATCTACTTTATGATTCCATTCCTATTGAAATCTAGAGAACTATTATATGGACATTCTGGAAAAGGCAGAACTGTGGGCACCGAAAGCAGATCCATGGTTTCCAGGAGTTGGGGCTGAGGGTAAGAGTTAACTACAAAGGAGATATTTTGTAGTGGATGAAACTGTTCTATATCTTCATTTTTGTGATGGCTATACAGCCTATGTATCTTTTCAACTCCTAGAATTACACAGTAAAAAAGTCTAAATTTTATTATATGTAAATGATACATTAATTTTTAAATATGAGGAAAGCATGTATGTATGTATCCCCATGTCTTGGCACAGCATCTGACATATAGTCAGTTACCCAATAAATGTTGAACTTTGTATTTATTTTTTAAAGCTGCCTCCCCCAGTGCCCCTTCCTCACTGTCCCTGTCTCTTCCCATCCTATTGCACCCAGCTGACTTCAGCAGTGAGGCAGTCTAGCATGTCTCAGAAATGTTTTGAAAATTCATGAGGCATTTTCTAAGTTTCAAGGACTTGTTCAGAAGTGTTGGACTTAAATGATCAAAATCAAGGGTTTGCAGGTCACACATTTCCCCACATGAAGGGTAGAATTCACACCTCTTTGGATACTTTGCTGTTTCACCCTATCTGTCTGAAGAACCAACAAAACAGCTCTGGTTTCATCTAGGCCATGTTTAGATCATGCTTTTCATCCTGGGTTCAAACAAGGATCATGGTGTGGTTACCAGTGACCTCAGATTCTGCTTCCCTCAGTTTGTAGACTTTACCTGCTATGGAGAGGTCCTTCCACAGGCCTGTAGGAACATGTTGCCACCTTTATGTCCTACCTTGTAAAGGCTTTCTTTGACCTGGGTATCATCCCACCTTTGCTCTACCGAAGGTCAGGTTTGTTTCTGCAGTCAGATTGAGATTTACTAGGCTGCCATACTGTGCAACAAAGCTAAGGGAACATGAAGTTCAAACTTAGAGCTAGTAAATAATATTCAGAGGCATCTGGGTGGTTCAGTAGGTTAAGAATCCAACTGTTGATTTTGGCCCATGTCATGATCTCACAGTTCGTGCAGCTGAGCTTTGTGTCCAGTTCTGGGTTGATGGTGCAGGGCCTGCACCTCTCCTCTCCTTCCCTCTCCTCTCCTTTCCTCTCTGTCTCTCCCTCTCTCTTCTTCCCTCTCTCTACTCCTCTCCTACTCAATTATGTACATGCGCTCACGCTCATACATCCTCTCTCTCTCAAAATTCAAAACTAATAATATCTTATAAAGCTTGTATTCATTAACTGTTTACATAATGCTTTGCTTGTATGACTATTTACAGATATTTTTATTAATAATTCCTTGTAACAAGCCCATGGAAGCATTTGCTCTTTGCATCTCTCAATCATTGAGTGGCAGAGTGGGGTTACAAAGGGCTGGCACCCTTGCCTCATGGTGGGACCAACTTTTTGGTGCAATGAATTTCCATAGAATCAGACAGAAGCTAGTTCCTGGCTGAGACTGTATCTAGCTCTGTTTTGCCCCAACTGATCTGCTTCTCTTACTCCCCTTACCTGAGAGCATTCCTCAATCAATTATTTGAACGAGAATCCCTGTCTTAGGATCTGCTTCTACATAACCTGATCAAGACCAGCATGACCCCAAAGTTACCATCTGGGTAAGTCCGGTTGCGTTCAAGGTAATTTGTCAAGAAGACTGACTACTACTAGAGATATTCCATATTATGTGGCACAAACCAAACCAGCCTAATCTCCTTGGGAAGAAAGTTGGTCACTGCCTTTTAGGTTATTTTCCTAAAAATTTCTCAATAAATAGGAATATTTCCTGAAGAAATATTGTTGAGAGTAATTACGCCTGCTGTACATCATAATATTGGGTATTCTGGGGCACAAAAGTAAAGATGGTATTGACTGTATTGATTTCTTGTGGCTACTGTAACAAATTACCACAAATTAGATGGTATAGAACAATAGAAATGTATTCTCCCTCAGTTTTGGAGTCCAGATGTACAAAACCAGTATCCACGAGGTCAAAAACAAGGTATTAGAGCCAGGACTGTCCTCCCTCTGGAAGCTCTAGGAGAGAATCTGTTTCTTACTTCTTCCGACCTCTGATGGCTACTAGCACTTTTTGCTTTAGAGGTGGATTAGTAACATCTCTGTCTCTGAGGTCACAGTGATTTTCTCCTTTATCTGTGCAATATATCCCTCAGCCTCGCATTTAAAAGAATGGATGTGATTGCATTTAGGACTCATTTTGATAAAACAGGATAATCTCCTCATCTAAAGATCCTTAACTTAATGTCATATGGAAAGATCTTATTTCCATATAAAGTAACATTTCAAGTCTCCAGGGATTAGAATATGGAATCTCTGAGGGACACTGTTTTTCAGCCTAATGCAAGGAGACAAATGGCACTGTTACCTACATCCCTGTGCTCTTTCATAATCAACCTCCATCATCAAAGGTGATCCAAAAACTTCTTCACACATTTTACACTTGCCACAGTATATACATATACACTTGCCACACAGAGAAGTGAATCACAGCCCCTGCGCTCAAGAATCATGTCATTATTTCAGGAGAAATACTCCATGCTGAACAATAAATAACAAATTAATGTAACTTGTTACCACTGATTCTGGTTTCTTACAGGCCTTACATTCCAAGAGGGGGTGGAAAAAGCCATTGGGGTGGCTAGTGTGGTGACAGAAGTCTTTAGAGAGGGCTAAGACTTGAGCCAAGCCTTAACACTTTGTTTGCAGAGGGGAAGAGAGTTGTCTTAATCCATTTGTGTAGCTATAACTAAATACCACAGACCACATGGCTTATAAACAAGAAAAAGTTCATTTCTCACAGTTTTGGAGGCTAGAGTTCTGGCTCCAGCGTAGCATATTCCAGTGAAGATGGCCATCTAGGTCACAGACTTCTCATTGCGTCGTCACAGGGAGGAAGGGGCCAGGGAACTCTGGTAGGGGGGTGGGGGAAGGGGAGGGTCTCTTTTATTAGAGCAATAATCCCATTCATGAGAGTTCCACCCATGTGATTTTCTGATATCACATTGCTTTAGGATTCCAACTTGTGAATTTGGGGAAGACACAAACATTCAGAGAACAGCAAGGAGTTTAATTTATTTTCTCATTTGATTTTTACAATTGCCCTTTAGGATTGTGTCTTTCAAACATTTTTTGTTCAATTCCTATCAACACATACATTTTATAACATGACCTACTGTATGAAATGTATTTATGAAATAAAAGTTTTATAAGACATTATTTACTTTTAACACTTACACATTCTGATATGTTTTCTATTCCATTTCATTTCATTCTATTTCATTAAAAAATGGTGGTTGAGGCTCAGTACCACACTAAATTGAGTTATAATCATTAGAGACATAGGCATTTGCAAACCACCACTTCATTGAACATACTGTATCATGATTTCTGACCATACTGGTTATTAGTTATCTATTGTTACACATGACAGTTATCCCAAAAATTAGTGGCTTAAATCAATGCCCCCTTACAAGCTCAGAGTTTCTGTAGGTCAGGAATCCAGTCATTGCTTAGCTAGGTACACCCGCCCCATGGTCTCTCACAAGGCTGTAATCAAACTGTTGACCAGAGCAGTCATCTCATCTGAAGGCTCAGCTGGAAAGCAGTAGGATTCACTTCCCAGCTCACTCACATGCTTGTTGGCAGTACTCAGTTCCTAATGGGGTTTGAAGGTCTTGATTCTTTGTTAGCTGGGGGACTCCCACAGTTCATTTTCCTGTGGACCTCTGCACAGGGCAACAAATAGCATGATCAGAGTGAGTAAAATGGAGAGCAAGACGGAGTGAGTAAGACAGAGGTTTTTTGTCATGTAGTCTCAGAAGTGATATCTTACAACTTTTGCCATATTATCTTTGTTAGAAGAGTCACCAGGTCCAGCCCACACCTAAAGGGGTGAGAGAATTATCCAATGGTGTGACTATTGTGAGGCCAAGAATTACTGGGGGCCATCTTAGAGGCTGCCTACCACACTGGTAGATCTGGTCTCAGCAAGAGTAGGACTTAGTGGTGCTTGGGGGAATGGAGCATAAGCTGGAATCTAACTTGCTCAGCCCTTTTGTGAGCATCTTGCTTGTGGCAGTGCATCCTGGGTATGAGAGTTGTCTGCACTTATGACCCTAAAGAACAAAATGCTGAGGAACATGGCCTGGAAAGAAATAGGAAAGCAATAGTGTAAACTTAATTTGATATTTGGTTGTACGGGGAGGTGGGGGGTGGAAATGAGGTATGATGATTGATTTGCTCATAGTTGTATTGTTAGTGATAATACTGTAGTTACAGTAGTGAGATGAGTAACTCAATGAACATTACTCAGTTCTCCTAACTGAGGTCAGATTATTAACCTGACCACAATTTCATAGCTAGGTATTAACACAGTGCAGTACTGTCTCACACCAAGCCAGAAGTTTGAAAAGAACTGATTATCTCTTATCAGCGAAATTTGCCAATTTAGGAATTTTTACTTTCTCTGAGGGAAAGAAGAGAGTAAACTCTTAGAAAGGTAGCGAACTCTGTTAATTGTTTTTTAGATTTCCTCTCAAAATATGGGTACTGTTCTCTTCAGCCTAACCACAGTCCATTGTGAGTAACAAGATACTCTACTACTCTTTAGAATTTTGATAATAATTTGGGACGCCTGGGTGGCTCAGTTGGTTAAGCTTCCAGCTTCAGCTTAGGTCATGATCGTGGTTCATAAATTCGAGCCCCACATCGGACTCTGTGCTGACAGCTCAGAGCCTGGAGCCTCCTTCATATTCTGTCTCCCTTTCTCTCCATCCTTCCCCCACGTCAAAAATGGATAAACATTAAAAAATTTTTTTAGAAAATTGGTAATAATTAGTCTACGGCCATACCACCCTGAACGCGCCCAATCTCGTCTGATCTCGGAAGCTAAGCAGGGTCGGGCCTGGTTAGTACTTGGATGGGAGAAAATTGGTAATAATTAAAGTAAAATACCAAGAAGTCTTAAAACCAGGACACTATGCCACACAAAACAGAAGGTCTTTCTACCTTTTATTTATTTATTTGAGGGATTAAAAGATGGGCATTTGGAAAAATGATTTCAAATCCTTAGCCTCCTCCTTTCCCTTAGGGCTCTGTTTTAGACCTTTATTATGTTTGAAGAATGCATTAATGAGAAGCTAGTGACTCACCAGTAAGTCTATTTTACATATAATATTTTCCGGTGTGTTAAATGCAGTCTGGACCCTAGGGAGGGAGAGGGAGACTTGCTGCAACAAGAGATGGTCAGAGGCTTAACAGATGTTGGAGAGGATGAGTTTGGGAACTCAAGGCCCTTCCTGCAGCCTCACTCCATCAGGAAATAATAACACTGCTCTTTACCTGCTTATGTTGCCATGGTGATGTCCACACTCAAGGCAGCCAGAGACAATTGGGCTGAGACTCAGGAGGATTCTTTCCTCCTGACAACCCACTAAAGAGATTTCAATGACAATGCTCACCAGAGATGCAGTCTTCATTCAAATTCTGGCAGTAGAGGTTTTGAATGGCAGGGGGAGCAGTTACAGAATGACCAAAAAAAAAGAAAAGAAAGAAATTTTGTAAAACAATTCCTTTCTTTGAATTAGAAATAACCTTGGACTTTGTGAGAACTTTTGATCCTTTCTTTTATCCCCTCTCTCACTGCAATCATAGCTCTGAGTGTCTGAAAAAGAATCTGCCCAGAGCTCCCAATTTGAGGATAGATTGAGTGTTTGAAGGTTGACGCATGAAACTTAATGCATAATTATATCTTTTTCTCATTTTCTGAGTTCCCGGGGATGGGAGATGTCTTTTATCTGAAAGATATTTCCTTTTCTCTAGATGACAAGACATGGCAAAGTAGAATAAAATTGATCTGTGAGTTTAAAGAAGGAGACCGAGAAAACCAAAGAATTGTTTTGGATACCTTGAAATTAATGATGAAATGTATTTAAAACATAATAAAAATGTTTTGGAATGACTATAAAAATAATAACATACCTTTACTTTTTTATTGTTTTCAAATAATTGCTGGTCATCTCTGGCATGCAAGGGTCTTGCCTGGCAGAAATGTCGATAGAACATCTGTCCATGAACAAGTTCTTGAAACTACTCAAATTTGGCTTTGAGGGCCTGCATTTCTTTCTTTTCTCTCTTCTCTCCTTCCATTCTTTTTTTTCTTTCTATGCCTGGTTAGTTAGTGTAATGAAACAAACGACTTGGCTCCTTGGTGAATCAGAAACTGTACCTGTTTGAATTGTCCCACAAAGAAAACTTTATTTGCAGCAAATGAGATCACAGGGAATAATTTCCAAAGCTGTGACTCTCAGAGCAAGGGCAGATGGGTTCCTTTCGTTTAGGGTTAGGATGAATATTTAAGTAAGGAATTCCTGTCATTATATGTAGATGTGGGCATGAGGTCACGCCTACACCTTAAGAATACATGCCTACACATACATTATATGAGGCTAGGCTGAGGCTCCTCCTTGGGTGGAGACTTTAGTATTATAATGAGGTAAAGGTAATCATTGTCATTCTAGACATCACTGCATGGTCCATCTGCATATGAGCAAGTCAGAGGTTAAGTTCAAACTGGTCTGGGTGGTCTGGGCTGGCTGGAGGTCTTGTCAGGACAGTCACTATTGCTAGAGCAGTAGTTTTGCTTTCCACTTGCCTGAGTTAAGAGAAAAGCTGGAAAAGCACTTAAGGCAAAATGTGGGGCAGAGGTTGGTAAGTATAAGCAGGTAGGCAGTAGAGGTCAGGTCTTGGGGTCTATCTGGTGGCATTAGCATTTGATCTCTTTCACAGTACATACTGGGGAGGTGAAGACTCAAATGTCACCAGTGGGAATGTCAGCTGATAGCTGGGTCTTATGGAAACTCATAAAGAGTTGAATCATTAAACTTCACAAAGAGAGAGGCTTGTAAAGTGGGTCCCACAAAGTCTGGGAGGGGCCAGATGACTGTTTGAGACCACCGTGCCTCCAGCCTCTAAGCATCTGAGCCACAGAATACAATGTCTCCTCATTCTGTGCTCTGCCTTTACTGTGGGTCTGCTCCTCTGAGTTTCTCCTTATCTTTGTGTCTTCTTGCATTTTTCCCCACTACGGATTCTCTCCATTTTTTCCAGCTCCAGTTTTGAGGAAAGTCTGACTGGCCACCTAATATCTTTTCCCTTTTCGCAGAACTTTTCGTGTGCAACTGTATCACAGGTCTCAGGACAATCTGGGGATTGGTAGTTTTTGCCCCAGAGTGGGTTTTCTGACCTACACATTGCTGGTCCTCCTGAAATTACTGCTCAGGGCCCGTTTCCTCAGTGGAGCAGGGTTTCTCAAAGGGACTAGGCATCTCACACAATGTCTGCCACAAACAGTTTGAGTAAAAACGCCCATGGCTTCGTGTCTTGTTTCACATGTTTTAATCTGACATAGGCATGATTGCTCTTTCACTTTGTGATATTTTCTTTTTGTGACAGCCATTAAGTTCCCTTGAAGGAAATACTCAGGTAGGATAGGCTAAGTTTTATTTCTTTACACTCAAGGGAACACCATCATAAGAGAATGCCAATGAGATTTTAGAAAGCAATAGTGACACCTCCTCTAATCTTAAGTTAGATTGCTGGTTGCACTTAGCTAATCTCTTTCTTGGTGTGAGTGGACATCAGTCAAGAAACTGACTGGAGCTTATGCATGGACACTGCCACCATCTGTCCAGTCACATAACCATCTAAAATGAATTAAATTAGAGTGACCTCATACTGTGCCTTAATCTGTGTCCTTATGAGTAATTCTCATCCCAGGTCAATTTGCTTCTGCCTCCATTGCTCCTTGTGGCTTGGAGGCACCATGGTACACAAGAGGCAGGGACAGAAGTTTGGCAGTGTAGATGTAAGGGTGCATGGCTGGCTTGGATTTTTGTTTCTATGTTTCTCGACATAGGACTGCTTACTTAACTTGTTTTGTGTTCAGGAACGGTACCGTTTGAGAAAAACACACTTTCCTTTTGAAAATGACTGGTAGGAAGAATTATAACATTTGGAAAGTCAGCCATTTTGGGAGGTTTACCAGAGTTTCCTCCTTGACCTAGTTTCAAATCCTCTGCTGCATTTCCTCTTTCAGCTGTTAAGATTTAGGTTGCTATTAAATGCCTTCAGTTTAATTTGCTCCAGAGGCCAACGCCCCAGCATCTGGTCCACAGCAAGTGTCAGAAAGACCTAGATTGCTCAGTTGTCCTCAGTGTAACCAGTATCCCACTTTTCACTAAGGCAACCAGCTTCGAGCCCAGCATTCTAATTGTGAGCTCATCCTTATACAGTGAGAGAATAAAAATTTCTGTGAACTTGTGTTCCACACCTCTATTTATACATCCACATGTTTTCTGCTTCCCTTTATGTTAACACAAAGCTTCAGCTGAAACCACAAATTGCTCAAGTGACCTCATTTAATCTGCTTGCTTTTTCCTATTCTTCCAGATAGTATATTTAAAGAGTTAAAAAATGGGGGGACAGGAAGAGATGTAGGTGGAAATGTCAGATTTTCAGTTGAAAATTTAAAAAACATAAAAAAGTACCTGGGCAGAGAATTGGTTGGGAGTAACAATAATGGCAAATGCCTAAGGATGTCTGTGTCACTTTGTGTAGATGAAGAGTTTTGAGTTCTGATTAAAAGCAAGCAGCATGGGCCTTATGTAGGAGCTTGTTACAATTGCAGAATTTCAGGTTCCCTCTTAAGACTGCCAATTTAAATCTGCATTTTAACAAGTTTCCCAGGTGGTTCTTAGGCACTTTAAAGTTGGGAAGCATTGGCCTAAATACTTTGTTGGTGTTGCCATAACAACCTGATCACATCCATTAGAATTGGATTTTTTTTATCCGGTCCAATTCCTCACTGGTCTTTAGGTCTTCCCCATTGCCTGGCAAACCAAGCCCAATTTTTCAGCTGGGCCAAAAGACCAAGCACAGAATCTACAACCTCTGTTTTAGCTTTGCCTGTCATTACTCCCCATACCCACATCTTCATTCAGATTAGAATACTTCATTCATCACACAAGTATGTGTGCAAGACCACAAACTCATATTGTTGCTTGCCTTTTCTTACTCTGTTCTTTCTGTCCGATACACTCTCTTTTCCTTTCCTCTGTGTATGGTTACATCTCGTCAAATCTGCAAGAGTTTCTGGGTAGACTGGGGAGAACTCCTGGCTGTGATGCCTCTGCCCAGCCTGTCCCTGGATGTGGGGGGTGGAGGGGAATGTCGCCGGAGGGTTTTAGTCAGTCTTGAGAAAAAAAATCAAGAACAGACCAGACATTGCTGGAGAGGTGAGCAAGAGTACATTCTCGAGATGGGAGAGAGGGTGGCTCAAGGGAAAGCCTTGCCTGGGGTTTGGTCTCTGTCTTTCACTGACAGTTGTTAACTGAGGAATGGAATATTTATTATTTGGGGAGGGGATTTCTTTGGGGGCAGGATTTTGTGCCTTTTCTTCCTTACTTGGCCAGGGTCTTTGTCTTGGATCTGTCTCTGACATGCTTTGTCTTGGGTCTATGTAGTTTGATCTGGCTTCTTGTGGCTCTGTGTGTGTGTGTGTGTGTGTGTGTCTGTGTGTGTAATGCTGCCAGATTGCTAACTTTTCTGGTAAGGGGCCTTGATTCTCCCTTTGCTGGTCTCCAGGCATCTTTTTAAAGCCTAACTAACTGCCTCCTCTAACACAAGGACCCCATCAAATGGTATATATTTAATGAAGCCTTTTCACAAATGGGTGGGATTCCTCTCTCTCTTCGAACTCTCGTATCACTTGGGTGATAGCTTTTTTATGGTATTCCAATTATGGCTTGTTTTCTTGTAAATGGTTCCTCTGAACTTCCTCCACTTCTCTCACCCTGATCCATACTGGAAGTTCTTCGAAACAATGGCTGCATTTTAACTCATAAGTGTTCTTCCTGAAGTTATGGCCGCAGTATCTTGCACATAGTGGGCACTCAACATACTAAAGTACCCAACAATGTAATTTGGTGTCTATAAAATAATCATATGCTAGGTTTCCCATTTAGGGAAGATGGTGTGGACTATCATCTGTGCATATCACGAGCTGGACTTTCGGTAGTTAAAGAACATACGTTTCCTCAGCTCTCTTTTCTTTTTCTTTTTTTTTTTAATTTTTTAACATTTTTTTTATTTTTGAGATACAGAGACGGAGCACAAGCAGGGAGGGGCAGAGAGATAGGGAGACACAGAATTCGAAGCAGGCCCCAGGCTCTGAGCTGTCAACACAGAGCCCAGAGCGGGGCTTGAACCAATGGACCATGAGATCATGACCTGAGCTGAAGTCGGAGGCTTAACCAACTGAGCCACACAGGCACCCCTCAACTCTCTTTTTGAGTCAGTCACTTCACTTTGGTGGCAAGGGATAGGAATGAACTCTCTGGTCTTAGAATATTGTGGTGCTAATTGACCCTGGTATCCATTTCATCTCTCCTTTGTCTCGATTAATGTGGGGTGCTAACCCAGATGACCAGCCCAGTGTGTGAATGTTGGTTTTGCTACTCCCTAGACTTGTTTCTCTGCTCAAGTAATTTCAGCCTTGGTTTTCCTCTAAGCCTAAGTTTTTGGTGTAATAAGTAGAATACAAGAAGTATTTGGCAGAGTGCCTGGCACACAGCAAGCTCTTAATAAACAATAACTATTTCCAGGATTTCAAAGATGATGATAATTGTGATTGAACAAATATGATCATTGTCTGTTGTAGCATCTTAAAAAATTTTTTAAACCAGATCTTAAGATGATATCTGAACCTGCAGTTTCAGTGCTCATTTTCCATGGAGGACAGTAAGGGACAGATCTGAACCCAGTGAGACACTTCTCACTTGCAGCCTGATAGAATTATCCCTAAATGGTGAAATGCCATTAGCTCTATCATGGACAAAGTATTTTCTCTTCTCCCATTTACAAATTTCTGTAACTTACTAGCTTTACATCAAATGTTATACAGAATAGCACCTACAGTTTCCAACACATTTTTTAAAAATGTTTATTTATTTTTGAGAGAGAGAGGGAGAGAGAGAGAGCATGAGCAGGGAGGGGCAGAGAGGGAGGGAGACACAGAATGTGAAGTAAGCTCCAGGCTCCATGCTATCAACACCGAGACTGATGCAGGGCTTGAACTCAAGAACCATGAGATCATGACCTGAGTCAAAGTTGGATGTTCCACCAGCTGAGCCACCCAGGCCCCCACCACCAATTTTAACGGAAGGCAAATATGTGTGGAATGAAGTAAATAAAGAAAATTTATGGTCGTCATCATAAGCACTGAAAAACAAAGATGGAAGAGCAAAATAATTAGATTATGATGTTATCTGCATCACTATTTTCCACTCGTGAGGTTGTGATGGCAATGAAGGAACCAGTTAGCACAGTAAAATCTTCTTTCTTGCTTGGTTTGTTCTGTAACCTGTCATATTGAGAAAAGCATCAACTTGACAGCTCAGCAGTTTTAATACAGAAGTCTTGATTAAGTTGATGGATTTCTGCTTTCTCAAAACATCCAACCTACAGTGACTTCTTTCTCTGACATCTCAATCTTCAAAATAATTTTCCTTTTCTGTCTTCCAAATTTGATCATTCTTTTTGACCTCAGAACTTTGTTAAATGAAATCATTTTCTCATCTTTGATATTTGTTACTTACTCACTTAATTTCCAACTATATTACCATATTGGAACTCTAGCAGAGTCTGGCTTTACCCCATTTATGTAGACTTGGAGGCAATTGCGTATAGTGGCTGGAGCAAGGATTTTACTTCTCTTAGAAATTTTCTCAATTTGTTTCTTAAGTTAAAATGCATGAAACCTAAGAGAGACTTTTTTTTTTTTTTGGCTGGTAATTCTTATTAAGAACTATCTCAAATTACCACTGCCTGAATACTGAGGAGAGGCATAGAAGTTCCTAGAAAAAGTGAAGCCACTGTGATCCTACTGGGTCTAAAAAAGCAGAGATTTGAAAATTTTGTGGATTCCTTGATACTTGTTTCCCCGGCCTGCCATCCAGTTCTTTCTTTAGAAATAGTGTTTCATTTTCCTTAGGGGTGGTATGCTCCCACTTTCGGACCATGTGATTAAGTGGGGCTGACCACATCCCCTCTCTAGAGCCTGGCACATGGCAGACTTGACCTGGTGAGGTCCCACACCAGAACTTTCTCTAGACACAGTGTAAAAGGCATTATCCCAGCTGAGGTGTCTAAGCAGGTAAGACGTCACCTAGAGTTGCTGTTGTCTGTTTTTGTTGTCACCAAGGGAGAACTCAACGCTGGATGAAGCCACCCAGAGGGAAGCAAAGCCGAGATGTGGTGAGAGTGACCAAGGGTTAGGATCTGCTGGTCTCAGAATCAGATTTTTATTTTCATAAGCTATTTAACTTTCTGGTTTAAGCCAGTTTGATTGTGTTCTCTCTGTGAGCTATACTAGTCCTGTCTGATATAAGTAGCTTTGATTCATTCATAGCTTTCTGTGGTGTGGAAAATTGAAGAAGCTCAGTTTTTCTGAATTTTCCATGCAGGTTTTACCATATAGGAACTCTAGGAGAGTCTGGTTTTACTCCATTTACGTAGACTTGGAGGCTATTATGTATAGTGACTGGAGCAAGAGCTTTGGAACAAAAATTACTTGGTTTCAGATTGTATTTTTGCACATGTGTGGCCTTGGGCACATAACTTAACCTTTCTGACCTTCTGTGTCTTCATTTATAAATATAGTTATAAGGATTAAATGCCATGTTGTGTAGTTTAGCATGTGGACAAGGAAGGGTGAGGGTCGGATGACATTCTGGGAGCGTATGAGGGAACTCGTCGTCCCAGTGGTGGAAAGGAATCTGCAACCTCATGCGACAGGAGGAGTCACAATGGTGACCTCTCCACGGAATCTCATTTATGACTCCTATGATCATAGTAAGTATGCTCTATAGAAATTTCTGAACTTTTCTGTCAGACTGATCCTTCAAACCCCTGAATCCAACCGTGTCAACACTCCCTTTTTAGAATCCTGCAACAGTTACCCATTGTCCAGACTTTTGAACGTACAAGTAAAGCTCCTCCTGATCTGTCCCAGAGCCATTGCTAGACCACTGATGGCCACAGAAAGACAGATGGACTGTCTGGAAGCTTTTTTACCCCCTTGATACCCAGCAAACACCTACCTTGGAGGCAGGTGTGAGCAGTTCCCGTAGGAAGATTTCCCTGACCACATCTAAGCTACATACTCCCTTAACAACCTGCACATACCTCTTATGTGATGCTTATCAACTGTTACTTTTATTATGACTCTTTGTGGTGTTGTCAAATTTCATCTCCAGGCCATTGAGTATCAGTACCTACAGGCATCACGACTACTTAGGGATCCAATTTAAAATGTAAAATTTGGGGGATCCAGTCCCAAAGATTCTGCTTCAGTTATTCTGGGCTGAGGGAATCAGTCTTTTTCTTTTCTTTTCTTTACTTTTTTTTTTTTTTTTTAAAGTAGGCTTCATACCCAGTGTGGAGCCTAGTGTGAAGCTTGAACTCACAACTCTGAGATCAAGTCCTAAGCTGAGATCAAGAGTCAGGTGCTTAACTCACTGAGCCACCTAAGCACCCCATGGATCCAGGGAAACAACTTTTTAATGTAGGTTTAGGGCATGGGTACTAAGGTCAGACTTCCAGGTTTCAGTCATGTTTTGTTGTTTCCAAATGGTGCAACCTTGGGCAAGGTAATTGGCATTTTTTTGTCTCAGTTTTCTAATCTGTAAGATGGAAATAATGATAATAATTAGAAATTACTGTGAGAATGAAATTATAATACATGTAAAGCATTTAGTACAGTGGCGGGTACATAGCATGCCCTTAATACTTGTTAGCTTTTATTACTAGTCATGAATTTGATGCAGACAGCTATCAGCCACACCTTGAGAGAGGCACCACTCAGTGCCTAGTGAGGGCCTGTCTTTCTCACTAGGGTCCTCAGCACCTAGTACTGTGCGTGGCACATAGCAGCCACTCAGTCAATCAACTCTCCTCTTTTTTGAGTATTCAGTACCTACCTCAGTCATTTGGCCACTCTCTATTTGTTATTGTATAATATATATATCACTCACTGCCTTATACCCTGTACCTTGCCTATTACCCAAATCAGAAGTATCACAAGGCAGATCCTCCTTGTGCCCCTACACAGAAGGGCTTTCCACAATGCTTCTTCACAGAATCAGAGCTGAGTTCATTACTCTACTTGGAGTCATCAAATATCTGACCCTTCTGGAGAACAGAGGCCTTCCAGCACCCAGCATAGGTCTGTACATACTATAGAACCTTGAATTCTCAGTCTTTTTCCACTCCCACATGACAGGAGGCAGGTATAATATGTTATCCTTACTGACATGAACCTTTACTGCAATGATTCTTGAAAGTGTGTGGCAGTGGTATGTTGATAAATGTTGAAAAAGCAGCTGTCTGGGGCAGGGGCAGGGGGAGCCCTGGTTTACAGTGGTTGCCATTTTCCATGTAAATATTCCCACTATGTCATTTTCAAGCTACCAATGGGATGCCCTTGAACACAGAGGTAGGAGGAGAAATGCAAATCTTTTCTTGGGAACTTGTAGGAGCTGGCACCCACACCTCAGCTCATCATAAGCAAGTAGGTAAGTGTGGATTACAGTCTCTAGGGGGACATATGTAGTGTGCCATTGAAAAACTCCCCAGATGATTCTGAGAAGTTCTTCTAAGGGAACTATAAACAACCCTCGTTCCCTACCATCGAGAATTACTTTTATAGATAATTAACACATGCAGCAAGGTCCTGGGATAGAAGGAACATAGGTGCTAATTTTTCAAAGTTTTGTCCATACACTTCGGGTCAGGACATGGCAACGTAAGCAAGGATATTAAGAGTGCCTTGGATGTTAAAGCACGGATTTTTTGATACTGCTTCTGATGATGGCCACTGCATCCATTGTAAAAAGTATTCTGGCTGCCACTGCTAGAGCTGAGAATGTCTTTCTCAAATGAGGTTTGAACAACTGGAGAGTTTCCGTGTTATGTGGTTTCACGTTTTATAGTGTTTATTGATAAGTGCATGAATTGAACCGTTCAAATGTACTTTCTACTTCCATTCTAGTTGTTCTGGGCTTTCCATTGTTTTCCGAAGACATGCTTGTTCTTGCTTCTGTACCTTTGCATCGTGCTATTGTCCTTGTTAGCATTGCTTCTCCCAGAGTGGAGCCTGGGATATGGAAGTCGAGGGAAGGCACTGGGCATAAATCTACTCTTTCTCCTTTGCCACATCAGAGTCAGGAAGAACTGTGTGCACGTTTTGGATTCCGGCTCAGGGTTCATTTGTGTATGTATAGTCTGTATTATAATAGCCAAGAGTCATTGAGTCTTTACTATGTATCAGGTACTATGAATATGCATTATTTCATATAATTCTTCAACAACCCTGTATTATAATAGCCAAGAGTCATTGAGTCTTTACTATGTATCAGGTACTATGAATATGCATTATTTCATATAATTCTCCAACAACCCTTTGAGGTAGGTACTGTTATTATCTCTTTTATAAATAAGGAAATGGAGGCATAAGGAGGAGAGGTAAGTTGCTCAAGATCACAGGAGCCGGGATTTGAACCAGATTGGAACTAGATGACAGTGCTCTGAAGGGCTCCACTAGGCTTTCACCCCAAGGGGTGACTTGGGGTGGAGTTTGGGTGGGTGGAGGCTGGTCGTGCAGGGTTACATTGCTCTCTTTCCTATACCTATACCCAATGTCATCAGTAATTACAATGTTTTCTAAGAAGGCTTTGGCTATCAGTTGGCCTGCAGGGAAGACCACCTTGGTCAACCTCATCCTGCAAGACAGTAGCAATCTTTCTCTGAGAACTGCTTCTGCAGCCTATCACAGTACAGTCCACAGAGGGCTGGTTCTCCCCCAACATCCATTCTTCCCTTCTTAAATGTAAACAGAGCTTCCTAGCTATGCACATGGTAGGTGAAGTCCATATTTCCCAGCTTACCTGTCAGCATGGTGTAGCCAGGTGACTGCTTTCTGGTCAGTTGGATACGAGAAGAAGTAAATTGTGCAATACCTGGGTCATCTCTCTGAAGGGAAGAGTGAACCCTCTCTTCCTGTTTCCTTCTGTTTAGACAAAATGGTGGCTGCTGGTAGTGGAAACCAGGCACTGAAGCCTGGACTCCAAGCACTTTTGAGGAGCCGAACTTCACTATCAGCTTGTATTTTTATGAGAAAGAAAAATAAACTTTGAGCTGTTTAAACCACTTTTGGTTTGGTTTCTGTGTTATATCACCTCAGCCTAACTAAGGCATTCAGGGATATTCAGCTTTTGGTAAATCACAGCAGTCAGCCTACTTTGCTTATAAAAATCTTCTATTCTGCTTAATTGGGCCCTTTTGTGACCCTTTTATTAAGCTGCTGTTCCTTCCCTCCAGGCCAGCCAAAGAGCACTTCTGCCCTCGGTTGTCTCCATGGAGAAGGTGCTTCTTCCAGTTCTCCATGTCATCCAGTTCCCAGAACCCTACTCCCTCAGGGCCTCTAGTTGAGGCTGAGCCCACATATACTAAAGAGAGGAGGCATAGGCTGAGATTCAGGTAGTCCGGGGATGAAGCTAACAGCAAGACAAGGGATAGGATAAAAGTCAAACATCAGGTAAAGCAGTGAATCAAATATTTGTTTGCAGGGAATAGGAAGAAATGGAAGTGAATACTGAATTGAACTCAGAAGTCAGGCACATAAGAGCAGAGAAAAATGGAAAAATTGGAAATTAAAATGAAGCACTGGGTGAAGCACAGACACAGCCTTGGAGAGAAGAATAGACACCCTAAACAATGGGAGGAACCTTTGGAACTTAGGTGAAATCGTCTCAGATAGGAATTCTCTCAGAGCTTGCCTATTGTGGCAGGAATTTAAGGCAGTCACAGGCTGAGATCCACCCAGAGCCTGGCTCAGCAGCTGACAGGCCCTGACTAGCCCCTTGGCATTTCTCATGTGACAGTTCAAGGCACGCATTGGCGTCTTTCCTCAAGTAGACACTATCCTAACATGGCAGATCCTGTGGTCGGGCTCAGGCAATCTTCATTCCAGCCTCTAGTTACTTTCTCCACGTTAGCGTGAGGAAGGGAAAGACATCCTTGGAGTTTGGTTCTAGATACAGCCTCAGTTCTGCTGAGCAGATGGAGCCCCGTGCTATATTCTTCGCAAGTAAAACGCTCTCACTGCTACACGCATACCGTTTTACACCTTCTTTAAATCTTTTCTATCTGTTACTGGATCTTGCCTCCACAGCTTATAACGCAAGGAACTTATAGATAGAAAAAAAATTTTATTCCTTTTTTTTTGAATTATCTCTTGTTCCTTCCCCAGTGCTGAGTACATACTTAGGAGCTCAAAAAATACTTGTTTTATTGAAATGTCCTTTTGGAGAAAGGAAGTATGAAGTAGATCATTGATCTCTCTGGAAGGTATATAAAGTGATCACTTGTAGTGCAGAAGGAAAATATTCCAAACTTTATTTAAATAGACATCTAATCTTCATCTCAACATAATTTTTAATAAGTTTTACTAATGTTTAATATTGCTTGGTAGTACGTGTACACTGAGGAATAAATACATGTGGGTGTGACTGATCAGAAAGTTATGATGTATAGAAGTGAGAAATTAAACACAAACACAAAAACAAAACCCAAAAGCATCGGGAGGCCACTGGACTTAGTGACGTCTCAGTGATTTCCAATGATTTTTTTTTTTTCTGGAACCAGTCGGAAATTTCTCACCAGAACTAAAAGATCTGCAGAGAGCATTGTAGAGTGCCACCTGGTGGTAACTCCTTCAATCTGCAGCATTGAGCCTGTTACTCTTCCACAATCTGTATGCTGGGTCTCCCCTGCAGGCTGCGGTGTGTCTCCGGGGAGACAAACAAAACCAAGTTCCAGTGTAAGAGTGGTTGAAGGAGAGAAGGAAACCCATGTGACCCAAAGGAAACAAAAGGGTAGAGGAGGCAGAGAAGCACAGGTGAGACAAGATAGTGCGGCAGGTGGCTACAGAGAGAGAAACTATCTGTGCTTAAAGGGCACAATGCACCTAAGACAAGAAACCCATAGTAAGAAGGATCACAACCCAAGGGCTCTATAGTAACCACGTTCATTCTCGAACTCCAGGAGGCCAGGATGGAGGATAGCCTGAGCCCTCTTCTCTCTCTCTGAAATGGGGTTGTCATTACAGAATAGTAATACCTTGAGGCTAAAATTCCCCTCCCTGAGAAAGAAATTATTTTTCACAAAGTAAAACTTGGTTCCTGACCAAAGAGCAGAGCCTGAAATCCTCTTCTCTCTTGGCTGAGTGACGTAATTGTGATTCTTGCTAATCTCCCTCCTGCTCACCCTTGACCAGCCGCTCCTCTGGGGGAGTTCTTTGGTGAGTGTTAGGACAGACGCAGCATTTTTCTTGGGCAGCTCAAGGTCACTTACTGTAACGTCAGAGGAGGCTGCTCCTTGGGAAAATGGAACTGAACAATGACAATTATGCCTCCCAACAGATGCATGTGTCCTTAATCTGCCCGCTGCAGAGTGAAACAGCACAGAAGACATTTTAATAGTCCTACGATGAGGTGTCAGGACTGTCCAGAGCTGATTAGGTCACACTGGGGAACGGCTAGCTGATTGCTATCACTAGACGTCTCCCTCTACCCTTTAAAACACAGAAGGATAAAATAAGTCAAGAGGAACAGGCAGAAAGAAGCAGGCAGGGGAATGGGAAGTGATGTCTGAGAGATAGGGGGAGAGGAGAGTGGAGAAAGGAGGGGGGGCTACCCAGTGGGAGTTCCATTCTCAGAGAATTTCATCAGAATAGCAAGTAGGGGTGGGGAGAGAAGGGAGGGCTGGAAGGAGGGCCTTGCAGAAATAGCTACCTTCAGAACAAAGAGAGAACAAAGATCTCGGAATCCTCAGGCTTCTGTGACAGCCCTGTGGGAGTCTGTAGGGGAGCAGAGGCAGCAGGCTGGCAGTTCGGTTTAAAAAAGGAAAAAGAGCTAGTGATGAGCAGACGCTGGGTGTGTCACAAAGAAGATTCTTCAGGGACTCGCCTAATGGGAGTCACTGAAGGACCTGGGTTACATTTGCAGACGGAGCCTGCTGTGTGCCAGGTGAAGGTGTGTCATTGGCTGTGCTTCGTGTGGGTGGGAGGTAAGACAAGGTTGAGTTGACCTCAAGGGTGCACCTGCTGAACTTTTACTATGAGCGTCCTCAGTGGGACAGAGCAGTGTGTGGTAGAAGGCTCCCAGCATCAGGACCAGTTCATTTCTTACTAGGCTTATAACCCTCCATTCTTTACCTGCCAAGCGGGTATGCTCGTCCTTGTTTAATTATTTATGCATTCCTGATTCACTGCAGAGCAGCCAAATGCTTGGCACGCTGCTCCATACTAGGACTGCAAATTGAATTAACCCTCCCTGTATCCATTGCTCACCCAACACCAGGTGGGTGTTCCTTCTACAAACCCACATTATATCCATTTTACAAGTAAAGAAGCTGAGCATAGAATCCTTTTGGACCACACCAAGGTCACACACGGCAGCTAGTAATTGGAGAGTCTGAATTTGAACTCTGGCAGCTGAGCACTAGAGCCCAAGCTCTCACCCTCTACTCTGCTTCTTGGTAATCACAGGCGGTCATTGGGTCTGGAAAGTGGAGATGCCTGACTTTATGTCCTTTGAGGTCGCTTCTGTCCCTAAGGTTTAATGTGTCCACCAGGCAGTATCTAAGGGTTAGGAAGTACTATCTGCAGCCTGGGTTTACTCTACACACTGGTGTCTATGCTGTGTTTGAGCATGCAGACTATGGGAGCAGAAGGGCTACTAGGTGGCTCAGTTGGTTAATAGTCCAACTCTTGATCTCAGCTCAGGTCATGATCGCATGGTTTTGTGGGTTCAAACCCTGCATCAGGCTCTGCACTGACAGTGAGGAACCTGTTTGGGATTCTCTCTCTCCTTTTCTCTCTGCCCCTCCCTGCTTGTTCTCTCTCTCTCTCAAAAATAAATAAACTTTTAAAAAAAGAATATGAGATCAGAGACATTGTTCCCAATTCCCTAAACCCCCCCAGTCTCTCAGACCATGTGCCCTTGTGTTGGTGTGGCCAGAAGTGGGTGGTTGTAGGTCTCCTGAGAGGGACAGAAAACACTGGATTTGGGGGCTTCCAAGGAGAAAACTATCCTACTATTATTTTTTTAATTCCTCAATTTTATCTCATGTATTAAAACTGGTTAAAGGGCTAACAAATTTATATACTCTGGGTGCCCTGAAATCAATGACAATAAACTACCACTTGAGGCAAAAACAATAAAGTCCACTCTTGCTCAATGTGTGTTTTTCTTTTTTTTTTTCCAGAGCTAAACCACCTTGAAAAAGAAGACTGCTTTTCTTTTATCCTAACACCACTGGTTTCCTGGTCTTATTGTGGACATCTTACAGTGGCCAGGAATGAGGTCAGAATTCAGGGTGGGTGATGAAGGAGTTTTCTGACAAATAAAACAAAAACCAGCACTGGCCTACATCCAAGGGGCATATCCAAGGCAGTATGGCCTATGTGGTCCTTCCCTGCCCCCCCACGATCTGGTTTCTGAAGGAGGGAAAAGGTTGTGTGGTTGAAAAACAAACAGCCAATGGTGCCCTCACCTTCAGAAGAAACTGTATGTTTGAAGATTTTTAAAACATCAGCAGAGATCATCAGGACTTCTGAGGGACAGATGATGGCTGTCTGTCATACTCATATCTACCTGCAAACATTTCCACGTTTTTACTACAAATCCCCACAAAGGGATGTGAGGACGGGGCTGTATGACTGACGAGTGGGCACCCTAATCAGGGACAGTAGCAACCTGGGATGAATTCTTGTAGGGGATCAATGGCACTTTAGAAAAAACAGATTTTTCTTAGAGAGAGGCTGAATAGATCTGTGGGTCCAGCCAGAGAAGAGGGGACCACTCAGTGCCAGAGGTCAGCGGGACTCTAGGGGAAAGGAAATGGAACACACACAGCAAGGGCACGATCCAAGCAAAGCCAGACAGACCTCCTTGAGCAGAGCCCGGAGGACTGGATGCCAAGTCGAGAAGGCCAGTGAGGCCACATTGGCACCCAAAAGTCAAAGAGCTTGGATGGGAGGCCAGCAGAGAAATGGTTCAGAATCCCACCAGAACCCCTCCACCCCACACATAGATATGCCACTGCCGTGATTAAATCACCCAAGGACAGGAGTTCAGTGACAGGATGTGCTGGAGATCGAGTCCGGGGGATAGTCTTCAATATAGAAACTTCCCTTATTTTAGGCCCTTGGAAATCCATAGAAGCAAAGAGCAAGACACTTGTTCATGAAAAACCTTCAGTCTGGTGGCGACCGCTGTTCTGGGCTTGGGGTGAGGCTTGAAATCACCTTAAGAGTCTAAAAGTTGGAAGTAAAGGAAGGACAGGATGGAGAAAACCTTGAAATCAAAAATTACAGCTATGTTAACACATAGATGCTTCTGGAAATGCTAATGATGTCCTGAAATCTAGCAGAAGAAAGACGCTTGCCCAACATTTTGCATTGCGGAAGGAGAGGGGAAGGATTATCACACTGGAGACCGTGCCCAAGAATGGTTTGGGGATGAGTGGCAGCAGAGTGGGGCAGAGAGTGTGGGACCAGAGAGGGTGAGCACCCTCGGAGGCTTGGACCCGGGCGACTCTCTTGTCTCACCTGAGAGAGAACATACACATATTGCCTGTGTGGAAACTCACCAGGCTGCAGAGAGTGCCTTTTTGAGGTGCTGTGCCATTTGGAGATGAGCGTTGCCCTCCCTTCCCAGGCCTGTGGTCCTGATCTTCCAGAATATTTGTCTTCCAAAACACACGATGGGTGAAGTTCCCATGGGTTTGCGCCTCCCAGCAGCACCCTCTTTTTCTTTGCTGCTCAGGAATGCAGAACGGTGGTGCATTTATGAAGTAGTAACCATGACTCAACTCTTACTCCCTTCTCTTTTTCTCCTTCTCTCCGGGAGAGTCCACACATGCACACACCAGCTGCTTCATGTTAAAGTATCGCAGCGTATTTTCAGTAACACTCTTCATGACTGAGTCCTGATAACAGCGAAGAGCTATATAGCTCCAGGAACTTAAGAAGCAGAGATAGTTCAATGACCGATTCCAAAACCTTTCCCACAGAGCCCTCAGCTCAAGGTGGACATCTTGACATAAATCCCATGGGCCTCAGCCTTCAGTTTCCGTTTTTCTCTGAGGCCCTGTATTTTGCCAAAGCCAAGGGAGGGTGCAGGTGCATGGCTGTGTGTGGTGGCTGCCTGCCTCTGCTTTTCCAGTCTGACCAGACAGCTCTCTCTAGTGGCTGTTCCTAGTACACTCTTTAAACGTCCAGCCTACCAAATGTAGGAATAGGCAATCCCAAAGACAACCCCTTTGTGAGCTCTTAGATCTCTTTTAGGTCCTTTTGTTGGTAATGATAATTGCTAACTCTTTGGAACACTTAATGCATACAAGATCCTAGATGTATTAATCCCTCACAGTTGTCTCCCCATTTTGTGAATGAAGAAATGCAGGTACAGTGAAGTTACCTAATGTGTGAAGATCACACAGATGAGTCATGGACCAGGATGCATTGGAACAGCCATATTCTGGAGCCCAGGCCCCAGAACTGACCTTTCCCCCCTTCTTAAGCCACGTACAGAGCCTAGGATGCCAATGTCACCACATCAGTCATGTGGCATTAAACAGAGGGACACAACAGATTCTGCTACTAGTGCTTGGATTTCTTTGTGAGGCACCGCATTAGACCAACTTGCAAGCCACACTTACTGCCAAAAGATGGTTCACTTTGCAAGATCAGCAACCTGGGCAAGGGTCTAGGCTTCATTTTGCTACTACAGAAAAAAGCATTTTCATGTGTTTTTTAATTGTTCCGATTTCTCATATTCAGGATGTGAATAACACATTATTCCTAGATTTCCCCCGTAGACAATAAGTTCTATAGAAAAAATTAGTGTATCTTTGTGTTATGGAAAGACCCTCTATTAAATAAAGACCCGAAGCTACGTTTTTTTTTTTTCCTGTTAGTTGGGAAGTTGGATTCCTGAGGTTTGAAATTACACTGGTTTGGAAGCCAGAAAGAATCAGGCTTGCATCTGGCTATGGCTCTTAGCAGCTGTCTGACCTGGGCAGACACTTAACGCTTCTGGATTCCAGTTTCCTTATCTATAAAATGAAGGAATTTAACCAGATGAATTTTAAGCTCCGTGCTAGTTGGAATATTAGGTGTTGGTTGTGAGAGCAAAGACATAAAAAAAAATAGCATAATGATTGGAAGATGTCATTAATATCACTCATGTGATTATGTACCATATGCTCTACTTTTTGGATATGGATAAATTACACTCGCTATTGAGATACGGACTAACAGGCTTGGGATCCTCGGTAAGGGGTCTCTGGGTACAAATGGAATTCCCCCTATTCAGCCTCTGAGCAGTTTGAACAAAGAGAGATTGGGACACATTTTTCAGTCCCTTGGGCTGAAACACTGATGTGTACGTGGCCACATGTGTTCTTCTATTGTGCATAGCAGAAACCCACAGTGTATAGTATAGGTGACGCGTTACTTTAAAAGGAATTTTCTCCTTTTTCTTTTTCTTTTTTTGTTGTTCACTGGTTTAGTTGGTTTTCTTTGTTTGTTTGTTTTTTACTAGGCAGCTATTTTCTTTATTGAGTCCTTTGAAAGCAGCAGAGCCCAAGGTCAGAAATATGTGGCTCTTCATGATTAATGTTTATAGAATGCTAGCACAAGAAGTCAGGACCGGATTCTTCTGCAGCCACTAACAAACAGAGTCAGGCCAGGGTTGAAGTGAGAGAGAGGAGGACTTTTGGTTCTGGGACCTCCTGTAGACGATGTACTAAACAACTCTATTTTCCTGATTTCCATGTGATCAGATTTTATAAGCATTGTTTTAAAAAGTCAAGTTAGATCAACTTTAATGACTGGAAGCAGAGAATACGTTTTTTTTTTTTTTCCAGTGCAGGAATGAGAGGCATTAAAATCAAACTTAACCTGTCGTTAGAAGATGGGAAAAGAAATCAAGAGAATCAGGCAGGCTTCAAATGTCAGTGGGTCCAGGAGAGGGAGGTATCACTCATGATTTTCATGTGCCAACAACAGAATCCAACTCTGGCTTGGTTAAGAAGGGGGTTCTCAGAATCTTTGCCAGAATTGCAAAACCAGGCTTTGAGCCTGTGCAGCTAAGACCTGGCTGTGCCTTCAGGCACCGTCCCCAGAATGGATTAATTCTCCTGCTTTCCACTTTCAGATTCAAACTCTTAAGTGGGTGCACCCAGTCGGTGGAGCCCAGGTAGGATGCCTCTCCCTTAGTGGCAAGGGAAGCTAGGAAGGTGAGCACTGATTGGGCTGCTGTAAAGAAAGCTGTCTCTGGGGCGCCTGGGTGGCTCAGTCGGTTAAGCGGCCGACTTCGGCTCAGGTCATGATCTCGCAGTCTGTGAGTTCCAGCCCCATGTCGGACTCTGTGCTGAAAGCTCAGAGCCTGGAGCCTGTGTTCTGATTCTGTCTCCCTCTCTCTCTGCCCTTCTCCTGCTCACGCTCTGTCTCTATGTCTCAAAAATAAATAAACGTTAAAAAAAATTTAAAAAAAAAAAGAAAGAAAGCTGTCTCTGCCTCCTAAGAGGTGACGGTAGGGGAGTCTGTAAAGCAAAAATAGTAGTTAAGTTCTTGGCAGTCTCAGCTGATGTAGGAATTTAATGAAAAACTAATGATAAAGGTGCAGAGAACTATAAGGGAAACCAGCAAGTTCCTGAGGGACAGCAAAAGTGGGAAGCCATTACCACCCGACCTGAAAAGATAGGGAATATTAATGAAATGTAGTGAGACCAGCAGTCTCACTGTAGAAGTTGTGGTCTCATGCAGAGGAAGGCAGGCACTGTCAGCTTGTGTCTTGGTATTGGGGAAGCTAGGTAAATAAATACTCTAATTCCTTTCTTCCTACTTTCCAGTTTCCTGCCAGAGCCTCCCATTGACTGAGCATTGAGAAGCCAGCGGTCCAGGGAGTCCATGATGCAGTCCATGGAGATCAAGCTTTCAAGTATAAATCAAGGTAAGGAAAGGTAGAGACCGAGGACGTGGAGGGGCAAGTGGAGACCATCCAACACTTGGGAAGTGTAATCAAACTACACTTTGATTTGGCTGCCTAACTATCAACAAGAAAAAAAAGAGAAGAAAAGAAAATGTTCCCTACCAAGTCACAGGAAGGGGCCCAAATAGAAACACGCATGATGCTGCTGCTGGCTGTCTCCTCTTGGAGGTTCCCACACCAGCTGTCTCTTCTGTTGTCACATCTTACCTTTCCAGTTCTTCTTTTATATTGGGTTCACAAAAATTGTTTTAATAGTTTTGCCTGTTCTTCTCTTATTAAGTTTTTCCTCTTTTACATTTGCCGTATGTCCCTTCCCCAACTCACTCGCATTGTCTTCTCCATTTCGATTTTATGAAAATGAAAAGTTCCCTGAAATGGGAGTCATGTTTCCCATGTTCTAGTCCTGGCCCAGTCTCCTTATGTTACCTCATTACGTGGTGGAAAGGGGCTAACGGCCTTCCCACTCCACAGTCTGGACTACTGTTCCCTCTTGTGTCTAGCAAGGCTTCATTTCATTTCATTATGCAACCATCCAAGAAATTTACTGAGGACCCACTATGTGCCTGACAAGGTGCTTCATATTGGTGATACCAAGTAAAGACAGGACACAGTGACCTTACTAAGAAAGATATTTCTTGAGTAAGCGCACTTAATGGTGATGCATCCTATAGAGAAGTCAGGATTCTGTGACAGCACACAGAAGGGGGAAACAGACCTTGTGTGGATATGTTGGGGGGAAAGCAAGGAAGACTTCCTGGAGAAAGCATGTGGGCTGCAAGAAGGCAGAGATTTCTGTATGCTTTGTTCCCTGCCCTATCCCCAGGGCCTAAGAGAGTTCCTGGCATATCGGAGGCACCTAGTGAATACTATGGAAGGAACAAGTGAATGCGTTGAAGTTTAGGCTGAGACCTGATGGATGGATATGAGCTATTCTAGTGAAGCAGCAAGGAGGACAGTAGGAAATGAATGAGCAGCCTGATGAAAGTCCTAAGGCAAGAGAGACAAGGCTGGAGTGGGACAGGGAGGGACAGTGTGGAGCAGGATGACACCAGGGAAGAGGCAGGTTTTAGGCTATGTTGAGAATTTGACTATATTCTTAGAGAATGGGGAGCCAACGAAGCATTGAAGGAAGAAAGAGACTAGAGTAGGAGTTGGTTTGGGTAACCATGAAAACATAGTCTCTGTCCTCTATAAACTAACAAGGATTTATTGAGGTCTACACTTGGCATGATACTGGGATCAATAATCTGAGTGCCGTGAAATGAATTACAAGTTACAGGGATGGAGAGAAGATATCCTGGCATGATGATGATAGTTCCAGGGCAGGAGGTGGAGGTAGGAGGGGAAGAGGAAGGGATTTCTTCTTCTTTAATAGGGGACATTTGCAAAGATCATAAGATCTAAATATCTGCAGGTGAAAAGGAGGGCCTTCCAGATAAAAGAGCACAAATGGAGGCCTAAATACAGGACAATAGCAAGAGAGGCTTGGAGAAGGGAGGAATTGCTGCAGGCCTGGGAGAATGGGGAAAGTAGTAAATGAGTTCAGGCTCTGATTGGCTTTTTTTTCTTTTCAAGGTTATTGATGAATAATTGACAAATATAATTGCATATATTTACAGCATACAAACCCAATGATTTGATAGACACATACATTGTGAAAAGATTACCAAGATCAAGAGAGTAAACACATCTGTCGCATCACATGGTTAAATGCGTGTGGGAGGAGGGCTATGAGAACATTTAGGATCTACTCTCAGCAACTTTCAAGAATATAATACTGCCTGTATTAACTAGAGTCACCCTGCTGTACATTAGATCCTCAGGACTTACTCATCTAACAACTAAAAGTTTGTATCATTTTCCTACATCTGCCCATCTCCCCCACCTCCTAGCTCCTGGCAAACACTATTTTATTCTCTGTTTCTATGCGTTTGACTTAAAAAAAAATCTACATACAAGTGATGCCATACACTATTTGTCTTTCTCTGTCTGGCTTATTTCATTTAACATGATGCCCTTCTTGTGTTTTATGACTGAATAATATTTCATTGTGTGTATTCATTCATCAGTCTAAGGGTATTTAGGTTGTTTTCCATATCTTGGCTACTGTGAATAATGCTGCAGTGAACACAGGAATGCAGATATCTCTTAGAGCAATTTCATTTCCTTTGGATCCATTGCCAGGAGTAAGGTGGCTGGATCACATAATTGTTCTATTTTTAATTTTTGGAGAAACTGCCATACTGTTTTCCATGATAGTTGTACAAATTCACATTCCCACTAACAGTGCACATGCTCAGCAAGATTTGTTATCTTTGTCTTTTTGATAATAACAATTCTAACAGGTGTGAGGTGATAGCTCCTTGTGGTTTTGATTTGTATTTCCTGATGATTAGTGATGTTGAACACCTTTTCATTGGCCATTTGTATGTCTTCTTTTGAAAAATTTCTACTTGGGTCCTTTGATTAATTTTTAATTGAACTATTTGCTGTTTGGAATATTAACGCTTTATCAGACATGGTTTGAAATATTTCTCTCATTCTAAAAAGGTCTCCTTTCCAATTCATTGATGGTTTCTTTTGCTGTGCAGAGGGTTTTTTGTCTTGTTTTGTTTTTAGTTTGATGTATGCTACTTATTTCTGTTAGCTTTTGTTGCCTGTGTTTTTGGTGTCTTATCCAAAAAAGTCATTGCCAAGACCCCTGCCAACAAGCCTTTTCCCTATGTTTGTTTCTAGAGTTTTATGGGTTTTGGTTTTACATTTAAGTCTTTAATCCATTTTGTATTATTTTTAGTGAGTGGTATAAGATAAGAATCCACTTTCACTTTGTTTCCTTCTGGATATCCAGTTTGCTCAACACCATTTATTGAAGAGAATCCTTCCCACGTTGTGTGTTTTGTCACCTTTGCCAAAGATTGGTTTACTCTATATCTATACATTCATTTCTGGGCCCTATATCCTGTTCTACTGGTGAATGTGCTTGTTTTTATGTCATTACCATACCATTTTGATCAGTATAGCTTTGGGATATACTTTGAAACCGGGAAGTGTGATGTATCCAATTTTTTTTTGTGTGCTTGTTAAGACTATTTTGACTATCCAGGGTCTTTTGTGGTGCCACATAGATTTTAGAATTGTTTTTTCTATTTCTATGAAAAATGGCATTAGAATTTTGATAGAGATTGCATTGAAAATGAAGATCACCTTGAGTTGTATGAGCATTTTACCAATATTAATTATTCTAATCTGGAACACAGATATCTTTCCATTTATTTGTGTCTTATTCAATTTTTTAATTAAAGAAATTTTTGAATGTATATTTATTTATTTTTATTTTATTGAAATATTTTTGATGTTTTATTTATTTTTAAGAGACAGAGAGAGACTGAGTCTGAGTGGGGGAGGGGCAGAGAGAGAGGGAGACACAGAATCTGAAGCAGACTCCAGGCTCTGAGCTGCCAGCACAGGGCCCAACACAGGGCTCTAATTAGTAAACTATGAGATCGTGACCTGATCTGAAGTCGGATGCCCAACCAACTCAGCCACACAGGCACCCCTAAAGTTTATTTATTTTTGAGAGAGAGAAAGAACATGAACAGGGGAGGGACAGAGAGAAAGGGATACAGAGTATGCAAGCAGGCTCTGTTCTGTCAGTGCAAAGCCCAGTGCTGAGCTTGAACCCACAAATCGCTGTATCTGAGCCAGAGTCAGATGCTCAACTGAGTACCCCTGTGTCTTCTTCAGTTCTTTAATGAACATCTTATAATTTTCAGCATACAGATTTTTTTATCTCTTTGGTTAAATTTATTACTAAGTAATTTGTTTATGATGTTATTATAGATGGTACTGATTTCTTCATTTCTCTTTTGAATGGCTCGTTGTTAACGTTTAGATAGAAACACACTGAGTTTTGTATGTTAATTTTGTATCCAGCAACTTTACTGAATTCATGTATTCTAACAGTTTTTAGGTGGAATCTTTAGGTCCCATGTCATATCATGGGCAAAGAGAGATAATTTTACTCATTCTCTTCCAGTTTGGATGTCTTTTAGTTGTTTATTTGTTTTTGCCTAATTTCTGTAGCCAGGACTTCCAGTACTATGCTGAATAGATGTGGGGAGAGTGGGAATCCTTCTCTTGTTCCCGATTTTAAAAATACAGCTGTTAACTTCTCACCATTGAGTATAATATTAGCTGTAAGTTTTTCACGTAGGACCTTTTTATGTTGAGGTACATTCCTTCTATATCTGATTTGTTAAGGGTTTTTATTATAAAAGAAAAGTGAATGTTGTCAAATGCTATTTATGCTTCTATTAAAATGATCATATGATATTTTATTCTTCATTCTGTTAATGTGGTATCATTTATAGATTTGCATATGTTAAAACATCCTTGGATCCTAGGGCTAAATGTCACTTGATCATGGAGTATGATCCTTTTCATGTGCTCTTGAATTCGGTTTGTTAGTACTTTATTGAGGATTTTTGCATCTATATTCATCAGGGATATTGGCCTGTAATTTTCTTTTCTCGTAGTGTCTTTCCTTGTGTGACATTAGTACCAGGGTAATGCTTGCCTCATTAAGTTGAGTTTGGAAGTGTTCCTTTCTCTTCAGTATCTTTGGAAACAGTTTGAAACGTATTGGTATGAATTCTTCTTCTTTAAGATATAGGATTAGATTTATTTGAGATGAATAGGATCAGAACATATTATTCTGTCTACCATGTCATATTTTCCCCTTTGACACTTCCCAGTCTCCTGTTGTTGCTTTCCAATGGACAAATTCAACCAGCAGCAGGGAGCAAGGAAGCCTGAAGATGCGATTCTGAGAAGTCACCATTTGGGCATGGAGTCATATAAAAGGACAGAGAATGGAATCAGGGTGGACACTGGAGACTAAATACTTAAAAACACTAGTTGGGTAATGAAATGAATAATGATATACATATAGTCATATGTGATATCATCTATACAGATTGGAAAACTTAAAGAACATTTGGAACAATGCTATATGTCTTCCATGGCTAATGTTTTTTTTTAAGATTTTTTTTTATTTGACAAATATTTATTGACAACAAGGCTAATGTTTTTAATATAATCTTTTAATGATAGAATAAACTTAGATTTACAGAAAAATTATGAGAACAATACAGATAGTTCTCATATACCTATACCCTATCTCACATAGTGTGGTACGTTGTTTACAAATAATGAATAGATATTGATTCATTATTATTACCTAAAGTCCATAGTGTATTGAGATTTCTTTGTTATTCCCTAATTTCCTTTTTTTGCTTCAGGCTTCATCTAGGGTATCATACTGGATTTAGTCATCATGTCTCCTTAGGCTCCTCTTTGCTGTGACAGTATTTCAGACTTGTCTTGTTCTTGATGAATAAAAAAGTATTTTACAAGTGCAAGGAAATCACAAATACCAGCTGCAGGACATTGGTTACCTCTAGGGGGTTTTGAGGGTCCAGGGATCAGGGGAAGGACACGTGCATGCTTCAGATACATCTGTAATGTTTTATCTCTTCAAAGATATGTGACATAGGTGTGGCAAGATATTTCAGATTGATAGCATTGTGTGGAGGGTACGTTTGTTTTTTATTTGTTTGAAATATCTCAGAGTCAAATAAAGGATCTGGGATGGAGAGGGAGGAAATGCCACGTGGAGGGAGGCATGGGAGCAAGAAGAGGGAAGGTGGTTGTGGCTAAGGAGGACTGTCTGGGGACAGATGGAGCGGGAGTGCAGAGTTGGCAAAGGCTGTTTACAGGCCGAAATGCAGACTGTGGACCTATTGTGGGTACTGCTGATGGACGATGTATCAAGCCTCTTCATCAGCTGAGGACCACTGACACCTTGGGAGCAGTGGAGTGGGGTTAGGCTTAATCTTTGGGATGTGTGCAAGTGGCATTAGAGGATTAAGGAGTCATCTCAGCAAAGGAGGATGGTACAGAGGTAAGGTGTGTAACGATGAGGTCCTACGTTTATTTTTTTTAACGTTTATTTTTGAGAGAGAGAGAGAGAGAGAGAGAGGGTGAGTGGGGAAAGGGCAGAGAGAGAGGAAGACACAGAATCTGAAGTAGACTCCAGGATCCGAGCTGTTAGCACAGAGCCTGACACGGGGCTTGAACCCATGAGCCTTGAGATCATGACCTGAGCCGAAGTTGGATGCTCAACCACTGAGCCACCCAGGAGAGCCCCAATAAGGGTCTACACTTAAAATACAGCAAAAACTCACTGTGCTCTGTGTGTTATGTAATTATCCCTCACAACAACTCACTAAGGTTAGAATGGTTATTACAAACTTTCTTTTGTTAATGAGGAAAAGGAGACACAGAGACATTAAATAACTTCCATATGGTCATAAATCTGGGAACTGGGGCCTCTGGATGGAAATGCAGCCAGGCTCACTGCAGCCAGCATGCACCTAATGTCCGTGTTCTCTTCCAGTCCTAGGCTGATAGCAGTGAGAGATAAGGCATGAACCCGGCATTAGGGACAAGGAGTAGGTGGGCATAGGGCAATTAATGGCTTCCAGCCTCAGTGGCCAGAAGATGCCATTACCACAGAGAGAATGTTTTAAACCAGTTAGAAGAGCTAAACTGGGGAGCTGGCTAATAAGAAAAGTTGGCTTAAGGAGCTGAGGAAAGGTGGGGCAGGCAGTTGCCAAACTGGGCCTTGGCTGTTTTGGAGCAGGAGTTACAGCCTTGGGAGGATTTGCTTTATGAAGGAAAGTGAGAGAGAAAGCAAAAGGCAGGAAGCAATCAAAACTGTAAAGATAGAAATGGTTTTATGATGTTGGTTCATTAAATATTTAGTGGGCTTTTTACTTAAGTATGCTATTTCCTCCCACCTTGGTTTGGGTGAGTCTGAGCGAGAGGTAGTTTGTGCTTTCCTTTCACAAATCCATCCGCTCACGGAAGGGGTTCTTGGCTTCTGTGGTTTCCAGAGGACCGATAGCATTCTTTTGCCTCAGTGTGTGTCCTTATTATTTATATTGTTCTTCCTAATTTGACCCAGCACTTTTCAACTTAAAGAGAATGATATTTTTTTTCAATGTTTTTACTATATGCAATCTATATTTATTCGGAGGTGAGAAAATAAAAGGCATTGAAATAAACAATTTTTAAATGTAGGATACTGCGTACAGAACATTGTTGAATTTTGATTTTTTACAATCCATCTTTGATTACAAAGTGAAATTAAGATATTATATGCTTATTTCTTTTGTCCCCATAAGGATACATTGGGGAAGGTACCACAAAGCTTCTTACTTTGTCTTACGGTGGTTTGAAGTTGAGTCTAACTGAGATCCATTTTAAAACACACTTAGGAATGACATCTTTTTATTTTATTTATTTCATTGTTTTATTTTATTTTACCATTATTTTATTTTATTTTATTTTACTTAGAAAGTGTGTGCACATGTGTGTACTGGAGAGAGGCAGAGAGAGAGGGAGAGAGAGAATCCCAAGCAGGCTCTGTGCTGTTAGCACACGGAGCTTGACTCATGGCTCAATCTCATGAACTGTGAGAGCATGACCAGGGATGAAATCATGTCAGGCACCCAACCAAATGAGCTACCCAGACAGTGCAGGAATGAACATCTTTTTAAATGACTGACTACAAAGTGGAGAATCTCTGCATGTCATAATATGTCAGATTATTATAAAACTGGCACCTTTTACTAAAGTATGTTCAAAAGATGCGTTTACTGTTAAATTACATTAGGGGGCTATCAAATACAAGTCAGATTCACGTAGGAGTCTTTTTTTCTCAATTCTTTCTGAAGAAATCTAAAGAAAGGAAAAGTTGGGGGAGGAAAGCATTGACACAAAGCTTGACCTTTGTTGTTGTTCTCATGAAAATGAAGGTTTGTAGATTGTCAATTATTAGTCAAATCATTTTTACATATATAGAATATTGTGGGATAAGGAGTAGAAGCCAGTAGCTGAGGAAACATTGAATCAGAAGTTAGGATGCTTGGTTCCTTCCCTAACTTTCTATAAATCTGGGCAAACCAGGATCAGCTGATTTCACCATCAAAGATGTCATTTTCATTGATCCTGGGTGAGATTTAGTCTCATTGGGTTTTAAAATACAGTAAAATCTTGGATTCCAAGTAAGTTGTTCTGCAAGCGTTCTACAAGACAAGGAAACATTTCTAATAAATTTTAACTTGATAAATGAGCAATGTCTTACAATGGGAGTAGTACTTGAAGATAGTACCAAACATCACATGATCACAACTTAGCCAATGGTTCTTGAAATTCACTTTAGTATTCCATTGCTTTGGATTACAAACATGTTTCCAGAATGAATTATGCTCCCAAACCAGATTTTTAGTGTACTACCCAGGTGATTCTACTGATCATCCTGGGTTGAGATACCCTAAATAATATAGGGGGAGATATTTCATTCCTGGTATAAAGTCAAAGGGAAGTTTTCTAATGTGGTCTTCTTGGTATATTGCCGGAATCTTCCTGTGGCTTTGGTGAAGGCAAAGTCCATAGGCTGGCATGCTAGAGTGGTAGACTTAGTAGAAAGCCATATGATTCAAATGCCATATTATTTTTTTAGTAAGGTGTAATTGACACACGACATCGTATTAGTTTCATATGTGCTGATTTGATATTTGTACATACTGTGAAATGATCACGGCAGTATGTGCAGTACTCCCTATTTTTGATAACTAGATAAAAACCAGAGAGGTGATATAACCTTCCTAAGTTTACACAACAAGTTAGTGACGAGATGGTTATGTATAGAATACCCAT
Source organism: Paguma larvata (assembly GCA_030068075.1). Classification (NCBI taxonomy): domain Eukaryota; kingdom Metazoa; phylum Chordata; class Mammalia; order Carnivora; family Viverridae; genus Paguma; species Paguma larvata. Next base: position 107,253,916 of record CM057826.1, read on the forward strand.
GAGACATTGTCTAATAAAACCCAATTAGAAGGGCCACAATGCACTATGTTTTTAATATACAGAAAGTACTTTTATATCTTGCATGTATACAGTGATGCCATGTCTCCAATATACACAGCATTACCAAGAATGTTTCTCACCAAACTTAGAAAGCCTAAACACAGTGTTTAAGTTTTCAAGCTGTTATTGGGTCTTGCTGTATCAGAAGGACTTTATTCTGAACAATTCAGATTTGCCAATAAAGAGAACTTAGATAACTGCCCAAATTCCGTTTGCTTCACTTTAGAAGCCACCAGGTCTTAGCCGAACACGTGCCTCACCCCAGAGCAAAGTGGAATTCAGCCTCCTTTGTATGATTTTACAGAAATGTAAATAATTCACCTGCCCTTCAGGTTGCCTTTCCATCATTGATATTATACCTTGCAGTTGGATTTATTCTAAGGCTCAATATGTTATTAAAATTCAGATAGCTCTGGAGGGGATAGTAGTCAAATGCATGCTTCTCATGCTGAGGTAATTGTATCCCTAAGTAACCTCCTAGAGAAAAACATGACACACCTTCCTAGAGAACAGACTTAACCTGAGGATAAAAAGGAAAAGATATAAGACAAAATCCAATTCCAGGTTAGGAACACCCATTCATCTCTACGTAGGCTAACTTGGGCTTCCTCACTGGGTTCACACAAGTGTCCCTAAAAGATGGACCCTTCAGAAGCTGTATCCCTTCTGATGACCCAGCTGGGAAAGTTAGTTAGCATCACTTCTGCCATATTCTATTGATTGGAACACTCAAAAGCCTGACTAGGGTCAAGGGGAGGGAACATAGGCCCCATCTCTTGGGTCAATGACAAAGTCCTGGAGAAGCAAGCAGGACTGGAAATACTACTGTGCTTATTTTCAGAAAATAAAGCCTGCTGTGGTTAGTTTGCTATAGTCAAAGGAATTTCATCTTATTTCAAGTGTGCTATGATTATAGAGAAATCCCTCAATATGTCTATATCTCATTCCAATGAAAAGTTGTTTTAACAAAAACCTGGAAAGAGTATGGATGGATCCGTCTAAACTTATTTCCAGTGCTTGAAAAGCAACTCTACAGGCAGGTATTCTAGGAACATCTTTTTAAAATTAAAAAAAAATTATTATTGAGAGAGTGGGGGCAGAGAGAGGCAGAAGAAGAGAGAGAGTGAGGGAGAGAGAGAGAGAATCTTAAGCAGGGGCTCAGTCCTAATACCCTGGTATTATGACCCGAGTCAACATTAAGAGTTGAACACTCAACCAATGGAGCCACCCAGGGGCCCTGGAACGTCTTTAAAAATAATACAAATTACACTAAATCTGCCTCTAAAATACATTGTTGCCAAGGTAACTACCCATAAGATATTTGGAAATGAGCTGGATGCTGATGTTGTTGTAGACCTTCTGGGTCTAAATTTCCTCACCGGAACGGTAAGACCTGACTCTGTCTACCCAGAAGTTATCAAGACAGTGTTGTGTAGTAGAAAGATGGGGAGTTAGAGAGTCTGAAACCAAACCTTTACTCAATTCCCAAATTGGATGGCAAATAACCACATCATTTTTTTAAGTCTTTGTTCCTCTTGTAGAGTCTAGAATAAGGACCCTAAGTAATAGAACCTATCTCCTAGAAGACACATGAAAATGCCTGTAAGTAAGCAATGCATTATTAGTTTCATAATAGAAGTTATGAGGCCAGGTGTGATGGTCAATGGGGAATGCCGGTTAAGACACTTTGTACATTGTAAACTTGGTGGAGAATTTGGTATTATTGTTATCATCATACCCAATATGCTAGCTCTCACCTAGTTCAACAGCTCTGAAATCTAGCATTCATGGAGATTCTAAAAATAGTTAAAATATGGATTGCTGACATCCAGTTTAGGGGATTCTAGTCAGAAGGTCTGAGATTGATTCTGATTCTGGACTTGTTCACAGGTGGACATTTGAAGTCCAATGAGAAGACCTCTAGAGGATTTGACCCCTTGGATAGTAGGTTTCATTAAATGTAATTCTTCTTCATGACCGACAGTCGGGGCAGCTCCCCCTGCCAACTCTGCAGGCACCAAAGGATGTCTGCATGTTTGCACACCTGGGAGGGGTCTTGGGAGGAGGGAGAGCAGACCACCTAATGGAAGGTCTGTCTTCGTGGTCATCTGTTAGACTTTATCACTGCCCTTAGTTTAGTAAGTGTGAGAATGTGTCTATCATATCAACAAGAGAAGGTCATTCTCATCTAAAAAAGTACAAAGATTACTCAGGATATTATTTTTGTTTGAAAGATCAAATAAGAAACAAAACACACTTTGCATAGGACCAATTTACATGTCAAGCATCATTAAAATGCACTACTTTAATGATGGGTTTGATACCTATCCCATGATACCCATGGGATATTGAGTCTTCTGCCTTTCTGGAGGAAATGTACACATAACATCAAGTGGTTGCCACTGAGCGAGAGAGAGACACTGACAAGAAGTAAGGAGTGATTTATTTTCTTTGGCAAGGATATTCCCTGGAAGCGCTGAATAACTCGGGAATGGCTATATTTAAGGAATCGTTTTTGATCTGACATAGCTTTGCCTCCCTCCCTTACTTTGGCATAGTCTACTTCTGTGATTTGAAAAACCTTAACACTTTTTTTTTTTTTTTGCTGGGAAACATTTTCCCACTTGTACTGTTTAACATAAAGAGCTATATCAATTGCATAATTTTTTCATCTCCTTATTTCTTCTGTTTATCCTGATATCATATTCTAAAATAAGTTTAAGGATATTGCTGGTTACTTGTTAAACTGTAAAAATCCTTACAATGGTTTCATATTTTTCCTCACTATCAAACTTCCCTGCTTCAGTAATTTAGAGAATGTAAAGTAATACTTATTTTATTACTGTTCATGTCTTTCTTTTTATATCGTTATTTATTCTCTTTTTAAGCCTGTTATAACCCACCTCGAGATTTAAAAATTAGTAAATGGTGTTTAAATTAAGCACCCACATCACATTCTATATCACATCGTAGTTTCACTTATCGAAAATTGGCACAGAAGACATAGTAATTCTTACTCTGCCCTCTGGTGGAGGTAATTGAGTACAAATTTCCTTTCTCCTTTGCTCTACTTTGTATCATATGCATAACAATCGAATACATATGAGCATCACACTGAATACTGTGGCAGACATTAAATCATTTAAGTCACATAACAATTGGGGATACTATTACAAGGAAATTGAAGATCATAGAAGTTAGAACCTAGTATACAGAGGCAAGATTCAAATCCATGGATGTCCAGATGTAAAACCTGTGTTTGTTCATGTTTGTTCATTCTTTTATGCCATGCTGCTCCAATTCAATATCTTTGACAAAAGACAGCCTAACAAAACCATGCATTTGGGTCTCTGATAAGTATGTACAGGACAAGTACAGGATCTCGTGCCAGAGAGACCTGGCTGTAAAGCCTATCACTGCCACTTAAGGTCTCTGCCAACTTGGACAAGTTATTTAATGTCTCAAAGCTTCTCATATCTTATTAACTATGAGGATAGTAGAGACCATGTTTCATAAGTCTTTGATATGAACTGAATGAGGCAATTCATGAAAACACAAGGTAAGCAATGATTGCATGGGAAGTCTGATGACCATAGTCTTGTAGAAAAATATTGAACATGCCCCAAACTCAAATATATTAGGCATAATTTTTGTTGTTGGTGTTGTTCTTGCCTTTTATATAACTTCCCCATAAATTTTAAATGTGATTTTCCTGGTAGAAAAGGACTGACAGGCCTTTGGGATCTCATAGAGCTATCCCTGGGAACTGAATTTTTTCCTCAGTGGGTCTAGGATGAGTTGCCTTTGTTTTCGTCAAATAGGAATAGGCAGCCTCCCATGAGCCTCAAATGAGAATCTGTTCATTGGACTTTTATTGCTTTTATATTATTCTATTGAAAGTGATTTAGAAATTTAGCTCTAAGAATTAATGAATTTATTAATTCAGTGATTTATTTGAGATTTGGTCACTACATTCTGTTTGGTGCTAAATCTTGCCAACCAAAAGGACTTACCATACTTGAAAAAGGAGTTATCATCAGATGAACATGTTTTCCATGAAGGAAACAAAATTGCAAGGAGTCGTGGTGGGGAAGGTAAAACTTTTTAAAAAATACCTCAGAAACTCATGAAAAAGAAATGGCCCAATTAAAAAAATTCCACAATGCTTACAAGAATGTGGTGAGACAGGAATTCTTATATCATGTCAATGAGTCTGTAAATTGGCCTGGTATTTTTGGAAAGCAATTTGACAATTTGTAATAGGAGCTTTAACAATGTTCACACATGTTGAACTTTCAGTTTCAAAAATCTGCCCTGGGAAGAGGAGTAAGTAACGCTTTAGCTAAGGGGACTCTTACCACAGCATTATGGATGACCACAAGGTTAGAAATGAGCTAAGTATCAATAACGGAGAATTACTTATACAAATTATAGCATTTATATGAAAATGAACTGTAATATAGGCATTACAAATATTGGTATGGTAGATAACCTAGGAAAATTTGATTCTATAAATTCTCTATCTAAAATTTAGATACATGTACATTGCATTATATTTACACTCTTTCTTTCTTATGACATTTGCCTTCTTCATAACTGAACAGAATCTTGTGTCACTCCAGAGCTATTTTTTATTTCCAGTTGTTCATATAATCAAGACTAGATTGTATTTAATTAAAGTATCTCTCCTATTGTTAGAAAGAAATTGTTTTGATCAAATTTTCTTTTCATCACATCAAGCGTAGTGGGGCTGAATAAGGAAAATATGTAGACAACCAACAGGGGTAGGAATCCAGCAACCACGGCTGGCTGTTTGTTTTGAATACGGAGTTGATATAGTAACATCATTATTTCCTGGAATTCTTTTTGTGGGGCAGGAGGTCTCCTTTATGAAAAATCCCGTTCTACACCTGGCCTTAATCTGCACATTGATCCTTTTAAAAATAACAAAATTTCTACTCAATAATAAATTGTAGTATTTCTACTATCTTGTACTTTTTTTGTTTTATTGAGTTATAGCTTGGAAGTAATAAGCTGCATATATTTAAAGTGTATAATGGGATAAATTGGACATATGTATATACCTGTTGCACTAGTTGTTATGCAACTAATCTATTGTTATGTAACAAATTACCCTCCAATTAGTGGCTTAAAACAGCAAGCATTTGTCATCCCACAGATTCTGTGGATCGGGAATTGGGGAGTAGCTTATCTGCGTGGCTCAGGCTCAGGATCTCTCCTCTGGTTCCAGGCAGGGTGTTAGAAGGACTGCAGATGCCTGGTGATTTGACTGAGGTCAGAGGATTTGTTTCCAAAATGTCTAACTCTCATGGTTGTAGACAGGATCTCTTAGGTTACTTAAGTGTCCAAACAAAGGCAAGTGACTTCCCCCAGAGTGTGTGATCCAAGAAACAGCAAGAAAAAGGAAACTGCTGTGTGTTATGACCTAGCCTCTGAAGTCTGTCATCACTTCCTTTTTCCTATTTGTTAGATCACTAAGGGCATCTCACACTTGAGAGGGAATTAGGCTCCATTCCTTGAAGGGAAGAGTATCAGAGAACCCATGAACACATTTTAACATCACTGAACCCACAAAATCAGCAACATGATCAAGATAATGAATACATCCCATATTAATCAAATTCTAAGCCAAATTAAATGTCACTGACTTTTAATATTTTAATTCTGGTGAAGTGATTAAATTACACAGAGGTTTTTTTTTGTTGTTGTTGTTTCTTTTTTTAAATACCACTGCTACCTTGTATTCACAGAGCACCTTTCAGTCTGAATTGTTTTTTAAATAAATGTTTATTCATTTTTGAAAGAGAGAGCATGAGTTGAGGAGGGGCAGAGAGAGATGGGGACGAGGATCCCGTAGGCTCTACACTGATTGCATTGACCCCGATGCAGGGCTCAAACTCATGAACCATGAGTTCATGACTTGAGCCGAATTTGGATGTTTAACTGACTGAGCCATCCAGGTGCCCCTCGGTCTGAAATCTTTTTAAGGTGTTTTCTAAAGTGTACTGAGAGCAGTTGGCATATCTTTTATGCCAGAGGCCAGTGGGCATGCAGCAATATCAGACCAGAAATATAAAAATTCCTTGTTGGCAGGGAGGTGGGGGGGGGGAGTGGGGAAAGGATGCAACAGAGAGTAAATAAGAATATGCACATAATTTATATTTCCTATGTCAAGCCTTTGAGCCCCTCACAGCCTCTCTGGAAAAGATTATTTGAACCTTCTAAAGAATGATTTGTTTTTTTTGATAAATATTGAAAATATGTCCTGACTCCTTGCATGCTCGCCCAGCATCTCTTCAACAAGCACAGAGAGCACATTTTTAAAACATAATTTATTGTCAAATTGGCTTACATACAACACCCAGTGCTCATCCCAACACATGCCCACAGAGAGCACATTTTATAACACCTGAGTTTTTCTAAGAGTAAAGGGTTTTCTGGGTCATTGCTGCTGTCACAAACACTTATGTGATGACCATAGCAACACAAGCACCTTAGCACCTGCATGCAGTGTGCCCTTTGTATGGGTACTAGACACCATGCTCTGTTTTGCAGATACATTAGGTCATTTAATTCTTACAATAGCCCTTAAAATAGGGGTTACTGTCCTTCTTTAATTTTTTTTATTAAGAATATCAGTGAAATTAAGACAAATTGTGCTTGCTCATTTATTCAGTCACTTATTCACTTGACAATTTTTGAATACCACCTATGGTGCTGTTTAGGTGTTGGGGATTCCGAAGGAACAAAACAGTTAACATTTTCTAAAGAGTTGAGATTTAAACACAGATTGTTTGAAGTCTAATAATCTAGGTGGCATTCCTAACCACCGTTGTCAGTGGTTCTCAGACTTTTGTGAGAATAAATATCACTTGAGAAGCTTATAGTAAGGCACATTCATTCCCTGGAGTTTCTAATCTAGAAGGCCTTGGAAACTGCAATTTATTCAACCATCATCGGTGTTTCTACTATAAGTGGTTCGTGGACCACACTTTGAGAAACACTGCTACAGCTATCAAAGAGAAAGGCAACATTTCTTTTCTGAATTGTGGCCGATCCTAACACATACTCAGTATTTTCTCCCTCTGTTTACATAGATCGGCCTTCTTAAATCCGAGGTTAATATGTCCCACGTCCATAACCAATACTTCCAGAATTTAGCAGTTTAAAACAATAAGCCCTATTTTAGTTTCTGTACGTCAGGAACCTGGGAATGGCTTAGCTGGGTATGTCAGACACAGGTTCTTTCACAAAGATTCAGTCAAGATGTTGACTGGACGTGCAGATGTTTCAAGGCTCTGCTTGTGGAGATTTATTTCCAAAGTCATTAGTTTGGCTGGTACCAGTTCTAAGATCTGTTTCTGCTTTCAAGCAGAATCCTATGGACCTGTTCACTGTATGTTTGCCTCACAACATGCAAGTAGCATCCCCAGAGCAAGGGATCAAGAAAGAGTGCCCCAAGATGAAATCTGTATTCCTTTAACAATTAATTTTGGAAGCAACATCTCATAACCTCCATTGCATTTTACTTGCTAAATCCATTCCATAGTTAAGGAGAGGGAGTTATGCAAAGGCATATGCTAGGCATCATAATGGCTGCTTCTAAAGATGTTTGCTCCTTAATCCCTGGAATATGTGGATATGTTACGTTACATGGCAAAAGGGAGTTTGCAAATGTAATTAAGGTTATGAACTTTAAGGTGTGATTATTCTGGGTTATCCAGGTGGGTCCAATGAAATCACATGAGCCCTTAAAAGCATAAGAAGGAGCCTGAGGAAGAAGGTGCAGGGCAGTGGTAGAAGGGCAAGTCCGAGGGATTCCTGACAGTGCAAGGTGTTTGAGGTGCTTTTGCCAACCCTGAGACCTGAAGTCCATGTACGGTGACCGGACACAGGCTCCTGGCACTTTATCTAGTGCAGAAGGAAATACACAGACCAGCTGTAGGAGTGAAGACTGGTCTCTGATAGTGAAGGACTGTAGATCTCAATGCTACAACCACGAGACACTGCATTCGTTGGAGAATGTGAAAGCGCTTGGAAGCAGATTGATACCCAGAGCCTACGGTAAGGAATGTGTCCCTGCCAACATGTTAATTTGAGGTTGGTGATACCAGTAGGGCTTCTACCTACTGAACTGTGAGATAATATGTGTGTGTGATGTGTTAAGCTAAGCGTGGTGTAATTTGTTACAGCTGCACTATAATGTGAACACAAGCATAAAATCCAGGATATGGGATCATTAGGGGGCTGCTTACCACACCGAATTTGTGCAGAGCACAAATGAGCTTCTCCTATGGCATAGAGTGCTTTTTGCCACTCTTGAGCTTATCTGTGGTAAAGAACTCTCCCTACCAATACCAAGAATAGGAAAATTATTTCCGTGTCACCACACTTTTGTAAAAGGAACGGGCAAATTCATCCTCATGGGCCACCATCAGAAATTCCATATTGCCTGAAGAGAGAAGGAGATAAAGAGGGAAAACCTTCAGGCAGCATTCATTGTTTGCGGTTTGTTTGGTGGGTTGTTTTCTCACAATGTTGCCATGGCTTAATTAGCTCTGCCTCGGGCTGAATTTGCACCCTCAGATGTTAGGCCTAATGTAAGTAAGGCAGCTGTTACTCATTGACTTGATAATTCCTGGTTGGTGGAGATTAGGGCACAGGTGGAAGGGCAACTGTAATGATTCTGAATAGCTGCACAGCCTTTGAGGGCAAAGAAAGATCTAATTTTCTGTTTTGGGGAAAGCTGAATGAAATCATGTTATTTCCAATCTCCTTTTGGGATTTGTGTGTGTGCATGCACTTCACAACATTGGATTGCGTAAAGCACCTGAGTATCTTAAAAGAAAAAAATTAATCCTGGGTCTGATCACCAGACGCTTTGATTAGTAAAGGTGGAGATGGAAAGTCAACTTGGGAAACCTTTCTCTAGATCTTTCTGGATCTTTGCTCCAGAATTTGTTTCGGTTGGGTTGTTTTCCTCCCTGTAGAGATCAGGGTGACAGCTGGCCATCTTGGAGTTTTCATGGAGAAGAAATTACATGCTTGAGACATAAAGGCTCTAAAATAAAAGTTGTTGGAATAGATGAATAAAATAATGTGCATTAATGCCCCCAGAAGAAAAGATTTGAGGAATCCTAAAACTGTACTTAGTTTTTATAAGAAAGTGATTTTAGGGGTAGTCTTCATATTAAATGACTGACATTTAAAACCCAGGGGTTGGCTCTTTCAAATTTAAATGATTACATTGACAGAGAAGGCCTAGGAATTAAATGAAAAGTATTTTTAAAATTTCAGAAATTCACTACCTTTTTAAAAAATATAATACTGAACTTTGAAGAGTTTTCCCTTTTCTGCTGACAATACAAAGAAAACCTTTCAGATCTTTATCACTTAAAGGCAGACAGGTATGTAAGCAAAATAGTGAAAAAAATTCTTTAGAGAGCTTTCTAGTAACCTTAGGAAACTCAGGCACCAGTGGATGCATAGTATGCCTTAAGAGGGACTGTATTTTCCAGAAAAGGAAGAGAGATTCTAGATGTCTTCAAGTTTCATTCAATTTTTGATAATACATAAAAATCTTGTGTTGTGGACAAAACCCTGTTTGCAGTCGAAGGATGGAAACTCTTGTCACCATCTATTTTTCAATGAAAGACCCTTTTTTTTTAAACCAGACTTGGACTTCTTGCTCATTGCATCAGATCTCTAAGAAATCCTCCCTCTGCACCCACTTCCCTTTGCAAAACCTAACTTCTCCTTTAGCTCAAGTGTCAACACATGCTCTTTTATGAAGGCCATTTTCTTCCTTGTTAATCCTCTGGTTATGTGTCAGTTTCCAGGATTTCCATTACCAACACCACTCCTCCCACAAAAATTCTATTTTTAAATGTCTTTTTAATTTTGGCTTGATCTGCATTAGCTGACCCCTATCTTTTGACTTTTCTTTTCTATGAATAGGGGCAAGGGCAGAAAGATGCCAAGAGATATGCTAATTTACACTTGCTCTGAAGTGATGGTGACCGCAGGAAGTGGATTATACCAGGTGCATACGAATGAGGAAAAAAGGATAAAGGAGCAGCTGCTGACTTTTCAGAAACATGATAGCCAGTGCTTGTCTGGGGGATGGTTCTGTGATTTGGTGAAACGTAGAGTTTAAAACTTTAGGTAAGTTAGGCTTGTCACCTACTTGTTGGCTGACTCTTGGCCTCTATTACATTAACTGTGTATTCATCACTAAGCAGTTGTTGGAAACTCTGTGTCCTAGAGATTAGTAATACTTAAGGAAAGGACAAAATGAATTAGTTTGAGATAGTTGTATTGAAAATAACGTGCACTGGGTGGGAGTAGAGGAGTTAGGAACAGGAGTAGAAGTGGGAGAATATTCCATGGATGAAGAGGATATTAATTTTTGCCTGTGTTTTTAAACTCATTTGGTGTTCTCCTTAATCTATGATAACTAATAAGCCTCTGATTTTTTTTGGGTGAGGGGGAACCCTCCATAGACTGTCACGTTCAATTACCCTCTGCTGTATTTTCTTTGAAAGTACTCAGAAGTACTTACATTCACTGTAACTGTTCATTCTCTGTTCGATGCAGTCTGTCTTCCCCTTTGTTAAGCTAAAACTGCTCTTTTTCTTTATTTACATCATTCTGCAATGTGTAGTGCATCATTCTTCGTATATCAACTGGCTCCTCTCTCGGTTCCTCGTATTCCACTCTGGCCCCATTCTGTATCCATCTCTTTGGCTGCCCCTTGTCAAGTGTCCTTTGTGAGCTTGCCTGCCTCAGTTGCTTGTAGATGGGTTGTGTCCTAGTTCCCAGTTCATTCATTGCTCCCTTGAAAGAATTTTGTTTGCTCCACTCCCAGAGTTTGAATTGAATACACTTAACATAAAAATGTATGAATTTATAATGTTTACCATGTTGATTTGATACATTGAAGTACTATAATACCACCATTGTAGCAGTATTTATCATGTTAACTTATTATGGTACCATATTGTTGGTATTCATTATACCCTGTGTTAGTTCTCTGTGGCTTATTTACTACTTGTTGCACATTTATACTTGAAGACAGCTTAAATCCAACCCACCCATTCCTTGGTAACTACCATTTTACCTGTTTTTTTTTTTTTTTTTTTTTTTTTTACAAGTGGGATTCTTTGAGATTTCACATCTGAGGAATATTCAGCAGTATTCTGTCTTTTCCGACTGGTTACACTTAGCATAATGTGCTCAAGGTCCATCCATGTTGTCGAAAAATGGTAGGATAACCACCCTGGCAATCGCGAATAATGCTGCAATTAACTTGTGAGTGCATTTATATCTGGAAATGCTGTTTTCATTTCCTTTGGGTATGTTACGGAACCCCAGTTTTCCTTTTTCCTTTGTAGGGGAAAAGCCAGTTACTCCGAGTTACTTGCCTGTCAGTCTCCTTTACTGTGCACTTCTAGTTACCAAACAGGTGGAGGATTTTTCCCATATCAAACACTTCTCTGTGACTACAATTTATCCTATAAACTAACTCCATTCTAACTTTATCTACCTCCATAGTGTTAGATCCCACGGCTTAGGAGCTCAGTTCCACAAAACTGTCACAGTAGCACACTACTCGCAAGGTCTAATCAGAGATTGTACTGATCCCCTTCCTCGGGTTCTATGGATATGCTAGAGTGGCTGACACTACGCAAACATTTTATTTACTTACACTGGCTAATTAAAAAAAAAAAACATGCTAAAGGATGAAGATGGATCTCTGCATGAAAGAAATGAGCAAAGCAAGGAAGAAAAGCACAGCCTCCATCTCTGGATGTGCCAGTCTCCTACTTTCACCTGTTCACCAACTTCCAAGCCCAAACCTCACACTTCCATGATTTTTATGGAAGCTTCATAGTCATAAGCAATTAACTCTTTTCCATTTCCCTTCCTCTCTCTGAAAGATGCAATGTAGTGCTGAAAATTCCAAGTTTCTAACGATGGCCTGGATTTGTGGTTACAAGCCCCCACCCAGAAACTACCCAGGAACCTACTTGTTCACTTGAGCAGAACAAAAGATGGACCTAAAGCTCTTATCACTTAGAAAATTAGAAGATGTTTAGGAGCTCTGTGCCAAGAACTGGGCAGAGTCTCCTTATTTTTTCAATTAACTAACAGTGTACTCCATGGTCTCTGGCCACACATTTAAAGTAAAATTAAACAAAAGTCAAATGACTAGACTACTAGCACCTTACTGGCATCCCATGTCGTGATTAATAAACTTTCCAGCCCATCATTACCATGTGAAAAGGGAACAAATAAAAATATTTTCAAAAGTCTTAACTGTCTCTAACTGGTGGTTGCCAAAAGGGTGATGAGTGGGGGGATTGGTGAAATTGGTGAAGGGAATTAAGAGTACATTTATGATGAACACGGAGTAATGGGTAGACTTCATGTATCACTATATTGTACACCTGAAACCAACCTAACACTGTTAATTATACTAGATATTAAAAATTTTTAAAAATTAAGCCTTGTACATGACCATTTAAATTAACAATCACGTAAGTGTATTTAACTAGTAGTAATCTCTTAAGGCACAGCTTCTCTAATTTGTAGGGATTTCTTCAGTATTTCAGGTTCCAAAAGTGGGAGTGGTGTCCACAAACAAATGGGTTCACTCTTTGAAGCATGTATAATTGAGCTAAGACACAATATGCTTTTGCTCTGATTCTCTTTTGAGGTGATAAGTAATACTGGCTTTCCTTTATTATGTACCTCATTATTCATTACTTCATTAAGCTATAATTCCTCTTCCTATCCATTTATATCCAAACCCTCCTTTGGAAGGAACTTGGTTTTGGCGACCATGCTGGTCTGGATTGCAGGCGGCAATGCTAGTCTAGCAAGTACCTCCTGCTTAATCCCTTTCTTTTCACATAAAATATGGTTACATGGAGAACCAGTGAGCTATTTTGACCATCAGGCGACATAGCTACATTTACCATTAGTCCCAATTTTGTGAGATAAGTTAAGACACATCCTTCCCCATCAGGCCTTAAGGAATTCTGACAAAAAGTTTTAATTTATAAATTTTGTTGCTTTGAAATCATCCCTGCTTCCAACTCTTGGAGTTAAAGCCCTGGTCATATGACCATTGCAGAAGATAAGGAAAGGACAAAAAAAAAAAAAAAAGGCAGTTAGGAAAGATGATACCAGGATCCTTCCCTACTCTCTCTTCTCCAGATTTACAAAAAATATAAAGGAATTTATCCAGTGAAAATACCCCTTTAATTGCACTCATGGTGAGTGTTAGCACCCACTCATGGAGGTGTGTACACAAGAGTTTCATATTTTTACTTCCCTCTCTGTTAGGCAACTGATGTTTTAAGTGTTGATTCTCTGAGGAGAATTGCTTCCTGCTCACGGTTGGACATTATGGGCTCTGAAGTGTGTTCTTTGGTATAAAGAAATGATGATGAGACATTGGCATATCTGTGTTCAGGTTCTTTCATAGTATTGTAAGCATTTGTATTTCCTAGGTAAGCAAAGCCCAACACAGGGTCACTGTATATTCATAGAGGTACCCATTTGTAGCCACCAGCTACAGCCTGAGTCAGGGCTACCAGCAGCAGCTGTGATGAGGGCCTTCCCATCAGGGAACCTGCCACATAGCTATCTGCAGCTTCTCTCTTGTTGACAGACATTACAGCTCTTACTGGCATTTTGTGCTGCAGAAGGTGCAAGAGAATGATGTCCAGGTTGTTGTGGTACCAGCATGTGGATTCATTTCCTGGACCCAGGTGGCCATCTCAAAAGAGCACGTGGGAGTATTTGCTTGTTGATTCAAGTCACCTTCTGAACCTGGAAGAAACTACTTATGATGGGTGTTGACATCTACTTTATTGTACCCCTAAGTTTCAGTAGGATTGTGCCCCATATGGATATTCTTTTAGCAGACCAAGTTTCCATTGCCCTTCTAGCTGACCAGATGTCACAGTCTGTAAAAACCCAAACAGAGGTCCCCCCCACCCAACTGTTTAGATGTTTCCTTGCTGGTAAGAAAATTTAATTCAGCTGCTCTTTGCTTAGCTGGTCTTAATGCAGGAATTTTCCAAAGAGGATGTTGTCCATTCATCATGGAAATACCATCCCCAATCCAGGCAGCTCTTTGATCAGTTGAGTGTTGTTCATAGGACCCTGTTCAAGTGATCATAGAATCCAGTAGCTCCTCACACAGTTTGAGTCAGTCCTGGGGGGAAAGAAGCTCCCTGCTTGAGCACCTGCTCCTCAGATTCCCAAGGAGGCACCATGATCCTGAATAAATCAGTTCTATTTTATCATGTAACTCTGCTGGACACTGCCACACCGCCATTAGGACATGTCTTAGATAACATCCTAGGTATCGTGGATATGTTAGGTTTGAAGATCACTTCTGTAGTCATTACATTAGCCTCAGTTAATGTCAGCAGGTTAGGAAATATCTCCAAAATGGAAATTCTTGAGTCCAAAGTCCTGCTACTTATCTCTGGGAATCCCACAGGCTTTTCCATAGCCCCAGTCCAGGCTCCACATAGGGGTACTGCACAGAGAATTTATTCCTACTGTCATTCTAGCTTCTGATTCTGTGAGTTTCCCCAATCTTACTGGTTTCCATTTAGTATATCCTATTAACACTGCTTGAAAAGCATGTTTATGCCTTTTATTTTATATTAGGGATGTGACATATTCTCTAGTCACTTAATTTTCATCCCCATAATAGAGGCAGCTAGATGAGGCACAACCCCTTCACGTGAGGCCTATCTCAATATGCCAACTCCCTTACAAATTTTTACCCTTCAACTCTTCTGTTCTTAAATTGTAGCCTATTAAGGACTTTGTCAACAGATTTCAATTTATAATATTAGGTAGAGGAACTGTTACCCAGACAGAATAATAGGTATTCCCATAAAACATTCAGGTAAAGGAGACACAAATTCTTTCCTAAAGCCTGTTTGAATATGGCAACCTTAATGATCTTAGCAGCTCTCACAATTTTGTGTTCTTTCAGTGTAATCATAGCCACATCAGGGCTTCATCAATGGGTTTGGTAGTACAGAGCGAGGAAGACAGAGAATCTGAAGCAGGCTCCAGGCTCTGAACTGTCAGCACAGAGCCTGATGTGGGGCTCGAACCTACGAACCATGAGATTGTGACCTGAGCCGAGGTCGAATGTTCAACCTACTGAGCCACTCAGGTGCCCCAACTGTGGCTTACTTTTGACCTCTTTTTGCATGATAGATGTTTCTCCATCCCCTAACTTTAAATCTTCAGGTGTCTTTAAATCTAAAATGAGTGCCTTCATACAGATGGCCAACGGACACATGAAACGATGCTCAACGTCACTCATCATCAGGGAAATACAAATCAAAACCACACTGAGATATCACCTCACACCGGTCAGAGTGGCTAACATGAACAAATCAGGAAACTATAGATGCTGGGGAGGATGTGGAGAAACAGGCACCCTCTTACGCTGTTGGTGGGAGTGCAAAGTGGTGCAGCTGCTCTGGAGAACTGTGTGGAGGTTCCTCAAAATAATGGAAATAGAACTACTCTATGACCCAGCAATAGCACTGCTAAGAATTTACCCAAGAGATACAGGAGTGTTGATGCATAGGAGCATGTGTACCCCAATGTTCATAGCAGCACTTTCTACAATAGCCAAATCATGGAAAGGGACTAAGTGTCCATCAACTGACGAATGGGTAAAAAAGATGTGGTATATACATATATACATATATATATATACATATATATATATTATTCCATATATATATTCCATAGTATATATGTGGCAATAAGAAAGAATGAAATCTGGCCATTTATAGCAATGTGGATGGACCTGGAGGGTATTATACTAAGTGAAATAAGTCAGTCAGAGAAATACATATACCATATATTTCCATGCATAGGTGTATTTTGAGAGACTTAGCTGAAGACCATGGGGGAGGTGAAGAAGGTGAAAAAACTCACGGAGAGGAAGGGAGACAAAACATAAGAGATTCTTAAATACTAAGAACAAACTGAGAGTCGATGGGGAGTATGGAAGAGGGGAGAGTGGGCAACGGGCATCCAGGAGGCATTTGTTGGGATGAGCACTGGGTGTTGTATAGAAATCAATTGGACAATAAATTATTTAAAATAAATAAATAAAAATAAAATGAGTCTCTTGTAGGTAGCATATAGATATGGCTTGTTTTTAAATCAATTCTGACATTCTTTGTCTTTTGATTGGAGTGTTTAGTCCATTTACATTCAAAGTAATTCAAAGTAATTACAGATATGTATTGATGGCCATTTAATTACTTGTTTTGTCATTGTTTCTGGAGATTTTCTCTGATCCTTTATTAACTTTCATGATTTTCTGCTTTTCTGCTTTTCTTTAATGTTGTATATAGATTACTTGCTCTTTATTCTTTGCATGTTTATTAGTGGTTTTTTATATAAAGTTAGTGTTAGGTTTCTATATACCTCTTCCGCAAATACCATTGTATACTAAGTTAATGATGATTCAAGTTTGAACCCATTCTTTTCTCCTCTCCTCCCATTTTAGATATATATTATCTTTTATATCCTTTCTTGTGTGTGAGTTGCTTGACAGATTTTTACAGAAATATTTTTTTTTTGCTTTTGTTTTTTCTACCTTCATACTATAAATTTTGGTCTTTCTTTCCACTCAAAGAGTCCCGTTGAATAAATTTTTGCAGGCTTGGTTTAGTGGTCATGAACTCCGTTAGTTTTTATTTGTCTGGGAAACCCTTGCTCTCTCCTTGTATTCTGAATGACAGCCTTGTTGGATGGAGTATTATTGGCTGCAGATTTCTTTCCATTCTGCACTTTGAATATATCATGCCACTCCCTCTGGCTTGCCTAGTTTCTGTTAAAAAGTCTCCAGCTTGGTCTTGTGAGTCTTCCCTTGTAAATAAATGAATTATTTTGTTGTGCTGCTTTTAAGGTTTTTTCTTTATCACTGGATTTTGCCAATTTAATTACAATACGCCTTGGTGTTGGCCTCCTTTTGTTGATTTTGATGGGAGTTCTCTATACCTCCTAGATCTGGACATCTCTTCCTTCCCCAGATTAGGGAAATTTTCAGTTATTTTCTTCAAAAAAATTTCTTCCTCCTTTTTTCATTCTTCTCCTGGGATTCCTGCAATATGAATGTTATTAGATTTGATGGTGTCATTGAGTTCCCTAAGTCTATATAATGTTCCATCATTTTTTATCTCTTTCGTTCAGCTTTATTAATTTCCATTACATGATCTTCTAGGTCACTAATTCCTCTGCTTCTTGAAACCTGCTGTCGATTGCATCAAGCCTGTTTCTAATCTCATGTATTGCATTCTTCATCTCTAATCGATTCTTTTTTCTGAACTCTTACATCTCTGTGTTAAGGCCTTCCTGATGTGTTCTATTCTTTCTCAAGCTCAATGAGTGTTTTTATGATTGTTGCCTTAAATTCTTCATCAGACATATTGTTTATATCTGTTTGGCTTAGATTTTCTAGCCATGGCCTTACCTTGTTCGTTCGTTCATTTGGTATTTTGTCTAAGTCTCTGACTTTTTCTCTATAGTAGAAAAGCCAGTTATGCTTCCTGTTCCTAAAAGTAATTGCTTTATGAAGAAAAGGTCATATAGTGTCTAGGGCCTGGTATTTCAGGGAGTGTCTCTAGTATATGCTGTGTGTGCTGTGCTGTTGGATTTCGGCTACTCTATCCTTCAGGTCAGTGGTCTACAGAGGCTCTCCTTGCCTGCTCTGGGTACTGTTTGGTCCTTGGCCTGAATGTAGTGAGTTTTAACTAGGTGTGTTCTGATATGCTTGTGAATTGAGGCTCTGCAGCACTTTCTGATAGGTAGATCTGGTACAGGAGGGGGTTTGTGCTGGTCTTCTGGGGAAAGGACCCACTATGTAGGGACTGAAGCTAGCTTGACTGAGAAGGGAAGTCCTGCCAGAGCAGAGGGGGCTAGGGTTTGGTGAATGCAAATTAGGCAGCCAGTATCCACTCTGTGCTGCTTCTGCAGGTGGCTCTCTGTTTATGCTGAGGGGTGGGGGGGAGAAATGGCACCTGCCAGCCTCTTTTTTACATCCTGCAGACGGCACCCTGTGGAACAATTGAAGTTGAAGTGGGTGCAAGCCACAGAGTCCCAGGGCTTAAAAGGAGTGCCCTGGCAGGACAGCTAAAGCCAAGGTGGGTGCAAGCTGGGGGTCCCAAAGCTCTCCGCCTAGGCGGTATTCTGGTGGAGGGGTTAGAGCTGAGACAGGGACCAGGCCAGGGGTTCACAGGATGCTCTGCACAGTGGGGCATCTTAGTGGGGCCATTGGAGCTGGGATGTTTGCAGGCTAGGAGTTCTGGAGTGCTCTATGCAGAGGGTGCCCTCACAAGTGATCTGGGATCTAATGGGGCATGGGCTGGGAAGTTGCAGGGTGATCTGCACTGGAGATGCTCTGGCAAGTCGTCTGGAGCTGAAAGCCCAAGGGCTTGGTGCTTGTGTCACCTTGTTGAGGGGACTGGATTGTGCATTTTATTCTTTTGTTATTTTGCATTTCCTTATGCATTGAGCGAACAATTTCCATGGGAGTTGAATCCATCTCTAAGTTCCACTGGTAACTTTTACCTTTAGTAACTGATGACAGCACACGCGCTGCTCTATATCATGAGTAATCATGTGACCACCCAGGAATCAAAAGTTTTTCATCTTTAACTCTTTAATTCTTTCTTTTTCCAAACCACATATTTCCATGAGATACGTCATTTTAGCAAAATCCCACTTTACTGACGACAGCAGTATTACAGGAAAAATTAAGTTTTTTCCTCTTCTATAGGAAAAAAAACCACATGTGTGAAGGTTTTTATTATGCCTATAATTGAACTTAATTTTAACATCCTCTGTCTAAATAGTGTGATATCCTACAGGTTATGCACTCAGTGTCACAGGACCTAATCCCACCCATCTCTGAATTCAGACACCTGTTTCAGGATCAGGTTTTCATAGATGTTTTTGACCAACCTGCTTTAGATCAGAGATTTGCAACACCCCCTTCCTCAGATTTTTGATAAATTTGCTACAGCAGCTCACAGAACTCAGAGAAACCATTTACTTATTTTACTGTTTTTTCTGTTTGTTTGTTTGTTTTTTGGTCAAAGGATATGTCCAAGGATACAGCTTAACATCCAGATGGAAGAGACAAATAGAGGGACATATATGGGAAGAACACAGAGCTTCCATGCCCTCTCATTTCACATTCCCAGCATCTCTACATGTTCACCAACCTGAAAGCTCTGTGAACTCCATACTTTTGACATTTAATGGAGGCTTCGTCACAGAGGCATGATCAGTTATTCACTTCATTTCCAGCCCTTCTTCCCTCTCTGGAAGATGAGGGTGAAACAGAAAATTCCGACTTCTAATCATGTCTTGGTCTTTCTAATTACCAGCCTCCATCTAATAGCCCACTCAGAGTTAGTTTAAAAGAACAAAAGGTGCTGCTCGTGCTCTTATCACTTAAGGAATTACAAACATTTTAGGAGCTCTGTGCCCAGAACCAAGGTCAGATATATCTATAGCTAGATCTAGATCTAGGTATATTTCTTATTCTCTTATGCAGTATATGCAGTATTTGCCCAGAAGTGTAATTGGTGGATCATTTGGTATTTTTAATTTTTCGAAGCGCCTCCATATTGAGTTCTTACTACTTGGGCCAATTCACATTCATACCAACAGTGTATGAAGGTTCCGTTTTCACCACATCCTTGCCTGTATCTATTGTCTCTCAACTGATAATAGCCATTGTAACAAGTGTGAAGTATATTTCATTGTTTTGATTTGCATTTCGCTGTTGATTAGTGATGTCGAGCCTCTTTTTATGTGGTTGTTGACCATTTTGATGTCCTCTTTGGAAAAATCATTTACTTAGTTCTTCCTATTTTTTAATTGGATTTTTCAGTTGTGATATGTAGTTCTGTGTTATTTTGGATATTAGCCACTTATCTAATATATGATGTGCAACACCATTCTCCCATTCGGTAGGTTCTCTTTCCGTTTTGTTTTCTTGTGAAGAGGGTTGTGAATTTTTAGTCCCATTTGTTGATTTTTTTTTGTTTGTTTGTTTTTGGTGTTAGCGCTTTTGGCATCATGTCAAAAAAAATAATTGCCAAGACCATTATTAAGGAGGTTTTTCCATATGTTTTCTTTTAGAAGTTTAATATTATCTGATTTTATATTTAAGTTATTGATTCACTTTCAGTTAACGTTTTTGTAAGTGGTGTGAAAAAGGGGTCAAATTTCATTGTTCTGTATGTGTTTCTTCACTTTTCCTAGAGCCATCCACTGAACAGAGCTTCCTTTGTCCATGGGTGACCTTGGCTTCCTTGACAAATAATTGGTAATCACATAGGCTGGAGGCCAGTTCTGATCCTTCTATTCTTTTCCATGGGTCTTTGTATCTTTTTTTGTGACAGTACCATACTGTTTTTATTACTATGGTCTTGTAGTGTAGTTTGAAATCAGAATGGACGATACTTGTGACTTTGTTATTTTTTTCTCAGAATTGCCTTGATATTCTGCTCTTCTCTGCTTCCACACAAATATTAGGATTGTTTATTCTCTTCTGTGAAGAATGCCCTTAGTATTTTGATGGGAATTGCTTTGAATATCTAGATGGCTTTCAGTAGTAGAGATATTTTAACAATATCAAATCTTTGAATCTCTGAATGTGGGATCTGTTTTTGTTTGTGTCTTCTTAGATTACTTTTGGCAAAGTCTTGTGGGGGTTTTGGTATACGTTTTTTACATTCTTGGTTAAATTTATTCCCAAGTCCCAAGTTGTTTGTGATCAACAGTGAATAAGTTAGTTTTAATTCTTTTTCCACTGTTTCATCATTGCTTTAAAAGAATGTGAGTGATTTCTCTATGTTAATTTTGTATTCTGAAAGTCTGCTGAAATTGTTGGTTAACTCCTATAGTTTTGGTTGGCTCTGGGATTTTCTACATATCAAGTTTTATCCCCAGAAAAAAACAAGATTTATACTTGTTCCTCTCTAATTTCTTTGTCTTGTTTCTTTGCTCTAGGTTAGACTTTTAGTACTCTGTTAAACAGGAGTAGTAATAGTGGGCATCTTTGTTTTCCTCATCTTAAAGGAAGTGCTTTCAATTTTTCTCCATTGAGTATGTTAGTTGTAGATTTGTCATACATGGCCTTTATTATTTTGAATTACATTCCTACTAAGCCCACTTGGTTGAAGGTTTTATTTTAGTCATGAATGGTTGTTGAATTTTATCAAATGCATTGAATTTCATCAAATGCTTTTTCTGCATGTTTTGAGGTAATCATTGATTTTTATCCTTTTAGTTTAGGTGGTGTATCATGTTGATTGTTTTATGTATTTTGGAACATCTTTGCATTGCTGAAATAAATCCCACTTGATCCTAGTGTATAATTCTTTTACTATACTGTTAAATTTAGTTCGCTGATATTTCATGGAGGATTTTTATATCTATATTCTTCAGAAATACTGGCCTGCATTTGTGTTTCTTTGTGTGTGCGTGTGCATGTTGCCTCTGGTTTCGGTATCAGTATAATGTTGGTTTTTTGGAATCAATTTGGAAGGTGTTAAGATGTAAGTTTAGATTGGTAGAATTTTGCCTTGTTTCCTGAGGTAGGCTTGTGTTACTATAAATGTCCCTCACAGAACAAATTTTGAAATGTTTCCATTTTTATTTTTCTCAGCGTATTTTTATTTCCTCTCTGATTTCTTCATTGAGTCATTGGTTGTAATGTAGCATGTGTTGGACCTCCCCATATTTCTGTTTTTTCCAGTTTTCTTCTTGAAACCGATCTCTAGTTTCATAGTGTTGTGGTTAGGAAAAGTTGCTTGATATGATTTTAATCTTAGCTTGATGGAAACCTGTTTTATAGCCTAACTTGTGATCCATCCTG
Organism: Paguma larvata; assembly: GCA_030068075.1. NCBI lineage: Eukaryota > Metazoa > Chordata > Mammalia > Carnivora > Viverridae > Paguma > Paguma larvata. Next base: position 107,275,952 of record CM057826.1, read on the forward strand.
GAAAATGTTCCACATGCACTTAAAAAGAATGTGTATTCTGCTGCTTTTGGATGGCATGTTTTCTATATATCTGTAAACCTATCTAATCTAATGTGTTGTTTAAAACCATTATTTCCTCATTTATTTTCTGTCTGGATGACCTATCCATTGATAGAAGTGGGGCGTTAAAGTCTTCAACTATTATTATTATCAATTTCTTCCTTTATGTCTGGTTTTACTGCTTTTTGTATTCAGGTGCCCCTATGTTGGGTGTATGTACATTTACAAATGTTATATTCTCTTGGTGGACTGATTAGTTTATCATTATGTAATGACTTACTACTTTGTTCCTTGTTATAATGGTTGTTAAAGTCTATTTTGTCTGATAGAAATATGGCTCTGCTAGATTTTTTCCCTCTTATTGCTTCCATTTCATGAAACAGTTTTTGGCATCCCTCCACTTTCAGTCTCTGTGTCTTTACATCTGAAGTGAGTCTCTTACAGCAGCATTTATATTGGTCTCTTTTATCTATGCAGCTACCCTAGTCTTTTGATTGGAGCATTCAGTTCACTTTAAAGTAAAAATTGATAGAGATGTACTTATTTCTGTTTTGTTGATTTTTTTTTTCTGGTTCTTTTCATTTCTTCTCTTTTTCTTTTGCTCTCTTTTGATATGACTAGGTGATCTTGTTTAGTATTCTATCTTTCTATTCATTTATTTTTTCTGTATCTGTTACAGGTTTTGGGTTTGCAGTTATCATAAGGATCATATATAACATTGGATGTGTATAATAGTCTATTTTAAGTTGATTGTTGCTTAAGTTCAAACACATTCTAAAATCACTACCTATTTACTTCCCTTCCCCACCTCCTAGGTTTTTGATGTTCTATTTTACATTCTGTTATTTTGTATATCCTTAACTAATTATCGTGGGTCTACAAGATTTTGCTACTTTTGTGTTTTAACCTTCTTACTAGCTACATAGGTGTTTTATCCAGTACCTTCACCGTGTGTTGACCTTTACCAGTAAGATTTCTTTCTTTCATAATTTTGTATTTTTAGTTAAGGCCTTTTCTGTGTAAAGAAATTACTTTAACAATTCTGGTAATGCAGTTTTGGTGGTGATGGACACCTTCTATGTTTGCTTGTCTGGGAAACCCCTTTTCTCTTCTTTAATTCTGAGTGATAACCACCAGTAATTTCTAAAGTATTCCTAATCTCACTCCTTAATTTCTTTAGCTCTAGAATTTCTGTGAGTTTTTTTTTGTTTTTTTCGAATTTCAATATCTTTAGTAAATAATTTCTTCTGTTCATTAATGTTATTCCTGAATTCATTTGATAGTCCTATTGGATTTTCTTGTAGCTTGTTGAATTTCTTCGTAACAGTTATTTTGAAGTCTGTATCATATAGATTACAATATTCCATATATTTTAGTTCACTTGCTGGAGAATTGTCATTTTCTTTTTGCAGTACCATATTACTATAATTTTCTGAGTGCTTGATGAAATGTGTTTCAGCTGCCACATTGGAAGTAGATCACATCTTTACATCATTTTATATGATTTAACAGTTGAACAGTTTGGCATTTAGAAGTTCTTTTGTTTTCCAGAAGGTGGCGATATAACCCAAGTTTTTGGTTTCTCCTACTGAAGCCGACTCCTTGTTAAAATTGAGAGCAAGATCGTTTTAATATTAAAAAAAAAAGTGGGTGTTAAAAAAATTGGAAACAGAGTTGGCAGAGGTGTGGGACTTTTGATGTGCCTATGGCCCAGTAGGGGGATCCTTGAATGGAGTAGTTCCAGTGGTCTGACCATGGACCTCTTGATAGAACACGGGGGGGGGCAAATTATAAAAATCATGTTCTCCCCCTTCTTCTTGTCTGCCTTCTTATCATTCTTTTCCCTCCCCCAAGTCATGAAGGTATTTCCTCTGACATGTGGGTGTTGCTGAAGATCACATGACCCTCCAGCAGCAGCCTGTGTCACCTTTCCAAATTTCACCAGCCACTTTGATTTTATCTTCTGCTAAAAGGATTACTAGTGCCACTGCCCTTGGTGCCACAACCACCTAAGATCAAAAGTATTTGTCTTGCTTTTACTTCACTTAATGTAATGTCCTCACAGACCATCCAAGTTGCAAATGGCAATGGAATGCTTTTTTTAAAGGCTGAATAATTTTTCATCATAAACACACACACACACTATATATATGTGTGTGTGTGTGTAGGTGTGTGTGTGTGTGTGTGTGTGTTTATATATAATTATATATATATTATATAATTATGTAATGTTTTTATACATATATTTTATATATTATATAATTATATGTTTTTATATATTGTTTTATATATATTGTGTTTATTTTATATATATTATATAATGTGTTTATATATAATTCTATATATATACTATATATATACACTTTATATATATACTTTATATACTTATATACTTTATATATACGTTTATATATAATTATATATATACTTTATATATATTATATAATTATATAATAATTTTTCATCATAAACACACACACACACACCCCTACACACACTATATATATGTATATGTGTGTGTGTGTCGGGGTGTGTGTGTGTGTGTGTGTGTGTGTGTGTTTGTTTATCCATTGGCAAACACTTAGGATTTTTTGATTTCTTGGCTATTTTAAGTAACGTTGCAGTGAACATAAGTGTGTATATATCTTTTCATTAGCCTCCATGTTTTGGGGGATTTTCCAGACTTTTTCCTGTGCTCGATTTCAAGTTTCAAAGCATTGTGGTCTGAAAGTGTGCATGGTATGATCTCATATCTTTTGTATTTATTGAGAGCTTCTTTGTGCCCCAGTATGTGGCCAGTCTTGGAAAATGTACCATGTGCATTTGAGAAGAATGTAAATTTCTTTCCTTCTGGGTGAAGGGCCCTGAAGATGTCATTCAGGCCCATCTGTTCCAATGTGTCATTTAGGGCCATTGTTTCTTTAGTGATTGTCTGTCTAGTTGATCTATCCAATGCTGTAAGTAGAGTGTTAAAGTCCCCTACGATTAGCACATTTTTATCAATAAGATTGCTTATGTTTGTAATTAGTTGTTTTACAAATTTGGGTGCCCCCGAATTCGGCATGTAGATATTTATAATTGTTAGCTCTTCCTGCTGGATAGTCCCTGTGATTATTACATAATGCCCTTCTTCATCTCTTATTACATCCTTTACTTTAAAGTCTAGTTTGTCTGATATAAGTGTGGCTACTCCAGCTTTCTTCTGCATTCCTGTAGCATGGTAGATAGTTCTCCATCCCCTCACTTTCAATCTGAAGGTTTCCTCAGGTCTAAAATGAGTCTCTTGAAGACAACAAATAGATGGGTCTTGTTTTTTAATCTATTCTGTTACCCTATGTCTTTTTTTTTTTTTTTAACATTCATTTATTTTTGAGAGACACAGAGACAGAGCGTGAGCAGGAGAAGGGCAGAGAGAGAGAGGGAGACACAGAATCCGAAGCAGGCTCCAGGCTCTGAGCCGTCAGCACAGAGTCCGACGCAGAGCTCGAACCCACAGACCGTGAGACCATGACCCGAGCCGAAGTTGGCCTCTCAACCAACTGAGCCACCCAGGTGCCCCCACCCTATGTCTTTTAATTGGACATTTAGTTCATTTACATTCAGTGTTAATATTGAAAAATATGGGTTTAGAGTCACTGTGTTATCTGTAGGTTTCATGCTTGTAAGGATGTCTCTGGTACTTTGTGTTCTTTGCAACCTTTCCTTCAAAGAGGCCCCCTCAGGATCTCTTGTAATACTGGCTAATTTGTGATGAATTCCTTCAGTTTTTATTTGTTTGTGAAAACCTTTATCTCTCCTTCCATTCTGAATGACAGGTTGGCCGGGTAAAGGATTCTTGGCTGCATATCTTCCCAGTTCATCACATTGAAGATATCCTGCCATTCCTTTCTGGCCTGCCAAGTTTCTGTAGATAAGTCTGCTACTACCCTAATGTGTCTACCTTTGTCTGATATGGCCCTTTTATCCCTAGCTGCTTTCAGAAATTCTCTCTTTTCCCGTGTATTTTGCCAGTTTCATTATGATGTGTCATGCAGAAGGTCTATTCAAGTTATATCTGAGGAGAGTTTTCTGTGCCTCTTGGATTTCCATGCCCATTTCCTTCCTCATGTTGGGGAAGTTCTTAGCAATGATTTGTTCAAGTACCCCTTCAGCTCCTTTCTCTCTCTCTCCTTCCTCTGGAATTCCTACGATATGGATGTTGTTCCATTTGATTGCATCGCTCAGCTCTCAAATTCTCCTTTCCTGTCTCTGAATCAGGTTCTCTCTCTTTTTCTCTGCTTCCTCCTTTTCCATAATTTTATCTTCTAATGCACCTATTCTCTCTTCTGCCTCTTCAGTCTGAGCTGTGGCCGCCTCCAGTGTGTTTTGCGCCTCATTTAAAACATTTTTTAATTCCTCCAGACCATTTTTAAGGTCCTTGATCTCTTCAGGAAGAGATCAAGCCCAGAGATTAGTTTTATGATTGTCATTCTATATTCATGTTCTGTTATGTTGCTTATATCTGTTTTCATCAATTCTTGAGCTGGTACTACTTCCTGTAATTTCTTTTGAGGAGAATTTTTCCATTTCATCCTTTTGGATAGTTTTCTGCCCCCTTATAAGTTTGAAAAGCTTGTTATGTGCTCTGCCTCTGCAGGTACTGCTATATTAAGGAGGGCTCATATACTGTCCAGGGCCTGGCCTTTCGAGAGGTTTTGGTTTTTTGGAGAGAGTTACTTGCTCTCTGTTGTTATGACTTCAGTTGTCCTCTACCATGTGTGTTTTGGTTTGTTTCCTGAGGTAATCCTGGAAAGGAAAACAGACAAACAGCAAACAAAAACACACAAACGTACCCACAAATGAAACAGGCAAGCAGATCAAAACAGAAAAAAGAATAACAAACAACACTCTGAAGGCATGCGACCTGAAGTACCAGCTACCTATTAAGGACAGGGTGTGTGCTGTGCCGATGGAAGAGCAGATACAGAGAGAGTCATGGCAGGTGCTGGGAGAAAGAGAAAACGAACTTTGACCAGGTAGAGAGACTGAAAGCCTTAATTCAGAGAGAAAGAATTCAGAATAAGGAAGGTGGCAAGGAAAAGGAAATGAAGATAAAGTTCCCCAGATGAACTATGTGGCCTGGTTATTCCAGAGAGAGAAACAGGAAAGTAAAGAAGGAGGTGTAGAACATGCATGAGAGAGTGGGTTAAATGTCTGTTTAAGCCAGCCAATACTCCAGGTAACCAGCTCAGGGGTGGGGAGAGATAAGAAGGTGAAAATGGAGCATATATCTAAAAAAGAAGAATTGACCTGGAGTTAATCCAGGCAGTGCTGCTGTGCTAGTGTCTCAGCGTCTGTCTGGCTCCTGCAGAAAGGTGTCTCTCCTATGAGGAAGGGTGTGGTTTGGTGTAGGCGGAATCTGCCTACACTGCCGCAGGTGGATGGAATCCTAGGGTCTGGAGTTGTTAGTATGTGGGACAACAATGGCATCCCCTGCAGTCCCTTCTTCACGGATCCAGAGTCCCAAATCACCTCTTTGTTTCTGTCCTTTTTCTGCCCGGGATGCAGGCACAGTGCACTTTGTTGGGCGGTCGCATACCCCACGCTTATCTGAGTTTTTATACTCACTCCCACCGCTACGCCTGGTTTCTCTTGTGTAAATCGGGTCCCTGGTGTGACACTCATCCGGAGGTGGCTCCGCACCTCTCTGTGATGCGGTCTGTGCAGCTGATGCCAGCCTCAGTGCGAAGGGAGTTCCGTCGTTAGCAACGGAACTTCTCTTCAAAAGCCCTGCCGTTAGGGATTGGATGGTAGGCTCCCTCTCCGTCCCAGTCCGAGGTTTTTTTCTTGTCCGGATACTGGCTATCCTAAGCTTTCCCAGCTGCTTTTTCTCTTCTCTTTGTCTTTTCACAGAAGGGGCTCCCTCCCCTCCTTACCTCAGCAGTCCATTTTATCTCCCCCAGTTTGCACTCACACACTTATTTAGGTTCTTCCTGGATTTCTCATTTTTTCCTTATACACTCCAACTCCTTTCCTCCCAGACTCTTGGGGTTGATAGTCCTTTGGCTTCAGTCTTCTTTGTTTGAGAGACACAGGGAATACCAGGTCCCCCTACTCCTCTGCCATGTTGGCCCCCCATCTGTATATATCTTTCAAATTAGAGTTTTTTAAAAATTATTTTTAAGTTAATTTATTTTGAGAGAGAGGAGAGAGAGAGAGAATGGGAACAAGCAGGGTAGGGGCAGAGTAAAGGAGAGACAGAATCCCAGGCAGGCTCTGCGCTATCAGTGCACAGTCCAATGCAGGACTTGGACTCATGACCCATGAGGTCATGGCCTGAGCTGAGCATAAACAGTCAGATGCTTAACCAATTGCGCCACCCAAGCACCCTCCATGTTAGTGTTTTTGTTTTCTTTGGGTAAACACCCAGAAATGGAATTGGCTGAATCATATGGTAGTTCTAATTTGGAGGGAAACTCCACATTGTTTTCCACAATGTCTGCACCAATTTATATTCCCATCAACAGTGCACAAGGATTCCCTTTTCTCCATATCCTCACCAACATTTATTATTTCTTGTCCTTTTGATAATAGCCATTCTCACAGGTATAAGGTGATATCTTATCATAGTTTTGAATTACATTTTTATGATTAGTAATGTTGAACATCTTTTTTCATATACCTGTTGGTCCTCTATGTATCTTCTTTGGAGAAAAAGTTTATTCAGATCATCTGACCATTTTATAATCAGAATTTTTTTCATCGAAGAGTACTGAGTCATAGGAGTGTTTTTATATATTTTGCATATTAACATCAAATAAATGATTTGCACATATTTTCTCTCATTCAGTAGGTTGCCTTTCCATTTTGTTGATGATTTCCTTTGGTGTGTAGCTTTTTATTTGAATGTAGCCCTATGTTTGTTTTTGCTTTAGTTGCTTTTGGAGTCAGATTTAAAAAATCATCACCAGGAGCAAACCAGTATCAAGGAGTGTATTGCCTTTGTTTGTTTGTTTTTAATGTTTCATTCATTTATTTATTTAATTATTTATTTATTTATTTATTTATTTTTATTATATCTTTCTTTTTTTTTAATTTATTTAATTTTTGAGAGACAGAGCATGAGCGGGGGAGGAGCAGAGAGACAGGGAGATACAGAATCTGAAGCAGGCTGCAGGCTCTGAGCTGTCTGCACAGAGCCCGACGCAGGGCTCGAACCCACGAACTATGAGATCATGACCTGAGCCAAAGTCGGATGCTTAACCGACTGAGCCACCCAGGCGCCCCATGTTTATTTATTTATTTTGAGAGAGAGGGGTAGTGCGCAGGGGGAGAGGCAGAGAGAAAGTGGAGAGAGAGAACCCCAAGTAGACTCCATTCTGTCAGTACAGACCCCAAGGGGCTTGAAACCATGAGCTGTGAAATCATGACCTGACTTGAAATCAAGAGTCAGTCACTTAACCAACTGAGCCACCCAGGTGCTCTGCCTATGTTTCTCCCAAGAGTTTTATGGGTTCAGGTCTTATATTCATATCTGTAATCAATTTTGAATATCTTTTTGTGTATGGTATAAGAAAGTGGTTCAGTTCCATGTTTTGGCATGTGGTTCTCCTATTTGCCTACCACCATTTGTCGGGAAGACGGTCTTTTTAACATTGTATATTCTTGGTTCTTTTGTCATAAATGGAAGATTTATGCACAGGTTTGTTTCAACACTCTAAATTCTGTTCCAATGATCTATGTGTTTGTTTTTATGTCAATACTATACTATTTTGATTACTATAATTTTCTAATATCCTTTGAAATCAGGAAGTGTGATGCTTCCAGTAGTGATCTTTTTCAGGCTTACTTTGACTATTTGCGGTCTTTTGTGATTCCATACAAATTGTAGGACTATTCTATTTCTGTGAAAAATGCCATTCAAATTGTGATAATAATTTGATCCACTAAATTAGGGATTGTGCTTGGTTAATATGGGCATTTTAACAATATTCTTCCAATCATGAGCATGGAATGCCTTCCCATTTATTTATATTTTCTTCACTTTGTTTAATGAATGTTTTCTAGTTTTCAGAGTTCAAGTATTTGATCTGTTTAGTTATATTTATTCCTAGATATTCTTTTCAATGAAATTTTAAATGAGGTCATTTCACTAACCTCTATTGATAGTTTGTTGTTAGTGGATAGAAACCAAACAGACTCTTGTATACTGGTATTTCTATCCTACAACTTTATTGAATTCATTGATTAATTCTAACAGGTTTCTTTTTTTTTTTTTTTGGAGAATCTTGAGAATTTTCTATGTATAACATTATGTCATCTGCAAATTGTGATGTTCTTCCTTTCCAATTTGGATGCCTTCCATTTTTCTTGCCTAAATGTTCTAGCCAGAACTCCAGTACTATGCTGGTTAAGAGCGTTTAGAGTAGTCATCAAAGTCTTTTTCCTTATCTTTCAGTTTGTCATGTTTGGCTTTTATTATATTGTGTTACATTGCCTCTATACCCACCTTGTTGAGAATTTTTATCCTAAATCGATGTTGAATTTTGTCAAATGCTTTTTTCTGCATGTATTGAAATTATTTTATGACTTATATCCCTCTGATTGTTACTGTGGATGAACCATCCTTCATCCCTGGAATAAATCCCACTTGATCTTGGTGTATAAGCCTTTTAATATATTGTTGAAATGTGTTTCCTAATACTTTGTTGAGAATTTTTTATCTATGTTTATCAAGAATATTGGCCTATAATTTTGTGTGTGTGTGTGTGTGTGTGTGTGTGTGTGTGGTGTCTCTGTGTGGTTTTGGTATCATTGTTATGCTGGCCTTGTAATATGGTTTGGAAGGGTTTTCTCTTTTATTTTTTTGTAGAGTTTGAGAATAATTGGTATTAATCTTTAAATATTTGTATAATTCACTAGAGAACTTTGTGTCTTTGGACTTTGGTTTATTGGGAGGTTTTTGATTAGTGATTCAATCTTGCTAGTATTCATTCTGTTCATATTTTCTATTTCTTCCTGAGTCATTGTTGGTAGGTTGTATAATTTGAAGAATTCATCCATTTCTTCTAGCTTGTCCAATTTCGGAGCTTATAATTCTTCATATTAATCTCTCATTTATTTGACCTCTGATCATTGTCATTTCCTTCCGTCTGCTAATTTTGGACATCACTTGTTCCCCATTTTCTAGTTTCTTGAGGAGTAAAATTGAGATTTATTAATATTCTTTTTTTAAAAAAATTTTATGTTTTTATTTTATTTTTGATAGACAGCTAGTGGGGGAGGGGCAGAGAGAGGGAGACACAGAATCTGATGCCAGGCTCGAAATCATGGACTGTGAAATCATGACCTGAGCCCAAGTCAGATGCTTAACTGACCGAGCCACCCAGGCATCCCAAGATTTACCAGTATTCTTTATGTAGGCATTTATGACTGTGAACTTCCTCTTACACCTTCTTTTGATGCTACCCATAAGTTTTGGTATGTTGTATTTCCATTAGACTCACTGTATTTTTAAGTTTCTCTTGATATCTTTTTTGATTCATCATTTGTTCACTAGCATATTGTTTCATCTCCATGTATTTGTGATTTGTCAGTTTTTGTTTGTAAATGATTTCTAGTTTCACAACGTTGTGTTTGGGAAAGATCGTTGGTATCACTTCTAACTTCTTAAATTTATTGATACTTATTTTGGGGCCTAACATGATTTATCCTAGAGAATGCTCCATTTGCACTTGAGAAGAATATATAATACTTTTGGATAGAATTTGTTCTATATATCTGTTCAGTCTACCTGGTCTAATGTATCATTTACAGCTCATGTTTCCTTAATGATTTTCTATCCATTTGTGCAACTTATGATTCCTACTATTGTGTTGTTGTCTATTTCTCCGTTTAGGTCTATTAATATTTGCTTTATGTATATAGGTGTTTTTTGGTTGGATGATATATATTTACAAATATTTTTTGTTGGATTGATCCCTTTATCATTATGTAATGCTCTTCTTTTTCTCATATTACAGTCTTTGTTATAAAGTTTGTTTTGTTTGACATAAGTACAGCTAACCAGTTTTCTTTTCGTTTCTATTTTAGTGGAATATCTTTTTTCCCTTCCTTCACTTTCAATCTGTGGGTCTCCTTATATGTGAGGTGAGTCTCTTGTAAGTAGCATATAGATGGGTCTTGGGTATTTTTAATGTTTATTTATTTATTTTGATAGTGCATGTGAGCAGGGGAGGGGCAGAAAGAGAGGGAGAGAGAGATTTTCAATCTTCATTCACAGTGCAGAGCCTGACATGCGCTTGAACTCACGAACCATGAGATCATGACCTGAGCTGAAATCAAGAGTTGGTTGCTTAACCAGTTGAGCCACCCTGGTGACCCAAGGTTTTTTTTTTTTAATCCATTCAGCCACTGCACGTCATTAATTTTTTTTTTTATTGAAGCATAGTTGAAAAACAGTGTTACATTGTATGACATAATGATTAAATACTGCTATACATTATCCTATGCTCTCACTACACATGTAGATACCATCTGTCACCTTATAACAGTATTAGAAGATCATTGACTATATTCCCTCTGCGGTACCTTTCATCCTGGTAACTTACTCATTGCATTACTGGAAGACTGTGCCTCCCACTCACCTCCACCCATTTTTCCATCTTCCCTTACATTCTGGCAACCATTAATTCTCTGCATTTGTGTGTCTGTTTCTACCTTTTTTGCTTTCATTTTCTTTTTTAGATTCCCAGTAGAAGTGAAATCATATAGTATTTGTCTTTTTCTGTTTCACTTAATTTGATTGCAATACTATCTAGGTCCATCCTTGTTGTTGTAAATGGCAAGATCTTATTCTTTGTATGGTTGAATAATATTGATTTTATTATTATTTTTCTTACATTTTCTTTACCCATTTATGTATCTATGGACACTTCCATATCTTGGTTTTTCGTAAATAAGGCTGCAATAAATGTAGGGCTACATTTGAAATTACTGTTTTCATTTTCTTTGGGTAAATACCCAGTAATAGAATTATTGCATTATATTGTATTTCTATTTTAAATTTATTGAAGAATCTCCACATCCTTTTGCACAGTAGCTGTACCAGTTAACATTCCTTCTAATAGCGCATGAGGGATCCTTGTTCTCTACATTCTCACCAACACTCTTTTTTTTTTAAATATTAGCTATTCTGACTTGTGCAAGGTGATACCTCATTGTGGTTTTGATTTGTATTTCCCTGATGGTGAGCGATGTTGAATAGCTATTCATTTATCTGTTGGCTATCACTGTGTCTTCTTGGGAAAAATGTCTACTCAGGTTTTCTGCTATTTAAAAAATACAATTATTCAAATTTTTGGTGTTGAGTTATGGTTCTTTATAGACTTTGATTATTAACCTTTTACAGATATATCATTGGGAAATGTCTTCTGTCATTCAGTAGGTTGCCTTTTTTTCCGATGACGGTTTACTTCAGTGTGAAAAAGCTTTTTAATTTGGCGTAGTCTCAGTAATTAATTTTTGATTTTGTTTGACTTGTCTGAAGAAACATATCCATAAATATGTTGATAAGGCTTATGTAAGAGAGATTATTGCCTACCTTTTCTTTTAGGAGTTAGGGTTTCAGGTCGAATGCTTATATCATACATACCAGTCTATTTTAAGTGATATAAACTTGAGAATGAATTAATGTAATATTCTACATTGTTAATCTCACCTCACACGTTTTATTTATGTCACATTTTATATTTTTTGTATCTTGTGTATCCCTTACTCTCGTATACTTACTTTTTGGTTTGTAACCTTCATACTAGGTTTCTAAGTGATTAATCCACCAACCTTACAACATTAGAATATTCTAAATTTTACTACCCGTTTATATTTACTAGTGAGTTTTATACTTTAATATGTTCTCCTATTACTAATCAGCAGTCTATATTTTTAGCTTGAGGAAATTTCTTCAATATTTCTTGTAAGAAGGGTTTAGTGGTGGTCTACTTTAGATTTTGATTGTTTGGCAAACTCTCTCTTTCCTTCTGTTCTGAATGATAACTGCTGTGTAAAGTTGATAGTTGCTTCTTTTCAGCATTTTCAAAATATCTCACAACTCCCTTCTGGCCTTCCAAGTTTCTGCTGAAAAAAAATAATGCTGACAGTTCCCTTGTACCTAACAAGTGGCTTTTTCTCTTTCAGCTTTTAAGAGATTCTTCTTGTCTTTAACCTCGGACATTTTAATTATGAGTCTTGGTGTGGTTTTCTTTGGGTTCATTTGGTTTGGCACTCTTGGGGATTTTGGATGTGGATGTCTGTTTCCTTCCGGCCCTTTATCTTGGAAAAGACCTTAAGTGTGTGGAAGCAGAGGTCAGAAGGCTGTGGAAGGTGAGTCAGGCCACTGGGTGTGGGTGTGGTTCTCCACACGAGGGGACCGGAGACCGCTTTGGTACTTGTTGGAGGCACATGCAGATTGTGTATCACCTGGATGGCCTCAACTGGGCAGTTTCCACCTAGTGTTTCTTAGAGAAAATCACATATAAACAGGAAATCTGTGATCAGCTTCTTCTCAAATGCATTAACTGGGATGGACGGAATTCACATTTTCAAAAGCAAATAAGCTGTGTTCTAGTGGGGCTGTACAGCTGACTCTTAAGTAACACGGGTTTGAACGGTGCAGGCCCACTTCTGCACAGATTTTTTGCAATAGATTTATAAATGTATGGTATTCATACAACATGGTGCTATAAACGTATTTTGCAATTTTCTTTTCTCTGGCATAGTTGATTAGATTTGAGAGAGAGAGACAGAGAGAGAGAGAGAGAGAGAGAGAGAGAGTGTGTGTGTGTGTGTGTGTGTGTGTGCATGAGCATGGAAGCGGCAGAGATAGAACCCCAAGCAAGCTCCACACCAGCAGCCCAGAGTCTGACATGGGGTTCAAACTTACAGACTGTGAGATCATGACTTGAGCTGAAATCAAGAGTGGGATGCTTAACTGACTGAACCACCCAGATGCCCTGGTTTTTATTCATTAGATAAAAAAGCCACTTTTTCCAGTCTTGAAGGAGTGACCTCCTGTAGAAGATAAACTTTGTCTTTAAACCCTGCCCTAACTCTTGGTTGTCTCTGAAATCTTTGTGATTTCCTAACAGCCAATTTTATTTCATTTTTTTATTTTTTTAACGTTTTTAATTTAAAAAAAATTTTTTTTAATGTTTGTTTATTTTTTTGAGAGATATAGAGGCACAGCGTGAACAGGGGAAGGGCAGAGAGAGAGGGAGACACAGAATCAGAAGCAGGCTCCAGGCTCTGAGCCATCAGCACAGAGTTCGACGCGGGGCTCGAACTCACAGACCGCGAGATCATGACCTGAGCTGAAGTCGGCTGCCCAATCGACTGAGCCACCATGTGCCCCTAAATTTTTTTTTTTAATTTTTGAGAGACATAGAGACAGAGTGTGAGGAGGGGAAGGGCAGAGAGAGAGGGAGACACAGAATCCGAAGCAGGCTCCAGGCTCTGAGCCATCAGCACAGAGCCCGACGCGGGGCTTGAACTCACAGACTGTGAGATCATGACCTGAGCTGAAGTTGGCCGCTTAACCGACTGAGCCACCCAGGTGCCCTAGCCAATTTTATTTTTAGTGGCTACCAGTATTTCATGGTGTTACTGTTTTAAATGGGAATATCTCAGCATATAGATTTGGGCTCATTGGAACCAGACCCTCATGCAGCAGCTTTTAAAGTATGCAAATATATACAGTCTTAAGTGACTGCAATCATAGGTCTTACCAGACACTATCTAGAGGTGTCCCTTGAGTGGCAATCATAAAAAAGAGCATATCTGTTACATTACATATGTAGAGCATACAAGGTCCTTTCCAGGAAGAGACAAGTGGTCTGAAATGAAGCAGAGGGAGGGCACAAAGATGGCCTCCAGAGACCTCATTCCTGCAGTGCAGTTCAGTTGGGCCCTTTTCGTGTGTCAAGAGCAGCCTATTCCTGAGGCTTAAGGTCCAGGAGTGGCAGATAAGTCTCTTTCATGAAAAACTGGGGTGTGTTTTAGTCTGCTGTCTGCACATTGACTTGACTGGTATACTGTCAAGAAATATCAGTTTATTCCTGAAGGTCCCATGAGACCCAGGAATGCAACTCTTAGTGACCACCAGATCTAGATACTTAAGGGACATTTCCTAGGTGGCAACAACAAACACTGAGGCATAAGACATAAAACAGCAAACGGCATAGAGTGGGGCTCTTATGTGTCTGGTGCACCAGTTTTTGAGAGATACTGGCACTGCGAAACATGGTAGAGGGGGAACACAAATACAGAATCCATTCCTGAGTTTCTGGAAAAGATTACTATGAGTGCTTAGATGTGTGTGTAACTATAATCCTGGCCCTCAGGCCCCAATTACCAAGATAAGCTGTTTTGCAGAAAGATGTGGTTTCTCCTTCTGTTGCCTTTTGCTGTGCTTTCAGTGTGGTGGCCCTTTAAGAACTGTCTCTCTCTGTTGGTGACCGTCCTCTGGGACCTTTAAGCATAAACTCCACTGGCCATCAGAGCTAGGTGATTTAGACATATTATCCGTGTAGCTACTGCACAAATCAGGGTGCCAGAGGATGGAAATAGCACCCTTTCAAGAGATTGCAGTGAGGGAGTGGTAGAGAGGAGAGTACAAAAATGGTGCCCACCAGCTTAAGTCTCCAGAGAAATCCCCAGCAGGCCTCCAGATATGTGTTGCATTAGATATGTGTTCTCACCATGATGCTTTAAGTAAATTAGCCTCTTTCACATTAAGTCTGGGTGCCTCTCAGTTGACTGAGAGCCACACGCCCTTTAATTGCAGTTTGTCAGTTTGCTATATACTTTCAAGTCTCATGGATATGAGTCCTTTTGATTTTTGAAGCTAGATGTGAGCTTTTGCAGGCTTATCTTTCAGGTGCAGGCCTTAGAAGTTGGGGTGCCTGATGTGGGGATGAAACCCGTTGCTCTGTAAGAAGCTCTTAATTTTGAGGTTCGTCCTGATTGGGGTGGTCACTTTGCGCAGGGTGGGGTTTATGGCAAAGTCATCCTCTTCTGCACACGTGTGTGTGTGTGTGTGTGTGTTTGCCTCCTTTGTCCAATATTTATGCGTTATTTAGCAGTTTTAAGGGCTTTTTTTCAGAGGATGTTGTTCCACGTGTAACTGCAGATTTCGTGTATCCATGGCATAAAGTGAGTTCAGAATCTTGCTACATCTCCACCTTGAATAACAGCCTGTACTTTGTGTTTGAGTTAATGACACTAGTAATCCGTATAATCAACTGAGTCAGAAACCTCAGGGTCACCCTTGACTTCTAGTTCTCATTCTGCTGGAATATTACTGGTTACCACTACCTCCCTTCTAGATTGAAAGGTCTTGTGTCTCCCACTCTTCCTCAACAGGGAGCCGTCTCTAACTCAGGCATGTAACTGCGGATGATTATGACAGTTTGCCAGTGCTTTTCTGTTTCCACTCTTGCCTCCTATTAGTCCATTTCCCATATTACAATCTGAGTGATCTTTCAACAGTCAATTCTGATGAAACTAATTTCTTCCTTTAAGACTTTTTCATCGCTGGAGGATGAGATGCAGATTCGGAAAGCATTTCAGACAAGTGTTATGCTCTCAGCTTTGGGCTTATTTTCCTTTGCTTCCACCTTGTGATTACCTGTGTGAATGGCAGGTAATGGAGTGTGCATACACTGTGCTTTGACATACCTCCCTGGTTTGCATTTTACTGCTCCCTCTGTTAGAAACAATCTTCTTTGATTCTGCCCCTACCTAACTCCAGTTTCACAGTATTTTAGCTTTGGCATCATCTCTTCTAACAGGTCTTTGTAGAACTTTCCAATCTTCTTGCCTCCAGTCTGGGTTAATTGCTCCTCTGGTATGCTTTCACATTGTAAACTCTATATTGGCACTTAGAAAATTGTTCTGTAATTATTTCCTAAGGTATCATTTTGAAATGTTAATCTAGATTTTCTCCCAATAACTGCCTTCCTTATTTTGTCTATACGCTTTGAGTGGAAGAAAGGCAATCAGTAAAATTGTTTTAAGGGATAGACAAAACATTAAAAAATAGAGAATATGGTTTTTAGTTGAAATTATCTGAGACTTAGGTTTCATCAAGAAGAAACTAGACTCAGGATGTAAACAGATCAGGAAGAAAAGCCGGAGAGCTAGACGACCTCTCCACCAGACTAAAGATTCTTTGGACTTGCTAGGTGAAGTAAGAGAACCAGGGGGTGACAGTTGCCCAAGAAGCGTACAAAGACTACGGCCTGCTGTGTGCCCTTTTCTTAAAAAGACATCCTTCTCAAGTCCATTAGGAGGCCTAGCATCTTCTAAGAGTAACAGATGTATTCTTCTTGTCTACCTTGTTAATGCTACTGAGAAAGCAATAGCCACACAGACGCTTCATTTTTAAAATTAATTCAAATCCAGGAGTAGTATTATTAAATAGGAATAAGTATTGCTTATTAATAACACTAAATATTATTACTAAGGTAGTAAGATGAAAGTAGAGGGAATTTCAGCTAAAATCCATTGAAACTAGTTTGGCCACAGTAACCTCAGAATGACCAGGAAGCATGTGTAATCTTTGAGGTCTTGCCCCTAGCAAGATTTTTACCACTGTATCTGGGGAGTAGAGGACTATTCCCTAAAAAATGTATTTCATAACAGTTTAAGGAACATGTTTTTTGGTAAGATCTTTTAAAATGAAACAAATTTCTAATGTTCAGTTATTAGACACACATTTTACAGAATATTAAATTTATAAATGCTGGCAATTCGTATTGGGAATTTTCCTTTGTTAAAATTGTATGAGCTCATAGAGGGTCAGGGCTCTCATGTATGTATTTTCATGTATAGTAAGGAATTAGAATAGAGAATAGAATTAGAATCGGAATAGAATAGACAATACAACTGGAATCCCTTTATTATTTTTTTCCTTCATTTAGCTTCTTTGTATGCTATCAGTTTTGTCTACTCAGGTAGGTGAGATTCCTGTTACCGAATTCAGTGTAGGAAACTTTTTGGACCCATGTAAGTATTCCTGGGACCTCACTTGACTTATATTTAGCAAGAGTCTGGAAATGGTCCTGAGAACACATTGAGAAGAAAATGTCTAGAAGAGAACTAGTAGCACAGTTAGATCACTAAGAGATCTTGAAATTACTAGTAGATCAGCTGTGATGCAAAGAGATTGATGGCTGGATGCTTCAGCATGCCCTGAGGTCCAAGACCAAGGCAAGCCTAAACCGAATCTGAAGCATCACTACACCATGCACCACATACCAAACAAAATTTCCAACACTTACACATTGCACACACATGTCTTTTTTGAATGCTCCTTTCCTAAGCGGTGCTAGTGGGATACCAATATGGTCATTGGACCCTGGAGCGCAGATGCAAAGATAAATTGTGATTCATGTAGTAGAGGCGACTTTTTAATAAGTTGACAGCCATTCTTGATTCTCTAACCAAGAGCGTTATGATTCTGGAATGCATTCAGTCAGGAATAATACAGTACTTACCCTCAAAGATTACAGTTAGAATGAATTCCTATGGCTAAGTCCAAATCCACATGTTAGAAAAACACAGCCTGAAATAAAAATAAGTTCACACACTTTCTCTAGTTCAAGCTCACCATTGTGTCTAGGATTGTAGAAGAGGAAGGTAACAAGAAATGGAAATAGGCATCCTAAGACCAAAAATGATATAAATTGAAAGGAAAGTAAAAAAATGATCAGACTAAGGCTGAGAAATTCAGGAATATAGTCTCTTAGATATTTATTGTAATTTCCAAAAAATAAAACAAGATAAACCCAAAGAACAAAAATCACTTTCTATACAGAATTCACATACAAACTTAATACCTAATAGAGCACATACAGGTTTTACACAATTTCAATAAAGAGAATTAAAACTTCACAATGTGAATACTTTGTAGCTTTAAACCCAGACAAGAGCTCCTGTGGACACATAAAGAGTCACAATATTTGCTGTGCATCAGTTAGTTTTCAACTAAATGTCACAATCACTATATGAAAGCACTAAGCTGTTACTGAGTATTTACTGAAGGGGAGCTCCACAGAACAGTCACTGAGGAGCCAGAAAGTGCCCGGTTACAAAGAAGGTCTTTATCTGTGCATTTCACAAAACGTTTAATGGGAAACGTAGAACTACAGAAAAATCTCTGGGCACCCATCTGTCTCGTCGACATTGGATTATACAATGTTTCATGGTTTGATGCATGGGCAAAATGTCCAAATCAACTGTTCTAATGTGGCTTTAAAGCAGTGGGTGTTTGGTGGTAGGATCTAGGGCTGCTTAGCACAGAGGGATATGTCAATGCTGCAACTGGTCTTCCTCATGGGGCAAAGGCAAGAGAGTGCCAAACAGGGTAATCTGTTGGGTTTTACAAGGCCAGCAGGGTTCTCTGCAGAAAAGCAAAGATCTATAGCTGCCCCTTCTGCATATTTCCATTCACAGGGAAATAATGTGAACTCATTATCTCATTCTTGCTGGTACCACATTCTTGAGTCTTCCACTTCTTAGGGGTCTCCTGTTCTCTATATTCCTCTTTCCTGCCATAATTTACCATTTACATAATATCCTGGTATTTTTTTCCTTGTTCTTCAGTCAGTATGTAGGGGTAGGAACCACACCTCTTCCCTGTCTGATTCCCACAGCACTAAGTGCACGGCATTCAATAACTGTGATGACTAACGGAACATTTACATATGCTTTTAAATTATTATTCTAATGTTGGCTACCTGCTTACTTTCATCTTTTTTAATTTGGCACAAAGTCATCCCAAATCTCCCTGCTTCACCCAAGTTCATTTGACTTCTTCAGTTAGTCTGAGAGCTGACTACAAATTTAACACTATCACATTCACAATAGGGCCACACATCACTGGTGGTAGCCCAGTTTAAGATGATTGGCACATCCTCACATGTCAATTTCAGGCAACTGCTGTAGAAAGAAAGGAAAGTTTCATATGATGTACCGACGGCCAAGATTATCTAAAACAACTGTCTTTTATCACTTTTACTGAACAAAAAACTATTTCCTAAGGGTAACTCAATGAAAAGGCAAAGTGCAATATTAAAATGAGTGTTTTGCCTTAAAAGTTAAATTGGCATATAGGGATTTAAGGTAGTTGATCTACTTCAAACCTCACGTAAATAAATACAGTTTTTGTTAATCTAGCAAGCAGGCCTTTTTTTTTTTAATTTTTGCATCTCACTGAAATTCTGGCTCTCCAATTGTAAGATTAACCAAGAGGGTTTGAGGATGAGTATGTGGGTCTATGTTGAAATACCAAAGCAACTTAAGAATTCTGACTTTAGCTTCTCCTCTATCACCATTGTGGACAAGTGAGAATTGAAAGTGGATGTAACATTAACTACAACCTAAAAAGACATCAATATTTTAGAATTGGGTTTGACAGTGTTAAATTTACAAACAAAATACAAAATAGAATAACAAAATATACACACAAATGCAAGAAAAATTCTTAGTATACAGAACATGTGATCCACATTTCTGAGAAGAATAGTTTACCTTATGTGCATATTTTATCTTAGGTATCTAAATTAGCCTCTTTTAAGAGGAGAGTTTTGAATTTAATGAGGGAATGCCTATGTAAAGTAAACAAACATCAATTCTTAAAAATAAAATCCACAATTCTAAAGCGCAAAATTGACATATGTTTGCAGATACTAAATGTTTGGTTTTATAGGAAAAAAAGTACTTTGAAATAGGCACAGAGGAGTTTCACATGACACCAATTAAGGTATTTACTGTATAAATTGCACCACTAGACAAATACAGCTACAAGAAATAATTTGAATAAGTTACACAGCCATCAAAGCATCTCACACATTCATTATAATTCACTCTTTCACGCTAGTTTATATACACTGAGTAAGTCATTAAATATTGCACTTATTGGCCCATGAACCCTCAATTATGAGGTGTTGAAAAATAGAAAACACATCTATTTTTATAACATATTTCATGCAACATTTAAGACATTTCAGTTCCACAAACACCATTAAGCAGTTGTACATTTGGACAGTCCAACGGTATCACATCACGTCTGACATCAACAATATATTAACAGGAATTACAGGAAGTTTTCATTTAGCACACATCCTAGGGATGATGACACAATGCATGGAAAACCATCCTACTGATACAGCAAACAATCCTCAGATTTCACTCTGATGAGGAATATGTAACCACTAGACAGATGTAAGTCATGCTTGAGTCCCTGAAAGGCCAGGTGCCTGTGTGGGTCATGTACCATCTGTGTCTTTCAGAACAGCATTCATGAACCTAAGCAATCCATAGCCCCAAACATGAATATGGAAATATGGCCATAAAAAAAAGTCACAGCCAACTCTCAGTTGTCCACTAGGAAGGAAAGTATGAACACAGGTCAATGAAATACACAAGTAAACCCCCAACTTCATTTCAGCAAATAATAACTGGTTGAAATGCCACCAGCAATAGTGCTGATAGGAGGTCAGTGGTGGAATTTGAATCTCACTTCCTATTCTTGGTCCAGTGAGAGGATAGTGCTTTAAAAAAGGAAATGAAAAAAAATTACCAGGAAGTGGAAAAGAGAACCACAACTGGAAGGTTCAATTTCTGTACCAGCTAGATGCTCTGACAGAGGTTTTGAAATTATTTTTGTCTAGGATGTCAGAAAAATGTATTTTTCTCTATTCTTACTGAAAATTATGTGCACAAACACAAAAATCAGCGAAAAAATCTATTTTGTAGACCTTTTTAAACATGTGAGTTACAGCTGGAACAAAGCAGAAGCTCCCTTTTCCCCAGCACTGAGAAAGCACCATGTATGAAAATTTCCCTTCATAAAAAAGGTGTCTGTGTGTGTGTTGAGAGTGGTCCAAGTATAAATATTTTAATCTACCAAAGGGAATTATTAGTTGACTAGAGTGTCCAACATTTCTGTAAAGATTTTTAAGAAAAAAAATACTTTTATGAAATACTAATAGGTACATATTATTTTAAATATCCCATACCTGTCTTTGCACCCTTAGGGGATACTCTATTTCTAGAGTCTAGAGCCCTGTGAGTGGATCATAGGGAGAAAGAGGTTTTTTAATTTTTTTTTTTCTTGTCATAAACTTCATCTGTGACCCAATTTGTCTTAATTCATTCCAGAATAGAAAACAGGTTTATGTTGCTTTGGTCAAATAATTATCACTTAAAATACAAAGCAATCCAGAATGCTGACCCTACTGGTTCAACTCATTGGAAAGACTTCTCTATTTTACTGGTGCACTACTCAAGCACAAGTAGTATACACAAAGAGGCAAAGCGAACCAGTGCTGCAGAGGTTCTATCTTCCAGGGGGTGATGAGAAGGGCCACATGGGTCAAGTTGAGCACATGCTACCCTGACATAGCACTCTGAGTGAGTATACACACAAAGGAACAAAGAGTTTGAGTTACCAGTCATGCAAACTCTCTAACTTTAAGAAATTTCTTCAGACAGACGGACCACCTCTTAAGTATACGACACCAAAAATACCTGATTGTGCATTCCAATAGGATATGAAAACTATTCACAAACACTTTTTGGTCTCAAAGGGTTTTAGTCATGACTTCAAGATAAGATTTAGCTCACAGTTTTTCACATGCAGCTACTACCTCAGCCTTAAGATGGCTTGGTAGAGTCTGGATCCATTTGAAACATAGTCTGACAAGTGCCACATGGTCAACAGAGGATGGCATAGGACATACTCATTGTGCACTAAGATACACAGGGACCAAGCCTATCATGATGAGTCTCTGATGACAGACTACCACATTCCAAAACTACTGTTGCTTTATGGAAGTTGATTTAATAGTGGAATATTATTACTTTAAAAATATTTAATATGTGAAAGTCTATTTTCAGCATAGACTTGGTTAAAATTGAGGTTTAAATTGGTCCCTGAAAAATGACCAGTGTGATCAACAAAAGGACTATAAAGAATCTGGATCAGTGTTAAGTAGGTGAAATATACATACTGTGTGTTTGAGTGTCTATGTTGAAGTTAGGTTATAATTTTGTAGAATGTATACATCACATGTATCATGATGCTGCTGCAGTTTTCTGCTACAACTGAAGGCATCCTAGTTCCCTTGACAAATAATAATCTTAGCACTTATTTACCAGGCAGCAAAGGGATACTGACTTGAGGTGAACCTCAGCAGGAAGTCTCACAACTTCCAGAGAAGTCCACCAAGGTGGTAGAAGCTGTGCGGGGGAGGGGAGGGCAGCAGCAAAGAACAGATGGACGGTCCTAACGCAATTGTTCTTAGAACCCCAAACATGGGATGCCTCATTTAAACTGTCTCCTTAGACTTTTGCATCCGTTCACATCCTCCAAAACTTAAATGCCTTTCTACTCTGAGGATATCTATTTAGATGAAAAATTTCCCATTCCAGGTTTGTTCTTGAAATAAGAATGGAAAGAATGTACCAACACTAAAACTCTTGGACGCCTTTGCTCAATAAT
This sequence comes from Paguma larvata, assembly GCA_030068075.1. Lineage (NCBI taxonomy): Eukaryota > Metazoa > Chordata > Mammalia > Carnivora > Viverridae > Paguma > Paguma larvata. The sequence continues at coordinate 107,298,531 of CM057826.1, forward strand.
CAAGGTTTGTTTCTCAAAGTAATGGTAGGGGTGAGGGTGGTGAGAAGATGAGCAGCAGAGAAATTCGTACTTGAAACACTAATTGAATTGCATCAAATACAACAAGATGGATGTTTTAAATGGACATACTAAGTGTGTACTTTTTAAGGTACCTTGATGTTTTAAATACAATTTAGGCCATTAGTAAAAACAATTTGTGGTTATTAAGCTTTTGTGGGAGATGGAGAGAATGTAGGAAGTTGAGTATGTGTGTGTGTTGGCAGCAAAAATGCTAAAAAAAAAGGTTGCAATTAGTATTAAAAATTTTAAGTAATATAGTTTAATCCTCCAGCATTACCTCTTATGACAAAAAATATTTAGTTTTTAAACCAAAATTAGGAATAGAGAATATTCTTTCTTTCCAATGCTTTTTAGCAGGGATATAGGTGTTCATTTACTTGAGTTCTGTGACAAGCCCCTCGGGGAAACTTCTCAATGAAACTCACACCTGGGTGGGAGCCTCAGGACACTTGGGCATCATGCTTACCTGACTGCCATAAAGTAGTTCAAATTAGTCATGTCCGACATTGTGAAGTAGGCTCCTGACTTGGTCTTTTGCTTTTAGGATCAATTTCAACAGCAATCAGTTTCTCAGGGAAGGGGTTTACACAAAAGTAAAAACTCAGCTCTTTGCCTTTCACTTTTTTAAACCTGATTTTCCTCTCAAGAGCCAGGTCCTTGTAAAAGCCATGTGGACTTCATACTTAGGTCCCGGACATCTCTGTGTGTACATGTGATGGGGCTGTGAGAGAGGCAAATTTCTGTAATTCTTGAAGCTGGTTGGGCCATTAAAATCTAATAAAACATTCTTGTCTTTACTAAGCTATGGCCTGCCTTCTAGAGTGCCAAAGTGCAAATTTATTACCGATTTGTGGATCTTAAGCTCAAGGTGAGAAATGACACTGACAAGCTTAAAACATCCCACAGGTATTCAGTGATTTCACTAAGAATATTACCTAGTTCTTTAACTTGTGGACATTATCTAATTGCAAATTTACCTATATCAGTATCCTTTCTCAATAGACTTGCACCCAATATTTTTACAGGAACTGTGCATAAAGAAAGGAAAAGAAATCTTCAACATAACCACCAAAAGAGGGGAAAAGTGACTCTACCTAATGAAACTGTCCTTCTACATCTGCCAATCCATGCCTGGCTAACATCTTAACTGTAAACAACATTGGATGTGCTGAGGATGCCAATTTCCATCTGGTGCTCAATGAGAAGCGCTGGTGAGATTTGTTTGCTTGGTATTCCTATATGGTCTTTAGGAAATCTGAGATACACAATAGGGGTTTTTAAAGGTTTTTTTTTATGTTTTTATTTATTTTTGAGAGCAGGAGAGACAAAGCATGAGTGGGGGAGGGGCAGAGAGAGAGGGAGATACAGAATCTGAAGCAGGCTCCAAGCCATCAGCACAGAGCCCGACGCGGGGCTCGAACTCACAGAATGTGAGATCATGACCTGAGCCGAAGTCAGACACTTAACCGACTGAGCCACCCAGGCGCCCCCAAAATAGGGGTTTTTAAATCGTTTTGGGTGTCCTAAAATGTTTCTCTAACTCTGAGCTCTAAAGAGTATTCTCTCAGTAACTTAAGCATATTTAAAGTCTTGCAGAATGGGGATTTGAGCCATTGGGAGATAGTTTAAATTATTTGCATTAGGTACAAGAATGTAGCTGAGGTGTGAACAGAAGGCACTGGTTGGGGAAGCAAGCATCTATCATGTGAGAAGAGGGGCTCTAACAAGCTTCAACTTAAGCTGATTCTGAGCATTGGTGATGGTTTCAGAAAGTGGGGGTAATTTGTGTGTAATGCAGGGCAATTATTAGGGAAATAGGAGTGAACTCAGTCCTCTGATTTCTGCAGGTATTTCTACCTATCTTACCTCAGGCCCTAACCAGATGCCTCAGGCTGTTGGTGCCCTCAACTATTCAGAATGTTGGGCAGAAATAGTGGCCACAATAACCCTGGGTTAGAGACATTGATTATTTAAATAACCAAATTAAGAGGTTTGTTTAAATCTAGTTCCCATTAAATAATTATACTTATCAGACTGGAACTAGATGTACTATCTTACAAAACTTGCAAGGGTTTCAAACACAGTATTTTAATTTCTTTATAGTCAATGGTCTCCTCAGTTATTAATAACAATGAAAAAAACAGACACATTTCCTGAACAGTAAACTGACCAGACCCAAGACGGTCTCCTGAGATCTCCTCTTGCCCACACACACAAGCAATTCCTTGGTTTATCATCCATAGAAGTGAATTGCAAATTTGAACCTGTGGCACGAAAGTCAGTTTTGTAGTGAAATTACAGTCTGAGGTCCCAGCAGTAGCTTAATCTTGAGAAGAAATCTGAAACAAAAAGCCTACAAAGACAAGTAACAAATTACATGCAAGTACCAGATGTTTATAGCTGGATAGTCCTTACAAATTTGAGATCACGTATTTGCCACATGTTAACACAGGAAATCTCCCACAAACTGAATGCGTGTATGAGCCACTGACATCAAAGATTTCCCTCAAATAATTCTTAGGCAGTATAAATGAAGGTTAATCAACCATTTATAAATGCTGTTGGTTGCTGATGTGCACCCCCCCTGCCTGTGTGTGGGGACATTAACAACCACAGTTAGGCTGTGGAGGAGGAGGGGTTTCCTTGAGTCTTGTGTTCTGCTTTGCGGCAGTGATGGCCGGGTCTGTCTCCAAACTCTCTGACATTTTGTCGCAGATGATATCCACAAGACGCTCAAATGTCTGCTTGACATTAATGTTATCCTTGGCACTTGTTTCAAAAAATTCAAACCCTGGAAGAAACAAACACAGCTTGGTCACTTTACACTTCTGCTGAAACTAAATGGGACTTGATTGTGGTTTTCACTGGTGACTGTGTGAGAGATAAGAGGGGGGCCCAAGATGCAATGTGAACAAATGTTACCTTCTTGCTATCAATTCTTTTGTTCACGGTTATGTTCACATTTTATTTTTCCCTCTCTATTTTTTTAAGGCTACCAGCACGGGTCAATGAACACCAGCCAATGAATATCTTTGCAAAAGTTATTAAGAGCAACGTTGAGGATCTGCCACACCAAGTCTTTCCTCCAACTCCTGGGCACCAGGTAGCTATTTCAGATTCTACCAAAATTTTTAACTTACATGTTTTCATTAACCTGCAATAGGAGCTACCAAACACCATCACAATCTGCCCTACTGTGGCCCCCCAAAAAGGTGAGAGGGTGGGCTTTTGGTAAATTTTCAGCATCTAACTGGACACGAGGTGGCACTAAAGAGTTACTGGATTTACCTTAAATGTGCTTCAACCGCCTTTCAGAAATTTTTGTGTCCTGTTAGCCCTTCATGGCTTTGTATACCATTGTATCTAGTGATGTTGATTTTTCTAGGGCTTCTGTCATCTGTCAGCAGCAGTGTTTTTACTGACCTCTGGGAAAGAGCACCTGATCCATTTCAAAGGATGCTAGACTTGCAAGGAGGTACAAAAAAATGTGGTGGCAATTGGACACTTGTACCTGGGCAGAAGCAGCCAAAGTAGGCTGTTCTGTACACAGTCTTATCACTCTATTGTTTGCCTTCACATTCCAGGGGCTCAGCTTGCCAGTTAGTTGCCATGACAACCTCCCCAGTCCATTCAGGGGACTTTGATTTAGGATGTATTGGGCTGGACACAAAAATGCTTTTCTAATCCATTCTGAATTTTACGCCCTATAAATCCTTCTGCTTACATCTGGCCCTATCTCAAAGGAGCCACATGGATTCAGAATGATTAAATCATCTGATTTCATCTCAGCTCCTGAGACCAAAGGAGGAAAAAATGGACTAATATTTCACATCAATGTCTAAACCCTTTGATAACCTAGAATACTTTTTAAAAATAACATTGAAAGATAAAAAGAAATTCTCTGTAGTTAAAACTTCTAATTTAGTGATGATATTATGGAGTTAGATCACTATTTTTGAGCTTGAATTTCCTTCCCTATTATGTATTCTATTGTTAAAATACAATGTGAGTAATTGCAGGATTGGAATTAGAGGAACATGAGTAGGACCAGTATGGATCTAAACAATGTCTTCGTTTCCAAGATGTAGGACTATATGCATCCTATTGGGGATTTTCCCAGTGCTAAGTGAAGGATGCTAGTATTCTACTGAATTTGGAGGAAAAAAAATCCCATAATTTGTAACAAAGATTTCATGGACAGATTCAATTCTCTCATGCTTACTACTTATTTTCCTTAATAGTAGTAGTATTTGGGAAGGCACTCAACTTGAAGGTCTCATAAAAGATTTGACAAAGGGAAAAGACTGAAATTCATGTAAGCTTTTGTCAAATGGGCTTCCTTTAATCTGGGCTTTGAGATACACCCTGATGCCTGTTTACAACTTGAGGTCAGTAAGAGGAACCTAAATCCCAAGAGCCAGAAGGCTCTCGGGGGCCTGACCAGGAAAATAACACCATATTATAATGTAGAAGAGGGTGCCAGGGTATGGTTATTCCCATCATAAGATGGGAAATCTAGCCTTACTCTCAAGTCATGTTTTTGTCAGGTTACTTTTGACATTTGTCTGTCTTAGTTATAGAGCTATCATGAGGCTCAAATGAGAAAATACATATAAAAGTGCCAAGCAAACCCAACCCTGCTATGAAAATAGTATTAATTAAACTAACATTGGAATGGTTACCATATAACCAGTACTATTCAAAGCACTGGATGTATTGTACCACATTTTATCCATGAAGTAAGGTGCTAGCATTGAAAAAATTTCCCGGTAAGGTAACAGGCACAAAATTGTCTAGTTCTTTGCCCATTTATTTGCTCAGTTTAAAGTTGGCTTTGAACTACAAACCTGGATACTCTTCTCCTTCTCCAAAGAACCTACAGAAGTAAGCAACTATTTGGTTCCAGGCGAATTGTAAATACTATGCTAACCAATAACCATACTCTATGCTATAAACTTTCACTATTGAAAAAATTAGAAAATTAACTAGATTTAGACTCTGAAACATGTATCATGATGATTCCAAAGTACTCTGATACAATGTGTTACATAAGACCAATTAAGGTGGCCATCACAGGCATACCTCAGGGATCTTCTGGGTTCAGTTCCAGACCACCTCACTAAAGTGAACATGGCAATAGAGCAAGCCAAATCAATTTTTTGATTTTCCAGTGTGTAGGAGTTAAAGTAAGTATCAGCGTAAGTAATCTTTATGCTGGTGGAGGGTCTTGCCTTGATGTTGATGGATGCTGAAGGTAGGGGTGGCTTTCACCAACAGCATGGGATTGCTGCTGGATAACTTTTTATGCACAGAACTTATTTAAAAATTGGAATCCATTCTCTCAATGTTGTCAATTTCCATGCCCAGATCTATCAGGGGAATCACTATCTATGGAAGGCATAACCTAACAATATTAGAAGATTTGAAAGCACTGATTCTTTGAGAGCTCAGAAACAAACCCAGGCATCTATGGCCAATTACTTGGTGCTGGGAAAATTGGCCAGCCTTAAAATAAACTTTAAAAATCTGACTTCAAAAGCAAACTAATGGGACTATTTCAAACTAAAAAGCTTCTGCACAGCGAAGGAAACCATCAACAAAATTAAGCAACACCCTACTGAATTGAGAAAATATGTGCAAATCATAAATGTGAGAAACGATTGTCGAAAATGTATAAACTACTCCTACAACTCAGTAGCTGTAAAAGAAACAATCTGATTAAAAAATGGGCAAGAGCATCTGAAACAGACCTTTTTCTAAAGATGGTGAATAGGTAAATTAAAAGGGGTGTTGGGCCTTATTAGTTATTAGAAATATCCAAACCAAAGCCACAGTAAGATACCACTTCTCACCTTTCAAAATGGCTAGTATCAAAAAGAAGTTCTGGTAAGTCAGTCCAAAAAAATGAATGATTATGCACCATTGGTATGAACTGGTGCAGTCACTCTGAAAATAGTACAGAAGTTCCTCAAAAAATTAAAAGTAGAATTGCTGGGTCACATAGTAGTTGTAAATGTCCACTGATAAATGAAAATGTGGTCTATTATAGACAGTAGAATATTATTCAACAATAATTGGTGGTTGCCAGACATGGGGAGGATTAGAGGTGAATGAAGTGGGCCAAAAGACATACAGACATCCCATTAAAAGTAAAGTCAAGCATTCACTATTTTCCAACACCACTGATGGGAATGTATAATGATCCCTTTTGGAAATACTCTGAAAGTCTTAACTGGTTAAACATAGTTACAGTATGATCCAGCCATTCTACTTACAGGTATATATGTCCATATAAAAACTTGTATACAAATGATTCACAGTCACAATTTCTAATAAACAACAAAAGAAGCCAGCCCTAGTGTCTCCCCCAATAATGGATCATAGTACATCCATACAATGGGTTATCAATCATAGAAAGTTTTTTCTTAAAAACATTATGTATGACTTATTTAGCATAAAGGACTACCATTGTATGATTCCATTTATATGAAATGTGCAAAACTGGAAAAACTATAGAGACAGAAAGTAGAATAATGGTGACCTAGGGTTGGCATGGCAAGTTGAGGAAATGGAGAATGAATGCTAATGGGTGTGGGGTTTCTTTCCTGGGTGACGAAAATGTTTCCGTTTGATTATAGTAAAGTTGTACAAGCACTCTAAGTGGATCGACTGCTGTTATATGTATTTTTAAAATCCGATTTGTCTCAAATGAATGAAAATGTATGTTGGCCTTAAGAGAGCTCTATAGAAATGATTCCTCATGCCCACCACTCTGGGTCTCAGAGAAATTACCTTTTATAGACAGCAGTGTATTCCTACAGGTCGATGGCTATACCATGTTGCGAAATGCCGTTTGTTTTCAAAAGATGTTCTGGGAAATTGAGTCTTTTTCTCCACCCCCAGGAAAATCCTAACCATCTGGGGCATTTGGATTGTCTTCAACTTCACTTTGAAATAATCAAATTTGCTATCATTTCTATAGAGAGGAAGCAGCTCTTAAAACCATACTGCAATAAATCATTTTCATCTTATTAAAAAATCTATGATTTGTGTTTAATTTCCTATTCTCAAATTCCTAATAAGACCTTTCACTTCTAGATTCTAATTGCAGTTCTGTGGAACCAGATGCACCAGAGTGGCCAAAAAAGGTGATTCTGCTGCCAGCTGGGTGACATTTGGGACAAAACTCTTGATTTCTGAGGATAAGCTGGTAAGTGAGCTTTCCAGATAGAATTCAGGAGGAGCAATCAATAAGAATTTGGATATGCTTGGCTCAGGAAATTCCCGAGAAAGTCTTCCAAAGCTGGAGAGAACAGATACTAAGCCAAAAGTTAATATTGCTACAGTAAGTAGTCAACTATTCTAGTCTTTAAGTCCTTATCATTAGCCAGGCCTGACCAGAATGTAACTTTCTCCTGTTTCATTAGGATTCTGATCATATGTAAGGGGTATTGTATGGTCTTCACAAATCATGGTGGATATAGAGAAGGTTTGGGCCCTGCCTTTTCCTACCCCAGACTTGAGCTTTGTGAGAGAAACTTGGCTTGAGCAGTACAAAGAACAGTGCTATAGCTACAGTAGCCCATGCTAGGATTCATTCTTTTTGTGAAGAAAATCTACCTTTTTGACTAACCTCGTCTTGGACAAGACACCTTTGGAGAACCATAAAACAGAAGAAGATGAAGCAACTCCTTGCACCACAGAGACAAACACCCACAGCTAGAGAGATAAGAGGAACAGCTTCACACAGTCACAGGAATGATGCAGTAGAATCTCTTTGAAACTACAGTTCTTCCAGGGGGAAAAGAGAGCCCAGAATAAGCCTTCAGCTCTCCCAGCATTGTGGGTTGCTTCTTGGAAGCCTCCACTCCAGTCTTGCCCCACAGGAATTTTAGGAGAATATGCAGGGCTCAGTCATCAGAATTTTGTGCCAAAGAAGGGAAGAGAAGCATTATTAACCAGTACTCATACCCTGTTTGACTGAATTTCTGCCTGCAGTACCCAAGTAGCAGTCCCAACCAGGAGCTTTGGCAATCTCTAGGTGGTAGCTAAGGAATGCAGCAATGTGTGGGTTTAATTCAGGTCACCACTAGAGTTTTTGATGGCCCTGCAACCCAGCCTACCCCTGTCCAACAGGGGAGCTCAGTCTCATGGCTGGCCAGCATACCTAGAAGCTGTTTAGCCACATGAAGCTCAAGCAGAAAGTAGTACAAGAGGCAGAAGTGATCCTCTACAGGAAAAGCCAGTGTCCCTGTCTCGGTTGGAGACATGGGTCAGGTTGAGTCAAAACCCCAACATGAAATGTCAGGGGCTTTGCATACTGGTGCTAGGCATGAGAAAGAACTCATATCCCTGTCCACTGCTGAACACAAGCTTCAGCTCACCTGACCAAGAAATGGAATCACAGCACAAGGCAACTGCATAGACCACCCAACAGCTATGCTTATGGCGGCATATGAACAGAGAGTACAGCTCATGGCTTTCCCTGTGAACAGAACAAATCACTGCCCTCATCTGCCTGAGGAATTCCAGGTACAGTATTGCCTGATTGAAGTATCTAAACAACACTCTCTGTAGCTGTGGAGGCACCCATCCTTCTGCCCTACTAGGGCAGGAAAACTAATTCAAAGTATCATCTACTTTTGAATATAGTACCCAGTCCTGAATGTCTAGTAAGCCTGACCAGAGAACCCATATAAATGCGTAGTTCATCATACAGCTTCACTTGAGCAGGTAACCAAAGCAGCAGTCCTAACTTAACTTAGAAGCATCCTTCTACTCCCTGACCTCAGAACTTGGGCAATGAACTTGCACAAAAATAGATCCTAATAGCAAGCCCTATCAACCTAGGGTTATTATGAGCATACAAAGTCCAAAAACCCAAAATGAGGTGACTGGTGTAGAAGTCTCTCTGCCAAGGTGAAGCTGTCATGTCTGGAAGGAAAAAAAAACTGCTTACTCAATTACACAGATAGATTCTAAGGAAACAGAGATCTACAAACTGTCAAAGAATTCAGAATAGTTTTTTCACACAAGATTTGTGAACCAGAAAAACACGAGTAAAATTGAAAAAAAAATGTATTGATAGAATGAGAAGTTCAAGGATACCAAAACGCTAAAAAAAAAACAAACACAGAAATCTTAGAGTTGAAAAATACAGAGACCAATTGAAGAATTCAATAAAGCACTTGAAAAGCATAATCATGCTGAAGAAGCAATGATCTAGAAGAAAACAAATTTGAAATTACCAAGTCAGAGAAATAGAAGGGGAAAAAAATAGTGAAGAAAGCCTATAAGACTTAAAGGACACAAATACTATCTGCCTTAATTACTAAAACTGCAGGGGAAAAGAGAAGTTACATATAAGGGGACATCCTAACATTTCTCAACAGAAACTTTTTAGGCTAAGAGAGAAGGGAATAATAGATGCACAATATTGAAAGAAAAAAAACTTAAGATTAAGAGGTACACCAAAAGCAGAAATCTTCCCAAACCTGGGGAAAGAACTGCATAAGAAGCCAAAAGAACACTTTAGTATCTCAAGACAAAAATATCTTCTCCAAAATACATTACATTAAAACTGTAAATCAGTTATAAACAATTTTAAAAAGCCAAGGAAAGAAAGTAACTTACAAAGGGATCCCCATTAGGCTAACAGAAGATTTTCCAGCAGAAACTCTACAGACCAGGAGACAGTGGAATAGCATATTCAAACTGCCAAAAGATAAAAATTGTCAACTAATAATATCTAGCAAAATTATCTTTCAGATAAATGAGAAACAAAGGCTTCCACACACAAATGAAAGCTGAGGGAGGTCAACACCATTAGAACTGTCTTATAAGAAACGTTGAAATGAGCTCTTCAAACTGAAACACAAAGAAAAACTACGTAAAACTCTGATTAAGGTGATAGATGGTACAATTAGAAAACTGTATTTTTTAGAAAAGTGTATTACATAGCAATAGCATAAGGGTTAAAGGAGCATTAATAATAACTATAGCTACTACAACTTGATAATAAAATAAACATTAAAATGGGTAATTTGTGACATCAAAAATATAAATGGAGGAATAAAAGGATTTTACCTTTATAGGTAAAAGAAGAAAAACTGCTATGGGCATACAAAGAGTTTTTAATCTGTGATATGTTATATGTGAGCCTTATGATAACCACAAAACAAAAACCTACAGCAGAGACACAAACATAATAAAAATAGGAGATGGAGCAAATCACCATGGAAAACCACCAAGGTTTACAGAAACAAAATGGGAAAAATGAAAAAATAAGCATAAAACAAAAGAGAACATGTCAATAGTAAATCTTTACACACCAATAATAACCCTAAAAGCAAATGGCTTAAACTCACCAATCAAATGGTACAGGGTGGCGAGATGGAGAAAAAATAAGACCCAAAATATGCTGTAGGAACTTGTTTCAGCTCTAAAGAGACACACAGACTAAAAGGAAAAGGATGGAAATTGATACTCTAAGCAAAGAGAAGCCAAAACAAACAAACAAACAAAAAAGGGAGACATATCCATACTTATATCAGACAAAATAGACTTGATGCTAAAAAAACGAGAGACAAAGGAGGTCATCATATAATTACAAAGGGGTCAATACATCAAGAAGATATAATAATCATAAATATGTATGTTCCCAACCCCTGAGCACCAAAAATATATTAAGCAAATACTAACAGGTCTTAAGGGAGAAAGAGACAGCAATACAATAGTAGTAGAAGACTTCGATACATCACTGTCAGGGAGGCATAGATCACTCAGACAGAAAATCAACATCAAAACATTGGCAACAAATAGACTTAACGAACACAGAACATTGCATCTAAAAAAAGAAGACACATTCTTAAGTGCACATGGTTTATTCTCCAGGGTAGATCACGTGATAGGCCATAACATAATTATTAGCAAATTTAAGACAAGTGAAATCATAACTACTGTCTTTTCTGATCGCAATTAGTTTGAAAAAATCAGCAAGAGGAAAGTGACAACATCCACATAAATGTGAAATATAAATACCACACACACAAAAAAAATCCATGAGTCAAAGAAGAAAACAAAGGGAAATAAATTATCTTCAAACAAAACTGAAAATAACATATTTAATCTTGTGAGATGCAACAAAACCAGTTCTGAGGGGAAAGTGTATATTGATATACACATGATAAGAAGTTAAAATATCAAATACACTACCTAGTTTTACACTCAAGTAACTAGAATAATAAATACGCATTGATGTCAAAATTAGCAGAAGGAAGGAAATGAAGGAAACAGAGACCAGAAAAACAGTAGAAAGGATCAATAAACTAAGAATTGGTTCTTCAAAAAGATAAAACTGACAAAATTTTAGGGAGACTAAGAAGACTTGAAATCAGAAATAAAAGGAGACATTACAACTAACACTACAGAAATACAAAGAATTTTAAGAGACTACTACAAAAAATATCATATGCCAACAAATGCCATAACCAAGAAGAAATGAATCTGTTTTTAAAAACACACAACTTACAATGACTGAAATCACAAAGAAATAGAAAATATGAGCAAATATGAATAAAAAAATAAATCAGTAATCAAACACTTTCCAACCCAGACAACTCCAGGACCAAATGGCTTCACTGGAGATATCTATCAAACATCTAAAGAAGAATTAACACCAGTCTTCCTCAACCTCTTTCAAAATCAAGTGAAGGTATCACTGCCAAACTTCTTCTTTGAAGCCAGCATTACTGTGATACCAAAACTAGGTAAATATACCTTAAGAAAACTGTATGCTGATAAATACCACTGATGAATATACATGCAAAATTTTTCAAAAAATATTATCAACTGAATTCGAGTGACTTACAAGAATTACACCCCATGACCAAGTGGGATTATCTGTGAGACTCAAGAATTGTTCAACATACACAAGTCAGTAAATGTAATGCATTAAAATTAAATGAAAGACAAAAATCACTGGATCATCTAATAGATGTGGAAAAATGTTTGACAGAATACGACACCTTTTCACGATTAAAAAAATGTCGCAATGGGTAAAGAAAGCATCTACTTTATAATAATAAAGTATACTTTATTTTTTATACTTTGTAATAATTCTATTTTATTATTTATACTTTATAATAATAAAGGACATATATGACAGACCCACAACTAACATTATACTGAATGGAAAAAAATTGAAACACTTTATATAAAACAAACAAGACAAGGATGCTCATTTTCACCATTCCTATTCAACATAGATTTGGAGGGAAGAAGGTGTCCAAGCTGGCAACATAGGAACCCCCTGAAGTCACCTCTTCTCACAGCACAGAGTCTATACCTACATATTGAGCAGTTTCTCCTAAAGATCTAAAAGATGACTGAGCAGTCCTGCACAACAAAGAATAGAGGCACCACATAAAAGAATGGCATGAGAGATACAGACATGGGTAAAGACAGTAACTCTGTTCCTGATGCTAGGAGTGGCAGTAGGGGTGACTATCACAGAGGGGCTTGCATGCAGATTTGCAACATGGGGCTCAGAAAATAAAAAGGTAGTTGAAAGGGCAATGAGACATTAAGTGAAAGAAACCCATTCACTAATGTTACAGCATCCACCAAATGGTAGACCAACTGCTGGAATGCTCTCTGGGGTCAGAGGTGGTGATGAATACCATTATCCCTGTTCCCCCTTTGACTTGATAGCCCAGATGGAGGCAGAGTCCAGGTGCCCTAACCAGCCTGCCATGTAAGTGAGCCCTGGATCCCTAGCCCATACTACTTCTTGCTGTTCCCCCAAAGCAGACCCTTTCTTGCACCACTAAAATGATCCTCCAGCATAGCATGCCAGTACCTGAGAGCCCCATAGATGCTTCCACTCTAGCCATCCCACCAGGGTAGCCCCAGCATGCATCCACTCCATCTATCTATCCAGGCCTCCACCCCTACACAAAGCAGCCTGGTATACATCCATTTTACCTCATACTGTCCCACAGGAGTGCCCAGGTACACACTGCCCCAGCAACTCCAGTCAATCAATGCCTGCTATAGCTGCAGCCACCCAGCCTGAACAGCGAGGCACACAGTCTACACAGAGAACATTACTACACAAGGGCATTACTCCAAGACTGGGAGAGGTAGTTGTTGCCCCTAAAACATAGTCACATACCATGAGGAGAAAGATAAATACATTCCAAATGAAAGAACAAGGCAAAATTTCAGGAAAAGAACTAAATTAAACAGAGATGAGCAATCTACTACATAAGAAGTTCAGAAAATTTCAAAGTCATGGAATGAAAAGTACAGTATAGGAAATACAGTCACTAATATTTTAATAATTTTGCATGGTAATAAATGCTAATTACACTTGTTGTAAGCACTGAGTAGTGTATGGAATTGTCTAATCATGTTGTACACTTGAAACTAATAGTGTATGTCAACTATACTCACAAAAACAATAATAAAACATCGTTCTTAAAGTTCTACTGAGAGTGACTACTAGTCAAGACAAAGAAGTAAAAGGCACCCAAATTGAAAAAGACATAAAATTGTTGCTGTTTCCTCATATCATCTTATATACTGAAAATCCCAGAATCCATAAAAAATAGAAATTCATCAACAATTTTAGTAACGTGGCATGTTATTAAATTATCATAAAGAAATCCATTGTATTTCTTTACATTAATGATAAACTATCTGAAAAACAAATAAAGAAAGCTATCCCATTTATAATACCACCCAAAACAGTAAACTACCTAGGAATAATTTAATCAAGGAAGTCAAATATCTTTACATGAAAAAAGACAAGTTTGCTGAAAGAAATTGGAGACAGAAATGGAAAGACATCTTGTGTTCATGGTTCAGAAGAATGAACAGTGTTAAAATGACATACTGTTCAAAGCCATCTACAATCTACAATGCAATCTCCATCAGAATAACATGTCTTTTAAAGAAGTCGAAAACACGATCCTAAAACTTGTGTGGAACAAGACCTCAAATAGTCAAATCAATCCTGAGGAAAAAGAACAAACCAGGAGGGATCATGCTTCTAGATTTTGAACTAGACTACAAAGACAGTAATAAAAATAGGATGTAACGGGCACAAAAATAGGCACGTAGATCAAATGAAAAGAAGAGAGAGCCTAAGAATTCAACACTAGCACATAGAGTCATATTTGATAAAGGAGCCAAAAACACTCAGTGGGGAGAGGACAGTTTATTCAACAAATGATGCTGGATAAAATTGAGAGACATATGGAGAACTATGAAAATGGACTCCTACCTCATACCACACAGTAAAATTAAGTCAAAGTGGATCAAGGACTTAAACATAAGACTGGATGTCATCCAACCAGAGAGGAATATCTAAGAAAGAAGCTCATCAATATGGGTCTTGGCAATCATTTTCTTTCATGTGATGCCAAAAGTGCAAAAAAAAAGAAACAAAAACAAAAGCCAAACACAAAAATATAAAAGCAAAAATCAACAAATAAGACTACCTCAACATGAGATGCTTTTCCACAGCAAACGAAACCGTTAACAAAGTGAAAAGACGACCTACAGAATGGGAGAACATTTTTACAAAACATAAATCAGATAAAGAGTTAATATCCATAATCCATAAGGAACACATAAAGCTTAATAACAAAAAGACCATCTGAAAAATGGCAAGAATTATCTACCAAAAGGACAGCAAAATGGCCAAAAGGCATAGGAAAAGATGCTCATTACTAATCATCAAAGAAATGCCAAAACCACAATGAGTTACCATTTCACACCTGTTACACTAGCTAATGTCAAGAAGACAAGAGACAATAGGAGTTGGGGAGAATATGGTGACAAGGGAACCCTTACATAATGTTGATGGAAATGGAAAGTGGTCCAACCAATATGGAAAACATCAACGAAGTTCCTCAAAAGATTAAAAATACATCTACCAAATGATCCAGCACTTTCACTTCGGGGTATATTCCCAAAGGAAATGAAAAGAAGATTTTTACTACATATATGCACTATGATGTTTATTATAGCATTATTCACAATAGTCAAAATACATAAACAATCAAAGGACCATCAACAGATGAACAGATAAATGGATATAAAGATGTGGTATATATACAAGGGAATACTATTTAGCTATGACAAAGGAGGATGCCCTACCATTTGCAATAACATGGTTCTTGAGCACATTATGCTAAGTGATAGAAATCTGAGAAAGACAAGTCCTATATGATATCACTTATATGTGTAATCTAAAAATATCAAAACTGTAAAAAAAAAAAAGTAAAAAGTAAAATGGTATTTACCAGGGGTGAGGGGTATAAAATTTACAGTTTCAGAGTACAAATTTATGAGTAGTAAATAAGCCAGAGAGATCTAATGCATAGTATTATGAATATAGAAAATAATACTGTAGTATAATTATGTAGTGTGATAAACATCACTACAATGGCAATCTTATTACAATATATAAATGTATCAAAGTAACACATGGTACTTCTTGAATTTACACAATATTATATGTCGCTTTTATTCAATTAAAAGGCATTTATGTGAAAAGTTTAGAAAACAATGGGAATTTTCAGTGACTCTGTGGCAGCATATCTTGCTTATCTGTAACCAGCCCACATAAGATAGGCATTCTCTCCTTAACTCTACCTTCTCTGTCACTTCTGTCTCTTTGACATGAAATCCATGTTTCAGTCATTATTTTTAAAAAATTTATTTTTAATATAATTTATTGTGAAATTGGTTTCCATACAATACCCAGTGCTCATCCCAACAAGTGCCCTCCTCAGTGACCATCACTTACTTTCCCCTCTCCCCCATCTCCCATCAACCCTCAGTTTATTCTCAGTATTTCAGAGTCTCTTATGGTTTGCCTCCCTCCCTCTCTGTAACTTTTTCCCCCTCCCCCATGGTCTTCTGTTAAATTTGACTGTATTCAGCACACACTGTTACATTACTTTCAGGTATGTAACATAATGATTCAAGAACTCTAAGTTATGCTTACCACAGATGTAGCTACCATCTCTCACCATACAACACTGTTACAACCCCATTGACTATACTCCCTGACTATACTCCCTATACTGTACCTTTTATTCCCATGATTTACTTAGTCCAAAAGTGGAAGCTTGTATCTCCTTCCTTGCACCCATTTTGCTCATCTCCCCAACCTCCTCCCCCTTTCATGATTCTTTAGAGACCCTCTACAAAGATCTTTTCCAATTAGTGTTTTACTTTCCTTAGGGTAAATATCCAGAGTGAAATTATTGTATTATAGGGTATTTCTATTTTTTTTTTTTTTTTAGAATCGCCATACTGTGCAAACACAGTGGCTGTACCAGTTTGCATTCCTGTCAACAGTATACATTCGCAGTGCAAAAATGGAAACTACAAAGATAAGGTCTTCTTGTTTTAAGAGAAAGAGTACAATCCTTTACTTTGGTGAAACAAATTGTGTTTGAATCTCACGCTTGGCAGTTATTCATTTAATTATCTACGTTATTTGCCTGTCCCTTAACAGGTATTTAAATTTACAAACTTCAAGACCTGGCTGGGTTCCCATTCATCTTTAAGGTCTTGCTTGATGACTTTAGCCTAGATTGCACTAGACAATCATTGCTTCCTACAAATTCTTTTTCTACCAGGTATCTGAAACTTATCAGATGCTGTTTTCTATGAGATATGAAATTTGTCTAACATACCATTCACCTTTGTAACCATTTTAAAATGTACAATTCAATAGGTTTTAGTATATCACAATGTTGTGCAGCTAGCACCAATAATCCAGAACATTCACCCCAAAAAGAAACTCTATCTATTAAGTAGTCATTTCCCATTCCCTGGCTCCTCCAACCTCATACTAGGGGCATTTTGTTCCTCATTAGTTGTGCATCCCATTAGGTCTGCTCTGTATCCCACACAGTATTTAACACAGTGCCAGGCATGAGCAGGTGTCCAGCAGATGTTGGCTAATTAAAGGATTGATTGCCGTTAATTGGTTGGGAGAATGGGTGGAGTAGGAATGGAAAAATGAAAGAGAACCAGTTTTTCCTTTGTTTATAGATAGGAAGTGACCAAATCTATGAGCAATTTTCTCAGCAAATATTGCTGGGAGTTAGGGGAGAAGTGGTTACCAAGTACAGACTTCGAAGTACTATCATTTTGTTTTTGCCCTGTAGAAAAATTATGCCATAAAACAAATTAAACCACCTCTATTCAACTGGAAGGAAAGACATACTTCTGAAGTATTTGAAGAAATGCAGGGCTTTTACACTTCAACACCTCAAGTAACAACTACTTACATGTTGAGAAGTAAAGGTTTCAGTGAAGAGATAAGGATCATTTATGACTGGCAGAATGTTTATACACAAATAGGTGCTAGGTGTTTATAAAGTTTGTTCTCTTAAAGTAGTTTAATATTCCATTTCTATCATAACATTTTAATAGGCTTTCAATGATCAAGGAGACAATTTTATGAATTGTCAACAAAAAGGTCATTAGTTTCCTACATATAGGATTTCAGTTTATAGTAACATTTATATGTATTGTCGGTTAGTGGGTTATTTTCATTGTGAAGGATGCATATGAAAAAGAGCAAATAATATAATGAATTTTCAATGAGCAGGGCCCAAACTATTGAGATTTCACTGTGCTATCCAAGGCTTTGAATCTTAAATATAACTTACTGAGCACATACTCTGTGCAGAGACTGTACTAAGGATTTTGTATTTATTTCCTAGTTGGGAAAAGTCCCATGAAGTACTTATACAATGCCCATTTTAGAGCTAAGAAAATTAATTTAGTCCTGTTTGGGTATAACAGAACAAGAACTAAAGTCTGATTCTAAAGCCTGCATTATTAACGTCTGCACGAGTCTAATGCTCATCTTCACATATTCTGGCAGTGCTCCACTCGAACAGTACAGAATGATGGTTGTAAACTTCATAAAAATGTTCTTGGGAATTCTTTTCCTCTCTGAGTAATATGTCTTTATGTTTCCCAATTCTCAAAGTTAGGAAATTCTTCTCTAAGTCTAAATATAGCTCTTTTGTATGGTAATACAGCCCAATTGTCCTGTCCGGAGTAGATACAAAAAGGAAAGTAATTTCCTTCACATAGTGATAGGTTCTGAAAGGCATAATTAAGTCATCCTTTATTAAATCTCCTCTCTGGAAAAGGAACCGTCTTTCCAGGAGCTGGTTTGTTCCTGAGTCCTCGAGGCAAAGGATGAGATGATGAATTCTTAATCTTGAAACTACTTTCTTGGAATGGCCATTTCTTTGTCAAATAAAGCCAATCTGGGTTAATGTCACTTCATTAAAACTAAAGGCAAAAGAGACAGCATAAAGATATTGTATTTAGACTTAATGTGGAAAACTTCTATTCTGATGACTTCCACAGATGAAATATCATGGTTTATTCTGTACATACATGGGGAAGAGGTTCCGACAAGCACCAAAGAGAGTGTATCCTTGGAACCTGGGATTGAGACAGGAAAAAGTCACCCACTGATAACAAGTTGCTAAGTAAGAAGCACAAAAAAAGATTAATCATCCACACAAAGAATCCATTCCAATACAGGATGAACAAGCGACTTTCTGGTGAGAACATGGCATTTCCGAAAATTCTTTAAGGGACTAGGGTGTCTCCCAGATTTCTAACAGGAAGGGCTGGATCTCTCCCTTAGCTGTGGTCTAATGAATGATAAAATTTCCAAGGTGCAACCATCAAAAGACAATGGAATTGGTATGCATGGAGTCAGGAAAAAGTACAGTCAAGGATGGAAAGTACTTATCGTCCAAGGTGATCTCAGGAGATGGGAGAATACGAGTATCAAGCAGAGTGAGTGTCCAGGTTCGCCTGCCCACTCATCTCCACTGGTTTAAGGAAGCATCTTCCTCACTCACCAGTATTCCCTTCGTGTCATAGGCCTGGCACATAATAAGCAATCAGTAGAATAAGGAATAAATGAGTGAACATTACTAGATTCCCTTTTCTTTGATATAGGGCCACTGAGAAGCCTTATGAAATTGAATGCCTTTCCTAAGGGTATTTTTACTATGGGAGAAAGGATGCAGTGATTATCTGACAGGAATATCATCAACTACATGACATTTACATTTCTCAGTACAAATAATAAAAGACATTTTTAATTAGAAATCAGCCCCTTGTGAATTTGGTAAAAGTGATTTGTTCCCCTATTATTCCCAGCCCTGATAATTTTGCCCTGAGAGAAAGGAAATAGCCTTGGCAAGTGTGAAAAGGTGATGAACAGACCTGACCTTCTGCCAACTGCATCCACCAAGCATGTATTTCACAATTCAGCATGAACAATCCTCCTTAATGTGAGCTCTTTTAACTCTCAAAACTTGATTAAATTCTATCCAGATACTGCACTTTGTATTTCTTATAAGTGACTTTAATTTTATTGTCAAATAACATGTGTAAAAGCAGTTTTTTTTTAATTTTAAAAAACCAAATAAAAAACAAAGCCAGCAGTTTGCACATATCTGTTATATGGAGCTGTGTTTGTTCTTATTTATTTATTTACTTATTTAATTAAAAATTTTTTTAATTCAGCAAAGTTGCAGGATACAAAATCAATGTACAGAAATCGGTGGCATTTCTATACACCAACGATGAAGCAACAGAAAGAGAAATAAAGAAGCTAATCCCATTCACAATTGCACCAAAAACCATAAAATACCTAGGAATAAACCTAACCAAAGATGTAAAAGATCTCTATGCTGAAAACTATAAAAAACTTATGAAAGAAACTGAGGAAGACACAAGGAAATGGAAAAACATCCCATTCGCATGGATCAGAAGAATAAATATTGTTAAAATGGTAATACTACCCAAAGCAATCTACACATTCAATGCAATCCCAATCAAAATTGCACCAGCATTCTTCTCAAAGCTAGAGCAAACGATCCTAAAACTGGTATGAAACCACAAAAGACCCCGAATAGCCAAAGTAATGCTGAAGAATAAAACCAAGATGAGAGGCATCACAATCCCAGACTTTAACCTCTACTACAAAGTGGTAATCATCAAGATGGTATGGTACTGTATTTCTTTTTAAATATTTCACAAAATGGGTTTGTAAGTTCATGTGAATGGGAAAAGGGCACAGCTTGAAAGATTCTAAGAACAGAAGCACGGGCCTGGTTCTGAGCCAAATTCAGGTAAGAAAACTGAGAAATGGAAAATTTTGTTAGATGGGGCAGGAGACGTGCAAATTCAACACTGGTCAGAGGAGAAGTTTTGATCTGCCAACAGTAGAAAGCCATGGGAGTTTGGAGGCTGTTGGTTAAGAACATGTTTAGCATTTTGGCAGCCCTTGAAGGATCTGGACTCATGGGAATGGGGGTATCTCAGAGATCAAATAAACGTTGGCAGAGATGTGGAGGAGTAAGGAGTCTAGGAAAGATCACCTAGGTTAATGGGGTTGACTAAGAGAGAAATGACTAAAATAGGGATTTGCCAAAGTCTGCAGGATGAGGATTCATTAATGGGGGAATGTGAGAAGGTGAAGTACAGAGTAGGTCTAGAAGGGAAGCAGCAAGCACAGCCCTGACACCAATGAGAAACAGAAGTGTTTCACTCAAAGCTGCTTCCTGGGTGGCATTTCATGGATTGGATGACCATCAACTTTATTATCCAAACCAAGTCATTTTTGAGACTGAAAGAGGGTATTATTAATACTTACACTGGGAAATGAGCATAAGTCAAGTCTATTCCATGCAAACTGGGATACATGGCAACTTCATTTATAAGATGCAGACACCTGCTGGGGAGTGCGTTTCAGCCACCAGCAAAGAGAGTGGATATCCAGAGGTTATGAAATAATGAGAGGACAAAAATTACTTGGAATTGGGGAGCTCAAATGAGACAAGGACCAGGGGAAGTAGAGGTCCCTTCCTGTACCACCTCAAAAGTATGGTCATACCTAAACCAACCCAAACATATTAAAATGTACCCTGTTGGCTTATTTTCTACCTCATGGCAACATTTAGCTAAAAAGGATGTGAGCCATTGGAAATAATGTTGGGGGGGCAGTGCTTCTCTGCAGAGCTGTGTGAAGACAGGTACTTAGAGCCTTTAAATAGCATTGCTGGGGCTCCCTACTGAACCTAAAGGTTGGCAGTGTCCATTATTTCATAAACACTACACTTAAGGTTTAAATAAATCTTGAAAAGCTGAAGAAAAAAATCAATACAATTGGGAACAGGTGTTCTGAGTTTTGAAAAACAGACTTCAGGGCAAGGCTCTCCTTATTAAAGTTTGTCTCTCTGGACCTGGCTTTATTACATTCTTATTTTCACAGAGACGAGGGTTAAAGATGAAAAAATTGAAGGAAAAAAACATCATTATTTATTAAAGTGAGGTGGCTGGAGGCAACATTGCAGGTCTGAACCCAAGAAGAAAGCTTTAAAACGGACAAGGTGAGAGTGTCCATCATCAGAACTGTTCATGCTTCTCTGGCTTTGGTGCCCCAGCTAATTAAGTAGCCCTTAGCAAACTAAATAAATACTGTTAGGTCAGGATGAAGCCCATGAATTGAAGTTAGCTATAATGAACAATGCAGACATAACTATACTGGCCAGTTCTTAGGATATGCTTTATTTTTCACATCAGATTCTTATGTTATACAAAAATAATGGAGACAACTATTAATCCTGCCCCGCCATTTAATTTCATAGAAAAGGGTGGCTATTTGCATTTGAACGGTAACTTCCTGTTATGTTTGGAAGTATGGATTTCAGGGGCGCCTGGCTGTCTCAGTCAGTTAAGCATTTGACTTCAGTCGGGTCATGATCATGTGATTCCTGAGTTCAAGCCCCGTGTCAGGCTCTGTGCTGACAGCCCAAGCCTGGAACCTGCTTTGGATTTTGTGTATCTCTCTCTCTCTCTCTCTCTCTCTCTCTCTCTCTGGCCCTCCCCTACTTGTGATCTGCCTCTCTCTCTAAAAAAAACATTAAAAAATAATAAAGTAAGTAAGTATGGATTTCAGGATTCCAGTACCAGACTAATTCTTTCTGCTTACTCACGAGATCCTGACCCATTCACCCTATGGTTCTCTACCAAGTATCTCCATTCACCTGACTCTCCATTCTCTCTGCCTCTTTCCAGGTTGCTTCCCTTCTGCATATTAGTTATCATACTGATTTTATTCTCAGGTTCTCTCTACATGAGAGTTATTCAAGCCAGCCACCTGAGATCATTTTTTACCCTTCTATACACCTCAGCCGCCAGGATCCAAACATCCACCAAGTCTTATTTTTTCTATTGCCTAAACATTTAAAAAGCTCTGTTTTCACTTGTATCCTCACTTCCACTGCTCAATTTAGGGCTGTCCTTCTCAACCAATACAATCGAGTGACACAGAGGTAGGGTCTAAATCAGGGGTTCTCTGCTATATATTAGAATCACCTCAAAGAGCTACAACATTCACATTTGTACTCTGGAGATTCTGACTTATGGGACCAGTGTATACACATGGATGTGCTTCCTGTCTTCATTCGACAATTCATCTTCTAAACAGTGGTCTGAAAACATTTTCAGTAATATATTTCTTCCAGTTTAAAAAAAAAGTTCCAATGGAGTAATGCCAGCATCATGACAGCAGCATTCTGAATCATTTTTTCTCTCCCTTGTTATTTACTACGTACTGAACATTCATCAATAAAAGTGCTCTGCACATTACACCAGGACACCAAGGGTATTTCTACCCACCTATGCATCAGCAAGTATTTGGATGTGACCTTGAAGGGAGCTGAGAATCCACAGCAATTGGTGAATCTGTCCCACTCCCACTTGCCACAGTGTGGGGAAGGGGTGAAACTGGACAGTGCAGAACAGGACAGATATTCATGCTAGGTACAGAATTTGTTTAAGTCCAGCCAAGATTCTTTGAAAAGATAAATAAATCACAAACCATTAGCTAGGCTAAGAAAAAAAGAAGAGTCATACTATGAGAAATAAAAAACGACACATTACAACTGATACTACAGAAATACAAAAGCTTTTAAGAGACTATTATGAAGAACAATTATATGACAATAAATTACATAATCCAGAAGAAATGGATCAACTTCTACAAACAGAAAACTTACCAAGGCTAAATCAGGAAAAGAAAATCTGACTAGACCAATAATGTAGTAAGGAGACTGATTAAGTTATTGATATCCCTGATGAATATAAATGTGAAAATTCTCAATAAAATAATAGCAAACTGAATTCAAGAATGCATTAAAAAGATTATAAATCATGACCAAGTGGGATTTATCTCTGGGAAGCAAGATAGTTCGACATATGCAAATAAGCAAATGTAATATATAACAATAATAAGAGGAAAGAAAAGTCATATGACCATCTCAAAAGATGCATAAAAAGCATTTGACAAAATGCAACATTCTTTAATGCTAAAAATCTTACACAAACCTGGTATACAAGGAACAAAACTCAACACAATAAAGGCTATATATGACAAATCTGCAGCTAACATTTTACTCAATGGAGGAAAATTGAAAACTTTTCCTTTAAGAGCAGAAACAAGACAAAGATGCCTACTCTCACCATTCTTATTTAGTGTAGTTCTCAAAGTTCTACCTAGAGCAATTAGGCAAGACAAATTATAAGGCATCCACAGCAGGAAGGAAGAAGTAAAACTGATGTCATTTGCAGGTGATAGGATTCTGTTTTTAAAATGTCTCAAATACCCATAAAACTGCTGGAAAACAATCAATAATTTCAGTGAAGTTGGAGGAGAGAAAATCAATATACAATCGTAGCCTTTTTTACACTAATGATGAAACCTCTGAGAAAGAAATGCATAAAATCATCCTATTCACACTGGTGTCAAAAACAAAAAAATGCTGAGGAATAAACTTAACAAAGAAAGTGAAAGATCTATAGAATGAAAACTACAAGACAGTGCTAAAAAAATCAAAGTAGATACAAATAAACGGAAAGACATCCTATATTCACAGATTGAAATAATTTATGTTCTTAAAATGACCATCGTACCCAAAGCTATCTATAGATTCAATGCAATTCCCACCAAAAGAACAAAGGCATTTTTCACAGAAAAATACCTAAAATTTGTCTGAAACTACAAAAGACCCTGAAGAGCTACAGCAATCCTCAGGAAAAAGAACAAAACTTGGAGTTACCACGTATCCAGATTTCAATTTATACTACAAAGCTACAGTAATAAAAAGAGTATGGCAATGACACAAAAGTAAACACAGGCTAGCAGAATGGAATAGAGAGCCTGGAATAAAACCCTGCTTACGTGGTCAACTAATATTCAGTGAGGTAGCCAAGAATACTCAGTGCAAAGGGAACAATCTCCTCAACAGATTTGGACCCCTATCTTAGACCACTCATAAAAATTAACTCAAAATAGATTAAAAGCTTAAACATTATACCTGCTACTAAAAAACTCCTGGAAGAAACATAGGGAAGAAATGGCTGGACCTTAGGCAAGGCAATGATTTTTTTGCATATGACACCCAAAGTACAACCAACAAAAGCAAGATTCAACAAATGGTACTACACTGAACTAAAAGCTTTTGCATAGCAAAAGAAACCATTTACAAAATGAGAAGGCAACAGAAAAGTATTTTGCAAACCGTCTGTCGGATAAGGAGCTAATATCCAAAATATATAAAGAACTCGAACTCACAATAAAAAATCTGATTAAGAAATGGGCCGAAAATTAAATGGACATTTATCCAAGGAAGTCATTCAAATGGTCAAAAGGTATTATGAAAAGATGCTCAACACCTGTTGTGTTGATTATAATCAAGAAGATGAGAGAACAAGAGCTGGCAAGGATGCAGAAAAAAGGGAACTCTCACACACCGTTAGTGGGAATGTAAATGACTCCTACCTCCTATGAAAAACATTGTTTAATCAAATATAATAGATGTACCATATGATCTAGCAATTCTACTTCTGGGTATATACCCAAAGGAAATGAAAACAGAATTTTGGGAAATATATGCACTCCCATGTTGACTGTAGCATTATTAGCACTTGCCAAGCTACAGAAACAAAGTGTCCATCAATGGATGAATGGATAAGGAAGTCGTGGTATATATACACATTGGATATTATTGACCCATGAGAAACAAGGCTATCCTGCCATATGAAACAACATGGATGGTGACTGTACATATTATGCTAGGTGAGGTAAGTCAGACGAATGTAAGTGCTGCATGATATCATTTATATGTGGCAATCTAAAAAGCCAAACTTGTGAAAACATATTAAAATGGTAGTTACCAGGGGATGGGGACTGGGTAACAGGAAAGACGTTGAAGGGTACAAACTTGCAATGGTTAGTAAATAAGCCTGAGAAATCTAATGCACAGTAAATATAGGTGACAATAGTGTACTGTAACCCTCAAACTTGATAAGAGACTAGAAATTAATTATTCCAACTATTTTTTAAATTTTGTTTAATGTTTATTTATTTTTGAGAGACAGAGCACACAGGTGGGGAGGAACAGGGAGAGGAGACACAGAATCTGAAGCAGGCTCCAGGCTCTCAGCTGTCAGCACAGAGCCTGACATGGGGCTCAAACCTATGAAACATGAGATCATCACCTGAGCTGAAATCTAACGCTTAACCAGCTAAGCCACCCAGGTGCCCCATATTATTCCAACTATTAAAAAGACTAATTATGTAAAGTGATAGAAGTGTTAATTATCATTACAATGGCATTCCTATTACAATATAATGTAATATAAATATATGAAATTAACATGTTTTATACCTTATATTTACACGATGTTATATGTTAAATATATTTTAATAAAAAACAAAAACCCAAAATAAAGATTTGACACTAATAAGTATTTATAAATTATAATGTATTACTAGACTAATACATTATAAAAGATGTTTGAATACTGATATACAAATAAATAGAAGTGTTAACATTTTCTTTCTGTACCCCAGATGATCTTAAACACCTTCATTTTAGGATCACTGCCAGAGTAAATGGTCTAAAATGAAATGTGATCTTGTCACTGCATTGTTTAAAACATAGCCCAGTTCTTCAGAGATTGTAAGACAAAGCCCAGTTCTTCGGCCCTACAAAAAAGGCTCTTTGTAATGTGCTAGCTTTCCAAGCTTCAGATCTATCCAGATCTCTTTCTTCTGCCTAGAAGGACCGTCATCTGTTTGTCCACCTACTCAATCCTATTTATAGTTCAAGACTTGGTTCAGACATCAACTCCTCAATGCCACTACTCCCAGAGTCTTCAGAGAGCGGGTATCTATCTTAAAAGCTCTTCTAACACTGAGTCAACATCTCTATCATGGCAATATATATTGTCTTTTTAAAGTCTTTGTTTATGTGTCCCTCACTAGACTAGAATCTGCTTGGGAGGCAGGAGTTTGGTCATGCTATTGCTTTGGTCCCAGTGCTTGGCCAGTGGGTGGTGTTCAGTAAAAAGAATGAGTGAATTAATAAAAGGCTGTAATGAATTCCTAAATTACCCAACAAAGCATTTATCTCCTGTACCCCCCAAAATAAATAAATTCTTAATGTGACCCTGCTGCTGTTTGGGATGGGAATCTATGGCACATTTTTTTAACTGCAATCCCAAGGACACTTTGCTAAAGTCTCACTGGACCCAATAATTATGCACTGTTCTGTAACCTCACACTCCTCTTTTGAACACCAGAAGCCTTCTTAAAAACATTGTAATTATGGGCCACAGGGAGCCAGACTAGGGTGGTGTATGAGGTGGTCAGTAGGAAGCCAACTTTGGGGACCAGATCCCTGAGGCAGAGAGGCATGGTTCCCAACCATGAAAAACATCACTCGGCACAATTTCCTTCTGCTGGTTCTCGAGTAATCTGCCTCATCTGTGTGTGTGTGTGTGTGTGTGTGTGTGTGTGTGTGTGTGTGTGTGTTTGGTTTTTTCGTTTTCCCTGTACATCACTGGTCTCAATCATGACTATGTGTTACAATAACCTGAGACTTAAAAAAGGTATAGTTGGGTTCTGGCTCAAGATGGTAACATAGGTGAATACTCAACTCACCTCCCACAGACATAACAAATCTGCAGTTACATATGGAAAAATCCTCTGAAACAAAAATCTAAAAAGTGGCTGAGCGACTCCTACCCATTGGGCAAACAAGACGATGGCCACATCAAAGTGGTAGGAGAAGCTAGGGTACAATTTTGCTATAAACTTCATTCCTGGCTTAGAAATTTTCCATGAGGAAGGAACTCAAAACCCAAAGCTTCTCACTGAGCACAGGATTTAAAACCCACATAGGGTATCCAAATTTTGTGACCTGTGCCTGAGAGACAGCTCCCTAAAACATCCAGCTTTGAAGATGAATGGGATTGCATCCATGATACCCACAACACTGTAGTAACCTGAGAAAAAGCTCTTAAAGGGCTTGTACCCACACCTACATCCCTAGGGCCTAATGCAGAGATAACCAATTGAGAGACACCCACACTTTATATGAAAGAGGCTCATTTGCTAAACATGAAGCATCAGTCAGGGGCATTTATCTAATTTAACACACATCTAGAGGCCGTTTTCAAAGAAGACATAGAAGGCCAACAGACACATGAAAAGATGTGCATCAGTAATCCCCAGGGAAGTGCAAATCAAAACCGCATTGAGATACCACCTTACAGCTATCATAGTAGCTAGTATCAAAAATATAAGAAATAACAAGTTTTGGCTAGGACAAGGAGAGAAGGAAACCTTAGGGTACTGTTGGTGGGAATGCAAATTGGTGGGGTCCCTATGCAAACAGTAATAAGGTGTCTCAAAAAACTAAAAATAGAAGTAGCCTGTGATACTAATTCCACTTCTGGGTATTTATCCAAAGAAAACAAAAATACTAATTTGAAGAGATATATACACCCCATGTTTATTGCAGCATAATTTCTAATAGCCAAGATATGAAAGCAACTTGTATCCACTGACAAATGAAGAAAGAAGATGTGGCATATATAAACAATGAAATATTACTCAGCTGTAAAAAATGAAATCTTGCCATTTATCACAATATGGCTGGACCGAGAGGATACTATGCTAAGTGAAATAAGTCAGTGAAATCACATACACGGTTTCACTTATATGTGAAGCATAAAAAACAAAACAAGAAACAACAAAACAAAAACAGGAACAGATATAGAGAGAATTGGAGGCTGTATGAGCTGGAAGGATGGTGAGAAGTGAAATAAGTGAAAGGGACTAAAACGTACAAACTTCCAGTTTTAAAATAAATTAATGATGGAATGAAAAGTACAACATAGGGAATAAAGTCAATAGTACTGTAATAACTTCATGTGATGACAGACAGTAACTACACTTACCATGGTGAGTATTGTGTAGTGTATGTAATTATGGAATCACTAAGTTGCACACCTGAAACTAATATAATGTTACATGTCAACTACACTTCAATTTAAAAAAAACAAAGCACATAGAAACAGAGAACAGATTGATGGCTACTAAAGGCCCGGAGTGAGGGGGTGGACAATATGGGTTAAGGGGAACAAGATGTAAAAATCTCCAGTAATAAAATAAATCAGTCAAAGAAATATAATGTAGAGAATGATGACTTTAGTTAATGACACTGTATTATTATTTAAAAGTTGCTCTGAGAGTAGATCTTACTTACAAGTTCTCATCACAAGAAAAAAATTTTTCTAAGTATGGTAACAGAGGTTAGCTCAAATTATTGTGATGATCAGTGTGCAATATATGCAAATATCGAATCATTATATTGAATTCATGACTAATATGATATTATATGTCAATTGTACTCTATCAAAAATAATTTAAAAAATACTTTGTGTCCCATTTTAGAGATTCCAACTATTGGCCTGAATATGGCTGGAGTACTGGGATATTTTCAGAATCCCTACTCTGTATCCAATCTTCCTTCTAGTTGTATTTCCCTCTCCCTGCTTTGCTCTTGTCTGACTTGAATGTCTGAGAAAGAAAGAAATCCTGTCAGTATTCTGAGGCCCACCTGTGACTTCTGAGTTAATTCATCTCTGTTATTCCCAGTCTCAGAGCACTCTGATATGGCTCAGTGCATCAAACAATCAAGATGATAGCACACTCTATAATACTTTGAGTTTTCATTATTTAGAAGAAAACTTCCTTAAGTGGGCTTGATTACATATTCTCTAAATTGGTGTTCTAAAGGTACTAAAAAATTGCTGTATGATTTAGTGCTGTTTTGGTGTTATTTTTAAGGCCCATAGAGTAAAGCATCAAGAATTTCCAGGGCTCTGTTATCAAGCACAGAATGGTTAAAGAGTTTTCCAGTTTTAATGAACTCTTAAACTAATTTTGGAGGAGACTCCAAAAGATTGGAATTTGTTGAAAAGAGAAATTATGTATTTGGGTAAGATTACATTTAAGAGAATTTATCTTTAATAATGATGTAGTCATTTTCTGGCATTTTCCTCTAGAAGTCTATAGATTACGGGAAAACTGTGGCATCCAAGAACAGAGTTTAAATCAACTTACTAGTTATACAAGTCTTAATTTCCACCTGGACTGTAAAACAGAAACCTAAATTCATTTAAGACGTATTCTGTACCTTAAGGTTGTACTAAGGATACAATGACTCAGGAGTGAGTTTAGAGGTCAGGGAAGGTATAATGCTATTATTGTAATTATGTTCAATGAAAAACATATGAAGAGAATCTGGCTGCTTAGGGTCAGACCGCATGGATTCAAAAGTTCATGGTTTCCCAGGACAACATAATTTCATATTATAATTACTGCCTTGCTTTCTCTTCCCAGAGTTGGCAGTGAAAGACAACGGTGGTTTGTGCTAAAAGATTCATAGGAGCAGAGCAGATTAGATAAAGCCGGAATCAGAATTCTCAAGTTGGGGACCCTGGGCTGATGCAGGTTCAGCAGGAATCTGAAGAATAATCACTAAAACCCCAAAAGGCAGACTTTCCTGGCTGGGTTACAATGATGTTCCATTCATCTCAGTTAACTTGTCTCCACCAGTAACATCAAGGCATATGAGGTAGTATGGTCAATGTGCCCAAGGTTTTATCCTTAATAGGATAGTAATGTCCAGAGAGAATCCAAACACTTTCAGTCATGATGGATCTGCCTGCCTTGATTTATCTAGACCTTTTAGGAAGTAATTACATATCCTGTCTGTACTACAAGAAATAGTTCCTTTAGTATAGTCTTTATGATGTGAAAGAGTATCCTTTCCCATTTGTCTTTAATTTACCTCTTTCTTCCTCAAGAGATTATTCCCTTGGAAGGATTAGTTAAGCTAGTCTTTGTTGAATCAGTATGCTTCATAGTATAGACAGAATGTGTTATGTCAGTCTTCCTATTCCTAAAACAGAAGCAACTATCGACTCCTACAACTCCCTCCCCTCCTCCACCCTTCAAATTTCACTTGTTTTGATGTTTTCCTGCTGTTTAATTTATATATCCAAGATATTTAATTATGTTTCTGAAATACAGACCACACGCTAAGCTTCCTAAAAGAAAAGATACATATTTTATGACTCCCTGATGTCATTGTCGGCATTTAATAAATATTTGTCAGATGAATAATCAAAAACAAAGTAAGTCATTGCATTGGTAAAATGGGAAGGAAATTATTTCAGATTGGAAAAGCGGCCAAGTGTTAACATATTTTATAGTTGTCAGAAATCCTCATGGGGTCTCTGTCCTGGACAAGGGGAAAGATGCAAATGGTCTGGAATTTAGGAATACATGCACATAATATCATGACAACTGCTTGAATGCAGAGCAATAGGGAATAAGTATCTACTATTTGCTTTAGGAAGAAATATTAATCCAAATTAGAAACATTTCAAAACTAGATCCTTATAAATTATTTATAAAAAATAATCACATCTTCAGTTTTCATTTCTCTGGCGACATTTTTGGCAAACTTCAAAATTTCTGTACTTTCTGCCCTGCCAAAGCCTATAAAAAATAGTTCAAATATTCTTTCATCTGTAATTTCAAAGCAATACAAATCCCTTCCCCTCTATAAATTTATTTGTTCTTATTTCTAGTTAAATGACTTCTATTTTAGAAAAATTTTAATTATTTCTTTTTTTCTAATTTAATATTAGTTTTACATATAAAATTTAAGTTAAAATATTGTACATTTGTCTAGATTATTGCCATATTATAAATTTATTATTTAGACAAAATACAAATCTAAAACATTCCTATATATTGTTACAGTTACACGCATCTGTAGTAAATGTTAAAAACATCCATTAAAATAATAATATTGGCTATAGGTAATCATCTCTAAGAGTCATTCTCTACTCTCTCCTAATGCTTGCCACTATCTAAACCAGCATTCTAAAATTACTGTTGTATCAAAGTCAGAGGGTGTTTCTTACAAATGTAGATTCCTGGCCTTCCACTTTAGAAACTCTAATGCAACAGGCTTGAGTTGGGTTGACAATGTGCACTTGAAAAAGAACCTCAGGCAATTTAGCTGCAGCTGATTAAAGGACAACCCTAAATCAGAAGCAAAGCAGGGGTAGGGAGATAGAGGAGCCTGCAGCTCAACGGAGAGGTTAGGGCTAGAACAAGATTTCATTGTCACTGGTGGTGGGAATGCAAACTGATACAGCCACTGTGGAAAAAGTATGGTGGTTCTTCAAAAAGTTAGAAATGCAACCACCCTATCTAATCCAGTAATCGCACTACCGGTGTTGACCCAAAAAAGTACAAAAATACTAAATCAAAGTCTTACATGTCCTCTTAAATTTATAGCAGTATTTATAATAGCCAAATTTTGGAAGCAGCCTATGAATTGATGAATGGGTAAAGAAGATGTGACACACACACACATTGGGATATTATTCAGCCACGTAAAAGTATGAAATCTTGCCATTTGCAATGACATGGATGGAGCTACAGTGTATTATGCTAAGTGAAGTAAGTTAAAGAAAGAGAAATACCATGTGATTTCACTCATAGGTGGAATTTAAGAAATGAAACAGAGTGAAGAAAAAAAAAACAGAGAAAGAGACAAACCAAGAAACACAGTCTTAATATTGAGAACTAACTGATGGTTGGTTACTAGTAGGAAGGCAGGAAACAATGATAGAGGTGATTGGGGTTAAGGAATGTACTTGCAAGGTATGGAAGTGTTAAATAACTACAATGTATACCTAAACTTAATAAAATGCTGTATGTTAACGATACTAGAATTAAAATTAAAAAAAAAAGATTTTTTTTTCATAGTCTGTAGGAGTTCTAACCATGGAAGTGGATGGAACATCAAAGGGAGCATGGCAATAACGAACAGTGGAGAGCCCAGGAAGGAAAGTTAAAGTGCAAGTAGCAGAAAGAGGAGGGGCCTTCCAAAAAAACAGGAGGTATGACTCGGTAGTGAAGAGGACAACAGAGGGCATCGTGGGATGGAAGCAAAGAAGGCCAAGTTCTACAAGGAGAGCATACCCAACAGGGCCAAATGGAACAGACAATCAGTAAAGAGAAGGCCAGAAAAATGCTCATTGTCAATATACTTTATCTCAGGTACTACTACAGTGTTTGTTCCTGGAAGGTAGGGTATGGTGCTGCTAGCAGCTGACACACTGCAAACACTTAGTAGACATTTGGTGAACTAAACTGGATTAACAAGGGCAGCTGTCATACACAGATTTTAAATACCTTAGCTACAACTCAGTTCCTTCAAGTCCCCTCATCGGGATCAGCAAATGTTATATGGGTGAAGAATTAATCGTTACCAGACTGATGGAACAGTTATTTTCAACCATCCACCCAAATGTGGAAATGACATGTACAAAGCAGTGCCCAACTTCTGTGTCGAAGTGAGAGAATTCTGGACAATGGAATTTTACTAGTACTTTTTAAAAAATAAAGCAAAGACCTTGAAAATACTTAATTTAGATTGTGAGAGTGGTTTTATTTCCATACAAATGTTCTCTCATGATCATTTGTAGAAGTTGTGTGCAGTCATACGAACAAGCCACATTAAAGGAGGTAAATGACTCTCTAAGAATGCACAAGTGTTGGTTTCTATGACAACTGCTGGGTTATATTAAATAGACAGCAAAAAAAAAATCAATTAGAAACCATTTGAAGAACCTGCACAGGAGCGTAAAACATTTCTGCCTCATAATTTCACGAACTTTCCTACATCTGTGTATTGCATAAAAAGGGGTCGTATTGATGCAGTCACAGGCATTCTAATAAAAGTCACCCTTTTGCTGCATTCCTGTCATTATTTTTTTGTTTTAATGTTTATTTAGTTTGAGAGAGAGGGAAAAAATGCACATGAGCCGGGGAGGGACAGAGAGATAGGGAAAGAGAGAAACCCAAAAAGACTCTGCACTGTCAGCGCAGAGCCCTATGTGGGGCTTGATCTCACAAATTGTGAGATTATGACCTGAGCCGAATTCATAAATCAGATGCTTAATGAACTGACCCCTCAGGTTCCCCACATTCCCATTATTCTAATGCTCCCTTCCAGAACCTGCTCTTTGGAACCCCCAAGTAATTTATTAGAGTAGTAAAGAATTTATGCAGTTACCAGGCTATTTTCTACTCCTAACATGAAACAGTACTTGGCTTCCATATATTTTACTTGAACCAAACAATTTTCAGGTTAATATATAGAGACACTTTCTTTCTGTGGAGCAGTTCCTCTGCTCCAAGTGTGGCATATGCCTGACAAGTGAAGAAAATACAGGGTAAGGAGAGATGGTTTCAAGAATTCACCCTGCTAAGCCTCTCCTAGGTATCCCTTCTCTTTTGGAGACCTCCTATTCTCCATTCCTAACTTCTTGAAGGGCTGAGAGGATTAAAGAGAGTGCCAAGTTTTTCAGACTTAAGAAAAAAAAACATTGTTAACAGAATGGGAGAGACCCTCTGAATAAAACGACAAAGGCTCAAGAACAACCACAGAGATGCCAGACATCAGCTATGTGACTTTCTCATGGGCAGCTCCACGAACATTGATGGAAGGGTTCTTGTGGCCATCGGGTGATAGCTTTTAGTCTAGTGAGAGAACTCATCTCATGAAGAAATGTTCAAGCTCTTAGAATGGATTGCTCATAGTTCTTTTATGAGATTACCATGTGATAGAATGACCCAAAGAGAGGCTCTCTGCTTCTCCAGTCTGTGCCACCCAGTACCAGCAGACTGATCCCAAAGCATCCCTTCATAGCAGTGCTTTTCTAGTTGTAGGTTGAGGCCCATCACTAGGTCCTAAAATGAATAGTGGGTTGAGACCACTATAAAAGATAAAAGGAGAAACAGAAGAGGATAGAAAAGTATCAGAATGAATCTCATCTAGTGAGGGTAAATATACTTGGTGAAACTTCTGTTTCACTCTTTCTCTGTCCATACATATGCATTGGGTTGCTAGATTGAACATATTTCTTACTGTAGGTACTGGCCAAAAAGGCTGGAGAGCCAGAGTCTGCTAAGAATACCTCCATGTTTTCTGTTGTGTAAGGAGGGAGAGGGAGAGGGGAAGGGGAGGGAAGAGGGACAGGAATAGTAAGAAAAGAAGTCCAGCTCTTTTGCTCTAGGGCTTGAATTGTTCCCCAAATCAACTCTCTATTTCCATATTACGCTGGGTTCCAACTTTTTTACTCATTCTCCTCTCATTGTCTTTGCTCCATTGTGCCCTTTATTTATAAAGTTTCCTCCCTCCTTTGTGGTTTTCAGATTCTGTTCTTGTTTAGAGTCCATTCAGGCCTTATCTTGGCATTGAACCCATATGATCTCTATGTCCTCTCATCGCTCATCTCCTTCTAGCTGTTCTGCTCAATTCCACACACTTTCTCCCCAGGTGCCCTGTCTGCTTTGAGTTTTACGTGTCTCCTTGCCCCACTCTGCTTCCACACCTCCTGGCATCTCTCTCCTAATTTGCCTCCTTCCCCCTGTTGCTTTCCTCTTGGTGTCTACCTCCTAGTTAATCTGTTTTTAATGTCTTATTTCTGCTTTTCTATGTGTATCTTTATTTTTCCCCACTTGACTGAAAGCAACTTGAGTCCAGGGACTGTGAATCATACATTTTTGTATTCCCTATGTTATTTGGCACAGTGCAGGGCATATAACAGGTGCTCAGTATAAATGCCTTGAGCTAAAAAATCAGTCATGAGTCCCTGCTGTGCACCAAAACTCTACCCTACTCACTCCAGTCTTTTTCTTTCAAGACACAGTTTTGTGTTTAAAATGGCTTTGCAACTTCTAAAGCTCTCTAATACCTATTTTTTTCTTCTTTTTAAAAAAATTTTAATATTTATTTATTTTTGAGAGAGAGACAGAGCACAAGCAGGGGAGGAACAGAGACAGAGGCAGGCACAGAATCCAAAGAAGGCTCCAGGCTCTGAGCTGTCAGTACAGAGCCCTACGTGGGGCTTGAACCCACGAACTGTGAGATCATGACCTGAGCTGAAGTCAGACGCTTAACCAACTGAGTCACCCAAGCGCCCCAAATACCTATTTTTTATCTTGGTTTTATCTACAAAAACTTGTTAAAGTAGGCATGGGTCATTATACTCATTCTTGAGAGATGAGGAGATGGAGCCTCAAAGACGTTTTTAACAGCAACGGGTTGTCAGTGATGTTCCCAGAACACTGTCTGTAATATGACCTATTCTGAGCTACTAAACTCCTCCAGCAGAAACCAGAGAACAATCACACAATATAATAAAGTGCTCACTCAACGCAAAATGTTGCATATGGAGGAAAAAAACAGCAACAACAAAAAAAATAGCAGGCAAGGCTTAAAATGTGTTTCTCAGGAAATAAGAATTTGAATATCCTGTACTAGATCAACATTCTGGCTATTTTGCTTTTGTTATTATGCTTGGATTCTAATAGTGCCAGAGAAAGTAGGAGGAGATCCACTTTTTACTTACCAAGGATATGTTGGTTTCCATTCAAAGTTGACGGTCCTTTCATTACACCCACCCTAGCAATTAGCTGTTACTCTGTGTACTGTTACAAATAATTACCAACCTCTGTTGTTTTGTTAATTTATCACTTACCAAGCTGTTCTCCTAAATGTTGTCCTCTCTCTGTTGAGATGACCCGCTCATCTTCCATGTCACATTTGTTCCCAACCAGGATAACCTGGGCATTATCCCAAGAGTATGTTTTAATTTGAGTTGACCTAAAAGAAAAAGAACAGGAAAAAAATGATTAGAGGAGAGTACAACATAAAATGAAAGAGAAGGAACATGTCCTACAGATGAGGATAATAGCAAAGTACGAAGCCCAAATGCCTGACTTAGTTTAGTGCAATTTCACCCTTCAGATACTC
The DNA here is from genome assembly GCA_030068075.1 of Paguma larvata. NCBI lineage: Eukaryota > Metazoa > Chordata > Mammalia > Carnivora > Viverridae > Paguma > Paguma larvata. Next base: position 107,334,923 of record CM057826.1, read on the forward strand.
AGAGACTAAAAATCAAGGGAACAGTGGTGTTGTAGTAAGAATTCTGTTTTTGGATGCCTGAGTAGCTCAGTCAGTTAAGTGTCTGACTCTTGATTTCCGCTTAGGTCATGATCTTGTGGTTCGTGGGTTGGAGCTCCATGTCAACCTGGAACAGCACGGAACCTGCTTGGGATTTTCTCTTTTTCCCTCTCTCTCTGCCTCTCCCCTACTTATGCTTGCTTTCTCTCTCTTATAATACACAAATTTAAAACAATAATTCTGTTTTATTTGGTGATATAAATGGTTGGTCAGTTTACAGTTCATCACTGTAATGGTTGGTCAGTTTACAGTTCATCACATAAAAAGACCATTTTCTCTTATTACAACAATGTAAAGAGCTAGGATAATTAGAGCCTAGGAAATATCAGGATAATATTAATATCTAAATCTTAAAAAATTTTAATGTTTATTTTTGAGAGAGAGTGCATGCGAATGTGCGTGAGTTGAAGAGGGGCAGAGAGAGATGGAGAAACAGAATCCAAAGCAGGCTCCTAGCTCCAAGTGGCCAACATAGAGCCTGAAACAGTGCTCAACCTCAGGAGCTGTGAGATCGTGACCTGAGCTAAGTCAGATGCCCCATCTACTGAGCCACCCCGACGCCCTGATAATGTTAATTTTTACAAGTGGATCCTAACAAGTAATATACGCATGCCTTACATTTTAAATAGAAAAATGCCACGTTAATATAAAAATTACAATATAATGAGCTGGTAGTTTAAATTATAAGCAGGATATCCAGAATTCTGAATATGTTTCTAGTATGGATCATGAGGAACACAGCCAACTTCTGATTTTGAAATTGAGATAGAATTACAATAGTTCATATTTGCAGGCATAGTCCTAAATAGGTCAGATAGGTTACAAGAATTTAATCCTTAGAATCAGAGGAATATTATTATCATCCTCATTTTGCCATTGAGGAAAATGAAGCCTAAAGAGGTTAAATAATTATCCTAAGAACATTCAACCAGTCAAGGGTCAGATTAGGAAATCAAACCCACGTTAGTTTAGCTCTCAAGTCTATGTTCTTAAACATGTGACCATGCTACTTATTTTGAGAAGTGAAATTCTTGTGTGCTTGTTATCATTTTAGAGAAAAAGCTGAAAGGAAGCCATGTTCTTTACTCCTCCCTTTCTATTGGTCATATTTTTATTTGAGAACAATCTAAGAAATGTGGGAACACCTAGCACTCAGTGGGTGGTCAAGAGAGAGATACTAAAATGTTGAAAAAAAAAGGATGAAAGAAGAGATGTGTAAAATGTCAAAAAGAAAAGCTTAGAAATATTTCTGCTTAGCAATCGCCAAGTCTTTCAGGATTATTAAACAGAAAACAGTGACAGTCTGCTCAAAACTTGTAAAGAGAATAAAAGCAAATAGTAAACTCTAGCAGGAGATCTTCCAGTGAGATGTGATCACTATTTCTCCCTTCTGAGAAGAATGATTAAGCTACAAGGCAGATAGTGTTTTATTTCAGAGCATTCCCCTGAACCAAGTACAAGTTTTCAAATGAGATTAAAATACTTGTGTCCCATGTGAACATTTCAGAGGTAAAAAATAATTTATCAGAAAAATCTGGAGACACGACCTTTCTAATAGTGACACCTAAGTTAATAATCAGGTTCCCCTCTAGCAACAAGAGATTCAGCATGCATGTATAAATTGGGAAAATAAAAGCAAGCATTCAAAACTCTTTAACTTTCTCTCACCTCAACTTATGTGTGTGGTCTATAAAAAATGACAAACTCATAGTGAATTAAACTGTAAAAATGCATGCTATACAGGAATACACATGAAATCTCAAGGACTAACACAGTTTTACAAAAAAATTCCAAAGCTTCTTTCAAAGGAACGCAAATATAACTGGATTTCCTCAGGTATTTTTTGAATTATTCCTCTGTTCCTATAGGTCTTATTAGCCAAGGCTTGGCCTTGGATATGCCTGGAAGGGGTGTCAAGGCAGAGAGCCCTTATATTAACAAACCTATTCTGGCACACAGCTATAAATCAAATAATCAGAATGAGGTAAGTGAGAGGGGAGTCACAGAAGAGTGTCTTTTGGCAAGGAAGGCTTTGAGGCTAGTGTATAAAGGACATGGCTTCCTGAGTTTACAGGGGACAAATGCTTACTTGAAGAGATTTAGCACTCCTAACCTAGGCAAACATCCTCTGGAACCCTGTTTGTATAAACTTAACCAGGGTATACTTTTATGAAGGTGAAGAAGAAACAACTTGTCTAGCTGATTTGTACTCTTAAGCCAAGTTGATAGAATGTGTGCTTCTACCATTTGACATGTATGAGTATCTCATTTCTGCTGATTTAATAACCCACGGGGTCTTAGGTTACTGTGACAAGTTATACATTTATGCATATACAACATTCGCCATTCCCTATTTGTAAAAATATATTTATAGCCATAATTGTATCAAAACCATTTCCTTTCTCTTTGTTACTAACATTTTAATGTAACCTCCCCAATGTCCTAAATTGTCAAGGAATTATTTTTCACAATTACTAGGAAATTATTAACAACCTTTATCTTGGAAGCTCAATAGCTGATGGAAACCATTTTCTTTTTTTTTTTAATCAATTAAAATTATGGTGTGGGGTATTTGTGCTGAAATGAACAGAAGATTAATTGCCATCAGAATTGGTTAACCTTGTCATTGGAATCGGGGGTGCAAATGCCCAATGTTTGGCTTTGGTTCGACTACTGTGGACTTCATGATGATGTCTACCCCAAAAGGGTAGCTTTAGGCAAAGTCCAGTCACCAGCTAGAGGGGATCAGAATCATGATGGTTGATTTATGAATTACCACATATCATATAATTCAGGGTGTTATGAATTATATGATGAAAATTATTTGATGAATGGTCAAGAACAAAAATAAGCAGCAATGAAACTATGACACGATGCCTTCACAACAGTCCTGTTAGACACATTTATCATTCACATCAGTTTCTTATTGCTTTGAAATTTATTTTATGTATTCTGAGGGATTTAGCAATTTTTCAGATTTTCAGTTGTTTTGCTTAGTACATAATAATCATTCTGTAACTATCTCAATACTAAAGTCAACGAACCCAACTGCTTGTGGTTACCTTTCCTTCTTAAATCCTATAGCTTGTTACTCTTCAAGAAAAAAATGAAATGATGATCATAACTCCAACATGAACATTCACATTAAATTTATAACCCTTTCTGCTACTCAATTGAGGTAATGACAATAAAAGCAACTATGACTAAGTTAGTGCACGTACAGGCAATGAAATGCATCTTTGATACTGTTGTATAGTGATTGAAAGAAGCCATTGATTATAAGACATATTCCAATTTCAAAAATGTTAACATATAAAAATTGCACATCTTGGAATTTATGCATGAAGACATAAGTTGAAATGAGCTCAAAGTATTCCCTTAACTCAAGAAAATTTGCAGATGAATATAATAAGCCCCATGAGCTGAGGAAGACCCTGACTTGTACTTAGTTCATCAGGACATAATATGAATGAATGTCAGAAGAATGTTGGATTTTAACCCAATTTCCATGTCTTCTGACTCAGAATCCTATCAATTGATTCAACCAGTTTAAAAGAAAGCTCTAATACTAAGTGAGTCTGGGGAAGTCATTCTGCATTCTTTAGCATCAATATCTTCATCTGTAAAATGAGTCTACCACATTTTGTACTCATTCTCTGTGGCTGGTGTAGGACAAATGTGGTTTTTTTTGGGGGGGTCACACTTTCAAAGGTGTAAACAACTCTTAACAAATATATTTTTAGTCCTAGGTTAGTCAACCAGCTGTCCCTCTTCCCAAATCCAGCTCAACTCATCCTTCTAATTTCTATATTCTAAATAATTGGAAGTCTTTTTTCATTAAAGAATATCAAATTTTGTCTCCATTCCCTATTCAAGGTTGCTGTCATACATAGTACATTTCTAACTGGAATAGAATGGTCTTCCTTTTGTATGTCTGCTGGAATATGACATGCAGTTGTTGAATAAATCCTCCTTTACATGTAATTTCTATGTGTTTAATTTTTTGGTCATTTGCTCTATTTTGTAAAATTTTTGATTTGGGAGATGGATTTTTAATCATCTCATTAGGGGCTGTATTATTTCTTTGTTGGTTAGAGACACATTTAAAGAAACTGGCTGTCACCAAATAATATACATGTGAAAAGATGATTTATTTCTGAATCGCTGCAAAAGATCCTTTGGGATTTATGGTTAATCTCAACAAGAGTAATGGAATCAGAAGTAATATACTTGTCACCATGGTTACTCTACAAATGGCAATTAAGTCAGCCTTACCAGTATCAGATCGCAGTTATTAAAAAAATCTCTTATTAGCTAAAATGAAAGCCAAAACAAAAAAGCACAACCCTCATATATTTTTAGTTTTATATCTTCTTCATAAACATATATAGAGAAGGTTTTGTTGTTTTCTGCTTTTTTATATTATGAAGCAAAAGATGATGAAAATTTTTTCATATTTTATATGTATATGACTGAATTCTCCATGGAATAATTTATGATTAGAGAGCTGTAAACAAACCAATCAAATTTCTCCATCATTACTCCTTCTTCCCTATTTTGGGTATACAAGTAATTTACTAGGAGTTCAACCTGCTGTAGTAGAGACTGGACTTCGGCTAGTCACAGTGTTCTGAAAAACAGTCCGTAAAATATGTATCAGTGATGCAAAAAAGCAATTCTCTCCTAGGGTATGATCTGAGTTTTATGTGGGAAGAATGGGGTATCAGAGACCATAGGATTTGCTCTTCCTCACCTCGTGAAGCTTGTGCAGATCTTAACAGCAGTCCCAATCTTAATTCTGGAAGCTTGTGTGCCTCCAGGAGCATCCATTTCCCTTATTCTCTCCAACCTTCAGGAGCCCTATAGCTCTACAGTTTCTCCGATTTGTAAGGAAATTTCCCAGCCTGCTACTGCTCATCATGTAGGGATGCTTTTCTGTTACCTTCTTGCTAATTTAATCATCTATTTATTCAATTTTCCTCAACCCTTGGAGAGTTTAAAAAAAAATTACTCCAATGCAGAACAATTAAATCACAACCTCTGGGGACTTCATCACAGGAATTAAAAAATATGTCTCCAGGTGATCTGTATGTGGAACTGGGGCTAAGCATTACTGAGATAACTTTCTCCCCACATCTTTCCTTTTTATATTTTAAATAACCTGTTTCCTTATTTCCCATCTAACACCCAAAGTATTTGCAAGTGGTTTGCAAAGATACACATGGGGACATCTCGATGGCTTAGTGGGTTAAACATCAGACTTCAGCTCAGGTCATGATCTCACGGTTCATGGGCTTGAGCCTTTGTGCTCTGTGCTACAGCTTAGAGACTGGGGCCTCCTTTGGATTCTGTGTTTCCCTCTCCCTCTGGCCCTCTCCAGGCTGTGCTCTCCTCTCTCTCTCTCTCAAAAATAAATAAATAAAAATTAAAAAAAAAAAAGATACACCTGAAGACATTTTAAAATGAGAGAGTAATGGTAAGGAAACCAATAGGAACATAATAAAATGCAATGATTTACATATGCTCTAAAGGCTAATAGGTGGTTTTAAGAAGTTGAAGGACTAGGCTTTTTAGATGGACATAACTCATTTAATAAAGGATTTCAAAAAGGAGACTGTAAAAAAGTATTCTCAAATGCTCCCAATATTTGATCTATTTTGTTATTTAAAGACACAGGTTTACCATTTTTGGTAAAATTACTACCTTCCTATTAAAGATTCTAGTAACAGAAAAAGCTAAAATAATAAAAATTACCAGAAATAACACTGTCTCCAGATAATCACTAACATTTTGGTGAAAATTTTATAGTAGATTGCACTATTATCTCCCTAGGTCATCGGCTCTTTCCCTGTAGGTGGATTGTATTTTCCTGCCTTATCAGCTTTGGACTGGGCCAAATGAGTTGCCTTAGCTAATGGAATATGAGGGTATGTGACATGAGCCTCTGGTGAGCCATAACCAACAGAGGCGTTGTGAGTTTCCCTCAGTCCTCTGGTATTCTTACTCTTCGTCATGGAAAGAGCTATCCTGGAATGGGGCTGCTCTGTCAGCCTGTACCAGAAATGACAAGCTAAGAGCCCAGCTGAGTTCTGCAGAGACAAGCAAATCTCTGCCAAACCTAGAAGAGCTGTATTTAATATAACACCCTTCCTAAGGCGTGGCTTAGTGTTTTCCTTTCATTTTGGCTCTAACTATCTTCCCTTCTCCCAGTTCTTACATAGACTTATTAATTTCTTTGAATTTCCTGTATATACTGCCTTTTTCAACAAAGAGGAACAACTGCGATGGGTGGTTCTAAGTTTTTTAAGGCCTAAAACTAACAAAAATTTGAGGGCCCAATTTAAGTAATGCAAATTACAAATACAGATTAAGTACAAGGCAATATGGAGCAGATGATGCTGGCACTCTGCCCATAACATACCCCTTCTGCACTTAGCGAACCCACTTCCAACTGCCAATATCTACGGCAATTTGCTTTAAAATCATCTCCAAAGCAATGCAAGGACACACTGCCTATCAGGGGAGATCAAATGTAACAGGGAAATAGCATATCCCAAGAGCAGACCTCAGCCAGGAACTGACAGGAGTTGGTGTACCGAAACCCCAGCTCCCTTTGTCCTCAGACTCCTGTCACATTGATTCCCAGAACTTTCAGGCAGGATTAAGTTCTACTTAGCAATTGCAGTAGGAATACAGATTTTATCAGCTTCCTTCCCTTTCTAAGCTCTTTTCTGTACCTTTCTGTGCCTGTTTCTTGCACTTATGGAATAAGCTACTTTTATATAAATTCTTGTCCCAGACCCTATAACTGGAGGAACCCCTACTAAGATACTTTGAAGGAGCTTGTCCAAGTAAAAGGCCCAAATCTTACTAAAAGGCATTGTTTGGAGCTGGTACTACTGGCTCAAAAGCATTGCTGTTAAATAGTAAAGGCTCTTGGGTATTGTTGGCTAACTTGTTTGTACCCTGACATCGATCACTGTGATGGATTTTACATCATGGAAATTAGCAATTCTTTAACTCAGATTTTTATTTTTTCCTCTTTTGTTAAAACATCTCATTTACTGATACACCACTAAACTTAAGCTTCATTAACTGTGCAAGAAATCCACCTATAGCTGTCACATGTATTGCCTCTGTGTCAAGCTGTCTCAGCTTCTTCCATCCATTCTCAGCACACACACGCCTCTGAACTAGGTGCCCCTTCTATGGGCCCACATGCACCCTGTACTTCACTCACTATGACCTCTCACATCCTCTCCCAAGACTATCAGTTCTATGAGGTCAGGGACCACAACTGTTTTATTCCCCACTACATCTCCTGCATTTAAGATAATGTCTGGTACTTACAAGATTCTCAATTTTTATTTTTTTAATGTTCATTTATTTTTGATATAGAGAGAGACACACAGACAGAGTATGAGTAGGCAAGCGTAGAGAGAAGGAGACACAGAATCTGAAGCAGGCTCCAGGCTCTAAGCTGTTAGCACAGAGCCCAAGCACCGTTCCACCCATGAACCACAAGACCATGCCCTGAGCCACCCAGGTGCCCCTTAAACAATTTTTAATTAATGACCAAATAAATGAACAAATGATAGGTTACATGTGGCAAAAATGACTAAGAAGTTAATTCAGAATACAAGCAAAAATTTTAAAATGCACAGAGAAGAATCACCATCATATGCAATGCCTATGCCCTACTGCACCCCTTGTAGGACATGTTGCTAGCAGAGTTTAGTTTGGCCTTTTATATCCTGGCAGTGTCCATGATACGGAAAGGCAAGTGTTGTCCCCTCTACAGCTTGCAAAAGCCATCTGTGTGCCGAGGTATTCAGTCCACCCTGGAGGACTCACATTTTCCTTTTTGCCCCAACCTCAAAGAGTAACTTAGCACCTCAACATAGTGGAAGAGTTGGTTTAGAAGGCTGTCATCCAACTCCTTCATTCTGTAGATGACAAAGTAGGGACTCAAGATGTGGACAGAGTTGATCAAAATAACCTAACTACCTACTGGCCAAAGTGGATCTACCTTATGAGGCTCCCCATGCCTGCATTTCTCTAACATGCTGACTGCTTCCATAAGAGAGAGAAGTAATTACATTTTACTAAACACACGACTTCATAAGAAAGGCATACAGTAAATATTAGATGATCTTTTAAAAATAAAAAATAGTATGTCTCCTGGGGAAACCAAAAATGCCCCAAATCTTCATACATACAGTGTCATCACCTGTGGGAATGAGCAGAACTAGAAGTTCTGAAGGATCTGTTTCATTTGCCCTCTCGGCAAGAAGTCTGTTTGTCGCTGAGAGCCAATACTGAGCACTTAATTGAAGAACTCGAGAAGCAGTTGTCTTGATGAACGCAGTCCTGGAACTACCTTGGAGCATATATTAGATCCTGTGTTGTTAGTCCACATCAAATTTTGGGCCTGTTTCCATCATGTCTCTCTTATAACTTACCTTGTTTTTATTTTTCAGAATTTCAAGTTCCCTTTTTAAAACTTTATGTGAGGTAGTAACTATGAGAGCTCTTCTTCTACACAAGAAAGAAAAACAACTAAATCCAGCAAGCGTCTACCTCTGGACAACAATGAGAGAGCCGCCTTCACTGGGTCCTCTGTTCACGAAAGCCTGGGTTTATTCTTCACAACAGCAAAGGCCAAAGTCATGTTAATAGAAATATTCTTTCCTCAAATTAGACAAAGGTCTGTTCTCCCTGGGGTAATTCAGGGTCTTTTACAGGATGGCTTCCTTGCTAATGTTGAGTAATCAGAGTTGCTGAAGGGGAAGCTGAGCTAATAATTTAGCATCTGCTCTGCCTTCACTCAGATACCAGAACCTTCTCCTTCCTCTTTGTAGCCCCAGTGGCTGAGCAAAGGACAATCTCATACATATTTAGCAACAGCCCGAGCACTGAGTTTTGCAAGAGATTAAGATAGGACCAGGAGTGGAGGGTGGGAACTTCTTCTGCCTGCTGGGGTAAGTGGAATTTCTAAAGAGGAGGAGAGGGACCACCTGTCTCTAGGACTTTTGAAGTAGGAGCTGCAGGAAAAGGGGAAGTGGGTATTAATAGGAGATAAATATAGGAAAAGGAGAAAGGTCCACGTAGCCACTTTGAAGACTAACACTGTGAAGCCGCCTTTTCAGGCAGGGAAACGAGAAACCTGGATCTGCTTAGACTCTCTATGTCTAGTACATCTTTCTAGGTCATCTGTTTTTCATGGTCTTTGATCTGTTTTACAGCCCTGCAGATAGTAGAAAACAGGTAATAATAAAAATGAAGTCTTGCTGATAGTAAATAGAAATGCAAGTCAACTGTGTCTGGATTACAACTGATCATTGGTCCGTAGATATTAACCTATTTTGCAGCTATTGGTAATTTTCTTTCAGCAGTCCTGACTGCCTCCATGTGTGTCCACTGAATACTCAAACCCGTGGCAATATCGTACGGTTCTATCATTAATCACTGAGCTAAATAAAATTTTTGACTGTGTCCTTATTTTATATTTGGGTAATAGCTGTCATTTTTACTTCATTTTTAAAAGAAATTAACCACAACAACTGTTGCTGATGCAAGGAAGGCATGTGTTTGAAATCACTAGGCAGCCTGAAATTGAGACAGAGAAGGAACTACTATGACCACAGCAGATACCCAACCTTCCTGGTGGGTTATTAAGTTTCATGACCACAAGAATTAGCACGAGCACAAACCACTGGAAGGGCAAACTCAGAAACACTCCAGCCATGAGGATCAGACTGAATGTCATAAATGTCCCCTCAAGTTAGCAAGGACCCCTTCTGGGATAGATAAGACCCTAGCCCTTGCTAACCTACCTATGGACTGCTGGTCAATCTGGTGGGAGTCAGTGTAGTGTAATAACAAATATAATAATGCAGTATTAAAAAAAAAAACTATCAGGAAACAACCAACAAAACTAATAGACAACTGATGGATGGGAAAGGATAATTGCAAATGACATATTGGATAAAGGACTAGTATCTAAAATCTATAAAGAACTTAACAAACTCCACACCCAAAAAACAAATAATCCAGTGAAGAAATGGGCAGAAGATATGAACAGACACTTCTCCAAAGAGGACATCCAGATGGCCAACAGACTCATGATGCTCAATGTCACTCACCAACAGGGAATTACAAATCAAAATCACACTGAGATACCACCTCACACCGGTTCGAGTGGCTAAAATGAATAAATCAGGAAACTGTAGATCCTGGCGGAGATGTGGAGAAGCAGGCACCCTCCTACACTGTTGGTGGGAATGTAAACTAGTGCAGCCGCTCTGGAAAACAGTGTGGAGGTTCCTCAAAAAAATGAAAATAGAACTACCCTATGACCCAGCAATAGCACTGTTAGGAATCTACCCAAGAGATACAGGAGCGCTGATGCATAGGGGCACGTGTACCCCAATGTTCATAGCAGCACTTTTGACAATAGCCAAATCATGGAAAGAGACCAAGTGCCCATCAACTGACGAATGGATAAAGAAAATGTCATTTATATATACAGTGGACTACTACATAGCAATGAGGAAGAATGAAATATGGCCATGCATAGCAACATGGATGGGACTGGAGGGTATTATGCTGAGTGAAATAAGTCAGAGAAAGACAGATACCATATGTTTCCATGCATAGGTGGATTTTGAGAGACTTAGCAGAAAACCACGGGGGAGGGGAAGAGGGGAAAGGAAAAAGGCCACAGAGAGGGAGGGAAACAAAACATAAGAGACTTTCAAAGACTAAGAACAAACTGAGGGTTGAGGGGGGTGTGGGAGGGGGGAGAGTGGGTGATGGGCACAGAGGAGGGCACTTGTTGGGATGAGCACTGCGTGTTGTATGGAAACCTATTTGACAAAAAATTATTAAAAAAAAACTATCGTAACAAATGATAATTCAATAGTAGCTTCATTTATTAAACCCTTGTTTTGAGCAAGGCAATATAATAAATGCTTTAGATTTATTTTTATCTCATTGAATTTCTATGACAGTGTACTGTAGATACTATCATCTTCCTTATTTTGTAGATGAAGAGACTAAAATGGAGACTTAGTGAGGGAAGTTATCAGAAACACTCAGACACTGTATGATGCAAATGGAATGCAAACCATTCCATAAGAATGGGAATTCCAAGTTCTGGGTTCTAGTTTTTGTACTTACTTCAGAGAACCAGAACTACTCTCTCAGTTTCTTTACATCTCTGCTTCTTCTTAAGAGAACACACTGTGCCAGATTTTTATAATGATCAGTGAGAAAAATGTCCAAAGAGTTTTGAAAACCAGATTGCTATATGAGTAGAAGGTATTATTACTGGCAAATTGATGTCATTAATTATACACATGGCACTGATGTATATTTTAGGCATTTTATTTTAATCATGATAAGTTCACTCTTTAATTCCCATTCCCTATTTCTCAAATACCCTGACCTCACATAGCACTGATGTATTATCTCAAAATTATTCTCTAAGTCTTCATTGTGATTTTCTTTGCTCCTTGCTAACCTTTAATTAGAAAAGGTTAAAGTGGGAGATAAGCCAAAGCCAAAACAAAATACTATCCAATTCTATTTTAACCTAGCAAATGCATTATCAGACATGTGAAGAGCTGGGGACATAGCAATATAGAAGACAGTGTCGTCGTCTCTCAGGGAGCTGTTGTCTGGCTCTATACTGCAAGCCAGCAACTACATTCAAATCAAGGAGTGTTTATTAAACAACAATTGTGAACAACACACTGGGGTCTACATCAGAGGGTTATGCTTTTCAGACTTTAGCAGGCACTGGAATCTTGGGAGCTTTGCTTTAACAGATTCCTACAATCTGATTTGGGAAGTCCATGGTAGGGTGTGAGATTCTACATTTATTTTTTAAAGTTTTTTTAAAATGTTTATTGATTTTTTTAAGAGAGCGAGGGGGAGGGGGGAGAGAGAGAGAGAGAGAGAGAGCGCACAAGCAAGGGAGGGGCAGAGAGAGACACACACACACAGAATCCAAAGCAGGCTCCAGGCTCTGAGTTGTGACCACAGAGCCCTATGCAGGGCTCAAACTCTTGAACCTCAAGATCATAACCTGAGTTGATGTTGGATGCTTAACCGACTGAGCCACCCAAGCACCCTGAGATTCTGCATTTCTAACAAGCACACAGATGATGCTGATGCTGGGTTTTAGACCACACTTTGAGCAGCACCATACGAAGTGAGAAATAAATGGGACTTAGATGCTGTCCTCAGGCTGCTACACTCATGAGAGAGAGAAAGTTTGGCTTGAAAAGTTACTATTAAAATGGGCAGGGTAAGTAAGGGCCCATCACTTTGAAAGCTTCTGACAAGTGTCTCAGAAGCACAGGGGATATAATGGAAGGGAATGGAAAGCAGAGACTCAGAAGGGTAAGGTATTTGGGTGGAAGTGGAGTTAGGACAACTGTTTCCACACTACTTAATGGCCATGCCTATGTCCTTGGTCATCTCTCAACCTCCCTCTTTTCCTTTTTTCTGAACACACATTCATATCCAGTTTTTCCAAGAGGTTTTTTTTTTTTTTCCTATTTGTCATTAAGGAAAAATGGAAAGAAGCTTTACTAAGCTTTCTCTCAATAATCCTCTCTACTTCTTGTTATTGGGCCCAGTCAGGAACTTAAAAAAGAATGATGGGTCTTTAAAATACTCCTAAATCTAAAGTAAGATTTAATCTCCATGTCAGAGAACTGCACAGACTGAAGCAGAGGATCCTCAGGGCTAGAATGGGGTTGGGGTTTCTGGGCTGCAGAATTGGAGGTGACCATGAGGGGGCCAAGGACCTCTATGGGGGCACCATGCCTGGAAATGCTGGTGGTGATGGACGGATGGTGATGGATGGATGGATGGATGGATGGATGGATGGATGGATGCTGGTGGTGGAGGGAGGGTGGTCTGGGGGATCTTCTCTTGAGGCTGCCTTCAGTGGTTCACTTTTGTGAGGTGAGCTCAGGCTGCTGTCCTGTGTGATGAGAGAAAAGGTGGGGCTGTAGGAAAGCAGCCATCCCCAAGAGTTTTATAGCTTGATGGGGACAGGAGTGAAAAGGAAAGAAAATGAAAAAGCAGGGAGACAAAGATTATACTCAGGGCCAAGCAATGGACTTAACTGGGCCTGCTGTCCCTTCCCTTGATCTTGGGTTCGGTAAAACTATCTGTAAAAACCAGGAACCATCTGCCTTCAGTCAACATCACATTTCCCTTTTTAAATTTGCCCTTTCGATGTCTCTGAAATACTGTTCTGTTGTTCGTCATAAAAATCATCTATCTCATGCATGCATGTGCGCCCGCTCGCACACACACATGCGTGCGCACACACACACACACACACACACCAGAATCCTTTACAACAACAGTTTTTTGGGGCGCCTGAGTGGCTTACTCAGCTAAGCATCTGACTTCGGCTCAGATCATGCTCTCACAGTTTGTGGTTTGAGCACCGCATCGGGCTCTGTGCTGACAGTTCAGAGACTGGAGCCTGCTTCAGATTCTGTGTCTCCCTCTCTCTCTGCCCTTCCTCTGTACACGCACTCTTTCTCTCTCTCTCAAAAATAAACAAACATTAAAAATTAAAAAAATAAAATAAAACATCAGTTTTCCAAATGAGCCAGAGCAAAGAGGTTTTGGTCATTCAAGAGAACTCTGGCCTCAGGAAAAAAAAAAAAAAAAAGTAAAAATCAAACTCCACAGGTGCCATTTGCCCCTGGTTACAGAGTAATTCTTATTCAGTCTTTCAGACAAGTCAAACACACGGTCTAAGGGCTCCCGCTGCCCACAGGGCACATGAACCAGAGCACTTTGGTAGATATACACTGTTGTGCAGTGGAGAAGGGGTTAACTGAACCCATACTCAGATACTTAGATTAAATCCTGGTCTCCTCATGTCCCTCTATGATCAGAATGAGCCACATTCACACTATATGCCTTGTAGGCAGACAAGGCCATGGCGGCATCATTTCAGAGAAGGCAAATTCTAGAAGTCCACCGTTCGAACATGTGAGCAAGGCAAGCTATAACTGATTTGTAAGAACAGTGCATCATGTAAAAGAGGGTATGTCTCACGTGTATATTAACATCCGTTCTTGAGGTATCCACCTGCCCTTCTGTTTCCTGCTTCAGAAGAAATTGCCTAATAACATGGTGCTTGAGAAGATCATATTAACTAGTTATCACAACTTAAATTGAAACAAAACAACACATTACCTTAGGAGATACATACATGCAAATTACTCAGTTTCTGTATCAATAGAAGCACTTCTGTTTCTTGATCTGTATTTTCTGGTTATGTCAGTCATTTGCCCATTTGTTATCCTATGTTATTCTTGCCTTTTCCATACAGTGCTCTGTATGGTAGGAGGCTGCCCCTTCCACTGAAGGCTTCTCAGGCTACCTTGCCAGGTGGTTTCCACCAAAGGACGCCATAAGAAGACTGGAGAAGAGAGGGGAGAAGCTCAGTGTTTCTCCTTCTCTTCTGGTTTCGGTGGCTTCTCTAAGATGGGAAGCGTATCTATTTTCCAGATCTTGATAGGTGGCTGCCGCAGCTCGTGGCCTTTTGGAACACTACCTAAAACCTGAGCAGTTGACCATCTCTGGTTGTCTCATGGTTAAACGGGAATAGACGGTCTCTGTGGAATGACCTGTCCAAAGTCTATCTTCTGAACCTGATCCTCACCAACACACTATGTCAATGCTTAAATAGTCACTCATTCAGGAAACAAAACAAGGTAATGTTTGTAGCTAAAAAGTCTAGGTTGTTTTACTCATTCAGTGATTGTAAAGGCTTCAACTGCAACATACAATTTGGAATTGACAAATAGTAAATAATAAACTTAATGTACCTGGAGACTCCCCCATCCTAATTTATCAACTCTAGAAAGATAAAATTTAACTAAATGAGAGTATTTTGTCAGCTGTGCCAACACTGAAGGCTACATACTAGGTTCAGTTACAATTCAGTGGGCACTATCTAATAAATGAAAAAGAGAAAAAATAAAACTATCTATAAGGAGAAAAATTGTAAATGTAGAAAAATACAGGCTATGTAAGCAAAATCAATTTAGCCAAGATTCTAAAACCCTAGTGGGTACTGAGCTATTTGAAGTAACTTTAGCTAGCTTTGGGCAAAACAAATAAATTATAAAATGACAAAACATGATATAATATTCTTGAGAATTTGACATGCTGGTGCATAGAGGGAAGTTGAAAAATAAATATTCTTGCTGGACTCCAAAGGAGAAAACAAAAAGCCTGGAAATGAAATTAAAGACAGGAAGATTGGATCTTTGTCTCTGGAAATAAAGTAAAACTTTCAATCAGATTCCTCAAGTATCCTTCCCTTCTGTCATTATTTTAGGCTGATCTGGTAAGTAAACCTACAAAGCAAATCTTACCCGGATAAGCAGCTAGATTAAGTGGTCCAAAGTTCTTTTAAATTTTTAATTTCTTTGCCTTGTAACAATTAATTTATAATGAGATGAATGATATAAATGCTTTGAAGAGCTGCTACTCATATTTAATTTGTATCTGATTCAGACTTAAACCTAACTATTCCTAAAAGCTTTTTCAAAGACTTGTTGTCTGATAACATGGTGGATACTATGTTCGCTGTGGTATGCTTTTATTTCAACTATTATATTTAAAACCATGTCTAGCTTTAACCACAAAGAGGACTATTGTTTTCATTAGTATTAGCAACATAATTAACTCTCCTGCTTTTTGGACTTAGCATTTCAACAATTGGGTTCATAAAAATTCTACTTGCATAGCAAACATGTCCAATTCCATCTCTAACTCCATGTACCATATTTGGTGGTCATAGGTCCTCTACCCCCTATGCATTTACTTTACTATGGCAAGATAATGTCAATGGCTTCTCCAGCAAAAGACATTCCAGAGTAAAGAATGAAGGCAAAAGCCCAGCATAATTGAAGCATGTAATGTACTCAGGGAATGTTACTCAGTGTACTTGGAACCCTGTGTACAAATGGAAGAGAATATTAAATTCTGTGGAGTAGAAGGACTTCTTTTGAGTTTGAAATACTTAGTTTTATAACCAAAAATTGTTATTGTTTCTTCTCAGATTAGAAGGACATCCTTTGAGACATATGGCCGTCCCTGGAAAAGGTACTTTTTTTTTTTTTATCAAGGATTTAAGTGGCTTGATGCTTTATTATTTTTTATAATTTATTGTCAAATTGGTTTCCATACAACACCCAGTGCTCATCCCAACAAGTGCACTCCTCAATGCCTGTCACCCACTCTCCCCTCTCCCACACCCCCCTTCAACCCTCAGTTTGTTCTTAGTATTTAAGAGTCTCTTATGTTTTGTCTCCCTCCCTCTCTGTGGCTTTTTCCCCCTCTCCCCACTCACATGGTCTTCTGCTAAATCTCTCAAAATCCACCTATGCATGAAAACATATGATATCTGTCTTTCTCTGACTGACTTATTTCACTTAGCATAATACCCTCCAGTTCTATCCACGTTGCTACAAATGGCCAGATTTCATTCTTTCTCATTGCCATGTAGTATTCCATTGTATATATAAACAATCTTTATCCATTCGTCAGTTGATGGACACTTAGTCTCTTTCCATGATTTGGCTATTGTCAAAAGTGTTGCTGTAAATATTGGGGGATATGTGCCCCTATGCATCCACACTCCTGTATCTCTTGGGTAAATTCCTAACAGTGCTATTGCTGGGTCATAGGGTAGTCAGCTTCTGAATGAAGGAGAGAGAGAGGTTCACACAGAGAACACCAAGAGAGACAGACACTGTAAGGAAGGGAACCCTCACTCTCGAAGCTGTAAACTGCAGTGGGAAGGGATACTACTGAGAGACCTGTTGTGGATTCTTCTGCCCTTGGGAAAAGAAAACAAGTCAGGCTTTAAAGGAGCAACTAGAAAATAAAGAAACCAGCCATATGGCTCAGGAGCTGCTCAAACTCTCTGGGATGGTGACTGCTATGGTTTATGCTCCTCATTCACCTGGATAGTAGAGATGGGAACAAGGTCCAAATAATATAGTGGGCCTGTCTCATCACTGAGCACCAGCATCACTGGCCCACACTAGCCCCAGATACTCTGGGCTATGGGTGTGGGGGGAGAGAATCTGTGGTTTAAAAGAGCAATTAGAACATAAAGGTACTGGCCCTAGAACTCTGCCCAAAGTGAGGGAGCTGCTGGAATGCTCTCCATCAGAGAGAATGGTGAATTCTAGGGTTTACCTAGTTCCTCCACCTTGATAGCATGAGTGGGAGCAGGGTCTAGGTGATGTAGCTGGCCTGCCACTTCAGGGAGCCCTGGGCCCTAACACACCAAGCCAAGCCATCCCACCAAGGGGGCCAAAATGCTGCACATATCGCGACACCCCAGGTCAGTGTTGACGACAGCTCCAATGGTCTTGCCAAGGTGACACAGGTGCAAAGCACCCTATAGCACTCCAGGCAGACACCACTTTAGCTCTCGATGGCTTGCTAGTATACTCCTAGGACACAGCGCTCCAGGACCTCCTGTCTCATGCCTACTTTGGATCCGGCAACCCTGCCAAAGTGCCCCTGGTGTGGAGGGCCCCAGAATCCTTGGCCTGGGTTCCAGCCATTCTACCAGGGCACCCCTTCCATGGTGCAACCCAAGACCTCTAGCCTGTACCCCATCTCGGTTCCAGTCACCCCACTAGGGTACTGGACAGAGTGCACCAGGACATATTGGCCTGCCAGTATATACCTAGACCCTTGTCTCATTCACTGCCAGGACACCCCGTATGCTGAGGACCCCGCAATGTCCCAGCTTGAACTTATTTCAGCTTCAGTTGTCCTGCCATGGTGTCCTGCCATGGAGAGCCCAGGACCATCCAAGCCTGTGCCCACTTTAGCTACAGCTGTCTTGCCAGAGCACTTCATTTGTGGAGTACCCTGGGACCCCCCAAATCCACACCCCGCTTTAGCTCTAGCATCCCTGCTGGGGTGCTCTCTGTGTGAAACACCTCAAGACACTCTAGCCCAAGCCCCAACTCAGGTCCAGTCACTCCTCCAGGGTGACCACTCTATGAAGAGCTCCACGCCGTCTCAGCTTGCACGGTCTTCTGCTTCAGCTATTCTGCAGGGCACGCTCTGTGCAGAGAGCCCAAGGACTGCCCTGGCCCATACACACTTCAGTGGTAGTCATCCAACCAGGGTGTCTTGGTTTGGAAATCCCCTTTAAGTTTTCTCCACTCTGTCAGGACACCCCCTACGCTGAGGACCCCACATCCCAACTTACGCCCACCCAAACTTTAGCTGTCCTGCCAGGGTACCCTCTGTGTGGAGTCCCAGGGCCCTTCTGGTGCAGCTCATACCCACTTTAATTCTGGCCACCCCATCAGGGCAGTCCCAGCATGGAGTGCCCTAGCCCACCCCGCCCACAGCTCCAGTCAGCTATTCAATGTCACCCACAGACAGGCGATGACCACAAATCCAGTCCTTCAAATTTAGGAGAAGTAGCTGTTCCACTTAATTTTTAGAAACAAACAGAAAATCAAGCAAAATGAGCTGACATGAAGATGTTCCAAACAAAAGAATAAGGCAAAAACTCAGAAAAAGAACTAAATAAAACCAATCTAAGCAATGTGCCTGGCAGAGATTTTAAAGTAACGATCATAAAGATGCCCAATGGACTATTCTTTCAGAACTCAAAACTTCACTGAAGAGATATAAAATATAAAAAAGAACCAATGAGTTTAATACAAGAAATGAAATGAAAATACACTAGAGGGAATTAAAAGCAGATTAGTGGATGCAGAAGAAAGGATCAGTGATCTGGAAGACAGGGTAATGGAAAGCACCCAAGCTGAACATCGAAAAGAAAAAAAGGTATTTTAAAAAAGAGGATAGGTTAAAGAATCTCTTGGAAACATCAAGCAAAGATGCTCATTATAAGAGTCCCAGAAGGAGAAGATAGAAAGAGGCAGAGAACTTATTTGAAAAAAAAAAAATAATAGCTCACAACTTCCTAATCGGTAGAAGCAAACAGACATCCAGGTATAGGAAGTACACCAAGTTTCAAAGAAGATGAACCTAAGAAGGTTCACACCATGATACATAATAAAAGGTAAAATATTAAAGGGGTGCCTAGCTGGCTCTGTCAATGGAGCATGTGGCTCTTGATCTCGGGATTTGAGTTTGAGCCCCACAATGGACGTAGTGGTTACTTAAAATTTTTTAAAAAATGTAACAGATTAAATATAAAGAAAAACCTTTAAAAGCAGCAGAAGGGAAGCAACTAGTGACATACAAGGGAAACTCCATAACACTATCAGCTGATTTGTTAGTAGAAACTCTGCAGGCCAGAAGGGAGTGATAATGGTATATACAAAGGGCTGGGAGGAAAAAAAAATCATAGAACCAATAATTCTCTACCCTGAAAGGTTATCATAACTGAAGGAGAGACAAACATTAAAGGATTTCATCACTACTAAACTGAAATTACAAGAAATGTTAAAGAGAATTCTTTAGTTGCAAAAGAAAAGAATA
Source organism: Paguma larvata (assembly GCA_030068075.1). Taxonomy (NCBI): domain Eukaryota; kingdom Metazoa; phylum Chordata; class Mammalia; order Carnivora; family Viverridae; genus Paguma; species Paguma larvata. The sequence continues at coordinate 107,354,540 of CM057826.1, forward strand.
TAATTAGAAGACAATTATGAATAAAAATATGTAAAATATGACAACATACACATAAATTGCAGAGGGGGAGTTAAAACAATTATTCTTTTAAAAATGTGGTATATGTATACAATGGAGTATTACTCAGCAATCAAAAGGAATGAAATCTTGCCATTGGCACCTATGTGGATGCAACTAGAGGATATTAATGCTAAACAAAATTAGCCAGAGAAAGACAAATATCATATGACTTCACTCATATGAGGATGTTAAGATACAAAACAGATGAACATAAGGGAAGGGAAGCAAAATAAGATGAAAACAGAGAGGGGGACAAAACAAAAGAGACTCCTAAATATGGAGATCAAACAGAGGGTTGTGGGAGGGGGGATGGACTAAATGGGTAAAGGGCATTAAGGAATCTACTCCCGAAATCATTGTTGCACTATATGCTAACTAACTTGGATGTAAATTAAAAAAAAATCGTTCTTCTGATGGTCAACTTAAGTGACCACTAACTTAATATGACTGTTATATACTTATAACTATGTATTAACCTCATAGTAACCACAAATCAAAAACCTACAACAGATACACAAACACACACACACACACACACACACACACACACACACACACACACAAAACAAAGAAAAAACAAAGCAAAGCATAACACTATGAAAAGTCATCTATCACAAGGAAGTGATGAACAAAATGAGAACTACAAAAACAAAAACTACAAAAACAACCAGAAAACAATTAACAAAAGGGCAGTAAGTACATACGTATCAATAATTACTTCAAATTCAAATGGCCTAAATGCTCCACAGAATGGATAAAAAAACAAGAACCATCTATATGCCTCTCACAAGAGACTCACCTCAGATCTAAAGACACATACGAACTGAAAGTCAAATAATAGGAAAAAAAGTAGAAAAAATAAGCTGGGCTACCAATACTTATATCAGAGATAACAGAGCTGCACTCTGAAAAGTTTAGTACTGATAAAAAAAGAAAGGCAAGGATGACATACATGTAAAGAAATTCAATACTTATGGATATAAAGAATATTGGTAATATATCCATACTACCCAAAGCAATCTACAAATTCAATGTAATCTCAATCATAAGACCAACAACATTTTTCACAGAACTACAACAAATAATATTAAAATTTGCCAAAGCATTCTTCAGAAAGAAGAACAGAGCAGGAGGTATCACAATCCCAGATTTAAAATTATACTACAAAACTGTAATAATCAATATACTATTGTACTGGCAGAAATAGAGGCACATAGATAAAGAGAACTGAATAAAGAGTCTGGAAATAAACTCATGCTTACAAAGTCAATCTATGACAAAAAAGGTAAGAATATACAACAAGGAAAAGACAGCATCTTCAACAAATGGTGCTGAGGAAAACTGCACAGCTACATACAAAGGAATGACACTGGATCACTTTATTATGCTATCCACAAAAAAAGGAACAGAAAATACACTGAGTAAATAGGAGATACAAAACCAGAGAAGTCCTAGAAGCAAACATAGGCAGTGATTTCTTTGACATGGGACTAAGAGACATTTTTTTCCACTATTCCTCCTTGGGCAAGTAAAACAAAAGCAAAAAAAATTATTGGCCCTACACCAAAATAAAAAGCTTGCACAGTGAAGGAAATCATCAAATAAATGAAAAAGCAACCTAACAAATGGGAAAAGATATCCACAAATGACATAACTCAAAAGGTTTAATATCCACATTATGTGAGGACTTATACAACTCAATACCAAAAAGAAAAAAAGAAAAAGAAAAAAAGAAAAATTCATTTTGATTAAAAAATGGGCAGAAGACCTAATAGACGTTTTTCCAAAGACATAGAGAGTGCTAACAGACACATAAAAAGATGATGAACTCCCTAAACATCAGGGAAATACCAATCAAAACCGCACTGAGATATCACCTCACATCTGTCAGAACAGCTAGAAAAGAAAGACAAGAAATAATATGTGTTGGCAAGGATGTGGAGAAAAAGGCGCCCTGTTTACTGTTGGTGGGAATGTTAATTGGTGCAGCCACTGTGGAAAATGGTATATGGGTTCCTCAAAACTTCAAAATAAAAATACCATATGATCCAATAATTCCACTGTTGGGTAACTACCCAGAGGAAAAAAAAATACTAATTCAAAAAGATGTACACACCCTTACGTTTATCGCAACATTATTTGTAACAGCCAAGATCTAAACAACCCAGTGGCCATCTATAAGAGAATGAATAAGGAAAATGTGGCATATATATGTGTGTGTGTGTGTGTGTGTGTGTGTATATACACACACACATATATATATGCATATGTGTATATGTATATGTGTGTATAATATGTATACACATATATACACATTATATATACACATGCATATATACATATGTATATACGTATACACACACATATATACACACATATATATGTATATACATACATAAATATATATATGTATGTACATATATATATTTCCATTCATTTATGCATGCATGCAATGGAGTATTACTCAGCCATACAAAAGGGTGAGATCTTCTCATTTGCAACAATATGGATGGACCTAGAGGACAGTATAAGTGAAGTAAGTCAGAGAAAGACAAGTACCATATGATTTCACTTATATACTAATGAGTAAACATATTAGCGAAAAGGAAAAACAAAGAACTAACAGTTGCAGAGAAGAATGAAATGGGGAAATGGGTGAAATGGATGAAGGGGAGTAGGAAATCTAGTCTTCTAGTTAAGAAACGAGTAAGTCATAGGGATAACAGGTATGGCATAGGGAATATAGTCAATGGTACCGTAACAGCATTGTAGAGTGACAGATGGTAGCTACAGGTGGGCTTAACAAAAAGAACACAGCTTAACAAAAAGAACTTGAATCACTATGTTGTCTACCCAAAACTAATTAGGCATCAACTATAATCCAGTAAAAAATAAATATATGATCCTTGAATTTTACCATTTTTCAAAGTGTATAATAGGAATAAGCAATATAAGAATTCCAGACACTATAGTAAACTCCCCAATTCATATTGGCCTCAAATGAAACTTGAAAATGAGTGGTAGTTTCTGACTGTGAGCTCTCTAGCAGTACTTAAAAAGGCCCTACTTCCCAACTGCAGTCCCACTGAAATGACACCATTTTGACCTGACACGTGGATTCAAAAAGCATAATCTATCAGAGAAAGCAAAATGCAACAATATCTAGTGGATTCGGGTTCCTATTACCCAGAAAAACTTGAGATGTAAATCCAAAGAATCATTTCCATAAAAAATTGGCTACTCTGACAGCCAAGTACTTATTCCATTTTCTCACCCTGAAGAGGAAGAGAAAACAGGACATCACAACTAGGCCATTGTGGTTAGTTAGGAGATGTCACTATTCGAATCTTGCAAAGTCATCAGTGCCATCTCTGATTCCTCCTGCCCATTGATGACTCATCACCTCCCCACACAACCCCCGCCACGGATACTGGTATGGCATGAGGAAGTTGATTTCTGCCCCTGAGACCATGGAGTTGAAAGCCTTGGTATATTTGTGTGGTTAAGGATCAAAGGAACCAGTATCCATTGTGGTCATTCTCTTTTTATCTTCCAATGATTCTAACAGTGGCTGTTGACTAGAGGTGATTTATCCCCTAGGTAATGTTTGGCATTGTCTGGAGACTTTTTTGCTTGTCACGGCTTGGGGAAGGAGGTGCTACCAGCATCTAATGCACAGAGAAGACTAGAGATGCTACCAAATAATCTTCAATGTATTTAATATCAGGTCTCCTTACTCAACAAAGAATTACCTAAGCCAAAGTGTCAATAATACCATGACTGAGGATCCCTGTTTCAACATCCCAAGGAATTATTCTCTTAAATAATCCTATGTCCAAGGAGCTTGTGCTTTACCTTGGAAGGAAGTGAGAGTATCAGAGTCTGATTAGTTCAAACAAACATGAAATAGCTACTTGGGTTGCTTTGAAGAAGCACAGAGAACAACCCAAACCTGAACACTTATAGCTAGTGCTTTACTGATAAAGCGAAAAAGACATATTCAAAACGCCATAGAGAATACACTTTTTTTGTTTGTTTGTTTAAGTAGGAGGATTCTTTTTGAGGGAGTGGCAGTTTTTAGATTCAAAAACAACATGCTGGCTGTTTTCCTGGGGCCATGAGGTTTGGGACTAGGTAGAACAGACTTAAACTTTCCAACATCTTTCCTGTGGTTTACTAGAGGTTTCAATATCCTTTCATCACTAAACATATCCCAGATGAACAGATTTTCACTTGGTTCCATTGTCCTCCTTGCAACCTAAAAATGAGGACTTGGCTGCTTGAATTCTTCCTTATTAGGATAATCACAATAGTTAGCATTTATTGAGCACTTACTATGTGTTAGGAGCTTATAAAAGGATTTTTCATGTTTGGTCTCATTTAATATTTAAAAAAAAAAAAACAACTGTGAGATGGATTCATGTTATCCCCATTTCAGTTGAATAAAAAGAGGCAGAGGAAGTTTAAGCTTCTTGCCAGAATTGCACGGCTAGTAAATGGAGGTGTAGAACAGCAAACCAAGGGGATTCAGCTTCAGACCCAGCACCTTTCATTTCCAAACTCACGTTTAAGTCTAGAAGATTAGATATTCTCTCTTTCTCCCTTGATACATGTCCCCTCCTTCCCTTACCAGGTCCCTTGTGTTGTTTAGGAATCCATCGATAGTCAGGTTCCTTAAGATGAGAGGAAAAAAAAACAAGGGGACCCAGTAATCTTTTTAGTATAAATCAAAGACTTATACTGAAAAACAGTAGGATCCCAGTCATATATGGACCTCCTATTTAGACACACACTCCCCTTGTACTCTCCTGCCACAGTCCTTTCCACACTCTGCCATGATGGGGGGGGGGGTGTTGGATACTGTACGGCTCCCCATCTGCCATACCTGACTTTGCCCACCCAGGCTGAACGCTCACATTATCTTTCCAGGAATATTTCTTGCTACTTGGCTGCCTTCAAGTTATTCACACTTTCTCCAAGAAGCCTGCCTTTTCAGGTGGGAACATTTTTTTATGTTCTGAGCCTAGAATACCGTCTCTTTTCTTTCTGCATACTCCAAGTCTATCTTTTACCTCCCAGGTCAAGCTCCAACTTCAAGTGATTCTTCCTTTTTTTCTTGGTTCTTAAAGTACTTTCTATCTCTAGTGTTCATGTGGATCTTAATTCTATGGAATATTATTTTATACTAGTATAAAAACATTATATGTGGTGTTTCAGACTTCCTTGTATTCTCCAAAATATTTAACAGTAACTAGGAAGTATTTAGTGAGTGACTAAAAATTGACTACATAAATGAGTGCAGTTTGGTGAAAACTGATGTTTCTAGTTCTGAAAAAATAAATCTAGGTATCAGACAAACTGAAAGCTAAGTAAGTTAAAAAAAAATAAATTTATCTATACTCAATTGTGACTTTCCCCCACGATTGCAACCTCTAGTATATACAAATATCAGGGAACATTTGAAGTAGTCAAATGGATGTGGTAATGAAAAACAGAACAATGATCAAATAAAAACATTATCTTCAGGCCTCTGTTAGCATTAAAATATGATAAAAATCTATTTTAATTTCAACTTTTTCAGTAGAGAAGTCACATTTTATCTCTTGTAGGTTTTTTTTTTTTAGTAGAAAGGAGTATTAGCTTGAATACTTGTATGTGAATTCAGGTTTAAAAAATTTTTTTTAATGTTTATTTATTTTTAAGAGCCAGAGAGAGAGAGAGAGAGAGAGAGAGAGAGAGAGAGAGAAAGAGAGAATGAGCAGGGGAGGGGCAGAGAGAGAGGGAGACACAGAATCCTGAAGCAGGCTCCAGGCTCTGAGCTGTCACCACAGTGACGTCACTTCAAAGTGACAAACTGTTAAGATCATGATCTTAGCTGGTCAGATACTCAACTGGCTGAGCCACACAGGGGCCCCTGAATTCAGGCTTTAAATTAACATTGCTGACATTTCGCTGGTGTGTGCACCAAACACACACACACACACACACACACACACACACCACTGTGTGTAGTTAATTTTTTTGCTCTTGGGACATTCAGGCAAATCCAGCTTTAAATTAAGATTCTTTCCTAAATTACCCTTAATTACAAATAAAGTGCTAAAGATGTGGTAGCAATGGTGCCTAAGTAACACAAAAATCTCTTTGGGGCAGGAAAGCACCCACGTGATGAAGCCACGTGATTTTATGTGTAGACTTGAGTATCTTGCTCATATCCCACTCCCTTGTGGGGAGTTTGCCTGCATCAGGAACATGAGCAATTCCTGAGGGTTGCAGAAGATCAGAAACCTGGAGAAGTAAGAGGAAAGTAAAGCACAGAAGAAAAATGGTAGCTGAAAAGTCTGCTTTAAAATCAATATGGCTCCTGGCACTTGAATGCAGTGGAAGACAAGAAAAATGGCTGGTCAATTTTTTTTTTTTTGCCAACTGTCCTGGAAACAAGAAAAACATTGGTCATATAAAGACATAACCAGATTTAGAAAAAGGACAATTACCTAAAGATGCCAACAGTTTATAAGAATTTCATATTTTTACAAACCCCAGAGAACACACTGAATTCCTTTAAAGCTCACTGTTCTGGACACCTTTATCTTTCTCATACCCTAAGCTATCTTTTATCGGGGATTTCCGCTTTTCAACCTGACTGTGCAATAAATCACCGCACCAGAGAATGTGTAGCAGATGTGACACTAACAAAGTTCTGGATCATTTGTAGAAGGCACACTGGCCCTGAGAAAATGGGCTGGCAGAGATCATCAGAATCTGCTCTTATTTTACAGATATAGAGCTGTTTTCTTAAGAAAACTAATTTACTCCTGATAGTTAACAGCAACATTTATCTGGTAAGTCGTGCACATCTCAGGGGCTGTACAATGATTCAGATACCAAAAGCCGCCTTTTACTTTTGACAGTCTGATATAAAAATGAAAAAGCATTTATGCTCTCATCAGAAAAACCCAAAACTTAAACCCTTTGCCTAATGCAGTGAATGTGTTTTACTTCATTAACCACTTTTCCCCAAAATGGAGCTTAGCCGTCTAATGCTTCTGGCATCAAAAGCCAAAGTGAAAATAACACTAAAAGGCTGGACAGAACAAAAGTGCCACCTCGTAACAACCGCACTCTGGACAGAGAATTAATACCAGAAAATTGTTTATTATAGTGTTGACACTTCAACATTGTAACAACACTTTATTGTGACAGCACTTTATTAAACTGACAAAAAAATGGATTCAATTTTTTATGTGAGAGCTCAATTATGTATTACCAACATTCTCTTAGAACCAGAGCTTTGGGGGCTCCTGGGTGGCTCAATCAGTTGAGTATCCAACTTTGGCTCAGGTCATGATCTCACGGTTCCTGAATTCGAGACCAGCATCGGACTCACTGCTGTTAGCACAGAGCCTGGTTTGGATCCTCTGTCCCCCTTTCTCTCAGCCCTGCTCATGCTCTACCTCTCTCAAAAATAAACAAACATTAATAAAAAGATGGAGCACTTGGGTGGCTCAGTTGGTTACGCATCCAACTCTTGACTTCAGCTTGGGTCATCATCTTGTGGTTCGTGGGTTTGGGCCCTGTGTCGGGCTCTACTTTGACAGTATGAAGCCTGCTTGGGATTCTCTCTCTTTTCTTCTCTCTGTCCCTCCTTGCTCTGACTCTCTCTCTCAAAATAAATAAATAAATAAAAATAACCAGATCTCTGTTATGGAGAAACATTCATAATGGTGAGAGCCGCAAGTCAGGCAGTAGATGGCTACTCGTTGCTTCCAGAACAGTTTACTTTTCCCTGGGACAGGGCCACCATCTAGAGTCACTATTTCCCAGCCTCCTCACAGGAAGATCTGGCTAAACAACTGTGATGGTTAATCTTGTGGGGCATCTTGACTGGGACAAAAAAGGCCCAGATAGCATTTAAATACTATTTCTGGATATTCCCAAAAGACATTCACATCTGAATTGGTGCACTGAGTAAGGGAGATGGTCCTCTCCTATGTGGAGTATGTTGACATACGGTATATTGATGATAACAGAACCAAAGAGCGGAGGAAGGTTGAATTTTTTATCTGCCTCGGATGATGATGGCTAGGATCACTGATCTCTACCCTCGGCATCCCTGGTTCTCAGGCCCACAACTCGAGGTCGAACTATACACCATTCATTCTATAGCTTTTAGACTTTTCAACTCTACCACTAGCTCTCCCGGGTCTTCAGCTTTCAGAAGTCACATTGTGGGACTTAGTCTCCACAATTATGTAAGCAGATTCCTTGTAAACCTCTATGTCTATATAATGTATTGGTTCTATTCTCTGGAGAATGCTACTACAAAATGACTAAACTCTGGTCAGAGGAATGTGAACAGAACGGATAAGGGCAGCTTTTGCCTTTCTGCCTCAAAGGCAAGTACTTGCCCTGGAGCATCTCACATGCCCCATCTTGTAGTAACGTGGGTCAGGTTATGGCCTGGTTTCCACCGTGCAGATGAGGTTAATGTCCTAGTGAAAAACCTTGTATAACATGGCTATCCTTCCAGCTTAGTTCGGTCATGTTATTAAACGAGACAGAAATGAACATCTTAGATAGTTTAGCCTTGCATTTTAGGGGCTTTTTGTTACAGCAGCTTACCTTTTATATTACTCAACACCCAATTTTTGTTTAAACTTGTATAAGTTATGTGCACCCACTTACTGGAGTATCCCTCTCCTAGAAAGAATTCTAAGCTCTTCGTGCAGATTCTAAGCCCACTGCAGAAAGTTGGAAACTTTTCAAGCCCTATTTTTCTGCACCTGATGGAGTCAAGTCAGTAATCTTAAAACGTTCAATTTTTCAAATGACCGTGTCAGCAGTCATGGTCATTAGGTGGGAGTTAACATTTCTTCCTATGTGAAGTTTCTGCAGGATTTCTCTGTCCTTTGGAATGGAGCACGCAATACCACTGCACTATACATGTGGTGTCTCTTAAGTACAAACACTAGAGAAACCCAGCAAATGACTGTCATCCCTTTGAAGGTGGAATTAACATGTGCTTCCATTAGTAAGGAATATGGATTCTATTAAAATTAGAAAAATAAACCTCTGTCATTCTAAAGTGATATTCTAGATTTACTAAGAGGACAATTAAAAATTGTAAACATTTAAGGTATATGACTTGATGGATTGATATACAGTTGACCCTTGAACCATGAGTTTGAACTGCACAGGTCTTATAACACAGATTAAAAAACTACTACAGGGGCGCCTGGGTGGCTCAGTCGGTTAAGCGTCCGACTTCGGCTCAGGTCATGATCTCGCAGTTTGTGGGTTCAAGCTCCACGTCAGGCTCTGTTCTGACAGCTCAGAACCTGGAGACTGTTTCAGATTCTGTGTCTCCCTCTCTCTCTCTTTGCCCCTTCCCTGCTCGCGCTGTCTCTCTGTGTCTCAAAAATAAATAAACATTAAAAAACATTAAAAAAAAATTACTACAGTACTATAAATGTACTTTCTCTTATGATTTTCTTAGTAACATTTTTTCTTTAGCTTACTTTATTCTAAGAATATAGGATGTAAGTGGTACAACATAAAAATGTGTTAGTTGACTATGTTTCCAGTCAAAAGCAGACCACTGGTAGTTAAATTTTTGGGCTGTCAAAAGTTATACATGGATTTTCAACTGTGCAGGGGGTTGGTTCCCTTAATTCTGGCATTAATTCTGGGTGTCAGTTGTACATATATAGTGAAATAGGTATCAAAATCAAGCTAATTAATAAGTCCACCATCTCGTATAGTTACCATTCTCATTTTCTTTTTTTGTTTTTCTAGTGAGCACTAAAGATCTTCCCTCATAGAAAATTTCAAGAATACAATGTTGTTAACTATAGCCTTATTTTTGTACTAGCTTACCTCATTTTATTATGTTTCGATTTATTGTGCTTCCTAGGTAAGTCCCTTTTTACACATTGATGGTTTGTGGCAACGCTGTGTTGATTGAGCAAGTCTATCAGCACCATTTTACCAACAGCATTTGCTCACTTCATGTCTATGTCACATGTTGGTTCTCACAAGATTTTAAATTTTTTCACTATTATATTTTTTATAATGACCTGTCATCAGTGATCTTCAATGTTATTACTGTTATTGTTTTGAAGCATCAGGAATCACACCTATACAAGACAACCAATTTAATAGATAAATGTTGTGTGCTTTCTGAATGTTTCACAGACCAGAGGTTCTCCGTCTCTCTCCTTCCCCTTATGTCTCCCTCTTCTCTGAGACACAATATTGACATCAGGTCAGTTAATAACCCTATGATGGGCTGCAAGTGCTCAAGTGCTCACACATCTCTCGCTTTATGGCAAAAGTTACAAATGATAAAGCTTAGGAAGGAAGCCATTTCAAAAGCCAAGAGAGGCCTAACATTATGCCAAACAGCCAAATTGTGAACACAAAAGAAATTCTGGAAGGCTTATTCCTTATTCTAAGAATATAGGATATAATTCATATATCCTACCCCAGTGAATATTCAGATGATAAGCATGCATAACAGCCTTATTGCTGATATGAAGGAAGTTTTAGTGGTTTGTATAGAAGATCAAACCAGTTATAACGCTCCCTTAAGGCAAAGCCTACTCCAGAGCAAGGCCCTAATGGTCTTCAATTCTGTGAAGGCTGAGAGAGGTGAGGAAGCTGCAGAATAAAAGTTTGATGCTAACGGAGGTTGGCTCATGAGGCAGAAGGAAGAAAGTGGTCTCTTTAACATAAAAGTGCAAGGTAAAGCAGCAAGTGCCAGAGGAGAAGCTAGTAATCCAGAAGATATAGGTATGATAATTAATGACCATAGCTACACTAAACAAGAGATTTTCATGGTAGACAGCCTCATACCGGAAGGTGCCATCTAGGACCTTCATAATGATAGAGAAATCAACACTTGGTTTCAAATGACAGCTGACTGTCTTGTTAGGGGCTAATGTAGCTGGTGACTTTAAGTTGAAGCCAATGCTCATTTACCATGCTGAAAATCGTAAGGGCCTTGAGAATTATGCTAGGTCTATTCTGCCTGTGCTCTAGAAATGGAATAAAGCTTGGACAATGGCATATCTGTTTATAGCATGGTTTACTGAATGTTTTAAGTCCACTGTTGAGATCCTTTTCAAAATATTACTGCTCACTGACAATGCATCTGGTGACCTAAGAGCTCTGACGGAGATGTACAACATTACAAGTGACACAACATCCATTCCGCAGCCCATGGATCAAGGAGTAAGTATGATTTTTAAATTCCTCTCATTTAAGAAATACATTTTGTAAGACTAAAGGTACCATAGACAGTGGTTCCTCTGATAATCTGGGCAAAGTAGATTGAAAACTTCTGGAAAGGATTCACTGTTCTAGATAACACTAAGTATATTCATATTCAAGGGAAGAAGTTAAAATATTAATAATAACAGGAATTTGAAAAAAGTTGATTTCAACAGTCACGGGGGACTTTGAGGGGTTCAGGATGTCAGTGAAGGAAGTAACTGTAGATGTGATAGAAAGAGCAAGAGAACTAAAGCTGAATGGGTGACTGAATTGCTGAAATCGCAAGATAAAGCCTAAATGTATGAGTTGTTGTTTCTTATGGATAAGCAAAGAAAGTGGTTTCTTGAGATTGAACCTACTCCTGGTGAAGATGCTGTCAAGACTGTTGAAATGACAACAAAGGATTTAGAATATTGTATCAACTCAGTTGATAAAGCAATCACAGGGTTTGAGAGGACTGACCTCAATTTCAAAACAAGTTCTAATGTGGGTAAAATGCTAGCAAACAGCACCACATGCTACAGAGAAATCATTTGTGAAAGCAACAGTCCATCAAGGCAGTAAGATTCATTGTTGCATTATTTTAACAAATTGCAACAGCCATCTGAACCTTCAGCAACCATGACCTGATCAGACACAGCCATCATTATCAAGGCAACCTCCGCAGTCAAGAAGATTTCAACGTGCTGAAAGCTCAGATGACAGTCAGCATTTTTAAAAACTATTTAACTAAGGTATGTACGTGTTTTTTTTTAGACAGTGCTATTGCACACTTCATGAACTACGGTACAGCAAAACTGTAATGTTTTAATGCACGGGGAAAATGTGACTCCCTTAATTGCAATATTCTCTTTATTGAGATGATCTACAACTGAACCTGCAAGATCTCATTTTATCTCCAGAACCTTTTCGTCTTGCTTATTTGAAACTTATCATCCTTTGTCCAACACCTCTCCATTTCCCCCTCCACTCAGTAACCCCCAGTGTACTCTCTGTTTCTAGGAGTTTGACTATTTTAGATTCCACATACAGGTGAGACCATGAAGGATTTGTCTTTCTGCATGTGGCTAATTTCCCTTAGCAGAATGTCCTCCAAGTTCACCCATGTTACTGTAGGATTTCCTTTTTCTAAGGTCAAATAACATTCAAGGGTGTGTGAATGACACGGATAGGTAGCACAGTGCCATTATCCATTCACCCATGGATGCATATTTAGGTTGTTTCCCTGTTTGGGGTATTGCGAGTAACGTTGCAATGAACAGAGCAGTGAAGGTTATATCTTTGAGATACTGATTCCTTTGGAAATAGAACCAGAAGGGGGATTGGTGGGGCATAATAAAGTTTAAAAAAAAATAAACTCTATACTCTTTCCCACAGTGGTCATACCAATTCCCACCAATGGTATACAAATATTCCCTTTTCTCCACATCTTCCCCAATACTTCTCTTTCATCTTTCTGATAACCGACTTTATAATAGCTGTGAGGACTATCTCATTGTTTTGCTTTGCATTTCTCTAATGATCAGTGAATTTGAGCACTTTTTCATTTACCTATTGGGTATTTGTATATCTTCTTTTGAGAAATATCCATTCACATTTTTTACCTATTTTTTTAATTGGGTCATACTGAGGGTTAAAAGGATTTGTGAGTGAGGATAAAAGTTACATTGATTTAAGTGCAGTTTTTTTTAACTTTTAAATACAGTGTATTTTTCATGCCTACACTTTTAAAAAAACCTCCCAAATTCCTATTTGTCTCCATTATATAATTCCAATGATTCATAGAAAAAAATTGTCTAATGCATCACTCAAAAGGTAAATTTTACACAATCCATGTTCATGTGGTTTGAATATTGGTTTTATGGAAAACAGAGACGGATGTAGCTCCGTATTTTCTTTGCTGAGGCATCACTTCAGGAACATTTGCTAAGGGGGAGATACTCAAAACGTTGAGTGGTTGGACCCCGTTAAACTTTTCAGGATTTACTTAAGGAGCAGATTCTTCCCAGCCAGTATTTACTAACTCCCACCAAAGTCATCTTGGAATTACCACAAGTTGTTACATTGCCCTATTTAAAGAATCAGCCTTGGGGTAAGCATCTGGAAATCCCGCTGGTCTTTTTGTTGCTGTTGTTGTTGTAGCTGGTCTTATTAAATCTCCAAAGGGTTGACCGCTGGCCAGAAAATTGAAGATTCCCTTTTTAGGACTGAGATATTAATTTCACTTTATATATTTTTGTTATTTTTTTCAGGTAATCTCTACTCACAATGTGGGTTTGACTCATGATCTCGAGACCAAGAAGTGCATGCTCTACCAGCTGAGCCAGGCAGGGGCCTCAATATTAATTTTAAATTCCATAATTTTCCATGATTATTCATGAGTATGAGATGATGCCATGGTGTGGCCCAAAGGAAAAACAAATCAGATGAAAAAGATTAGAATTTTACAATTCCAAAATCCTGTCAGGAATCCAATTTTTAGTGACCGGCTGGATTTGATTTTTAACCAGGTCTCCTAAGTTTCCCCAGACACTCACATGCTCCTGGTTCCCATTGGTTCTCATGTTAGACTGGCACCACATCCCCCACTGTCTTATGTACTACCCTGTACCATGTCACCAGTTTCACCCATCACACGATGAAGAAGTTCTGCATGTTGTCTAATTCCTCATCCCATATGTTCATCATGTCATGCAATGATGGTCTCGTCCAGATTTGTGCAGCTAATCCTTAGAACTCTAATTGAGACCTCTGGTCTTACCAAAGCTTATTTCAAGCACATGCTTGTGTATTTCTTTGCTAGAAACCATCCCAGCCTAAGTGTAGGGAGAGCTCTGTGGAGAAGACATACAGCACAATTCCTCATGGGGGCGCCATAGACACAAGCCTCTGCCAGAGTTTTTTGCAAATCAGTTGATAATCCCTTCTTATCTGGACCCTCAGAACCATACCCGTGGTAAATGCATTTGTGCTACTAAAGACACTGACTGAGAGAAAAATGACAATCATTTCAGGTGGGAAGGAAGTAACTCTGAATCCATGTAGTAAAGCCGTATTTTCACGAAGAATGACTGGATGGAGCCTCAAAAAGTATTTCGTATTTGGTTACACAAGAAGATCAAGGGACTGATCAAAGGCTTCTCACAGCTAAACTAGAACCTAAGAATCCACTCTCCTATATTTTCTATTTTTCTCTTTTTCTAAAACTTGGAAAAGAATTCCATTCAGAAAAAAAAAAAAAAAAAAGCGGAAAGTCCCTCTACAAAAATGTGATCTCCCTGGTCCTTACCCCTCCATGTGTGGCAGCTGAAACAGAGCCCTGATGCATTCTCCACAGGAAGCACTCAAAGGCAGCTCTTTCAGTAGACAAAGGCGCGGCAGGGATTTACTTACACATTAAAAAACACCCATCTTGAGGGGTACAGAAAATAACCATTTCCTAGTGGGAGGGAAGTACTAGCCTATAGAATTAATAGCTTAAAACCTCCTATTATATTTTCCTGCTCTATAAAGAACAAAATTGCTAATGACACCACGAACCTACTGGGAGCTTTTCTCTCCTGTCTACACAAAACAGTTTCAAAAAAAGATCTGGCTGCTGGTAGCAATTCACAAAATCTGAATACTAAAGGTAAAGTGAAAAACACAGGGCATCTATGTAAGGTGGAAGTGAGGCTGCTGTCCCCAAAGCTCCAAGGAGTTTCCTTTGTATCTAGTCACAGTGACTGAAGACATTCAATGACGATTTGCTCAGATGTCATAGGAAAATGTTATTATACAGCAACAGAAGACGTGAAAAGAGAATTTAAACTTCCATACACTATTCACTCAGACTCTGAACCAATTATCTAAATTTATGGACATGGAACAGGCATTACCTGAGACGAATACCTTCAAATTCAAATGAATCCATTTTTACATGACTAATCACTTCATACACACTAGACAGATCATTGTTTTCATAAATAGTTGATAAAATCCTTGAAGAAAGGGGACCAAAGGGTTGGAATAAATGCCTTTTCCCCTGCCCTTCAAGTATTATCATTGCAAAATGAGGCCACAACAATCCCTCTGATTATGCTGATTAAAAAAAAATTAAATGTTCATTTACTTTTGAGAGACAGAGAGAGAGAGAGAGAGAGAGAGACAGACAGACAGGTAGAGTGTGAGTATGAGCAGGGGGAGGTACGGGGGGGTGTGAGGGGGATACAAAATCTGAACCAGGTTCAGCACCGTCAGCACCATGTCCTGATGCGGGGCTCGGACTCCTGAACCAGGAGATCAAGACCTGAGCCGAAGTCAGACGCTTAGCTGACTGAGCCACCCAGACGCCCCTGATTATGATGAATTTTATTAGAGCTGTTTTCAAAGCTGTCTCCTATTGTCTGCTAGGTTGTGTGTCCTGAGAAGATGCAAAGTCAGGATTAACTTGGATCCTAGCATTCCATGAGGGTTTATACTGGGCCTTAATAACTGATACTGAATGAATTCAAAGCCACTGTGTGTAATATTCAAAGGGGAAATCAAATGCCTGCCTCCTTAACAAGGAGCTAGGGGAAAAGAACAGTCTACTTGTAAACTAAACCCAAGTCCTCACCTCTCAGGGAGGGAACCTTACATGCTGGTCATGAGGCACATAGGGAAATAAAAGACATTCTTTTTCAGGGCCCTTTCACATTGATTGTGTTTACATTGACTATTCCAGGGCCCAAATATATTTAAGGGGCTAGTAGAGTTAGAAAGACCTAACTATGAATATTAGCTCTAGCATGTACTAGCTGGGGAACCTTAACCTTTGTTTCCACTCTGGAATAAATGAGATCAATAACACTATTGTTTTTGTTTTCTATCAAAAAAAAAAAAAAAACAAACAAAAAACCCTTTACATCTATGCAATTAAATGTTGACCTGATTTACCTAAGGGTCCATCGATAGATGAATGGATAAAGATGATATGTCTGAGTGTGTGTTTACATATATATATACACACACACACACACACACACGCATATATATATATGTATATTTCTTATATGTGTATACAGTGAAATATTACTCAGCCATACAAAAGAATGCAATCTTACAATTTGCAACAACCTGGATAGATCTAGAGAACACTGGGCTAAGTGAAAAAATATCAATTAGAGAAAGACAAATACCATACAGTTTCACTCACATGTGGAATTTAAGAAACAAAGCAAATCAACAAAATAAAAGAGACAAACCAAGAATACACTCTCGACTATAGAGAACAAACTGTTATCAGAGGGAAGGTGGGGAGGGATGGGTGAAATAAGTGATGGGGATCAAGAATTCACTCACCATGATGAGCACTGAGTAAGGTACAGAATTGCTGAGTCACTATTTGTACACCTCAAACTAATATGCTAGTATATAGTAACTGTATTGTCATAAAAAAAAAAGTTGTTGTGCATCTAGTTTTCACCCAAGTTCATCAATTGTTGAAATTTTGCCAGAGTTGCTCTTTTTAACATTTTGAGGCTATTGAGCTATTTGAAGACTCAAAGTTGCAGACTGTGACATTTAAATACTTCACAGATTTCTAAGACTAGAAGACAATCTCCTACATAAGCACAGTTTCCATTAAAACAACCAAGCAATTGGACACAAAACTATCTAGTATGTAGACCATTTCAAACTTCTCCCAGTGTCCCAGTAATATCTGTGTACCTGATTTTTACCCCTTTATCTAGGGCCCAAAAAGATCACAAAATAAAATTACCTGTCATCTTTATCATCTGTTTTAGTTTAGACCACTTTCTCTAATGTTTTGTTTTTCATACGTTTGACATTTTTGAAGTATCCAGGCCATTTGTAGTCGGTTGTAAAATGTCTCTGAATCTGACTTTGTCTGCTTCCTCATGACTAGATTCAGGTTAAATATTTCCATGACAATACCATATGTATGATGTGGACTACCATGCACCACATTCCACCACAAGGGACATAATATTATCAGTTTGTCTTGTTACTGTTTATGTTAACTTTGCTCAGTTGGTTAATCTATTATCAGCCAGATTTTTCTTTTGCAAAGCTATCTTTTATCCCTTTGTAATTAATAACTAACCTGAGGCATGATGCTTTCAGACAGTGTGGATACGCTATCCTCTAAACCTTTCATCTACTATGTTTAAGCACCCACAAGGATATTTGCTTCAGTCAGTTACTATGTTCATGGATGAGTAATTGTGAGTTTCCGAATCTGTTTTTCTTTTCCTTGTATTAGCTGACATTCTTCTATAAAGGCCCTCCCTTTTGAGTATCATTATGAACTATTACTTTATAAATTTAATCTAGTCATCTATTAAGAGCTGTGAGGATTAGAACAAAGGCATCTAAAACTCTTGGAGCACATCTGGACTATAGTGGGCATTTAACAAGTAATAAATAACTATTATTTATAATTACTTTATTCCATGTACAGAAACCAAGGTCAGTTTATTGTTGTAGTAGATTACAAATTAGTCACCAAATCTCGTCCATGGTAGGAAAGATGATGGGGTTACCTGACCAAGCCATTTCCATAAGTCCTCCAGGCCTATGGTTAAAAGATTTTCCTTTTCTTATAGATCTAGATGGTTCCTAAGGATTGGCCACATGACTGATCATTGCTCATGTTGCAGTCCCAGCTCTGCTTCCGTTTCAGGACCATGACATGAATACATCTTTTCTGTTCCCAAAAGGCTGAGCAATATCCATCAACCTATTCTATACCTCTATAAGGAAGAGAGAGGCTCCACCTATCAAATGAAAGATAGCTCCAGTTTGTGGAGAAGTACACCATTACCTAAAGAAGCAGTCTTGGTGAAGAATGGGACTGAGAAGTGGAGGCAACAGCAGTATATAATGAGGTGCTTGCTCCTTTTCTTATGGTAGTCTGTCTGATACCCTCAGTGCCAAATTCACTCATGGAAGTAAGGTCTTTGGGGGAAGGATATTAAATCTCTCAGCAAGTTAAGGGATAATTATGTATCTTAGAGATAGGATTTAGGTCCAAAAGTTATGTCTTTCCAAGTACATAACCACAAGTGGTCCTGAGGTTTCTGTAAAGGAAGAGTCATGTTTAACTTTAATTTATAGCTGGACTTGACAAATGTTCATGAGATAATACACTAAATCAAAACTACTCTCAACCTTAAAATGCAATTTTATTTGGAAATATAAGGATATGTGTGTCTTTGTGATAGATTAGGGTTGAGAGATAGAAAAGACTTTATCAAAAAACTCCTGGGTACCTCCTCCTTCCCCATCCATCCTATGCCCATCTTACTCTGTGCCCTGGGAAGCCAACCACTATGAACTCTATCACCTGGGCTTCCTGTCATGTGGCTTCCTATTGGTTGCGGCACCGGGCGTCTCCAGGAGGAAGAGTTCAGATGGTAGGAAGATGAAAAGGCCATTCCTCCTCCACTTCTCTGGCAGTAGCTGGGTCTCTCCATACTATAGCTCCCACGGGCTTCTCCTCCAACGGCCCTGCTCTCATGGGAGAATAGCTACTAATCTCTTGTGCCTTCAGGTCTAACAGCAGTAATGCTTTCCTGCAGGGACAGGCTCCACATGCTTTGCCATCCCAAGTCTTATTCTTGCCAACACCCTTGTAAATCATCTCTTCACAAGTCTCTTTCTTTGAACCATCTGGAACAGATTCTGTTTCCTCATAGGACTCTGCTATACTTGCTCTCCACCAGGTCCTGTACTAAATGATTATTCACTTACCCCTTTTAAGTACCCTGTGGAGATTTATAAACACCATGTTCTAGGTGGATAAATGGACACTCACAGAAATTCCAAGACATGTGCAATACCATACCTTGACCAAAAATCAAACCTGAGTTATTATTTCTCCAATACTACACTGCTTAGCACCTTCTTCAAGATACTTAGACTACTTGGAGCAAACACCAAGGACATTAACACTTTGGGAGTTCAAAGACCTGATTAAATTTATAATTCTCTCCTTTCAGCCACTTTACTTTCAAATTCCCATTAAAGGCTGGTCACTTACTGAGCATAACAAATGTCTAAGTGAACCTGATTGGGAGAGATACCTATCTGAGAAGATTAATTTTGCTGAAATCAGTCATTTACAATTGCTTTAACTATCAAACTTCTGGCATATGGAAATGATGCGCTCTTGAGTTTAACCATGGTTTCCTCTACTTGTAAGATTCCTGACCCGCCCCACCATCTCCAATGCCTTCTTCTTCCCTCTCTTTTCTACTTTTTTCTCTATGTCTTCTGCCCACACTTTTGCCCTAACTCCTATCTTTAAGCCACTGCTGCTGAGTTTTTCTTCTTGTCCTAAAGTTGCCTCAACTCCAGCTGAGTGTGCTGTTCCATCATGGCATCCACCATCAGCGAGCACCAGAAGACCCAGTCAGACTGGAAAAGCCATGACTGGCCTCCTACTGAGCCTTCTTTCTCAGCCTTCTCTTTCTCTATTTTCACAAGGCTCTTCGGGCCTTTATTCTAAATGAAGGTCACCTCAGTTCTAAGGGGACAAAATCCAGGTGATATAACCAGAACAGTACTGGGGAGTTTCTTTGTATTCCCAAATTGAGCAATTGTCCAGAGTAGGGCACCCATAGTTCAAGGCTTTCCTTGGGCGTGGTCAGGCTTACCCAAATGTTTGTTAAAAATGCAGATTCCTAGGCTCTCAGGACTACTAAAGGGGGACCTCTAGAGAGAAATCAACATTTTAAACAGGTTCTTAGAGATTATTACAAATGGCAAAGTACAAGAACTACCAGTATTAGAGATGCAAACCTAGGCTTTTCAATCTGCGCATCTGGATTTTAATTTCTCCTCTGCAGTTTACCAGCCCAATTATCTTAGAAACTTCCAAGCTTGTCAGATCCTGCCTTCCCTCAGCTGAGGATAACTCCTTTTTCCTACAGATATTATAAAAATTAAAATATTATTTAGTTCTTCGGGATACATTAACATTCAAATGGTCATTTTAAATCAGTAATTAAAACTGTTTCTTCTATGGAAAAAAATGAATTCATGGGTTAGTATCCACACTGTATCTTTACTAAATATCCAATGCCAGTCAGACAACAGCACGATGATTTTTGAAAGTATAACCAATTAGACAACCTGGACTACAAGAAGCTGGTGCACGAGTAGAGAAACCATTAGCAGTACTATACTGATTTTTTCTGTTATACAATCTTAGCAGCTAGAAAAAATAGTATGTTATCTATGCTTCTCAGAAGCTTCTGTGTTTTATTTTGCCCATTTTTTAACTCTTTGCAATTATGAGTTTTGTCTGGGGGTAAAAATAAGGGGGCTATTAAATACAAACAACAGTTTTATACATTTCTGGGGGAGATTCTTGTAATATATTGTATATGAGGATATGAAAAGCACGGATTTTCACTGCATCTGATGGCATGGAACATTCTTTAGTGATATGCTGGAAGAACAGAAGGTCATACATTTTAAAATACACCCTGCTGAGAAACTTGCAGCTGATTTATGACCTTTCAAACCTACGACTTTGCATTCTGCACGCACAATACTGAGAATTCATACATTCCAGAAAAGAGGAAAAAAAGGACTGTTTCTCCCCTCTAACAATTATTCCCAATTCTCTACTGAAGCGATCTCCAAGATGAAGTAAGAACACAGACAATAAAATGACAGAGTAGAAATGTAAAATCAGGACACTAATTAAACATCCTGAGGACAATTGGAAAAAATACAAATCCAGTCACCACTGAATGATTCTCCCAGCTGAATGACCATTAGAAACACATGGGATGCTTTTTTTAAATTTTGGGTATCATCCCAGAGATTTTGGTTCAGCCAATCCAGAGGTCAGACTTTTAACAACTCCCCACAGTGGGGAATAATTTATGTCAGTGCATGAGACAATCAGAAGACCAATATTCTCAAAACACAAACACTCCTACTAGTTTTTATTCAGCGTGGAGGATCTCTCATTACTCTGCACCTTGAATTTTTAATTTTCTATTTACTGGAAAGCTCTTCAAAATCTGAAATAATTAGTCAGCCCCCTAAATTCAAAAGATATAATTAAATTCAAAATTTGGTTTATGCTGAGGTATGCAAAAGGTACATTACAGGCATTTAAAAAATAATTTAAAAGCCAGAAATTAGGGGCACCTGGGTGTCCCAGTCAGTTGAGCATCAGACTCTTGATTTAAACTCAGGTCATGACCCCAGGGTCATTGGTTTGCCCTATGTTGAGCTCACACTGAACTTAGGGCCTCCTTGAGATATTCTCTCTCTCTCTCTTTATCTCTCTCTCTCTCTCCCCCCTCTCTGTCTCCCCGCCCCTCCCCCTTTGTCCCTCCCCTGTTCATGCACTCTAAAAAAGTAAAATAAAAGAAGATTCAAAAAAATGCATTGCTGAAAAATGTTCCTTTCATCACATGAGAAATAACTATTTTTCAAAAATTAAAGACAGAGACACAGAAAGGGAGAAAAAGATAGAAGAAACAGAGATGTGAGACACACCGATGGTGAAGGAAGACACAAAGAAGGTAGCGGTGTGTGCTGCTGGTGAGGGTTTATGCATGTGGGTGGGAGGGATGTATGTATGGGGGTATATACATCTATTCTAAATCCTATCTGTCCAAGCCAACAAGGACAAAGATGAAATCTTTAATTTGTATTATAGTAATACTTATTGGAGGGAACTGAAGAGAACCAAAACTTACTACAACTGAATTTGCAAAGAAATCTTTTTTCGTGTTGTACATGCAGGACTAAGATCAAGACAGCATCAATTGAGAAGGCTCATTTTTATCTGACACTATACTCTAGCAAAGCCCTCAGAGTCCACTAAGGTGCTTGAGGTTATGTGTTCTCTGCGCACTGATCCAAGTGTTTTCCTCTATGGGCTGTGGGCTCTCCCACAGTGATGGGATGGATGTCCCCCACTTGCAAGCAATAAAACTGTGCTTTATGTACAGAGCTTTAATAAAAATGTCTGATTGTTCTCTTTTATTGCCATGTGTCAGCCGACATGACAAATGAAACCATGTCAATGACACGGTACTCTTCCCCTCAAAAATTGTCTCAATTCTCAAAAACTGCTGTTGAGTTTTGATACTAAGCACAGACATGCTTATAGGCTTCAAATAAGCATTCTCTTGTTAGCCTTTAATACAAGTCTATCTCCACAGAGGCTCATTTGGACAACTTAGACTGCTGGACCCAGACATACATGAATTCGAAGGTTTTCAGCTTCAGCATGCAAGTTACCTCAGTCTGTCTGAATTGGACCACAAAGGATAGAACTTACTCGTATTTATATTTTCAACAGCAAAACAGAATGTCAACTACAAAAGCGTATTATTGGCTCAGTGTAAATTTTCGTTCATGCAAATTATTTTGCAGAATTTCAAACACATCTTTACAAAAATGGAAGCTTTTCTCCATTTTAAACACTAAAAAGTCAAACTGTTATTTAGGGTACAATTCAATAGCTACCTAAATTACTAGACTTGGAGATATTTCACTTATTAGCCCAGCATTGCCATATACACAAAGTTCAGTAAAAGAAACTATTCTGTTCTATTTCTGGCTTTTACTTCTATGCATTTCACAATCTTCTCAAGTAAGATTTATAAGAGAGGGGCTGTCAAGCCATGGTCTGCTCTGGTGTCAGATACGCTAGGCTGCCTTCATCTCCCCAAAACCAGGGATCCTGTGGTTCACAGCTTGGCCTCTGATCTCCACATCCCTGCCACAGTCCCTTGGATTTTATGCTGCTGTCTTTACATTGTTTCCATTTGCCCTTTTCTATGACTTCTTGCTTTCTTCCCTGCACCTGGCTTCTCTGTCACTCTATTTTGACCACCACTGCAGAAGTGAGACTGCCCTGTGACCTCTGAGTGGAGCTTCCCACGTGAAGAAGAGTCTTTACCCCTTTTGGTTCTAGGGCTGTTGTCAACTACTCGGAAGCTGTTCTTTCTTGCCTTTTCCTGAAAGCCTGGGCTTATTCCAGATGTAGAAGTCACCAGGATGAAAAATAAACAGTTAACAGAACCTTGCTCATAATGTGAAATTATAATAATTTCTGGTAGAGAATTAAATGAACATAAAATCAAAGTGGCTTATAGTAAAAGACACTTCTATCGTATTATTTCAGCACGGTTATTTCTTTAAAAAACATACAATACCATCTCCTAGTTACAAAGCTATTTCATTTACATGATTCCATTTGAATAATTACCTAAAATTAGTAAAAGTCCTGTGGTGCAAGAAAAAAATTTCTCCAACACCAAACTAAGTATCACCGCCAATCTATTACAGCAAGGTAGGTCTGGCTCTTTGCTAAGAGAAATTGGGTAAATATTCATTTTATTCTCAGTAGTTGGAAAAAGATACAAAGTTGCTCAGAGGACAGAGAAGAGACATGGTGTCTCCATGCTGGCAAAATTTCTTTCTTTTTTTTTTTTTTAAATGTTTATTTATTTTATTTTTGAGAGATAAAGACATAGCGTGAGCGAGGGAGAGGTAGAGAGAGAGGGAGACACAGAAACCAAAGCAAGCTCCAGGCTCTGAGCTGTGAGCACAGAGCCCAATGCGGGGTTCGAACTCATAATCCGCGAGGTCATGACCTGGGCCGAAGTTGGATGCTTAGCCGACTGAGCCACCCAGGAGCCCCTGGCAAAATTTCTAAGTAGCTCATGAAGCATTACGGTTTCCCCAGTCTCTAAATGCAAGAAGGGTCAGGTGTAGGTGAAAAAAATCCATTGTTTTTTGGATATTTGGAGTTGGAGATGACTGTATGTCAGGATGGCCAAGATAGCTAAGAATTAGTTGCATTAATAGGTCTAGACTTCAGGAAAAGTCTAAAAGGAAGTGCCAATTTGGTAAGTATTAGGATCACTGGGGGAGCTGTTAAAACATGATGTCCAGGCTGCATCTCAGGTCAATTAAACCAGAACCTCTACAAATGAAAACCAGGTATTAGTATGTTTAAACCTCCCCTGACCAGTCCAATAATGAGATATAATACTCTGGTGTGTCTAGCTAATATTTCAATGTATTTTCAACTGCTAGAAAATGCAGGCGATGAAATGCTTTGGGATTTAATTGTTGACTTAGGTACGGTTCCATTTCCCCAAGAAAATATTTTTATTTTGTCCCTTTCTTATGGACTTCCCTAGGTCAGTAGATCTGAGTTCAAATCCTGCCTCCCCCACTTATTAGACTGCTGACTTTAGGTGAGATACTCATCTTCCTTGACACTTTATTTCTTTTACATGTAAAAATAAGGTTAGCACTAACTTAGAGGAAACTATAGGTAATAAATAATATAATTCAAGTCAGACACCCAACAGAGCACGTACTTTGCAGCAATTGCATCTAGTGATAATAAAAACAGCTGAGATAAGGTACGTGGTCCACATGTAGAATGACAGGAATAAATTTCTGTTATTCTGCCGATAGCAGTCTTAAGCCCATCTGGTCTGAGGTCTGCAGCTGTCCCTGGGTGGATATACACACTTTATCTTAAGCTTCTGCCATTCACTGTCTGGGTTTTGTAATATGTTCACCTTGGTTAACGGTGTGAGGCAAACAGATCGTAAACGAGGCAGCTGGTGGGTAGAGCAGAGCCACGAAGATAAGGCATAACCAAGTAAACAGTAGTTTCTGGTCTCCACCTGCCTACCCTCAGGGATCTGGCTTAGCATCTAAATTTAATTTTCCTTTTTGCCAATTTTCTCTTTTTAATGGATGTCCTTCTCTCATGCCTATATTTTTTTCCAGCTCCTTATTTTAAGTTTATTTATTTATATTTGAGGGAAGGGAGCATGCAGGTGAGGGGCAGAGGAGAGGGGAAAGAGAGAGAATCTCAAGCATGCTCCACAATGTCAGCTGGAGCCAGGTGCAGGGCTTGAACTCATCAACAGTGAGATCATGACTTGAGCCAAAATCAAGAGTTGGACACTTAACTGGCTGAGCCACTCACGCCTCTCTCATGCCTTTTAGATACTATTTCTTTTCCCTAGGCCATGCTGGTTCATGCCTCATCCCAACCCCTCCATGCATGAGCCCACATTCCTTAGCAAAGATTCCTAAAACTAGCCTCTATTTCACGTCCCCTTACTCTTCCCCTCACTATGGGGACATCATCTTTCATTTTCTCAGGTATTTCACAAAACCTTTACAGGCATTACAACCAGAGAAACCACTTAGGGAAATGGGAACGGGATACACTTATATGCCATTACCCCAAATCCAAACATTGCTCATTTGTGATAATACCAGAATGTTAAATACCATCTATTTAATCTCCTGGTACCTATCAATACAAATATGATTATACACAGTTAATATCACTGATTTGGGAGAACATAATAATACACAAGAAAGTGTTCCTCCTTTGCCTACCACAGACTATTCATTCCTATGAACCTTATTAATGCACTTGGAATGCAGATTTCCTGACAGTGTGCCTAAACCTTTTATCAAAGCCGCCTCCCCAACAAGTCCAGCACAGTCCAGCAACAGTCACAAAGATAAAGTCACACACACAGCAGGCATTTCTCCTGGACAGGATCTAATAGACAAGCAAAATCAGAACCCATTTTCCTTCCCCTCATTCTCATCAGAAAGGCCAAGATACATGTTCTCACTAGGGGGACAACCACAACCGGACCGCACAGGACTTACCTGGGCAGAAGGTGGGGGGCGAGGCAATGGCTGGGCTGCCGGGATTTCTGGCCTACAGCACATGCATTACACACAAAGCCATCTTTGGCTGATTTTCAAGACAGAGGCAGGGGAGCTGCAGGAAGACACCGCGAACGCCTTATATGGCAAGAAGCCAGCCCGGAGCAGCACGCAGAGCAGGCTGAATTAAATGTGCAGATTAAATGAACAGCTTGCTTTATGTACATCAGTTAAGTTCAAAGCTTTCCGGCCTACTGCTAATAGCAGGCTTGGGGAAGAAATCAACAGTGACCTGGGCAGGCTGGGGGCTGGGAGAAAGCAGGTGCGAGTCGCTCTCACCACCGGCTCTCTCTTTCCCTTCTTCATTTCTATTGCCTTGCTCTCCTCCCTTGGCAACTTATCTGCAGCACCTGTACCTGTAAGGGCAAGGTTTGATCTCCATTTGGCTTCAAGTCTCTGACTGATGATGTGGGGGGGGGGGTTTACACCCTGGGAAATGGCTTTGGACAACCCGAGCTTTCTAGCTCAGATGCCAATGTCCTCATGCAAGTCACACAACACACAATGCTCAGTATCACCAGACTTACTAACATTGTAATTCCTAGTCAGAGTATCTAAGGGGGATTCTAGTCTTAGCCTAATGGGTTTGGCAGGTGCACCACCTGGAGGTCTAAATCTAGGGGTCCTAGTCTTTCCCCAGCTGTCACCTTCTGCTATCCAAGTGCCCGTACTTTCCTTCCTGGGACAATAGGGCTGCCCCTGGGACTGAGAATTTATTGAAAGGTGCTGGCTAGCTCAGAGTCACAGAGAGGCAGATTCCACCTTTCCAGATGCCGGGTCTCACCTGTCCTCATGGCAAAGGCTTTATTCACACCATTTTTAAAGGGGCAGGCAGTAAAGCCTGAGACTTGCCTCATGGGAGGGAGGATGCAGGGGAAGCAGCACTGTGAAAGACGAAGCAGGACCTGTGAGCCTGAGCTGCTTTGAGGTTGTGGACGGAACCAAAGCCCCTGGAAATCTCTCTCCAGGCTTTTCTTCATCACATTGCTTTCCAGAGTGTCAGAAGTGGTCTCCCACAAGGCACCTTCTCCCTGCCCCTGTGTCTTCCTCCCCACTGTGCTAGGGGATCTGAGGCACGGAGTAGCCCAGGATAGGACCAGCACCCACATTCCTGTCTATCCTCACCTTCTGGAAACCGCTCTTCCCTACCAGAAAGCTCTTCTCTCTTGAGGGTCTCTGCATTCCAGAGGGACCGCATCACCACCCTAAACTTTCCCTTGCTTACTCAAATCCAAATCCCAAGCTTAAAGGAAGCAGAAAACACTTTTCTATCCCTTTATTAGAACAAAGGGACATGTATCAAAGTGACAACACAGTGACTTCGTATGCAGGCCTATGTTTGCATTTCTATCAACTGAAAGATGAGGATTTCTAGACCAGGGCAAGCCCAACATCAGGACTACAACTGAGGTTTCTGAAGACATTCCCGACTCTTTCTTTAGGATGTGCATTCAACAATGGAATTCAAGAGGGCTACAGGGTTTCGGACTTCATAGTGGAGATCTTAGCCATGCTGTACATCTTGGACAAAGACCCTGGCCCCACAGTTGGAGGACAGAGCAACTTACCACATGTGTAGCTGAGTAGGAGAGGCTCTTCCTGTTTCTAAACATTGCCCCTTTGGGCCAGCTAAGGAGTCTGAACTCTCCACAATGCTTTACTTCACAACAAAACCAAGCCACCTTATTTTAAAAGTTACATAAAACATTCTAGAAAGTACAGATAACCATGAAGAAAAAACATTTCCCACAATTCCACTACTCCGAAATCATTCACCATTAACTTATTTATATACACTTTTCAAGGGACTTTTAATGCACTGTGCCTGAGTCTCGGTGTCCTAATAAAACTGTATTTTAGGATGATCATGTAAGTTGTCAACTACAAAGACATTAACTTTAAATTTGTACCAGAGATGCTTACAATTCACATAGAAGGGATGTCTTTGCTGTGTTCAATGTAAGGCGCAGTAAAGATGCCTGAGCCAGCCTGGCTGTAGTACAAGGGAGACAGGTTTCTAGCTCTGAGCTCCCAGATTATCCCAAAGGGCAGGTGGGGGACACTCACAGGCATGCAGACCTCAAGCCTCCTCCCTATGTGTGTAAGAGGGGCTGGCAGGGATGGCCTTCTGGCCTTTGCTGCCCCATCTCTAGGCTGACCTTTTGCCCCTTTGGTTTCTTCACTTCCTTTCAGCTTCCCTCTAACATCTTCAAAAAGTACTCATACTTCAACCTCTGCTTCTCATACTTCTCCACCTCTACACATTCCAGGCAGATGTGACGCATTATGAGTAGTCATGATCTGTATTAACTGTTGGGGGAGGGAGGAGAGGGAAAAATCAAACAATCCTAATCGTGCATACTTCTCACAGACAAGTAGATGGTTAATGTTTTGACAAATGGACTCACGCCCTTTTCTTCCTGGGTGAGCCCTGTTCCCTTTTCACACCCCTACCCCAGCTCCTTTGGTTGCGGAGCCAGCTGGGTTCAACACCTACAGAGAGCCGTGTGGTACGGAAGAAAATAAAAATAAATAACCTGCATGTTTTTCTAAACTGTCTTCCAAAGCATAAACCTTTGAGAGAATTGAGGAACTTCATGGGGTTACACACAGAGTGTCTTGTAGAGTCACCAGGGGAGAAGAGCAGAAACAAATAAGATTCTCCTGGGCTCTGAAGAGTGATGAAAAGAAAGGACTATGCTCCCATCCTCTTGGCAGGTCGGGGAGATGCCAGGACTGACGGGAACATGTGGTCACGTGCTGCTTGTAGAGAGGCCTGCAGTCCTAGCAACACTCTACCTACGAACGGGGAAAAGGTTGACTGGCCAGCTTGCTTCTCCCAATGTATCTCTTACTGCCAAACCCCAGGGTGAGGTGGAAGCTCAAAACCGCAGGGAGGGGTAAGGTTCAAGTCTGGGAGAAAAGGGACTCACAGTGAGCAAGTGACTTACTAAAAAAACAAACAGTGTTAACTGCCCACTGAGTTGTGGATTACTTTCGTATTTGTCTTATTTCCCTATTACTGCCTTCACAAATTACAACAAAGCTGACAAGAAAACAAACTTATTTGCTTACTGTTCTGTAGGTCAGAAGACTGCCACAAGTCCTGCTGGTCTAAAATCAATGTGTCATCCCCAGTCATGAGCTGTTTTCTGGAGCTTGGGGGAGAGTCTGTTTCTCTGCCTTTTCCCGCATCTAGAGACTGCCCCCAATTTCTGGTTCCTGGCCACCTTTGATCTTCAAAGCCAACAATGACTGGTAAAATTTCTTCTTCAAGAGTGCCCTGATACTGACTACTGTGTTCTTCTTCCACTTTTTTCAATGTTTATTTTTGAGAGAGAGACACACACAGAATCAGAGGCAGGATTCAGGCTCTGAGCTGTCAGCACAAACCCCAACATGGGGCTCAAATCTACGAAGCCTGAGTTCATGACCTGAGCGGAAGTCAGATGTTCAACTGACTGAACCACCCAGGTGCCGCTCCTTCATCCACTTTTAAGGACCCTTGTGATTATATTGGGTCCACCTGGATAATCAAGAGTAATCTTTCTATTTTGAAGTCAGCTGATTAGAGATGTTAATTCCATCTGCAACCTTTGCCATAAAGCATAACATATTAACAGGTTCCAGAGATTAGGACATAAACATTTTAGAGGTGGGGGCCGTATTCTGCCTACTATATCCTCAGTATAGGTACCTGAGTTTCTACCCATTGTGGACACCTTTATCTCCCTTCCTGTTTCCCAAAATAACAAACACTTTGATAACTTCCACTACTCTTCCAAGGAAAGAAAGTTATTTGCAGGACTCTTTCTCACTCTTTGATGTTCTATTACTCAAAGTATGGTCTGTAGATCAATAGCATCAACATCACCTGAAAGCCTGTTAGAAATGCAAATTATCAAGCGGCCTGCTAGACCCGCTGAATTAGAACCCGCACTTTGACAAGATCCCCAGGTGATCTTGACAAAATACAGCATCCTTTCTTGATAAAAACCCTCAAGAAAACAAGGATAGAAGGATCATATCCCAAGTTCATAAAAGCCATATATGAAAGACACAACACTAATATCATCCTCAATGGGGAAAAACTGAGAGCTTTCCCCCTAAGGTCAGGAACATGACAGGGATATCCACTCTGGCCAGTGTTATTCAACATAGTATTGGAAGTCCTAGCCTCAACAATCAGAAAACACAAAGGAATAAAAGGCATCCAAATCAGCCAGAAGGAAGTCAAACTTTTACTCTTTGCAGACGACATGATACTCTATATGGAAAGACCAAAAAACTGCTAGAACTGATCCATGAATTCAGCAAAGTGGCAGAATGTGAAATCAATGCCCAGAAACTGGTTGCATTTGTATACACCAACAATGAAGCAATAAAAAGAGAAATCAAGGAATCAATCCCATTTACAATTGCACCAAAAACTGTAAAATACCTAGGAATAAACTTAACCCAAGAGGTGAAAAACCTATACACTCAAAACTATAGAAACCTTATGAAAGAAATTGAAGGAGACACACACAAAAAAGGAAAAATATTCCATGTTCATGGATTGGAAGAACAAATATTGTTAAAATATCCATTCTATCCAAAGCAATCTACACATTCAATGCAATTCCTATCAAAATAATGCCAGTATTCTTCACAGAGCTAAAACAAACAATCATAAAATTTGTATGGTGCCAGAAAAGGCACCGAATAGCCAAAGCAATCCTGAAAATGAAAACCAAAGCTGGAGGTATCACAATCCCAGACTTCAAGCTGTATTACAAAGCTGTAAGCATCAAGACGGTATGGTAGTGGGACAAAAACAGACACTCAGATCAATGGAACAGAATAGAGAACCCAGAAATGGACCCACAAATGTATGGCCAACTAATCTTTGACAAAGCAGAAAAGAATACCCAGTGGAATAAAGACAGTCTCTTCAGCAAACAGTGTTGGGAAAACTGGACAGCAACATGCCAAAAAATGAACCTGGACCACTTTCTTACACCATACACAAAAATAAACTCAAAGTGGATGAAAGACCTAAATGTAAGATAGGAAGCTATCAAAATCCTTGAGGAGAAAGCAGGCAAGAACTTCTTTGACCTCAGCCACAGCAACTTCTTACTCAACACGTCTCAGAAGGCAAGGGAAACAAAAGTAAAAATGAACTACTGGGACCTCATCAAAATAAAAAGCTTCTGCACAGCAAAGAAAAGAATCAGCAAAACTAAAAGGCAACCGACAGAATGGGGGAAGATATTTGCAAATGACATATCATATAAAGGGTTAGTATCCAAAATCTGTCAAGAACTTATCAAACTCAACACCCAAAAAACAAATAATCATTGAAGAAATGGGCTAAAGACATGAATAGACACTTCTTCAAAGAAGACATCCAGATGGCTAACAGACACATAAAAAAATGCTCAACATCACTCATCATCAGGGAAATAAAAATTAAAACCACAATGAGATATTTCAAACAGTCACAATGGCTAATATTAACAACTTAGGCAACAACAGATATTGGCAAGGATGTGGAGAAAGAGGATCTCTTTTACACTGCTGGTGGGAATGCGAATTGATGCAGCCATGCTGGAAAATAATATGGAGGCTCCTCAAAAAATTAAAAATAGAACTACCTTATGACCCAGCAATTACACTACTAGGTATTTATCCAAGAGATACAGGTATGCTGTTTCCAAGGGGCACATGCACTCCAAGGTTTATAACAGCACTGTCGACAATAGCCAAAGTATGGAAAGAGCCCAAATGTCCATCGATGGATGAATGGATAAAGAAGATATATTTATACACACACACAATGGAGTATTACTCAGCAATCAAAAAGAATGAAATCTTGCCATTTGCAATTACACGGATGGAACTAGAGGATATTATGCTAAGTGCAATTAGTCAAAGAAAGACAAATATCATGAGGAAAGACAAATATATTCACATGAGGAATTTAGATACAAAACAGATGAACATAAGGAAAGGGAAGGAAAATAATACAAAAACAAGGAGAGAGACAAAACATAAGAGACTCTTAAATACAGAGAACAAACTGAGGGTTGCTGGGGGGGGTTGTGGGTGAGAGAGAATGGGTTAAATGGGTAAGGGGCATTGGGGAGGACACTTGTTGGGATGAGCACTGGGTGTTACACATAGGGGATGAATCACTGGAATCTACTCCTGAAATCATTATAGCACTATATGCCAACTAACTTGGATGTAAATTTAAAGATTAATTAATTAATTAAAGAATAAAAGAAATATTAATTGCCTACAAGTAGGAGAATGGATAAATTAATATCCATACAATGAAACATAATACCATGGTAATAATGAATGAACTAAAGCTGCATCTATCGGCATGGAAAAATCCCCCAAATATTAAAAAACAAACAAACAAATAAATAAATAAAATACACAAAAAACAATAACAACATAAAGTAACAAAAAATGCTGTTTACCAAGAAAAGGTTTAACTCATCCAAAATTTAAGTCAAAAACAGGAACTTCTTCAAGGTTCCCGCTTTGCTCTGAAAACTTGAAGGAAATAGTTGTTAGAGGATCATGAGGCAGGAGAGAAGACAGGAGAATGTTGGTATGTTTAATCCGCCAGCTGACTCTGGGGTTACGCTTGGCTACGTGCCCAAACACACCCACAGAATTGCAGCCGATTTATTAATGCTTTCACTTTAAAGGTATTTCATCTAAAGCAAGTGCCATATGGAAAACACTTTGCCCCTTTGCTCCTTAATACTTTGAGGAAGAACTCAAAGTATTGGGCTTTGAAAATAATGGGCTTCTTTTTCCTTTTTGATTCTCATATCAGCTTCAGTAGAAACACAAATTACTTATCTGAAATATATCCTAATAAAAAGACTACGCTTCTTTGGAAGAAAATATAGGTTTATTTTTGTATACCAGGCATTGGAGAAAATGTTTTTGCTCTAAATGGTTTCCACATGTTGTCTTTATTCTTGTATTTCAGGTATTCATAATTCTTAATGATTGAAATGTCAATTTGAATTTTCTCACTGTCAAAATAATATACTTTTTGCTCTGTTGAGCTCAAGGTAAAGATTTTTTTAGCCATTAATCTCAAAAAAAAAGTTCTCTTGATGAGTATATCATATGGCAATTTCTTAAAACTTGTATATCTGTTATAGAGATGATTTGGGGGATACTTATGCTTTATAAACATATAGGCATGTGTGTTAGGCTCTTACTAAATTAGTTTCTAACAAAGACAAGATGGAGTAAGTGTAGGAATATATATTCTGACAATGCCATCACTATACTGATGACAAAAATTATCTGATGCCAAAAGGAATAGCTATGAATATGTAGTGTTACCGAAATCAAGAGGGATTGTGTGGTAGTCTCCTACCAGGAAGGAACTAAAGCAACGGAAATAAATAACATAACAGGACAAAATACAATTGAAGGCTATTACAAAGAAAAAACCTTCACATTTTAAATTTGAAAGGCAAATGTGGTCCTGGAACCTGGCTCTTGAGAAATAATTCTTATCCTTCTATCTTTTGTTCAGATGCTGAAGGCTATGAATGCTTTCTGGGTATAAAGCTGATATTCCTAGTGAAGTGCTCACTGATTCATACCTTTGTATGACTTATGTTCCAATAGTACTTTTAGCATTCTTGAATACAACGTATTTAGGAAATGCAAAGTTTTAAAAACTGTTATTGTTGAGATGATTTTGGAGTGCGAAAAATGCCTATTTTTCATGGGTTGATGAGCATTCACTACAAAGGAGCATATATGTTTCAGCACAGGAGTAAATATATGCTTTGACAGTGACTGTCAAAGACTAACAGCTGTACCTATAATAACAGGGGACATAATGAGTGTTCACATTTGGAGTTGTTACTTAAATATGGCATTTGAGGTGTTGCAGTGTGCACTGAGAAACCTGGGGACAATCCAGGATAGGAGATTTGGATAGGGGCTAGTAAAGGAAGCAGGGGCATGTAGATTTTTGGTGGGAGTTGAAGGTATCATGCCATTTCATGTCACATGCATGGATGCAGAGAAGAGGAGGCTCACTGACTCCCAGGGTGCTCTCCTCTTCCAAGGTCAGCTTGTTGAACCAGCTGACATTTAACCCTGCAGGGTACCAGCAACCAGGTAGCAAGGTTCACTGCTTTCCCATTCATTCAATTCATTGATTCTTTCACCAAAGTTTTGTTGACATTACCTTTTTTTTTTAATGTTTATTTATTTTTGAGACTGAGAGAGACAGAGCGTGATCTGGGGAGGGGCAGAGAGGGAGACACAGAATCCGAAGCAGGCTCCAGGCTCTGAGTTGTCAGCACAGAGCCCGATGCAGGGCTTGAACTCACAGACCGCGAGATCATAACCTGAGCTGAAGTCGGATGCTTAACCGATGAGCCACCCAGGCACCCCTTGTTGACATTATCTTTTAATCATGGGCATAAGGGGCAAAAGAGCACTCAGTCTTCCTCCCTTAGGGAGCTTTCAGGCCAAAGTGGTTATGAATGAAACACAGACAGTAATAAGTGCCACAAAATTTAACAAGTAGAATCTGGGAGCAATTAGCCAGAAATGAGCATCTCGGAGAGGTTCCATGTAGAAGGTAACAACTGACCTGGGCTTTGAAAAATGACTGAACAGAGACATACGGAGATGGGACTCAGGGACTGAGGTGGTGGGGACAGAGGGGAAGGTTGGAAGAGTGCATTCTGGTTTAGCCCAGGACAGACTGAAGAACTGGAGACAAGCCCAGGGACCAGGCTAAAGGAAGGTAAGAGATATGGCTTCAGGTTCTATGTAGATTATAGATGGGTCTACATCCTAAAAGATTTAAACCTAAAATTTAGATTCAGGGGGTCACTGAAAGACTGTGATAAGGGCGATAACAGGGACAAAAGAGAGACTTAATATTGATCCAGGGAGTGATTCTACTTCCCTCTTTATCAACTCGGAATTGAGTCCTAATGCCTTAAAAGTGTCTACACTATGTAGTAAGTTAACTGCTCTCCAATGCACATAAAATAGTTCCGGTTAAGGACCCTGCTTGGGAGAACTGAGAAGACTATGACATAAGTGATTAATAATAAAATACTTGATATATCATGTGAGTCACATGTCTTTGCAATGGTATACCCATTTTCAGCCCAGTCACTAAACAACAAGCAACTATGTCTTTAAAAAGAGGGTTTTAAAAGGTCCACCTAAGGCCCTAGGAGATTCTAGAACACTGATTATATCAGACCCCGCCTGAGCTCCAAGAAGATCTGAAACAGGCTCAGGCTCATTCTGGCTAGGAAGACAGAGAGCTGTAGCACCCCAAAGCCACTGTCTGCATTTTTCTGAATATATTGAAAGGGAGCAAAGATTTCATTAAAAATCAATTGACAAGCACTCAATTCATAACAGTAATCATCTGAGCAAGTATGTAAGCAAAGAGCAAAACCTAGTTACTAAGGACCCTAGTTACTAGGGACCCAGATATAAATGGTTTGGAGACAGAGACTACATGTAACTTACAAAAACCAATCCAGACAAGATTACATTATTTCCTTAGAAAGGAGGGCTTGGAGAGATATTGGTATCCTAGGAGTATTCTAAATGATTTTTTATGCTTAAATACATAAACTGTTAAGCCCCAGTCTTTCTTATCAGTGAGTACAAATGTATTATTTTTCAGGGCTCTTTCAATTATCAATGCTTTGATTCTCAGGAAACCAAATTTGGAAGTCTGATCTCATCTAAATTAAACATTCTAGAAATTCATTCTCCCTCTAGGACAGGGGCCTGTCTCATTTAACCAGAGCTGCTACATTTACCTGTGTAGTCCTATTTTTTTGGAGTCCACAGACCTTACCATCATTTTGCTATCTACCACTGTTGCTCTGCTGCCCCCAAATGGCTGCCAATAGCATACCCATGACATTGACCTCTATTTCTCTGCCCTTCTCATGCTCTTCAACCTCAGGAAATAACTTTCTGAGGTTCATAACCACTTATGTGAGAGATGGTTTTTGCGCCAGAAGGTTGGGATCTATAGTGTCACAGCCCTTTTCTATTTCCACACTGTCTCCCTCCTCTCTGCAAAGTGCCACCAGAGGTCTCTCTATATGATTCCAACTCTGGATTAGGTTCAGGTTATTTTCCACATGGCTTATTGGTACTATGCACCTGAAGAGATGTGGTTAAGCACCTGTTTAGTGTTTCCCAGACATTCCATACCCTTAAATTCTCCCAAACACGTTGTAATAATGGGAAAACTGGATGGCCTAGCACACCTAAACAATCTACTAGTGGTTCCATTCTTGCTCCTCTAAAATACTCTTTTTTAAGTCATATACCTATCTTTTCAACTATCTGTCATGGGTGCATTCTCAACAAATCAACAAGTTCACTCTCTGTAATTACTAACTTCATAAAATCCTGAGTTAAAGGGCACCTTCCAGGATTTGTATATAAATACTTAGACCTGATGGTCAAGACAGGCAAAGTCAATAGCCAGAGTGAGAACCTGGATGAGGTCAGCTAGTCTTCGTGACTCTGCTTTGTTAGCACTGGACTGCATTCTCCTTTATGAGAATTATGTGTGTTCTATTATGTGTGTTCAGCTCTGTGTTGCCTATAATGGAAAACAGAAGGGGAGAAGGAGATCTTACCATAATCCTTTAGCAGAGACAGAATGAAGGTGGCTTAATAAACGATTATTAATGAATGCATAAGTCTTCAAAGATGGCCCTGATTTGACACAGAGTATGTATCCTCTGTCACAGTATCCTGTCTGACACAGAGTATGATGATATTATTAATTGATCAAGAGAAGACAGGAGCTGGAATAGACTTGGGAGTGAGAGTAATTAATTCAGTTTTTGATACGCTGAATTAGTGATTCTCGTGGGTCATCTGAGAGGAAATACCCAGCGTCCATCAGATTTAAGAAGCTTGGAAGAGAAGTCTAAACTCACGACATACATTTGCGAGTCCTTCAAGCTGACGTGATAGATGAGGCCAGGAGTATAAATAATTTTAATTCACTACCCTGACATTCAACTTAGGTATGAGAAGCAGAGAAGTGGGCGGGCAAGTGAGAGCTCTTGGCATGTCTCACTTCATAACGAACTATTTATAACTATTACTGATAAGCAGGACAAGAAAAGCAAGGAAGCCTGGAATTACTAGGCAATCTCAAAGCCCACTCTAGCCTTTACCCAGACTTCAAACTCAGGTAGCAGTGGATTAACTGAGATTCACAGCTTGCCATGCCTGCATTCCTTTTTTTTATTGGGAATAACTCTAAATAAGTAGAAGTGGAAGAACTAACCAGATCCCAGATAAAATCCTGGAAAGCCCTACCTCTTGTTGAAATGTAGCCATGAACCTATTGCAAGATTCTATACAATTTTCAGAAAAACATCTGCTAACTTGGCTACTGAAGGATGCTGCTTTTAGTGTTTTTTTTCCTCCTAAATCCCATGCAATTCAGATAGCTATTAGTTCCTAGAGCATAAATAATAAAACTCTGAGGTGCAGAAAAATGATGGGCTGGGTTTTTCTAAATATAGAGAGTCCTCATTTGAATTATGATGTGATTACAAAAAGATTTGTTTATTCATCAAGTATCAATTGAGCACCGACGATGTGGCAGCTTTGAACAAGATATATGGATTACAAGTCTGGGTAACAGAATTATTCAAAAAACACAGTCCTTCTCCCTAAAGAAATTTCCAGTAGTATGGAAGACAGAGACACAAAAAATAGTTATAGCTAAATGTGCCAAAATGCTATAGTGTTATATGAATTGCTGCAGACAGAGACACAGATTAATTCTGACTGAAGGATTTGGGAAGGCTTCTAAGAAGAACTGTTATTTGAAATGGGTCTTGATGCTTGAAGAAAATGGTGAAGGCAGGGCTGGGCATTATAGAACAAGAGAATTCTCTAGGCATGCATGAAGAGTCCTGGCAGAAGTAAGGGGTGTGGGTGCAGGGCATACAGTGGGTTGCAAAAAGGATTATAGAATAATACTGAGAAGGTAGGTTAGACCCAGCTTGGGCAAGATGGACCTTTATGCTGATACAGGCAGTAGCAAGCTAGGGAAGAATGAAGAGTTCCATCAAAAATATCAGTGAAAAGTGATGAAGGTAAAGATTGCAAAGAGAAGAAAATGTGAGACTTTTTTGAGATAGAAGGTGTTGGAGAAGCCACATCACAGGATGAAAGTCTGGCTCTAAAAAATTCTTTGGGCAGAATTTCTCCAGCACCCCACCTCTGGAGGACAGCAGTGGACTGTGATATCCAACAGACGAAGAGGAAGCAATCAAATTTTACTGTGGTAAGCCATTATGGTTTTATGGTTTCTCTCTTCCAGCAGCTAGTGTTACTACCTTGAATAATACTCAGGAGAAGAGGGAAGATTAGGAAGAAAATAGTGGGCTTAGTTTCACCTATGTTGAACTATAGATAAGTGCAGGGGCACCAAAGTGTTCAAAAAATCACCAGAAAAAAATGGGTTTAAAGCTTAACAAAACAGCTAAAGCTAGCTTTGTTGTATTGGAAGTCACTGGCAAACAGCTATGGTTTGAAGTTTAAGAAGTGTAAAGGACCACTGTTGTTGCATATGAGCTGAGTTGAGAACACAAAGGCAGAACTCTGGGGGCAACACCAATATTTAAGGTGTGGGAAAGAGAGGAGACTTCACCAAAGGAGTTTTAGAGAAGAATGGTGGGGTAGGTGGGGAAAGAAAGGGAGAGAAAATTTGTGTGTTGTTTTAGTTACCTGTGATAGAGCACACTGTTGTGTGTTTTTTAAAGTATAACTTACCAGGTGCATTCCCCCAAAACCCAGTGAGATGGACACTTCTCAGCCTGTGAATTACAAAGTGGAGGCACGGTGAAGTTACATGGTATCCTTAAGCTTATGTAGCTCAAAAGCAAGAGAGTAGGGATTTAAATCTATGCACCAATCTGTTCCTGAAAAGAACAACAGACCTAAATGGTGGCTGAGGGAGTGAGTTGCTGCAGAGAGAAACAGGAAAAAATCTGCTATGTCTCGTGGGAGGCGGGGTGAACAGAACAGAAAAGGGGTGCAGTGACAGCCAGGGAGCAAGGAGTGGAAATGCGGTCAGTGTGCGATGCAAGATGTGAGGTTGTCAGGCAGGCAAAGCAGTGCCAGGAACTCAAAGAGAAAACAAGATTTGAATAAGGGAAGGCCCCAAACTATAGCCGCATGTAGGAGTTTAAGGCTGGCAACTGGGAAAACAATGAGTAACACTTGCAATTGGCATGTGCTCAGCACTTAAAGAGTGCCAGGCCTGGGCGCTCTGTCACTATGCTGAGCCATTCCTCTAAGATTTGAAAACCGGTGCCCTGATGGCTGCATAGGACTTACATATAATGTTTTGTTTGGTACCATGGAGTGTTTTTAAAAATTTAAGTC
Source organism: Paguma larvata (assembly GCA_030068075.1). Lineage (NCBI taxonomy): Eukaryota > Metazoa > Chordata > Mammalia > Carnivora > Viverridae > Paguma > Paguma larvata. The sequence goes on from CM057826.1 coordinate 107,394,062, forward strand.
AGTTACCAACATTTAAAAATGGAGGGGCACCTGGGGGCTCAGTTGGTTAAGTGGCCAACTTCAGCTCAGGTCATGACCTCACAGTTCATGGGTTTGAGCCCCACATCAGGCTCTGTGCTGATAGTTCAGAGCCTGGAGCCTGCGTCAGGTTCTGTGTCTCCCTCTCTCTCTGCCCCTTCCCTGCTCATGGTCTCTCTCTGTCTCTCAAAAATAAATAAATGTTAAAAAATTAAAAAAAAATAAAATAAAAATAGAAACACTTGACATAAAACTTCAAATTTCAAGATCCTTTTAAAAAATTAGAAGGCCTGGGGTGCATGGGTGGTTCAACTGGGTGCCAACCTTTGATTTCGCTCAGGTCACCATCTCATGGTTCATGGGTTTCAGCCCTGTGTGGGACTCTGTACTGACAGTGCAGAGCCTGCTTGGATTTCCTTCTCTCTCTCCCTATCTCTCTCTCTCAGCCTTCCCTCCCTCAAAATAAATAAATAAACTTAAAAAAAAATGAGACGGGCATTAAAAAGGGCACATGTTGGGATGAACACTGGGTGTTATATGTAAACCAATTTGAAAATAAATTATTATAAAATAAAATAAATAAATAAATAAAAGGTTTTCTCTGTAAAAAAAAATAATAATAAAAAAAATAAAAATGAGACGGCCTGGCAGTTCTGATCTATCTTTCCACATGGCACCTATATGTGGGGTGAGAAGTCCACCACCTTAGAGAAGTCATTTCATTTCTAGCCACATTTACTCTTTTTTCATTGCCAGTCAGACTGTAGAATTTCAGTTAGTAGATAGTGTTCTAGGAAAAAGAAAAAGGGAAACTCAGGCCTCAATGGCGGTCATGATTCCACTGAACTGGCCAGGTGGCGGCTGGTAACTCAGCCTTACTTTTAATAGGTCAGGACACAGTTGGGCTTGCTTTAGCCCTGAAGCTTTTTAAGGAGCTGCAGACGCTTCACAGAAGCTCCAGGGTTTGGCATTTGGTATTCAGGTCATTTGTGATGCTAGCCAAGAGTATTTTCAGAATAGTGGTGGGGGCATTAAACAGATGGGACTACATGAAGACCGAGAGAGTTGCAGTCCCGAGGGAACCTGCCCATTTGACTAATATGGCGGCAAATGGAAGGATCCAGTGGTGGTATTGTCTCCCCTCTAGACGACAGCAAACACTTCCCAGCCATGCTTCCTCTTCCTTCCTTTGCCCCATTAATTCACAACATAGCAGCCAGTGTGATCCTCTTAAAATATGTCAAATCATGTCATTCCTCTGCTCAAAACCTTCCCAAGACCTTCCCAATTCCCCTGGAGCCAAAACCGAAGCCCAGCTTGTGCTTGCTTCAGCAGCACATATACTGAAAAACCGAAGTCCTGCTTTGTCGTTCCTTGATTTGTACTAAGAACACTCCCGCCCTGTCACAGGACCTCCACACTGGCCATCCCCTCTGCTTTCCAGGAACATTTCCCACATGACTTCCTCCTCTACTCCCTTCAAGCCTTGGCTCAGTGTCACATATTCCTGACTGCTCTATTTAAAAGAGTTTCCCGGGGCGCCTGGGTGGCTCAGTCGGTTAAGCGGCCGACTTCGGCTCAGGTCATGATCTCACAGTCTGTGAGTTCGAGCCCCGCGTCGGGCTCTGTGCTGATGGCTCAGATCCTGGAGCCTGCTTCGGATTCTGTATCTCCCTCTCTCTCTGCCCTACCCCTGCTCATACTCTGTCTCTATGTCTCTCAAAAATAAATAAACGTTTAAAAAAAAAAAAAAGAGTTTCCCCCATCTCTCCCTAGTACTGTCCCCTTTCCTGCTTTTTTTCCCAAGACATTTGTACACATCTATTTTTAATTTATTTATTTTTCTTGTTAGGATATTATCTGCCGCCTGTCCATTGTGGGGTCTAAGTTTTTTGTTTTCCTCCCACTTATATCTCTCCAGTACTGAGAGAAGGACCTCATGTGTCACAGACGCCCAGCACATTCTAGCTAGATTGGAATGAGACAAACAGCCAGAGACCAAAGTATGCATGTGGGCTGAAGAGCACAGCATGGAAAAGATACATAAGGTAGGACATAAATGATAGAACCTGATCCTGGGACAAAGGGGGTGGGAGATAGACAAAATCAAGAGCCTTGGAAGGGCTGGCTTTGAAAAGGCATAAAGAGAATTCTCCCCCTAAGGTCAATGTAAAGGAAGCAAGGGTAGGTCCAGATCCCAGGTCAGGAAGGAAGAGAAACTGATGAATTCACTAATGAATGAATTATCCATTCGCTGATTTACTGTACCCCTACCATGTTTGGGGTGCTATAACCCATGTTAGGGGTTCAGAGGTGACTTCCTCCTGAGGTGGGAACAAAGTTGATAGCTGAGAATGAGGAGAGGCCTGGGGAAAGTGGCGAGGGTTGGGAGCAGCTGTTTGGGGAGCTGGAAATGGAAGGTGGTAAGGATGCGTGAAAGGACTGCCGAGTAGTATGAGGGCCCAGCTGAGGTTGTCCTGCTGCCAGTTGGCACAGGTATCTGGTTTCCTCCACTAGCACTTGCAGCCTGGGTGCAGAAGCCGAGAAAAGCAGATGGTTGGAATAAATTGGTCCTGGGGATTGCTAGGGGAGGGTGCTGTGGGAGGACCAGGGAGTGGGGGGAAATCAACGGATCAGCCCGTAAACAAACCAGCCGCTGCCTCTTCAGTAACTTGGTGTTGCTCACCTGATTTGGAAGAATGACAGTAATTGACAGCTGTTCTCCCTTCCCGCCAGGAATCAGTCAGTCCTGGCCTTAACCAAGTGTACCCAGTATGAATTGCTCCACAAACTTTGAATAATGGAAATGTTGAAATATACTCCTTGAGGCTTCTCTTCACACTCCTCATGCATTATCCAAAAGGGGTACCCAACTGACTTCTACACAATGATGCTTTCAAAGCTGATCCTTTCGTATACAACAAACATTTCTGGCCCACTCTGAAATGTGGATCTTTGCTTACTGAGCTCTAGAACAGGCAGCTGCAGTCCTTTGAGGGAGGACAAGTCTAATCCAATTTCAAGTTCATTTCAAAGAATCCCTATGTGAGTTCCCAAGGACAGGCTTCTACTAACGGAGGAGACTTTCTCACGTATCTTCCTTTATACAAACTCCTATTTGCCGTAACTTTGGATACTAATTAGAACAGTATGTACTCTCTTCTGAGCCAAACCTGTAGCTGGTTAGTCCCTTGGCCCATGGCTCACCTTGCCTTCACCTCTCCCCTTTCACTGCTTTACAAAATGCTATTAAACTGGAGCCGAGTTGGCTCATTCCACTGTTGACCTGTCCTTCTTAGGACTTCATCTGAAATATTTTATGACTACTCCACCAAGTACACAGTATGAGTCTGCTGCTCTCCTGGGAGAATATCTTATGTAAAATTCAAAGTCAGGATTGATCAAATGATGTATGCATTCATTAAATGCCTGCTTTTGTTGGCCATCCCTCCTTCCCACCTGGAACTTGATATTCTCACCCTCGGCTCCATTGCCCTGTGAATGAATCATGATCTCTCTTTGTGATTAAAAATGTTTTCTTCTGCATTTTGTCTTTTTATAGAATAGAACTATGATGATCCTACCTTATGTAATATTTGAGAAATTTAGGATTTTTGATCTATGAACTCTAGAGTTTTGTTCTCATGATAATGAAAAGACATATCTCCAGGGAAAGAACATTCTCTAGAGACTTGGCTAGAGCTCCAGCCATTCCTAGTGGTTGGAGAGAGCTACTGCATCATGTTGCACTTCAGCCCCTTCTTGTCGGTCCTTTCTCAATAAACAGATTATTTCCAGTGTTGATTGTTTGCTCTTCTAAGGGAGAAGGAGTTAGATAATAATGACCTTCCAAAGGTCCTCCCTACCTTGATCTCCAGCCACGCTTCTTCACGTGACTCTATTTTACATTCTATAATCAAGTTCACATTCTTTAAGTACTACTTTGATCCTGTCAGCCCTTTGCTTAAAAACCCTCACTAGTTCCCTATTGTTAACCATATATAGTGAATTCTCCTGATCCTGCACTTCAAGGCTGCATTTATCAAGCCTCTGCTTGCATCATGCTTACTAATGTTCGATTACCCAACAGTGTTTCATACGACCAAGCCTAGAGTGAGTGTGAGGAGACCATATGAGGGTATGACCACCAAGAGGCGCTGTCTGTCTTGCTTCACCAGTGTAACAACGGAGCATATTTCTGCTCTACTCAAGCTGCCATTATTGCTCCTTCCTATTTCCACACTATACGTGTGAGTTTCTCAAACTGTCTCTTTTCTCATAGTGCTCACAAACAAGATTATAGTACTTAGCCTTGAGATGCTGGCTCTTCTATTAACATCTTTCAGAAAAAGGGGGGAGGAAAAAGATGTTTCCACTTCCTCTGCAGTCACTGATACTCAGAAAGTATTTTGGTTCATAAAAAAGAATTTTGAACTTGACAATATTCCCAAGAGTATGAATCTTAACCTCTGGTTCACTGCAGAGACTTGTGTAACTAACCATCACCATTCTTCTCTGATCTCTGCTACTTGAAAACCTGTCCTTGCAAGTGTTATTTGGAAAATAAAAGAGTTACTGAGGACAGCTAGCCTCTAGAAATGTTTGCTATGGCCTAGATTTCCAATCTTGAGATTCTAAAACTTTAAATATCTAATTGTTTCCCCTGCTAATGAATTTGTTGTGAGATAATATTTAAAAGCATAAATACTTGTAATTTTTTAAACAACCAAGAAGAGGAGCTTTCTGAGTTTTTCTCTTCTTAGATGTAGTAAGGTATAACAAGCCTGTTATTCTGATGGATTCTTTCATCAAACTAAGAGTTTTGAATTTTTTGTCTCATTTAAATTACTAATATTTAGTTCAGTATTTCTCTCTTGACAAATTGCAATCTCCTTTAAAGAAGAACCTATGCATATCTATGTTTATGCAAATTATTAGATATATATGTACATCTCATCTTCCTTATTAACATCTAGCATTCTCCTTTTTTCCAACAAGCAAATGTGGAGTGACTATTTTTTAGTACCTTACTCATGATTTTAGTCCTTATGAAGACATATGCATGATGTCTAACTGATCTTGTCAGAGCAGGAGCAGTTGACACCAAAGTTGAATTTTGCCTTTTTCTGGTCGGATCATATGATAGTGAAACATTTTCGTATCTCTGTGGGCCAGACTACATGTACAGTGGAACATGGACTCTTTTATAAAATGATTTGACAATTCATTTGGTAATTTTGAATCATTCTTCATTAATTAAAAAAATGTAGATTTATTAATTATTCTGAGCCACCTAGGCACCCCTACAATCTACTCTTAAACCATTTGGTTTTATCTTTAACTGCTTCTTATGAATTTTATATAAATACTAAAAAGGTATAAAATGGCATAGTTAAGGTAAAAAAGAATTATGGTGATTAATTATAATTACTATTATTTATGGACCACATTTGAGCTGGACTGTGAGTATGGTAAAATTTGTGATAGCTTTTAAAATTTTACTTCTTCCTGCTGAAGATCTAGAGATCCATGCTCTTTAATGCAGGCAAACTATAATAAAATGCCATTTATTTAAGACTTTTTCTTTTAATAGTTTCAAGGAATATTATCTGTTAGAAACCCTAAAACATAAGAAACATCTGATGGAAAGAAGTAAGCCATTTCCAGGAAAACCTGAACTGGATTCAGCCTCGCATCAAAGCCCTGAAGAACTATATTTCCTCTTTGTATTTTGTCAGTCGTCCAGAACGAACACTATTCCAAGCTGTTCCACTGATTATTCGGCTTCCTTGCCAATATCATTTCTGGGTTATAGACAGTGACTTCTTTCCACTGTGGTTGAGAAAATGATTTGAATAATCCATTAGCAAGAGAGAATACCTAACTGTTTGCTATACTGCACACATCTTATCAATGAGTCATCCATAAGGTAAGAGGGAGGGTGGGTTCATTAATTAAACATCCTACTCTCACCTCGGGGCAGAACATATTAATAATTACCATCTTTATGCTTCAATAATATTATTCTGTATTGGAGTGAATAATTAAATTACATGGAAACAACCTACCAAAGATAATTATAATTATCATTATGGAATGGGTAGCAGCATCATTGTCCATACATTATACTTTTTCTAAAGCAGACGTGCCTAAATTCATTTTCATAGAATGTAATTTTAAGGTATAAGATCATTTTTCATGTGATCTAGCTGCTGTTTTTCATTACCACCCTTCAGAGTTTCATATTTTATCAGAAATAATCTGATCAAAATACTGTATATTATTAATATTCCTTGGTGGAAGATATTAAATGTAAATTTACATCTCGAAGTATCTTGCAGATGGCTACATTTCTTTTAAACAAACACGTATAAACTATTTCACTTCTCAGCCGAAGTTATACATGAGGAGGCAGCTGAGTAGCAGGTTCGTAAAAGTGGAAAGAAATAAAAAGGCCCAAATCTAATAAAATTATGCACTTAAAGATTAACTCAGAATTCCAGAAGCCTCCTCAAATCAAGTCATACTCTGAAAATGCTTCTTTTCTGAAAAAGCTTTTTTTCTTCTTTTGTTAAAGATCAGGTTGTCTGGATTCTCTTTAGATTTTCAAGCAGATGTGCTTTCCCAATATCACGTACTCTTCAGAGAAGACAGAACCTGAGGAAAAGGATGGCATGCATTCAACACCCCTTCCTGAGTCCTTGCTATCAAGGAAGCACCAGGGGGCATGTTCTTTAACATTTGGATGCTAATGACTCTACATTACATCTGTAACCCTGACCTCCTTCCTGAACCATACACTCAAGTATCTAACTGCCAATCCTCATCTCTGCTTAGATATCCAATTGCAAATATGAGCTATCCAGGATATACCTGCTGCCTCAACTCTCACCTTGATACCCACTGCCCACCAACGCTGACACTCCATCTTCTCCACAGTTACTGCTGCCGTCAGCTGGCCAGGAGTGCAGGACCCAAACGCAGGAGCGATCCATCGTTCTTCTTGCAGTCTCCTGTCACATCAAGCCCTGCCTTGCTTCCTCTCAGTATCTATTTTGAATCTAATTGCTCTCAGTGGCACTCTCCAGTGCTACTGCATTGGCCCACATGAACAGTATAGCTTAAAAAACTTTTTTTTAACATTTATTTATTTTTAAGACACAGAAAGAGCCAAGCATGAGCAGGGGAGGGGAAAAGACAGGGAGACACAGGATCTGAAGCAGGCTCCAGGCTCCGAGCTGAAAGCACAGAGCCAACATGGAGCTCGAACCCACAAACCACAAGATCATGACCTGAGCTCTGTTGGGAGCCATTTTGGGCTCACAGGTTGAGACCCCTCCCTGTGTGGGAAAGCTTGAAGCAAAGCTCCCACCAGCCAAACTGGCGCCTAATCTTACCTCCTTCTAAATAATCTTTCAGGCCTGGATTTCTTGAACTGCTCTCGTTGGCCTAAGGGATATAATGCTCTTTGGTTTTATGGCACATGGAAAAGGGGACTTAGAATACGATGTCTTGATGGATAAAATCTGAATGAGAGTAAACCTGGCCAGAAGTAACCTCAAAGTTGCCTCTTAGAGATAGGTTACACAAATTGATCATACAGAATAGCAGTTACGAGTTGGCTAGAAATTAGTAGACATTAGACCCCAAGACTCCTTGAACCAAACTAGATTTTCCCTGCAGGTATAGCATTGTGTTAATCATCCCATCAGCCCCACCATAAAACCTCAAGGCACATCTCTGTAAAGCTTCTCTCAGAATTAACAGACTGATGGGAGAGATTGTAAAGAGACTTAGGACCTTCCCCAGAGGTTAGCCTAGCCCAAAAGTTAGAAGCACTGTTTACACATAACTTCACTGATCAGCAGCAAATATTGAGCACCTCCCTGAGGTTAACATTTCACAAATCCTTTTTTCTCATCCCCACGCTCCCTTATAATAAAAAGGCAATAACAAAATACTCTTACAAAAGCTACCATAGACCTATGGATGACTACATAGGTCTTGCGACAACAACGTATGTTGTAAAGAATGCCTTGTCACTGATGTAATGTCACTCGCTACCTTTAAAAATAAAGACACTGAGACCAGCAAAGCAGAGATGCCAGAATTGCCAGTGCTGCCTGCCTGGTCATCAGACTCCATCTCTCTCATAGCTCTCTCACTTCATTTCGCCTGACCGTCTGTCCTTCATGGACCCCTAGATTCGCCGGAACAAGGACCCTAGCCGAGCTCAAGTCGGACACTTAGCCACCCTGAGCCACCCCACAAATATCACATCTTGCACCAACTGTGGTCACAGCCTCTTAATGGTTCCTGGGTTTCATTTCATGGATTCCCACAGTAGTCTCCACACAGCAGCGGGAACGGTCTTTCCAAAATGCAGCTATTATGACACCACCTCAACTTTCCACCACACACAGGAGAGCCACAGCTTGAGCTGCCCTCTGTTCCTTGCTACCTCTGACACTCCCACCCTTGCTGTCAGTGCTCCAGTCATAGTGGCCTGGCCACTCTGCGACTCAGTAAGCTCCTAGCTGCAAGGCTTCTGCTCGCTATTCCCTCCACTCACGTCATTCACATCCCTGCTCAACTGTCACTCCTCAGACACCCCATCCGAAAGTTCGTGGGCCATATCCCTTAACTCAGCTCTATTTTCTTCAGAGCTCATATCACCATCTGCTACTGTATTATTTATTTGTTTTTGGGTTGTTATTTATTTGTCATCCACCTCCCCTGCTAGGCCTGTCTGGGGTGGGCACATCGCAGGTACTCAACAATTTTTTGTTCAACGAATGACTACCCTACTGAATAGAAACACAGCAAATGCATTTATGAAATGAGGTTCAGACAAAGTCTGAATGTAAACTCTTGTCCCTGGTGCCACTGTGATTATTATAGAAAAAGTCATGGTTGGACTCAGTCTTTCTACTTTGGTTCTGAGCTCCTAGGTGACAGGAGGGGCCACCTGCTGTGACTGCAGCTCCCCACTGGATGCCCTGTAGGCTTCGAAGTCAGCATACTCCTGACAGGCCCCTGCCTCCATGCTGCCCTCTCCCCTCCTGCCCTGTGCCTTGCCCCTCCACCCCAGCCATAGCCTCTTCTTGCTGCTGACGTAGTCTCATGTGGAAGGAAACCATGCCCTAACTATCTGCTTGAAACCTTTGTCCCAGGGGCTGGCTCCTTGTTGCCATTCAGAGTTCACCTTCAATGTCAGTTCCTCCAAGAAACTGCCCAGGACCGATGAATCTAAAGCCAGCTTCTTGGACATACTACTACATCATTATAATTTCATTTTCTTCATAGTCCCTATCACTAGTTCATTTTTTCTCCTTAGCACCAGGCTCTAAGTTTCAACATCTCTCTTGTTCCCTACAGTAACTCCAGAGCCTGGAACAATGCCTGGCATATAGCAGGTGATTAGTAAATATTTGTTGAATATGAATATGACCCCGGTCTAGCTTGGTGCCTTGAATGCACTGAATAAGTAGGAAGCACTAGATGAATTATTAGCAGAACGCTTATCTGCCCACCCGTAAGTCTCCTATTGATTTGTAAAACGATGTTAGTCTTATTTTGCAGCAAGAAAAGTTTCTCTTTTAACCCAAATGTCTCTACACACTCTTTCTCTTGCAGTTGTGCCAAAGTCTAATTTCTCTGATTTGAAATGAGCATGGGCTATGTTTTATTTATCTGTTTGCAGCACATAGCCGAGTGTCTGACACATAACAGGTGCTCAGTAAATATTTATTGAAGAAATGAATGAGTGAAACAAATGTCTAGAATAAAGCTAAGGTTCTGCTGGCTGGGTGACTGCCAAAACTATACAATGGAACGAAGCTAGACTGCCTGGCAGTCTTAGCCCACCTTTCAGAGCTGAGAATTATCAAGTGAATTATTTTGGCCTGATTTCTGAGGTCTGGCTGCCTGAACGCCTCCGGTTCACTGTAAAACTGCATACCCTCTTTACAAAGTGTTGGCCTATTGTAAGATCAGTGAAGACACCACAGATAACTCTGCTCTCTCATAAATTAGCAGCACGAGGACACTCCAGCTTTCCCCAAGAGCCAGAGGACACTGCTGACCCTCACCTCTTAGAGGGTGAAGATTTCTAAGGCAGAGGTATGATTGCCCCTGTCCTAGGTGCCTTCTCAGGCTGTATGGTTTGAGGGGCCTCCATTCATGCTTCAGATTCAGAGCTGTGGTCCTCAGTGGCCTGAAGTCTATTCCCTACCTCTTCCTCAGACCGCATCGTACCTGGGCCCCTCACCTGGATGTTTGGAATCAGCTCCTGCCTATGTCTCCTGGTTTCCATGGCTTTCAGTGTATCAGCTTGTACATTCTAGCCTATGTTAGTGTGTGTTCCCTAACAGGTATGTCTTACTGCATTTGGACCTCTGCACCAAGCCTTTATCTAGTCTGCAGCTCTGAGCTGAGATATGCCTACTTTCTAGACTCTGAACCACACCAGTAACACGTGATTCACATTGTAGCCACACTGTAATATCCATGACAATATACTCTTTCTGCCAGAAATGCCGGAATTCCTGGATTTCCTCCTCTTCGGTTGGTCACTTGCTGCCTCGGACTGAGCATTAATCATCTCGTATTTATATCTGATACTACAAGGCAGCTTTGTGTCTGACCTCTTGACTGGGACCTATGGTTTTATTTTGGGACTTTATTTCAGTCTTATCTCTTGATAACATGTTCATCAACCAATGGCCAATTAGATAAATGTTAGAGGATGTGTCCACACAGTGGAATAGCTTATGGCCATCAAAAGCATAGTGCAGGCCTAGAGTGAAATGGAAGTAACTCCGCAATATATTTTTGACTTAAAATATATGGTTGCAATGAGTTATACTGCAAATGAGTAGTATGACACTCAAGTCAAATTATGTATCTGTATATAAAGAGAAGCATGAAAGTTTCTTCAAGAGATTTGATGGTGAGATTACAAGTACCTGTGCTTTCTTCTTTGGACATGTCGCATTACCAACGTTTTCTAAAATGAGTAAGTACTATCTTCGTAAAAAGGCGACACAATTTAAAAAAGGAAAGAAAGATGAGCCTAATGGTAGGGACTATTACATAATCATTTCTTCTCTGATCTGTAGTAAAGCAAGTCAGAGCAAAATGTGAGCTCAGTGAGATGAAAATGGAAAAAGCCATGCCACGGAGAGTTTAATAGGTCCAGGCCTCCAAAGGCAGGCTGGACTCTGGGCCTGCCCCCACCTCAGGAGCAGAAGGTCGTGGCTGTAAATGCAGCCTACTGCAGCTACAGTGCTAGGGGTCTGTTTACCATCAACCTTACTTTTTCCAAACAGTGCATGATCCTTAGTTTTTAAATCACATTCTCTCTTCCTTTTCCTTCTCCGATTTCTCCTTTTTCCAAAAATGTTCCATCTTTTTAACTGGTTTTGTTGGCAGTTTTTTTTTTTTTTTTAACATTTTTATTTATTTTTGAGAGACACAGAGACAGAGTGTGAGCAGGGGAAGGTCAGAGAGAGAGGGATACACAGAAACCGAAGCAGGCTCCAGGCTCTGAGCCATCAGCACAGAGCCCGACGCGGGGCTCGAACTCACAGATTGTGAGATCATGACCTGAGCCGAAGTCGGCCTGCTTAACCAACTGAGCCACCCAGGTGCCCCATGTTGGCAGTTTTAAAGAAAGTCTATTGAATTTCAAAATACATATATCGAAAATATGTTTTTATTTCAAAAAAGTGCTTGAAAATAAGAACTGTAATATATATAGTTAGTATATTCTATATATATATAATATGCAGGGCAAAAATGGAACCCTTAAAGCCAATATTCTTCTTAATGCTTCCTTGTGTTAGGATAAAGATCCTAATACATAATAGAAAGGAATATTATTGAAAAGACAAGTAGTTGATAAAATCATCACATGGAAATATTTCACCTTGAAAGCCTCCAAACTGATAGCCCCAGATATAAGATGTTTCTTTCAGAGATGGGAGAAAGATAGTAAAAATGTACCAGGTTATTTGTGACGGATTTTCTTAAAGTCCAGGAGAACAGGGACACCAGAGTACCTCAGTTGGTTAAGCATCGACTCTTGGTTTTGGCTCAGGACATGATCTTGCAATTTGTGGGTTCAAGCCTTGTGCTGGGCTCCACACTGATGGCATGGAACCTGGTTGGGATTCTCTCTTTCCCTTTCTCTCTGCCCCTCCTCTGCTCACTCTATTTCTCTCTCAAAATAAATAAATAAATAAATAAATAAATAAATAAATAAATAAATAAATAAAGTTAAAAAAAAAACCCAGGGGAATAGTCGGATAGGATGAAACCAGTACTACCAACATGGACAAACTTAAGTTATATAATCATTTAAAGACTAGAAGTCTATGCTCCTTTAGCTCTGAGGATCTTCCTAATACAAGTAACTCTCTAACAGTGAATGGTAGGTGCCACTTTAATCATTTCTTTAATTGAAAATGGCTTCATGTATGCCAGACCCTTTTTTTAGGTGTGGGAAAACAGCAGTGAACAATTAAGACTCTGAAAAAAAAAAAAAAAAAAAAAAAAAAGCAAGCAAGCAAGCTCCTGGGCTGGCAGTGATGTCTCTCAGTGAGTGAGAACTAGCACTGTGGAGAAAACAGTCCTGGGGGTACCCCTTGCAAGTCATCTCCCACACGCAGGGCTTGAGAACCTGCTTGGTTCCTTGCCGCCAGCACAAGGCTCCACCCACACAGAGCAGCTGCTTTCTAAATGCCATGGGACAGCTGAGCAGACCATCCTGCATTACAACCTACAGCCCCAGATCACGGCCACATGGATGGAAACTAGTGTTAGGAACATCTGCAGGGTGTGAGTCCTTTTAAACTCACATGAAGGGGAGATTCCTAGTCCTCAGGTTGAGAGAGAATGAAAGGCAATTGTTCTCCTCTCTGAAGACTGACACTGTTTCTGTATCCTTACAGAAAAGAATTATGGGTTGACTTCTACAAAGAAATTCTAAAGCTTGATATATGCCCCCTGGATCTGATTTATTTTAATGTTACCTCACTGGTTTTTATCTTACTTTTAAAGGAAATAGTTAAAAATAAAACCTTATCCAATCAGAGGGACATGACCCCCTTTGGGGCAACCAGAAAGAGGCTTCTCAAGGATGATTAAGAGTTAACATTGGAGCTGGGTGCCGACCATGACACTCCTGACTTGCAATTCATTGCTCTTCCACTATTGTCACCTACTCTTATAAGGGACTTCCCATCACTTGCAGGTGTCCTATTAGGATGCCACCAACCATTTCTCTCTGTATTAGCATATCCGTAGTGCTCTACTATCTTTCCTGCTTGCTAAAGCAAAACTAAATGCCTTTTCTTCTCGAAATTGCTGTGCTCTTCTTTTCTCAGTTGTGGGGAAAACAAATTTTTATTAAATGTCTATCATGCAAACCAGGGAGGTGGCAACTTCCTCTTTGGTGGGAGTGGAAAGAGAGTGAAAGCCCCCAGGATGTATGAGAAGATTGGTCATCTGTTCCTTTGTGACAACCTGCAAATTCTTTTTTATTTTTTTATTTTTTATTTTTGAGAGAGAGACGGAGACAGAGCACCAATTGGGGAGGAGCAGAGAGAAGAAGCCACAGAATACAAAGCAGGCTCCAGGCTCTGAGCTGTCAGCACAGAGCCCGATGTGGGGCTCAAACTCACAAACTGTGAGATCACGACCTGAGCCGAAGTCAAACGCTTAACTGACTGAGCCACCCAGGCGTCCCTGCAAATTCTTATAAAATGTGTTGGATGACATGGCCAGGAGAGCAGGAAGACTGGTTTCTGGGTGGGACGTTCTGATGTTTCCCTCTGTTTCAGTGCCTACGGGGTTGGAGTGGGGGTTTCAGATGAAAATATACTTTCGGAGATCTTTCTTTCAAAAAACTGTACTGGTGGAAAGAGGTTTAGCAAACATCTAATGCCATTCCTTGGTTTATCAATGAGCAAAATGAAGTATAATCTCTCTGACTTGCCTAATGTTACTGTATAATTTGGGGGCAGAGCTGGGGCTTGATGCTCAGGTGGCTTTAAATGGATTATCAGATCCAAGGACATGAATATAGGTACATTTTAGTTATAATATTTTATAATGTGGGTTCTCTGGGTTTATGACTTATGTCTTTCCCCTGGTTACCCACTGCCCCCTTTACTCAAGACGTTCTATAGATGAAGCTAATCTCGACTAACTTAAAATGAAAATTTTTAGAAGCAAATAGTAAATCTAAAGACAAAATGAGGTAAATTAGTAAGTTTAATTTTTAAAAATTATCCTAGTTTCCCATTACAATGGAAAATCATAGGTAGATATACAAGTTTTTAATGTATGTAGAACTTCAAATAAAAATAATTCAAGGGGCACCTGGGTGGCTCAGTCAGTTAAGCATCTGACTTCAGCTCAGGTCATGACCTCACAGACTGTGAGTTCAAGCCCTGCATTGGGCTCTCTACTGTCAGCACAAAGCCTGCTTCAGATCCTCTGTCCCTATCTCTGTCTGCCCCTCCCCCACTTTTAAAATAAACTTATAATATTAATACTTCAATAAAATACTATTTTAATAGTAGGTGTGTAAATAGACATAAAATTTAATAAATGCTGAGAGATTATAGCCATTAGAAATATATTCTGTATATTCATAATACATTATATCCACATCTCAATAAAATATAATCAATAAAAGTAAAATAAGACCTATAACTTTGATACATAAAAAACCTTTTGTGTTTCCATGGATAACTATGCATCATCTGTAGCATACCCTTTTGGGTTATCAGATTCTAGATGTACTCACCATCTCTGAGCTGTTTTAAAAGTCTTTGTAAGTTGTAGGTAACTGATAAATGTATAAGTTCTGTCCTGCCTGGTAGTGATTTAACTGACTTCTTCCCTCTTTTGGAAAAAACAGTTTTGTCCCCATTAGCAACTCATCTTGACATGGCTTTACTGCATAGAAATTTAAGTTTTGACTTTGCCTTCGCAGCAGTTATAACATCTGCCTGTTACCATCATACGTATCAATAAAATAGGCTTTTCAACATGTATTCATTTTGTATCTGTATGAGAGAAATGACTTTACATTTTTCTGAAAATTACCTTTTAACAGATATTAAGAAAGAAATATTTATATTGTGATCTCCTCAGAAGGCTAGCTATTGGCAAGGAAAATCCACCAAAAGGGTAAATACTCATGAAAAGTGGAAATAAAATGCTTTCCACTAAAGAAGGCAATTGGACGTGTTGTTTATGAACTAAATTTCAAGAAGGAAAGAAAATCCTGCAAAATATGTCCTTACATATCCCAGGAGTAAAATTATAATAACAGTTTTATTTTGTTTTGTTTTGTTTTAGGTAGGCTTCATGTACAGCGCAGAGTCCAACATGGGGCTTGAACTCATGACCCCAAGATAAAGAAATGAGCTGGGATCAAAAGTCAGATGCTTAACCAAATGAGACATCCAGGTGCGCTGATATGAGAACAGTTTTAAAGAAGTAACAACCATCACTGAGATCTCTGCCATTGCACTGTGGCTACTGCAAATGGAGATGTGCTGTACCTATAGTATACACAACAGACTAGAAAAGAGACGGCAAGAAATGAAAAATATCTCATTAATAATCTTTATGTTGATTGCAGGTTGAAACAGTAATATTTTAGATACATTTGGTTAAAAAGTACTTTTAAGGGGCACCTGGGTGGCTCCGTCGGTTAAACGTCTGATGTCAGCTCAGGACAGGATTTCTTAGGGTTCACAGGTTTGAGCCCCACATTGGGCTGAGCCTAGAGCCTGCTTCATATTCTCTGTGTGTGTGTCTCTCTCTCTGCCCCTCCCCTGCTCATGTTCTGTCTCTCAAAAATGAATAAACATTAAAAAAACTTTAAGTACTTTTAAAAATTAATTTTATCCATTTCTTTTTGTTCTTTAAATGTGACTATGAGGGAACTAAAAGTTACATCTGTGGCTAACATTCTATTTCTCTTGGATGATGGTGGCGTAGAGAATTAAATGACCAAATAATATTATTTTACTAAACATTATTGGCATATTCTTGGCTTTCAGTTTCTATGCTGAAGAAAAACAAAACAAGAAGAAAGATCACAAATTGAAGAGCAATTACTTGGGAATTCACACAAAATTAATGCCCTTTCTCTATAAATGATCACATAACATTTGGTTCTCATCATTTATAGTTTACAGTATTAAGACAAAAAAGATAATAAAATAGATGCATTAAATATCTTAAAGATCAATAATCATATATTGACTTTTGTTGTACTTTTTATTCTTGATGGAAAGCAAGTATAGTCAGGTGTGTTTGTGTGTGTGCGTGCATGCATGCGTGTGTGTGTGTGTGAATAAATGCAGAAATACGTATAAGTTTGGCTAAGCTTTCTAGATATATGGTTGATCAGCTTGGAAATAGTTTCAATTCTTACATCGACAAGATCCTGAAGCTAACATTTTTTTAGAGCAAATAACATATGGGTTTAATGTATTTATTACTTCAAAATGAAATTCAAAAGTATTTATGGATATTGCTAATGCATACATTAACAAATACATAATTTTCAGTTATTCTGAGAGAACAAATTATATAATTATCAGATTAAAATTCATTAATGTGAAAGATAAATTGAGTGTTTTCAGGCATAGGAATAAAAAAAAAGTGCTAAGAGCCTCCCTTCCTACCCCCAATCACTTTGTCAGAGATGTCCACAGATAGCAGTTTGGTATATGTCCTCACAAATGTATTCTTCCTGGCTGTTTGTGTGTGTGTGTGTGTGTGTGTGTGTGTGTGTGTGTGTGTGTGAGAAAGAGAGACAGAGATGGAAAGAAAGAGAGAGAAAGAAACAGGGATGGTAAGAGATGGGATCATATAATTTGTTGCTATATAAACATTTAAAAAATTTTTTATTTAAAAAAAATTTTAATGTTTATTTATTTTTGCGAGAGATAGAGAGGCAGAGTAGGAGCAGAGGAGGGTCAGAGAGAGAGGGCGAAACAGAATTCGAAGCGGTCTCCAGGCTCTGAGCTGTCAGCACAGAGCCCAAAGCAGGGATCAAACCCATGAACTTTGAGATCATGACCTGAGCTGAAATCAAGAGTCAGATGCTTAACCGACTGAGCCACCCAGGCACCCCTAAACTGCTTTTTTTAATGCATGAATATTGTCTTTGGAAAGTTTAGATGTGTAGGCAACACTCATATCTACCTGGGAGTCTAGCTGACAGCCTCCAATGCCTATGGTGGTAATTATTTGACTTGCTGCCCTGATGTTTTTGGACATGTATCCATGCCATGTATCCAATAATTAGACTGGAAGCTTCCTGAGGGCAGAAATCAAGTTTTATTTAAGTGCACCAAACACCCAGCACACAGATATGTCCATGACAGGCTCTGAAAAATACTTTCTCAATAGTAGATATTTCTTGATTTTATCAGTGAATATTAATTGATTACATAAGATATCCTACCTAGGTCCTAAACACCAGATAACAGGCAAATTGCTTCATGATTAATAATCACTCATATCTTAACAGGGGGGACATTCAGTTTAGTCTAGGTTTGGTGATTCCATTCTTGAGAATCATAATACTTAAAGCAGACTTAGAGGGCATTCTTAGAGTGAATCACCACAATAAGTGCTTTGCATACATTAATTCATTTAATCCTCACAACAAGTGGTATAGGGACTCCTTAAATTCTCATTTTACAGTGATGAATCTGATGCACTCAAAGTATTAAGAAGTGGCACTGAAAACTGAACCCAGTTTCAGAACTCATGCTCTCAATCTCTATGTTCTACCATGAGCTTATACTCCAAAACTTTCATGACTCTTCTTACAGTCACGGTAGATAACAAGTAACTGGATAAATTTTTTATACGAATAGGCACCAAAATCCTATTGACACATAAATTCACTGCACATTTACCTTATTCATTATGCTGCTCACACACTCATTACATTTGAGCAAATGATAACGTGGGAGGATCTCAAGTAAGGATTGAATGGGCTGGGAGTTAGGATAGGATAAGGTCTCTTATCTAGGTCAGAGAGACAGAGAAGGAAAGAACTGTTGACTTGGATTCCCTTTCCTGCCTCTGTGAGTTCCTTTCTGGCAGTGACATTTCTAATAACAAAGAGCAGATTTGCATGCATTGCTCCTCTGTGGCCTAATTTTCATCCTCTAAATTTGCCATCATGTACTTTCTGCTCTTATAAGGTAAATGACTCATCACTAATTAATCAGTACCATGATGCTAAATTTTGACCACAAGACTGAACCAAAGCCAAGTCAACCTGGCTTTCAGTTAATTGGAAAAATTAAATGAGTGAGGGAAGCCAATTCTTCTAGGTGTAAATAATATGTTCTAAAAGCCATCTATTTAAAGGCATCAGCAAAAATATTTTAATACCAAAAGACTCTAATAAAACTGTCCTACTCTCCTTTTCAATATGTAATTAAAGCTACAGTGTAGATGGAAAGTTGATAGTAGAGAAAGTGGAATCTTATACAATATTACTAGGAAGAATTTTATGCTGAATGTTGTCAAGGTTCTCTTGTCTTCTAAGGATGAAATATCCCTTATGCTAGTCCCCTCTTGTTCTTAGCAAAATTGTTCCTACTGAATGTCGACTATGTGCTACATATTAGGGATGTAGTAGGGAGCAGGAGAGTATGTGCCCATTTGGTTTGTGACTTTGCACATGCTGTTTATGCCACCTGCATGCAGGGAAAAGCTTTAGTCTCTGGCTAATATGCACCATCTTTTAAAAAGTATTAGCATCTCTCCCTCTAGAAAGCCTTTTCTGTCCACCTGCCTCACTCCCACCATGTCTGGGTTAGAATCCTTGTCTAATCTCCCTTAGGATCCTGTTCTTACCACTGTACAATTGTCAGGTGCCTTGCCTACCTATGTGTTTGTCTGCTTCACTGAAATCTACATCCCAGTGAGAAGGGCAGGCCAGACAAAATGTCTGTCTTATCCACCATTGGTTCCCATGTCGAAGCACACAGTGCATTATTAAATATCTGTTGATTGTTTGAAGGAGGCAGTATTTAATATAATCTGTCCTGGCTTGGCTCTTTTATCATTTGTGTCCTGATGTAGAAGTTATTGGAATGTAGTCACTAGTTTATAAAGATCAAATCTAAAGGCTGTGCCCATGAAACTGGCAATGGCAAGGATGTGCTCTGTTCCTACTCAGAAGGCTGCTGCAAATAAGCTGGAGAATCATGGAAAAGTACAAAAAAAAAAAAAAAAAAAAAGAAAAAGAAAAAGAATTCACTGAACACCTACCCAGAGAAGCACCACTCAAGTACTCATGAGAGATCATGATGAAGCCATCATCCCAGATTTACTTTAATGATGGCTGGTCTCCATGGTCCCTCAGTAATCATCTTCTATCTTAGCTCCTGTTTTCTCCTTTTCGCATGACACTTTTAAACCTGCAATTCTTTTGATCACTTACTTACCCAAACTTTATTTGTTGGTTGACTTCTCCCCCCATTTGACTGTAAATTCCTCTAGGGTAGGGATCTAGACTATACCTTCACTTTGTAGGACAGTTCTCAACACAGGTATTTGATAAAAATGTTCCTCTAGCTTAGAGCTGTCCTCAGACATCTGTACATAAGTACAGAAACAACAGGTCTGCATAAGTGTATCTAACTGTTTGGCTCTTAGTTGTTTCCATAAAATGGATTACAGTGCCTGGCTTACTGTAGACAGTAAACCATTCAATTACAATTGTTTACCAAGTAAAAAACCAAAATTAGAAATTTCCTGGGGCTCTTGGGTGGCTCAGTCGGTTAAGGGTCTGACTCTTGATTTCAGTTCAGGTCATAGTCTCACGGTTCATGAGTTCTCGCCCCATATCAGGCTCTGTGCTGACAGTGCAGAGCCTGCTTTGGATCCTCTCTCTCCCTCTCTCTCTGCTCCTCCCCTACTCTCTGTCTCTCTCTCAAAATAAACAAACAGGGGCACCTAGGTGGTTCAGTTGGTTAGGCGTCCGACTTAGGCTCAGGTCATGATCTCACGGTTCATGGGTTCGAGCCCCGCGTCAGGCTATGTGCTGACAGCTTGAAGCCTGCTTGGGATTCTGTGTCTCCCTCTCTCTTGGCCCCTCCACTACTCTCTCTGTGTCTCTCAAAAATGAATAAACATTAAAAAAATTAAAAATAAACAAATAAATATCTAAAAAAATAAATGTACACATATGTACTAATGATAAACAGGTAAGTAAATAAATAAACAGTAGAATCTTACTTAAAGTAGCTTAAAGTGGAATGCCAAGGGCTGCTGGCAGATGTGGAGGGAGTGCTGAAACTGGAAAACCATATCTCATCACCATTTTATTAAAAATTGGATTAGGCAAGAGTCACCAATGGATGCTAAATCTAGAGGGAAATTTTGATGAGGAACTAGCTATTAGCATGGCTTTAAAGTATCTCCCCACAGACCGCTTATTAGTTATAGGAGAGAAAATTAAACAGTAATTACCTAGTGGAGAAATCGGAAACCACTTTGGATGATTAAAGCTAACATCATCAGTGAGGGACAGATGGACTTTGTGCACCTCCAGATGTGACACCCTGAGAAGGACACAATATCACCCATGCCACATTCCTACTGAGAATGCATGACCTGATGGGGACCACGAAGAACTATCGGATAAATCCCAATGGGAAATGTTCTACCTTAAGAGGTGTGTTTGGGGGGAGGTGACATTCTCTATTTCCAAAGTATCAACATTAGAAAAGATAAGAAAAGGCCACAGAAATACTCCACATCAAAAGAGGCTAAAGAGACATGTCAACTAAATGCCATGACTGACCTTAGACTGGACCCTGCACGAGGAGGGGGTGATGCTATAAAGCACATTATTGGATCAGTTGATAAAACTGAGATACAAAAGGTAGATTAGAGGATTCTATCAACATTAAAAATAATCTACTGTTGGGGCGCCTGGGTGGCTCAGTCGGTTGGGCGGCCGACTTCGGCTCAGGTCATGATCTCGCAGTCTGTGAGTTTGAGCCCCCACATCATGCTCTGTGCTGATGGCTCAGAGCCTGGAGCCTGCTTCAGATTCTGTATCTCCCCCTCTCTCTGCCCTTCCCTTGCTCACGCTCTGTCTCTATGTCTCTCAAAAATAAAATAAAAACGTTAAAAAAAATCTACTGTTGCTAAGTAAGAGAATATCCACATTCTTAGGAAATGAATACTAAAGACTAGGGTAAAGAGCCGTGATGTTTGAGCCTTACCATCAATTCTTTCAGAAAAAAAAATATGTATATAATCTATATGGAGAGAAAGAGTGCCTGTGAGTCACATAGCCAACTGTGTAAAATGTTGACAAAAAATTAATTCTGGGTAAAGGGTATATAGGTGTTCTTTGTACTGTTTTTATATTTGCAACTTATCTGTAAGACTGAATTATTTCCAAGTAAAAAGCAAAAAAGAAAGCGGGCTTACAAATATGTCATAATGTACCAATAGTCACAATAAAAAAAATGACTTAATTAAATAACACTTGCCTGAGTTTTAATACTTCATCTGCTTCAGAATGTCACATTCTTTTCGTTTATACATTCACATGCTAAAATTTACGAAATTCAAAAGTGAGAGCATAATAACGTCAGTGATGATAAGCAAGTGTGCAAATTACGGCAGAATGGTCAGCAGTCCACGAACTTAGCAGTTATTTAGGTTCCAAATTGCTGCCCAGTGGGAATTTTGGGGATGGGAGGCTTCCTCCTGCCCCTTGCCTGAACAACACCATCACCAAGGAGCAGCAGGCTCCTTCCTCCCGGCATCACAGACCCTGCCAGGAGGTATTCCCCTCTCCAGAAGCTGCAATCATCCAGACGCCATCAATGACTCCTGCCCCACCCTGCCTGCTCCCAATCCTGACCCCTGGTCCTGTCCAGCCTGCAGCAGTCTCTTGCAGTAGCCCTGGGAGATACAGCCACTTCAGTATTCAGATACACAATTATAAGGAGTGACTTACAGTTTATAACTGTACCCCGAACATGAACATCATTTCACAATTCACAAAGCACAATACACAAAGTATATTCTGCCCTGAGGAACAGCAATCTATGTCAGATGAAAACAAATAGTCAGATTAAAGGGAGATGTTAATTGGAAACAGCCAATTAAGCTTTTATTACGTCAGATTAGTTTAGGCTTACAACCACATTAAATCAGGACATCAAAAGGCATCGCCCTAGAATAAGAAGTCAGAAAATAGCAGTTTCTTCTGGAAATTATCTACCTATGCCCCTCTGTTATACTCCTTAGGAATACAGCCCTCTTTGTCACAGCCTGTGTGGCTGCCATTCTTGTGGGGTCGTTGTGTAAGCGATCAGAGAATGATGTCCAGTTGATAATGTGTCATCTGTCAGCTCCAACTTCATGTCTTAAATTCAGCATACTAAAGCCAATCTGATTTTTTTTTCACACTTTTGTTGGTTTCCTTGCCTACGTTGCTTGGAATTTAACTTGGGCTGACATAAAAGGTTTTATTGATTTGTGCAAGAGCCAAAAAAAAAGAAAAAAGAAAAAAGAAAAAGAAAGAAAGAAAAAAAAAAAGGAAAA
Organism: Paguma larvata; assembly: GCA_030068075.1. NCBI lineage: Eukaryota > Metazoa > Chordata > Mammalia > Carnivora > Viverridae > Paguma > Paguma larvata. The sequence goes on from CM057826.1 coordinate 107,416,706, forward strand.
AGAGGGAAAAATTGGCTGAGGAAACCCATAAGCTTTCTGGATGAATGCTGGGAGATGGAAGATGGAGAGGGTCACAGACAATGCTCAGTGTAACAAATACTATATAGCGTAATTTGTGATTCTGTTTTTTTCTGCTTCAATTTTGTGTCTTTCAAGAAGGAATACACATGTTAATATATTGAACATGAAATAAACATTTCTGGTTCCTCTTTGCTATTGTGACTCTTCATGGCTAGTACAGTTGTATGAATTTGTCCTGTTTATTCTTGGCTGGGGTAATTACCATTGCTGGTGTGCTGGGGAGTATGTGTTGTCCCCCACCCCCAAAGACAAAGATTACCTCTCCTGAGTGTCTTCCTTACTATCTTGGCTCGGGCTATACACATATTCATGCTGTGGGTCACATCGACCTTGACCTCTTTTCATTTGGGCAAGCATTTTTCCCACATCTACTATGTGTAAGGTACCTGATTGGAAAAGGTTGAACTAGAAATCATAGTAAGACATAAGATTGAGGCTCACAATAAAGAACTTGCCTCTCTGACCATGTTATCTAGATCACAATCGTTGAATTGTTCTGCTTACATAAATTATTTAGTGAGTTTCCACGGGACCTTTGTTAATAACACGGACAGTATAATAACCGTGCTTGAAAGTGGAAGTTTCAACCAGGGAAAAATAGAGTAATTGCACAGCTCACTCCATATAACATAGAGATGATGGTTAACCCTATAAGGGCCAGAATTTAAATCTTATGATGGAAAATGTCCCCATAATATCTTGTATACTTTGCTTCTCTCTCGAAACCAAAGAATAGACCTGTGTCACCTCTACCTATCCCCACCCCCACCTCCAGTCCTCTTTCACCCCTCCCCAAGTTGAAATCCAGCAACAGAGACAAATTTGCTCTACCTCTGATGGCCAGCCATGATTCTTTCCTTTTCGTCAACAAAGAAAATAAAACCTTTCAATGCTGAAATATTCAAAGGGCTACAGTTTGGACAGGTGGGAAGCTGAGGGTTCCCAAGGGGTCTTCCCTCTCTCCCTGTTCAGTCACACACAGCTGTCTACCAGCCCCATGAGGACCATTTTATCCCTGACACCACCAACACGACAGAGTTGCTTATCTGCCTCTCCCTTTGATCTACTTCTTCAATTCTTGCCTCTTATCACTTCTCCCATGCTTCTTGCCTTTGTGCCTTTTCTGGACAGGATCGCTCAGCCAGGATTGCCTTTGTGCTCTATCCCCTCCCAGTCTTCCCCTTCTCATCCTGGGCAGACCAGATACTGAACCAACATCTGAGCATCTCTTTAGTTGGCCTCAGCTCTCCTTAATGCTGACTTTTCCAGATTCTCAAGAGTTCTGTCTTGCCTTAAGAGCCTACTGGAGGTAAGCGGGGTAGCTGATGGTGTAGAATTATTTCTGGGTCTGAACAATTTCAGGGAAACTGGAGGTTCTGGAAAACTGGATTCCGGGTGGTTGAGGATTTACTCCACTTATAAATGGAAAATAATTTACTAGGCATTTCTTATACGTTATTTTTAAGAAAGCACTGCTTAAAATTTATGATGATTCAGGAGTCAGAAAAAAAGTTACCTGAGATGTCTGCCCCCCCCTTTAAATCCTTATTTCTTTTAGGTAAGAAAAAGTTAATTCCATACTTCAGTTAAAAGATGCCTCTACATAAAGAAAGATCAAAATGATAATCTCCACTGGTTTCCTTCACACATTTCAAAATAAATGCAGGCTCCAGACAGGACACCCACCTTAGCAGATAATTATTTTCGTTCAGCAGCAGAACATCAAGCTTCAAATAACTAATTGATTCAATGAATATTTATGAATCTTGGAGGGTGTTTAAACAGGCTCAAAACATCCTATTAACTGCTTTTGCAATAGGAATGTAATTTTTTTTAATGATTCCTTTTCACTCTTGAAGAGCCAGGTTAAAACTGGCCCTGCCTGCAATCCTGAAATGTGGCTTCTGCAAGAAAGCATTTCGCCTAATTCCATACATATAGTTAAGTCATCAACAACTATTTTCAGATTGGGAGTGAATTTCCATGTATAATATTTTGGCAAGTTGGTATATGATTATATTATTCAAGTAACACACTGTATTTTAAAGTGATGAATAAATATGCATTTTAGGTAGTAGTTGAAAAGTAATAAAACTGAGCATAGTAATATGAAGGAATTTCAGACCTCTATACTTTCCTCCAAAGCCCTAAAATCTCTGTCTTGTTTGCTACTTTTCTTAACAGCTGGGTAAAGTCCATCGGGAATCAATTCCCAGTCGGAGTCACACAAAAGAGATAACTGCTGAGAATTCTCATTGATTGCCAATGCTGGTATGTCACGAAACCTTAAAGATGAACAGTTTAAGATGAACATATGCAAACATTCCACTTGGAAGATACGTCATGTCTTCCTGGAAGGAAGACATGACATGAGAGACTCTCAAAGAATAAGAAAGAACTGAGGGGAGAGATGGGTGTGGGAGGGGGGAGAGTGGGTGGTGGGCACAGAGGAGGGCGCTCGTTGGATTGAGCCCTGGGTGTTGTATAGAAACCGATTTGACAATAAACTATTAAAAAAAAAAGGAATATACGTCATATCCTTTGCAAAAATCTTTTTTGCAGTTGATTCAGTGAGTTTTCTATACTGTGCTACCTGACCTATTCTTTTTTTTTTTTTTTAATTAATTTTTTTCAGAGAGAGAGAGCATGAGCAGGGGAGGGGCAGGGAGAGTGGGAGAGAGAGAATCCCAAGCAGGCTCTGCACTGTCAGCTGACCTGAGCTGAAATCTAGCTGGATGTCTGAACCACTCAGGCGCTCCCTTGACCTATTTTACCCAAAGCAATCATAAAGAAGATGTCTCACACACACACACACACACACACACACACACACACACGCACAGGATGTTCTGCAGCCATTAAAAGAAAAAAGAGAGAAAGATATTGCCATTTGTGACCACATAGATGGACCTAGAGGGTACTATGCTAAGTGAAATAATTCAGACTGAGAAAGATAGACACCATATGATTTCACCCGTATGTGGAATCTAAAACAAAAAAAATGAATAAACAAACAAACAAAACACAGAATCTGACCTGTAAATCCAGAGAACAAATTGATGGTTGCCAGAACTTCTCCTTACGAAGATATTCCTTTGGGACACAGTCCTGTTGGGAGTTTTCAGGCTTGGCCGAATTCCTAAATCCCTTACGGCTTATTAGGGGCCGGTATTTTGGTCTTTTCCCAGCACAGAGATATAGTTCTATTTTTAGTTATAGCAGCAGTAGTTTATGAACTGAGCTGTTACTTCTAGTATTTCTTCTGGTGGGGATACTGCTGAGCTGACAGATTTAGTCCTGAATACTGCATATTTACAGAGTTTAGGAAACTTACAGTTACTAAGCAAGTTCCAGAAGTGATTTTGGTATGTAGTTATCTGGAATTTCACTTACATGCCATAGTTTGAGGTAAAGAAACTTCTTTTTTTTCTTTAATGTCTGGAATAATTTTATTACTAGTTTAAGAAAAGTAAGGAGTTCCAAATATACTTAACATCTCCCTGAGTCAGGAAGTACTCACAGTAAGCACACCGAGTGTGAAAGATGATTTCATATTTATTTTTGCATTTTTTTGCTCTTAATTTTGCTATTTTATTTTGATGTATAGCTGAAAAGACAATTCTTGAGAGGCTTCAGATGAAGGCAAATCAAGAATAACAATTCTGACCTACATTTAAATAATTAATTCAGAGCTTTATTCAAAACTACTAAAATGGCAAGTTTAATTCCACGTTCTGAAAAGCAGTTAAGTAATTTACAAAGACAAGGCCAAGCAAGTCTAACAAACTTGTCATTCACAGACAATCACTAAAGCCACGAGGTCGGTCTCCCTCTCCCTGACTTATCACCATGCATGGCTTCTGTCCAAGCCTCTCTTTAATCTATCTTCTGTTCTGCTTCCGGAACGTGTCTCCAACTCCCTGACTTAGATCAATGATTATTCCTTCAGTGAGTTCCTTTGCTGGCTGTGACTCATGCTTGATACCACTTCAATCACTCAACAAACATTTACTGAGTGCCTACCGTGTGTCTTCAGGCACTGCTAGAATACTGGAGACACGGCTGTGAACAAACAGGCCCTCCTCAATTCTGCCTTTGGCTTCCTGTGTCAACTATGATCTAGACCAAACTGAGCAATGGTCAATATCTATATATGATGGCATAACTTTTTATTTTAACCAATACAGCACCTCTTTCAAAGCTAATCTAGTTTTAAATCTTTAAATGAAGGTATGGATTACGATAGCTATATAAGGTAAAACATAAAAGTTTTGCAATGTAATTAAAACGACTCCACTGGCTGAGGAAATAATTTCCATATATATTAATAGAAACCAGTTAATTGCTTTGGAGAGTCAGAGACCTAATTTATTCTTCTTTTTCAAAGCCCTTTTAACCTTAGAGTTTCAACATTTTCTAATAAATATTTCCTAGAATTTCTGTGTCTATTACAAACAGCTGCTGAAAGCAAGTCTTCATCAGGTGATCTTTGACTAGAGTTCCTGACACGCAAAGAAATGAGCCAAGGCCAGGCGATGATTCATTTCAACACATATATCCCGCATCTATTTTCCAAAGGCCTTAAAACTGAGTTACAAAGAATAACAAGATCTCTTTCCTTGAAACCCTCACAATAGCAAGAAGTAGAAAGACCAACTATATAGCTTATTATTATAGCTTTTTTCCCTAACCCTCTCAATTTCTTCTCATTCATTTTATCAGTTTTTAAACTTCCAGCCTTTGGAAACCGGTCCCTTGCCAGAGTGAACGTTATATAAAGCTGGGATGAATGAGAGGAAAGACTAACAACGAGGAACTTGCCAATCATAGGTAACAATATATTATAAGGCACCAGGTGTTAAAATTGCATGATACAAGTTAACAATACAAGACTAGAATGACAGAACAGAGGTCCTTGGAATGAAGCCAAGCCTATATGTTAACAAATTACTATGTGAAATAAAATAATGGACAAATAAGTAATGATTAACAAACATAGATTAATCATAAATGAAATAATTTATTTGTTTTCATATACAACCATAAATTCCAGATGGACACGAGAATTTAATTAAAAAAATCCTCAAGCAGAAAAAAAAATTGTACATGAGATCATGAGGACTAAAGCAAAAGAATAAATTATTATTGATAAAACTAGTAACTGAAACCTTTGTTCAGCAAGAGGCTCCAAATAAACAACACATAGTTACTCTTGATGAATATGACCAGTTTTACTGTTTTATAAAGAGCAATATCTTCTCTTCATTGTATAAATGTTTAAAAGATGGAAACAGTGACTCATAACCTTTGGCAGACCTCATATTCATCCTCTAAGACCAGCCCAAGGTCACCTTGCTCTGGGAATGCTTCTTCTACTCCAGAGACAACATGGCTGCACTGACTATTCCTAAAGACTTCATAAGGCACTAAGGTTTTTTATTCCGTTCCATTGGAATCTATCCTATATATGTTTGTTTCTTTGATAACTCATCAGCTAATTATCTGTTCATTCCCAAGGCCTCACAGGATGCATGCTTTATATGCTATATGAGTGCTAGGTTAAGTATTTCTTAAGTGATAAAAAAATTCACACAGAACGATCACTTTGAAATTTTTTAAGAATCATGATTTCTCAGTACTGGGACTTTTCTAAGCGCTAGGAAGGAAAGATGGGGAAGGCAAACTCTAAGAAGTAATAGTCCGAACAACTGCTTCTAGTAAGGGCAGAAGAGAGAAAAAAAGGGAATAGATTCTAAATAAAATTCTACCAATAAATGATATTAGTTAGGAGGGAGGCTACTTTCTGAGGCAACCATGATAGAAGTTTATGCCTTTTACACATAATGTCCAAAATGAATGTGGCTGATTGAGGAGGTGGGGGAAGCTGTCTTTCTAGGAGTGATGTCTAGAAACCCAGGCTCCTTCCATTTTCTGGCTGTACCATCTTTTCCCTGTGGTCTCCAAGATTCTTCATCTGCTCACTCAAAAAGGAAAATAGGGATGGAGAAAAGAAACTCGCTTCTTGACCATCATGGTCTGGAAGTAGCACACATTACTTTGGCTGGCATTCTGCTGGTGAGGACAAATCACATGGCCCACCCAGGTGTAAGAGAACTGGAAAATGCAGTCCTTAACTGCACCTGTGCCCCAGTAACTGTGCTCCAGAAGACCTGCAGCATAAATCTCATGGAGAGTTACACATCTCCACCTCGTAAAGATATATATATATATATGTGTGTGTGTGTGTATATATACATGTATATATATATGTATATATATGTGTATATATATGTGTATATGTGTGTATATATATGTATATACACACATATATACATACACACATATACACATATATACACATATATTTCTTTATCTATGTACGATTAAGTTCTGAAAGATACACACACACACAGGACTTATAGATCTTTGGGAAATGCCAAGTTGGGGCTACATACAAGCCAACACAGAGGTATGATTCTTCCCATGAGATTTCTGAGTAGTTGTTCTCAATACTCCCAATTCAATTACATTCTATTTTAGAGCGACAGTTCCCAGACTTTTTGAAATAACCTCTCTTCATACTAAGAACCAGGCACTGCCAAACAATGACAGGATTAAAAAAATGAGGCGGTGTTCTTATTACCTCACAGGAATTATCAGTTTAGGGGAGAGAAAAGACACAAAAGCAGGTAATTACAATGTCCAGGATAAACACAATGACAAAAAAATGCATCGATTATAATGGTTAAAAGAATTAATTATCTTTATTGTTCTTAGTGTTTCTCTAGCACTCTCTCTGGACTGATACATAATTTCACTTGAAACTCCTTCCAGATCATGTGGAATAGCCTATATGCCTTTTAAAGAATTTCCTAATCTCCTTTATATTAACAAGGGTGAGGGCTGGTACAGGGGTAAAGTTCTCTACCTTTCTAACACATGTTCTGTTGTTCTGTCCTGTCATTCATTCATATGGTATTATATGATGGACACATGTAGTGACAGTAAAGCCTCTTTTTTGTTGTCAAAGATGACTCTAAGTGTATTATTTAAAGGCCTGAAAGAATTTATTTAAGAGTTTATTTAATAGAAAGGAGGATTGAATAGACAATATCAAATCTCATTTCGAACCATTTAAGCCCTTGGGATTTTTTTAAGGTCTTGATAGTAACACTTGCTGTAATTTTTTAAAAAAAATGTTTATTTTATTTATTTTGACAGAGACAGAGAGAGAGAGAGAGAGAGAGAGAGAAGGAGAGGGAGAGAGAGAGAGAGGGAGAGGGAGAGAGAGAGCAAGGGCATGCATGCAAGTAGGGTAGGGGCAGAGAGAATCCCAAGCAGGCTCCATGCCGTCAGCATGGGGCCTGATGCAGGTCTTCATCTCATGAACTGTGAGATCATGATGTAAGCCACAGTCAAGAGTCAGACGCTTAACTGACTTAGCCACCCAGGTGCCCCAACACTTGGCGTAATTTAAAATAAATACTTAGTGAGTATTTACAAAGTAAATTACTCAGAGCTGAATATTGTTAGATTTATAGTGATTTACTTCATGTTATCCCACACTAAAGAATTTCATAATTCTATGGTTAGAAAAAGGGATATTTAAACAAGACTATATATATAGTCATATATATACATATATGTATAGTTTTTATATATGTTATTCACATAAACAATGTAGAAATAGAATGGGGTGGGGGCCATGGAATGGGTACCAGTGAACCCATATTATGCTGTTTCTTTATGAAAGTTTCCCACCTCAGCTTTTAGATGCTCACATGCTTTTGCCAAAAATTATAAATATTTTGACTAAATAATAGCATAATTTTGGTTACCAGCTGTGACCTCTAGAAAAATGGAAGAAGCAGATGGCAGGAAGCAGAGACAGGGAAGTTTAATGGAGATGTGTTAGAATGTCAGTGTTTTAAATTTTTTACACTATATTCATTTTGTCTACATCTTTCTAAGGAATAGGCTAGCTGTATAAAATACAGGGTGCCCACTTAGATTTGTTCCAATAAACAATAAATAATTTCTGAGTATAAATATGTCCCAAATACAGCATGGGATACACTAAAAAAGTATTCATCATTTACCTATAATTCAAATTCAGCTGGACAGTTTATACTTTTATTTGCTAATAGAGCAACCCTACTGAAAGCTCCAGTACAGCTCCTTTACATGTTAGCATAATATACGTCTCTTGTTGCCTTAAAATCTCATTCAAAACAAGTTCAATCAAAGACAATGTTAGAAGGGGCGCTTGGCTGGCTCAGTCAGTTAAGTATCCAATCATCCAAACAATGTTAGAAGGGGCGCTTGGCTGGCTCAGTCAGTTAAGTATCCAATCATCCAACTTTGGGCCAGGTCATGATCTCATCATGGGTTTGAGCCCCATATTGGGCTCTGTGCTGATAGCTCAGAGCCTGGAACCCGTTTTGAATTCTGTGTCTCCTTCTCTCTCTGCCTCGCCTTTACTCGCACACTATCTTTCAAAAATAAATAAATGTTAAAAAAAATTTTAAAGGAAAGAATGTTAGAAAAAAATGGAGAGTTTTGATTGTAGGTGAGGTATCAGTGAGAGCACGCTATGGTTTAATTCCTGAGTGGAGTGAGATGGCTTGACATTTCTGTCAGAACAATCATGAATATCAAGTCCATTGCTTTAGTTTTCACTTCCCCTGTCCCCTTGCCAGCTTTTGTATGTGTCACCTTAGGGACAAATTAACTACCAAGCTCAAAGAAGCAGTCAGGCAGTTTTCTGATGTAGAAACAAGGACCCATGAAATAATTATCAATGATAATAATTAAAATACAAATATATATATGCAGAGTGTTACAGTTTTGAAATCTTTTCAAAATCTATAACCACATTAGATTTGCAAACTGACTTCGTGAAACACCTTCCTACTTGAGACTCCAGTGCCATTGAAAACTCAGCACAGTGGGACTAACATGGAAGATGGTGAAGACCATGATTTGGCAGAAGAGAGGAGACTCTCCCCAACAGAAGGGTCCGGAAACCCGAGACCCTGGATAAGAGTGCCTTCTGACCTTCTTGGTAAGGACCCAGGCAGATTTAAACCCTCACATTTGTAGGTAAATGAGAAATTAAAGGTTAGGAAGGGAACATAATGTGTTGGCTAGGCCAGATGGACTCATTGTTGAAGAAGGAGTATCTATTTCTGCTTTAGTCTCCTATGTGTTACTGCGGAAAGCCGAAGTAACAATCCAAGCAAGCCTCCCTCCCCACCCCGAAAAAAGATATACGTGAGATTCTTGATTCCGGAAAAATTGTGTGAATTCCCTCTTCAGCTGCAGAAGTGGTGTGAAACAAATATTACTTTCCATTCTAGCTGTCAAACACGTACTGTATGGATGAGTTAATTATTATGCAAGATGGTACTGAATCACAATGATGTGTAGTGGCTGCTAATGAGAAGTCATAAATCAAAGTCCTTAATGTTAAGTTCAGGCTACAAGATGTAGCTCTTTTGAAATGTCATAAGGATGGCTTCGTGTATGTGCATATATGCACAATCACTAGCTCTCAGAAAGCTGGCTGCGTCCTGATACCCAGTTAAAATATTCAGCATATAACCCATCTGTCCTTTGTCATGTCTCTGTTTTCCATTAAGTCCCACATATAGCTGAGCTCTTTGCAAAGGTGATGAGAAAGGGTGGGCAGTAAGCTGCCTGAAAATGCCACAAAATGATTCTGGCTCTATGTGTTTATCCCCTGACAGACTCTTCATAGGAAGCATAGTGACTTGCTGGAGAATGAGAGGCTGTGTTTTGTTTGTTAGTTTTCCTAGCCCCAGAGGGTAAGACAAAGGGCCTCCTATTTATATTCATCATAAATCCTCTAAAAATTGGAGACCAGTTTGGGAATATAAAACTTTCTCAAGTGCAAATGTTCCCATCATCCCTAGCAAATCAATTATCAACTTACATGCTCTGTGACTTGTTTTAATCTGATTAGTCCCTGGAAAGTATGAAAGCAATCAGTTAACAAGATTTGTTTAGGTAGGGAGAGAACCTGTAGGAGGGGGAGTTATGTAAGCGAATGCTGGGGATTTCTTTTTCCATTAATTCATTCATAGATTCATCAATTGCATATTGGTTGAATGCCTACTAAGTATAAGGTTCTTTGAGAGATTCTTGGGTAACAGAAGGATAGATCTAATTTATACTCAAATGTCAAGAACTTTATAGCAGAGTAGAGTAAATGAAGAGGTAAATAATGATAATACAAGGCAGGATGAAATAAGTGCTTATGAAATATATTAAGTGCAGTGCAGGAGAATTCCCCAGGAAGTAACTGATTCTGGACCAGGAAGCCTGGAGGAAGGTAAGATAACCAACACTAACAAGCACCTGCCTCCTGACTGGCCTTAGGACATTATCTACATTATTGAGGAGCAGGATGTATGTGAGGTGACCTTTGGAGGAAGAAGGAGACTCTAGAGATCTGTAGTAGTGACCCTCATGCTGATGGACCAGTAGAAGTAGCAAGGGACACTGCACATTTGAGTAATGGCCCATGGTCTGGCGTGGCTGGAGTGAAGATAAGTGCATGCGGTTATCAAACCCCATCTAGTTTTGAAACAGCAGGCCTGGAAGAATGGGGTCTTTGGAAATCAGAGAGTGGCTAACATAAACACCCTGGCCACATGGAAGGCACGGAGGAAGGGCAAGGTCTGAGAGAATGGCTGAGAAGTCAATTCTAGGGTTAAGGTTGATTCCGTAATCGTGGCCTGGTGACCAGGGAACTAACTACATGGCTTATTTCCCCTGAAAGACTCCAAAGTTTGTGAGACATCGAAGTGATTGGCATGCAAAAATCCCTAATTGCAAACAAACAAACAAAAAAAACAAACAAAAAACAATCCTTGTTGGTTGAAGTGAACCTTGGGTGCTAGATTCAGCATACTGTGTGGGCTTCATAGCTAAGTTTTAAAAAAATATATATAATGTTTAGAGGTGTCTGGGTGGCTCAGTAGGTTAAGCATCTGACTCTTGATTTTGGCTCAGGTCATGATCTCACGGTCGTGAGATCAAGCCCTGAATCAAACTCCATGCCGAGCCTGGAGCCTGCTTGAGTTTCTCTCTCTCTCTCTCTCTCTCTCTCTCTCTCTCTCTCTCTTTGCCCCTCCCCTGCTCATGCTCTCCCTCAAAAGTAAATAAATATTTATATAATATCAATAAACATAAAATATAAATATTACATATAATATATTATGTATACATTATATATTTTATATATATGGTGTTTGGAAAGCCACAAGCCTGTCTGTACCCCCGTTCTGCCTGTTTAGAAGCCTTCAAAGTTCAGAGTCTGGCTTTACCTCTTCTCTGAGTAATCATCTCATCAAAGAGAAAGACGAAAACCTGAAAAGGCATAATATGCACTTGTCACCTCATCCCAAATCAGCAACCTGGTGTTGCTGTTGCTCCCAGACTGAGTTCACCGGAAGTGCCGCACAGGGCTGCTAAAACATGGTACTAACACAATTTTGATGAAGTGTTTACCGCAGGCCTCCTGAAGTCCTTTCCATTCCTATCCTTTGGCCCTTAACGAAACAGCCAGTGAATCCTGGGCACCTTTGAAGCAGTTGCACTGATGATAAATCTTTGATAGGAAGTGCTTACTACTTGTCACTGCATCTCTTTACCCCTTCCAGGGGACACTATGTGATTCATCCCATGGGTTCAAGCATAGGTTTCTCATACTGGGAGGGACTCCAGAAAGAGCCTCTCCCTCAGAACACAGCTGGCTTGGCTGTAGGTCCTCACGGGAACAGGATTTGTAATCTGAATCCTTCTTTGGTTTGAATTACTGATCCATATTTAGACTCAGTGCTAGGTTTCTACCTGAATCACAGAATTTCTGAGAAAAAAAAAACAAACCTAGTAAACAATGTAGCATTAAGATCCAGCCCAAACTGGAAATATATGGGATAGAGTTGTTACTTTTAATGGATTGGTTGTAGAGGTAGGGGCATTAAAAATCATTCTGCAAGGGGTTCCTCAGTGGCTCAGTTGCTTAAACATCGACTTCAGCTCAGGTCATGATCTCATGGTTTGCAAGTTGAAGCCTCGCGTTGGGCTCTGTGCTGACTAGGCCAGAGCCTGCTTCAGATTTTGTGTCTCCTTCTCTCTCTGCCCCTCCCTGACTCATGCTCTGTCTCTGTCTCTCTCTCTTTCAAAAATAAATAAACATTAAAAAAAATTTAAAAATATCATTCTGCAAAATTTAAATACACAAAGGGTTAAGAAGTTATATAAGATATATTTACGTATTTCACCATAGTGTTATTACTAATACATGAGTGTCTAATTCCAATAAAATGTGATGAAACAATTGCCTTGGGAAAAGCTCTCGTCTTTCAGTATAAGTTCATATTATAATCACTTGGGGAGACTTTCTACAAAAATCCTGAGGCTGTGGTAACAATGGCCAAAATTCTGACTGATTTACTGCATAGGACAATATACAGTGAAAAGAAGTCCAATTGATTTTAGATGAGTCTGGACCAGAAACTACTGTCTGATACAGACTGAGGGCAACATAAAGTTCCTCAGCGACTACAACATGCCAGGTACATTAGACCTTCTTCTCTACTCCTCACAGCCATCTTGTAAGTTAGAAATCCTTTACCTCTTTTAAATATAGTCAAGTAAGCCTGAGGAATGCTGAGCACTGTGAAAGTTCCAAGGTTATACGTATTTTGGTTTGTTGAGTTTGTCTAACTTTGAGGCAAGGGCCTTCCAATAAGGGTCTGCAAAGCTTTCATAGCTCTCCTCACCACCCTTAGTCCTCAGCTTGGTGCCTCTTGCCCTTCTCAAAATGGAGACTTAACCAATAATCCTGCCCCTTCTTACTGCCTTTCTCATTTCCTCCCCAGATCCCTGTCTCTCTTGGTTTTAAATTGAGGGAATTAAAAAAAAAAAAAAAAAGGCAACTTTTCCTCCTGGCTTAAGGAAATTTCTCCTAAAATAAGCTGTTTTATCAAGCTACATAAATTAAGTCCCCTTTGGTTCTTTTCAATATATATGATAAGGTCATAGGATATAAAATTCTGTGTGCCAGCAATTCAGAAAGGACTCATTTCCAGAATATATACTCTGAAGGCAAAGATTTGCATAAATTACCATATTAATATACATATTCAAAGTTCACAGTTTATCAAAAACAGAAAGAAAATAATCTCGATTATAGCAGAGCACCCATTTTTCATACTCCTTAAATATTTGATATGCAATTAGGAAGTGCTGGGTTGTGGAGTGGGCACAGCTAGCTTTTACTATATTTAACTCCCTTGAATGTCAGGAAACAGATCTATCAAAAATGTCATGTTTAGGATCAAGTCCAGGGGAATTCAGCAAAAGTGTGAGGTTGAGGGATGAGATTTGATAAGAAATAGGGTGAGGGATGGAGTAGAAGGCAAAAATATTTGTTGTTCTACTATTTGCTCATAAAAAGAATGCTTTGACACTTTGACACAGGCATTCTGAGGAGGGCTATTTCCACAAAACCTGGTCGTGTTGGCCTTATCTTCAGTAGGAATGAAACTGACTTGGATAGCAAAATTTGGAAAGCCAATGAGGACAAGAGAAAAAAAGGATGCCAAAGGGAAAGTGAGATGCAAATAAGAATCATGGGAGGGCCGTGGAGACCATCTGGTGACAGTGTCACCAGTGTGCCCAGCTTCGTCAGTCCTGGAGGGCTCCTTGGCGAGGCTGCTCAGGGCAGTTTTCCATGAAGTGGTCTTCCACAGTAGTGCTATAATTTTAAGTATATCTCTTTCCTGAATCGTCATTTTAGTGACTTCTCAAACCTAACAGTAGTCATGGGAAACCCTGAATTTGTAGCCAGCTGCTGAGAATAACCCTAGGGACGCCCAAACTGAAGTGACAGTAATTTTGTGGAGGACTATGCCCTTAATATTGAGTCTGGCTAACTCTGAGTAGACATATGCTACTCAAAAACTTTTAATTGCTGTGACTATTTGGTTAAAAAAAAAAAAAAAAAAAGCCTGGAAACCACTTAGGAACCACATCGGCCTTGTGACATTTCTCCTCTCATCTGCCTTCTGTTGCTTTCAATATGCTATGGGAAGGAAAACTATAGAAATAGCCAATTTCATTTGATATTTTAAATTAAACTTATGTTATGGGATACAGGAGACTCTAAGTGAGAACTGTCCTAAGTCCTAAATAACCTAAGGGTTATTACATGAGCAAAAATCATGAGATTGATGGCATGAAGACTGCGATATATGGCTGAGCTGTTTATATGTCCCTTTAGTTACACCACGATTCTTGCTCTTCCTTTGGAAATTGATAGTACAGGAAAGGAAATGTATGGACAACACTTTAGTACAGGCTCTGTCTAAATTTCATGCAATCAGACTTTATATACCATGACCTATCTTCTGGTGATGAAATACAATCCTCCCATGATTAATATTGTGCTATTTGTCTAATTTTCTCAATATTTTTCTTGAATGTTTCTTTATGTCTTTTCTCCCTCTTTTTTCCTTTCATTCTTTCTCTCTCTCCCTTTCTTTCTTTCTTCCCTTCCTTCCTTCCTTCCCTTTTTTTGTTTTTAAGGAGTGGGTATGTAGGAGGTTGGTTTACAACTGATAATTAAGGTAATTATATTAATGAACTGAGTTGCAAAGATAAATGACCATACCAGGCCCAATGGTAAATGAATGAATGAGGCTCCAGAACCCTCCCACTAGAGTCAGGAGCCCTACAACTAGGCAAACAATTTCAATGATTTAGAAATAAGTAGAGATTAGACTGGAGTTGTACCAATTTAGACATCGAAGACTTGGCCTTTCTACTTATTTCACAATGCTGTGGCTGGGGAATTAGAAAATGAGGATAAGTAATAGGTACCAGGAAATACTAAACACATTCACTGAGGTTAGAAAGCAGATTTAGAGGCCATATTCATGACAGACCTGAAAGCACTGGTAAGGTTCAAGAAAGCCACAGGTATAACTGTTCCCTTGTAATGCCTAAAAATCTATTGTCTAAATACAATCACCAATGTTGGGAGCCGTTTGGGCTCACAGGTTGAGACCTCTCCCTGTGTGTTAAAGGTTGAAGCAAAAGCTCGCCAGCCAAACTGGCGCCTAATCTTACAACTACTCTCTTTGGCTTAAGGAATGTAATGCTCTTTTGTTTTACCACATTTAAAAGGAAGGACCTGGAGCAGGATGCTTTGATGAATTGCATCTGAATGAGAGTAGCCTGACCACCTTAAAGTTGCATCTTGGGGATGGGTTGCATAGATTGATAGCAGTTATGAGCTGGCCGAATATTGGTGTGATTTGTGTAAATGTTAGGCTCCTATTATGTAAATTCATGGGCAAAGGACAACCATTGGGAATTCTGTCCTTGCCAGATGGGTTGGACCTACCCCATTGTAATTGGAAGAATAGGCAATGACTCCTGGCCTGTTTATAGATAATTAACATAGTCAGGCCCAGGTAACTTCCTGTCCTCTCCCCCAGCCTTAGATTTATATGCTAACTAACTTGAAAACAACTTGCAAGACTCACCGCTTTACCAATATAACACATTATTGTTCAAACTATGCTTACTGATGGGCTGTCACTCATTACTGTAATGTAACTCACTACCTTTAAATAAAGACACTGAGGCCGGCAGGGCAGAGACGCCAGAGATGCCAGAATTCCCAGGGCTGCCTGCTTGGTCATCAGACTCCATCTTTCTCGTGGCTCTCTCACCTCATTTCGCCTAACCGTTCGTCCTTCGTGGACCCCTAGATTCGCCAGAACAAGGCCAGACTCCGGCACACCAACAATCCCAAAGATCTGTTTTTAAACAATAATAATCAGCAATACCACCCAGGCACCAAGATGAACATCTATACCCGGAAAATAGGCTCTTACCACAATCTCCTTTCCTCAGGAGACACGTGACAGGTATAATTATTGTCCTTCAAGACCAATCTATTCCCCAAAGGCAAGCAACTAATTTCAAAAAAAAAAAGAAAGTTTATTAAAATAGGTGGAAACCAAGGAAATCCTGTGAGAAAACACTGGCATTTGCAATAAGTATAGTCACACAAAACTGTACAAAAGGAGCTGCCAAGAAGTTTATTTTCAGAGTGCAAGTGAAGCAGAACAAATAGCAATCATATTTATATAGCACCTTTTATCCAAGAGCCCAAGTCTTTTGTTTAATCTTTAGATTCCCTATATAGCCTGACTGGGGTAAGTCTGCAGCAACTAGAATTTAGCTTCTAGGCTTTAGTTTAGTATTAATATTTATAGAATAGTAATTACCACCTCTAAGTACAGTTGAGGTTAGTAGGGTATCAAAACACAAAGTCATATGGGACAGGCTCCAGTCTTCAAGACTTTTGTTATTTCCTAGGTCAAAAAAAAAAAAAAAAAGATTCTTTATGATCAGAATATGAGCCCATATTTGCCTTATAGGTCTGGGCAGATATTGGGTAAAATGAAAGATCTTAATTCAAAGCTTTACATTTTGTAGCGCGTCTGTATTTTTCATGCAGCTAAGTTTCATCTCAATTTCTAGCCTGGGGAATTCATTGAGACAAGCCAGAACCAAGTGCAGCAAATGAATGAGTGGAAAAAACAAACGAAGAAACAAGAAAACCCAGAGGCAGACAGTTGGTTAATTGGAAACAGAAACAGTAAGAAAAACTTTGAACTGATGAGCAGATATTTCCCATTGGATTAGGTGACATTTCTAATTCTTTTTAGGTGTCTTGAAATATGTGTCATACATCTGTCGTGCTAACTCATTCCCCAAATAAGCTCTCCCCTCCAAAAAGAAAGAAAGAAAGAAAGAACAAACATCAAAACCAAACCATTATAGGGTTAGAAAGTATTACAGAAACTAACAAATTAAGTCACTTTGGCCAGTATACATGCTAAAACATTTAAATTTCTCTTTATTAATTCTACCCACATATATCCTCTCCATCTTACTGAGAAGCTGGGGTAATTTTATAATATAGACAAAATTTTGGTAAAATAGGCATTACCTCCTTACTAGATTTGAATTGAAAGTATTGATTTATTTTCATCGTAATGGTCTGATACTATTCCGACCCTTGCCATCAGTTTTTTTTGGACACATAACTGATAAGTACCTGGGACTGTGCTGGACTACAAAGACAGAAAATGAATAAGATCTAGTCTGTATACTTCTCTTTCTGTTATTCATGCATTCATTCACTCAACAACTGTTTCCTGAACACCTAGTGTGTGCCAGGGACTGTTCTAGACACATAGGACATAATAATGCATAAAAAGGACATAGATTGCTCTTCTATGGAGTTTGCATTCTTCTTGAGGAGACAGACACGATAAATAAGTAGGTTATAAAATAAAAAAAGTGTTGCAATATGGTGAGTGGGGGGAAAAGGCCGTGCTGAGAAGGTGACATTATAGTGAAGCCGAAGGAGGTAACGGTAAAACCAGAAGGATATCCGGGAAAGAGACTTCCAGGCAGAGAATAATAGGAGCAAATGCTCTGGGGAAGAGTAATGTCTGGCTTGTTCTAGGAATACCAAGGAGGCTGTTGTGGCTAGACCAGGCTGTAAGAGGTCAGAGAGGTGGTGAATCAGTTGCACAGGATCTCGTAAACTCTTATAAGGGCTTTAGCTTTAATCCAGGAGAGATGGGATGCTATGAATGTTTGGAACAGAAGAGGGACATGATCTGATTTTTAGTTTGAAAAGCTCCCTCTCTGTGTTGGGAAGATTCTGGGGGCTGGGACAGTGGCAGAAGGGTGACCAGTTAGGCTATACAGACAATCCATATAGGAGAGGATGGTGGCATAAACAACGTGGTGTCAGTGTGTAATGGCTTGAATTGTATCCCTCCAAAAATGTTGAAGTTCTACTCCTAAGTACCTGTGAATGTGGCCATATTAAGAATGAGGAGTTTGCAGATGATCAAGTTGAGATGAGGCCATTAAGGTGGGCCTCGATCCAATATTACTGTATCTTTATAGACAGGATAACTTTGGGCACAGAAGGAGACACATACAAAGGAGACATGATATGAAAACACGGGGAGCAGATGGCCGACTACAATCATGGCATGCCTGAGGCTACTAGAAACTAGGAGAAGGGTCGGGAACAGATTCAGTCTCATGGTACTCAGTGAAAGACCACTCAATACTCTGATCCGGGACTAGAGACCCAGAACATTGAGACAATAAATTTCTGTTATTTACGATAAATTTCTGTTATTTAGCTACCCAGTCTGTGGACCTCGCTACAGCAGTCACGGCATGCTAACACAGAGTGGAAATGGTGGGGAAGGAGGATTCTGGATATATACTTGGTTCTCATTATTTGTGGATTCTGTATTTGCAAATTTGCTTACTCACTGAAATGTACTTGTAATCCCAAAATAAATACTCAAGGCACTTTCACAGACACTTGCAGACATAAGTGATGAAAAATCTGAGGAGTCTGACGCACATATTCCCAGCAGAGATTGAAAAAGGCCATGCTTTGCCTTGTTTCAGTCTTCTCCGGTAAATTGTGCCTTTTCACAACATATTTAGCACCGTACTTTTCACATTTTTGTGCTTTTTATTGGTGATTTTGCTGTTTAAAATGACCTCCAAACATAGAGCTGAAGGGCTACTGGTGTCTGTAAGTGCCAAGGGGCTGAGATACGTCTGTGCAGGAATACAAATATCAGATAAACTTTATTCAGGCATGACTTTGCTGCTGTTGGCCACTAGTTCAATGCTCATGAATCATTATTAAATATATTGAATATATATTCAATATATATGTATTATTGAACATATTAAGTAGAGTGTCTTTAAGTGGAAACGTACCTAAAACCAAGTATATGTTGATCAGCAGGCAAAAATGTGGCCTGAGGCTCACTGGAACCTAACCCTGTACTTTCCTATGCAGCAACAATTCAGTAGTCGCTAACTGAACGTTTTGGTGATTTTATACAGCATGACAACCTCAGACAACAACAGTAGACAGTATTTTGAAATTAAAGCCAAGATATAACAGCCGTTTTTGAAGGACTGAATGTGGGGTGTCAGAAAACAAAGAGTTAAGATTAACCCCAATGTTTTTGGCCCGCTAAGCCAAAAAGGAGATGCAAAAGACAGTTGAGGGAACAGAGCGCTTGTTTATTTCAGGTTTTTTTTTTTTTTTTTTGGAAGGAGCTATGGATTAGGAGCTATCTATTTTCTAAATGTAAACTTGATCTTAACTTGGGTTATCCATACAAGAAAAATGTTTTAAGACTGGGTCAGAGCAGTACTAAGAGACTGAGCCTGTAAGATCCAGGGAAGGAAAGACTCCTTGATGCCCACTGTGCAGTGGTGGTGAAACTTGGGCTCAGATGTCTGTGCTCTGATTCCCAAAATGCCCCCTTCGAGCTGTGACAGAACTGATTCTATAGTTGATAGGATCCTTGAACAAGATTAAGAAGCACTGAGCAAAGGCTAATCTTTGTTATTATCAAGCTAAAATTCATATTTAATATGATGCCACCTTCGTTTAAGACCATTATAAATATTTTGATTAAAAAAAAAGAAAGAAAATTGCAGAGGAGGAGAATATTTGAAG
This sequence comes from Paguma larvata, assembly GCA_030068075.1. Lineage (NCBI taxonomy): Eukaryota > Metazoa > Chordata > Mammalia > Carnivora > Viverridae > Paguma > Paguma larvata. The sequence goes on from CM057826.1 coordinate 107,436,417, forward strand.
GTGAAATTTCATTCTGGTTCCAGCACATCTGCAATGGTATCCTGAAAGTCACAGAAATGAATTATTTAAAACTGGTGGGAAGATGGTGTTAGACTTTTATCCTCACTCTGGTGGTTTTTAAAAAATATCAATCTGCTCACCAGATTTCCTGCCTTAAAAAAAAAACAAACCAAAAAACAACTTATATTTAGAGTTCCTCATTGTGTCGTAAAAAGCCGAATGTAAATAAATAAGTGTGGGGAAGATAAGCTAGTGACATTCTCCTACAGGAAATACATTAGCCTGTGGCCATGCCATACTTAGAGCAGAAATGCATTTAAAGTCAGGAATGAGAAGATTTTAAGTCAAGTTGAAAGGCACTGCAGGTGGCGTAGATATTTGAGTCTTAGCTGCTGGACATTGAGGAAGAGCCAGGACAAGGGATCCAAGTTCCATACACCCAGGGCCATGCTCCAACTGAGACCCAGGGAACTTGGGGGCCACCACTCATCTAAGAAACATTTCAAAGGCAGTGAAATTTGCAGTGGTGATTTTGGGTTTCTAGAACTATTTGAATCTATTTGGAACCTGTTTCTCTTATAAATTATTTATTTAATTTATTTCTAAAACCAAAGCCCATAGGAGGATACACAGCACAACCTTTATTTTTTTTTTAATAAAAAGAGGTAAGTTCCATTTTTTTTCACAGCAGTTGAGCCACTGAATTCCTGCCCTTGACTTTAGAACTCCACACAGTGTTGTCGCTAACAAAATGCAAGTTTAATCAAATGGGGATCTGGCAAATTTGTCTTCTTACTGACCATGATTAGACATATTTTCACCATGTGGATAAATCTGAAGAACAATTGTAAGCCTAGTGACAGTTTTCAATAGGATTGTTTACAGTCATCTTACTTTACCACGTCTTTTTACAAAACACTCCAATCGATTTAGATAGCTTCACTAAGTGTACATTTTCCATGCAGGTTTCACTTACTTATTCAATAAATATTTCTTAAAGAGCCACTCAGTGCCACGCCCTGGGGGAGGCCTTGGGATGAAAAGGTGAAGACAAGCATAGTCCTTGTCTTTAAGGAACTTGGAATTCAGCAGCAAAACAGAGAACTAAATGACCACTGAGAATATATTATAAGACATATGTGTGATAGTGTTTGGAGAATATACTACAGAAGCAACTAAAAGAATCTGGTATTTGAGAAAACATCAGAGGGAATGATGAACAAGCTTTGAAGGATGAGAAGAAATTGGCTTGATCTGTGTGGCAGTGGGAGAGATGTGATTTCTTACAGAAAGAAGAGCCTTTTCAAGGCCCAGAGGAAGATAAACCCAGAGGTACAAGAAGTTCAAGAGACCAAAAGAAGTTCAAAAACTATGAAGACTTGTTAACAATTATAATAATAAAAAGCCAGAATCTGTAATCCAAAATATTGGGTGCAATATAATCATCTGAGGCCCTCTTCAGAGTGCATAACCTCGCATTCCCTTCTACCTCAGGTATAAGAGAGAAAAATGATATTTAGGGAAGACAGTCTACGTAGCATAGAATCCAAGTATTCACTTGAGAGGTTACCATTCAATTCTTCGGTTGTTAGAGACCACAAGAAATCTATGTGTTCAGACTGCAGTATTTGTCTAGCTTCTCATAGGCGCCTTCACTAATATGTTTTGATGTTTGCCTTCTGTGTTTTGAGAGCACTATAAAAAAGGGGTTTTGTGAGGTCTTTTTAGTACTAGTTGTAAAAGCCATTGTTGACATAAACCCAATGTGCCCCATATAAAAGACATTTCCTGCAGAATTTATTTCAAAGAAAACTTTCTTTACTCTGGGGTATTAGTACTGTATTCCCCTGCTATAATGAGAGCTATATAACACACCGTGTTTACTTTTATCCCCCCAGCTGTGATTTTTCACCTTGATTTCCAAGAATTTCAGAACTGAATTTCATTTTAAATACAGTAATGATTTTATCTTTTCGGTTTCCATAAGCTTTGTAAATTCCCTGTCAGATACCTTTTACGTGCTCTTTCAGATCTTGCTTCACCTGTCTGAGGTGACTCTTGGCCACGTGTGTCACTGCTCCTGCTAAACACTTCTGCAAGGGCTCTGTTCGAGCATCGCCTGTGTTATTAATACAAGAAAGGCATAACCCAAAACAGCTCACCTCTGGTCAATGCCACGGTCTCTTGCCTCCCACACTGAAGGTTCCCTCTGCTACTAAAATGACTCATCCCTGTATGAGGAATTTGGATTCCTCGCTCTGACTGCTCTGGGACTGTATACTTTGCAAGAAAATATTAACATGTAGGCTTTTTCCACCCTAATTCCAGGGAATGAGGGCTAAAAGAAGTATCCTCTCCTGATTCTTCGGTGTTACTCTCTAATTCTGTTTCATTAATCATACTATATATCTTTTGTGTTTCCTTCTTCACATTCTTTTTGAATATTTGTAGACTCAACATAAGTTTACAAATAAGCTCACAGTGAGTTTTGTTTTATATTAATTTTGTAAAACTTTGAAATTTGGCCAAGTTAAAATGGACATTTTTATTTAATTCCTCCAAGAAAATTCCACTGGAACATTGAAAGCTCGGTCTAATGTGTTTTCAAAAAAGAGATCATTGTCATTCCCTCAACATGATCTACTAACTTGTTGATATTTTCTCTAAATCTCTATACTTGCCTTTTTAACAGATTAGAATTTGTGTATAAAGATATATTATGAGAAATTTAACACTTAATCTAAATTTCCCTATAGTTGGTTTAAGAATTTTACTGAGATCACAGCTAACAACTATTTTCTTTTCTTTTGGTGCAAATGAAGTGCATTTTCTTACAAAGAAGTATCTGAAACTTTAGTTGAAAATCACTTTCATTTAATTAATTAATTAATTAATTTTTTGCTATAAATGATTTTTTTGGCACCCTTAAGATCAACATTTGGACACCAATAATTTAGAGAATATGTTCCTTTGTGCTTCCTTTTTTTTTTGAGAATACTTTATTTCTTATTGTAGAAAATCACCACTGAATATTACTAAGCTCCCTCCTTTCCCCATTGCTACTTACTCATGCTCTCTATAAAGTTATGTAAAGTTTGAAATGCTGAACTGGACTTTTTTCCTAAGCAGGTTTTTTTTTTCCTCTTACTATACAATGCTGTTTTTATTCCTTAAACTTTTTCCAAGGTGTTTGATGGGTCAATTTTTGCAATTAAGAACAAATAAGATAGTATTTCTCTGAAAATAATTTATAATCTATTAAGAACTTAAGACAAGTATATACTTCAAAATGATACAAAGTTGAATATAATTAGTGTCATAGGAGCAATATACATAGCAATATTAAATCTTTTATTGAGAGGAAGAATAGAACCACTAATTTCAGACTATGGGAGTCTAAAATAATTTTATATTTTCTTTTGGGATATTAACAAGAAAATGCTTGATTCTCTATAGTTCTTTGGGTTATCCATTCAAAATATAAATTGTACTCTTGTACAGTAAAAGATTACTGTATGACTCTACTTATATGAGGGACTTAGAAGAGTGAAACTGATAGAGACAAAAAGTACAACAGTAGTTGCCAGAGGCTGAGGAGAGAAAAGAAAGGGAAATTATTATTTAAAGGGTATAGAGTTTCAGTTTTGCAAGATGAAGGGTTTTGGAGATGGATGGTAGTGATGGTTGTGACAACACTAAAAATGTATTTATTACCACTAACTTTACATTTAAAAAATGGCTCAGGTTGTAAACTTTGCTCTGTATATGTTACTACACTAAATGTTCAGAAAAAAATTTATAAGATTGTAGTGTATTCAGTACTAGAGAAAAAAGATTAATGAACTCACAGTTTAATACAGAAGATAAAATGTAATCAAATAACAAAAGAGTCTGCTAGGTTCTTTAAGTGGTCTGTAGAAAGTGCTAGGATAGTGTGGATGCAGAGATAAGGGTGTGACTAATATTGTCCACTGGGCTTGGAATACGGGGTGGATAGGAAAGAGGGGAGTAGTATCTTCAAAAGCTTCACAGAAGAGTTGACATTTGAACTGGACTTAAAAGGTGAATGAGTTGGAAAGATAACAAAGAAGGTATTCCAAGCAGAGGAACAGAAATAATAAAGAGATCGAACATCTATAAATTGAGAAAAGTTTTCTGGTTGAAATATAGGACCAATGGAGAAGAGTAGCAGGAGACGATTTTAGTGAAATAGATAAATGGAGTGAAATAGATAAATGGATAAATACCACATTTGGATTTCATTTTGAATGAGTGGCCTTAATCAGGAAGGGGCTTCAGGATCACTCATGAAGCTTTCAAAAATATATATGGCCAGATTTATCACCGAAGCATATGTCCAGAGTGGATCCTGGGCTTCTTCATGTTGTCAAAGTCTCACAATAATTCAGATGGGCTCCCAGGAGCACTATGATAGGTAACAAAACATTATTAAAGATTTTATTTTTAAGACATGTTAAAGTTCATTAGGTCTGATGGCCATATGATATAGGATATGGGGTGGGTAGGACCTAAAGGTAAAAAGACAAGATAGAAATTCCTAAAGTAGGTGAGAGCTGATGACAGTCTGGAAGAAAATGGTGGCAACAGGGACAAATGATTAAGAATAAATTTCAGAGCATTCAGAAAGTCAAACATATTGGACTCGGTGGTCAATGAGATGTGATGTGTAAAAGAAATCAAAAACAGTGCTCAGACTTCTATATCAGAAAACTGGGAGATCTGGATTTCCTATCCATTAACTGGGATAGTAAATGTTGGCATAAATAAAATGTCTGGCAGATTGTCAGAAGAGTGAGCACTCAATAAATGTTTGTTGAATGGATAAGAAAACCCCAGTAATAATCATACAATTGTGAATGAATAAAAATGAATAAGTAAGGATTGGTTTATGGATGGACTTGTTGACTTTTCACAGATCTAGATGTGTTGAGGAGTAGAGGGGGTAGGCTGTGAAAAACATGTGCAAAGCGGGGGAGGGGGGTACTTCAAAGGAAAAGCCCACAAAGGTTAGAAAGTTTAGGCTGTGTGTTGTACAAAGAGAGAATAGACCAATTTGACTGTAGGATAGTGAGAAGAGACTATAAAGATGTAGTGGCTCCAAAATGTGGTGTGTCTGAAAGTCAGGCTGAAAAAGTTTTAATTAATCAAGTAGGTGATGGTAAGTCATGACTTCTGGGCAGGGGTCTTCCAGTGATCTTTAGTATCATATTCTTTTGGAAGACTCTCACAGCAGCAGTGGGATAGGATAGCTTGGGACAGGAAGAAATCCAAAGGGAGAAAGATCAGTTAGGAAGGCTACTATGAGTGTAGAGGCAAAAAATAAGAAGAAGAAAGAGCAATGATGGTCACAGAAGGAATGGAAAGGCAGAAGCAGAATCAAAAGATACTCAGGAAAAATTAATATTCAAGATCAAGTTCCTGATTAGGATGGTTGCAAGTTAGAATTGGATTCCGGATGAACCCTGGGTGACAGAGTGTTGTGGTCTCAATGAGAAGAAATAATGATGTCAGGAAGGTGAGCAATTTCAGGCAGAGATCATTGGTTCTGAGGCACCGGCAGGATATCCAGGTGAAGAAATCTTCTGGGCACCTGGAAATGCAACCCGGCAGTTTAAAAGACAGACTGGAGCCAGAAATACAAACTTGAGAGCCATCTGGTGTAAGTGATAAATGATGTGTGTAAGCAGATAGGATAGGCAAGGAAACTAAAAATGAGCCCAACAGAACAAACCATGAGGGTACACTTACCCTTGGCTAAGTGAGGGAAATTGTGGAAGTAGAAAGGGAAGCAGTCCCTAAAGTGAGACAAGAAGAATCAGGAAAACACTCCTCCCCTCTCCCCACCCCCACCAAAAAAGGAAACAGAACTTCAAAAAGGAAGAGTGAGTAAAGAGTGAAATAGGGAGTCTGAGGAAGAAGAAGACTGAGGTGAGGAAGCCTTGTGGGGGTAAAGCTGGGTTGGCTGTAGTAAGAGAGGGAAGGTGTGGAGCAGGGCATGTGAACACTGAACTTCTGTACATCATTGCTGATGCTAGAGTCAGTTGTATAGAGAGCTTGGGCTCCTGGTCTTATTGCCATTTGGTTTTAATTAACTCAATTCTTGAGGGTGCAAACAGCGTTTGGGACCCTAAAGTTTTGGAACGTGATGAGTACTGGGTCTCACCATTTCCTGGAGGAAATAATCAGAGTTAAAATGACCATTTTGCACAGCAGTATGTGTGCTGAAGCTGTGTATGACAATTAACTAGATGTGACCACACTCTTAATTGAACAAACCTTTCTGTCACTGATTTGAAATGGTACTTCCATCGTAAACTAAATCCCCATATGGATTGTGTCATGTTTGGACACTGTTTCATTCCATTCTATACCAAACCTGCTGGTATTTAATTGGAATTGCCTTTAATTTAAGAATTAATTGGAGAAGAACTGGCATTTTTATAATATTCAGTCTACTAAAAAGAAGAGTACTTAAGCCTTCTTTTATGTGCCTCAGTGGAAGATCATTACTTTTTCATACAGTTCCAAACTTGACATTTTCATTTTATAGCTATATATTTCCTTTTTGAGTTGCTATTGTAAATGTATCATTTCTCGCATTGTGTGTGTGTATTTATGTGTGTAAATAGGAAAGATGTTGGTGTTTTCTCAGATGAACGTTTAAAATGTAAAAGAAATAATCTAAAGTAACTTGAAGTTTTTAATAGCATCTGACCTTCAGTGAGCTGATACACATGTAAAAAAAAATCACTTTGGATAATACTATCATGTAAAACAGAAAAAAATACAGTTTATTTCACATTAAAAAATTATTTCTGAGAGAAAGAGTGCACGCTCAAGCATGGGAGAAGGGCAGAGGGATAGAGAGAGGGGGGGCGGGGAGAGAATCCCAAGCAGGCTCCACACTCAGCACGGAGCCCAACATGGGAGACAATCCCAAGATCCTGGGATCACAACCTGAGCTGAAATCAAGAGTTGGACACGCAACCGACTGAGTCACCCAGGCGCCCCGGTTTATTTCACTTTTGTATGGCTGATGTTTCCTTACAGAAGACAAGCTGTGTTTGCAGTTAAAATACGGTGTCTGTTCAGTCCTGTTACCAGCAGTGGGAGCTCCATTTTCCTCCCACTACCACACAAAACTCTAGCTAGACTCTGGCTCTTTCCACAGTAAAGCCACTCTGCTCAGACCTGCGGCTTGAATCCATGACCATGACCATCAGCTCTTCCATGTCTCCTAGCAAGGTGCTGGTGGAAGAAGCTGAAGGAAGCTGCACCCACAGCACAAGCACTCTACTGCACATCATATTCACCACGGACAGAGGCGTTTTCATAGAGCGGATGTAGCTATGGGTCAGAACATGCTTTTGTTTTATCTCTGCCTTTATCCCAGTCCTTTGAAACTCTTCAACTTGATGAAAAACTGAAAACTATTTAACAAATCTAGACAAGGAGTCAGCAAGCTTTTGCTGTCAATAGCAGGACAGAAAATGTTTCAGGCTTTGTGGACCATGTGGCTTCTGTTACAACAACTTAATTCTGCTGTTGCAGTGTGAAAGCCATCATAGACAATAAGTAAATGAGCCTGGCTATGTTTACTAAAACTATTTATAAAACAAGCATTGGGCTAAATAAGGCCCATAGGCCAGATGTGACCTATGGCTCACAGTTTCTAAATCCCTATATTAGACCAGTAAACGTCCAAATCATTCATTATTTATATTTAAAAAAAAATCAAAAATCTCCATGAAACTAGATATGACAGGATGCAAAGCACTGGAAGCTACGAAATGTAGAAAAATCACCAAAATGACTTCTCAATCCCTAAACAACAACTCTTAGCATAGCTAATATGTGTCTGCTTTATGAAGCATGAGGGAGATCACAGTATGCAATAAACACACATATTACATTGCAGTGTAGCCACTGCTTTGAGGAGGAAGAGAAAGTTGAATGAAAACACCATTATGATTAGTGATGGGAATATTCGTTCCTACTTACCAATCCTGTACCGCATTGAAGGATTCTTCATTTGTGATGTCATACATCAAAATAAAGCCCATGGCCCCACGATAATAGGCAGTAGTGATAGTCCTGTATCTTTCCTGTCCTGCTGTGTCCTAAAAAATAACAACAATTATCTCTCAAAAAATAAGGCAATATATATTTTGGGAAGTGATTAATTATTCCAAAAACAGTCATAATAGAGAGTGTAAGTTTTGCTTGCAATGTATAACTATGTATCTTTTTAGTCTTGTTTTCCCTGATGATTTTCATATAGCAACACTACAATATTATGAAAAATTCTTTTTTTGGTAGAGATCTAGCTCAAAATACCTTCTACATATGTTCACTCCTATTACACAGAAGATCGCTATAGAAAATAAAATTAAAAGAAAGATTATACATATCAAAATCTGTAGCTTTTCGTATAGTTTAAAATCTGAAGTGTTCATTAGCTCCATCATTATGTATTTATAATATATCTAAGTAGAGATCACTATGGGGGAAAAATAATTTTACAAAAAGTTCCCTGCTTTTAAAAGCATGCAGTTTAATCTCAGTTTATTCAACTGTAAAAAGAGAATAAAGATATGTGCTTTCTGTGGATATCTGAGTCAAGAGATCTGGGGTTCCTGTCTTCCGTATTACATGGGTGGGGGAATGTGGACAAGCCAGTGAACCTCTCTGAAGTCTAGCATGTTTGTTAGGACTGTGTGAAACAGTGTATGTGAAGTGCTTCATACAGAGCCTGCATAGGAATAATGGTCAATAGATGCCAAGTACTGGCTGTTGTTCTTGATGGTTGGGGAGTAAAGGCTAGCCCAAGATGGAGACAGCAGCTTACAAATACAGGGGTCAGGGCCTGCAGAAGAGATGGCATGCTATGGTGAAACCTGGGAATCAGGCAGACACATCAGTGAAGTCACCTGTATATGTCATGTGTAGTTTAGTGTAGCTCAAGAAATTATTTCTCAATTCAACTGACTCTTGTCCCTTTGTCTTTGCAGGAACTAGACTATTGCCTATGACACCATGCTCCTTGGTTTTTCCCTTCTTCACTTTCCCTGGAAATCGGGCTCTGATTTCTCTTTCCTAGAACTCTAGGTGCTGAGCACTTTGGACTGAAATGTTATCTTCCTTCTGACTTCAGTATGGATCGTCTTTCTCCTCTTCTCCCAGGGATGTCTCTTTTGCAAATGGAGTACAACCCATGTCCCTCTAATAGCCCTTACAGTTTGGAAAGCTGATGTGTAGGGATGACACAAAAATATGATCCTTTATCATAGAAATGACATGAACACCTCCTGGGTGTCACTACTGGGATGGGATCATGCTGGACATGCTGTTCCTCCCCCAGAGGTGTTCTCCTGTTTGGATGCTTACACTCCACCATTGACTAACCCTGAGAAACCTGATACTGCTCACAATTTTCTCCTAACCTGTGTGGTATGTTTTATGTGGCCTCCGCCATTTCAGAGAAGGGTGATCAAAAAAGGCTGAGGAAATCAGCAAGTGATTCCAGGAGAACAGGGGGTAGAAGAAGTTGAGAATTAGCCAAGGGTGTGACTTTTCACGAAACAAGGAGCAAGGACCACGGGTAAGACAGGCCTGACTAGAAGATGTTTATTAGATGATACTAGGGAAATAAGGTTCCAAAGATAGGATGAAAACACATTAAGATAACTAAAATAGCATAAATAGAGTGAAATCTGTGGGAAATATCTTTCAGAACATATCACTATTGGCTGAATACAAAAAAGCAAAGTATAGACTTTAATGTTAAGTGCTCCCAGAAATCATTAAGAAAAATGTTAAATAATCTAATTTTAAAATTATTTATATATAGACATATAAATGGCTAATTAATCTCTAAAAAGAGTTGAATCCCAAGCATGATAATGCCACATACTTACATGTCTATATAATAGAAGGTCCCTGGACATTATGTGAATTTGTTATTGTACTTTGTTTAGTATTATATAAATATGAAAATGTAGATGTACAAGATAAACATGAATAGCACAAGCTGCATACAATTGGGACTAATATACAAATTAATTAGGCAGAAAGAAGGCAATCTTGAGCTTATGTGCATATTCTTAGGTATTTGTTGGGTTTAGTTCAATTAACATCATATCCAATTGTGAAACTGGAGAAGAAAGTTAGAGAACTAAATTCCCAAAGACTATGTTTACAAAGAATGGTATACTCAGAGATTGTGTAATATATTTTAGCTGTTTGGGGAACAAGACCTCTTATAAATTATTTTAAAACATCTAGCCTCATTCAGGGTTCCTATTTTCTAGAATATGTTATCTATAAAATTACATTTTTTTTCTTATTGTGAAGTAGCTTTAAATAGTTTTCTAGACCACGGCACTGTAATATTGTTGTATGGTAACAGATGGCAGCTCCGCTTGTAGTGAGCACAGCATCACAGAAAGACTTGGTCAATCACTATGTTGTACACCTGAAACTAACATTGTGTGTCAACTATACTCAAAAAATATTTTAAGTTAAAAAATGTGTAAAAATTTAAAAGATGAAAACCTGAAAATAGAAAAAGATTTTTAGAATTTAGTAGTCTTCTCACAGGTTGAGGACCCCATTCCTGCTGCCCTCTCTATATAACAGACAGCCATCCACTGATTTTTCACTAGGAGAAAACAGCCAATACACCTGAGGCACTACTAAAAGGTGACCTGGACCTTTCCTGTCAAACATGTCTTCAACACAGACACTGAATAATGGTGTGCTGGAAAACTATGACATCTCCTTCTTCTTGACCTCTTCCAGTGATGGCTTCCCTTTTCTTAAGATGTTAATTTCATTTTGACAGTAAAGAAACTAGTTCTAGTATTATAAAACATTCATTTCATTCTGTGTGTTGTTAATCTTTGAGAGAGCAGAAATCAAGGCCCTATTATATCATGATTGATATGTTACAGGAAACCACACGGTTGGATAGCCATTATCAAAATTTAAAAGCAGAGAAAAGGGGACAAAAACCAGCTTCTAAGGAAAAAAAAATGGAAGCTTTCAGAAATCACTTAAGTCACAGCAAGGATCAGGGTCTTCTACACCATTCTGATATGAACCCAGAAACACAATCTAATTGGAGGTAGTTGTCACCTAAAAGCTCTTAGGAAGAATAAGAAATTGCACCAAATAGGGGAAGTATATTAGGAAATACAGAGAGTGATTTTCCTTCTCAAATACAAAGATAATTAAAAAAAAAAAAAGAGTAAAACTAAGCTAAGTAACCAGACACCAAGTTGGTTCTTCATTGGTTTTGAGCACTGAAAATAGCTTCAGAATTACAAACTCATTAGCATGTTCTTTCCCAAAGTATCAGGAAGAAAAAGAAGTCAGAAAAACACTTCATTACATTTGACATTTACTAATGATGATAGGTTATATTTGAAAGAAAGGAACATTTTATAATGTCAAGTGCCACTAATGTAATTAAGTGTGAGCAGTCTCACAAGGTAACTGGCTAAAATGGTACCTCTTCTCAATTTGTTCAGAAAAATGGCTCCAAACCTCGTTTTGCATTGTTCCTCTGCTCAGTTAATTCTGATAACTGGGGATACCTGCTGATTTTCTATAAACATAGAGTTCCTATAATTGAAAAACACAACTGGAAATCTCTTACAGAGAAAGTGAGGGATAAAAATATGATTAAAAATGAAAACTTTCTTCCATGAAGGGTAGCTGTCATTTTCTTCTCTTTTAAGAAAAAAAAAATGAATTTAGTTGGCTTAAATATTGTGATTTCTCATTCATGTTTTTAAGTGTAATTTTTGGCTTTAATGATAGGTTTGATTGGCAAATACTTGAGTTTATGTCAAGAAAGGAACTGTAAAACATAAAACATTAGCAGCTTGATAAGTAGTAGGTAGGAACATTTTCAGTTTGAATTTTGGGATTTTAGTCTCTGTTTCTGCCTTAAATTTTTTTCTGATGAAATATCCTATTTTTTCTAACTGTATATACTGCATTCTCAAACTTATGCAGAGATAACATGAAGCTTTAAGGTATAGGAAATAGCTTTCCATTGTAATTTGATTTTTGTTTTGGTAGTTGCTCCTCTCTGTATTGGATTAAAAGAAAAATTAAGTAAACATTAGTAAAGGAATATAACTCAAATAATATCACCACAATTAAAATACACATAGTGAATGTCTAGACAGAAAAACAGATTAAAGGACAGATAATACTAACACACAATAAAGTCGGTAATTTTACATGTGAAAGAAATTAAATCAAACACATTGATGTTACCTGATCAACAAAAGTAATTTAATTAAACTAAAGGATATAACATGTGATAACCCAAAGAGGCTGTCAACAGAAATGAAAGATGAGGATCGTCTTTATAAGACATAAAGACGCACTTTACTAAATTTCCAAATAGACACAAAGATGTGAAATTGAATACTTAGTAAGCATCCAAGCAAGTAGTACTCTCTTGTCAGAATTATTCTGAAGCATCAAATGAAAATTAAACTATGCTTAATATAATTTAAGAATACTGCAGATTGACTCCTTGATTCATTTGTTCATTCGTTCAGTAAACATTTTGTGAACATGTATTACCAGTTAGGGACTGTGATTGGTTTATATGAAATTTATTCTATCTATTGGAGACATATTTTTGTAGATTTTAAAACTCTACACATTGAAAGCATTTCATTAATCAGAATATCATATTCCCTACATGTCTACAAAAAATAGGGTAAATTCATAAAAATACCATTTCTAAGGAATTAGACTAGCAGTTCAAAGTTGTAAATGAGACCACCTCCTCAGTGGTGAGGTTCTCTCAATTCAAAGCCACTGTATGGGTTGTATTGGATTCCCTCCAAAAGATATGTTGAAGTTCTAACCCCCAGAATTTGTGAATCTGACTTTATTTGGAAATAGGATCCTTGTAGGTGTAATCTAGTTAATATGAGTTCATACCAGGTTAGGGTGGGCCTTAATCCTATGACTAGTAGCCTTTGAAGAAGAGGAAGGAGAGACACAGAGCATACAGAAAAGGTCACATGAAGGCAGAGGCAGAGACTGGAGCGACACATCAATAAGCCAAGGAAGCCAAGGATTGCTGGCAACTACCAGAAATTAGGAGAGAGGGATGAAATGAATACTCTGCTAGAGCCTGAGAGAGAAGATAGGCCCGTCAACACCTTGAGGGGACTTCTATCTCCAGAACTGTGAGACAATACATTTCTATTTTTTTAAGCCACCCAATTTGTAGTACTTCCTTGCTGCAGCACTAGGAAACTAATATAGTCACTGACCCCAGTCTGGAATCTTCATGATCAGGGCAGAAGCAATATGAATTTCACAGCTACCCACATACCCATTTACTACTTTATAGAAGACAAAATAACGAAAATTAAAGCTAGCTTTATGGAGAAGTCTAACATAGCTTCACTGCATGAATTCATGAAGGATGTTATGATAGAGTGCATTACTATGTTCTATTTATGTAAAACTAATTCTAGGGGTGCTTGAGTGGCTCAGTGAGTTGAGCGTCTGACTCTTGATTTCAGTTCAGGTCATGATCTGAAGGTCATGGGATCAAGCCCCGTGTGGGGCTCTGCGCTGAATGTGGAGCCTGCTTAAGATTTTGTCCCTGTTTCCCTCTGCCCCCTCCCCACTTGCCGTCTCTTTCTCTCCCTCTCTAAAATAAAATTTAAAAAAATTAATTCTGTTCACAAAAAGGTGAACAGATATACTTCTGTGAGTTGAGTTGATATACCTATGGAATTTTAAAAAGTAGATCTTTATATATTTGCACACAGATACATATATGGTATTTAGAAGGAAGAAATAATGTTGCTTGAAAGGACAAAAATTATATACTGTTTCATGTTGGTTTTTACCCCTAAATTATTAACAAGCTATTATAGAAAAATCCAAAGTCATGAGGTATACTGAGATACAACCCTCCAAAACAAGAGAAACAACAAAATGGTGATTAATTACACATCACTTTTTTTTTGTTTGATTGTACTTTCCCTCAAGTTTTATTTATTTTTTCATTTTCATAAATAGGCAGCCATTAAGCAGGATTACATATAGTCTTATAAATATAGTAAGCAAAACAAGAAGCTTAAATATTTTATGTTTTCTTACTGCATATTTATTTTTGGAATAAAGTAAAAACTTTTTTCCGACCAGCAGTTAATCTTCTATCAAAATAAAATTTACAAACCACTTTTCTCTACTGATCTGGGGCAAACGGTCCCTTTCAATTCATTTACACACACTTATACAAGCATCTGTAAATCGAGCCCATATTTTAGAAGACAGAACTAACAAACTGGTCTCTAAATAGTTCTTGGATCAATTTAGATGTCCTTCCTACCAACTGTCCTTATCCATCCTTCTTATACTAGTTTATTGATCAGATTTTCTTGTCATGATGTTTAGCTTTGAAATACCCAAACCTTCATTTTATAATGGCATCCGCCTCTAAGTAAAACCTAATAAAATAAGCCTGAGGCAGAGGATAAAACTTGACCTATTATTTCTTGGCATTGTTACCATGGCAATTCATCTTCCCTGGAAGAGAGGAACAGTCACATATAGCTCTTTTATTGGTGGCCTTTGACTCCATTGTCAATAATACCCTAAACATATCAACCAATCGTATTTTGCTGCTCATGAAAGTTAAGACACTTTTCACTAAACACTAAACTGCTCTAATGAACTCTCTTCAAGACCTAATAAAATTCACAATCAAAGCTGTGTAAAAGGCATCTTCACTCATTTTATTTAAGAGCTTGTTTTCTAAGCATGATATAATACAAAGACAGAGAAAGATGCCATTTTTGTTTTCTTTTTAATTAATCTCTTTGACATACTTATTCCCAGTGGGATTTTGATTATGCTCAATTTTGTCAAAACCTGGGGCATAAATACTTAAATGCTGGCATGCTCAAAGCTTTTAGTCAAGGATGGTGATTGTTTTTCTTCACAGAATGCAATTCAAAATGTTTACAATGATCAAATGCTCTTTTTTTAAATTTTTTAATGTTTTATTTATTTTTGAGAGAGAGACAGAACACAAGTGGGGGAGGGGCAGAGAGAGGGAGACATAGAATCCAAAGCACGCCCCAGTCCCTGTCAGCACAGAGATGGATGCACGGCTCGAACTCATGAACCATGAGATCACAACCTGAGCCTAAGTCGGACACTTAACTAACTGAGCCACTCAGGCACCCCTCAAAGGCTCTGTTTTAAAGGATTACAGGCTTTTCGGTGGGAATCTTATTGTTACCCTAAAACTAGCAACAAGACTCAAACTAGACTCCTTGCAAAGGGATGGAACTTTCACTCAAAAAGTCACATGCCCCTGGAATGAGTTTGATAGGTGTCTGTGTATGCAATGGGAGTACCAAATCTGAACTCATGTGGAGTGTCTAAGACTTGCAGAGAAAAGGCAGGTGGACAAGGAGGTATTAGGGAGGTCTGACTTCCCAATGGTTAACAGAGTAGATTATGTGAGTTTCTCATGGATAAATAAACACTAAAGCAGGTAGCTGCATTTGGGACATCTTGCCATTACCCCACTTTGTGAGAAGACTGTCTCCTGGCTGCAGTGCAGGAGTATAGGGATATACTAACAGGGAAAGGAGGCAGCTGAAGGAATGTTGGAAGGAAAGGACCCTGAGCAAAACCTGCATGTCATGGCACCATGCAGCAGGAGATCCCTGCAGGGCTCCCTGGACATCCTACTTTAGGGAACCAGCATTTGAATGTATGTTACACAGAAGATGTGGACGGCAGGACAGGCTTAGCTGGTGAAGCCAAGAGAGAACTAAAATTCATGTCCCATTAGGTAACGTCATCTCTTTGTCTCCCAGCTCTCCTTCCATATTTGACATAGAAAAAGGATGGACAGAAAGGGTAAAAGAGTGGATCAAACTCCTTTTCCTATTATACCACCAGTCCCTAGGAATATAACCAGGTTAATGATAAGGGAAGAATCTGAGTATTAGATTGGATATGACAAGTGCATTTTAAGCTAAGCTCTGGACTCAACAATACTGAGAATTTTTGTTTTTGTTTTTTAAGAACCTTTATTTTTGTTAGAGTAGTTTTAGGTTCATAGTAAAATTGAGTTGAAAATTTAGAGTTCCCATATACCCTCTTCATAGTCTCATGCATAACCTCCCCCATTATCAACATCTACCACCAGAGAGGTACATTTGTTGCAGCTGATGAATATACACTGACACATCATTATCACTCAAAGTCCATAGTTTACATTAGTGTTTGTTCTTGGTATTAGACATTCTATAGGTTTGGACAAAATTAGAGTCACATGTATCCACCATTATAGTACAATACAGAGTATGTTCACTGCCCTAAAAACTTCCATGCTCTGCCTGCGCTTTTCCTTTTAAATAGGAAAAAAATGACTGAAATGATATCTGTTCAAGTTGTGGCTTAAGGATGGACACAGGACATTGGACATAGTAGGACTGAAACCGGATCTAGATAGAAGTAATACTAATGTATGATATTAAACACAACGGATTTAGACTTTTCACCAGACTAACCATCAGTGGAATATAACAATGACAACATGAAGACTAGAGACATAAGCAGGACTTCATATGTTTCAGGGTACATTCACTTTTTATCATTTCATTTAATCATTCTGAGGTAGTAGACCATTTTTTAGATGGTAAAACAGAGAAATAAAGAGAATAGGTACCAGTTCTGAGTCATAAAAGTGGGAAATAACAGGAGTCATACTAAAGTCAACCTTTTCTCACACAAAGTCTACACCTCCCTCCAAATATTAGGTTGAATATTGAATAATTCGGATTTTTTTTTCAGTCTGACTCTATGTTTGATGTAATCTTTTGGCTATTTAACACTTAGTCCATGTATGTGCTTTTGATCTTTGTCAGATTCACTTTTTCAAACTCTATTCATTCTTTAACCAGTGGTAGCTGTGACTAGTTCCAATACTCTGTTGAAATGGTTCATGCTGAAATAATCAGTGACACCCTAACTGCCATATCTAGTGGTTTAATTTCTGATTCTCATCCTAGTTGTCTCTTCTCAAACATTTGGTACCAATGACAAGTCCTTATTTCTTTAAACCCGCTTTCTAGGGCATGGTTCTCTAATTTAGGGTGTAAAAAGTCAAGATAGTGCGCAACAGTGGACAACACTGTTATGTACAGTGGGAAATGGTAGCTATTAAATTATTCTAAGAATTCGAGTTTGGGGAAATAAAAATATTAAATTTTTATTTTAAATATAAACTGTGGAATTTTAATAATCACCTTATATATAACAGATATAACTTTCAAACTAATAAAGGAAAGAATGATACTGGAGAAAATAAAAGCACTCAACCAATCCAAGAGAAAGCAGGAAATAAACAGAAAGAATCAGGATGGTCAAGACAAAAATCACCAAACAAGATGGTAAACATATAAGTAAATATACTGGTAATCAGAGTAAATATTAATGGGCCAACTTCAAAAGTAAAAAGTTTCTGATGCACTAGATCAAAAATCCTATATAGGAGGGAAAAAAGTATTTAAAAACATTCTGTGAATTCAGAGCTGAAACAGACCTAGAAAATTTAGATTCTCATTTACAAATGAGGAAATGAAAGCCCAGAGAGGCCAGTGAGACAATCAAGTTCACACAGTTAAAAGCAGCGAATAATCAGGGTGCCTGGGTGGCACAGTTGGTTAAGCATCCCGCTTCGGCTCAGGTCATGATCTCAAGGTCGGTGACTTCGAGCCCTGCTACGGGCTCTGTGCTGACAGCTCAGAGCCTGGAGTCTGCTTTGGATTCTGTGTCTCCCTCCCTCTCTGCCCTTCTTCCCTCTCATGCTCGTTCACTCTCTCTCCCTCTCTCTCAAAACTAAATAAACACTAAAAGAAATTTTAAGTGCCAAATAATCAACAATAACCCAGATTTCCTGACTTCCAACACAATGCTCTATTAAATTATACTCTCTTCTTTCTAACAAAAATGTACCTAATCTTTATAGACTAAGTTCTGTATGCACCTTCATTCTTTCTTGAAGATATGAGGCCTGCATCCCAGACTACTGACATTTTCTCCTAGAGGGTAGAGAAAATTGTTATAAGAGTCAAACCATGACAAGTAAAAAAAGTACCATAGGTAACCTTTTGCCTTATGGATAAACAATTTCTTGTCTACTTATATTTCTTTAAAAGTACGGAAGGGAGGTGATGAAAGATGAGAGAGAACATTGGATAACTAAATTTTCAGTGTGGTAAAATTTGTGAGTTTTGATGTTGTCATCAAAAGATGAAAAACACGGGTGACACACGAGAGAACTGCATTGACTTTAGTTTTTTGTACAAGTTCGACCTGAGCTACCTGTGTTACAGTTATGGTAATGTGGTTCTCAGACACAAGAATGTGGTCACGGTCTCCTAGGAGAGGGAGCTGTTTATAGGCTACCTTTGAAAAGATGGAGACAGGGTGGCGCAGGAGGATGAAAGAGGAGGAAGATCAGAGGCCCGCACTACCCCTTTAAGAGGTGAGACGTGAAGGGGAGCTTGCAAGGGCAGACTGAAGAAGAAAACTCAAAGACTTCCAATTTTCTTTTGAAAAATTAAAGAGGATGGTTACAAATTCTGCCTGCATTGCTGTGCGGCCGTAGAGGGCGGGGGCTCCTGTCTTTTCTCTATTGTGTTTTCAAGCCCAAGGGGACTTCAAAAAGAAATAAAAATATCCTATCAAATGGCCATTCCTTTATTCTTTTGGACTATTTTAGCCAAGACTAAAATGAATTCTTAACTTAGCCTGAGCAATTTAGTGCCTAGGTAAAATGAACATTCAGGCTCAAAATTTACATAAAGAAAGAGTTAGGTTGTTTTAACTAATCAATATTCTGTCTGGGTTCACTTCTTGGTAAAAACTAACCAAACAATGGAAATCTATATTCCTAACATTGTGCTGGGTATTGAAAAAAATATGGAATAAGCATCCATGAGATGCAGTATCTAAATCAAATAATTTGTATTTCCCATAAACTGGCAAAATGAAAGTCGTAAAAGCAATCTGAGGACCCGGCTGTATTATGGTATTATGAAGCGTTTACTGTGTGATGTGTGCCGTGTGTGCGGGGGAATCCAAGAGGGGGCAGCCTGAAGGGAGCTGGAAAAAGCTCCAGGAAAAGTAAGGCAGGGTCCCCAGTGACAGGTAGGTTTTAAGGGGCACGAGAGGACAGAACCACAGTCAGGATGCTGGAGAAACTTGGAGATAAAGGAAAAAGTGAAGAGCCTGGCATGGATGCTCTCCTTTGTAAGTTTTCTTCCACTTTTCCCCTGTGGGGACTAAAACAATATTTATCCATAAGTACTGTAGAAGAGTTTTGTTCTACATCTGAAAATTCACCTGGTGAGGCAAATGGACAGGAGAATGCCCTGTTTCCCCTTTAAACTGTAGTATCTGGTAGGAAAAAAAATGGGGAACAGATTCTTATTTCTTTGGTAGCAGGATCCACAGTCTGAAAGGAAGAGAAAAAAATGTCATCTATGACCCAGTACCAGCTGGGTCGGTAGTTAAACCCATCTGAATTTTCACTTTCTAGCTAAAATAAAGATAATATGATCTACTCCTCAAGGTTGTTGTAAGGATTAAATAAATTCACATATCTAAAGACTTCTTGCACATACTAGGTACTCAATAAATGGGACCTCTTTTTTATTTTTCTCCTGGAAGCAGCAACGTATGGAGGACTTGAGAGCGAGGGCTTTGATGTTAGAACAGCTGGGGTTCCTACTCTGGCTCTGAGATACATACTGTGTGGCTTTAGAAATATCACCGGACCTCTCTGAGCGTCAGCTGCATAATTTCCAAAATGAAATCTATACCTGATATTGAGTTGAACTGAAAGCTGCAAATAAGAAAAGTACTATGTGAGCTATAAAATGCTATAGCTAGCATCGTTATTGCTTGTGTTAATGATGGTAAAGAATTGAAGCTAGCATGTCAAATCCCAAGAGAAAGTGTCTGTTAAGATGCAAATGGACTGCTCAGTAGAATATTTATTATTCCTTACTTATCCCACCCTCGGGGAAGGAGCAGAAATAAAGATATATGTCCTTCAGAATCACCCAGAATCTACATGCCCTCTTTTTCTCTCTCCATGTCCCCTTACATAAAAAGGGAACAGATTTCAAAGATGAAACATACAATTAAATCTCTATCAGGACTATTACTTGATTATGCTAATTTCTTTAAGATCCTTGACACATTCTTATTTTTATGATTGTTTTGACCGTCATTGAGACAAAAGGCCTAATGAATCACAACAATGTTTCAAGGTTAAAGTAGTGAGTCCCACATCTCAAACTATGGTGCAGTGAGGTTGATAAGAACCTATTATGTGCGATGAATGAAGTCTCTAAGACACACGGCGGGGGGGGGGGGGGGGCGGGTGGGACAAAGGGAAATGAAAATGTAGAAACCAGATGCTACAGAAGCAGAAGTCCCGTAGCATCTCATTACATTCTCCGCACAGGCAGACAGCAGGCAGCTGGCCATGTAACAGACATGGGCCACGAGAGGATAAAACCATTGTCTGTCTTCGGGAGAGCACTGGAAAGCCAGGGAAAAGAGATATCGGGGAAAAGATGTTTCCTTTGGAAAGGCTTCTTGACCAGAAACAACAGTGCTATTACTAATGGGAGACATTTCTCTTTTCCAAGTGGGTCTAATATATTTACTTGTTTCTTTATGAATAACCTGCATCTTAAATAATTTTTAAAATACCATGCAATGATATTCCTTCCATCCATGTGGAACATCTAAACATCAAAGGCAATCCTGACTTGCTGACTACTGTCCAATGAGTTGCCGAGTTAGTAAAAAATATTTATCCCACTGCCTGGCATTTGGGAAACAGGGACATTCACACCCAGGCCTGATACAGCATGGGGCAATTTCACACATGACCCTATGTGACGTAACATTTCTGTAAGAGATTACATAGTATTCAATTTTATAAGGCACGAAGTCTTCCAGGGACTCCTATAATAAAAGGTAATTGCAAATAAGGCTTCAAGATCCCATAACTACAAACCCAGGCTTTTTTGCCTACATTTTTTTGGCTATGTTGAAACCATCAAAAGACGGCTTCAACTGCTATTGAAGCAATTTTCTCTTTTCTGTTCTATTCTGATCAGACACTAACATAGAGCTGAGTCTGATGTTCGGCTCTATAATTGGAGGAACTGAAATCAGAGATGAGGTCAGAGGCCAGCCACAAAGATGATGATAGGTTTAATGAGAGATGTGCTCATGGAAAAAACAAACAAACAAACAAACGACAAGGAGGCTTTATTAAGTCTCAGGAGTATGAAGAGTGACTTCCTACAAAGATAAAGATATAAAAGTCTTTCTGATAGAGCATGGGAAACAGCTCCTTTTTTTTTTTTTTTTTTTTTTTTTTTTTTTAGTAAATCGTTATTCAAGACAGGAGTGGACTTACTGGTGGGGGGGGGTGGGGAGGAGGAAAGGGCCTGGACATTGGCTGCAAGGACTGGGGAAGCTTATTAAAACTTGATACAATCTAAATATAGAATAACATCCACAGAATTTATTCAACCTGAATGCTATGTAGGAGTTAAATCTTCTACGAAGTCAGAAAAAGCAAATTTACAGAACTGATTACAAAGAAATCAACCACTTTATGTCTCTAGATCAAATGAAAAGGAACCTGTATTGAACTGCAGCTCCATTGCTTATTGGAAGAGTAGTATGTTAGCCACTCATGCCTTTTAAATGTAAGAAGAGAGGTTAGCTAAGACTAAGAAAACCATTGTTGGTGGGAAATAAAACTTATGGATAAAGCAACATTTAGTTTTTATTTTTCATAGTAAAAAAGTTACCAAAATCACTGCATTACAAATAGACTAAATAGACCTAAGTCATTTGCCAAACAATCTGGCAGCCCATAAAAGCATTTTTCCCACATTTAAATTTCACTGACAACATGGCTGCTGGCATGAGAAGCCTGAAAGGGCATTAGCATTCTGACTATAATTCCATTTTGTGTGTGTGTGTTTTTTTTTTTTTTTTTACTTTCAACCCAAAAAGTTCTTCTGGGGCTTGTGTGCCAGACAAATGTATTTTTCTTCCCATGCCAACAGACCCTACTGCTTGAATAGCTTGATAGCAGAGTCAGGGAGCAGATGCACTGGCATCTACTGGTTCTTGTCCTACAGGAAAGACAGAAACTTGTCCAGCTGGGCACCACCCAGGCTGGAGTATGCCAGGCTTGATGCTCACGCTGTGCTAATAAGGTCAGGGTCTGATCCCTGTGTGTTCTTCATTCTGCCTGACTACATTCTCAAGCTGGCCACTTATTTCACAAATGTGAGGGAAAGGTGGATGGGCGAGGGAGTAAGGCTGGATTTGCACAGATCCATCATCCTTTACAGAAAGACGAATGAATGACTCTTTACACCCAAAGACTACTTTAAGCTGCTGAAGAACATGACCACTTTGGTCAGGGTTTCTTCCCTTTCTCTGCTAGTGCCAAAAGCAATAAATTCTGATGTAGCTCAGACTGGCTTGGGAGGACAAATAACTGGAGTTAACCTCGTGTTCAGGGAAGTTTTAGGAGACCTCTTCTTTGGGACTGCCTTATTCGTAAATTATAGTTGGTGTTTTGACATAGTGCCATACTCTGAGAGGCTCTCCTTTAGTAGATTTGGTGGCGAACTCTGGGAATTGGCACTCTCTGCAAGCACACTAGCCTCGATCATTCCGATGCTGGTAGTTTGACTAACAATGGCTATCCGTGAAGAGTAGGGACACTGAGGATATGAGACTGGGGTTCACACTCTGGTTCCATCAGTTACTAACTATGTGATCTTAGAAAAATCCTTTAACCTTTCTACACCTGTTTCCCCTACTGTGAAATGGGGATTATGATTCACTACCTCCAAGATTGTTATGAAGAATAAATCAACAAACACAGGTAATTGTTTAGCATAGGACTTCAGCAATACATGTTAGATATTACTACTTCCAGTGGCTCTTTGGGTTTTTTTTTTTAAATTTCTTTCTGACATGCAATGTTTTATATAATAATATGTTTCACATTTATGGTTTAGGTTTTCAAAGTTGCTACAGATACTCATATGTATACAAATTCATATATACACACTATATATATTGTATTTTATTGGTATTATAGACCTAATTCTTGTATGCTATTTTCTTCAAAGATGTCACTACAAACCACTGCTAATCACTCTTCTTTAAATAAAATGATGAGTGACCAAGAGGTAAAGATGTCTTATACCTTGTCATTTCTCAGTAAATAGGATCTTTTTTTTTTCTCAAATGGAAATGAGATTATGGCTACGGTCTTACACTTTGCTTGTAACTGACAGGCGAAAATCTCTGAGCTTTAAATTTTCTTTCTGCCAAGACACCAACTTCACTATGAAGTGTCCAAGGCAATCAAAAAACAGAGACAAGCAAATAAAAATTGGAAATTGGCACGGGAAGAAAAGCAAATGAATAATGATTAGAATGTTCTTTGGGCCTTTATCTAAGTTGAGTTTTACAAAGGGATAAAGCCCTTTGCCTCAATGGTAAAAAGTGATTGGACCTGTATAGGTTGTGATCAAAAGAGAAAACCAACGAATACAGAAAGGAGTCACCTCATGAATTGGTGATTACTTCATTTCTGGACATGTTTGAACATAGGCTTTCTGAGCAATGTCAAGGATGATTCAGAGAAGAGCTACACATTCTGTAAGGGATTAAACTATACAAGATTCTAATAAGAAAGTTATATATAGTGCCTAAGCTATAAAAACAGAGTATTGGAAAGTTAATGTTTTTGATAATTACAAAGAAGCGGAGGAGTTACTAAACATCTTTAAAAAGATAAGGACCTCAGATTTTAGACATGTTTTAGTTTTTTAGCCTTAGGTGGAAACTCTGAAGCAGAGATACTCTAAAACCAACAATCTATAAATAGACGTATCCTCATAATATTATGAATCTGCATTTTCTTGTAATAACTCTTTTAGATTACTGATTTTCTGTTTTTCCAAATGTACAAGTTTCAATGATTCCATAAGGGAGATTAGTCATTTATTTGTAAACAAAGATACAAATTTGGGATGGATGCCCAAGGCAACAGTTAAAAAATACGCTTTTCCAAAAGGTGCTCAAACTCTCTGCCTCTAAGACTACTGCCCACAATGTATAGTGGGAACCAACGGATTTTTCTTCTTAATTAGTAAGATAGTAAGTTTACCATCCAAGGTGGCCACTCCTTAAGCAAAAAACCGCTTCTATACTTGATGTCTCCTTTACACTTGTTTTCCTAGGTCACTTGGCAGTTGCTTGGCTGAATTATTTTAATTTTAATTTAAAAGAATTGTCCCACATATCTCTCAAACCATCAGAGAGACATCATGAGTCATAAAGTCATAATTTTATATGGGAGGCACCTAAGATGTAATGCTTGGAATCTCCCATGTTGAAGTGAACTGCAAAGCTGCCATGAGCAATGTGAAAGCAAGAGGAACTGGATGGGCCAACAAAGGGTCAAACAGCCTAATCCTCCCGCCATAGAAGGCTTTAGGCACAAGAGCTTTAATTTGTAAAATTCAATTTGCTCCATTTCCAGAAACAAGTTAAATTAGTTTAGGAACCAAAGAGCCCATCTTCAAAAGGAGAGGAAGAGGGGGAGGAATGCAGAGTGGGAGGCAAGAGGGAAAGGAGTACAAAGTCATTTGATTCAAGGAGTTCTTCCAGCAGTAAGTTTGGGCATCATCTAATTCTTCTGCATGCACTCAATTTCAAGAGATTTCTACTCCCTTTATTTTTTATTTATTTATTTATTTTTAAATTTTAATGTTTATTTATTTTTGAGAGACAGAGAGACAGAGCACGAGTGGGGGAGGGGCAGAGAGAGAGGGAGACAGAATCTGAAGTAGGCTCCAGGCTCTGAGCTGTCAGCACAGCCCGATGCAGGGCTCAAACTCACAGACTGTGAGATCATGACCTGAGCCGAAGTCGGACGCTTAACCGACTGTGCCACCCAGGCGCCTCTTAATTCTCTTTAGAAAAAGATTTTTGTTGGGATGCCTGGGTGGCTCAGTTGGTTAAGTGTCTGACTTCAGCTCAGGTCATGATCTTGTGGTTTGTGCGTTAGAGCCCAGCATCGGGCTCAGTACTGACAGCTCATAGCCTGGAGCCTGCTTCAGATCCTGTGTGTGTCTCTGTCTCTACCCCTCCCCTGCTCGTACTCTATCACTCTCAAAAATAAATAAACATTAAAAAAATTAAAAAAAGATTTCTCTTTAGCTTATTAATGTTCACTAAAACACAAATTTATTTTATCTTAGATTTTATCTTAAATTCAGGCACCTCTCCTAAGAAATAAAACATCCAATTAACACACTGTCAAACTCATCATCAAAATTGTTTAAAAGTTCATAAAAGAAAGCCAATTATTTGTAAATTTCCAGGGACTCCACCAAACAGTGATAATGCAAAACACATAACCGTAAGACAGAAGAATCTAGTTCACACTTGGACAAGATACTCCTCTCCAGTCACTTGTGAGAAGCCATTTTCCTCCTGTAGGTAAAGACTGCTTACCTAGTTACAAAATAAGAACTCAAAAAATACTCTATGTGATGTATAATTATTCCATTAGTCAGTTTATCTAAAAATACTTTGAGAGCAGAGATTCCCTGAATATCATTCTACCTAACATACAACCTAATGTCATAAATAAACAGATGGTTAGAAAAATGTTATTGAAGAGTGAGGGGAAAAGTAAAGGATCATAGTGATTATCAAAAATAATAAATTATGATCACCTTTGTTTTGATGAAATTGGCTCACAATATAATGTTTTTCCATCACTCGCTCTGCATAAAGCAAAACTGATTCATCAGCTACTTGCCTGAAGTTCTCTCTGATTTGATAATATGGGTTTCTTATGGTATTAATGAATGGAGAGTACAACACTGCCCAAAAAATCATCCTTTCCAGTATTGGGCAATGGTATCACCAGTCCTAATTCAAATTAGAGCTAAATTTCCAGCTAGAGAATGAATGAAGTTTACAGCAATTAAAAAGAAGTGCTAACTCTTCTTTAGACTTCTGGGAATATGGCAACCAAAATCATCCAGATAAAGTAAAAGTCATTTTATCCACTTATCACATCCCTTTTTGATAAATACAGTTTTCAAATGGAATAGAGTGTCAGCACCAGACACATTCAGCACAATTCACTCGCACAACACTCTTTTTGTTTGGTTTTTGTTTTTCATTTAGTCTCGTAGCAAGCTTGATGTCTATAATAAATACACTGTCTGTAATACTGTGCATTAAATCTCCAGAACAATTTATCTCCTAACTGAAACTTTAAAAGCTTAAACATTTCTCCTATTCCCCCACCCTCTTGCCCCATTTTATTCTCTGCTCTTACAAATTCAGCTTATTCAGATTTCACACATAAGTGATATCATATAGTATTTGTACGGTATTTTTTTTTTGGATTTGTATTATTGTTTTTGCTTACTACAAGATACTTCAAGAATTCTGCATTTGAGATTACATTCAGCTATTTAGATTACTTTTCACCTCACTAAACAAAGAGAATTTTTTTTTCCTTTTCTGGAAAGAGAGATATCTATGCAGTTTATTCTTTCAGAGTCCTTTAATACAGAGCTCTCGCTGCTTCCTCTTATCTGAGTAGACCAGCAGGCAAACTTAAGAATTATGAAACACAAATTATATGCAAACCCAAGCAGTATGCAGTTAACAAAGATTTCATGGCTCTGCAGTTTTCATAATTACATTAAAACCAGGCGTGTCTCTCTTTATACACCAAAATGTGTTTTTATAAAGAAATTATATTCGGGATTTTTCATTAGAAAGTAAATAATCAAGGATTAAAATGGCATTTGCTGTGATGAAATAGTGGCTCTAAGTTAGTAATCCACCAGCTAGAGTAAAGCACACTTCCGCCTAAAAGAAAGGAATGGGTTTTAGACTTGGGAGTCAGAACTTCTTTCTGAATAATGGGCTCAGTTCTTCTACAAACTCCCTCTGAGACTTTGAGGTCACTTCATCTTTTGAGTTTCCTTATTTGTATAATGACATGATAAAATTACATAATTTTTAAGGTCACTTTCAATTCTAAAGACTCCTAAGGTCAAACTCTGTTTTTTAAAGGTTCATTTTATTTTTGAAAGAAAGAGCGCAGGCAGGGAAGGGGCAAAGAGAGTGAGAAAGAGAATCTGAAGCAGGCTCCGCACTCTCAGCACAGAGCCTGGTGTGGGGCTTGAACTCACAGACCGTGAGATCATGACCTGCACTGAAATCAAGAATCCTACTCTTAACCAACTGAGACACCGAGGTGCCCCAAGCCTCCCCCCTTTTTTTTAAAGTCTATTTATTTATTTTGACAGAGAGAGAGAGGGAGAGAGGGAGAGAGAGCATGTACGTGCATGCTTTGCTGGTGCATGTATGAGGGGGGAGGGGCAAAGAGAGAGTCCCAGGCAGGCTCCTCACCAATGTGGGGCTCGATCTCATGAACTGTAGGATAATGATCTGACTGGGAATCAAGAGTAGGACCCTTTTTTTTTTTTTTTTAATGTTTATTTATTTTTGAGACAGAGACAGAGCATGAGTGGGGGAGAGGCAGAGAGAGAGAGACACACAGAATCCGAAGCAGGCTCCAGGCTCTGAGCCGTCAGCACAGAGCCCGACGCAGGGCTCGAACTCACAGACCGCGAGATCAAGACCTGAGCCGAAGTCGGACGCTCAACCGACTGAGCCAACCCAGGCGCCCCAAGAGTAGGACCCTTAACTGACTGACCCACCAGGAGCCCCGTCAAGTCTTTTTAAAAGAATTTATTTCTCTGGATAATTTGCATTAATACACACTGGAGGGCCTCTACAAAGCTATTTAGTACATTGATTTTTTAAGAGTTTTATAAATGGCAGTACAGTGATTCTCACACCTTATTAGGCATCAAAACATAAAGTGTAAATTCCTGGTGTCCATCATTAAAGACTGATTCAGTAGGACAGAGGTGGGCATGGAAAACCTGCACTTTATGCGATCCTAGAGGAAATTCTGTTGTAGGTGCTCTGTGGACTCACTTTGAGATTGAATTACTAGTTTTAAAGAAGTAAAGCAATTTATTCAAATCCTGGCTTAATCCCTGGAAAAACTACAATGGGATGTTAAGACGCAATCATTCCAAACAAAAGCTTCTCCTGCTCTCAGAAATATGATTAGGAAAGAATACATTTGCTGTTATTCATCAGGAGAGATCCAATGTGGTTGCCACATATAATTTCTGACTTATTCTTTTTGTCTTTTACTGTAAGTTCTTTATGTTTCTCCTCCCTGTGGAAATCACCTTAAATACCATATACCCTGAGTATTCGTTAACCTAATAAATAGGTTGTCTTGGATTTTTCTGTCAAAAATTTATGGCTTCTTTGTCTCTCTAAAATTTAAATTTATCCAGAAAGAAAGGGATTCAATACTATTTTATCTCAATTACTCAGTTTGAAGAGTGTGTTTTTATTTTACATACAAAGTCACAACAAACCTCAAATATATATTGGCGTAGCTGGTAAAAGTAATTTGCAAAGTTGGAAAGATACACAACACAAATGTTTACAAATATTCAACAAAGACATATAGGAAACTGTTCATAAAATAAATATTTATAATAAAATGGCAAGTTCTCTTCTCATATCCTTTTATTCTAGGCTATATTAAAAAATAACAATATTGTAATGAAACACTATTATGGCAGTGAAAATAAATTGAAACGACAGGCTAATATTTGGATTTTTAAAATACTGAGGGAAATAAAAAAGAAACAAAAGAGAATATACTTTATAATTCTCTCTCTATATATCTATTGCTCAAAACAGAGGTCAGGATTGTGGTTCCACTGGGGAAACAGTTGAAGATGAGTATTCAGATAATGATAATATTCCATTTCTTGATTTGGAATCTATCACTCAGATGTATATAGAATAGCAAAAAAAAAATGATTGAAAATGTGTCTGTATTGACATTTTGTTTATTTTTCTGATATATGTTTTGAAAAACTGATAGTAAAGGACTCTATTATTTGATTATTTAAATTTTATTATTAAATAATCTATTAAACCATTATTTAAACTTTAGAAAACATTTCTGGTTCAAACCTATTTTCACTGTCCAGGTCAACACCGGGTCTGTTCCCAGCAGGTTATAAAGTTCCACCATATGATCCTAGTTTTGTTTCCTAAAGCGTACAGACTTGGATATAAAAAAAGATTAACTGAAAATGTATAAGCATTAGCTATGTCTGGAGGGTTTCTTTTAAAAAATGATTTTTATTTTCTGTTTATCTTTCTGTATTTTCAAGTTTTCTACAAAGACTATTGTATCTTTTATCCTTTAGAAAGTAAAAAAAAAAAAAAAAAGGAGAAAAGGAGGCAAGGAGGGAAGGTAAGAGGGAGAGAGGAGAAGGGGGAAACAGGATAAGGCCTGTGTGTGCAGCAGGAAGAAGAGAGATAGACAAAAAAAGGGAGGGGGTGGGAGGGAAACACCACCTGGAAGGTGCTATGACAGAGACATGAGGGGTTCTGGGACACAGAGGAATAGAGTGGTGAGAGGTGTGATCGCCTGACTGCTTGAAGGAAGCGCACGGTAGTATGGAAGCTTTGTAGGAAGAGGTATATTGTAAAGTGCACTAGGGATGGGAGAAAATGGCCTACTTGGGATGGACAAGGAATCTGCATAGACGACCTATATGGTAGTGTCATTGAAATTGTGGCTTCCAACCCACCAGTGGGCCAGGAAAGTCAGTGAAGTGGATCATGGACAGCATTTTAAAAATCAATAGGATACAAGAGAAAATATATATCACACATAATAGGTGTCATCTTAGTCTGTGTTTGTGGGTGTGTGTGCAAATTGGATCGTAATGTAAAATATATTTTTACTCTAGGTGTGGTCAGAAAAGATTTGAAGCTACTGCTGAGGCCTGGGAAGTCATGAGTACCCCACACAGGACAGTATACTTTACACTGCATCATCATTCTCTTGTCAATATTTTTTTATGATGAATCTGTACATACGTATGTATATACATATACATATATACACATATTCATATATGTATGTATACATACATATATAATTGCACATACTACATATAGTATATAAATAATATAAATACAATAAATAAACATAAATATATATGTATACATTCCTATCTGTTTCAATTGGCTAGGATATCAATTCAATGCAGTGAAACACTGTACAATCAAGCCCCCAAGGACAGGTTGAGGGAACTTACTTTGGTCAGCCTAGCAAAGTAGGAAGCACTTTGTGGTTCATTACATGTAATTACATATATCACCTTACTTAAGGTTAGATGAACTTTACAGGAGATGTGCAATGAATATCATCCTTGCTCTGAGATAAACAAGTTGGGCCTCAGAGGGTTGAGGAAACAATCTCCAGTTTACCCAAGAGATCTTCAGGTGAATTCTGTTTCTGAAGTCCTCTGAATAAATTACATTCCATTCGTGGTTTATGTCACACACATGCATTCGTTTGCTTCTTTCCATCCCATACATTACAGAGCATAAAAGTGTGGGGAATCAGGATGTTTTGGATTTTAATATTTTCTGGAAGTTTCAGAAGACTGAATTACATGAAACACAAGTAAAGACACTGCTTCTGTCTTCGAAAGTATTTCCATTAATTTTTTAAAAATTTTTTTATGTTTATTTATTTTTGAGAGAGAGAGAGAGACAGAGCATGAGTTGGGGAGGGGCGGAGAGAGAGGGAGACACAGAATGTGAAGCAGGCTCCAGGCTCTGAGCTGTCAGCACAGAGCCCGACACGGGGCTCGAACTCACAGACCATGAGATCATGACCCGAGCTGAAGTTGGACGCTCAACCGACTGAGCCACCCAGGCACCCCTAATTTTCAAAATACACTCATAAATCACTTCCATGTACCATAATGACTCAAGGATTAAAAAAAAAAAGATGAATAGATGTACCCCCTCTTTTGAGAAAGTCTGGTCAGGAAGATGGGGTGTTGATCTCACTCATGGAAGCTTCCAGATGCCTATGCATTAAAGAGCCCTTCTCTGTGCAACATCTAGAACTGACACACCATCAGGCAAACATTTACTGAGTGTTCTGTGTTCAGGTCACTGGGTTGGGCACTAAGGTCAAGGGATGGATATGACAACATTCTGCACTCTACGACTTGGAGTCTCATAGAGGAATGCCTAGAGCGCTCCATGGCGAACTGTTGGGGTAGCTTTGAGGGTGGTAGTCTCTAGCATTCACCTCTCAATTTCTTAGCCCTATGGCTTAGCTGAATTAATAACTATTTAATAAAAAACAGTGAACACAATATTGCAGGTTTTTTATAACTTTGTATAGAAAAAAAATTAATCATTTATAGTAAGCAAGATTCATTCTCTCCTATCTGTCACAGTTTAAAAACGAAAATGTTCATTCCAAATTTATATTAACATTTTTAATTCCTGTTCCAGGTAGAGTGCATAGTTTTAGGAAAGTATATTTTGCGTTTAAAGGGGCTATAAAGTTATAAGTGTTTTAAAGAATCACAGCCATTGTCTAAACACTTAATTTTCTATAAAGTAGTTGAAAAAGTAGTAGGAATGGAAAAACAACACCAGAAAAGTTGACCCAAGAAAAGTCTCATCGAACACATCATGACAATAAGGGGGTTGTATATAGGGGTTTGTTTATGCTTACTTATATTTGAATGGAATGCCACTTCAAGGTTTACTACAATAAAAATGAAAAAATAACGCATATAGGTCAAAATCCAGGAACAAATGTAACATGTTCTGTCATATTTCCCCACTTCAATTTAATCTGTCTTGGTGGTAGTTAAATTCTAAACTAAATTCTATGCTTAACATCAAAATGAAATCTCAGTTATTAGCAAAAGCTACCACTACCTGAGCTACTATGTATTTATATATATATGAGATCAGCCTAGTCTTTTTCCCCCTTGAACAATATTTTCTTGCTAGCAAATATATATTCACATTTCTGAAAATGGTACACTGATTTACTGTTTTTGACAAATGCATTATCTACACATTTAAAAATACTGAGTATTGTTCTAGCTCAAATTTGAGTTTATAAAACACTGCAATAAAAAGGCAAATGTCTATATTTGAGAATGCATTTAAATTATATATATAATCTTATTCTTTTATTACTATTACACATACTTGGGTTTTTTAGTATGCAGCCACTTGGAACTATTTTCATGCCAGCTTTAACACAAAAATCTATTAAATGGAAATTCTGCAGCAGGCCTACTTGCCCTTGGGTGTTCTGACCTTGAAGAAAAAGCATCACTTTATTACTTTATCTGAAGTCTAGACTGATTCCCCCAGTCCAAAATATGCTTGGGTCCATCAATCTTCAGAACACAATCACATTTTGTGAAGAGAAGGGTAGAATGATTCATTTTTGATTAAAGAACAAGAAGACCAGTTCCACACACTAATCAAATCATAGTATAAATTAGATTTATCTGATATATTCTTTCAGTGACATCATAGGTGAGCAGAAGACAGATAAATATAGTCCAAAACTACATTATGTAATATGTGTGTGTGCGTGTGTGTGTGTGTGTATACACACACACACACACACACATAGAGAGAGAGAGAGACATCACAAGCCCACTTAATGTTCACTAAGTGTCTGTGTTCTAGGCACAATGCACAATTAAAGAAATGTAAGTCATGCTCACTGCCTCTCAGGAACTTTCTCAGAACTTTTCAGTTCCCTGGCTCCTTCTGAATGCCAAGCAAAGTCTCTCAAACAGTCCATTATGTCTAGTAACTATAATGTTTTCCCCCTTTAGTTAGATCTTTTAATCATTGTGTTTAAAGACTGTGAAAATGGGGCACCTGGATGGCTCAGATGGTTAAGGTCTGACTCTTGATTCTAGGGCAGGTCATGATCTCACAGTTATGGGATTGAGCCTCACGCTCTGTGCTGAGTCTGCTTAGGATTCTGTCTCTTCCCTTCTCTCTCTCTGCCCTTTCCCTGCTCATTCTCATTCTCTCTCATTCTCTCTCCCTCACTCCCTCTCCCTCTTTCTCTCTCTCAAAATAAATAAATGAACTTTCAAAAAACGAACAAAAACAAAGAGAGTAAAAGTGGTTTGGCTAGTTTCCCCTCTCCATCTATGTCAGTGTTGAGCTTCTGTTGTGTATACAGAGGAACACTGTCTCTTCCTCTCTTTCTTGCTTCTTTTCTTGACTTTCCATTTTCTGTGAACTTTACCAATACTCAGTAGACAGACACCTGATCTACATATCTTCAATAGTCTGGTTGTTAAAGTTTTTCTCTATTTGAAGGAATAGACCTCAGTCTACTTATGAAAAAGAAATGTAGAACCAACCTAACTATACATTCACAACAGACAATCTAAAACTTAAAGCCCTTCAGTACTTTCCCACCAGCCTTAAAATGAAATCCAAACTCTTTGGCATGACCTATAAGAACCTACGTGATCTGCTTCTTAGCTCCCGTTTCTAACTTCTCTTCTTTCCCTCTCTCCTTCATTCTGGCCACATTGACTCTCTTTCTCTCCTCAAACAACCCTATCACAGCTCCTTTTGGAGCTGTAGTAACCATCTAAAGACCCACTCAAAGTCAACAACATAGGAGGAAGGGGTGGAGTGGGGGAGGGAAGAGGAAATGGCTGGGGTTATGTGACCAGCATTTGGGGTAGGGTGGGGTAAGGCTAAATTCAACTATAAGAAATGAAATGTGATAAAACTGTGAAAAGTAAAAGAAGTAAGGCTTGTAAATACCAAAGCCCAATGTATAGTTCTATTGGCTTTGAACAGTATAAAAATCACAAATACTTTATTAAAATAAAAAAATAAAAACCTATCATTAACTTATCCAGTTAATTCATGCCCCAGTCAATTCAACAATTATTATGATGATGTCAGGTCTACTCACCACAAATATATCCGTTGCGGTAGCCTATCTCTGTGGTCACAGAGTAGGCATTGAGCTGGCAGATGATGGGGATACATAATAGCTAAAATGAGAGAGGGAGTCTGAACTTCTTCAGCCCTGTGTCAGCACAGCAGGGAGAAAACCCTGTATCCAATGAGACCGTTCTCTCTTGTTCACAAGCATTCTACACATCTTTCAACCAAAGAATAGAGATAGGCATAACATTTTACCTTTGAAGCCAAGGTCATCAAACCAAACAGGTTTGCTCCTCATGAAACTTTGATTTGCTTGTGAATCACACTGAAAAAAGGGTTCCTACTGGAATATATGATACTTATGTGCTGTTATTCCAGAATCCTTCACAAGAAGTGGTAAAACATAGAGAATATGGCTCTTCTATATAGGTGCTACTCAATGAACGGACGGGTCAATCCAGGGACCAGAAGATGGAGTTTCACTGCACAGATTCATTGCATATATTTCTTCTTCTCTATCCAGTCCAGGCCACAAAATCTAAGTACTGCCCATTTTACCTCCTTTCACTGTCACTACAAAGGGAATATATCCTATGCAAACCTGTGGACTATAATTGTAGTATTAAAACACATATCAACAAATAGTTTTAAGTAAGAAAGTATGAATTCAATTCATCTTTACTTAGCTTTGAAAGATTTATGAATAAAAATATGCCAAACCATTATAGAAAATTTAAAAGTTTACTATAATTTGGTATATGTAGCAGGCATATATATGCCACTTATGAAAAGACTGGATTTAGTCTCATGCTTCTATTAAACACTGTCATTAAATTAGTTACTTAGGCCAAGGACTGGATCTTTAAAATCTAAAAATTCAATTCTTAGCACATACAGATTCTTAATATATATCTCATTTCTGTGGAAGAAGTTAACTGATCATAAACGGTCAACAGCTACTAGATCTGTATCTCAAGTTAAGTTATGAAATCTTCAAACTTGATAATCTCTTGAAATGGAATGTCCATGCGTCTCAGATGTGCTTTAGGTATCTAGGGCATTTTCCTGTCTACTGCCAAGAGGCAGGGCAAAGATGATTTCCTGAGGACTGGATCAGTTATCTTATGCTGGCCTTCCACCATGACTCCTGTTATATTAACGCCACTAAAGGGCATAGAGAGTAGAGGAAGGAACACAGATGTCTGAGACCATTATCCTTTGCAAGTTCTTCCTATTATGGAATACAGCTGAGGTCTTTTTCTAATAGTGAGGAGGAAGAACAAAGTAGACTAGTAGCTTGAGAGTTGGGATATGCTGGATGTGACTTTAAAATCATTAACAGCATCCCTGGATAGGATTTTAACTATGTTTCAAAGCTCAGAGTGAATGTTGCTTTTTTGATAAGTTTCATTGGTCTACGCTTTATGATTGCAACAATAAGGAATTTACCACCTCACTCTTATGTTTCCATAGCAGTTTTTCACAATGTTAATGAAGTGACTTGTGTAGGTTTATTATCACTCACTCAGTAGATTCACAATATTTCTTCCAAAGTGCTCCCAGAAATGGCAAAGACTATGGCTACATTCATGAAGCAAATTATGCTTCAGCCAGATGACTAATTTTAAAATTTGGCAATTGCACATAAAAATACTTACTTTTCAGTGATTTCTCTGGTTTTATTCCACCTTTCATATTGCTAAGATTTTTTTTTCCCATCTAGACACATTTTGGATTTTCCAATCTCATACCTCAATGGTGCCATCAAAAATTGTTCAGTAGGTTTATAACCATTCCATACACTGTTAGCTCCCCCCTTTGTTCTAATATTCTTTAAAATACTACTACTACTAATAAAGCCTATTGCCTGTCAAAGTAATTATCAGTCTTTATCTTGGTCTTATGAAATATAAGAATACTGTGCCTTATAACCAGAGATTATGGTTTTAAAATCATACACAAAACGACGCTCAACGATATCTATTACAGAAATTAAACATACCACAGTACAAAGCACCTTCTCTCTCTTTCTTCTCTAACCAACTTACAGAACTTTCAAGAGAATATCCAGGCAACTTTTCAAAGGTTTTTGGGTAATTTATTCATTTTTAGTGGAAATGGTATGAATCATAATTTGTGGGTTCTTTGTGACTTAAAAATAGAGCTATTATTAATAATCTAGATACAAAAATGGCTTAAGAGCAACTTCTTTAACACGCAAATCTACTTCTGCAAATTATCATCAATAATGGCTTCTTATCTCATGATCAATCGTCACATTTTTTAAATGTGGTAAGTGGGTTTTTTAGTGATTATAAATCTTATTAGTTACATCACTATTTTATAACCTAAGAGAACTCTAGTCATCAGTATCAATGGTGACCTATAATTATTTGCACCCTTTGGCATTTATGCCTTTCTATAGCCCATGACACAGAGCGGGGCCTGTGACTTGCTTTAATTATAAATGCAGCAAAATACTCTGTGCCATTTTAGGGCCTAGCATTAAGTAGGTCTGGCAGCTTCAACTTTTGTGCCTTGGGGAGCCCTAAATTGTCATGTGTGGAGCTGGGTGGGCTGCCCCACTGGAGAGACAACATGCAGAAAGCACAGAGAGGAGGTGACTCGTAGACTATATGGAGTAAAACTAAGGCCAACAGAGAAAACTGTGTCTCCACAGTTAGGACTCCAGTTGATTTATTCCCACCCAGCTACCCTAAACATCCTGACTGAGGTGTCAGGAATGTGAGTACAGAAGCTATTTCGAACATTCCAAACCAGGAAGCATCATGTGGAAGGAGATGAACCACCCCTACAAGGCACCGTCCAAATCTCTGACCCTTAAAATCATGAGAAAGAGTAAGATATTTTAAGCTACTTAGTTTTGGTGTAGTTTATTACACAATAATAGATAACTGAAACAGGACTGTATTCAGTTACCATTGCTTCATTTTTAAAAAATAATCCTTTTAGGGACACCTGGGTGTCTCATTCAGTTGAGCATTCAACTCTCTTGGCTCAGGTTATGATCCCAGAGTCACGGGATTGAACCTGGTGTCAGGCTCTTTGTTGAATGGGGAGCCTGCTTAAGATTCTCTCTCTCTCTCTTTCTCTCTCTCTCCCCTCCCCTTCTGCCCCTCTCCCCTGCTCATACGTGCTCTCTCTCTCTCTTAAAAAAAATAAGAAGGATTATTTTTAAGTTAAAAAAAGTTCAGACCAACTCAAATAAGTATAAAATTAAGGAAAAATTAAGGAAAAGTATTTATTTTTAATGCAAAGGAATGAGCCACACGCGGAGCCATATAGCAGTCCTTGTTTCCCAATAATCTTCTTTTATGCATCTTTTAGAAAAAGGTGTGAATTCAGAAAACTTATTGAAATAGGAGGATATAAATTGGATAGATGTACATACATCTTTTTTTCCTAGTATGCATAACTCAATGAACAGATTGTAAAGCATTTTAGAGGAATGGACAGACCATACAATCTTCAGGATATCCTCCCTAAATGTTACTTCATACCACAGAGCTTTTGATAAATACTGAATGACAGAGAATTAGATAAGAATCTGGAGTGCAAGTGGTCTATGATCTCACATAAGCACTAAGCAATATACTTGAGTAGTTATCTGAGGAAAGGAGAAGGATTGCATCTTCTTATGAAAGCTGAGGAAGCCATTAAGGTTAACGGTCTGAAGAAAGGCCATTTCCACTTCCAAGGGAGTACAAGGAGACAAAAGCATGATACTCCTTAAAAAATAACTTTGTATCTGTTCCTTCACATATATAAATGAGTGATCAAGGCCGTATCTTCACCATGAGGCTACACAGCCACATTGATTTTAACTGCTCACATAACACAAATCTTAGGACAGATATAATCATATAACCAGAAACTCAGCTGAACCATACATCACTATCTTTAGTAAAACATATGTAAAAAAATCATATCTTGAGCAGCATTACTTCAGGGACCTCCCTCTAAATTAACTAGTTACAAAATAAACGTCTACATAACTGAAAGATTAAGTTGCTATAGGATCTCAACCCAAAGTTGAGTAAATTATACTCTGTTGTGAAACTTTAATTTGGCACAAGGAAGCAGGATAAGTTGTTCATATCAAATTTGTACTAAGAAAACCGTTTTATCTTCATATAAGAGGTAGTATATAATAATGTTCAGGAAATCTTCTGAAGTCAGAAGAATTGACTTCCTATCTTGACTTCTGGTCTCATTTCATGGTAGTCTTGTTACATTCAATTTGCTTGGGCTTCAGTTTTCTCATTTGTAAAAATGGGAATAAAAATAGCATCAAATTCTTAGAGCTTCTGTAAGGATTAAGTGAGAGCAAACTACATTTAATGCTTAGCATAATGCCTGGTGCACTGAGAAAGGTCAATAAATGTCAACTGTCTTTATTCTTTATTATAGAGGATACATATCTAACTCGCCAAAGGGTACTAACAAATTATTAATGTAAAAATTATAAGAATGTGAAACTAAACCAAATATATGTTGGATTTCACTGATCCATCAGGAGATTATGTCTACTGATTTCCTAAGTAGCATCAAGCTATCACAATTAATAACCAAAGATGTACATTATGTCCATAATTAATTTCTGTTCACAGAATCAAAGACAAAGAAGTATCAATAAACACCTAAACAAATTTAAATATGTTACAAAATGATAAAGAATGCAAAGACTTATTGATCTTTCTATTAAATCTGTGGCCTGAGAAGACAGTAGTGACATGTTCTTGGGAGAGATGTGGAGCAAAGCCTGTTGTGAAGAATGTTACATTACATTAGTTAAAATTTTCAAAGTCTAGTGGTATGAAAAGGTTACCTTTTAAAAATGGTATGGACTACATTCCCAATACAAACAAAAAAGACCAGGATCACAGACGTGATAGAGTTAAATTCATTCAAAATACATAAGTCTGCAATTTAGAATTGTCTTTGACCTATTCTGGATCCTGGAGATACTTCTATTTACCTCAAAGAGTAAGGCAGGGGAGGTTGGGGTGTTCCGTGGTACCCATGGCTGGCATAAAAATATGCTGTTGGGTAAAAAACCTTTAGCCAGCCAGGCTCAGGGTTCTGAGGAACATATGTTTAAAAGAGAGAGAAGTAAACGGGAAAAAGTCAACAAAATCGATTACAATTTTTATGGAATTCATTCATTATGGGAGATCTAGAGATACTATAAGAATGCTCAGCTCCAAGGTCATAGTTAGAAAACTCCAACTTCTATCATACAGCAAGCAAATCATTAAAAATCCCTAGCTTTCAGCACAAAGAAAAAGGATTTTAAGCATTTCTATAGAAACAAACATTCTGCCCTTCCTAAAGCATTTACAAAAATTAATTGAAATAGATACGTTGGAGGGGTGCCTGGGTAGCTT
Source organism: Paguma larvata (assembly GCA_030068075.1). Taxonomy (NCBI): domain Eukaryota; kingdom Metazoa; phylum Chordata; class Mammalia; order Carnivora; family Viverridae; genus Paguma; species Paguma larvata. Next base: position 107,475,896 of record CM057826.1, read on the forward strand.
AGTCAGTTAAGCGTTCTACTTTTGATCTCGGCTCAGGTCATGATACTTTTGATCTCGGCTCAGGTCATGATCTCGTTGTTTGTGAGGTAGACCCCTATGTGGGACTCTGCGCTCACAGGGCGGAGCCTGCTTGGGTTTTTCTCTCTTTCTCTTTCTCTGCCCCTCACCTGCTCATGCTTGTTTATGCTCTCTCTCACTCTCTCTCAAAATAAATAAACATTTGAAAAACATAAATATGTTGGAAATAGCTTATTCAACCCAAGTGTCAAAGATGGTTGATAGGTGAGAAACGGTGAAATAAACATAGATTATAAACCAAACAGAACCTTAGCAAATCTACTCAGGACTTAGATCAGAAATGTCTTCAGTGATCAAAGTCAAGTCTTGATAAACTAAACAATGTCGAATAATACATTAGTGACTACAAAGGATACCTGTACATCTAAATGCTCAGCAACATTTTTTTTCTCAAGGATATTTTAAATTTATACATAGAATGAGCTACACTAACATTTGGATTAGTCTTATATACTAAATGTGATCTGAAGCTTATTCTCTCTGGCTGACTTGGACCTTCTTACTTTTTGTGTTCTACTTCAATTTATGCCACATTCATATAGACCAGGATTTATTTTTTTTAATTTTTTAAAATTTTAGACCAGGTTTTATTAGGTGCAGTTTCCTAACATTAGTAAAATCACTATTTCCTCACTGTAGGAAAACACGTTTACTGCCTCACCAAGCATATTATTACTGCAATGTTTACAAGGTTTTATTTACTTACAATTAATTTTTGTTGTTGTTGTCATTTTAGTTCAGAATTAGTTAACTCCACTTGCAGCACGATTCTAGCTAATTCATATATGAAAAGAAACAGTGTCAAGGAAGAAATCAACTTAAATGAAACTCCAGCTGTCTACCATGCACTAGCACTAGAAATAGAAAAGAGAACTTGATTTTAAAATGAATTCTGGCATGGTTCCCTCTCCTCTAAAACTTGGCATAAAATATGATTTGGGGAGGGAATGCACATTTTGCAAAGACAGCAGGTTATTTTGGTATTTGGTGGGTGGACAAAATGAAATGCAATCATTTTTACAAGGGCTTCAATTCATGAAGGTGAAAGAATGATCTTGTTCCAAATAAACTACTGGAGAAAACAAAGATGAATATCTTGTCATCATTATTCATGGGACACCTAGGTGGTTGGGGTTGTTAGCAATGGGGAAAAAAAAGCTGTAGAGCTTGAGCTCAATGGTTGAAATCCCCTAGAGATTTAAAACTAAAAGTTTTTTTTTTTCTTTTTTCTTCACTTTATGTTAAGGGCTATGTCAATATGGGTAGTGTTGTTGGGGAGATCTTGCTAAATAGGTGAAGGCTTCCATTCTCCTTCAGTTGAATATTTTAGTGGTCACTGGGCTAGACAACTTCATGGATCAAAAGGTGACCCATTATTTATAAATTTATTTCAAAATGAAAGGTACCGATGAGATAAGAGTCTTTTCTCTCCTCCCCATTTGAATAGAAGATCTGGTCCTAAGCAGTAAATTTGTGTTTGTGCATATGTATTGGAGAAACAGTGGGAGGGACAGAATGAGAACCAGCAAGAAGCATAACAAAGAGGGACACAGAGAATTATAGAACCCATTGGTTGTGAGAGAATTGTTGATTTTTTTGTTAACTGAATCTAAAAAGGAAGACATTTAGGGCAATAATATTGTTGTCTGAATGTTTGTCTCTGACATCATGTACACAATTACATATGTGATTTACATAACATACATAGTTAAATTAGAGGATTTGGGCACCAACATCTTCTTTCACTTAAATTGTACAGATAATTGGCTCAAATCCCCCTATAGCTTTCATGGCTAAATAAAAATCCTAATGAAAATTGATTAGGTTAAGTCCTCAAGCAAAAATGATTCAGTGTAACATCTAGCTTTAGAAGGGGGAAAAGAAAACTGGGAAGAAGAAAACAGCATTTACTTCTGTTCAGTTCATTGATAATCTACTACTTGCCAAGCACCTAATTAAGTCCAGAGGATACATTAATTACATCCCTGCCCCTATGGAATTCGTAGATGTGGGGCTACACAGAGTTGAACCAATTCCCTGAATGAGATAGGAAGTCAAATTATCTGATAGTAAGCTGGTAGACTCAGATGTCTTCTTTCCTTCTTCTTCCCTGTCCTTATCCTCATAAGAATTTTTCTAATTTTTTAAACAAAGTTTCACTTTTCTCAGTCTTTCATTTCTTTAACAAATCCTCCATTCCCCTCTTCCCACCTGGCTGAAGAGTATTTAACTTTAGTGTGGAGAAATGAGTACATCCATTGGATACAAGCAAATCCAATTAGGATCTTATGTATCATTTTATAAAAAAAATATTATTTTATTGATTATGTCAATAAAAATAGATACTGTTTCAGCCATTGCCCACCGCCTTTTCTTTCCACTCGCTTTCTTTCTCCACTGTTTATAAAACACCCAGGGTGTCTTGTCCTCTTTCCTTCTGGACCTTTTTCTCTACAACTTGTCATTCCCAGCCATCTGCCCGCCTTCCCCTTATCTTAAGTGACAACTGTCTCAGCCTAGAGAGGCACTGGGATACAGCAGAGTGAAAAATGCAAACTGGAAAATCTGATTTGCAGTCTCGGCACTACCAGGAACTTCTGTGCAGTCCCAGGCCAGGCTCTGGCTCTCCTTTCTGCACTCACCAGTGTCTTCCTGCAGGGGGCTCCTTGAGAGTTTTCTGCTCCTACCTGTGGGCACTCAATTGCTCCCCAATATTGGGTTGACCCACTCGCTTTCGTTCTTTGACATGGCTTTTATTGTTAACTATTGGCTCAGTTACACAGTGGGCCTAACGCATGAGACAGTATATAATCAAAATAAATTCCTTCAGCTAGCTCTTACTGAAGGGCAGCCTGTGACGGGCAGTGTTAATAACTGCTACAAGCGATCTCAGTGGAAGTCTGTGCTTTCATATATGTCAGCAAATAAACTGTAGGCAGCTTTACTTTATGTATCTAACCCAACCACCTTCCTTCCTCTGTGAGATTTTGTTTTTCATCTTAATAAATGTTAATTTTTATCAGAGTCACATATATACCTTATTTAAAAAACTAAGAACAATAGTTTAAGGCCTCAATACTCCATATAACTTCAGTTTTAACACCCATATGTTTTTCTTGGAATTTCTAATTGGTCAGTCGTAGGCATTATCTACTGGCTTCCTGTTTTAAGAGAGGAGGCTTGAACTCAATGATACTTCCACCCCAATTTCCTTTCCCTCCAAACTCTCAACGAAATGGCAGCAAAAGAGCACAAGCTTTCATTTAATCAAATGATCTACTTTACATTACTGTAACTATGTAACTATCTTTCACGGTCAAGAGAGGTAGTAACTTTTTCTTATTCACCTTTTAGTTTTCCTGAAGTTAATAATTTCCTCATGTCTCCCCTGCAAGAATCATGACTAAGGTCATGATCGCACCATCAGCCTCTTAATGCTATTGTCCTTTGGTCAAACACAACAGATAATCTATCAGATTATGTACTTCATTTCCACTGTTTGTGGTCCCTGTTATTTCCAGGTTCTAAGATTTTACAAGTTTTGTAGAAGGAATTTACTCTCAGTTTGCACCTGAGATGCAGCTCCTGTGCCGGAGCTCTGCCAGGGGCCCCCCCCTGTTCCAGAAGTGTGTAACACATTCGCTGCCTTTCCTGTTCCATTTGTCTCCCATTTTACTGAAGGTTTAGAGAGCAAAGAAATATCTGTATTTGAACTTCTCTGATTAACCAGAAGTCTCCTTCCTATACCCTTCTGCATTCTATACTGTTTGACAAATTATTTTACAACGTCAACTACATTGTATGTGTAGCAAGGCCCCTGTGTGAGAAAACTGGATAAATAAGTGGTTTTACTCAAAGGGGGGAGGTCTGATTTTAAGATTTCAAAAGAGGCACCCAGGATGTACCATAAGAGTTGTCGAATGGCCTGAAATGGAAGGTGAAGTCACTGGCAACAGAGAGGTCAAGGAAATGAGAGGCAAGCATGTTAGAAGAATCACGATCTCTTGAGGCAAGGAAAGCATAAGTTTATGGAAATTTGTTACAGCAGCAAGGGGAAACAAATGCAGGGGATAACCCTACTATTTTCTTCCTAATTGCTTGGCAGTGTGTGTGTGTGTGTGTGTGTGTGTGTGTGTGTGTGGCGCGCGCGTGCATGTGTACACGTGCGTATAAAACATACAAGCATCTAGCTCATTGTCTTTTCATCATTTAATAATGCTACACTCAAAATAGTGTATTCATTCTTGATCTGGTTTTGGGCACTGTAAGTTTTTCCTCTTGGTTCAACAGGCTGGCAAAGTTACTTGTTTTGTGTGTGTGTGTGTGTGTGTGTGTGTGTGTGTGTGTGTGTGTTCATTTTTTTTTTTTTTAAGATTCTAGGATCTCAAAGGAAGGTTCACTAGCTCACTTTACAAGGAGATAAATTGCTGGTATCGTTTTAGGGTATTGCATTGTCTCTCTGTGGGAAATTTTTACACTTCTCATTCACAAATTAGATAACGCCTTCTTTTCTTTGACTGTTTTATTTGCTATAAATTAGTGCTACATTTCTCTGACTACCATCTGTAAATAAAGCTAATTTTCCTGTTTATTTCAATTTATGAGGGTGTAGCCATCAGTATTTAAAATATTCAAAGGAACTTTAGATTCTGAAAAAAACGAGCAAAAATTAGAATTATACAAAAATCTGCTGACAAACTGAACCTCTAAAAGACTGAGCTCAGCACACATTTCTTGCCGAAAATCAAACTTTCTGTTTCCTAAAGGATCTGTTTGCCATTCACGGACCCAGAAGAAAACATTGCCTCTGCTTATTTCACTGCACAAAGAAAAGACTGCATGAGTTTGCTGACTAATTCACATTTAGATTCTCTGGTTCTGATTCTGGTTTTGAGCCATGAAGCAGCATTAAATAGCTTAATTTGAGGTTAAAATGTTCAAACACAGTGAAGACCATCTGAAGGCATTCTTTTCAGGGAGACACTTACCAACAATATGTGAAGTGGAAAAACTGTCTTTGATCAGAGAAACCAAAGGGTATGAGACTATCAAGAACAAAACATCTGTTCCACATAGAAAAACCAGCAAGTGAAAGGCCTCGATGGGAGAGCTAAGGTGTTCTAAATGAGAACACAGGCTTAATATGTAACAGAGTCATCTGTCTCATAAATACTAAGGCTTAAATGCACCAAAGATTAAGTCCTCAATCAGGACAAAGATTCTCCTTTCAAGGGAGATACTGTTAAAGCTAAAGAGAGATGAAAGGGCTAAAGAAAGTAGCTAATTCAAAGTGTGATGATGAGACTAAAATCTATCAATGAACATAATGAAAGCCACATAGAGAGTGAGCCCAAGTCCTAGACCTTGGCATTCAAGCACCCCCTGGACTCCTGAGTCATACCACCCATCCTACAATGAAATTCCTTCACTCACTCCTCAGGGTGCCTCCTTGCTTACAAGGCCTGATACCATGTCTCCTTGCTCTGGCAAGGACGACAAGGGGTGGGGAGAGTATGACAGGGGCTACGATAAGCCATCTAGGAGTCCATCAGGTCAGGAAACCATAGAAGCCAGAATTTAAAATGATAATGCTCACCGAGTAGAAAAGAAAAGTTGTGTTGGGGGGCGCCTGGGTACCTCAGATGGTTAAGTGTTCGACTTCGGCTCAGGTCATGATCTCACAGTTTGTGGGTCAAGCCCCGCATCCGCTCTGTGCGGACAGCTCAGAGCCTGGAGCCTCCTTCAGATTCTGTGTCTCCTTCTCTCTCTGTCCCTCCCCGGCTCGCTCTCTCTCTCTCTCTCTCTCTCTCAAAAATAAATGAAAATTAAAAAAATTAAAACACACTTATTGAATATTAGGTGATGATTCAAGTACTTTGCTAGGTTCTGGAGCAGATAGGATACCATTAGCATTAACTAACTCTTTGGTAAAATGTCAAGATACATCTTTACCCCTACCTTACTCTTGATGCCAAAATAAACTTCAGAAAGACCGCAACTGAGGAAAAAACAAAAAACAAAAAACAAAAAACAAACAAATATAATAAAGGTATCAATTTGTCTTCCTAGTCATTCGAAAGTTTTATAAGAAAGGACAGTTTTAATAAATATTAGAGCATATTATGAGTTGAAATGTGCCACCTTCATAATTCATAATTCATGTTTGCAGTTTTAACACCCAGTACCTCAGAATGTGACTTTTTTTTGAAATAGGTTCATCACAAATATAATTAGTTAAGCTAGGCTTAGGTCATACCAGAATAGGATCAGCCACTAAGCCAGTATGACTGGCATCCTTATAAGAAGGGAAAATTTGGACACAGAATACACACAGGGAGAATGCCATGTGAAGATTAGAATTATGCTGTCATAAGCCAAGAAACTGCCAGAAGCTAGGGGAGAAGCCTGGAAATGATCCTTCCCTGGAGGCTGCAGGGAAAGTATGATTCTTTTTTTTTCTTTGTGTAAATTTTAGTTAGCCAACATATAGTGCAATATTGGTTTCAGAAGAATAATTTAGAAGAGATGATTCTTGACTTTCAACTTCTAGCTCCCAGAACTGTGAGACAATAAATGTCTTTTGTTCAAGCCAGTTTGTTTCCAGTTTGTGGAAATTTGTTATGGCAGCCCTAGTAATCTAAAAGAGAGTGAGAAAAGCCATTCTAAGCAAACATAAAATCTTGAAGCCATATGGCACTAAAATAGACATGCATATCAATGGAAAAGAAAAGAAAACCCAGAAATAAACCCATAATTATATGATCAATTAATCTCCAACAAAGGAGAAAAGAATATGCAATAGGAAAAAGACAGTCTCTTCAATAAATGGTGTTCAGAAAACTGGACAGCCAACATGCAAAAGAATGAAACTGGACCAGTTTCTTGGATTATATGCAGAAATAAACTCAAAATGGATTAAGGACCTGAATGAGAGACCTGAAATCATAAAACTCCTGGAAGAAAGCAGAAGCAGCAATTTCTCTGACATCAGTCATAGCAACATTTTTCTAGATATGTCTCCAGAGGCAAGGGTAACAAAGCAAAAATAAACTATTGGGACTACATCAAAGTAAAAATTTCTGCACAGAGAACGAAACCACTAACAAAACTAAAAGGCACCCTACTGAATGGAAGAACATATTTGCAAATGAAATACAGCATCTGACGAAGGGTTAGTATCCAAAATATATAAAGAACTGTTACAACTCAACACCCAAAAAACAAATAATCCAATTAAAAATGGGCATAAGGCATAAATAGACATTTCTCTGAAGAAGGCATACAGATGGGTAGCAGACACATGAAAAGATGCTCGACATCACTCATCATCAGGGAAATGCAAATCAAAACTACAATGAGATATCACTTCAGACAGATCAGAACGGCAAAAATCTAAAACACAAGAAACAACAAATGTTGGCGAGAATGTGAAGAAAAAAGTACTCTGATGCACTTTTAGGGGGAATGCAACCTGGTATAGCCATTGTGGAAAACAATATGGAGGTTCCATAAAAAGTTAAAAATAGAACTACCCTACAATCCAGTTATCACACAACTGGGAATTCACCCCCAAAACACAAAAACACCAATTCAAAGGGATATGTGCACATCTGTTTACAGCAGTGTTATTTACAATGGCCTAATTATGGAAGCAGCCCAAACGTCCATCTAGATGAATAAAGAAGATATGCTATATATACATGTATGTGTGTATATACACTCACACAAACGGAATATTACCCAGCCATAAAAAGAATGAAATATTGCCATTGGCAATGACAAAGATAGAGCTAGAGAGTATTATGCTAAGCAGAAAAGTCAGAGAAAGACAAATACCATATGATTTCACCCATGTGTGAAATTTAAGAAAAAAAAAAAACCACATGAGCAAAAGAAAAAAGAGAGAGAGACAAATCAAGAAACAGACTCTTAACTATATAGAATAAACGGATGGTTACCAGAGAGGAGTGGGGGGTGAGGATGGGTGCAACAGGCGATGGGGATTAAGGAGGGCACTCGTCATGATGAGCTTAGGTGATGTATGAAAGAATCACTGTATCATATACTCGCAAGTAATATAACACTACATATTAACTACACTGAAATTAAAATTAAAAACTCAATTAAAAAATTCTTGAAGCCATAACAATCATTGTTATGCTATAAGTACATAACTTTTTTTTTAATGTATATGGTGAAGGAAAACAAAACAAAAAACTTCCTGTTTGGGAATTTCATTTGAGTGCCCAAAGCTGAGGAAAGGAGATAACAAGTGTCTTCACATACTCATCAGGTTTTGGGTCATCAACGCAGGGCCTGTGAAAGGGGTGATCGAAACCATTGCAGGAATCGCCCATTCCCCACCAACAATCTATGCAAGCAAGGGTTGAGAATCCAGTGTGGAAATGCTTCTTTAGAAATAGAGAGAAGGCTGTCAGAGCACTACAGAATTTCCTTGGTCCTTCACAGAAATGGAGTTAGGGAGGTGTCAGAGAACACCTCAGAAAGAACCACCTAGGTCTCATGGGGCCTGGGGAACACAAACACGTTTTCTTTGAAAAAGTCCTCAGAGCAAAAGGTTAATGAGAGCAAGCTGCCGGACAGAGCAAAGAGCCAAGCTGTGTGAGGAAAGTAGTGAGGACACAGGGGCCATTCCTTGGGCCAGATGGCAATCTGTTACAATAGCTGTGTTTGAACTGAATGGAAAGGAACCCAGTCTAAGATAACGGCCCAGAGGACAAGGCTGATGCCAGCAGAGGGGTCACCAAAGGAGGAAACTGGACAACTTAGAAAGGATCACTAAAAGCTTAGAAGATACATTCATATCAGATTATCCATGGAGGAATAATCTTAATAGAAATCCTAAACTTTAAATGATCAAAACCAATAATTTGTATAACAATGGTTGGTGGTGCTACTGATTTGGGTTCTAATTTTTTTCTTTGGAGCCTTTTGCTTAAAAGGTGAAAAAAAAAAAAGGCAGAAAAGACAAATGGCCTCTGGTGGGAGATGGTGACGGGGTGTTGGGAAGCACATTTCCTTCTCATTTCAATGAAACTGTGACTCAGTTTGCGAAGCTTGAATGCCTGCCACGTGTGGAAATGAAGCAATGGCAAGGTTTTTTGCTGAGAAGAAAATTTAAATAGCAGATGGGAGAGAGAGACAGAAAAATTATGACACACAGAAAGTTTGAAATGTGTCTTTACAAAGGAATCTTAAAAGTGGTTCACGGAAAGTACTATTATTACAGAGATGAGGGTTAAGTAAGGGTATAGGCAAGGAGGTACTGATAGAGATGAAGAAAACAAGGCTTGGAGGGGGAAAATTTTTTCTGTCTTTTAAGAATATTTAATGTCATCTGAAATTTATTCTCAAAGAGCCTAAATTAATGAGATATGGGATGAACATAAGGCAATTTCATGGCAAGGTCTTGTAGAAAGGTACTTATTGAGCGTGAGATAGGTTTGTGGTTGAAGCCAGCCTTGGTAGGAGTGAGAATGATAATCTACTTCAAATAAGTGACACGCATCAGCCCTGGTGATGGAGTTTTTAGGCTCAACTCAGCAACCTCGATATGATCCTGAAGGTAGTGGATTCACCACTATGTCTGGGGAAGGCACTCAAGGGAATTCTCTGCTCAAGCCCCAGGAAAACAAATGAAGCTTTATAAAGTCATAGTACTTTGTCATTTACCCTGTCATTCAGAAGGAAGTTAGACTTCAGATTTGAAAAGGTCTACTTTTTTATGAAGATGTTTCATCTCAATATTTCCCCAGGTTTCCAAGAGAATTCAAATTTCTAAAGCTCAACAAAAGAGGTCTTTTACTTTATATCTTTACTTTCTTTGGTGTCTTAAGTCTTCAATGCACTTTTTTATCTTCTCATATACTGAAATCTACAGAAAAAATCGCTACCCATTAAAAATAACACTGCATTACTCGATGTAAAACACCTTAACATGTATATTGAACTTCATGCTATTGGAAACTAGGTTGTAGTGTTAAATATTGCATTACTATATAGTATTGACCACACAGTCTCTGGTACCAACTCCATTTGTAGTTTGGCACATCTTTTTGACTGTCACCCACGTATTTTGCACATGGATTGAGCAGAAGACATGATTTCTTAGCATTAGGCACCATTACCCACTGTTTTCTCTTGTGGAGGAGAAAGAAAAAACTTTCTAAGTAGCATCCATTAGACATTGGTGATTTCTATTTAACCACATTCCTTAAAGAGCTTTCAATTAAAAACCCAGCACTCAGCAGATTTACTGAAAAACACATTAATAAACATTTTACAAAGACAAAGTAACGACTCAAGTTCTAAACTTGTTTCCTGAAAAAGGAGAGAAATTATGTCTTTAGGTCTAAATCTCTGTGTAATATACATGGGAAGGATTCACAAAGAGCATATATACTCATTTTTCTTACTAAATAACATGTACTACAGCACATGAAATAATCCCAATCCTGATCTCAAGACATCATTTTTAAATTCTCTGTTTAGATTCTCTTAAATGCATACTGAGTAATTATTCTGAAAAATAACAATGTTCTGCATGTTTGCAAAATTAATAATAATCTATTATCTATTTTGCAACTAGCCTGTACCATGAAACACCTGACCACTAATCCAAGAATGTCCTTTAATAATCCATTGATTTATGTCATTTGTAAAGTTTTCTATACAAAGTATATATTTCTTTGATCATATTTTTCTGGTGTGCTTGTGCCAGTGCTGGAGAAATTATCTACATTTTATGGCAGGAGCCATGACTCCCCACTTTGCATTAATACCAAATGCCTTTATGTTGCATCAGACATGATCAGGTTGTGACACACTTGAACCTTGCCAAAGAGATGTAGATAAACAAAAAATATCTGAACATAACTGAAATTTTTGATTCTCTTCATTTGGGAACATAATGTAAGAGAATCAAATCCAAAGACCCTTCCTCCGACCCCCCACACCCCAATCATGAGGGAAACCGAAATTTTAAAGGCAACACATGGCAGTGAGAAGACTGTGCTTTAAAATCATACATCCATGGGGCGCCTGGGTGGCTCAGTCGGTTGAGAGGCCGACTTCGGCTCAGATAATGATCTTACGGTCTGTGAGTTCGAGCCCCTCACCGGGCTCTGTGCTGATGGCTCAGAGCCTGGAACCTGCTTCGGATTTTGTGTCTGCCTCTCTCTCTGCCCTTCCCCTACTCATGCTCTGTCTCTCTGTCTCTCAAAAATAAATAAACGTTAAAAAAATTAAAATCAGACATCCTTAGATCAAATTCTATGAAATAGGTGGGTTTTGTTTTGTTTTGTTTGAGTTTTAGCTTCTATAACATGGGAATAGTCAGACCAACTTTAAGGCATTGTCAAGAGGATTGCGGATAACATATATGCAACTAGTTTGTTGAGGAGAAGAAAGGAACAGATTCGCTTCCTCGCTATAATTTTCCAAACTGGATCAGGCTTGATGAGGGGAGTAACTGTGAACTGGATATCAGATGAAGATTTCTTTTTTATTGATCAGGTTAGCCTTTCTAATACCTAAAAGTGTACCTAAAACCAATCAGATAATTCAAGGAAGCTGACAAAATATACACAGACATAAACAAAGCATGTTTTAAGTGTTGTAGGTTCTATCAAGTCCAGTCTGTTCACCAAATAGATTTCTCAGTGCAAAGTACCTTGCCTAATGCCAAGAATACAATAAGCACTCTTAAAATTTCTCCTGTCCTGCCCCCAAAGAACTCAACTCCAAAAAACTAATATGTTTATTGAAATTCAATAAATATCCTTAGAGATTGCTTAGAATAGTACAGGCTAGAACAACTGAATAACTGAAAGAGGGGGGAATCCAACAAATAACATTACACCTAATTTAATTTTTCTTCCTAGCACATAAAAATGGCCTGAGAGATAGAAAAACCATAGGGCTTAACCAAAACTAAGTGGATTGTGTTTTCTCAGAGCACTCATTGACATATAAGAGAGCTACAGGTGAAAATAGAAGCTCTCCAAGAAGAAACAAGAATAGAAATGTATCAAGGTCAAGTATCTAGCAGTTCGATTCCTTACACATTTCAATCTCGAGACCGAGGAATGTTGGAGATGGTATGACCTTCAAGAACCATTCAGTCCAATCTCCTGTTTTACAGGTGAGAAACCTGAGACTCAAAGACTAACTTGGCAAATTGATGGTGCAGCTGATAGAACACAGGATTCCTGACTCCTCATCAGATGCTGTTTTTACTCTCTCCCATTGTCCTGAAAATGCTGGAATATCATACTTTTAATACATTTTGTTTTAATTTGCAGCCCCACTTGAAAGCTCTATAATAACACACATCATTTCTTTACCATAAAATTCTGGCATGATGGTACCTAGTTTATCATCTGCCAAGCTTAGTAAAGAACAAATGGTGACTATGTAAACAATCCCTAGTTAACATTAAAGCTACTTCTAGAACTTGTCTTACCTGTATTATATAATTATTATTATTTTTTTAAGTAGGCTTCATGCCCAGCATGGAGCCCACGGTGGAACCTGAACTCACAACCCTGAGATCAAGACCTGAGCTGAGATAAAGAGTCGGACACTCAATAGACTGAGCCACCCAGGAACCCCATATCATTACGTTTTTAATGTATTTTAATTCATTTAATTTTTCAGCTTATGACCTGGTAGAGGTAGTATAGTCTTAGAATCTCTGAATAATAGTTGTACTTCTACTAGTCTATTCCTTATGAAAATGAACTTGCAAAAACTTTGGATATCAGTACACATAAAAGCAGATGAAAAGCAAAACCTCAATTAAATTTGAGTCACATACACTACAACCAAGACTTGTTAGTATAAACCATACTCTATTAAAAGTGAATGTATTTGAGAGAAGAGTAAACGTATCAACTATTTCAAGTGTGCAGTTTTTTTAATGGTTCCAATTTCAAAGTATGTAAATTATGGTTAAATGTCTCCACTGGAAGAAAATGCACTGGAAAATAAGCAACTTGCTCTAGGAACCCTAGTTTGAAACACTCTATTGCTTTACTCCTATAATGGAGTCATTATGTGTGCTGGCTCTGGAACCAGACAGCTTTTGTGAGGTCTCACTCTGCCTATGGCTAACTGTATGACCTTGACCAAGTTATTTACTTTTCCTCATAAGCAGTTTATTCATCTTTCAAGAAGGGATAATAATAGTACCTACAACATTAGACTGGTGTGAGAATTATTATTTTTATTTAGCATTTAGAATAGTGCTTGGCATTAATAAATGTCAGGTTTTTGGTAATTACTATTATCATCTTCAGAACAGGAAACAACACACAATCAATCACAAGGAATGATCACCACTGTTGATCAATCATGAAGAATAGGAGAATGAGCACTGAATAGGAGGTAAATGGTTAAACCAGTGACTTGGTGGAAGAATAACTGGGGCCCAGACTGACTATGACTTGCTGAAATAGAAACAAGAGTCCAGCTTTCCTCTGCTCTGCCTGTCTACCTGAAAAACACATAATGGCCAGAACTTTAGCATGAATTTGATTTCACTGATGTCGTTCCATATTGAGTAGATGTGGCAATGGCAAATGGAGTGCACTCTGTGAATCATCATGGCAAGGCTGGACTGAGTCAGCATTGGAAACCAGACCAGGATTTCTGACTTTGACCATGAAGTTGGCCAGTTCTACAATGTAGACAATAAATTAAAAACATCCCCGCTGTCACACAAAGCAGGCATAAGGCGTCTGTTTAACTTACTTTCACATAGTTACACATCAGGCATACAGTTTAAAAATAAGAACTGCAATTCTATATTATCCAGACTTTAAGGTGATAAACACATAATTTGTCTCTGATAATATTTCCACAGTTTTAGGCACATTTTCATGTGCACCTTAACTTTTTCTTCTGTTGGAAATGTATAATTACATAATTTTGCTTTGAAATTTGGCAGATCTGTAAGAGAGATTTGGCTAACTTAGAATATTATCACATTTAGCACAGCCCAGGAAGTCCAAAATCACCAAAAAGGGAAAGATAGTTGAAAAGAAATGTGTCTTTTCCATGGATGTTGAGAACAAATCACTTCTGTTGTTTAGCATTTTTTTCCTCAAATTATATCTGAGCCAAGTTTTTTTTTTTTTTTTTTAATTTAATCCATCCTTTGGAAACACTTATTTTAAAAAGTATATGCAGGCTTGGAATAGAAGCTTTATCACCAGTCCTCCCAAAGGACCTTGAATAGGTATCAAGGGCTCTATGGGTGCCTAAAAATGCCTATCAATTGTTTCGGTATGCATACGGTGGTAGTGTTGATGGGAGAACAGAGGATGATAGGTGCCATCAGATTCTCAAAAGGTTTCACAACTCTCTCCCAGAGGGATAAACTGCTCCTGAAAGTAGAGGAGAAAGATGAACCACGGACACGTGTGTTAATGGGGAATAACATGCAGATGGTATAAATGGCTGCATATTGCCTCTCCTCCAAATTTTCAAAACAAAAGAGGATGAGAGCAAAATAAAATTATACTCTTCAACAATCTCCAAATCATCCCATAAAAGAAGTGTTGGCTGGATGAAAAGAAAAGTGAAGAACTATCTTTTTTTTAAGTATTTATTTATCTGTGAGAGAGAGAAAGAGAGGGTGTGCACAAATGGGTGAAGGGCAGACAAAAAGAGGGAGACACACAATCTGAAGGAGGCTCCAGGCTCTGACCTGTCAGTGCAGAGCCCAACATTGGGCTTGAACCCACGAACCATGAGATCATGACCTGAGCCAAAGTCTTAACCAACTGAGCCACTGAGGCACCCCAAGAGTTCATCTTTCATGAGAAGAAAAGGATGAGTGTTTGGTTGGCTCAAGGTTTGGTCTTGCGCATATGAATGTATTAAGGATTGTGGCAATCTAGTGCTAAGATCAAGCAGGGATCACACATGATTCATTCATCTGAACCTTTTAACTCTCTGGAGTTGATATGGTTAGAACCATTCTGTAGATGATAAAACCAAAATACAGAGAGGACAAGCAACTTTCTCAAGATCAATTTTAAAACTAGTTGTCAATTGAGCTAGCATGTGATCCTAGGCATTCTGGCTCCTGAGCCAGTGCACCTAAACATCTAGGTCTTCCTGCCTCCAGTGAGACGTCAGCTGACCTTGGAAACTGGATTTATACAACTGCACTTAAGTGTACCTTGGTGTGTAAGTTGGCACTGAGGGAGCTGGTCAGGAAGCAGGTTAAGTGGAAACTAAGTCCACCCCTTTGTGCTGACTTCCTTCCACATTCTTGAAGACTCTGGGTATGGTCTGCTGTGACTTGAGCTCTTTGAACATAGGGATTTTCTCTATTTCTGTCAAGGGGGAAATGATACCACATGTGACTACCTTTGGGATGAGGATTTGATTTATTTTTAATTTTTTTATGTTTGTTTATTTTGAGAAAGAGAGAGAGAGAGAGAGAGAGAGAGAGACTGTGAGCACAAATAAGTGGGGGATGGGCAGAGAGAAGGAGAGACAGAATCTCAAGCAGGCTCTGCAACATCAGCACAGAGCCTTATGAGGAGCTCGAACTCATGAACTGCAAGATCATGATCTGAGCCAAGATCAAGAGCCCAACATTTAACTGACTGAGCCACCCAGGTGCCCTGAGGATTTGATTTTAAAAAGAAAGACACATTTGAATGTCATCAGTTCTTTAAGCCTAGAGCTAAAAATTCCTACACATCTACTGATACTTAAAATGTAAAAAAAAAAAAAAAAAATCTAGGGGAAGCTATCATGGGAGACCGTGGGAGACCAGAAAGAATTTTAAACTAAGAATTAGAAGTCTCCAATTCTAGTCCTGATTTTGATACTAGCATGGATGACTTCCACTTTTCAGCTACAGTGTTTGCATGTATAAACTGGTATATTAATACCCCAAGCTTAATACCCCAAATTTAATACCCCAAGGCCTTTAAAATTTAATGATTCTAGGATTTGATCCTGATTATGCCTCATAACCATATACTTCATGTTGACTAGAAGATAGGATTTTTGTAAACTTGTGTGATCCTCTCCAAATAGGGGACTAGGCTATGGGATTCATTAAAACTATTACTTGAAGTTTAATAATGATTTTGTGGAACACTCAATTGCCAAAGAAATGTATAGTCATTTTGAGGTTAACTAGAATTTCAGACTGATATTAAAATCTAATTTAAAACTAGATTCTCAATTTGTCTCCCAGGTTGCTAACCTCCCACCCCCATATCAAAGCTGCAAATAAATTCTAGATAGTGTGAACCATTTCTTTGCAAGCTAATTTCTCCCTTTATCTCTGAGGTTCAGGTCAATTTGCTCCACTTAATGTTCTAATCACTTTTCTCTAAAGAGGAAAGGAAGGAACATGACTTTGCACAGAAGGCTTTTAAGGTAGGCAATTGCAATAAAAAAAATTAATGAAACCGTCTGTGCCACTGGGATATAATACTAATTTCAGGATGCGCATGGGTAAGCTGTGTTATATACTGGCAGCATCTACAGCAGGGCTATTCCTACTTAAGCCAGTGTCTCTCCATAGTCTACAACCTTATTAAAAGAATCAAAACTGTTTCTGTTAGAAGTTTGATCTGATTTGAGCCCAATAAGAGGTAGAGACTGACAATTAGAAGCCAATATAATATATATAGGGAAATAACATTATCAAGTGCATGTCAAGTTAAACCAGGTTAAAATAAATAAACGTCAAATTTACCTCAGCAAATTTACACTGGCATTGTTTAAGGTGGCTATTCTTTTTTTAAGATTATTTATTCTTCTTAGAAGTTTTTGGTAAAATGGAACAATATACCTCAGGGGCTCTATGCAGATTAAATGATACAACACATATAAAATTCTTAGAAAAGTAACTGGCATACATACAGTAAATTCTCAATATACGATACCCATTTCACCTGTTAGGAATTTTGTTTGGCTCCATGTAACAGACACACAAAAGCAACTGCTTAACCTTCCTTAGGCAACAGAAATCTGGGATTGGCAGGCAAGTGCTGGTGTAGAAGCTCCAGGATGCCAGGGTCTCAGATCTTTCCATCTTTTCACTTGACTTTCATCCTCATGCTTCTAAAGATGACTCCTTCACCTCCAAGCCCCAAAACAGCATTCCAGGAAAGGAGTAAGAATAAATGGCAAAGAGCACTATGCAGCTAAGTCTGTCTTTTTATTTCTTGAAATTATGAAAACATTAGGACAACCAGAAGCCTGCCTAGAAGACTCTGGGTCATGTCCTTCTAGCTAGAACTCAGTCATATGCATCCACATAACTATACAGGAAGATAAGACATCATATTTTATAACTGGATATATTGCTACACTCAATAACATCTGTTGCCATTGTCAGGGCCATTGATAGTACATAAAATCAGTCTGGTTGTCCTCGGTTCATATTATACGATGGCTCTGATGGCAAGGAGGAGGAATGAATAGATACTGGGAAAACAACCAGGAGTGTCTGACACAACTATTACCACCTTATGTTTATGTCACAGAGTCTACCTAAAAACATCATATAATTTCATTTTCCAACGTGCATGGCAATTGGTTGTCTCCTTAGGACAAAATGCTCAAAGGTTCAGAAGCAATAAAAGAAATCTTTGGCTCTGCTCTGACGTTCCACATGCATCACCACTTGCTGCTTCCACGTCTCCATTCGCTTCTGCTGAAGCACTTTCCCTGAATCATCGCCATTATCCTCTGAGTCATCTCCCACATAATTAGCTTCATGCGCATTTTCTGTCTTCTGAGAAGTTGTAGTTTCTTCCTGCTCCTACCTCAGCTGAGCTCTTCAGTGGATTCCCACTAAATTCCAGCCAAGTGGATTACCAACAGTCCCTGTCTCTAGTTCTACTTATATGGCTAACTCTGATTAACCTGGTGGTGTGCTCTAAAGTCTGTGCTGTAAAGACCAGCATCATCTGCGAACTTGTTAGAAATGCAATTTCTTGTGCCTCCCTTAGATCTGTGGAATGAGAATCTCAGGGAAAAGGGCCCAGAAAGAGTTGTGTTTTTTTTTTCCTCCAACTTTATTGAGGTATAAAAAATCTTGTGCTTTAACAACCTCTTTATGATTCCAATTCATGGTTAAGTTTGAGAAACATGGTCCTTGTCCTGCCAGTGGTTTTTGGCAAATCTCTGACCCAAACACTGAGCAGAAGTAGAGATGCTTACACTTTGGGCTACCCACACACACAGAGTAATAGCTTATTCACCTTCTCTGTCAACTACCATTTACAAGCTGAAAATGCCTTAAATATTTTTGATTTAACTGTATAATTGGCTAGAACATAGCTAGCTTGGGGAAAAATGAACATTTCAAACATAATAAAATACAGTCAATTATAGTGGGCTGTGCTGATTTCCTGAGGGACAATGAATGTTGACCTATACAATCCCTAACCAAATAAACATAGCTGCCTACTTTTTGATTCACACTCTTACACCTATGTGTCGGAACCTGTCAGAAGCAACGAATTAAAATATAATACAGTCCATCGTCTATTCATAAAAATCTATTGCAGCGAACCCAAAGGAGTTTGCAATGCAAGGCTAAAAAACAGTCTTTGTGTCCTTCAAGAATTTAGTGTGGGATGTGGGCCCTCACGGTCTTTAGGTGACATGGAAATTTCTCATTAAATACTTTTAAGAATTTCTAGAGGAGTAGTTTTCCATGACTTCATAGGGTTCAAAGTGAATAAACTTATCAAAGCTTCTTATTCCAAAATAGGTGAAATAGAATCAAACACCCTTTGTTTATTCACTTCCTTATGATAATATACATTTATGGAAAGCCTATAGCATGCAAGGCACTAAGCTGATATCATGAAGATATAAAATGGATAATACAGAGTTTGAATACACTCAAGAAATAGTCCCAGGGCTTGCATTGAGAAGATGATTGAAAATGAAAATCCATGAAAATGTATCAAATAACAGCAATGAAATGAGTGCACATAGATTCAAGAGCATTTAATTGATCACTTATTACACTGTTTGAAATCACTGGCACTATTCTTTGTGGATCATAAGCAATGTTTTGTTTCCTGGTAACCCTGAAGCTTTAGTGTATTCTAATATATTTAGACCCATAGCTGCTAAATCCTCAATAGGGCAGCTTAAAAGAAATAAGCAGAAGAAAAACTACTGCAACTGAAAAGAGTTTCTAACAAATTTGCATGCAAAAATTTCCCTTAGTCATATTCCTCTATCTTTTGCAAAACACTAATGGGCATCAGATATTATCTCTTTTCTCACTTACAATGTAGTATCTCTGACCCCCACGACAGCTATATCCACTACATGCCTAGTAGGAACTTAATAGTATATAATGTTTTTATGCGTTAAATTTTACCCACAAATGCTCTCATGGAGGCATGTGTACTTTCCCAACTTGCTTTTTGTTCACTCGCTCATTCATTCATCAATTCACTAACTATTTATTCTAAAAAATATTTGTTCTAGATCCAAAGGACTCATTAGTGAGTGGAGAAAACGTGGCCTCTACCCTAATGGAACTTAATTACCATTTACTACAGTAAACAAAGACATTAAAATGATATATAATGGTAAATTTTATGTTATGTGTATTTTATCACACAAAAACAAGTGGAGGAGGAGCCAAGATGGCAGAACAGCATTGAAGTTTTTTCTGTCTCCCGTACATGAAATACAGGCAGATCAACACTAAACGATGCTGCACACCTAGAAAACTGATTTGAGGATTAACACAACAATCTGCACAACCTGAACAACAGAACTCAGCAGGTATGCGGTGTGGAGAGGTGAACTGGGGGAGAGAGGAGCCGCGGAGGGCAGAGAGCTGTTTTTGCTTATGGAGAGAAGACAGAAACTGAGGAAGAGCATGCGAAAAGCACCCCGCACAAAAGCAGCTGGAGAGAAAGTGGAAAAGTGGAAACAGCCGCAAGGACTGAACTAAAAAGGGAAAAAGGAGAAAGGAGAGGGTTTAAATTCCATTAAGACTCTGTAAACAGGGAGAGCACAGAGTCTGAAACTCCAAAGCTCAAATACCTAGTGGTGATCTGGTGGGAAGGGTGAGTTCCCAGGAGCAGAGTGGGTCCAGGAGGTTCTTGGGCAATGCATGATTTTCCATAATCCTGGAAACACTGCTACTACATGATAACATGAACTTTTTTAGGGGCGGGCTGGCACCCAGCTGCAAGTCTCTGGACATCGGCAGCACCACGGTCTTGCAAATGTTCCTGGGTGTGGCTGGCAGCCGGCTGTTGCTCAGTGAGACCCTCCCCCAGAGGGTCTAAGCAGGTCAAAGCCACAGTCCCTCAGAAGTGAGGAGTTGGGAAACAGAGCCACATCTCAGATAAAACATGTCAGGAGAAAGGTGCTGCCTGGCAACCCAACGCCGTTGCCATGGACAGTGTAAAAGCATGGAGTGGATGGAAATCAGAGACAGAGGATGGGTGCATGATTCCTGGTCGGGGAGAGCATAGAGTTCCGATACTAGACTGTGTAGCTGAGTGACGCCATTTTCACCCCGCCCATGCATTGGTATGTACACCTACAGGCGCCACAACGATCCAACCCAGTAAGCTAGGCAGCGCCATCTAGAGGAGAATGGAGCCATTACACTATGCTCACCTAACTGGACCAAGCTCACCCCTCAGGAACACCACAAATCTCTCCACCTCTTAGTTTATGGACTATAAAGTGCTTCATAGTTTGATTTCTAGAGGAAAACGATGTCATATCAATCGTATTTCAGTCTGTTCATTGGTCTGTCTATTCTTTTTTTTGTTTCTTTTACGTGAATATAGAAAGAGAAAAAAATTATTTTTATTTACAATTTTTATTAAAAATATTTTCCTTTATTTTTTTCTACTAAATTTTTTACTCTTTTGGAAATTTTTCAAATTGTATTTTTCTTCCATCATTTCAAGTTATTCTATTTCATCATATTCATTTCCTCAAAATTTCAAACGTTTTATTTTTTTTTCTTTTTCTCTAATCAGTCAAGCTCCTTTCAATTACCAGACCAAAACACACCTAGAATCCAGCATCATTAATATGATTTGTGTGTGTGTTGTTTTCAATTTTTCAATTTAAATTTTTTTCCTTATTATTCCGTTTCTTCCTTCAAAATAACGCAATGAAGGAATTCACTCCAAAAGAAAGAGCAGGAAAAAACGACAACTAGGGACTTAACCAACACAGATACAAGCAAGATGCCTGAACCAGAATTTAGTATCACGATAATAGAATACTAGCTAGGGTTGAAAATAGATTAGAATCCCTCTTTACGGAGATAAAAGAAGTAAAAGCTAGTCAGGATGAAATAGGAAATGCTATAACTGAGCTGCAATCTCAAATGGATGCTACAGCAGCAAGGGCGGATGAGGCAGAGCAGTGCAGTACTGATATAGAGGGAAAACTTATGGAGAATAATGAAGCAGAACAAAGAGGGAGGCTACAGCAAAAGAGGACAATTTAAGAATAAGAGAAATAAGTGACTCATTAAAAAGAAACGACATCAGAATCATAGGAGTCTGAGAAGATGAAGAGAGAGAAAAAGAAGTAGAAGGGTTACATGAACAAATCATAGTGGAAAACTTTCCTAACCTGGGGAAAGACACAGACATCAAAATCCAGGAAGCACAGAGGACTCTCATTAGATTCAACAAAAACTGACCCTCGACATGCCATATCATAGTCAAATTCAAAAAATACTCAGGCAAGGAAAGAATCATGAAAGCAGCAAGGGAAAAAAATGTTCTTAACCTACAAGGGAAGACAGATCAGGTCTGCAGCAAACCTATCCAAAGAAACTTGGCAGGCCAGAAAGGAGTGGCAGGATAAATTCAATGTGTTGAATTGGAAAAATATGCAGCCAATAATTCTGTATACAGCAAGGCTGTCATTCAAAATAGAAGGAGAGATAAAAAGTTTCCCAAACAAAAATTAAAGGAGTTCGTGACCACTAACGTAAGAAATTTTAAAGGGACTCTAAGGGGAGAAAAGATGGAAAAAAAAAAAAAAAAGACCAAAAGCAACAAAGACTAGAAAGTACCAGAGAACACCACAAGAAACTCCAACTCTACAGGAAACATAATGGCAATAAACTCATATCTTTCAATACTCATTCTAAACATCAAAGGACTAAATGCTCCAATCAAAAGACACAGGGTAACAGAATAGATAAGAAAACAAGATCCATCTATATGCTGTATACAAGAGACCTAAAGACACCTTCAGATTGAAAGTAAGGCGATGGAGAACCATCTATCATGCTAATGGTCACCAAAAGAAATCCGGAGTAGCCATATTTATATCAGACAATCTAGACTTGAAAATAAAGACTATAACAAGAGATGAAGAAGGGCATTATATCATAATTAAGGGGTCTATCCACCAAAAATACATAAAAATTGTAAACATTTATGCTCCAAATGTGAAGCACCCAAATATGGAAGCACCCAAATATATAAATCAATTAATCACAAATATAAAGAAACTCATAATAATACCATAATAGCAGGGGACTTCAACAGCCCACTTACAGCAATGGACACATCATCTAAACAGAAAATCAACAAGGAAACAATGGCTTTGAATGACACACTGGACCAGATGGATTTAACAGATATATTCAGAACATTTCATCCTAAAGCAGTGCAATATACATTCTTTTCCAGTGCACAGGGAACATTCTCCAGAATAGATCACATACTGGGGCACAAATCAGCCATCGACAAGTACAAAAATATTAAGAGCACATACCATGCATATTTTCAGACCACAACACTATGAAACTTGAAATCAACCACAAGAAAAAATTTGGAAAGATGACAAATACTTGGAGACTAAAGAACATCCTACTAAAGAACGAATGGACTAAAGAGTAGAGATCATAACCAACACAGCAGAAATAAAAACAATAATAAGAGAATATTATGAGCAATTATATGCCAATAAAATGGGCAATCTGAAAGAAATGGACAAATTCCTAGAAACATATAAACTATCAAAACTGAAACAGAAAGAAATAGAAAATTTGAACAGAACCATAACCAGTAAAGAAATTGAATTAGTAATCAAAAATCTCCCAAAACACAAGAGTCCAGGGCCAGATGACTTTCCAGGGGAATTCTAGCAAACATTTAAGGAAGAGTTAACATCTATTCTCTTGAATCTGTTTCAAAAAATAAAAATGGAAGGAAAACTTCCAAACTCTTTCTATGAAGCCAGCATTACGGTGATTCCAAAACCAAAGACCCCACTAAAAAAGAGAACTATAGACCAATATCCCTGATGAATATGGATGCAAAACTCCTCAACAAGATATTAGCCAACTGGATCCAACAATACATTAAAAAAAAGTATTCACCACGACCAAGTGGGATTTATACCTGGGATGCAGGGCTGGTTCAATATCCGCAAAACAATCAATGTAATTCATCACATCAATAAAAGAAAGGACAAGAACCACATGATCCTCTCAAAAGATGCAGAGAAAGCATTTGACAAAATAAAGCATCCTTTCTTCATACCTCAAGATCATAAAAGCCATATATGAAAGACTCAATGCTAATATCATCCTCAATGGGGAAAAACCAAGAGCTTTCCCCCTAAGGTTAGGAACAAGACAGGGATGTCCACTCTCACCACTGTTATTCAGCATAGTATTGGAAGTCTTAGCCTCAGCAATCAGACAACACAAAGGAATAAAAGCCATCCAAATAGGCCAGGAGGTCAAACTTTCACTCTTCACAGATGACAGGATATTCTATTTGGAAAACCCAAAGGATTCTACTAAGAAACTGGCAGAACTGATCCATGAATTCAGCACAGTGGCAGGATATAAAATCAATGCACAGAAATTGGTTGCATTCCTGTACTCCAACAATGAAGCAACAGAAAGAGAAATCAAGGAATCAATCCCATTTACAATTGC
The DNA here is from genome assembly GCA_030068075.1 of Paguma larvata. Taxonomy (NCBI): domain Eukaryota; kingdom Metazoa; phylum Chordata; class Mammalia; order Carnivora; family Viverridae; genus Paguma; species Paguma larvata. Next base: position 107,499,948 of record CM057826.1, read on the forward strand.
ACCAAAAACTATAAAATACCTGGGAATAAACTTAACCAAAGAGGTGAAATATCCATACACTGCAAACTAAAGACAGCTTGTGAAAGAAATTGAAGAAGACACAAAAAAATAGAAAAATATTCCTTGCTCCTGGATGGGAAGAACAAACATTGTTAAAATGTCAATACTACCCAAAGCAACCTACATATTCAATGCAATCCCTATCAAAATAACACCAGCATTCTTCACAGAGGAAGAACAAACAATCCCAAAATTTGTATGGAACCAGAAAAGACCCTGAATAGCCGAAGCAATCTTGAAAACGAAAATCAAAGCTGGAGGCATCACAATCCCAGACTTTAAGCTGTATTACAAAGCTGTAATCATCAAGACAGCATGGTACTGGCACAAGAACAGACACTCAGATCAAAGGAACAGAATAGAGAACCCAGAAATGGACCCACAAATGTATGGCCAATTAATTTTTGACAAAGCAAGAAAGAATATTCAATGGAATAAAGACAGTCTCTTCAGCAAGTAGTGCTAAGAAAACTGGAGAGAGACATGCAGGAAAATGAACCTGGATGACTGTCTTAGACCATACACAAAAATAAACTCAAAATGGATGAAAGACCTAAATGTAAGACAGGAAGCCATCAAAATCCTCGAAGAGAAAGCAGGCAAGACCCTCTTTGACCTCAGACACAGCAATTTCTTACTCAATACATCTCTGGAGGCAAGGGAAACAAAAGCAAAAAGGAACTATTGGGACTTCATCAAAATAAAAAGCTTCTGCACAGAGAAGGAAAAAATCAGCAAAAACTAAAAGGCAACCAACGCCATGGGAGAAGATATCTGCAAATAACATATCAGTAAAGGGTTAGTATCCAAAATCTACAAAGAACTTATCAAACTCAACACCCAAAAAACAAATAATCCAGGGAAGAAATGGGCTAAAGACAGGAACAGACACTTTTCCACAGAAGACATCCAGATGGCCAACAGACACATGAAATGATGCTCAATGTCACTCATCATCACGAAAATACAAATCAAAACCACAGTGAGAGACTACCTGACACCTGTCAGAATGGCTAACATTAACAACTCAGGCAAAACAGATCTTGGCGATGATGCGGAGAAAGAGGATCTCTTTGGCACTGCTAGTGGGAATTCAAACTGGTGCAGCCACTCTGGAAAACAATATGGAGATTCCTCAAAATAGTAGAAATAGAACTACCCTAAGACCCAGCAACTGCACTACTAGGTATTTATCCAAGGGATACAGGTATGCTGTTTCGAAGGGGCACATGCACCCCAATGTTTATAGCAGTGACATCAACAATAGCCAAAGTATGGAAAGAGCCCAAATGTCCACTGATGAATGAATGGATAAGGAAGATGTGGTATATATAAACGATGGAGTATTACTCAGCAATCAAAAAGAATGAAATCTTAACATTTGTAACTACGTGGATGGAACTAGAGGATATCATGCTAAGCGAAATTAGTCAGTCAGAGAAAGACAGATATCATATAACTTCACTCATATGAGGACTTTAAGATACAAAAAAGATGAACATAAGGATGGGAAGCAAAATAATATAAAATCAGGGAGGGAGATAAAAACATAAGAGATTCTAAAATATGGAGAACAAACAGAGGGTTACTGGAGGGGTTGTGGAGGGGATGAGCTAAATGGGTAAGGGGCATTAAGGAATCTACTCTTGAAATCATGGTTTCACTATATGCTAACTAACTTGGATGTAAATTTAAAAAATAATAATTAAATCAAAATTTAAAGAAAAGAAAAGAAAACAAGTAGACAAAAATGATGCCATTGTGTCAGGTTAGAATAAATACCCAAAAGGGATATTGAGCAGCATCAGAGAAGGGAGAATGACACAGGAAAGGGAAGTGTATTATTTTAGATACAGTGGTAACATAAGTCCTCTTTTAAGAGGTGACACTTTAGCAAATGACATTAAGTAACTAAGTGAGATTAAGGAGGTGACATGTGAGCAACTGTATTAAGGGAGGGTGTAAACCATGCTAAAATCTAGAGAAAAGAGTATCCCAAAGGATACAGGCATCACATTCAAAAGTCCTGGGTTGGGAATGGCCTTGAAGTAAATAAGAGATGGAAAGAAGTCAAGTGTGGTTAGATGCAAATTTGGCTAGAGAAATAATGGTAAGAAATGAGCCAGGAGGAGATGCAAGAGGTCAGAGCCTATAGAGACTCTGGGGAAACAGTGAGGAGTCACTGGATTCTGAATGTGATGGAAAACTAATGAACATTTTGGAAAAGGAGAGTAATATGATTTGATGTGATTTTTTAAAAATTAAACTTCTCATTTTGAAATAATTATACATTCACATGTGGTTGTAAGAAATACTACAGAGAGATCCTGTGTACTCTTTACCAGAGTTCCCTAATGGTCACATCTTATAAAACTAAAGTATAATATCATGACCAGGATATTGGCATTGATACACTCAAGTTATAGAACATTTCTATCACCTCAAGAATGTTTCATGTTGCCCTTTGTAAATCCATGTCCCCTTCCCTCTCCTTCCTCTGTCCCTGACTCCTAGCAACCACTAATCTGTTCTCGATTTCCATAATTTTGTTATCTCCATTTGTTAAATGGAATCATGTAATATATGACCTTTTGGGGTTGACTTTTCCCACTCAGCATAAATCCGTGGAGATTTACCCAAATTGGTGTGTATATCAATAGTACTTTTCTTTTTATTGGTGAGTAGTACTCCAGGGTATGGTCGATCTACAAGTTGTTTAATTATTACCCATTGAAGGACTGGCTATTTCTAGTTTGGGGCTCTTAAGAGTCACAGTCCTGGTAACATCTGCATATGTTTTTCTGTGTAAACCTAAGTTTTTGTCCCTTTGGGATGAATTCTCAGGAGTGGTTTTACTGGGTCATATGTGTAATTTTATAAGAAACTGTCACACTCTTTTCCAGAGTGGCTGTACCATTTCATATTCCCACCATCATAGAAAGCTTTATTTGCTCTGCAACCTTGTCAGCCCTTGGCATTGCCAGCTTTTTTTTTTTTTTTAATTTTAGCCTTCTAATGGTGTGTTGTATCCCGATGTGGTGTTAGTATGCATTCACCTAATGACTAATGATGTTAAGCATCTGTTCGTATCCTTATTGGTCATCTGAAATCCTTCTTGATGACATGTTTGTTCAGATCTTTTACACAAGTAACACTTACTTTTAGCCATTACTTATGTTTCAGTTAATCTTTCCATTTCCACTTCACCCAAATAAATTGGATTACACTGTAATATTTTAAACTTCAAGTTCTTTAGGAGGAAGATGACTAATTTCTTTGAAAATTAGTTTTCCAAAAAATAAGAGATTTTATCCCAATCTCTTCTTAAAATGTTCTTATAAGGCAGAACACCCACCAAAGATGAGTCTACTAATACTATTCCTTTGATCTGAACTAATACTAATTTTATAACCCACATTTCCTACTTAGTTCAAGCTAGGCATTAGTCAATAATACCTTTTCTTCACATATGCAATGTCTACAGATGTAAGATAAGTAAAAATTAAAGCAATCATTTGAATATCTTAATTCCATAAAACATGCTTTATTTTTTTAAAGTTTTATTTATTTTTGAGACAGAGAGAGATAGAGTGTGAGCGGGGGAGGGGCAGAGAGAGAGGGACACACAGAATCTGACACAGGCTCCAGGCTCTGAGCTGTCAGCACAGAGCCCGACACAGGTCTTGAACTCACAGACCATGAGATCATAACCTGAGCCAAAGTTGGATGTTTAACCAAATGAGCTATCCAGGTGTCCCAAACGTACTTTATTTTTACTTTGAAAAAGAAAGTTAAGCAAAACAATGTCTGGATTCTGAACTCTGCATACTTTGCATATTTAGACATAACTTTAATAAGTTCTACTAATTAAATACAGTGAAACATTCAGTTGTTGACTGGAAAAATGCAGAAGTACTAATTGGATGATTCAACCAGAAGAAACATAAACATCTAATGTCAAGCAATTCTGTGCTTATATTCTCCATCCCACTGTCCCTTATGTAGACACATACAGATTCTTTCTTTGTGGCAATGTTTCCTTAAGAAAAGAATCTGCTATACTGGTAGGATCACTGTGTGTGTGTGTGTGTGTGTGTGTGTGTGTGTGTGTGTGTGTTAATCAATTTTGTTGGATTAAAACTTACAAACATTAAAATACATCCATTTTTGCATATAGTTCAGTAACTTTTGAAAAACACATACTTGTTTAACCACTGTCACAATCAAGAAATGGAGCATATTCATCCTCCCAGAAAAGTTCCCTTGTGCCCCCCACTTTGAAGTCAGTTTGCTCCTGTCCCTCACCCACGCAACAACTTATCTGATTTCTACCACTATAAGCTTAGTTTTTGCTTGTTCTGGGATTTTGAGTAAATGGATTCATATAGTATGTTTCCTTTTATATCTGGCTTTCTTTGCTTTGCATAAGGTTTCTGAGATTCATCCAGCTTACTTATGACATTTGGACAAATTGCTTAACCTGTGTTTTCTTAGCTGAGAAACGATCTGGTGAGTACCTCTCCAATGGGGTTGTTCTAAGAATTAATAGCAAGGTGCCTGGCTTGGTGCTAAGTAACAATAACAGTATGGATATAAATAATATAATTTACTTTACTGTATATTTTTTTCTTTGCCCCTCCCCCTACCAGAGGAAGAAGAGAGTAATTCTGATGCTGCAAGGCTTATGAGAGGAATCAGCACAAAGAAAACTCTACATTATAAGTTTTATTATTGAACAAAGATACCTTCCAGAATTTCTGTCTCCTTCTTCCCTGTCTCGTTTGGCCTTGAACAAACAGACAGCACATGGTACTGCTTTCTCTACCCCAGGTAGTATTTTGCCCTTTCCACAGTCCAGTGACTTTCAACAAAAAGGGCTCGAAGTCCTTTTTCCCCAATGCATAAAAAGAAAATGAAGAGCAGGACCAAAGTCTTCCAGGGGCCTTCTCATAAAGAGTCAATGCAAAACTCTAAATATGTAAGGACTTCCCTTCTTCTAAAAAGGATCTCCTCATTCCTTACCCAATTCCATCAAATGGGGGACTGGGAAGTGGGAGAGGAAGAGCAGCAGGATGGGAAAATATTTCTTCCTTGACTGTTGACCTCTACCAAATCTCCTCCTGCAAATATGAGAAAATGACCAATATTCTAGGCTTTGTTTTCGTTTTACCACTGTTCATCCCCTTTCGCATGTGTTCTCTTACTCTTCTGTCCATCCCTTCATCTGTTGTGCATCTATGATATTATAATATGAATATCCATTCAGGGGACATTGGGGTGACAGGAGGTATGATGGAGGTTATACTTCAGTGATTAGCATCTCTCAAGAATAGGGTTAATGGATTTACTTAACTAGCAGGACTTTAACTTTCTAAAAGACCCCTCTCTCTTACCACTCCTTCTCCCGCCGCCCCCCGCCGCCCGGGATCAAGCATGGCCACCTTCTGAATAGTCAGGTCACTAAACGAAAGACATTTGATCAAAGGTAGATGTGTCTCATCTAAGTCTTTACCAATCAATCAGCTATAGTCCATTTGCTTAGATGGGTCTTTAACACTTGAATTCTTAGAGTGGCTCGGTCAGGTGTACAACAACAAATATGAAAAAACATGCACAAAGAATGGTTTTAAACAGCCAGAGTTTGGTCCCAGGAAATTAATAATTCCTCTGGGTTCTTTTTTTGTTTCTTGTTTTTGGGTTTGTTTTGTTTCTTGCTATGGATGCAAAATACGTATCTAATTAAGATGGACACGTATATTAGAAATAACATGACAAGAAAAAAAGTAAGATAAACACACATAATTCCAGATAAGATGTCGATGCATTAATTTATACATTTTAAACTCATTTATTTCACTGAGTATAATGTATTTGCTGTAGGCAGCAAAATTCTAATGAAAAACCTTTAAGATATGACTGTACTTTAAGGTGTACTTTAGTTTCTATTCTTTCATATGCTAAAAAAATCCTTATTTGATGAAAATAAACATTCTTATTTGATGAGAAAAATGTAATGCTCACAATTCATATTCTAATGTGACCTTGATATAAGATGGATTTTAGAGGGATATGAACATTATCGTGTTTTAATGTTGATAGTCTGTGTTAATCAAATTTCTCCTAATGTTTCTCTGTGACAGAGGTTGTTTGTGTTCCTCTACACTCCCCTAACTCCATGTATCCTTTCTAGATGGGCGCTACGACTCACTCTTACCAATAGAATGAGAGGGAAGTAAGTCCTATCCATGGCAAGTAAGAGTGTGTGTGTCTCCTCCGTGCTCTCTTTCCATTATGGTTAAAAACAAAGGAATCCAAAAGGATGGACACAATAAAAGAAGACTGGGTCTTGAGCTTTAAGAAGGGCCACAGAGAAAAGCTACCCAACTTGCTTCAGCCAATGATGTGAGAAAGAAACGACACAAGAAAAGAAGTGTTTTGCATTGTCACTAAGACTTTAGGGTTGGTCTATAATATTGTTATTAATTATTCTGATAATTGTAGTTTCCTTCCTCATCAAATTTGTGTGATAAAATGAAGTTGGTATGCACAGATCCAACTCCAAGAAACCACAGGCAGATATCTTTGTAAATCCATTTACATCCTTACCTTATTGTTGCTTCTGCATGGGATATGGTAGAGGTGGGTAGGAGAAGGGATAAATATAGTCTCTGGGACTGTATAATCTCTTACTTTTCAAATCCCAGGCAAGGCATAATGATTAGAATTTCCATAATGGACTGCCAAGATCTCATGGGTTTAGAAAAACTTATAACAAGTTTCATATTCATCTACCCTGCGTAGATAGGAACACAGTATTACATTTTTTATTTGCTTGCCTTTAGTTTTTTGCATCCCAAGGCAGTTACTATATTAAGAACTTAAGGCAAGAGGTAATTATCATGACATCAGTGGCCAGTGGATAAGAACCAATTTTCAGTTGTTTTAGAAATAATTTTATTATTTCTTTCAGAGTCTAATATTGGCACATTTTAAAAAGTCTTTTTTTTTTCTTTGAAAAAAGCCAGCTGGAGAAATAAATCTTTATTCTGCCAGAGGAAATAGTAGACTAATTATTCTCCATTATAAGCACGCATGGTGTAACTAAATGTTCCTGCCTACTACAGGCTCTGGAGGGGTGAACTATCTGTTATCTAGAAAAAAAATCATGTCATCCCCCTAACTGGAAAACATGAGTGATATAAGAATAGATGGTTGCTTCTTTTTCTCTGGGACGAAAGGAAGAAAAATATTACATAAAGCCTTCAAAGGATTATTCACCCAATGTTTGTTGGGAGTTTACTATAGGACAGGCACAAACTCTTAAAAAGGGCCAAAGAAAATGTAGTAAGACATTATCTCTTCCAAAAGAAGAGATGTAATTTTAATTTAGTGTATTTATTCATTTGAAATACAAGTACATCATGTGGAAATACAACTTACAGAATATATGTGTACACATACGTGTACACATACATATACATTTATATGTACACAGACATATGTGTGCATCTCAAATAGTAATATTATTTTCCTATCTGATTAACTCTAGAGGAAAAGGGCCTTTGCCTGATGTGGTAGATTGCAACCACAGTCATCATTCCTCAAACCTATCTGTCTGCATGTCCCTCTTATGATGTGACTTTGCAACTTTGCCCATCAAAAGATGACAGCTATTTCTCCACCTCTTTGAATTTGAACCAGCCTCGTGATTTGCTTTGGCCAAGAGATATAAATGAAGTAACTATATGATAGTTCTGGATCTCAGATAATGATGCCTTGCACACTTCCTTCCTCTCTCAAAACTTTGGCAAGGTAACATGTGAACTAATCCAGATCTGCCTATGATGAGATACTTAAGACCCATAGCCTCACTGTCCCATACCCAGCCAACAGCTAGTCAACTCTCAGAAACAAAGCCAGTATCTGCATAAGAAAATCTCATCAAACCAAGAAGAACTATCCAGCTGAGTACTGTCCAAATTGTTGACCTATAGAATAAAAGTTAAATAAACTACTATTTTAAGTCACTTGCTGTAGCATGGTTTGTTAGGCAGCATAAATGGTACAACCAATAACGGACATTTTAACCTTTGTATTAACCATGGCATGATTTTTAGTAGGTTGCTAAATAACAGTCTACTTATTTCTAAAAGTCAAGTTCTGGGGTGCCTGGGTGACTCAGTCAGTTAAGCATCTGACTTTAGCTCAGATCATGATCCCGTGGTTTACGGGTTGGAGCCCCACATCAGGCTCTGGGCTGACAGCTCAGAGCCCTGAGTCTGCTTCATATTCTGTGCCTTCGTCTCTCTCTGCTCCTCTCCTACTTGCATTCTGTCTCTCTCTGTCTTTCAAAAAGGAATAAACATTTAAAAAAAAGTCAAGTTCTTATTCCTAAACCATAATCTGCCTTTTCTCCAATAACCGTCTTAGTGAATATAGAGGTAGGGTGGAGTTTAAATCTCAAATTTTTACTTATTTACTAGGTAGACCCTGGGGAAGTCACTTGGCCTCTCTAGGTTTTAATTTCTTACCATGAGAGGGGGATAATGATATTTCATAGAATTTTGTTGGAAGGATTAAATGAAGTGATGTCAGTAAAATTTCCATTACTATCACTGCAACATAACAGACACATATAAAGCAGTTTCTATTGTTCCCAAATTTTATCTTTCTAATTTATTTTTATTTAATATTTTTTTGATTTTTTAACGTTTTTATTTTATTTATTTTTGAGAGACATACAGACGGAGTGTGAGCAGGGGAAGGGCAGAGAGAGAGGGAGATACAGAATCCGAAGCAGGCTCCAGACTCGGAGCTGTCAGCACAGAGCCCGACGCGGGGCTCAAACTCACAGACTGTGAGATCATGACCTGAGCTGAAGTTGGCCGCTTAACCAACTGAGCCACCCAGGTACCCCATTTATTTTTTATTTAAAATTTTTTTAATGTTTGAGAGATAGAGACAGCGCATGAGGCAGGGTAGAGTAGAGAGAGAGAGACACACACACAGATTCTAAGAAGGCACCAGGTTCTGAGCTGTCAGCACAGAGCCCGATGAGGGGCTCAAACTCACGGATTATGAGGTCATGACCTGAGCTGAAGTCGGACGCTTAACCAACTGACCCACCCAGGTACCCCTATCTTTCTGTCTCTTTTAAAGTGTGCAATGATATTCAGTGTCTCCCCCCCCGGCATTAATTATTTATGAAAGTATCACTCTAAGATAGAGTTAACTTTCATTGCAGTAGATTCCTCCTTACATTTAAAAAAGTACATTTTCATGGGTTTATTCAGAAACTAGATTAAGCATATAACATCTATCATTAAAGAAATTATATAGATTATGTATATTTATGGTGTATACATTATAATTACACATTACTTATAGTGTGTGTGCATATACATGCAATCTGTTGATCACTACCTGAAATTGTATGCGTATAGTTCTCTATTTAGTTACTTATTATTATTTAGAATAGACACTGTCTGAGGTGTTTTTGTTTCCTATCTTCAACACCTGGGACAGTCCCTGTGACTGTCCAGGCACCCAGTAAACATCTGTTGAATGAGAGAAGAAATGAACAAATGCTTCTGAATCATTTCTGTGAAATGAGTTTAAGTATTCTTGGAAAGATATTTACTAATATATTCAAGGATTTTTCAAATGTAATTGTGAGATATGGTGGAGAGAAAAAGATAACATGATCTGAAGGGACTTCACTATCGCTTTATCATCGCTTTGAGAATTTTCTGAAATATTTTCTCATCTAAATTTGAAGATTCCATTCAAAATACGGAAAATTAACTATAATTAATTACGTGAGTACACTATCTATAGTACAAATTATTCCTAAGACATTGAATATTTAAGTTGTAACTATAAGCAGCATAAGCAGATATATACTCTGTCATAGAACCTATTTGAAAAGTGGATTTAAATCTTCTAGGGTAAAAGCAAACTATGTATTTCTTCTTCTTTTCATTTTAAAATATATTCCAACTTACTGAGGCTCCCCGGAAAGAATCCATAAATCCTTGACCATGAAAAGCCCTTTTATTATCTTCTGCTAAAAATGATTTCCTTCGGGTAAATTGCTCTCTCCAAGCAATACTTCATTACCTATGTGACATATTTTAGTTCACTAGTGAATCTAAGAATGCGTTGGAAACCCTTAAATTGCTCCGAGCTTTACATTCAAATACTTAAACTAAGCCAGCTCATCGACCAAAAAGAGCAGAGAAAAAACTCAGGTCAGAAAACGAGGGAGAAGCAAAGGCAGAAAACATTAGCTAGAAAATCAGAAAATACGAATTTTTATAGTTTTGGGTTTCATTTTCTGGGTCATTTAAACTAAAACACTTCAATTATTCTTCAGGCTGCTGGCATGATATGAATAATGGGCATGCTAAATAGATTATATGTAAATGGAACATCATGGGACTTACTGAATATGTACAAAACTCTATCATAATAGATAGTTTTATCATGGGATAAAATTTCTCTTTCCATGGCCTCAACTAACACCTAAAGGAAAATGATGCCTAATCATGGTCAGCAATTCCCATCTCTTTCACCTACTCCAATGGGCATTAGCAACTACATGTCTTATCACCATCTTATCACCTACTATCAAGATAGCATGACCCAAACTAAAGTCCCCCCAGCTCCTGTGTGTCATCCAATGACACTGTCATATTCACCAGGCTCCCCAAACACACATCTTAACACTTCTTTTCTCTCTCTCTTTCTCTTTTTTAATCAGTCACCAGAGTCTGTTGTTTCTACTCTCAAATTCCAACTTCTGATCATCTTTCACAGATGGTCTAAAATCACCTCCCTGAATCATGTCCCATCAATTTCCCTTCTTTCCTTCAGTCTACTGAAGAGCATGCTTCTTGGGAGGATGCTGATTTGTTACAGAGAAATATTTCCTGAATTCAGTATTCCTCCTTATATCATTAAAACTGTAATATCTTATCATGTTGCTATTTTATAATTGTATATATTATGAAACTTTTTTTAGATAAATTGTTTTTAGTTACTTTTGTAGTTGAGGACACTTCTTTTATGAATATATTAGAAACACTTAAAATGCATAAGTAATGATGTGAAATTTTTCTTCCAGATTTACAATAAAAGCTCACCTATATTTTAAATAATTTTAAATTTTAATATAATTAAATTTATAATATAATAGCACAAATATAATATAATTTAATATAATTAAATTTATAATATAATAGCACAAAAAATAGATTCTTAGAAAAACCAGTAAAAATCAACACCTTTTCTTGGGACGCAGAAATTTAGAAATGAAAAGTCAAGTTCCAACTCACTCGAACAAAAAAATTCTGATTTGATGAGAAATGTGACGAGCCTATAAAATGCATCTTGCGCAACTCTATTTAAAGATACAATGTAAAAAAAACTCAATCAATGAAGAGTAAATATATTTTCTTTGCTGTAAGAACTCAGTATTGTGAAACAATCAATTTCCCCCAAATCAGTATATAGATTCGATGTCACCAAAGTAAAATCGCAAATGAACATTATTTTATAAGAATTTTATCAGAATTTTTCTAAAGTTTACCTGTTAGAGTAATTGGAGAAAATTTTAACAATAAACACAAAAGATGGAAACCATCCTTCTAGATATTAAAACACACTATAAAGCTGAAGTAATTAAAATCAAGGTACTGACAAGATTAAATATAAATTGATGAAACCAGTATGTAGAAATCTAGCCAAATATATACTGGGGGAAAGATGGCATTCCAAAATAATAGGGAAGAAATAATTATCCAGCCAACAGAATTAAACAGCAAGCTAGTAACTTAAAAAAAAAATAAACCCAGGTCCCTATATTCTTTCCCAGAATAGCTTCTGTATGAATCAAAGATTAAATGTACAAAGCAAAAATAAAATTACTAGAAGGAAACACGACTATATTTTAAATCCTAGAAGTATGGTACTTCCTAAACATTTTAGCTATTTGTGGAAAACTGAGATAATAAAGGAGATATTGGGAAACACGTGGCAATATATATAACAAAGAATTAGAATCCTTATATATGAAATATATTTGATGCACATAAAATATTGACTAGAATGGCAGATTCAAGATTAATGTATAACACGATGTCATTCATAAGATTGCACATCTATGTCTGCAAGTCTACAACTTTATAGACAGGTGTAGAAGGATATGCTACAAAATGACAATAATTACATTCTCACAGGTGTGTGGCAAAATTTTTTATATTTTTTATATTCTTCTTTGACTATACTTGTATTGTTTGACTTTTTATAATAAAATTTTATAATAATTAAAAATAACAAATCTGTTTTAAGCAAAATAAATTTACTCAGAAGAATAAATATAGAAAACAGCCTAAAGAGCATTGCAAAAGAAAAATAAACAAAAACTAATATTCCATATTTTAAAGAGCATACTACTAACATGTATATAAGGAGAGAAATAATGTGGATTGGTGGTGAAGGAAAAGTTCATTATTTTTTCTTTGCTTGTTATATTTCATTCTGAATTCATTTTCTTGTTTGCCATGAAAATAAAATTATCATTTAAGATACTTATGAAATCAATTTACTTCTTTATGATTGATGAATAATGAAATACAAGGAACACTATTTTAGGCATGGTGAAATGATTAATAACACTCCCACTCTAGTGATTTAAAACTAAAGTATTTTCTAATTTTTGAAGGACATGTACTTTATTAAAACATCATTTTCACTTAAAATTTTAATTATTTTATCTAATTAGATGTTTAATATTCAAAAGTTCAGATATATTTCTATTAGCAAACTTATCTTTTCTCTTTTTCTTTCCAAGGGAAAAAAAAAACTTAACTGTTCTTTATGGGGGTGTGTGTGTTCATGTATGTGTGTGTGTGTGTGTGTGTGTGTGTGTGTGTGCGTGTGTAACGGTACCAGAGGTTTGGAAATGTAAGTCACATGTATCATTAACAACATCTTTCCTGTGACTGATTTCTCAGTGGAATGAAGGCAACCTCTGGACCATGCTCTAACCTTAGGTATAATACTACTTTTGACTGGACAGCTAATGTAATGATTATTTCACCTCTACAGTAGTCAATGGATACAGGAAACATATAACATTAAATTTTATGTGAAAAAAATCACATTCCCTTTCTTAGGGAATAGAAACTGATTGTAAAAGTTACACTTTATGGGACAATTCATGAGACAGTATTATAAAATATATTCCAATTTCAAAGAAAAACTATATAAGGATAATACTAAAAGCCTTTCTTGACAATTCCCAACTGCAGATTAAGCCAGGTCCTTCTGTTATAAGCTTACATAGCATTCATTACCCTGGGAATTATTCTTCCAAGTAGATGGTAAGTTTTGAATGGTGGGCTTGTGTTTATCTTGGTTACTTTTGTATTCTCAGTGCCTAGCACATGGCTGGGCACAAAATATGTGTAAAAATTGTTTACAGAATGCATGGATGGTTATATAAATGCTCTGGAACTGAAATTAAAATTCTTCATGACACATAGTTTTGTTGTTTTATATACTCACAGATATATATAGTAAGTTATGCATATGTATTATTGTACCACTGTATTATGCTTATGGAAACACAATAATAAAATAGATTTTAAAAACATAAACTCATATTCTAATATTTGCTGCTAATGTATTATCTTGTGCATCCCTGGAGCAAATACCACCTCTAGTATGCTTATTGCCTCTGTCTCTTTGAAGACAAATGACCCAAAGAATTACTAGTAGTCTCGTATATTGACTCATTTAATGGTGACAGAAAACATGCAAAACAGACAGGAAGCTAAAAAAGTGGGGTCAGTGTCATGATGAAGAAGTGTTCAATGGTACTGAGACCTGAGCTAGTGGAGACCAACATTCAGGTTTCACAAAACCTGCAAAAAATTCTCCAGGTTACACAGTAACAGGAAATAATCTGATTTTAAGTAGGGTCTGATTTGCCTAAGTTCAACATCCCCATGTCAGTGACATAGCATAGACTGAATTTTGATGCAAGCTACAGGGCAAACTGTTATCCAGCTTCTGTGGAACCAGATGCCCAAATCAATTTAGACTCAGAAAAAGTGATCCCCCTAGATTATGAATAATCCTGCTTAATCCAAACATTCCAAGCTGTTCTATATTTCAGTTCTGAGTTTTCTTTTCTTTGTCTTGCAGATTAGGCCTTTTCACACTGGAATGCACAAGAGTATCTTCAAAATGAGTCTCAGGGATTTCCTAGCCAAGTCTCTGTAATTCACTGGGGAACCTGGTTGCTAATCCCTGTACTCAAAACATCTGCAGAAACACAGAAATTCAGAGCGGATAATAAACAGAAGCTTAACAAATAGGACCACAATTATTTTTCCAGGAGCAGCATCCTTACTTATAGTTTACAGTTATAATTATGAAAGCTGATAAACCAAGGTAAGAAAAGATTTCATTATATGTGAATGCAGTGTTGATAAACACTTAGCATACATAGGCCAATTACCACATGTGTCAGAAACTCAGGGCTTCTCCTTATTCAACCAGGGCTACTCAATTACTTCCTAAATTCGTTCTTCATTACTCCTCATTTTTCAGCCAAAAAACCAGACTTTTAGATTTGGTGCTCTTAATCTTTTTTGACTGCTACTCTATTGTCTAACTACCCTAGCCTCTCCTGCCATTCCCTCTTTCATTCTCTCATTTAATTTCTCTCCTTTCTTCTCTCTCTTCGTAGATGCTGATCTCTGCTCTCTTACCTGATGTGACTAAGAACTTACCAAGAAATATCTTTTTTTCTAACCCACTGGCACAAGATATGCCTTGCATCTTCAATCTGAACAGAGACCCGAGTCAGATATCTTCATATCACATTTAAGAAAATGCTAATGGGTGCAAGGCCAGTATTTAATGTTTGCTCATTTTAAAATGTCCCTGGCTATGTAGTTGAGGTTTTGAATCTGTGTAATTAGGATTCCAAGAATGAGATTATTCAATATTTTTTTCAGTCTGTAATGGTCAGATGCTAACAATTTTTTCCATATAAAGTGTAAATTATAAACAGAAAAGCCAGAAATCAGGAATGCAGAGAAGAATAAATCAAGGCCCGTCACAAATGGGGAAGGAACAGTGTAGTCTAACGCTGTGCTAATGTCTGGGAGAACAGAGAAATCTGCTTCCTGAGCTAAGGCTTTCTCTTCAGCAATCTCCAGTCATCAGGTCAATGTCCTTCTGGGAGGGGTGGACCATTAGGACATCTTAACACAGATGTGTACTTCATCAGCTAATCACGTTCAGAGTTCCCAGGAAAAGTAATACTGGCCAGGCAGATTATGGAAATATCTTTGTTGGAGGAAGGCGCAGAGGGAGAGTCAGGAAGACTCTATGTGCCTTGGAATATCAGACCTCCCAGCTGCTTGGTTAGTACACTCAGAAGGGGAACAGCGTGGATTAAGGTGGGGATGGACCTTGGCTGTTAAGTCAGAGTTTGAGAGAAGATGGAGAATCCCAGGAAGGTACCAATCATCACAGCCAGAGGAGCTCCCAAAGAGAGAATAAAACCTGAAACTGGAGGTCAGTGATCTTAACAGACAAAGTTAGAGCCATAAGTTTGGAAAATCGTCCTTGGAAAGATACTTGGATTCCAGATGTGATCTGTAAAATATTTAACAACTAGTCCCAAGTGGGCACTGACAAATTAGAAGAGATGCCTGGCAAAGTAGTGGTACAGTGTCCTAGAACCCACCTCCACGATGAATCTGAGCAAATTCTAAGTTCACTTGTCTCTTTGCCAGGCCGTAGAACATTCTACAAGGAGTTTAGGAAACTATTTACGGAAATAAGTTTCTGGATCCTGTGCTAAAATCTTTCCAAAAAGTAAGAGTTCCTGTATTGTTTTCTTACACCTGGAGAATGATTTCCATTTATGTTAAAGAAATTAGAAGGAATTTTCATTTATATTGAAAATCTCCTCTCATAAATCCAAAAACTAAAAAGTTACATGTTAAACTCTGACTTCTCTAAACTCTCATCTCTCTAAAGGAAGGTACTAAGGGGAGAGTCTTATTGATCTCTGTATCCACAGCATGGGATCTATAGGACTCATTAAATACATGTTGTCGTTGTTGTTTTGTTTTGTTTTTGAATGAATGAATGAAATTATTGCTATTAGAAAAGCAATGTGCTGAGGAAAAATAAATTAGAAGGGAATTAGAGATGGATTTCAGTTCTTCTGATAATTAATGTTATGATATGTGGAATTCTCCATGAACCAGCGGTCTTTATTTCTTTGAATGACTTTGGTGACTTTGCAGTTTCAGCCTCTCATTTTCTAGCAAGCCCTGTGCATACCCATGGAATTACTTTGCATCGAAACTTAGATGAAAATTCTGATTTTCATAATCCAAGAATGGTAGTATGTTCTCTGTCAGTCACCTATTACTTTTGATTCTCAGGTATTTTTAATCTGCAAAACACAGATAATGTTCATTTAACCTGACATAGTTCCTATAAAGAGAACATGAAGCCGTACCCAAGCACTATATTGGACTCAATATCAAAGGAATGAGGTGGCCTTCAATTTCTAGGCCTACTTAATTCAGGCGCACGTAAGGCTGTGCACGTTATTAAATCTGAGGAACGATATTATCTGTAACTTCAGTGTGGCATTTAAAAAAAAAACCCTATGGAACTTACTTATCTTGGACTCAACACAAACCATCTGCTCTCAGATATTCTTGTCAGGTTGCTCAATGCCATAATTTGTCACCCCAAGTAAACTCAAAGTTTCTGGGTGAGGAAGCTATTATTCTACCTTCTTAACAGGCTGGTTGCAGGGATTTTTAGCATCCTGAGTACTCAATTTCTCTTAGTTGGCTTCACTGCTTTATCCAACAGCTCTTCAACATAAACGACTTGGATTAGATTTGAGTCAGAACTTTTTTTTTTTAATTTAAAATAGTTTATTTTCAAATTAGTTTACATAAAACACCCAGTGTTCATCCCAACATGTGCTCTTTTTTAATGCCCATCACCCCCTCTCCCCCCCCATCTCCCTCACCCTCAGTTTGTTCTTAGTCTTTGAGAGTCTCTTATGTTTTATCTCCCTCCCTCTCTGTGTCTTTTTTTTTTCTTTCCCCTCTTCCCCTCCCCCTGGTTTTTGCTTAGTCTCACCAAGTCCACCTATTCGTGGAAATATATGGTATCTGTCTTTTTCTGACTGACTTATTTCACTTAACATAATACCCTCCAGTTCCATCCATGATGCTACGCATGGCCAGATTTCATTTTTTCTCATTGCCACATAGTAGTCCATTCTATATATGTATCACATCTTCTTTATCCACTCGTCAGTTGATGGGCACTTAGTTTCTTTCCATGTTTTGGCTATTGTCGAAAGTGCTGCTATGAACATTGGGGTACACGTGCTCCTATGCATCAGCAATCCTGTGTCTCCTACATTGTTGGTGGGAATGCAAACTGGTGCAGCCATTCTGGAAAACGGTGTGGAGGTTCCTCAAAAAAATGAAAATAGAGCTACCCTATGATCCAGCAATAGCCCTGCTAGGAGTCAGAACTTTTTAAAGAGTAATACGGAAACAACTAACACAATGTTCCTTCGTATCTGGATACTTTGCGGATGGACTCAGAGCTAAACACACACAGCCTGCAATACCAGATGAACAATACAGAGTGGGATCATTATTCTCCTTAGCTGATTCGGCACCTTAAAATGATACAGCAGAAGGTGCCAAGGGGCAGCTTGAGGAGAGTTATTTGTGCAACTCCTGATTGAACGTGTCGGTCATGAGTGATCATTGTTCTTGCTATTTAATGAATGCAGTAAAACCCAAGATAGGGAGGCAAGGTATCAGCTTTCCCTGCCCCCGCAAATGGTTAAGGTCCAACCATGGAAGGCTAGAGGCAAAATGAGAAACAGACAAAACTTGTTTTGCTGCCTTCTGTTCCCATTGCATGATCTGATCTCCACTTATAGCCCTCCTTACCCATCTGAATGACCTTGGTCCCTACCAAGAAAAGGTATGCTCTTTCTTCTTATTATCACCTGGAAGTCTGCCAATCACTCACAGGAAACCACTGCCTCTGCTTTGTTGGATGGATTATTGGTGTGAAAGCTTGCCCTGTTGACGTGGTTTTCCTATGAAACCTTGTGTATAAAAGATTTTGTTAAAACTCATCAGGAGGGCTAACTCAGGTATTCATGGGTTCATTCTTTCAATTAATCTTTATCAAGTGCTAACAGATGTCAGACACTGTGCCAGGTGCTAAAGATGCAAATGTATTGGATAAATACATTGCTTTATGCCCTTTGAGAAATGGAGACGCCAGCTATTTTTAAGTGTCATTTACAACATAATATGCTACCTGCAATGAGAGAAGGTGCTATGAGAACAGAGATGGGTTCCTGACCTTGCCTTGGGATAGGCATGTAGGGATAGAGGATTCCTACAATTCAAAGCAAACAGTCCAAATAGAAATCAAGGATATCACTGAGAAGGGAAAGTCATTAGGCTTCCTTTCTTAATAAAACATGTAGAAAAAGATCGGTCATGAGATTCTATGCTGGTAGAAAGTCTCTTAGGCTCCAGAGACCAGCTGCCATCCGGCCCGAATCATAGCGAAGGGAAGGTGCATGAAGCTTGTTTCTAGAATCACTCTTTCTTCTCCTGGAGTAGAGTAGACATGTCTTGGTTCCTCACCTTCAGGCCCTGCCTGACCAGCTGTTTCAACAGACCCTGCTATCTGAAGCCCCAGGCCCACTTTGATCTCATCCTGCTCCCTCTGCATGGAATGCCCTCCTTCCCAACCGTCTCAAGCCCCAGTTAATCCCTCCTTGACTTCAGGGCTCAGAGAAGTTATCACTTCTTCCAGAAAACACTCCTGCACTTCTCTCACAGAAGTGAAATTCTCATTTTCTCTGCTCCCATGTTACCTGCTTCGTGGCTATTTCTATTCTTTCACAAATCACACTAATGACCCTGTCTTATATTTTTACTCTTATCTGCTTTAAGAAGACAGATCTATGTCTTTCTCTTTGTACACAGTGCTCGGCAAATACCAGGTGCTCATAACACACCTAGGGGCTAGCTGGATGGTGGGTGGGTGGATGAATGGGATGGTGTGCTCTTATTTTCCTGTTGCCTATGAAGAAGCCCCAGAGCTCCTCCAGCTGTCCTACTCAAAGAGTATGTTTCTGCTTCTCCATCTCCAATTACTTAGTTATATTTCATGCATCTGTATAAATCTGAAGCTTATTTTTTCTTTTAGAAGTGAGACACATGATTGGTCATGGAAATTTGTGCTGTGCACATTCATTTAGGAGAGCTGTAATAGAAAATTAGAAACCAGTGATCTCTCAGTTTGTAATTTGTGGTGTTAATAATCAGCCTGTGGTACTCGCTAATACATTGTGGCCTAATAAACTATGCAGAGGGAGACCTGCTTCATCTCACGTGGACCTGAGTAATTCTAATACATCTACTCACTGCCTGGTAGACACAAGAGGCTTCATCAAGAGGCTTCATCTGAATCACATGGTCTCCATTGCCTCTGACATTCTTGGAAACCACATTCCCAAGGCCACAACTACTTTCGATCATAAATCACTTTTGTATGAATATTACTGATTCTCGAACCAGTCAGTTTGGTTATTAACCAACGCATAGCACCTCAACCCTTCCTTTGCACTCTGTAAGATGTTTAAGGGATCGATTCTCATCACCTGTAATCCTGTCTGGCTTTCCTGTCCAGCTGTCCATTTGCAAATATGAAGGTAAAAGGAACAGGGGCACGTGGGTAGCTCAGTCAGTTAAGTAGCTGACTTCTGCTCAGGTCATGATCTCATGGTTCATGAGTTCAAGCCCCATATTGGGCTCCATGCTGACAGCTCAGAGCCTGGAGCCTGCTTCGGATTCTGTGTCTCCCTCTCTCTCTGTCCCTCCCCACTTGCACTGTGTCTCCGTCTCTCGAAAATAAATAAACATTTAAAAAAAAAAAGGAATGGTATCTCAGATAGTGCTAATTATAACATTTTTTTCATATTGGTCAAAATATTTTAAATAATTTTAATACTGGAAATATATTGCATGAAAATGAGGAATTATATTATAAATGAAGAGCCAGGAGAAACGGGTAAGATGGAAATACTTCTTGTCCATTTTTCATTTTTCCTTCCAACTGGGGGCCAACAGTGACTGGAGCATCCTGACCTTCCCCTTTCCCTCATTCACTTCTGCCCAGAGTGACTTATCTGATTAGTGAGTTCGAGGGGAAAACAAATAAACAAGAAAGTTTCTTTCAGAAAGTTCACTTTCTATTCCTTAGAGAGATGCCTGGTGAGCCACGACCTTCTGTGACTGGGAGATAAGTCTGTCTGACTCTGGGGCGTTCACACAACACTTACATCTCCAATATTTGCCTTATAATTCATATAGGTTCTTTTTGTTTTCACATTCTGCTAAAAAAACTTTTTAATTTAAATTTTAAAAAAATTAACAAAAATTAACCTCCTGTTAAAATTTGTTAACTATTTTGTCTTTCTTTCTCATTTTTTTTCAAAACTCAGATGAAGAAAACAATTATTGCTCATTTTATTTATGTTATAAAATTTCTGGAATATTTCTAATGGTTGGCTGCAGGAATTAAGAGCACAGGTTTCCTAGTTTCACATTTTGGCTTGACATTTATCAGCTGTGAGGTATATGTCTGTAGATATATGATATTATTTCTCTATACCTCAGTTTCCCCTCAACAAAATAGGGAAAAGAATACCACTGCCTACTTCTAGGCTTTTGCAAATAGACTACACCTGGTCTAACCTAACACTCCCTTCTATGAACTATTTCTGTTACCATTAAGCCGTGCCATTTGCTTGATGATAGCCTTTGGTTGTCAGATTAATAATTCTAATGAATAATTCAGATTCTAAACATGGCGAGCTGTTTAGCTTAAGCCATTATTTTTAAAATTTTTTAATGTTTGTTTTTGAGAGAGAGAGAGAGAGAGAGAGAGAGAGAGAGAGAGAGAGAGAGACTGTTAGTGGGGGAGGGGCAGAGAGAGAGGGAGACACAGAATCCGAAGTAGGCTTCAGGCTCTGAGCTGTCAGCACACAGCCTGATGCGGGACTTGAACTCACAAACCATGAGATCATGACATGAGTCCAAGTCGGATGCTCAACCCATCAAGCCACCCAAGAGCCCCTAGCTTAAGCCATTATTAAGTCATAGAATACTAGAACTGAAAGGAGCCTGAGAAACCTTAGCTTTAGGTGCTAGTCTGGCAGAAGATGAGCTAAACTCACCCAAGGTGGCACTTGGCAGTTCCCAGACTGGATACTCCACCTGTCTGAACTCCTGGCCCATTGATTTTGCCTCAACCTTAGCTGCCTCACCTATAAGTATGGCTTCTGTGACTTGAGCTCCTTGGATTCACTCTGCCTGCCCACTTAATGCAGTTAGTAAGTCTAGTCACCAAACACACCATACCTACAAAAGTGCAGTACCAGACCTCAATAAAATTTTAAACATTACAACAACAGTAATAACAGATGTTGCTCCCGAGCTTCACAGCATATTTTTCCTGTTAGAGAAAGCTGAAGTCTGACTTCCCTGGGATACTTCATGTAGGAGAAAGCACATTAGAACAGCAGTGCTGTTGATTAACAAGCATCCTCATATTGCTTTGTTCTTTACAACCCAGAATATTTTTAAAGCCAGATATTTACTCTTTGATTGTTCTTCTAATCCTGCTGTTTCCCCTACTAGGGAACTCACACTTCTGTTCGCAACATCCCAGGGAGAGCAAACTAAATATAGTATTGAAATAAAATCCCTGCAAAGCTAATGAACTATTTTATGGAGAGTAAGAGGCAGGAAACCTTTTCAGGAGTGGGGTCGCAATTAATTGGATGTGGTCACACAAATGCATGATTTCGGAAACAGGCAATTTACATTACGGGATTTAGAAGGTCACAAGTGATAGTTTGAAAGGTAGAAAATCATTACTTTCAATCACATATCAACCTGGAAGCCAAATCCAACATTTTAATGTATATTTTCAACTAAGAGCAATTTACGTAAATTTCCAAAATAAAAATGTGGCGCATTTGCCAATAGTCTAAATAGCTAATTGCCAATTACATACTATTGAGAGTTTGATACCTGTCATGTTGTAACCTTAGATTTCCCAAGTACAGGACATGTGGTTGAGTATACTAGCAGATAAAGTCGTAACAGCTAAAAGAGCATCATTATCCTTTAAAAATCCCCAATATTACTTCAATATGGAATAATTCCATAATATAGTAAATTTAGGATAAATGACACAAGTATTAGTTATCCAGATTATTTTTAGTATGTTCAGGGCTATTCTGCTACCAGTGACACCTGTGGCTATTTTTAAAATCCCAAAGGATACCTTTTTTTTTTTTTCTTTCTGCATACCATCAGGAATTGTTCCATTTAATTATTTATAGAAACTGGAATCCAAGTTAAATTGGCCACAGTGTTACCAAGTGATAGAGCTGACTGGACGCAGATTATAAAATTAACTAAGGGGCACCTGGGTAGCTCAGTCGGTTAAGCATCCAACTTTAGGTCAGGTCATGATCTCTCAGTTTGTGAGTTTGAGTCCTGCTTCGGACTCTATACTGACAGCTCAGAGCCTAAAGCCTGCTTCAGATTCTGTGTCTCCCTCTCTCTCTGCCTCTCCCCTGCTCACACTCTGTCTCTCAGTCTCTCAAGAATAAATGAAACATTAAAATTTTTTTATTAACTAAAATGATTAGCATCAATTTTCATCTTGACCGAGATGTGTTTAAATTGACAAAACAATGACTTTTTTATTTTCCACAAATTACTGACCTTCTACGAAGTACTATGTATAGAATATAGGACACCAAAACTCCTGTTAATCATTTTATGAAAAACTGATTCATACAGTAGTCTAAGGATTAACAGCATGACATCTAAGAACTGGACTCAAATCCTAGTTCTGCCACTTACTAGCTGGGTGGCTGTAAGGGAATAACTTAACTTCTCTGAGCTTCAATTGCCATTATGGGGATAGTGAAATGACTTTACGTGTTCCCACAGGAATTTAATAATGTAATGCATGTAGGATGCCTCACCCAGTTCTTCCATGGTAGGTGGAAGATACTCATTAAATGTTAGTCATCTTTATGATATCTGAGCATACCAAGGAATAGGGAGATAGCAGTTTTTAAGAAAACTTAATTCTGTTTTAGACTAGTAAGTTGAGTGCCTGAGGAATGAAGTTGTCTGTGGGTCTCACACATGGCTTAAAGTTCAAGAGCAGAGATTTACATTTTGGAGAAATAAATAAGTCAAATGGATCATGTGGGATCCATGTACAAGATCAAAGAGAAAAAGATGAGAGGAACAACCCAGGGAGTCCCAATGTGTATGGGATGAGCAGAGAGGAAATCCAATAAAACAGAACTAGACGAAACGGTCAGTGCTGAAAAAAGAACTGGGGAAGGCTGATGCCATAGAACCCAAGGAAGGAGGAGGAAAATGGGGCTGAGGATGAGGCCCGGAAATAGGTCTGTATTTGATATTGAAGATACAATTTCCGGCCTTAGTGTGAACAAATTCATCAGCTTGGGGGGATGGAAGCTGAACCAAATGAAAGTGAGCAGGGACGGTGGCCCTAGGGAGAGGGCCAGGAGACCCTCTCAAGAAGGCCACGGGGAAGGAAGTAGGAAGGGAGAGTGCTTAGCCTGGGAGAGGAATGGGCCTGGTAAAGGGTGGGAATGACCCAGTCTATCAGGTGTTCGCTCAAATCTTTTTTCCTTCTGCTTGTACCTACGGACTCTATTTCCCAGCCTCTCACTACTACATGTGGCCATTCAGTGCATTCTTATCAAGGAAACGTAAGTTTGCCAAACCTACCGATTTGAAGCCAATATTTCTAAGTGGGTATGCCATCTGAAAAGTCTCTGGAAACAGTGCTTTCCTCCACTGCTTACTGCAGACTCTGGTTCCACACCCCGGGAGGGTCTTTCTCCTTGAAGCTGCATGGTCTCATCTGACACTGACTTTGGGAACAATGCCCTCCTTGGGAAATACACCGTTTTTGCAACTCGCTTTCAATTAATATAAAAGGTTATTTTGTTTTAAGTCACAGGCCTTTTTTCCCCCCCTAGGGTCCTGGTTTCAACGGCAATGCAATTTACTTGAAACCTAAATAGGCTTCTAATCTTCTTGTATCCAAATCAGTCCAAAGTTCTTTCTTTGAAAGAGTTCTCGGGACTGCTTTACTACTATTCATTTTTGTTGCTACCTCATGAATTATATAGGCTTTATAGCTCTACTAGGAAACTAATCATTCTCTGTAACAATTTTAATGTTTATTTATTTTTGTGAGAGAGAGAGAGACACGGAGATGGAGTGTGAGCAGGGGAGGGGCAGACAGAGAGGGAGACACAGAATCCAAGCAGGCTCCAGGCTGCAAGCTGTCATCACAGAGCCCAACACGGGGCTCGAACGCACAAGCTGTGAGATGATGACCTGAGCTGAAGTCAGACACTTAACCAACTGAGCCACCCAGGCACCCCTCCCTGTAACATTTTAAAATAGGACAGTGTGTTCTAAATTCCCAATGATAATATAAAAACTAACATCTGGAAGTCTGTGCATGTTTAAGATAGAAATTGAATATAAGATAAATGTATGAAATTTGTTTTCAAATTTTGGGTGTACGTTATGATAAGGATACCGATTTAGTTTACCTACGGTTCTGAGAATGACATATGCATATACTGAGATGGCGATCAATCAGGATACAATCATATAAACTCTTATTGTGTCCAGATGGAGTCTTGTTTCTCCTAATGACTTTTTTCTTGGGCTTACTTGCACCATAATCGGCAAGGCTCATTCTTACTTTCCTCAGATAAGAGCATGAGGAGGGTGGAAGGTTTGATAGGAAGGAGTTCAAGGGGCCCTCCAAATACCCACTTTCTCGAATACTAAGTACAGCTCTGCCAGCGGCACCTTCTGCCCTCTATTTGCTCAAAAGTCAACTCCTCCTGTACCTACGCATTAACCCTGCTCTGATAAAAATTTGGCAAAGCCTGCTGGAATCAATTATATGAAGGTGATTACAGGTGATGATAGACAGCCTTCAGGGGAGATCCAAAGAAGCAAAAGCAGTTCATCCACTAACATGACTCCAGGAACCAACCCCAGGAAATATCTCACGAAAACATTTACTTCTTGGTTCCTAACATGGTGCTAAAGACAGACAAAGGTAACTAAAATTACCTTTTTGAAGCTCCCCCATTACACAATTAGAAGGGTAGTATAACCATAATATTGCACCCAATTTCTAGTTTCTGGCAAAAGAATTGCTGTTGTCGTTCTATAATAAGTGACGCTGGCATCCTACAGAAGAGGGCACCTTCTCTGAAAATACCATCCCTGAAAGACATCTGATATTTTATTCTGTTCTTCTACTTCAAGAATTTTTAGACTATGCTCATGAGAGTATTTTTAGAGTCATGCATTTCAGCTGCATCTTATATACCACCTCAAGCGGGACAGCCCAAATAACAACAGCACCGAGCATCACAGTAATTATTATTTATAATTACTTCCTCACAGTACGATGGCTCATAAATTTTAATGAAGCTCTTTCCGCAGTGGTGATTGTCAACCTTCCTGGCATTTGTGGGACAAATGTTTATCCAAATAGAAATAATGTAGTCAAGCAATTTCACAGCCTGGATCTTCCCTCCTCACTCAGCCCCAGAGGTTATTTCAAATGCATACCATTTGAGGGGAAAGAGAGAGGTGATGGTTATCCCACTCCAGAAGTTCTGACACCCTCACATTGGTTCCTGATATTCATCTGCCTGGAAGGGATAGAGACTAGTGCAAAATAGCTCCTGGGCAGAGAGACAAATTTACTGCCAGCAGCTAGAAACTCCTTCCTTCCAAGAGCCAGGAATGAGCTTGACTTCAGGAAAGGAATGGGGAGAAGCTGCTCCTCTTTTTCTCCTCTGTTTTCATTGTTAGCTGGAAAGAAAGAGTGTGAGAGAGAAATGAAGACAAATGACACCGGGAACAGAATGTGTCTTTGCAAAAAGAATATGCAGCGTGAGTGAGCTTTTACGCTATATGTGCAGTAGATTCCATTTAAGTAGCAAACTTCTCTAGTGCCTTTAAAAATCATTGATTATTCTGAAGAGGGCACTTGTTGGGATGAGCACTGGGTGTTGTATGGAAACTAATTTGACCATAAATTGTTAAAAAATAAATAAATAAAAATAAAAAATAAAAATCATTGATTATTTGACAGAATCTGGGGACCGCAGAGATTGGAAAGGCCAGGAATCCCTGATGATCAAACATCTGTGGGGAAGGAAGAGGAAATATCTTTATAATTATAAAATAAATCTTTCAGAAAATATGATTTAATTTCATCCAACCACGATTAACATATCTGTTTTTGAGAAGATATAATTTGAATTTGAGTTCCTTCAAAAGCAGAGCCTGGGAGAATTGAGAGCAGGTGGTTTGTTTGGGAGCTAATGCTGGGAAACAGAAGTGAAGGATTAGGGAGAATGAGGCTGCGGAGGAGAAAAAGACAGTGTAAAGAGTTGATCATCAAGGTCACTGAGGTGAGAAGGTCTCGATATTGCTATAATCTTCTGAAAAACACCCAGAAATCTGTCCAGAATTGTCCACCTCAAAGACAAGAGGCTGGAGGACTCATCTCCTGGCCCTGGTCCCCTATTAACAGAGGGTTGGTGCAGGGATGGGGTAATTCCTGGCCCAGCACTTGCTGGATGTACTTGCAAGCATGAACCTAGAGAGCTGTACTGTGACAGAAAGGCACCGGGGGGTGAGGGGGGGATGCAGAGAGCCAAATGTGAGAGGCTTGAGGTGGTACGGTGAGCAGGCACAGATCGGCTCACAGCAGCTCACCATTGCGAGGGTCTGCTACATACACCCACTCATAAGGAAACATCATTTCAGAATAATGCCAGCTGCATGGAGTGCTTCTACATGTTCCATACTCTTCCTTCTCAAGATGTAGATGCATATGATGCCTTAGGTGACATATACTGTTTCCTGCTATTTTCAATTCTGAATTTTGTATCTGTTCTGATGTTGTTGCTGAACAGTTTTCTTAGCCTTTAAGGTTTCATTATACTTAACACCTACCACATCTCCTTGGGTTGTAAGGTGGGTTTAACTTTATTTATTGAGAGAGAAAGATAGAGAGAGGAGGAGGGGCAGAGAGAAAGGGAGAGAGAGAGAATCCCAATTAGGCCCAAGTTGTCAACAGGGAGCCCAAAGCTGGGCTCTATCTCATCAGCTATGAGACTAGGACCTGAGCTAAAATAAGAGGCAGATGTTTAACTGACTGGCCCACCCAGGCACCCGAAGTGGGTTATAATTTTAAAAGATGACATATTATTTCCAAATGGTTTTGACGTTAGGATGGCTTGTCCTTTGGAACAGTTATTTTATTTTATTTTATTGGTAATTTTTATTTATTTTTGAGAGACAGAGAGAAACAGAGCATGAGTGGGAGAGGGACAGAGAGAGGGAGACACAGAATCCGAAGTAGGCTCCAGGCTCGGAGCTGTCAGAAAAGACCCCAATGCGGGGCTCGAACCCACGTACCGTGAGATCATGACCTGAGTCGAGGTCGGCACTTAACTGACTGAGCCACCCAGGTGCCCTTGGAACAGTTATTTTAAAGGAAATAACTGAGAGATGTGACTCCACAAAAATGAAAGAAAAAAAAAACTATGCCAAAACACACCACAAACAAAATTAAAGGCAATTGGGAAAACAACTTTTGTGAAGAAAAAACAAATTTATTTAAAATAAAAATGTATCACTAATCAACAAGAATAAAGATATACAGCTCAAAGATCAGTAACTTATGTAGAAAAAAATTAAAATGGCAATAAGCATTTGGAAGACACTCTAGCAGATCACAGTAAAAATACAATAAATTTAAAATTGGTAATTAAAGGGTGTCTGGGTGGCTCAGTCAGTTAAGCATCCGGCTTCAGCTCAGGTCCTGATCTCATGGTCTGTGCTAATAGCTCAGAGCCTGGAGCCTGCTTCGGATTCTGCCTCCGTCTTTCTCTCTGTCCCTCCCCTACTCATGCTCTCAAAAATAAAAAACATTTTAAAAATGTAAATAAAATAAAATAAAATCAGTAATTAATAAAAGGATCATGTTGAATACTTCAGGATTCAATGAAATAGACATCTCCCACCCCACTGTTAAAAGTATACAATCATTCTTTCTCACTGCCGCATAGTATTCCATTGTATATATATATACCACATCTTCTTTATCCATTCGTCAGTTGATGCTGAGTGAAATAAGTCAGTCAGAGAAAGACAGATACCATATGTTTCCACGCATAGGTGGACTTTGTGAGACTTAACAGAAAACTAAGGGGGAGGGGAAGAGGGGATAGAAAAAAGACACAGAAAGGGAGGGAGACAAAACATAAGACACTCTTAAATACTAAGAACAAACCGAGGGTTAAGGGGGGCATCGGAGTGGTAAGAGTGGGTGACGGGCAATGAGCAGGGCATGGGTTGGGATGAGCACTGAGTGTTGTTTGGAAACCAATTTGACAATAAAAAAATAAAAAATAAAAAAAAAAAATAAAGAACTGGATGGTTTCAATTCTAGAAAAAAAAAGTATCAGGCTTTCAGAGTATATGTAAATATTTTAGAAAAGGTTCAGTGTATATAAGTGAAAACAGAGTTGCTACCATAGCGTGTATTTTGTCTTTAAAGTATGGTATATACATACAGAAAAAATTTGGAAAGTTACACATTAAACTATTAATAGCTATCTTTGGGTAGTAACATTTCTGGTGATTTCTTTTCTACTTTTCTTTATTTGCATATTTTCTTCACTGCACATATGTACTTTTAAAATACTAATCAAAATGCCTTCTTTTTCACAAAATCTACATCGGTGTCAAAATTAATTATGACTAAGCCTTGAGTGGGTAGCTCCAACTACTTTTTCTGTCTTCCTCCTTTTCTTTCAGAAATTTCTATCTTCTACAAGAATATATTAATGATATATCCAAAGCTTAAAGAGTTACTCTAAGTTCTATGTCTGTTTTTTTTTTTTTTCAGTTAAGTCCTTTTATAGGAAAGTTTCAGCAAGAATTTGAAGGTGTCAGGGATAGAAATCCTAGCTCTTTGATAGTTCTAGCACCAGAACACACAAGGATAGTGAATGTCTAGTCATTCAGAAAGACAGTGACAGCAGGAGAGAAAAAGGGAAAGCAGAGAGAGAAGAGAAATGAGGAGAAAGAAAAGCAGGTACAGAATTAAAGAACAGAGCGTGGAGGTTCGATATTTGGTTTTTGTCCTAAAATAAGAAAGAGTATTAATCATTTCAGTTTTCCAAATATGAACTTCTGTATAGAAGAAAACATCAGGAGTGGTGAATTGAAAGAGAAATAGCAAAATCCACTCAAGCTAGGAAGTAAAAATGGAAAAAAACATACTTTCTATAAAAGAAATTTAACGATAAT
Source organism: Paguma larvata (assembly GCA_030068075.1). NCBI lineage: Eukaryota > Metazoa > Chordata > Mammalia > Carnivora > Viverridae > Paguma > Paguma larvata. The sequence goes on from CM057826.1 coordinate 107,529,602, forward strand.
GTGTTCCCCACATGCCCCAGGAATGTGTTCTTTCCGTAGTACAGTCCTCTAACTATAAATGTGACCAAATATGCAACTTGATTTGTTATCAGAAGTTTCTTTCCTTTTTTCTTTTTAATTTTTAAATGTTTATTTATTTTTAAAAGGGGGATGGGACAGAAAAAGAGGGAGACACAGAAGCCAAAGCAGACTCCAGGCTCTGAGCTGTTAACACAGATTCTGACACAGGGCTCAAACTCATGAGCCATGAGATGATGACCTGAGCTGAAGTCAGGACGCCTAAATGACTGAGCCACTCAGGGGCCCCAGGAGTTTCTTTACTAATCATACTTCTCAATTCCATATGCTCTTGTCACTTTTTCCAACATTTCAAGGTGATGTACTGAATATACAAAACTTACACAAAGGAATAAAATTAAGAAGAACATATATCAAAAGCTCTGTCATATTCAAAAATGAGAAGGTTGAATTCTCATAAGCCCTCTTTTTTGTGGTCTGTCATTGCCAACATTGTCAACTCAAATTCATTGCAACAGTGTTCCCCTGGGAACTGAAAAGGAGACAATACCAAGGATTATGATTCACCATTTTGTAAGTGATTCACTTTTCATCCTGGCCTGGCACTTTTTTCCTTTGTAACCTTTCCTCAATAAAGAAGGCTGACACAATGATCTTAACAGAATTGACAATACAAGTGGAGGACATATTTGCTGAATTTGTGGTCCAAAAAATGGAATGGAACATGGGGAGTCAAATCAGAAAACTCAAGAGCATGCGTGCATGAGCAATAAAGCGAGGTAAAATAAATAAAAAAGGAACAAGAGTGCAAAAGCAAAGTGATGGCTAATTAAGAGGCTTACATACAAGGACATGCGTCCAAAGACAGGACTCAAAGTTCTATGCCTGATGGACACTTACCCAGAATCTAAACGAAAATATACAGACACTAGGTATGCAGTTTCTAAAAGGAATGAGATACTAAGGAAGGAAATCTAGACATGAACCACCTACTAACTGGGTTGGTGGAGAAAGAAACCCAGAAATTTCTAGTTTCTAAGAAATTGGGTCCCAGGAAGACCAGGTAGAAGATCCATTTGAGACTGACCAAATGAACAATATGTTTACATTTCATACATTCCCTTCATCTAGGAAAGACTGGTCACAAAGAAGGAGTGGAGTCAAAATGATAAGTAGTGGTTTCAGTTGTTCCAAATTTGTAGGTTTGAGAGCTATAGGAGCATGAGACAGGTAATTAACATATGCTGCTTTCTCTGCGGACCTCTCCCTAACTTTCCTAATTTGACATTTTCTTTTTCATACACTTAGAGATTTCCAATGTCTTCTTCTAACCAACTCCCAAAATGCAACTGTAAATTGGAGAAGTAGAATTAAATAACATGCTAACATAGGTGTAACACTTGTCTCTTGCTACACTCTCCTGAGTTCCCGTTTGCTATCCTGTGATCATGGACTGTCTTCTTGAACTATACCAGAAGGCTTATTTCCTTTTCCTTTCTGTGTCAGGAAAGGAAGCAGAGGCTAAGGGACAACCATTTAAGAGGCAAAGTATGCTCTAGAGTGCAGCCTCCAAGGTCAGGAGAAGTCAGGGAAAATTTGGGGATGAACGAACCCTGGTCCTGACAGGTGCTTACACCACCGAGAGACGGTGGTTTTGAGGTCCACGTGGAATTTGTCTGATGTTGATTCCTAAGATGACAATCATGTGTCTGGCTAAAAAATATCCAGTTCCGTAGAAATCATTCCTGGAAATGCAGAGATCTATTCTGCATGCCAGACGAGACTTTACAAAAACAAACAAACAAAAGAAAAACAAAACACCACCACCAAAAAAGACCAACTTTTCATGGAGGCTGGAGTGCCTATGTAAGTCATCAGTTCACTACTCTGCATTCTTTAAACTACTGCACCTGGATTAAAACACATTCACCTACAAACCTTCAGTTAAGGATGGAAATCCAAACCCCCAAACAGTAGATGTCATCTTTGACAAAACAAAATATTTCTCCTTATGCATGGGACCACAGCTTTTCATTTGGCCATGTTAGTACCACTCTTCCTACTTTGTCCTCAGGGAAAATAGAGAAGAGCTGATAAACTTTACATACACATCGGTATCCCGGGGTTGTATCTCCAGGACAGATGGCTCAGATGTCTCATCCATTCAACTCATACTGAACATAATATGAGCATTCATACCTCTTGGAGTATTCTTACATCAGGCATCCCCCTTTCTAGGACCACCAAAATGGAATTAAATCCAATAATGCACTTTTGCCAAAAAAGTGTTGCTCTTTTGCAAAGGTCCCACCCTCCCTATCTCTATCAATGATATTTTAGCCCAACTAAAAGCCTTGATCTCAAATGACTATTCTTTCTGCAGTGAAAATCAGCAAACCCCAATATATTTTCACTGCATTGCCTCAAGTTTCTTTCCACTGCCTTGGAAAGCAAGTCTACACATGAGTGGGCACATTGCCTCTGGGTTAGCCTCTATAGGTGCTGAGACCCCTAAATTGAATAATGGACAGTCCATGACCCATAGGTGCTCATAATTTGGTGGAAGAAAAAGAAAGTCAAAAACTAAATGACAGATTGTTCATTTAAATATCAGCTAATAATATGATTTTCAACAGTACATTTTCACCGCACTATTAAGTCTTCATCACACAAATACATTCTTTAGAAGATTAGGGTACAGTGGATTCCCCTGTGGGTGAGATGTCCTTAAGCCTATGCCTCCCCCTCTACTTTCCTTCCCATTGCTTAGTTTTAAGAGGCCATGGCTCTTTCTGTAAGAGTTGCCATCCCAAGGGGGCACACCTCATGGACAGTCAGCTGAAGAAGTATCCATATGTTCCCCAGCCCCTGTTCTAAAAGATACTATGGAGCAGTGGTTTTCCAAGCTCTCCCTGCCTTCATTCCAGTAAGGGGGTGGGATGATGAAGGAATGGGATACTGGGCTTCTAGGCCTGCTTAAAACAGATGAGTTTCCTCTAGTCATTGGGATTTTGTATCACCTTCATTTGAAGAAATGACCCCATGACTTAAAAAAACATTTGCAAATCACTGTGGCAAATGTTGAAGAGTTTGAGGAAATGAACCTCTCTTTGTTTGAGACAGATTATTGGAAACTTCCACCATTTTAGTTCATGACATATTCAGAGACATAGAATAGAAAACTGAGCTGAAGGGGAATGGAGAGAGAATACTTCTAAAAGACCTCAGTATCTAGGAAAGTATCGAACAGAAGAGAAAAGAAAGAATTAAGAGCAAAGTTAGCAACCAGGGGAAAGTCGGAATGTATCTGGTCTTGAAGTGAGGGAACAATGATTGGCAGATAAGGAAAGAGGAGAAGGGAATGAAGCAACAGATAGATTCATTGGCAGAAAGAATACGTTCAAGGCCATGAGCTCTGATGCTATTCTTCCAAGCACAGATACACTCTGTCAGCAGCTACCCCAAAGGACAGGCCTCCAGCTGGAAGCCACATTTGAGTCAACCTAAGGCTGTTCTCTGACTTCAGAAATCAGGAGGAAGTTTGAGGACAGTATCCAAGCCTGCCTTCCCCAGATCCCTCCTCAATGTTAATGGACTGAAGTAGACTTACTTTCAGCTCTGCATGAGCAGACACAATGTGACAGGAGGTACTGTAGGGCCAATTGAGACCTGTTCCTTAAAACAGCAGTCATCGAAATTATTGCATCAGGCTCAATTGGGAAGGTTTTGAGAAATCCAGACTCCCCAGTTCTGTTCACAGAAAGATTCTGATTCAGTGGGCAGGGGATGAGGTTCAAACTCTATATTTTTAATAAATTCTCCAAATGATTCTAACAAGGGTCTGCCTCTGGGACCACACACTTTGGGGACTCTCTCTCTCTGGAGAGGCCATGGTTTCTGTGCTAAAATCATTAACTAGCCACTCCTCTGGCAAACAGTGGTGCTGATAAACCCCAGGGGATCAAAACCATTTACTCAGACCCCTGCTACATATAGTCTTCTGTGGTTATTTTCATACAAGAATTTCTCTCACATTAACCCTTCTGCAAACTCAAGAGCCTCCCAACTGTAGAATCGCCTTCATGCTGTTCAAATAGGTATCAACAAACCCAGGCTAAAGGTCTCAGCACATCTTGCTTTTTTACCAGCCCCTGAGTAAGGAGCCTGCCCTTTCATCTCCGCTCTTAGCCCTTGGTAGCTATGTTGTTACAAAACTCAATTTAGAATTTCACTCTCAAAACCAGATCTACAGACCTTGCTAGAACATTCACAGAAGCTAGCCATAGAGCAGATGAGAAAAACACTTTCAATTTTCACTCTCTTGTTTCCAATAGGTTATAAATTTGTGAAGAATTAAATGGTAGAGATGAAATCTTCTAAGCTTTGTCTTGACCCAGGGGTTAATTGCTTTGCAAAATATGAAGGAAAACAAAAAACACTACTATACTATTTTCTTAAAAGAGGAGGACAGACCTCTTGGCTAAAATAAAATGAAGTGATTTCTATAAGCCATTTTCCCCTTCAATTATCTTAAAGGGTCAACAGCACACATTAAGATCCTGGGTCACCCTTTCACACAGTTGGTCGAAGTTGAAGAGTCCAGAGAAAATAGCCCCACTATGACCTTCGCTGATGAAAGCCCCTCAATTCCTTTAGTTAACAAGCTACTGTTTTAAAATTCAAGTACCCTTAGAATATTGTGAGTTTAGACTATCAGTCATGCATAACTTAGTGTAAATTAATATTTAGCTTCTGAAAAAATTTGAAAGATTTCAGAATCAAGGATTTTGATTTCACCAGCAAGGCTCTCTCTGAGAATAATGGCCAAAAAATCAAATGGTTTCTCCAGTTTCTCAGTTTGTAAACTAAGTATGGGTTGGAGGAGGGTCCACAACACTTGTCACCTACCTCTCTTCCCAGAATTAGGGGAGATTCTTGCTCCAGTGAGCTAGATTTGAGCAGGGCCTACTTTTCAGTCCATTGCACTTACTGTTGTTGTACCGTAGATAACAGCGAGGTACAAAATGCATGGGTATGAGTTTCATTTACTCATTCTCTCATTAAGAAACTGCTGAAAAATAAAAACTTCTTTCTGGTTTGTCTTCCATTTGCAAAGACTTGCACCCCTTGCTCTGAGCCTCAAACCTGGCTTCCAGGAAAGCCACATACTGTCAAATGATCTCCTTCCTTTCATCTGCCCGCATGTGAGAATAGAAAGCAGTACCTCTCTATAAAGATGGACCTTTCCAAATACGGATCAACAATGCTGTAATCTCCTGCTAATAGTGTTCATAATTCTTTGAGGCCTAGAGGAGTGGTACTCGAAATGTGGTCTGGGAGCCTGAAAAACCCTTTTAGAAGGGGTTGAAATTCAGTTAAAAATAACACTAAGTTGCTGTTTGCTTTTTTCCATTTTCATTCTTTCACGGGGATACAGTGAGTTTTCCAGAGGTGACATAACACGTGCTATAGCAACAGACTGAATGAGCAAGCAGATATGAAAATCCAGCTGTCCACAATAAGCCACATATTAAAGAAATTTGCAAAAATATGAAACAATACCACTCTTCTCACTACTTCTTTTGTTTTTCAAAATATAGCTATTTTTTCATTAAAAAGATGTAATTTATTTTTACACGTAGTATGCTTAATTCACTTTTAAAGTGGATTAATCTTTAATTTTTTTCAGTTTTAATTTCTAATACAGTAAATATCCATAGATATAACCTACATACATACAAACTCTTTGGGGTCCTCGGTGATTTTTAAGGATATAAATGGGCCCCAAAATTATGAGAACCATATGAGGCACATTACACATGTTATTCTGCAGAATAATCCTACAAGGCAAAGATTTATATCTTTATTTTATAGAAAATGAATCCAAGACATAACAGAGCTAAGTAATTTGCCCAGAATGAAGCCATGAGACACCAAAACCCATTATTTCTCCTTGTGTTCTTTTGTTGCTCTGATTAAAGCTGGCCTTGTGTTTGGCTTACTTATGAGACTGAATATACAGACAGACAATAGACAGACCACACATCAAAAAAGACTCACAACCTGCACCAACCTGTCCAGTAAGGCAACCCCTTTATCTCCAATAAGCAACCAAGGAAGCTGTTTCACTCTAAGTCAGACTTACAGAAAGCCAGAATGCTATTTCTAGTGACAATCCAGGAAACTAAGTAATAATTTTGATAACAACTGGCCCCAAAAGATCAGGACGTTATTGATAACTGGCAGCTTCTCCCTACCTCCAAATTAGGAGGAAGCCATGTATCCCTACCCAGTGTTAATGGACGCCCCGCTTCGAGTTAGCCCATCTACAATGTCCCTGCTAACAGCTTCCAGTAAGGACATAGCTGAAGACTTCCCTTTCCCCTAGAAAGCCTGCCTACTCCTCTGCCTGACTTTCAGTCTCTGCCAAAATCCAAGGGATGGTGGAGGACTCCCTTGCTGTATCAAACTTAATATAAATAGCCTTTGCTTTTCTCATTGGGTTGCTCTTCATTTATCTCCATACTTGCTTTGATACGATTATCCTGTAAGTCGTCAGAAGAAGAAAGCTTAAAAACCCTCAGTCCCCTATCCTCCAGGGTTTAGCACTTTGCACAACACATAGCAAGCACTATGTCTGGTCGTTTAGGACAAACACACACTGAGGGTTGTGTTACTAAAATACAGTGACTGCCTGGTGACGTGGCTGTTCTCGCCACACTGCCCAGCCCAGTTGGGTTGTACCCACACAAACTCCCACATCACTGATTCCCAGACATTTGGACATCTGAGACCAAAATAATATGAATAATAAATAAATACAAATGGCTACTGCATTTATGAGAACAGCCATATTTTTCCCAAGAAAGGTTTAAAAAGAAACCTACCATCTATCAGATTACCAAAAGAGTGCGAAGGAATTAATTAAAATAAATAATACTTTAATTTTATAGGTTTCTTAAAATTGAAGAATTTAGCTTTCTGAAGAAACATACTGCCTTGTTCTTCCTTTGGAGACACATGTGTCAGAGCCCAGGTGGGTCATGGTTGGCATTTAGGAATATGCTTATGTAGCCTCAGAGAGCAAAAGGGCCAACTCTGAATTCTGTAACTTGTGCAGCACACAGGCTTTCCCCACCTCTCTGTGACTGAACCATACACCTCGATGGCTTTTGTTGCTGAAGTTCTCAGACCATTCGCATTCCCTTTTCAGAGGATATGGAAGCACCTCAGAGAGGATTCAATAAAGGCCTTGGGTTCATTGGTATTTTTTTCTATGCAGACACTCACTCAGTTTTGAGTGAACATTAATGTATTTCCTTCTGAAGCAGACATGAATGGCCATATAGTGTTCAAAGTGCCAACTCATTAGCAGTATCCTGAGCTTTCAATAGAAGTACCCAATGAATGCCCACTGGAACAATTAAGGAGAACCATATGGATAGTCAAAACAAAATGGAATAGAAGTCTGAAGTGTACATTATTCAAATTATCAGGAGTATGAATACATGAAGACAGTGCCATATAACATCTATAATTCAAAGTTTCTAAAATGTGCATTTGGGCTCTACACCTTCTTATTTAATACATGAATTGTTTTATACAGAAAATAAATCCCAAAATCCCAAAATCTTCATTGTACTAAATATGTGTCTTTGGCTTTCCAGACCCTCACTTTATCCAATTCCATCCTACTCTGTGCTGTGGGGGCCTAACTTCAATGAACTCCTAAAACAGATCTCCTTTGGGGGATCCTGGGTGGCTCAGTGCCAACAGCGTGGAGTCTGCTTGGGATTTTCTCTGTCTCTCTCTCTCTCTCTCTCTGTGCCCCTCCCCTGATTGCACTCATATGCATGTGCTCGCTCTCTCTTAATAAAGAAAGAAACATTAAAAAAACAGAGCTCCTTTGCTGGCTACTCAGTAAAAGGGGGCTCAGCCAATGAAAGGTACAGGTATAAGATCAGAGGGCAGGAAGAATGAGAGGTCCTCCTGGGCCTCTTCTACCTGTATAGCTACAGCTCTCTCTGGTTCGCATTCCCATCAGTCCAAGTGGTGGTAAAAGCCCTGGGGTCTGCGCCATCCCTTAGTGCATCCCTAAATTTTACAGATACCTTTGTAAAATCTATAAAATCTCCTCAATTTTCCAGTGTATTTCTCTCCCAAACCCTGTTGATACATCCACCCAATTCAACTCTTTTTATTACGTCTCCCTTGTTCTTCTATTTTTAGTTTATAATTTTGCCTATGATGCTTTATAGACATTCTAAGATTGATTAAGTTGTTTTCAAAGATTGTAAGCTTTTTGAACTTTTTGTGGAGACCTCACCTTCCATTTCTTTGTATCCATTAGCAGACTGAGAACAGTAATCTGTATCGACTGATATACTTGCTATTTCTTTTAACTTGCTGGTTGAGTTGCCACTGTGGTATTGACCAGGACTAGCAAAGTTACTGTTATAAGAGGAAAAGTGGAAGGGAAAACAAGAACACTCGTAACTGAAAATAAGTACTGTCCAGTTTAGGAAATGCTGTCCTTTTTTCCCTAAATTGACTTGAGAAATAAATATGGAGTAATTAGGGACACCTGGGTGGCTTAGTTGGCTGAGCATCCGGCTCTTGGTTCCAGCTCAGGTCATGATCTCATGGCTCCTGAGTTCGAACCCTGCACTGGGCTCTGTGCTGACAGCATGGAGCCTGCTTGGAATTCTCTTTCTCTCTCTCTCTCTGCCCATCCCCTTATTGCTCACTTTCTCTCTCTCTCAAAATAAATAAATAAAATTTTAAAATTCATTAAAAATAAATATGTAATAGTTAAATGCTTCATTTGTACCCAGATTTAAGCTGTGTTTATATAATGCCAGAATAACTTGTCAGTTCAGTATCACTTTAAACAAATCAACAGAAAACTAACAACAGGTGCCTTGGTGACACAGGCATAACTTACAGCTAAAATCAGAAACTGCCAATGTCACTAAGCAATATCCTAAGGAAATCATGCTCTGTGTTTTAATAACAACTTTCCATGAATCCGGTGATTTATAATTGCTTTAGTTATAGGGAAAGATACCAAGTTTATGAGCACTTAAGCAAGCTGTGTGGGTTTGCCTTCCCTGTGCGGTTGATGATCCTATCTGAATGTAGAAATGGCTCAAAAATGCCACCAAATACCTCAACAACATGGCTGACGACCCCTGGGCATATCAAAATTTCCTCTTGGCTGCTGAGAGGTGTCCTAAAGATGCTTCACGTTGTGAATCTGCTTGTATATTTTATCACCATGTTAGAACACCAAAATTAAGGTCTTCATATAAATGTCTGCCTATGTTGGAACTAGAAATTTGTGGCCCAAAAAGCCTATTTGCAGAAAGTATGAAGTAAGACAGGTGATGTTGATATTGGAAAATGCAGGTGGAAAGAAATAAAAATGACTCCTTTACTGAGCACATTCAATGCATCAGGAACTATGCTAGGAATTTTACAAACATCATTTTATTTAATCTTTACAAAAAGACTATAAGCCAAGTATTTTTATTTTGCCCAGTCTACAGATGGGGAAACTGAGGCATAGAGAAGTTAATTAACTTGCCCAACAGCATAACACCCAGAAGCCCTAGGACTAAAATTTGAACTCAGATCACCCAGCTTCAGAGCCCATTTTTAATGACAAAACCACTAAGTGATATTGCTGCCTTAGGGGAATTTGGATCCAAGTAAGTCTAGAATAGGCCTAAGGTTAAAATAAACCAATGTGATGAGGCAGATTTAACATTTTAGTTGATAAATACATGGAGATAGTAATACAGTAGCAAAGGGAGGCTTCTAAGAGGTCGAATTAGACTTTCTGGCATCCTCATGCCAAAGCTCATGCATATTAATAAGAAGATTCTCTTACTCTCACCCTGGGCCACCTGTGACCTCACGTCACCTAATGACAGTGAATTTATAAAATGATATGACGGAAGTAAGAAAATTTAGAATGGCAAAGGAAAACACCTGGCAACGTGAAGGGAGATGAAGTGATACTGAAGAAAGAAAAAACATATACATATATAATGTATATATAATGGCCTAGGGGCGCCTGGGTGGCTCAGTCGACTTCGGCTCAGGTCATGACCTCAGGGTTCGTGAGCTCAAGCCCCACTGCAGGCTCCACACTGACAGTGTGAGATTCTCTCTCTCTCTCTCTCCCTCTCTCTGCCCCTTGCTCACTCGTGTCTGCACTCTCTCTCAAAAATAAATAAAATAAACTTGAATATACATAAGATAAAAAAATAAAATGGCCTAAGACTAGAGATAGTACCATCTGGTGGCCATCGAATGGAGTAGTCCTGCCTGAAGGGCTGGTACTGATAATCCTGAGAGTCCAAAACAAATTGGCTTATTTTTCATGGCCTCTTACGGTAAGTAAATGTGCAAAAAGGAAAAATGTTCATTACGATGTTTAATTTGCTTAAAGTTTTGTCAGTTTATATAGTCTGGAACTTTACTTATGCTGAATCCTCATTCTTTGCTAACCAAGATGGCATTCCCATTTTTCAGGAGGCTTGAGACCAGCAGTCTAGGCTAGAAGTCCCTGTATGAACTGGGAAGACTGGAAGATCACAAAAGATATCAATGTGGATGGGATATATGGTCATGACACACTTCTGTAAAAAATTTACTCCATTGATTTTGGCTACTTATTGATTTTTTTTTTAATCAGAGAGTTAAAACATTCAAATTACTCTAAAAGCAGTGGGAAAAGCTATGTGGCCAAAAGAAAATTGTTTAACCTCTCAGAGTCTTGGTTTCTTCCATGTTTAAAAATATCTCTGTCAATACCAACATTTCAAAGTTGTTGGAAGTGCTAAAAATAAAATGTGCTCAGCAATTCACCCAGAGCAATGCCTCAGAAGTGGCACCTACAGAGAGAGAGAGTGGAGCAGAACAGGTTCAGAGTAAAGGCTCCAAAGCTGGGCGGCTCACATTCAGATCCACTAACTACCTGTCAGCTGTGAGACCTTGGGTGAGTTATTCACACGCTCTGCCCCTCAGTTTCCCCATCTGTAAACTGAATATAAGAATGGCATCTGATCATAGGTTTTTGTGAGGATTTCATGACTTCACACCCTTGAACATGTTCAACTACACCTGGCACATTAGGGATCATTTAATGTCATGTGCCCCAGGAATCTGGCGTCCTGCCCCAGTGTCCTTTCTCTGTTCCACTGTCTCAACACACCTTTGCCCACACACTCCCACTGCAAGTTCCTCTCTTGTACTAGTTGTAACTGCTTCTTACAGCCACATGCGTCTTGCAGTCCCACCAGACAAGCAGGTAAAATTTCCCCAGAAGAGTGATGAACTGCCATGAAGCTAACAGAAGATTAGGTTTTATGTTCCTTCTAAGGGGCGCCAGCAATAAGTTCACATGATCATCTGCTTTTTGATACTTTTGCAAAAGTAATGCATTATTATATCCTGTTCCATAAAGTTTTTGCAATCTGTCAAAGCCATAGGCTTCAATAATCTAAATCTACACCTGTTCAAATGGGAGGTAAAATCGGAGAAAAGTCATGATCTGATCAGCAAAGAGTAGGCGACAAACACTCTATATGAAGCTATAGTGCAAAAAAGCCCAGAAAACAAAAAAATTTGAGATGAGAGGGGGGAGGCGAGGGGGGAGGGAAGCAGGGTAATGGAGAGAGAGAGAGAGGAGGAGGAGGAGAGGGAGGAAGGGAACAGGAACACTCATCCCTATTCTTCAATGTCCAGCTCCTTCTCACCCTTCAGGTCTCAGCACAGTTAGCTTAAATAAACCCTCTTTGATCATTTAACAAAAGCAAACTTCCCCTCCCCTGCTGCTGTCTTCCATTTATCAGAGTACTGATTATTTATCCATAATACCATTACCATCTAGATTTTCTTTCAATCTCAAATTCCTTCAAGGTGTCTGTCCCATAGTTAAAACTCAATAAATGTTGGTTGAGTGAATGAATGAGTGTATCAGTGAGCAAATAATTCTATTTCATTTGTCAGTTCACAGCCAAGATGCAGATACTCTCCCCAAAGACTGGGTTAAGCTTCTTTCCTATGTAACCTGTGTTCGTGTCTCTGGAACATTTATCAGAGCAGGTGGAATTCTCTCTTCATTCTCTGCCTCCCCATCAGATAGCTGGCTTTTGTGGCTGACCCTGTGTATCTTTTACCATTACGCCCCCAGCACCTACCACAGTGCCTGCCATAGAATAGCATCCGACAGGTATTTTACTCAATTAAATTACTTGTCTGAAGGTTGGTACACTATTTTTAGGAAAGAAGAAAACGAACATTTATTGTTAGCTCTGTGTCTATTTTTGAAAAATTATAAACATTTATTATGGCAAATACCTAGCAGATAAGGGGTAAGAGTTTTCTCTCATTCACAAATGAGTAAAATATGCTCAGAGAAGTTAGGGCTAGAGGTCACAGCTAGTGAGATCAAAATCAGCACATGAACCCCAGAATGTCACAGTCAAAAGTTCCTGCTCATGCTGTTGGGTCACTCAGCCCCTTGTGGGCACTCACTTAACTATCCACAGGATGCTCCATTCTTTTGTTTGTTGTCCTATTTTCCCACATAACTGGTACTCTCCACTGGGCCAGGAACAAAGTCTTTATTATTCTTCCTATTTTGTCAATGTCGAGAAAGTGATTTAAACATGGTGAGACTGCAGGAGTTGCTGATTTCAGCTGCCTGACAGAGTGAATGTTTTCATGCATCTTGACACTTAGCACACAAGCATCAGCCTCCTCTCAGGAGTGAAACCCAATATTGCCTTTCTCAATCTCTCAGGGAAAGCAAATGCTAAGTTAGAACACACGTGAAGGGAGAAAAGAGCATACGAATAACAGTACCAGGAATGGTCTTGGCAGCTGCCACCAGCTTCGGTGGTTCTCCTAAGGAACTTACTTAGGCAGAAAATGGTAGATCCTTATAAAGAGATGAAAAAAATCTGAACACCATCCTGAAATACAGGTGCAGGGTGACTAGGTTAAATTAGAACCAAATGCAAAGATTACAGGTAGAAACACTTTCCTATTTCATGTTACTGAGACTCTTCTTTCTACACCTTCTTTATATGCTTATTCCCAACCGTGACAACAGGCATTCCGGAAATGTACAGGAAGAAGTTAGCTGAATGTGTTCCAATCCCTCCTGCTGTGTCTATGTGTTTTAAACACAGATAATGCACAAGCTACTCATGCTGGTGGATAGTAAGCTAAAAGCAAAACAACTGACTTCTTTCTATAACTATAAATAATTTCTTGGAATAGGTAATCAAGAAATAAGGGAAAATATAGAGTAATTATAGAGCTGTGGAAAAAAGTACTTGTTAAGAATTAACATATGTAGGATTTCAGATAGAATAACCTGAAGATCTAAGAATTCACTTGGCCTTCCTGGACCTCATTTACGTCACGTGGTCAAGTACACATGGGCTTTGGATCCAGTGCCCTGCTTGGAATCATGCCTCTAATATATCCTAGCTATGACCTTGGGAAAATTCCTTTATCTTTCTGATTCTCTGTTTTTGCATCTATAAATTAGGGCCAATAAAACCACCTTCCCTCATAGGGAAAAAAATTCCAAAATGAATAAAGCATAAAGTGTTTCCTTTGTGGGTAAAACTGGGTTCAGTAAATGATGCTATTATCAGTCATACCATCAAACGAGATCTTAAGCCAGAAAATGTGTAAGATCGTTTCCTGATCCAATTTTCTAGTCTCCAAATACTCAGACCAGGAAATGCACTGAGCTTATGGTAAGAGTATTTGAAATCACAAGCATTTGACTCAGTAGAATCAATGAAAAAAGCCACCCTGGGGCTCCGAGACCTGCCTTCTTTATTAAACATGTCTTTCATTTTCTATATTCTGATGTTTGATGCCAGGGCCTGGTGGACCCCGGAGGGACTGCCCCTCTCAGAGTTAGCCAATTCCTAGAGATATTAAACAACTCACCAGCTCACTTTTCAAATGCAAATGAATGAATCAAGAGCTCATACCCCCAACCACCTCTCTTACTGGGCCCTCACACTTTGAGCCACTATCTACTTCCCCTAATCACTCCAGGGTGAGACAACCAATGCCTGTATGCCCCCAGGGTCTGCTGAAATTATTCATACTAGCAATCCTAAACCTGCTTACCCTGCTGTGCCCAGTCATTCCACAGGAACCACAAGAGAGGCTCTTGTCACACACCCCTAACAACCTCCTAATGTACCCTGATGATTCACCTCATTCCCCTTGTACCCCCCCACCCCGCTCTAGCCCATGCCTCCTTCTCCTGGGAACCATGAGTATAACAAACTACCTTTTCAATGGCAGTTGTCTCCTGATCTGTTGGCCTTGCCGTACTCCAATAACAAAATCTGTATTTTTAAACACTGTCTTCCTCCATGCCTTCCCTAGGGAAGCAGGGCTTGTATCCCTCTCTGGGTTTACAAGTCCATCTCTTGCATTAGACTCTGACTAGTTACTACCTGCAGTCATGGATACTACATGGGGATCAGAATCCCCTTCAGATGCATGTAGTCCAGCAGCACATACTTGACGAACAGATGGCACTTTTCAGGAAAGAAAAAGGTATCCCTTAGGGAGAGCAAAAGGCTCAATAAGTGGAGAAGGGCCCCACCTGACCCTTCGGTGGGTGCCCTCGTGCAATGTAAAATACGCATGTGTGTGTGGCATCCCTGGGCTCTGAACATGCTGAGAATCAGTTTCTAATTAACTCAGCCTGGCCAGAGCTTCAGAAATGAAGGGTGGAAGAAGGGGAAAGAGAGAAAAAGGAAGAAGAAAGACACAAGGAGTGATAAGGGCAATGCAAACAGTAATGCACTCTGCCTTCTGCCTACCTGGCTCCTGTCCATGTAAAAACTCTATTACCCAATTAAGCTATGGCTTTTTCAAGTTAAGTCTTCCATCAGTTGGAGTCAATCCTGATTTTAGGACTTAAAAAGTACAGGCCCAACTGAAAAACGATATCCATGTGCTGTCTTTAAGCAAAGAAAGTTGCCATTTATTCAGGGGAACCACACTGTCAAGCCTCACTATCTACACAGTCTAATTTCAGTAATTGCCAGCACATTTTGCTTTGCAAATTGCTATAAGCCTCAAGCTCTCATACAAGTAATCTAGATACTAAAAATAAATATAGGTGATATTCTTCTCCGTAAATGATGCTATTTTTTTTTTCAGTCTTCTCATTGGGAACACATCCACTCTATACGGCTTTTCTGTAAGCTAAACTATTTTTAAAATTAGAAGCAAAATAATATAGATCCCAGCTGTGAAATATTTTTCTTTACTTAAAGTGAAAAACTACACTAAATTTTCCTCCAGTATATTTATAATAGCATTAAACAGACACACAAAAATAAAAGAACCAGCCCAAATACTTGGAATCTCTAAAATTAAAAAAAAAATTTGATTGGAGAATCATAAAAATAATAATAAAAGGAAAATGCAGTAAGAAGCATTAATTCAGTGAAAGATACAGGGAGTCATAAATGTACTAATGGAATATAAAGTTGGTAACTAAGTACAAATAAACGATGATATTTCTCTAAACAAGTTTATTTCAAGGCAGTAATGAACTTCCACAGAAAAGAGGTACAACAAACATGTCCAAGAAGAAATGTCAGTGGTTTCTAGTAGCTGCTAAAATGTTTCCTTTGCATGTGAATTGTTAAAAATCCAGTAAGTCATCCAGTTTGTGCACTCAGAAACCCCTAATGAAGCACATGCAAAAAGCAAACCATCAACAGGAAAACAGGAGAATCTTCTCACTCAAGCACTTCCTCCTGACATATTAGAAATACTAATTGAAGTCTGGCCTCAAGTTGGATGTCCCTGTGCCTGGTGGATTCCACTGGCAACCAAGTAAACTTATCACAGGGATCATATCACAGCTCTTACCTTGAAAGTGAACTTGGTATAGTAACAATCAGACTGGCTCAAGTAGCAGGAGACCGGCACGGGCACTAATTTTAAGGTAAGGCCAAACACTTACCTTCTGTATATCTTGGTTTCCTAACCTGAACAGTCTTCTTAATGGACAGTTTAAAACTAATAAGTATCAGTATCATATCAACATCCTCAACCTGTCCAGATAAAGATAGGGAACTTTCAGCTAATTACCAACTGTCTATGATTTAATCAATCATGTCAATCATGCCTACGTAATGGAAGCTCCATAAATATCCTAAAGGATAAGGTACAGAGAGCTTCTGGGCTGGTGAACACATCAACAGTCTAGGAGTATGACATGCCCAGAGAAGGCATGGAAACAATACCTACCCTCCTGCCCTAAAACTGCCCTATTCTTCTCTTCCATTTGGATGTTACTGAGTTCTATCCTTATAATAAACACGTTATAGTAAGTAAACAGTCTTCCTGAGTTCTGTAAGCTATTCTAACAAATTATCAACTCTGAGGGGTGCTATAATGGGAGGCCCCCATTTGAAGCATGTATGTCAGAAAAACACCAGACTTGTGACTGGTGTCTGAAGCGAGGCAGTCTTGCAGAACTGAGCCCTTTTTGTCTGGGGTCTGTGCTAACTCCAGGTAGTAAACATCGGAAATGAATTAAATTGTAGGACAGCCAGCTGGTGTCCACAGAGAGCTGAAGAATTAACTGGTCTAGAAAACCCACACATTTGGTGTC
Organism: Paguma larvata; assembly: GCA_030068075.1. Classification (NCBI taxonomy): domain Eukaryota; kingdom Metazoa; phylum Chordata; class Mammalia; order Carnivora; family Viverridae; genus Paguma; species Paguma larvata. The sequence continues at coordinate 107,546,307 of CM057826.1, forward strand.
AGAAGTGTTGTGAGTAGAAAGAGACTATGGTATAGGTTAAGATGATTGTGGACACCCTAATGAATTAGTTACAAATTAATATAAGTGCATAAAAATATTATAAGCCGGGAAAAATAGTTAATTGGTTATTAAAATACTATGAGATAAAAAATCATCAATGCCAATATACTCCCAAACAAAAGATTTATTGAAGTTGTTAAATAATAAAAACTGTACACAACTAAATATTTTCCAATATACTTACATGATAGCATAAAGCAAGGATCCCTAGCATTACTGTAGGTATACCTATGCTTACACATACCACCCTATCACTCTTTATCTTATCCTCCTCTGCATGCCTCAATTCATTGAAATGGCCAAGCTCTGTCAAAATTTTGTTCATCATCCCAGGATACATCATTTAAGATTACCATCTCCACAAATACACCACCATATTCAGGAAAACTTCATAATTTTGTCAGCTTGGTCAAGGAAGTAAAATAAGCCCAAGCCTTAGGCTCTGACAGACCCATCCTAGAATCAGCCATTCGTCACACATGATCTTGGGCAAGCTACTAAACTTGTCCTACCTTCAGATTTCTCAAGTAAAATAACAAGAAGAATAATGAATGCAAAGTTGAATTGTTGTGGGAATTAGAGGTAAAGCATAGATAATGCCTGGCATATGGCATATGTTCAATCAATGCTAGCTATATATAATACAATGCAGTTGGTATTTGCTTATAGGAGTATATAATTATCCATGAGTATTAATTTCTTTTTCCAATTACACTATAAGTTGAATGAGCACAAAATATTTCTATAGTACTTCTCTGGAATGTTTCACAGTCTAGTAGACCAGTTGGCATACAGTAGTGTAAAACCCATTTTCAGACCCCTGGAATCATAGGTGCATTAAGAGCTCCTAATATTCCCTAAAGAGGAAGAGATGAGACTGCTTTAGTTGGAAAGATAACAGTCGCCATCAAACTATAGTTGTGACTAAGGAGAGGGCAAGGGGAAGGATTCCTGAGCTGCTAACCCCTGAAGGAGTGTGTATCTATGTCCACGGAATGGGAGAATGGAAGCCCTGGAATGAAGTCCTGGGCTGGACTGGGCTGTGAAGAGAGTTGGAGGTTTTGGGAAAATGGTGGATTATGGAAGATTAGAGACAAAATTAAACATAGTTATATGTGAGAGCTTTTGTGTGTGTGTTTTAATGTTTGTCTATTTTTGAGAGAGAAAGAGAAAGAGAGAGAGAGAGAGCATGAGTGGGAGAGGGGAAGAGAAAGATGGGGACAGAGGATCTGAAACAGGCTCTGCACTGAGAGCAGGAAGCCTGATGTGGGGCTCAAACTCACAAACTAGGAGATCATTACCTGAGCTGAAGTCAGACGCTCACTGCCTGAGTCGCCCAGGCTCCCCTATATGAGACCTTTTTGAGTGAAGTTATGGAAAGTGAGAAGCATGAGGAGGTATTAGTGAAAAGGCACCTCAAAAATCTGAGACTTAGGTTGGCTCAAAGAACAACTTTCATCCAATTATAAGACCTACACAGAAGTAACTTAATTTCAACCCCCAAGAAAAGTGAATGAATCAGCTCTAGCCTCATACTAGCATTGAATATTTTGAAGAAAACATTTCTAAGTATCAAATACTTTCTAATTCTCAAAATAATTTATATTATTTGAAACATATCTTGTTTACATTAAAAACAGATAATTATATACCTCCACAAAGCATTTCCGTCAAAAACCTAGATTGAGAAATTGCTAGAGATTATTAGATTGACTTAACACACCAAGTTGGTGTTTTACCTAAATGATCACAACAGCCAACTTTAAGCATCTGTAAGGCATAAAGCAGTCAGAAGAAACTAGGTGCTATAAGCCAAAGGCATGACTGCTCTTTTAGTAGCAGAAAAAAAACATGGTCAGAGAATTGAGATGTGTGGTTACAAAATTAATTTAATTTTCAATTCGCCAAATCTCTTCAGAGTTAAGGGACCTTTATTAAGCCTGAATATGAAAGTCACATCAATATAAAAGTTGGTTGATTAAAGCTCAAAAGAAAGAGAATGAACCAGGACCCACATGTGAAGCAATGAACATAGGTTTTCCTATCTCCATAGACAGGGCTATGTGTTTGAGTTCCAAAGAGGTACCCTCCCAACAAAAATGGCTTTGAGGACTGGAAGAGTAGTGAAGTGACCTTGGACACCTTTTCCAAGCTCTTACACCAGTTCTAACTGGACTTGGAAGACTCCAGAATTAGAATAAGTAAAATAGTAAGCTGCCTAAAAGGACACCTGTCTGTGTACATACCTACATCTCTAAACTTTCTCCTGTACCCTTTAAGATACTTAAAGGTCACTCAGTTTATACAAATATTTTAATAAAGCATTATTTATTTTAAAAAAAAGTTTAAATTCTGGAATTCTGAGATTTATCTTTCAATTTTCCATATTTGAGGAGGGAGATTTATCATCGGTCCTACAGATGAGGCCAGCACAAAATGGAGTAGATATCAGAATTGTCTCAGAAGATGGTAGGAAAAATCTCTTAGGAAGAAATACCTTTTTACAGCTCAAGTTAATTTGAGTGGCAGAGGCACAAACAAACAGGGAAAAGGGGCCAAAACTTACTGTATAAATGCTCCACACCATTGTACCCATATATATTCCATGATATACACAAGATGCTTACTACATAAATCTCTTTTGGTGTCAGTAACTTATATTTCATTTTTATATTACCTTAAACTTATTACACCCATACATTCTTCTTCTGCTTCTCACTTGCTATTGTCCTAATTTTATCCCCACAGTTTGGTTAAAGAAATTTTGATCTTCTGCAGGGGTGGGAAGAGGGAGAAAGTTAGCCAAAGCGTCTCAAAAGTTACTGGGAAACCTTCCACTTAGAGGAAAACCCTGTTTAGAGTAAATATTTTGTTTCATTTGTTTTGTTTTGCTTGTATGCATAAACGTAACTCTAGAGCTGAGAAAACAAAGTCGTGAAAGACCATGTTCAAAGTATTAAATGGGGCTTTATAAAGGGACCAAGCCTAAGTTTTCTCTATGTTTGGGCATTTACCTTTTCTTTACAGTGCCCAGGACAAGATGCTTCACATGATCTAAAAGGCTAGATTGACTCTGCGTATTTTGTGGATTACAAAAGTGGCATAGAGGGGTTCACAGGCTTGTTCAGGGTCGTATGGATCATAAAAGGCAGAGCCTGGCTTCTCACTGAGTTTCCTTCTACCACCAGCACAACACATATTTGGATTTTCTTTCTTCTGAGGACTCTAAGAAGCATCGCTTGAAAATAAGGCATAGTTCAGTCTCCCTACCTTAAAGGGGCACCACTCTACTCTCCTTAAAACAGAATCTTCCAAGCAAAGAACCTAGAAATGGAGCCTGTGGGCCCATGGGCACAGAACAAGGCAGAAAGCTTTTCCCTTGCATACATGTATGTCCAATGTCATAGACTGAAGTCATTTCAAAGTCACTTACCCAAATCTGAAGCTTGATTCTCTTTTCATTTTTGAATACAGTTTTTACTTTGAAATCGATCCCAACTGTGCTGACGAATGCAGATGTAAAGGAGTCATCTGCATAACGGAACAGGAAAGATGTTTTCCCCACACTGCTATTGCCAATGATGAGCAATTTAAACATGTAGTCAAAGTTCTGATCAGAGGTGTCTTTCTGGCCATACCTGGCATCTTGGGAAGAGGCCATCTGTTTAAAAAAAAAAAAAAAAAAGAAAAGAAAGATGAGGATCAATCTTCCGTTTGATATGAAGCTAGCAGCACACTCATTATTGGCCTTGCCAGAAACAGATGTCAGACCACTCAAGAGACCAGTTGAGAATGCTCCCCAGTTTTCCTCTGATGCTGGTATCCATGGCAATAATTCCCTGCTGGAAGACAGAACAGCAAATCTTACAGCTCTTTCCAGCTGTGTTGGTGTTTGTCACTGCTCAGCATTCAGAACCAATCAAAGACACCAAAGGAGACATCTATGAGGGTTACATGAAAAGCAAAGATATGAGGAACGGTGCAGAGGATGTGGGCTCTGAAACTTTATAATCCTAGTGATGGACACACCAAAGTGGCTGAACAGCAGGGTGTTTCTTACTGAATTATCTGAATTATTAGAGTCTCTCTTATTTTCTAGGAAAGTGCAGCCAAAGCATGTATCTATTTCATCTACTAACATCACATTAAATCAACACCCTAAAATAAACGGTAGTCCCTTTCAAATTAAAAATGAAGATAGCAAGGGGTGCCTGGGTGGCTTAGTCGGTTAAGCGTCCGACTTTACCTCAGGTCATGATCTCACGGTTTGTGGGTTCAAGCCCCACCTCGGGTTCTGTGCTGACAGCTCAGAGCCTGGAGGCTGCTTTGGATTCTCTCTCTCTCTCTCTCTGTCTCTCTACTCCTCCCCCACTCACACTTTGTCTCTCTCTCTCTCAAAAGTAAATAAACATTTAAAAAATGACGAGGGGAAATTAAAAAAAGACACAGAGAGGGAGGGAGATAAAACATAAGAGACTCTCAAAGACTAAGAACAAACTGAGGATGAGGGGGGTGAGGGGGGAGAGGGGGTGACGGGCATTAAAAAGGGCACATGTTGGGATGAACACTGGGTGTTATATGTAAACCAATTTGAAAATAAACTATTATAAAATTTAAAAAAATGACAATGGCAAGTATTTATGGTTCAAACACTGTGTGAGAAATTTATTGAAACCTCAAAACAACCCAATGAAGTAGATTCATATGAAAATGAGAAAAATGAGGCTTAGAGCTGTTATTAGGTAATGTGCTCAAGTTTACACAGGTATGAGTATTAGAAGACAATTCAAATCGGGTAGTAGAGAGACAGAGCTCATTTCATTAAACTCTACCCTGTTTCTCAATGATGACTAGGGAAATATGCACATGTGCTCCAAAAGACAATGTAGCGAACATTAATTATGAAATACAGCAATGAAGAATCCTAGCTGGGTTCATACCTTGGCTCTAACCACTTCCTGGCTGTGTGACTCCAAGTTGGTTTATTATTTTAAAATGGTGTGCCTCAGTGTTTTTCTTTTACTTGACATGGAAATAATTATTATCTATCTTGGAACACTTGTGAAATAATAGATCATATATCTGGAAAGAAGACATGTGAAGCAGCCAGTATAGCATAGAGAACAATCTTTATTATTGATTGCAAATGCTTTACATGGATGTGGATTTTTTCTCACATTTTTGAGGACCATCTTAACATCCATCATAGCAGATGCTGCATTATTTCTATGTACCCTTTGGCTTAATACAAAAAAAGGAGAATTTAGAATTGTATATCCCACTGATTAGTGTAATTACTTACATTTTCTGGTTCTATGAATTCTTTGACAATCGCCATGCTGTCCAATATACCCCAATATGGTAGCCGCTAAGCACAAATACCTATTTATATTTAAATTAATTAAAATCAAATAAAATGTAATATTCAGTTCCTTGTCACACTACCCACATTTCAAATGCACAACAGCCACGGGTGGCCAGTAGCTACAGTGTTGGACAGCACAGGTACAGAGCATTGGCATAACTGCAGAAAATTCTATTGGATGGTGCTAGGTTAGAGAGATAGGCTTTTTTCATTTCTAATAAAATCTGATTAATAATAATCTTTCTCTTGGGGAAGGTGGCAAAGAGAGAAGCCCAAGAAGATGGTTCAATGCCGGAAACAGTAAATAGTGTTCACCGTCATCTAAGACAATGTTACTTGTTAAAATCACATGCGTGTCTTTATAAACAATTAATGGAAAAGGGGGAAAAGGAGATGGTGAGATAACATATTCTCTTTCCACAAACACTTAGTCCCAGTAATAGAACACGATTATTTGTATAAGAATAAGAACAAAAAGAAAATCTGTATACATTATTAAATTTAAATATGATCTCGCAGTTTTGTGAGTTCAAGCCCCAAGAAGGACTCTGTGCTGGCAGCATGGAGCCTGCTTGGGATTCTCTCTCTCCCTCTCTCTCTCTGCTCCTCTCCTACTCACACTGTCTCTCTCAAAATACATAAATAAACTTAATTTTTTTTTTAAAAAAGATCAAGTCTGCTCTGAATGACCACTATCTCATATATGCAGATGAAAAGGTACACACTACTCCTCTATTTCCATGGCTTGCCTGTCCCCACCAGCCTCTCCATATCATCTTTTCATCTCAGGCTCTAAAGGGGATCCTTCTGCTTCAAGCAGAACTTCAAATCAGAACCTGTGATCTGAACTACTGCTCTGCCTCCCTTTCTCTTCTCCCGTTGGAAGCCCCCCTCTCTTCCCATGCTCCTGTCTTCTTGCACTGGAGCAGAGGGGCTCTGTAGCAGATCCCTTTGTTGAGATCTCAGGGATTCACATATGTGAAGCATTCACTTTGCGTCTGTGAAATAAAAGAATGAATGGATTCTATGAAATAAAAGAATGAAGGGGTCCAGCCAGTGATCCTCTCGATAAGGCCTTGCTCTCTGACACGTTCCATGTTCCATCAGATCTTCATGTTTTTGATAGGTGAAAAACTGAAAAGATCTCTAAACTCACCAAATTAATTTTCTGGTGATAGAATTTTAGCTTCAATGCACATATGAAGTCTTGAGTCATATGTCTTTGAATTGCATTTACTCAATCTCTTTTTCTATCAAGGGCTCATTAAGCACCAGAAAGGCAATAACTCTTTTCTTGCTTCTGTGCTTAACTCTCAGTGGTCCTCACTACATAATTCTGTTCAACAAGTGCTGATTTCCAGCTATTTCTGGTCCTTCCATCCCCAGATAATTTACACTTAACTATAATAAAATGATTTGGAACTTAAAAAAAAATTTAAGGACAATAAAAATTTTGATTGCACTTCATACTTTCTTAATAAACGTAAGCTTAAGCAATTGTCTTTTTAACTCTTTGTAACCACACCAATGTCTTCAATAATTACAACTTGCAATGAGTATTTGCCAATACACAAAACTGGGCCACTAAAACAGGCTGATATCATGATTTGCCTTTCTGGCCCAGGGGTCTACATGCTAAGGTAAACCTCCACCAACACAAGCAGCCAGACAAGAACAAAAATAGGGTCATAACTCTGGACTATAAGTTTGAACAGTGGTGTCTTTCTCTGATGTTTTCTGAAGTCAGGAAACTGTTTTGTGTGGCACCCCCATACCTGCAGACATTGTCCTTTCACCAATTAATACTCCCCCCACCGAGATGCTAAGTTCACCCAGGCCTGCAAAACGGCCTTTGTTAAGATCTTTCTACCATCTTTTATATGAACAAGCCGAGATGTTAGGTTCTGGGAGAAAAATGTCCACTCCACCACAGTCAGAAAACAGACACTACAGCTTTCCTAGAACTGCCCATACTGAGCCTGGAAGCTTACCATATAGTATACTCTATCACTCTAAGGTGGTATCCAACTGAGTTCTGTATATCTCTACGATGCCTCACAGGCAGAAAAATGTGAGAAAGACAACTGCTATCAATCACAAGTCCTGTTCCAAAACCTGCAGAAATATCAACATTATCAATATCAGAATTTTTAAATGAAATTATAGAGATTTAGATGAAGAAAACCATTCTGGGGCTTTCTATGGTAAAAGAAATTAAAGAGATTCAATTCCAAGGGCTGATATACCTTGTGGTGTCACCAGCAAAGAAGGTGGTGGGAACACAGAGGGTGTCTATGATGCAGGAGGACAAGGCTGGTAAACAGGTAGGTGTATCCAGAGCCTCTAAAGGTCTAAACAGAAGAGCTTCCTAACACTATTCTTGGAGTTTTTTTTTTTTTAACTATTTCCTGATTTATATCCCCAGTAAGATTCACAAAGAGCCGAGGGGCCAACGTGGCAAAGAAGTAGGGGGATCTGAAGTTCCCTCATCTCACAAACAAAGCAGTGTTGACGCTAAAGGACTTTGAACTCTGAGAGTCCAGGAGGAAAAGAGACTGTTGCGCTTCCAGGGACACACCACAACAACCTGACAAGCCATAGGGCTACTTCAACGAAAAAATCAAAGCACACCTAGTGGAGGGTTCAAAACATCACTACAAGTAGGGAGATAAAGTAACCAAACTCACAACAACAGAGAGCAAGTAACGCTCTCCAAAAAACACCTCCTGAAGGGCCAGGCCCTGGATAGTGTATGACTCCTCTTTAATACAGTAGTGTTTGCAGGTGCAGGACACATAACAAGCTTTTAAAACACATAAAGGACAGAAAACTGGCCAGAATGATGAAAAGGAAGAATTTCGCAAAAGAAATGCTCAAAACAGATATAAAATATAACTGAACAAGAATTTAGAATAATAGTCATAAGATTAATTGCTGGACTTGAAAAAAGCATAGAAGACAGCAGAGAATCTATTGCTGCAGAAATCAAGGAACTAAAAAATAGTCATGATGAATTTAAAATTCATTGTTACAGCAATGTAAAAATACATTGCTGTATTTGAGGTGCAAAATAAATTAGAGGCAGTGACAGCCAAAATTGAAGAGGCAGAGGGGAGAAAAGGTGAAATAGAAGATAAAATTATGGAAAAAGATGAAGTTGAGAAAAAGAGGGATTAAAAAAATCTGGATCATGAGGGGAGAATCAGAGAACTAAGTGACTCAATGAAATGGAACAATATCCATACCATAGGAGTTCCAGAGGAAGAAGAGAGAGAGAGAGAAAGGGGTCAAAGGTGTCCTTGAACAAATCATAGCTGAGATCTTCCCCAATTTGGGAAAGGAAACAGTCATTGAAATCCAGGAGGCACAAAGAACTCCTTTCAGATGCAACTTGAATCGATCTTCTGCACAACATATCATAGTGAAACTGGCAAAATACAAAGATTAAGAGAATCCGGAAACCAGCCTGGGATAAACGGGCCTTAACCTACAAGGGTAGCCACATAAGGGTAGTAACAGACCTATCTACTGAAACTTAGAAGGTCAGAAAGGAATGGCAGGAAATCTTCAATGCGATGAACAGGAAAGATATGCAGCCAAGAATCCTTTATCAGTAAGCCTATCATTCAGAATGGAAGGAGACATAAAGGTTTTCCCCGGCAAACAAAAACTGAAGGAATTCATCACCACTAAGCCAGCCCTACAATGGATCCTAAGGAGGACTCTGTGAGTACTGCGAAGACCACAAAGGGCCAGAGACATGACTACAAGCATGAAACCTACAGATAACACAATGACACTAAATCCATATCTTTCAATAATAACGCTGAATGTAAATGGACTAAATGCTCCAATCAAAAGACACAGGGTATCAGAATGGATAAAAAAAAAAAAAAAGACCCATCTATTCGCTGTCAACAAGAGACCCATTTTAGACCTGAGTACACCTTCAGATTGAAAGTGAGAAGATGGAGAACCATGCTACTGGAAGACAAAAAAAGCTGCAGTAGCCATACTAATATTCGACAAACTAGATTTTAAATTAAAGACTGTAACAAGAGATGAAGAAGGGCATTATATAATAATTATGGGGTCTATCCATTAACAAGACCTAACAAGTATAAGCGTTTATGCACCAAATTCAGAAGCACCCAAATATTTAAAACAATTAACCAGAAACCTAATCAATCTTATTAATAAGAATGTGGTAATTGCAGGGGATTTTAATACCCCATTTCAGCATGGACAGATCATCTAGACAGAAAATCAATAAAGAGACAATGGCCCTGAATGATACACTGGTCCAGATGGACCCGACAGATATATTTAGAACTTTTCATTCAAAAGCAGCAGAATACACATTTTTCTCAAGTGCACATGGAACATTCTCCAAGATAGATCACATACTGGTTCACAAAATGGCCTCAATAAATACAAAAGAATTGAGATCATACCATACACACTTTCAAATTGCAATGCTATGAAACTTGAAAGCAACTACAGGAAAAAGTTTGGAAAACCTCCAAATGCATGGAAGTTAAAGAACGTCCTACTAAAGAATGAATGGGTCAACCAGGAGAAGAAATTAAAAAATACATGGAAACAAACGAAAATGAAAACACAACAATCTAAACTCTTTGGGATGAAGCAAAGGCAGTCCTAAGAGGAAACTACGTTGCAACCCAAGCCCATCTCAAGAAACAAGAAAAATCCCAAATACAAACTCTAACAGCACACCTAAAGGATCTAGAAGCAGAACAGCAAATAAACCTCAAACCCAGCAGAAGAAGAGAAATAATAAAGGTCAGAGCAGAAATAAACAATATAGAATCCAAAAAAAAAAAAAAAAAAAAAGAACAGATCAATGAAACTAAGAGTTGGTTTTTTGAAAAAAATAAAAAAAAATTGATAAACCCCTAGCCAGATTTTTCAAAAAGAAATGAGAGAAGACCCAAATAGATAAAATCACAAATGAAAATGGGATTTATCACAACCAATCCCTCAGAAATACAAGCAATTAATAGAGTATATTATGAAAAATTATATGCCAACAAACAAGACAACCTGGAAAAAATGGACAAATTCCTAGATACCCACACACTAGGAAAACTCAAACGGGAAGAAAATAGAAAATTTGAACAGACCCATAACTAGTGAAGAAATTGAATCGGCTATCAAAAATCTCCCAACAAATAAAAGTCCTGGACCAGATGGCTTCCATGGAGAATTCTACCAGACATTTAAAGCAGAGTTAATACCTATCCTTCTCAAGCTGTTCCGAAAAACAGAAATGTAAGGAAAACTTCCAGACTAATTCTATGAGGCCAGCATTACCTTGATTCCTAAATCAGACAGAGACCCTACAAAAAAGGAGAAGTACAGGTCATCCCTGATGAACACAGATGCAAAAATTCTCAACAAGATACTAGCAAATCGAATTCAACAGTTTGTAAAAAGAATTATTCACCATGATCAATTGGGATTCATTTCTGGGCTGCAGGGCTGATTCAATATTTACAAATCAATCAATGTGATATATCACAATAAAAGAAAGGATAAGAACCATATGATCCCATCAATAGATGCAGAAAAAGCATTTGACAAAATACAATATCTTTTTTAATAAAAACCCTCAAGAAAGTTGGGATAGAAGGAATATACTTAAATGTCATAAAAGCCATTTATGAAAAGCTCACAACTAATATCATCCTCAATGGGGAAAAATTGAGAGCTTTCCCCCTGAGATCAAGAACACGACAGGGATGTCCACTCTCACTACTGTTATTTCACATAGTGTTGAAAATCCTAGCATCAGCAATCAGACAATAAAATGAAATAAAAGGAATCAAAATTGGCAAAGAAGAAGTCAAACTTTCACTTTTAACAGATGACATGAAACTCTACATGGAAAACTGAAAGACTCCAGCAAACACTCCTAGAACTGATACATGAATTCAGCAAAATTGCAGGGTACAAAATCAATGTACAGAAATCTACTGCATTTTTATACACCAATAATGAGGCAACAAGAAGAGAAATAAAGAAATTGATCCCATTTACAATCGCACCAAGAACCATAAAATACCTAGGAATAAACCTAACCAAAGATGTATAAGATCTGTAGGCTAAAAACTATAGAAAGCTTATGAAGGAAATTGAAGAAGACACATAAGGAAATGGAAAAAACATCCCATGCTCATGGACTGGAAGAATAAATATTGTTAAAATGTCAATACTACCCAAAGCAATCTACACATGCAATGCAATCTCAATCTAAATTGCACCAGCATTCTTCTCAAAGTTAGCACAAACAATCCTAAAATTTGTATGGAACCAGAAAAGTCCCCAAATTATGAAAGTAATGTTGTAAAAGAAACCAAAGTGGGAGGCATCACAATCCCAGGTGTTAGCCTCTACTACAAAGCTGTACTCATCAAGACAATATGGTATTGGCACAGAAACAGACACATAGACCTATGGAATAGAATAGAGAACCCAGAATTGGACCCACACATGTATGACCAACTCATCTTTGACAAAACAGGAAAGAGCATCCAATGTAAAAAAGACAGTCTCTTTAGCAAATGGTGGTGGGAGAACTGGACAGCAACATGCAGAAGAATGAAACTAGACCACCTTCTTACACCAGATGCAAAAATTAATTCAAAATGAATGAAAGACCTAAATGTGAGACAGGAAACCATCAAACACCTAGAAGAGAATGCAGACAACAACCTCTTTGACCTCAGCCACAGCAATTTCTTACTCAACACATATCCAGAGGCAAGGGAATTAAAAGCAAAAATGAACTATTGGAACCTCATCAAAATAAAAAGCTTCTGCACTGCAAAGGAAACAATCAACAAAACTAAAAGGCAACCAATGGAAAGAAAAAAGACAGTTGCAAATGACATATCAGATAAAGGCTAGTATCCAAAATCTACAAAGAACTTACCAAACTCAACACCTAAAAAACAAATAATCCAGTGAAGAAATGGGCGGAAGATATGAAAGACACTTTTCCAAAGACATCCAGATGGCCAACAGACACATGAAAAGATGCTCAATGTCACTCACGATCAGGGAAATACAAATCAAAGCCACACTGAGATACCACCTCACACCAGTCAGAGTGGCTAAAATGAACAAATAAGGAAACTACAGATGCTGGCGAGAATGCAGAGAAATGGGACACAAGAAATTGCACTTTTAGTGGGAATGCAAACTGGTGTAGCCACCCTTGAAAATAGAGTGGAGGTTCCTCAAAAAATTAAAAATAGAGCTACCCTCTGACCTAGCAATAGTAGGAATTTACCCAAGGGATAAAGGAGTGCTGATGCATAGGAGCACATGCACCACAATGTTTATAGTAGTGCTTTCAATAATAGCCAAATTATGGAAAAAGCCTAAATGTCCATCACCTGATGAATGGATAAAGAAGATGTGGTTTATATATACAATGGAATACTACTTGGCAATGAGAAAGAATGAAATCCTGCCATGTGCAGTAATGCAGATGGAACTGGAAAGTATTATGCTGAGTGAAATAAGTCAGTCAGAGAAGGACAAATATCATATGTTTTCACTCATATGTGGATCTTGAGAAAGATTACATGAGACCATGAGAGAAGGGAAGAGGAAAAAAATAGATATACATAGAGAGAGAAGGAGGCAAACCAGAAGAGACTATTAAATACAGAGAACAAACTAAGGGTGGATAAGAGAGTGGGGGACAGGGAAAATGGGTGATGGGCATTTGAGGACGGCACTTGTTGGGATGACCACTGGGTGTTGTATGTAAACCAATCTGACAATAAATTATATTCATAAAAAATAAATAAAACTATTCTAAAAAAGAAAGATTCACAAAGAGCCAAAAAGATGTGCATTGGGAATGTATAGGTCTTACATTAAACTTGAGAATAATGAAACAAATCCTGGCCCAGAGGATTAACAAAGAAACTTCCCTGATCTTTCTGAGAACAAAGTGAAGTGATTTAGCAGCATATAAATGTCAAAGGTACTTGTAGTCACTATGTCAATTTGCTGACACTTCTAAATACTAAGTCATGTGAACATTTTCATAGTTTTCATGGGAAAATATAGCTGAAATTTGAAAACAGGAGTACATGTGAAGTAACTTCCCAGGAAGTCAATCAGATTTCATTAAAGATACATAAAAGATAACTCTTTAAATTGCATTCATCTCGAATTAATTAAAGAACAATCACAGAGTTGGAAAGTATCTTTGAGGCAGTCCAACTTTCCACTCATTCCAAGAGTACCTCTGCTGGCATGTGAGCATCTCAGGTTAGTATTCTAGCCTGGCCCTTCACACAGAGTGACAAAAAGTTCAGAAGGTTGTGAAGCACCATATGTCAATGCTGAACAACTGCAACTGTTATAAATTCTTTCTTAGATTCAAGTTCAAATCTACTTCCTTATAACTTCTTCTGATGTGGCCTAGATAGTGCTGTATGTATGTATGTATTTGAGAGAGAGAGAGAGACAGAGAGAGAGAGAGAGAGAGAGAGAGAGAATATGCATGTGCACATGTGCTTGCAAACGTACAAGAACAGGGGAGGGGCAGAGGAAGGGAGAGGGAGAGTCTTAAGCAGGTTCCACACACAGCATGGAGTCCCATGCGGGGTTCAGTTTCAAGACACAGAGATCATGATCTGACCCCAAATCAAAATTCAGATGCTTAACCAACTGAGCCACCCAGGCGCTCCTAGATTCTGCCTTATAAATCAAGAGACTCCTCTCCCATCGGAAAGAACTTCAGGTGACTGAAGGAACAAATCACCGCTCCATAAGCTTTCTCTTGCTTGGATGATCCCAACTGCCTTACTCCTTTCCCCACACAAGACATGTCCAAAAAATCTCATACATCCTGCTACATTAAACAGACATCTCTTCAGATGTCAAAGACCCATGTGTGGCCCCCAAAATTGCTCACAATATTCCAGATACAATAGGGCAGAGTAAAATGAGACTAATATATTTTATCACAATTGACTTAATAAAGTCTTCTCAAATGCTCAGGACTTTTTTCACATTAACCATAATAACATAAGTCTCCCTTATCCCTGTCTTATACTTGGGCAATTGATTTTTTTAATAGAAATGCTAACCTTCATATGTACTCTATTACATTTCCTCGTGTTCATTGCAATTTGCAATTCAATTCTGATCTGATAATTTTATGTCCTTTCATCAAAAACATTACTTATCCCTTCCAGATTTGTTCCATTCCTAAGGCTGATCAGTATGCATATGATTTATGCATTTAAAGCTCTGATCAAAATGCTAATCAGTTTGTAGACAAACAACAATAAACTTTTTACCCTGTTAATATACATAAATCTGTAGATGGGATTTCTACAGTATGTCAAGGAATTTGGCAAATTTAAGCAAATCTTTAACCTCTGGGAGTTGGTGTGTTGAGAAGCCACAGTGTTGCCCTACTAGGTATGTCTTGGTTCAACTGCAGGTGAATAGATCATGGATTTAATTGATTTGCCAGTTTTAATTTCAATTCTAGTTTCCCCAGAAGTCCTACTGACTAGGGACCAAACGTATTGCCTCTGACTGACACGTACAATCACAGCCCACTTCACAATTTTTGACATTTGTTTTTCAAAATAAATGGGAAAAGCAAATTATTTTCAGGGATACCCCTGGGCACTTAAGAATCTAAATTATACTAAGCCATTTTGTGGATCTCATGAGAAACACAAAAACAGGTAATTTTAAATTTACTGTGTTCCCACTACTACTACCGATAAGAGCCTGAGGGGCAGTGGGAAGATGAAGGAGGATAAATTACCCAGAAAAGGACATGCAGTTGTTTGAAACTGGAAGGATAAAAGCAAGGATGGGGCATATGTAACGGAAGTGCAGAAATAGACAAAGTAGTTTCAAGTCTCAATGACAGTTGCCTGGGAAAAAAAGAAAAATAATAATAAAAAGAATTATTCTTGAGACCTCTAAAGTCAAGACTAAAAATTTAAAACCAACAAGGAAAATATGAAGATTCCCAAATGTCCATCATCTGGCCCTCAGGTGGTTCCTCCTGGGGAAGGTCCTGACCTGTGCACTGTGTTGCCTCCCTGTCTGTCTCTCTGAACGGACCGGAATTGTGATGTTCTATGCAGCCTCTGGCCAGCAATTTCTCTGTGTGTGTGTCTGATGCTGTTTGCTCCAAAATGAGCCAGGAGAGAAGCAATAAAACACTGCTCATGCCACTGTGGACACAGCACGACTTAGCTGAGATGCTGTCCAGGAAATTGGAAGCAGCTAAGGCACTGGATAATTCAAACTCTATCCCCAGCTCTGAAGTAAAAGGCCTGGAAAAGTAGGGCAGCATGCAGAAACTGCTTTTGTCTCTTTTCTTTGTCAGCAGGGAGTGAATTATTCTTTCATGGGACTCACAAGAGAATGTATACGATGGTATGCCAAATGATAGTAATGCTTCCAAGATACAAATCACTGTGTATTTCAAAGGTACTGCTTAGGCCAAATTTCACAACACTCCTTTCAGCCCATTTCTGAATCTCTATCTGCTGCATAGCTTCTCTGGCGGATGAGTATAACTTTTGGCTTTATGTACAGAAAGACGGTAAAGTCACTACAGTAATAGTCCTTACAGACACTGTACTATATGCTTTCCACACAATACCACACCTAATCCTGTGACTCCCCCAGGATTTCACTATCAGTACCCCCATGTTAGAGAAACTGTGTGTGTTTAAAAAGGGTTTCTCTTCTCGCCCCTGGCCAGAAGCATGAGGGGATTTGCTCTAATCCTCACCATGAGAACTTGACAGGGATTCTGAAGATAAATTCACAAAAGTGTGTCCCTCCGGCTCCACCAAACTGTACCCGCTGGAGCTTTTATCTCTTTGATTTGTCCACAATGAGGCACCAGCAATCTATCAATTACAGTTCACATTTTCCTACCTCAGTACTGGTTCCCATGAAAGTTTTTGTTCCAGGAACTTGTAATTCTCTTTATCAGGTTATCTGTCTCTCCAATCTAAGGGGCAGCATTTTTCTCTGTAACCTCAATTCTCTGGTGAATCTAAGAGTTGGTAATTTTTACTTTGTTTTTGTTTTATATTTATTTATTTATGAGTGAGAGAGAGAGAGAGAGAGAGAGAGAGAGGGCCCAGAGGGAGAAGGGCAGAGGCAGAGGGAGACACAGAATCGAAGTAGGCTCCAGGCTCTGAGCTGTCAGCACAGAGCCCAGTGCGGGGCTCGAAACCACAAATTGTGAGATCATGACCTGAGCTGAAGTCAGACACTTAACCAAATGAGTCACCCAGGAGCCCCAACTTTTTTTTTCTCATGTGAGGATTGCAGGGACAACTTCCAAGCTCTTTAGGTACCAGAGAGGAACCCAAAGTCATCATTCCCATTTTGAAGAAACTAAGGGTTTTTGAGAGGAAATTTAAGTAGAAGGTCTTTGTTTTTCAATAGGTTATCTTGATTTCTCTCAGCTTGTATACTGAGCCCTTGTTATCTGGCCCAAACGTGTTCTTCAAGAATTAGAGATACGTGAGTTCGGCTAGTTCACCCTTCTCTTCATCAAACTAACAAGCCTCAAACTACACAGGAGAATATCAAAAGAGGGAAGAACACTTCTCTCTGTTTTAGACAAATACATTCCTTGGTTGAAGAAAGGCATGACCTAAATTTGATATATTTTAAAATTAATTATAATGGTTTTCGAATCTTCTTGCAAGTCTAGATGTACATTGCTACAGTGTCAAGAATAACAAAGTTTATCAAACCGAGTAAAAACTATTCCCACTAGTATCAAAGACCAGTGTTCTCCAGCCCACTCTACCTCACTCCTGGTGTAGTTACAGAGGGTTCCCAGAGGGAGAGACGGCCTGTACAGATGTCATGGAGCAGCACAGCAAAGGAGATGCCCAGGCCATAAATAGAAGAATGTAAGCAAGGTTTTATGGGAAGAGAGAACCACAAGAGTGAGAGAGCTCTCCAGAGTCTTATGACAGAGCCCTGGACCCAGAGGCTCCCGTATATAATGCCAGACAGACATTAGTGCAGTCCTGATGAGTACTTGGCTACTAGTTATCCATGCCGTACAAGTCACAGCATGAGGAAAGGTTGGAAAACACGAGTCCACTTCTTTTCTAGCAATGCTGAAATTTGTGCATGCAGATACATCTGTGAAAAAGAAAACTATATTCCTCATGCGATGTGAATATGGGTAAAAAGCACATACTCTATGGTGAGGTTCCCTGAGAAGGAAAGGAAGTAGTTTTGCTACTTGCATAAACTTGGTCAAGATTTTAAATTTTCTCTAAGTATGCTAAGCTGTAATTTCCTCACTTATAAAACAGAAATTATAGTACGATCATCAAAGTAAAATTGTTGGCATGTGTTATATCCTTGATTAAAGTCATTCACTTTCTTCTCCACCTCACACTGATGCTACTCTCTGAATACGGTAATGGTCAATTTTATAGAATTTGCTTCCTCTCATTTCCTAACTTTAGAGGGCATGAGGTTTGTCACCCAACACTTGCACTCTGTAGAGTTTCATAATTACTGAGATAAACACATTACTCTTTCACTTCAAATATTCTGACATGGAACAAAGAGCACTCATCAAAGTACCTATCAGGACAGAAGCTGAGACCTGAGCACAAAGTGTTCTGTGGTCTAAAAAGGCTGTGGGAAGGGGTACGTGGCCAATGGCCATATGCCCTCTGATATGACCTGCCCTGTGACACTGAGGCCGCCCAGGAACTTGTAGAGAATTACTAAACTCATGAAACTCTTGGGGGTGAATGGGCTTTTGTAGAAACTAGGAGAGAGCTGAGTTTCATGTCTGGACTAATACGGGGGCAGAATTCAAGTAATACATGGTAAGAAAAGCATGAGAAAGAAAGCTCCAGGAACTCAAATGATGGGGAAACTCTCCTCTTTATGTGACTTTGGAGTTGGTTTTAGGTGAAGTTCACCCTAATTTCTGATATTAAATTTGGTAAATCATCAAAGCCCAAAATATCATTCTAAATACCAACACTGTATCATAACTTCAAGGTTGCTAACAGACTAGATCTTAATTGTTACCAGCACATAAAAGAATTGACAATTTTACAAAATGATAGAGGTATTAGCTAACTCTCTGGTGGTAATCATATTGCAATATAGAAATGTATCAAATCAGCATGTTATACAGCTTAAATTTATACAATGTTACATATTAATTATATTTCAATAATAACAGAGTTTAAGCCCACAATATCATTATTTCAAGGTCAGAAATCATTAAGAGGCTTCTATATATAAATATAAACATATATATGTAAATAGTAGCTTACATACAATCTGGTTATCTCCATCCTTTCCCAAAAATATTCTAAAACGATGACAAAGGGTTTTCACAAAAGTAAAATTCCATATAGAAAAGGAGAAACAGAAAAGAAAGAGGAACAAAATTTTGGGATTTGGAAGTGAATGACTAAAGAAAAGAGAATTCTAGGCCTGCACAAGAATGCTTAACCTGCAGAATCTGAAACATGGTCTTGGGTTTGGAGTCGGCAGGTGTCCTTATTATAGGGTCTGGATACAATGACCAGCTCTCCTGGTTATCCCAAAACTGAGGGGTTTCCTGGGACACTGAAGAACTTTCAGTGCTAAAACTCAGAAAGGTGGGATCATTGGTCACCCAGACTAGGGCATGCAAACAGGAGGAATGGTTGAAAATCCAAGCCCCACATTCCTCTCTGACCCCACACAGCCAAGAAACTGTCTTCCCCAAATAAAACTCTTTTAAAAAAATTGAGTTTAAAATATTTTTAAAATGAGCAAATATTCTTGACATTCATACTTCCTATATGCAGATATCAGTCTGTCAATTTATAAAAATGAAAGGGACTCTCTCTTAGCAATAAAATGTAAAGAATCATTTAAAACTTTTTTCATGGATATAGGTAAAATACAAATAAGCTTTCTCATCATTTCTTGGTGGCAAGAAAGAGCAGACATGTTGTTCTTAAATACCTGCTCTCTCTAGTTGGATACATTTTCATTCAGAAATACAAAACTAGATTCTCATAGGATGTACTAGATCCTAGATTTCCAAAACTTGGGAAATGTATCTGAATTCTACAGAATCAAAATATTCAGTATTGACACAGGCATCTATAATTTTTAAAGTATCCCATGTGATTCTTTTGACCAGACAGGCTTGGGATTCCTTCCTTGGATTAATAAATGTCTACATGGAAACTAGGGCAGGTGTATGTTGTCAACGCCTCAGGGATATACAAAAGAGGAGACTGAGTAATCTGAGATCCACAGGAAGTAGAAAATGGGATCCTAGCACTCTTAGCCCTGGTAAGAGCCAGAACTTCCCAGTGATACTCACTGGGAAGTCTCCGTCAGATTATGAGGAGGCATGGCATTGTAAGAAGCAGTAATCAATTTTCAGAGCAAATTGCAGAGCAAATGAGGCTCTGTGCTGCTCAGCTCTGAGGGAGGTGGCCCTGACTTTCTCCATCAGCCATTTTTAAAAATAACACACAACTGAACATTACTTCCCCTCACTCCATGAGAAAGCACCTGAAAGCCACAGGAGGCCAGTGTCCAACTTAAAACCACAAAGTAAAGAATATCTCTTGTAAGAATACATCTTCCTGAGAAGAAAATAAAATACAAACAGAATAAACATACTCAGTACTCTGTGGTATAGTGAAAAGCCTCTCTTAAAAATACCTAGGTAAAATACTCTAAAAATTCTCACTGGGGAAAAAATCCTACATATTAATATTAATATATGTATTTCCTAAGGAATTTTTATCACCAAACATTTTTAAATCATTAAACATTTTAAAATAAGAAATATTTTAAAAATATTAAAATTATTTTAAATATGAAAGCCCTTAAAAAATACCTTCGGAGATTTGCTATAGATTCCTTCCAAATCCTGAAATTTCTCTTCTCTTAGTCCATTCACCAAGGTAGGCCGTGCATAGGAGCAAACACCCCATTGTACATGCAATTATGGCACAAAGGGAATAGCTGAACCCTTCTTGGGAAACTCGGTGGGTTATTATTTTATGTACTTGCGTTTCTATGTCATGCAGGTTCACCAATTAGAATGACTTACCGAGCCCCTTTGCTAGTTACAATCATCCCTGCTTTTCATTCAAAAGCTACTGCTACTATTATTTGCTACAAAGAACAGGCCCATCCATGCACAGTTACAAAAGAGCATTCATATCCACAGGTGTACTGTGTTCCTGTTGTCCCTTTCATCAATCCTACCACTCAAACAGGTGTTCAGTGAATTACAACATTCAAAAGAAAAACCATCTTTTATTGCTAACATCATGGATGAGTACCATGTGAGAGTCATTATTTGCTAATTGGTACATATATTCTTTCTCCAAGCTCTATAAAGCTGCTGCAGCTATGGCCATTTGAACAGAAGTTATTCATCAGTGTTGGCTTGCAAATTTCTCTAACTGATGAGACTCAGACATGCATCTGAGCCACTGAATGACTAACAAATAACACCATTGATGGGCTAAAGTTAAACTAAGAGCAGGCAGACTAACAATGAGAGGTTCAATGCCTCACCTCTTTTTTTTTAAGTTTGTTTGTTTGTTTGTTTTGAAAGAGAGAGGGAGTGAGAGACAGGGGGCACAACCAAGTGAGGGACAGTGAGAAAGGGACACAGAGAATTCAAGGCAGGCTCTGCATTGTCAGCACAGAGCCCAATGTGGGGCTCAAACTCACAAACCATGAGATCATGACCTGAGCCAAAATCAGGAGTTGAATGCTCGAACAAGAGAGCCACCCAGGCCCTCTCACTGCCTCACCTGTTAAAGTTACATTATGGTTTGGGTTCCCAGATATGAAAAGCTGAGGGTGGAGAAGCTAAGTGATAATGCTGCCAGGTTTTCCTCACCCAGGATGTCAACGAGGCACAAAATAAAACTCTTAGGCTTGCTAGATCAAAATTCCTAATACTGGATCCAATCCAATCAGCTTACTGGAGAGCTAACAGGAACATTGACCCTATTTTTTTTACCATTCTCTAAGCAAATGAAGACCTAGAACATTCACCCTTATGGTTTTATCATTTAGTGGATAGAAAAATTATTTCACGACCCCAATAAAACTGATATAATGCTGTAAACCAATAGGAAACACACTGCTGCTGTTTGAAAAAGCATTTTGCTTTGCACAGTTGAAGTATTATGGAATATATTCACTGACAAAATAAAGCAATTGTTAAAATGATTTTACTTTAACCATTTTGCACTTTGTTCAAATTTTTGAAAGTGTCATGAAGCGTACAATTTTATTTTCAAGACACAAAGAAAAAAGTGCAGCATCAAAATGCAATGATGAATACAAATATAAATGATAGAAATTACAATGTAAACACAAGTATTTAATGTTTACATAAATAAATTACATAAAATACACAAAATAAATGTCTATCATTTATATTTCATCCCAGAAATCTATGAAGAATAATCAAATTACTAATATTATTATTTACATTTCTATCTCACCATTTCAATGAGAAGCTCCACAGTATTTCCGTTTTGTTTTTGCACAATACCAGAAATAAATCCTACTAAGCACTTCCAATATCCAAACATGTCATTCCAAGAGCTTATATGGATCTTTTCTTGACAACATGTTTCTATTGTAAAAGAAGCCAACATTGAGCCTAAAAGTAACTGAAATGAAGAGTCCCTCAAGGAGCTTATCAAAAGGCTATAGGCAGCAAAAGAGTTAGTGAAGATAAAGCAACAGAAACAAATTTAAGAGGAAGAAAAAAATTAGCAGAGCCTCAGTGATTTTGGGAACAGGTCTAAAATATAATATAGATGTAATTGGAGTCTCAGATGAAAAATAAGGGGGTTGCCTGGGTGGCTCAGCTACTTAAGTGTCTGACTTGTGATTTCAGCTTAGGTCATGATCTCACAGTTCATGAGAAGTTCAAGCCCTGCACCCAGCTCTGCGCTGACAGTGCAGAGCCTGCTTCTCTGTCTCCCTCTCTCTGCAACTCTGCTCATGCTCTCTCCCTCTCTCTCTCTCTCTCAAAAATAAACATTTTTTAAAAGGAGTAAATAATGTAATAGAAAAATATTTGAAGATATAATACATAAATATTTTTCAAATTGGGTGAAAAGCATTAACCTACATGTACTAGAACCTCATTCAATCCCAAAGCTGATTAAATATAAAGAAAATCACATCTAGGCACACCATAGGCAAACTCTTCAAAATAGAATAGAAAACAGAAAAAGTGACAAATATCAGAATACTGTAATACGAAGAACAGCCTCACATCATGATGGAGGTCAGTGGACAATGAAATAAATGAAAATATTGAAAGGAAAAAAATCAACAAAGACTTTTATATGCAACAAAACTATCATTCAAAAATGAAGGCAAAATAAAAAGCATTGGCAGATAAACAAAACTGAGAGAATCTGTTGTCAGAAGATGTGTACCACAGGAAATGCTAAAGGAAGTTGTTCGGGCTGAAAGAGAATGACACCAGATAGAAACTCACATCTACAGAAAAAGCACCAGAAAAGACAAATAGGCGGTGGGCAAACATAAAAATAGATACATATTTTTTTGCATTCTTCCAATTAAAAAAAATACATATGATTGTTTAAACCTAAAATTATAGAACTGTATTGAGGGCTTATAACAAATACAGATGTAATAAATATAACAGTAATTTTGCAAACGATGATGTCAATGAAATTGTATTATTAGAAAGTTACTATATTTTATGTGAAGTAATACAATATCAAGTAGACTGAATAACAAGTTGCATACACATATTACAATCTTCAGAATAAACACCAAGAAAATGTAAACATGTAGAGTTAAAAAGCCAACAGAGGAATTAAAACGAAATACTTAAAAATATTTAAGCAAAATAACACAGAAAAGAAGAAAGAGAAGAAACAAAAAAACAGATAGAATAAAAAAACAACTAGCAAAAAGGTAGCTTTAAGTTCAACCATATCAATAACTGCGGGGGCGCCTGGGTGGCTCAGTCGGTTGAGCGTCCGACTTCAGCTCAGGTCATGATCTCACTGTTGGGACCTGATCTCACTGTTCCCGAGTTCAAGCCCCGCGTCGGGCTCTGTGCTGACAGCTCAGAGCCTGGAGCCTGTCTCAGATTCTGTGTCTCCCTTTCTGTCTGTGCCTCTCCCCTGCTCATGCTCTGTCTGTCTCTCTCTCAAAAATAAATAAACATTTAAAAAAAAAAAAAAAAAAAAAAAACTGCGACACAACAAAACAGACAAAAAATTCAATTAAAAGGCAGATATTTTCTAGACTGGCTAAAAATGGAAGCCCCAACTCCATTCTGACCACAAAATTCACACTTTAAATATAAAGACACATATAAATTAAAAGAAAAGTATAAATATATATAAAAGTATGTTTGTATTCATAATTTTATATGTATATACATATATTCATACTTTTACTATATATACATATGCAACAAAACTATTTCACACACACACATATATATGTATATAGATACATATGTGTATATATTTGACACTACTAAAAAAGCAACAAAACTATTTCATACATGCACACACACATATATATGTATATAGATACATATATATGTGTGTGTGTGAACATATGTGTATATATATGTGTATATGTGTATATATATGTATATATGTGTATATATATACACATATATGTGTGTGTGAAAATATGTATATTAAGTCATGGTATTGCTAACATCATGTATGTTATATGTATATATATTTGACACTATTAAGAAAGCAAGAGTGTTGGGATACCGGGTGGCTCAGTGGGTTAGGCATTCAACTTTTGATTTCAACTCAGGTCATGATCTCACAGTTAGAGAGTTCAAGCCCTGTGTCAGGCTCTGTGCTGACAATGCAGAGCATGCTTGGGATTTTCTCTCTCCCCCTCTCTCTCCCTGCTCCTCCCTCACACTCTCATGCTCTCTCAAAATAAACAAACTTTATGAAAAAAGAAACCAAGAGTGTCTACATTAATATCAGATCAGATACACTTTAAGGCAAGGAATATCGCCAGAGATATAAAAGAACATTGCACAATAATAAAGAGGAAAAAATTTTCTGGAA
The DNA here is from genome assembly GCA_030068075.1 of Paguma larvata. Classification (NCBI taxonomy): domain Eukaryota; kingdom Metazoa; phylum Chordata; class Mammalia; order Carnivora; family Viverridae; genus Paguma; species Paguma larvata. The sequence goes on from CM057826.1 coordinate 107,570,892, forward strand.
GACACAAATGTGTGCATAACTAATAAGAGAAGTTCAAAAAATAGGAAGCAAAAACTAAAAGAACTAAAAGCAGAAATAAATTCATAATCATAATTGGAGATTTTCTTTCTCAGTAACTGATAGAGCAACTAGACCAAAAATCATTAAGGATATGCATGATGTTAGCAATACCATTACTTAACTGACACTGACTGATGACTGGATCTCACAGCTGCAGCACACAGCATGCACAGTGCACATAGCATGTTCATAAAGTTAGACCACATGCTAGCTTAAAAACAAGTCCAAAATTTCAAAAGATTGAAATCTTAAACAATATGTTCTCTGGTAGCAAAAGAAGTTACTTAGACATGAATATTAATAAAATATCTGGAAAATAAGTAGATATTTGGAAATCGACGCATACTTCTAAACCTATGGACACAGGAAAACAACACAAAGAAAGGAGCAGAGTTTGAAACGAAATATAATGCAAATACTACACTCAGAAATTTGTGAGAGTCAGTGCACATGGGTGGCTCAGTCAGTTAAGCATCCCACTTTAGCTCAAGTCATGATCACACAGTTCTTGAGTTAGAGCATCACACTGGGCTCTCACTGACCATGCAGAGCCTGCTTGGGATTCTCTCTCTATCCCTCCCACGCTTGTGCTCTCTCTCAAAAAACTAAAGTTAAAAAAAATAAAGAAATTTGTGAGAGTCAGCTAAAGTAGTACTTACAGGGAGATTACTTTAAATGGTTATGTCTATTAGAAAAAAAAAAGGAGTATTTAAACTCAGCGATCTAAATTTCTATTCTAAGGAAACTGACAAAGAAAAGGTTCTACTAGAGTATAAATAACAGAGTTATTTTTTAAACGCCGAAATTAATAAAATACAAAATAAATAACAGAAAAGTTAACAAAGAAAAGTTCGTTATTTGAGTACATTAATAATATTGATTTACATCTAGTAAGATGGTGGGAGCAGTAAATCTGAAAAATTAAGTAAAAAATACAATTTACCAAAACCGACCCAAGATGAAGTAGAAAATTTTATTCATGCATAGTTTTCAACTGCTGCTACAATAGATATTTAAAATAGCACCCAATTATTATTTCAGTCAGAAGTGTGGACATAGTGTGACGTAGCCGGGGCCTCTGCTCACTCTGCTCAGGCCTTACAAGGCCAAATCAACATGTCGGCAGGGCTAGGTTCTTACCTGGAGGCTCTCAGGAAAATCCGACTTCCAAGGTCATTTAAGTTGTTGGCAGAACTCACTTGCTTGTGGTTATGGGCCTGAGATATCTATTATTATTATTATTATTTGACATATAGATATCTTCACCTTCAAGCAACAGGCCTCAGGCTTCAAATCTCTGACTGCCCTCTGCCACATCTCTCTGACTACAGCCAGAGAAAGGTCTCTGCTCTTAACAACTCATGTGATTAGACTGAACCCAGCTGATAATCCAAATTAATCTCCCTATTTTGAAGTGCATAACATTCATTACAACTGCAAAGCCCCTTTTGTTATGTAAAATAATTTATTCATATGTTCCCGGGATTAGGCCACAGATAACTTTGGAAGGGGGATGGATGGTGACTTTCTTCCTACCACAACAGACTAAAGGGAGATAAATTACAGATGATAGATAGACAGAATAGATAGTTGAATGACAGAGATATTTGTATACATTTTGATAGTTGGAATTGTTTAAAAATTTTTTTCCACAAAGAAAACTTCATGTTCCAACAGCCTCATTTATGAACTCTATCAAACACTTTATGAACCAAAATATACCAATCTTAGATACTAAAATCATTCTGAAAACAAGTGTGAAAAGAACACTTTCCAGCTTGTTTTATAAGGCCTGCATAGTTTCAACATTATAACATCATAAAAGCATTACAATAAAATTATACACCAATATCCATCATTAATTTAAACACAAAAATCCTTGGGGCGCCTGGGTGGCTCAGTTGGTTAAGTGTCCGACTTCAGCTCAGGTCATGATCTCACAGATCGTTGAGTTCGAGCCCTGCGTCGGGCTCTGTGCTGACAGCTCAGAGCCTGGAGCCTGCTTTGGATTCTGTGTCTCCCTCTCTCTCTGCCCTCCCCCTGCTCTCACTCAGTCTCTGTCTCTCAAAAATAAATAAACATTAAAAAAATAAAATAATAAACACAAAAATTCTCAAAGAAATATAATCAAACTGAATCTAGCAATACATAGAAAAAACAACAATACATGGTAGCTACCAAGGGTTTATCTAAGGAATGCCATATTAACTAAAAAAAAAAATCAATCAATATAATCCAACAAAATATAGGAGATTAATCAAGTGATCACCAAATTAGATGCAAAAAAAATGTTTTGACATTTGACACGCATTTAATGTCAAAAACAAATACTCTCAACGAATGACGAATCAAAAGAAATTTTCTCAATATAATAAGGGAATCATACCAATAACAACGACAGCAATAACAAAACAGTTATAGCTGAGCTCCTACTTAAAAGATGGAAGCCTTTCCTCCTAAGACTGAGAATAAGATGAGGAAGTCTGTTTATCATTCCTACTCAACATTGTATCGGATGGCCTACCCTATGGAATGAGATAGAGAAAGAGAGAGAGAAAAAAAGGAGTTCATTGGAAAGGAAGAAGTAAACTGCCTTTATTTGCGAATGATACTATTGTTTATGTAGAAATCATAAGCAATCTAAAAGAAAAACCTACTAGAAATAAATAAATGTAGCAAGGTCTCGGGGCATTGTCAAGAAGAACAGATCGAAGGAAGTATAGAATCCAAACACATATATATATAACCCCACTTATAATTAATAACCTAGATTTCATCAAAACGAAAACAGTCTTCAAAAGACACTATTAAGAGTATAAGTATTCAAGCTACAGACTGGCAGAAAATATTTTTAAAATATGTATTTTCATATATATTAATAAATTATATATAAACATTTACATACATCTGGCTAAAAAACTAGTTTCAAATTTATATAAAGGTCTGTAAATAAATAATAAAACAACCCTCCATAAAGAACAAAAGGCTAAAACAGACACTTAACAAAGGAAGATATAGAGATGACCAGTAAACAGATGCTGTTTCCTGATGACCAGAATCATCAGGAAAATGCAAATTCAAACCATAATGAGATGCCACAAAACACTCACTAAAGTGGCCAAAATTAAAAAGACAATATGTTGTTGAGGATTGTAAAGCTACTGGAATGCTCATACACTGCTGATAAGAATGTAAAATGGTACTACAATTTTGGCTAAAGATTTAACTTTTTTAAAGAGCTAAATGTACACTTAACTTTTATCTTATCAATTCTACTTTCAGCTATTTACCCAAGAGAAATGAAAGCATATTATTAGAAAAGACTAATATGATAAATGTTTACAACCTTAATCATAATAGTCTAAAAATAGAAATTACCTCGAAATCTACCAACAGGAAAATGGCTTTTAAAGGTTTAGTAGATTGGTACAAAAGTATAATAACATGCATCAATAAAATGGAATGGTTATTATTACATGCAATAACACAGATTAATCCCATATACATTATACTAAGCAAATAAGCCAAACTCAAGGGTAGGTAGTGTATATGCTATGTTCATAATGTATGTTTCACAGAACTACATGAAGTTCTAGAATAAAGCAAACTAATTTATGATTTAAAAAAAATCAAAGCTTTGTTGTGTCAGTTGGTTAATTGAAAACAAACAGACAAAAAAAAATGAATGAAAGAACTTTTTGGGTCGATTGGAAATGTTCTGTATCTTTATAGTGGTGTGTGTTATACAAGTATATCCATTTATCAAAACCCATTAAATTGTTCATTTAAGATTTGTGCATTTCAGTATCTCAAAAACTGCAAATAAACAAGTGAAAAATGCTAAGATGTATATAATTCCAAATAAATCTAAAAGATTTCACCTTTGCAGATCATGGTGACCTACTAAGATGGTTCCTCTAGAAGCTCTGAACCCAATGAATAAATGAGAAAAGGAGAAAATGGTTGGAAAATCTTTTCCCTATACATTATTGAGGTGGCACCACTGTTTATATTTAGGTTTACTATATGAACGGTCCCAGGAAAACCCATTCCTTAGCATAAAAACATATTTCTTTCTTGGAATATGATGGTCAGGAAAGGAATTTTCAGTTCCGATATAAGCTTAGAATGGCAGGAAAAACTGTGGTTACACTATGTAATAAATCCACAACTTCTTAGACTAAGAGGTGGAAATGCAAAATGATTCTTACATCAGAAAAGTTTTATTTTTGCTACAAGTAATTCCCCATTCTATCCTCCACTTTCCTTTACAGAAGAAAGGTAGAAACTTCCAGAATTTGTTCAACCAGAATAGGAAAGAAGTCCTTGTTTCTCCAATGTCAACTAGAAGTTTTCTCTGTTTCTGTAAGGTTGTGAGGACTAAGTTTCCATTTCTTATAAAGATAAAGGGATCATCACAAGGCTAGATTTGGTCATCGATCAACAATAATGGAATGCAAGAATGCCATGTAGGTTCCATAGCCAAATGAAACAGTGATACTTAGATTTTAATCCTCTCTAAGTTGTTTTTGTATAAAGCATGGCTGTATGTAATATCTATTATAGTTTTCACCTCAACTTCATGTTCAGCATACACCTATATTCTTTCAATCCCCCTCATTTTTAGACAAACTTTTTTTTTTTTTTTGCCTCTGCTTCATTCTTTGGGTAAATTATTTTCTTTGGCTTCCTAAATAGTCAGAAAACTGTCAATTTATGAGATGACCCAGAAAGCTTCCAGATAACAACACTAAAGACTAAGCATTTAATCAGAGACAATGGATTCCATTTTGATCCTTCAAGAGAATAAATAAAATTGCAAGAAATTTAAATTCAGGAAACAGAAAGCAAACCACTTTTTAAAACACTGGCTCTCCTCAAATACTTAGTTCAGTTTACACAACTTTATTTTACAAACAGGACAATTTTTCTTTCTTCTAAACCAAATGAATGAATCATGTCATATCAATTGTACCCTGATTCTTTATATCACCTCTGTGAATCTTGTGTGTCTTCTTAAGGAACCCAATAATACAGGAAAGAACACAGACTTTCTAGAGAGAAATCTGGCAGATTTTGCTTCTGTCATGTTGGAAAACTTATTAAATCTTAATAAAATCCAGTATCTTGCCTGTAATTAGGGTAATGGTGACTTCTAGGATTTTGTATTTCTCTCTCTCTCTCTCTCTTTCACACACACACACACACACACACACACACACACACACACACACTGAGATCTGAATGCAAGGAATAGTGCTTGGCACAAACAAAGCACTAGATAAACTGAAATTTGTTCATTCTGGCTCTTGAATCAAACGACAATTTGTTCATCAGAGTTTTGTCCTCAAGTCATGAGCACTGCTATCCCCCATTTCACTTGGCCTTCAGGATTTATAGACTTACTGAATGAGAAAAAACAAAATGACCATCTCTTGCATTAAAATTCTAACCCATCATTTGGAACACTTACCAAATGCTATTCCTGGTTATTTAGTCACAAAGGAAATATAGACATCAAAGACTATCATTATGTATTATTTTAATAGTCACTATAAAAAACAATTATTATCCCTCATTTCGCACCAATTCAGAGGGAAATGCTCTTCTGAAAATATGCATATATCAAAGACAACTATCTTGAATAGACTACCAGGCCATTTGTATAGGCACATCAAATGCTTTTTAAAAGACATTACATAATTTTTAAAAGGCTTTCTTGAATTAATAATAAGTAAATTAAGAAATCAACAATAAAAGAGTTGTTTTGTTCCACATCAACAAATGAACTAAATATTTTTAAATGGGGGAAAAGCATCTCTTAGGATGATTAAACTGTAAAATGGGGATTTGCTTGTGATTCATTTTCAGAAACCTAAGTTTTCAAAAAAAATCTGGAGGCATATATCTCAAATGATGATGTGGTTCATTCAGTCGTTAAATGGAAAAAAAGAGAAATGTCGAGTATTTATCTTGTTGCATTTTCATGTATCAAAGCCACCTGGAATGTGATTATGTTTCAGAAGTATGGGTCCTGACATATTACTCGCCATTGTAAAAAAATATATAAAGCATGTTTACAGTTTTTGTTCTTCCTATCATTACATACATTTGAAAACCTTATTGTAATATAGGGTTAAGGTAGCAACCATTTCCTTGTTAAATGGAATCAATGAATGTGTCTTAATTAAATATACCTCAGAAAGCAGTTTTTGATTTCTTAAAACACACATATAATTCATGATAGAATTTGGACATTTGATTTTTAAATTTCAAAAATCTAGTCCAATGAATAAAATACAATATAAATATAAAAATAACTTTATCCACAAGTAAACTATTAGCTATTTTATATTAATTTTTCATTAAAGTTTTGATTAATGGAATTAAATATTATACCTACTACAGAGTTGATATGAAAGAATTTAAAATTCTTCCGAAGGCATTAATTTCATAGAGTTCTACAACATTTTAATGGTTCTTATGAACATTCTAATCAACATAGTTATTTTTTTAGTAATTTATTTTGATAGACTTCAATGCATATATGAGGCTGACTTAAACACTAACAATCTACTTTTAAAGTAGATTGTCTACTGTCAATGTTTACTCTAATCAAATATGATTAATTTAGCCAGTTGGTTCCTGGCAGTACCTCCCGTAATGAAAAATTATCATAAGCCAATATATCTTGATTACAACAGCTTGTACCTTTATTGTTTGTCCAGATTCTTTTCACATCAGATCTATAATGAAAAGCTCAGTCACAAACAGAGGTATTAGAAGATACACAATGGGGCCAATATTTTCTAGACCAAATCAAATTTTCAATAACTCATAAGGTAATTTGAGGGCTTCCATTATATAATACTTCAACGAAAAATTATACTCTACACTTTTTTTTTCATTTAACAGTCCAGTCACTGTATATCTTAATATACATAACACATAAAATAAAAGTAAATCAAAGCATATGTTAAAATACTTTAATTTGTGAAGAAAACAATTGGGAAACGTCTAAGCAAGAATTAAAAGCAAATATTTATACTGTTAGATTTGGCAGTAGAGCTGGGTTCTCAAGAGAGACAACATGTTCCAAATGGTGTGTTCAATTCTCCTCTCAACCCCATTCATAAAGTGCCTCTCTATTACGCAACGGGATCACTCTGCTAGGTTAATGAACGCCGGCTGATGTTTAGCATTAACTAGTTGTACATAAAAACGAGAAAGTACCACTCATTTTTACTTAAAAACAAAATTTATCTACGCAAGATGCTTAGGCAGAGGCATCTTTCCACAGAAGTCGAAGTAAGCAAACCTAAGAATGTGACTGAAATGCGGAATGAGAACGTACAACAAATAGGCACACCCCTCAGGAAAGCTCAGGGGGGTTCTTCAAAATGCAAGAGTAAACCAGTTTTGCGGACAGAAATTAAAGTCTACCATACCTCTGGCATGTTTTTACTGTTTTCCCCTGATACTACTACCCTAACTGAAGAAAGGGGACTTTGGGGGACCCTAACATTGTCTTAGCCTTTCTTAACGCACTCTTAACCAAGTGGAATTCGCTCTATTCCGACTCCAAGAGAGACCCCGCAACCCCAAACCTCAAGTCCGTGCACTTGCACAGGGATCGCAAACCAGGCCAGCCAGGAGGGAAGATCGATGCCAATAGGAGACTGCATGTTTCTCTGACTTTTGTTTGCTCGGGTTTACATTTTAGACGGACATTCACACCCTCCTTGCAGAGCCTGAGAAGAAAATGAATATCCGCATCCCTCATCCGTACAGCCCAATCACAGCCCCACGGAGCGCAGAGGAACCCGACAGGATCCCCAGTACCGAGTCAGAGCCTAGACCTTCCCTGAGGTCGAGCACAATTTGTGCTTGGAGCAAGGGAGAAAGCATCTATGTCAATTCGTCCTGAGGCCACACTTTCTGTAAAGACCCACCTGCATGGGAGCTTCGTGTCTCATTGTTCTCAAAATGTCCTTTCTCTCTGGTTAAAACAACGCTGGCCGGGACGCTCGGTCAAGCTTGAACAGCCCGCAAGCTCCACGCTCCACACTCTGCACTCTTGGGGTTCACTAACCGGCTCCAACATCAGCACCGGAGCTGTCCCCTCCTTGGCGCCGCACACGCGTACTGGCCGGGAGTCCCGCGCGCTCCTGGGAGTTGTAGTCTTGTTCCACCGAGCTTTTCTCGCCAAACCAGCGAGCCCTGAACTACAACTCCCGGCAAGCAAGCATCTAACAGGCTATCTCCTCCAGTCGGACCTGGCCGCGGAGCCTCCCTTCTCCTCCCTTGGAATAGCTCCTGGTTGTTACTGCTCGCTGCCTCCCAGCCCATTTCCTAGCGAGGTGCAGCCAAAAGTGACTCCAGCTCGTATCAGCGGGGAATTCTTTTCCACTCACATGCTTCCGTGGCTAGACTGTGATTTCCTGGTTAGAAAACGCACTGCCTTGTGCTAATTCCCTATACAAACGAAACCGGCGCTGCGTTCTGGGACTCTCCGCTCTCTCTACACCTCCTTATCCCGAACCGGGAAAGTTTACATATTTCCACAGGCAGACTAGGGTGGTTTTACAATCTCATTCAACAAACGCGGGAGAGAAAGAAGATTAGCACACACAAACAAAGTGGTTCACTCGCACAATTGCATTGGCAAGGCGTGCACGCACACGCACACACACACCCCAAAGTCCGTCAAAGCAACATTTCGAGCAGAGCATGCAGAGGAACTCCCTTCTGCTCACCTTTCCGTACAACTCCATTGCAACTCGAGGTTCCGAAACCCTCGGTAACGCCTGCTGCTACAAAAGAGGTTGGGGTCTTACGCAGGAAGCGGAGCTAAACGCACAACACAATGGAAGGGGTGGGGGTGGCGGCTGGCGGAGGGAGAAACGAGAGACGTAGAGAGTACAGCTGATTTAGATAGATGGCTTCTTTCCTCTGGAGGGAGAGCGTGGAGTCTTCAAGTGGCAGCTGCAGAGAAAGGGCTGAGAATCTCTCAGCAAGTGCCGGGGGCGCGATTGCGCTGGGCAGCCCCTTCCGAGGCCCTCCCCCAGGCACCTTCCACCGTCATTAGTGCGCACACAGCCGCTGCTGGCCGCCGGCTGCAGAGCTGATAGGGCACTGGGTTATTTACCCAAAGCAAGTCACATAAAATGAACACATTCATCACTAGAGCCCAGAAGCACCTTCACAGGATGAGACAAGAGACCTCTATTAAGTTATCCTGTTCTTTCTTTAATACAGACTTATTCCTTACATTACAAATGAACTCGTCCCAGACTAGTTCAAAAACGGTTTTGAAATCGAACCTTACTTTTGTTATACTTCTATTTCCCCCCTCATTTGACTCATAGGTGTGGCTCTCCATGTTCTCTGTACCTATCGAGAGACACCTCTCTCCTTTCAAGAGTTAATCAGTCCAATAATGATTCCTGACTTTTGTACGAGGTCAAAATGATTATTATTGGAGGCAGAATGGAAAAAGAATCAACTTGATATTGGCTCACAGGCATGGAGGTAATAACCTGAATCAGCTTGAAACTTCTTTGCATTACAGAAAGCACGAGAAAGGAGGTTCTGAAACTCAAATGTACTTTAAAATCTCTTGGGGGGAGGTATTTAAAATTCATATTGTCAAGACATGCATAGAGATTCTGATTCACTGTATGAGATGAGAAGTCCAGGAATTAGCATTTTAAACTAATACTCCAGCAATTCCTATGCAAGTGTCTTTGCCATAATTCTAGAAAGATTGCTTTAAAAGAATTTGTATGTAAGAAATGTTCAAAGATACAAACCTCAAAAATTTCATAGGTTGACCCAATAATGCAACAGCAATGTATTGGAAGCCTACCATATTCAAAACACCTCACTAATTTTAGGTCGTTTCTTTTTTGTGTGTGTTTGTTTTATATTTTGTTTTTCTTAAGATATTTCTTCTAATTTTGTAAACAATGAGAATGTAATACGATATTGCCTAGGTAAATAGTTTTTATAACTATTCAGAAAATACAGTTTAAAATGTTCCACTCGTAGTTGAGGTTATATGACCATTAGAGCAATTTCATTTAAATTAACTAATAACAAATAAAAGGTAAAGGGAACCCACTACCGCTATGTTTTATGGTAGCACTTATTAGAAGTAAGACTTCTGTACTTTAAAAAAAAAAAAAGATCTATGTAAAGGTGCATCTCTTTATAATTTTTCCAAGAGAAATACCAAAAATAATACACTTAAATATATATTCTTATTTGGCATTTAATAACAAAAATCTGCACAACTTACTTTCTTCAGCAGAATTTCCTGTAATTTTTTATATCACTACTTTCTTTTTTTTAAAACTTTTATGTTTTTATTTATTTTGAGAGAGAAAGCGTGAGTGGAGGAGGGGCAGAGAGAGAGGGAGGGACAGAATCTGAAGAAAGCTCCAGCCTCCGAGCTGTCAGCACAGAGCCTGACGGGGGCTCGAACTCACGAACTATGAGTTCATGACCTGAGCCAAAGTCAGAAACTCAACCAACTAAGCTATATAGGCATCCCTATACTATGATTACTTTCTGAAATTCTCATAATTCAAAGACTCTAATATCACAGAACATATTATAAATGATGAACTGCTAGGGCTTCCTATTCTTTGAGAAGTTCATATCTTAATATTTTACAAAAATGAAATACCTTCTCAGTTTTCTAGTATGTCTGCTATTTGGAGAAGAACCCATGAAGACTGGGTTGTGAAAAACACCAGAGTTGCAAAAGGTTTTGGGGAACTTAATTCTGTCCTGTTTCTCATACCTTAGTTGGATATATTTAAGTAGGTGGCGGGAATAAAAAAAATTACCCAGGGATCAACTAAACAAACAGATGTGGATTGGAGCTGATAATCTCCCTAAAGTCAGAGCAAGAGCACTTTATCTTTGCTTGGACTCAGGCCACCATCTACCAGTTTCATTCTCAAGGTCACCAGATGGCTGCTGGAACTCCAGCTGTCACATCCACATTCTATCCAGCAAAAAAGAAGGATGAAGAACATTCCCTCATTCCTTTAAGTACACCAGGGATCTTTTATTACAGTGCCTAGAACTTAATCTTATGATCATACCTAATTGCTAGGTAGGTTGGGAAATGTACCCACTGTTCTGAGTGAATGCCCACCTGAAAATCAGGAATTTCCTTGTAAAAGAAGGGAAGAACAGATATTGGGAGAAAGCTGGTAGCATTTCCAACAGGAGATTGCTTTGTCTCATTTGCAATTTTACTGAAATTTAAATGTCTAATTAGTAAAAAAAAAAAAAAAAAAAAAAATTACCAATCTGTAATTTAACAACAAAGCCTTAAAATCAAAGGATTACCTAAAAGTTAGAATATTCTGGCTTTTATTGGGGAAACAGGAAAAGAGGAAAGCCTTCTTCATGTACATATGAATCAGGGATAAGAAGTTGTTATTTCGAAGATTTTAAAAGGCAGAATATAGTTAAGAGAAGGCAAAAGGGCCATAGTGATGGTCAGGGAGCATGTAACATGAGGACCTTCCCATACTGGAAGATAAAGCGGACTCAGAATTTCTGAGCCCTAAAGAAGGTAGCATACCCAGGGTCACAAAGATCATTAAAGGAATGATTTCTTAAATCTCTGTCTTGAGTTCAGTTTTTTTGTTGTTGTTGTTCCAAATCACTATTCATTGCCAATTGGATTTTACTATGCTACATTTATTTAATATTTCCTAGTATTCATTCTGTTGTTTGTATTTATCATTCACTTTGTTGTTACCAGTTCATGTCGGTGTCAGATCAATTAAATAGTAACATTCCATCAGGTAGGGTCAAATTGAGATAATTGATTTGGCTAAAGAAGAGCCAAGAACAAAAATAATTAAGTATTAATTAGTAGATGATATTGGTTAAATTATAAATAGCAATAGATATTTTGTTCCTACCACTGTTACCATCTCTCTGTCAGGACTTAAACTAAAAAATAAAATGGCTGAAACTTGGTATGAGAGATAAGGATGTCCCCAGTTATTCACTTACTCTCTGGTGCAAGCTTTATTCAAATCCACAGTGCAAGGATGTGGCTGGGTGTCTAATCCTAGATAGTTCTGGGACCATTTCCAATCAAGCAGGAGGTTTTTCATGCCTAAGTCTTGTTACCTTTATCTAATTCACTGTGTTAGGAATGGCTTTGATTTCAACTTTGTGCAACATCCATATCAAGAAATGCTATTGATTATCTTGGGCTCCCTTTGGAAGAAATTAAACATCGCCATGATGTTATTGACTCCTTTTTAATTAAAAGAGAAAATCATTTTTAACTCATTCCTGCTCATGATGTCTTAAACCTCACAAATAATCAGTACAAAGTGCTTTAAGAAATAAATAAATACATTCTAACTGAATAAAAAGAAAATGATGCTTTCTTTTTTTTAACATAAATATGATATTATTGATAGCTAACCTTTCTTCAGAATCTACTCCATGGTAGGCACTTTATATTATTCCATCTAATCCTCAGTAATATTTCGAGATACTGTTATTAATCTTATTTTACAAAGAACATTAGTAGAAAGGTTAAGTATTTTGCTGAGGGACACCTTGCTAGTAAGATATTGGGCCAGGATTTAAAGCTCAGAGTTATCTGAGTTCAAAGCCCAGATTCCTGCCCATAGGTTTTCTCATAAAAACTAATGGTTCTTAAAACTAATTTTTTAATATAATCTGTTAGAAACAATTTTTACTGGCCTTTGTTGTTGTTGACTTCACTTATGAACAAGGAGACTACACCTAGTCCACTCATGGAATTACTGGATTACTTATATGTTTTCATACAAACTCTTAAATTTGAGAACTATTAACATTTTCAAATAAATACTGATTCATCTGGTTGACTAGAAGTATTATTAAGGAACTTTTAGAATAAACAGGGTGTAATTATGCAAATTAGGAGGAAAATAGAGGAGTCCTAAATAATAATCCCTGCATTTCATACAAAGTACTTCTTCAACTACAGGTTCCAGAATGGGGAAAAGATTATGTAACCTACATCTTTATTAAGTCTGGTGTATTTCCAAAAGACAGATAGCATTATCTATTTAGAAAAATCATTACTCTTGGGAAGCTATTTCAAATTTTGAAAATAATGTTATAATCAAGAGCCAAATTAATGATGAGGAGTTTAGATTAAGCTTTCTATCTCTAGGCTTCTAACCAACCAAAAGACAATCAATTCAACATTGAGAACAGAATGGTCCCTCAGCATCAACTCTTAGAAATAGTGAGGGATAGTATGTGGCTTTGGGGTGAGGGTAGGAGGTTGGAGTGCAAGGCGGAAGAGCTTGCTGGTGGCACCCAGCCAGACGGCCTGTGATGGCCAACCTGCATGCCTTCGGGAGCTGGTGCCCAGAGTTACATGTTTATAACCCTCAGCTAAGCATACATCTCATAACCAACTCCAGGTAAGAAGAAGATCAGGTTAATGACAAACATCTAACTCCTAAATTTCCAGAGCATTTAAAAAACTACAGATTAGTGCACAGAGAAGTGATCTTACTTTTTATTATTTAATCTAGCTCAATCCCCCTATTTTATAGTTAAAAATTTAGTTCCCAGAAATGTGAAATGACTTACCTAAAGTCCCATTGGTCATGCAGTGCTGAAGGGCTCTGACTAATACTGGAAAAAAGACTATTCTGAAAGTATATTAAAAGCTATTAATATAGTCAATTTTTAGGTGTATCAATAATTTCCCCTGAGTTATTTTTAAGATTACATATTATAATTTAAAATGGAGAGTCAAAAAAAAAAAAGATAACACACCATTCTCATCTTCAAGGAGGCTCCAAGCTAGTTCAGGAGAACAGATACATAAACAGGTAATAAATAATGAGGCAACAGTGTCAGAGATAATGCAAAACAGTGCCTGATTAGCTGCCTGCCCACTCTTATCATTAGTAACTGCTTTAAGGATTGATAGGAGAGAATAATCAGTTCAAGGATATTTTATAGAGAAGTAAATCATGCCTCTGGATAAAAACGCTGTCTAAATATAAGTATAGAATGAGAGAGATGGGAGACCTTCAAGGGAACTTAAAGATCACTGAGTTCTTCTTTCTGAATTTGCAGATAAAGAAATAAAGGATCAAAAATGGGTAATGAGCCTAACACAGTACTTGTTAATAACAGAGCCAAGACTAATATACAGTTCACATGCTAGCAAGACCAGAGTTCATTTCAACAATCATTACATCAGACTTGAACACTTATTTACTGTCTTATAACTTGACCAAGCTTTTGCTCAAGTATTATCAACATTAACTTAGAGGTCAAAAATCTCCTCCAGATAGATGGGTGATCTGATAATTCTCTCCCTTATGCTGGTTGATAACAGGGTATAAAATCTAAGGAGAGTTGAAGTACAATGCTTTTTTCTTCAAACAGGGGTTGGCAAAACATTTTATGTTTTATTATTTTAAAAATGTGACATAATAAGTAAGCTTTGGAACCAAATTTTTACTATTTTTAAACTAATATTAGATTTGACCCAAGTCTCCACATATTAAAGTAGTTATAAAGTTCAGTATCAAATGACTTGACAAATGGGGTGAGAGTTTCTCTTTCCTTCTCCCTTGGATTGCAGAGAATTCTGGAGGATAGACAGGACAATAAAATGGTAGATGCTGGACATCTCTGTCACTGATGTGGCTTTTTTGGGTTAAAGTGGCCCCCTTGCAGGCAAGTAGCACCATTCTGCCCCATGCCAACCTAAGCCCCAGAGATACTGGTCCAAGTCCCAAGGTCATAAGCACACAATGTATCAGCTGGTTTTGCTATATAACAGTCTCTAAATTTAGAGATTTAAACAACCGTCATTCTTAATTCATGATTCTGTGGGTTGACAACTGGGACTGGGCTTTGTGGAACATCTCTTTCTGTCTCACTTGGGTTCACACATACTTTTGCAGCCAACTACTAGTCAGCAAAGACCTTTGTTTCTTGGCATTGTTTGAGTATTGGATGAGGAAGGGGAAAGACTAGGCCATGTACCTGATCATCTAGGCCATCTTGAATCTGTGTGCATGGCAGCTTTCCAGGGTTCTAAGAGAAAGAGCAGAAGCATACAAGGTCCCCTGAGGCCTAGATCTGAAACTGGCATGGCATCTCTTCTGCTGCATTACATTGGCCAGAATAAATAACAATTCAGGCCAGACTCAAGAAATGGCAAAATAAACTTCACTCCTTGACAAGAGGAGCAGCAAAGTCACATTTCAAAAGTCTCAGATACAGATGGGGCACCTGGGTGGCTCAGTCTGTTGTGGCCGACTCATGATTCTGGCTTGGATCATGATCTCACTGTTCGTAAGTTCGAGCCCCATATTGGGCTCTGCACTAACAGTGTGGAGCCTGCTTGGGATTCTCTCTCTCCCTCTCTCTCTGACCCTCCCTTGCTCTGTCTCTCTCAATATAAATAAGCTTAAGAAAAAAAAAAGACTCAGCAACAGAAAGACATGTAGAACATGGCCATTGCTACAACCTACAACACTCAGGCCAACATTGTACTTGGGCTCTACCTCTTCAAAGGTTCTGCATTCCAGTAAGCCCCTACCTCAGTCACTCTTGACACCAGAACTCCCACCACCGTCCTGGCTGTAGAGACCTATCAACCTCAAAGGACCCCTCTTCAACCCTCAATCACAGTTCTTCTGCTGATTAGTTTTTTCTTTAAGAAATCCAATTTAATTATTTACACAGATCTGAACCTTTAATAACAAAGAAGTGTCCAGGAGTTTCCTTCTGGCACTCCCACAACAGATGATAACTATCTGTATTAACTAGCCCCAGAAGGTAAGGAAGTTAGGAATTCCTGGGCAGAAGAATTCAAAGGCTTTGTCACTCATGTGCAAGGTGAGGCCACCTTTCATTCTTCCATGATCACTTTATGGACAAAAAGGGATTGAGTCATTTCTCAATGGCTATTCTGTCACAGTTAACTCTCAGTTCATCCTCCTGCCACAAAATTTATAGGAATCTTGAGCTAGAAAGATTATCAATCATCTTCAAAACAAATATTTGAGAGCAATGTTTTGTCCACGAAGGTGTTATCTATGTCAAATAAATCTTTTTCTTCTCAGCCTTTAGTTCTTTCATAGTCTGAGTATATATGTTCCAAAAAGGAGGAATATTATATTGTTAAAAGTCATATATTAAAATCTGTCTGAAACAATTACAATTGAAGTACACTTTTCTTTATATTGTCATGACTTTTTGAAAGACTCATTTTCTTTCAAAAAAATGTTTTTAATGTTTTTATTTATTATTGACAGATAGAGAGAGACAGAGCATGAGAATGTAGGGGCAGAGAGAAAGGGAGACACAGAATCTGAAGGAGGCTCCAGGCTCTGAGCTGTCAGCACAGAGCCCAACGTGGGGCTCAAACTCACAAACCGAGAGATCATGACCTGAGCCGAAGTAGGACGCTTAACCAACCGAGCCACTTGATTTTATTTGCTAATGATCCTGAGGTAAACAATAGTTTTTCTGCTTAGTAACAAAGACCTCTTTCAGGAGAACCATATTAAACTGTTAAAAATCACATTAATAGATTCCACACTAGCATAAATTAGAAGCATGTCTTTAAGAAGGCCAGAGTGCACTATAGAGAGAAGGAGAGTAAGGGAGCCGCACTTATCTAAGACTTACTTCATTCCAGAGACTGTGCTAGACATTTCATATAGTTTTACTTAATGTTTATATTAGCAAGATACAAATAGGACTGTTGTCTCCATCAGCAGAAAAAGATGGCACAAAGTGGGTCATTTGTAGAAAATTTAATAAAGGAGTTATCTGCAGAGCCCTGGGCAAAGTTAGTGGAAATCATCAAGGGAAAATAGAGTACACTGGGGCTATAATCAACAGGAACCAGACAGAAGTTCCAGTCAGGTGGCCAAGGCCCAGGAAAAGAGTATTTATTGTTACTAGGAGAAATTGCTGTGAAAGATGGAGCCTGCAGTAGAAGAAAATAACCAACCCTCCCACTCTTGCTCTCTTGCTAGCTCTCCATTGGCTGAACCCAATCAGAATCCAGATCCAGGGAGCCTGTAAATGCAGTCTCCATGTACGCAACCTCCTGAGACATAGTATGGTGGAGAAGGTGGAGGAGGGCAGAGAAGGAGGGCAAATAGGGGGGTCCCACACATTCTGTGGGTCTTGAGAAACGTTAACAGAAGACCATGGGGGAGGGGAAGGGGGGAAAAAGTTACAGAGAGGGAGGGAGGCAAACCATAAGAGACTTTAAATACTGAAAACAAACTGAGGGTCGATGGGGGGTAGGGGAGAGGGGAAAGTGGGTGATGGGCATTGAGGAGGGCACTTGGGATGAGCACTGGGTGTTGTATGGAAACCAATCTGACAATAAATTATATTTTTAAAAAAAGATGAACAAACTGAAAATCAAAGGAAACAGAAACTTCCATAGGTCAGAGGCAAAACAGAAGTTAAACTTGAATCTTTTTAGTTCTCTTAGTGTTTTATGTGCTAACTACCCTACTGAACTTGGTACAGACAAAAAAAATTATATTTTCATTATAAGGAGCTTTTTCCAAAATTTCATTTCTCTCATTTAACTTTCAAATCCTAATGTCCTCAGCACTACACGGTGAGGATATCATTACATTTCAACTGGATCCTTGAGGAAACTATCTACCATCTCTCTTTCATCTGTTTTGATTATGATTCCTAATAAGAAAAATTCCACTACAGAATGCTTTAGTTATACAAATCAACAAATATTTATTAATTACTTAGTATGCACCACAATTGTTTTCAACACTGCAGGGGACACAACAAACATGTATGATATGACCTGTACCTTTCTGCACTTATAATCTTGTCAAGTTTTGTTTGTTTGTTCATTTGTTTTTAAAGGCATTATATGCTCCAGGAGACCAGGGGTTCTGTTCGACCTAGATGAATGTCAGGCATATAGTAGGTACTTAACAAAATTTGATGAATTAGTGAATAATAAAAATAAATAAAACAGTGGAAATCAAACATAAGAAAGCTCCTAAAGGTATCTCATGAATAGTAAGCGGTCAGGAGGCTTGGCGGCGGGGGTGGGGTGGGGACGAAGATCAGAGAAAATCAGAAAGACTGAAGAAGCTTTGTTAGAGATGGAGATGTTCAGGATCTTGGAAAGATGAATGGGGTTTAATACATATGAACAGAAAAGATAGGTATTTTACAGGGGGATTTTGAGTACTTCAAAGAGGAAACAGTTCAGGGGACTAGGTTTCTCCTGCAGAAAGTCAAGGTAAACAGGATCAAAGGAAGAGGTTCACTCTGGAGGAACCCAGTATATCCCTCTGGTGCCTTTAAGGATTGCCTCCTTCCACCACTCTAGAGCACCTCCTTTTCTCAGCAATGTCTGCCGCTTTAGGTTGAATGATATTCAGGAAAACCTGCCTTTCTAGCCTTCTTTCTTAGAATAAGACTGTGATTAGTGACTTCTGAATATAAACTAAGAATTTTGGGAGGATCTCAGCTGAGCTATCACTCCCTCTGGGAAGTTTTTCTTGACCCTTCCAGGCTCCAAGTATATTCCTCCCTGAGCTCCTATCATGTTCAGAGCTTCTGCCATCACAGAGCTTATTGGAGTGTATTAAGGTGGCTTGTAGTAAGGCTTCTGTCTGCTCAGTTAAGGGCAGGAGGCCTGGGACGGTCTCCCTGTTGTCATATAATGTATGAATGACTGTGTGTCACCAATAAGTCATAGGAAGGATTTTAAGCTATTTTATGAATATGAATCTTTTATTATCTTTTCTAAAATACTATATTTGAAGCTGAAAAAGGCAGACTTTTAGTGAAAGAATTTTTGTAAACCTGAAAATTACATTGTTTAGGTAGCTAGGATCAGGATTAATGTGGCTTGGGATAGAGGGTATCCAATTTGGACCTTGGTTTGTCAAGAACTAAGGGCTTCTTGGGGTATGAGATTTTTAATGCTACATCCCCAAATATCCCAGGCAAACTGGAGTAAGTTAGTCCTACCCTACTGGGAAATGAAAACTAATAATAAGCTTCCTCTCTGCATTATGTCTGTAAACCCTAACAAAGTTTGCATTAGTGCTGCAAAATGTAATTTCTGATCTCGCTTTTTCATCCCTTGACTAATGGAACATTATGTCTCAGTAGAAAAGCACTCACACTGTAGCCGGCCAAGGCTGAGAATTCTTAAGCTCTGTCAATTTATGTTGCTTTTAGCATACCACAATAACTGTTTCTCTCAAAGTCACCTGTTAGGCCTTGTGATGTAACTCTATGAACTTTCAGGCAGGAAGTTTTCCCTTCAGGGGAAACATACAGATGGATTTGTAAGAAGTGTTTTTATGGTCGTTGTTCTTCATTCCCAGAAGCTACTTGAAGGAGAATTATTCTCATCCCTAAGAGAAGATACTGGGTTGGAACATAGCATTCATACCCAAGCACTTCAGCACTATTTGAATTGACCCCAAATGAACCAAATTATGGTTCAATTTACTCCATTATTTCTTTACTGGGTTCCTTGGTTTTGCCTGTGGAAAAAAGGGCTGGCAAGTGATAGAACAAAGATAAAAATCATATAAGATTTTGAGGAATTGATTTTATTATTCAGGAAATGAGGTAGAAGGAATATATAATGTCAGAAGTACTCCGGTCTAACACTCAAAGCTAGAGAGGGGCAGCTACTGAGCTCTTTCATTAGCTTGGAATTCATGAAATGATTATAAGCTTAACTCAGGCAGCTCAGATGATTTTTCTGGAACAGCAGGGATACTGATACACACAAAAAATTTCCCTTATGAGTTTTTCTTTTCCCCCTCTGAGTTTTATTTTTTATATGCTTGTGAATGCTTGCAGCTTAATTTCCTAGCCTATCTGTTGTCTCCTTCTTATGGATCACAGGCACAAACCACACAAAAGCAATCCCAAGTCATTCTTTTGAGGCAGAAGTCTACCACTGCATGCAGTAGCTGGCTTTTCAGACATTTACTCAGCTTTTTACATGCGCTATTTTATCATTTTCTCCTCACATAAAACCCACAAAGTAGATACATTATGATGATCTTTGTCTGTAGATGAAAAAAATCAATCGAGTCAGAAGTTTAAGAAGCTTGCAAATTTCACAAGCAAAAATGTGAGGGTTACGATTCAATTCGACCTTAGAGTTGCATGCTTATCCACCATGTCACAGGTCTGTCACATGAGAATAAATAACCCCACCCTTTGACAATAAAAATTGGTCTGCAGGATAGTTTTTGAAATTCTTGGGTCATTTCCTATAACATCAAAGAGGTAGCTTTGGTATTTGGTTTTATAACAACAAAATTTCTGAGTTCCTTGATTTTTAAACAAAATTACTCCCAAGTTAGTACACTAATTGTCAGTTCTCATTAGGTGCATATTCCGAAATAATAATCCTATAGAGTTTTGCTATCCAAGATTCTCCATCCCAACCTTTACAACATGAATTCTGAATCAAGAAAATTACTAATGGAAAAGATGATGAAAATAGAAACATAATGTGGGATATGAATTTTAAAGGATGAAACTATTTATTAGTTTATTTAAAAAGTTACTATTTTCTGAGATTCATTAGGTCACAGTTGGTTTTTTTTCACGGAGTGGTTGTTTTTTGTTTTGTTTTGTTTTTGTTTTGCTTTTTATTTTATTTTAATTTCACTATTGTTAACATACAATGTTATATTAGTTTCAGGTGTACCAGGAGGATAGTTTTTATACACAGAAGACATATGTTCCTTTTTTACATTACATTTCTTATGTCCAAATAAAATACTTTCCCTTTTTTAATTCCGTAACATTGATTCAATTCCTTTCAAAGTGAAATGTGTGTATCATAAATTTTGAAGAAAAAGTAAAGTAATAAAGTAATAATTCCCTATATCTTTGGAGCAGCTGTGATAGAAGCATTACAGTTATCATCTGCACGTTACAGATGAAGAAACAAAATGAAACGTAAAGGGAATTGCCTAGACCACACTTCAAGCAAGTGGAAGGCCCTAAATTGAAAGCCAGTTTTGCAGAAGAAGCAATGATTTATGCTGGGGCTAACAGCCATCTCAGGAAATACAAGGTCATTCCCTGGGTCATCACTCCGGCACTTGAGTTTCTATGGGAACCAAGCAGTTAGAACCTCATAGAAATAAATGTTACCATTAAAAAGGAGCCACTCCTAACCATGAGCTTTCACCAAGACCCTGAGGCTCTTCCCTAAAAGCGTCAGCCTTCTATATCCACTCCTAAATCTGCATGCTGTTTTTACTGATGCTAGATTTATTCTGGAATGATTGAATTCATCTGGATAAAAAATATATATATGTGCTCATCAAGGATTTTTAAGCAGGGTGATTTACCTTGCAGCAAGAAAGCCCCACCTACCTGAAATAAAACTCTGATTGTTATCATTAATAAAAGGAGAAAGATATGTACTTTTCACAGGATTATTGGACATTTACAAGTTACTTCCATCCTGATAAAGTGGCTGATTCTCAGGACAATCTTTCAGGTAGAAGGATACGGTATTTTTAATTATGTTGTGTACTTCTATAGTTGAGGGTACTCTTAGGAAACATTTATAGATGAATTTTTCCTATGATTTGTAAACTTATATAGAAGAAATTTCAACAGTCTTTCAATGTTGTTGCATTAACCACAGACTTACACTGACGTTTCTCATTAATTCCCATACCTGATGATTATAATCCTGGTGATAAAAATTATTATTTGTAGAAACTTAGAGGTGACAAAATAATATCCCGATATTTCAATTTTACTGGATGGCACGAAGAGAGTCTGACACTAAAGTAGGAAAGTAATCACTAGGATTCACATTTTTTTTATTACTCTATTTTTATAAAGAATAATATACCTTCTAGCAAAAGGTAGAAGGTGAGTTGCTAGAAAAATCATGATGCTTCCTATGGAGAGTCAGGGGCCCAATTTCATACTGAGACGAACTGATACAAAGAAACAAAAATAGAGGCGCCCGGTGGCTCAGTTGGTTGAGCGACAGACTCTTGATTTCAGCTCAAGTCATGATCCCAGGGTCATGGGATGGAGCAGGGCTCTTCACTGAGCATGAATCCTGCTTGAGACTGACTCACTCTCTCTCTCTCTCTCTCTCTCTCTCTCTCTCTCTCTCTCTTGCTTAAAAAAAAAAAAGAAAAGAAAAAAGAAAAAAGAGAAAAGAATAACACTAGGGTCGTGGACCCTCAAGATTTACTAAGCAGCTATTTATTAAGAGGCAGCAGCTATAAAAGCTAATTCTATAGTATCAAAAGATCTGAAAGCAGATCCAGCTACTCCATTTTCAGAGTAAGAAACACTGACTGCCCTTTTGGCTTCTAAGAGCCTTTATTTTCCTGCCTGCAGTGTAGGGTCAGCCATAGCCCCAGGGCTGTTTTTGATGTTATGTTCACTTTAAAGAGCTGCACTGATGGGATTGATGGCCAGAGGCTCTGAGATGGACCTGAGTTGTGTGAGGACTCTACCAGGGAGCGAACTAGCAAAACAGTCCAGGTTTACAGGGAGACATACGTCATCTACACGGAACGGGTACCGCACAACAAAGCAAATGGCACAACTGTCCATGTGGGCAGTCATTCCAGCAGAGTGGTTATCGCTGGGCTAGAACTGGACAAAGACTGAAAAAAGATACTTGGAGATAAAGCTAAATCTCACCAAGTAGGAAAAAAGGGGCAAATTTCAGCAGGAAACAACTGAGAAGATGCAAGAAGAAAGTAATCTTACATATGATTTCCAAAAAAAAAAAAAAAAAGAAAAAGCTGTTAAAATGAAAAAAAAAAAGTTTATAAATGTTGGACAAATTACTGAATCGATGCTCAATGTCCCTGTGTATAAAACAGGAAGAACGTTAATAGCTACCTTGTAGGCTTTTTTCTTTAGAACTAAATGAAAGGATGTATGTATGTGAAAAAGCTTTTCAAACCATAAAGCACATGCTAGACCACTTTAGCATTGAAAGGGAGTATATCTACAAATGAAAGATACTTTGATATCATTGGGTCCCAAACGATTTTCACATTCACCCATGAACTATGGAGAAAAATAATCCTACAGAAGCTTATTATGCAAGTCATGTGTTTAACCTAATTAAAAAACTAGCATCTGTTATTCTGAAACTCCTCCTTTCCCTCACTGGTTATATTACAGTCGCTCCAGGTTATATCCTCATCTCTTTCTTATTCTCACTACTATCTTAGGCAATTGCATCCACAGCCATACCTTTAGTCTCCTTAGACCCAGATCTCTTCCTGCCCTTTAGATGGTATAGTTAATTGCCTACTGTATATCTCCATCTATGTATTCAAAGGTAACTCAAACAGCAGCACCAAAGAATCCTTTCCTCCTCTACCCTTGCTCCTTCCTCTGTGTTCTCCCTCTTTTTGAGTATATTTATTTATTTACCTTGAGAGAAACAGAGACAGTAGGAGCGAGGGAGGCATGGAGAGAGGGAGAGAGAGAATTCCAAGCAGCCTCTATGCTGTTAGCAGAGTCTGATGTGGGGCTTGATCCAATGAACCGTGAGACCATGACCTGAGCCGAAACCTAGAGTCGGACGCTTACTGACTAAGCCCCCTGAGTGCTCGATCCCTCTTGGTGAATGGTTCTGGCATCTACCAAGTTGCTCAGGTCAGAAATTTTGGCTTGACATTGAACTTTTTGTTCTCTCTTATTCCTCAAACCCAGAAAATCACCAAGATATTGTCTACTATCTAAATATCTCTACAATTAAATCCTCTCCATTTCTGCTTGTTTTCTACACAGACTATGTCACCATCATCAGTCTTTTATTTTTTCTAATCTCCAACCTCCATTTTCTCCCAGCCCATTCTCCATATTGTATCCGGAAGGATCATCCTGAAATCCAAAATTTATCAAGTGTTCCCTATGCTTAAAACGCTCTAATGGCTTCTCCCAAGCCCAGGAACTTAACAGGACTCACAAAGGCCTTCATGAACTAGCTTCTGCTTATTCTCAAAGCCTTCCTCTCTTACCTTCATATTATACATGCCAGCTTTACTGAGTCTCTTCCATTATGCCATGTTTCCTTTTGCCTCTATACTAGGTCTAGTCTAGATCTTCTGGTTGAAACACTGTATCATTACTTTTCTGGCAACCGCCCCCCCCACAGACACTTATGGTACTTTCTTAATTCATAGTTAATACAAGTCTTAAATTAAACTTTCCATCATCTAGGACATTTTCCTTATCCATCCCACTCTGAAGTCCAGCCTAGGTATCTCCCAATATATTCCTTGAACTTCTCACCATCATAAAATTATACTGTAATCAGATTACTCCCATGTCATCTCCACTAAACCATACAATTGGTAAGGACCAGATTAGTGTCTATCTGTTATATCCCTCTCTCTTTGGGTAGTAGTCAGGATTCAGCCAGAATCACAGAACCATAGGAGATACATATCAAGACTCTCTGCAAGGAATTGACCTATGTGGCGGTGGGGGCCGGCTAGACAAATCTGAAATCTGTAGGGCTGGCAGCATGAAGGGCAGGCAGGAACTCTTGGACATGAGCTGAAGCTTTTGTCCACAGGCTGAATTTCTTCAGGGAAGCCTCAGTTCTGCTCTTAAGAGCTCTGCTCTTCCAACTGACTGACTCAGACTCACCTCACCTGGAGGTGTAGGTGCAGGTGTAGGATAATCTCCCTTACAGTCATAAGGACTTATATCACATCTTTGAAATACCTTTGAGGCAAGGCCTAGATTAGTGTTTGAATGAACAACCAGGGACTATAACCTAGCCACGATGACAACTAAAGCTAACGACCACACCTCAGCACCTAGTATATGGTGGGCACTCAGTTAGGAGTTGAGAAACAAATGGATACATGAACTATTTTGTTCAGTAAGGGCACCCTGGGGAACATGTGAAGCACCCCACTTTGTACTATGCCCATAGGCACTATCATATCATCTACATTTCATTTGAAAGGAAAAAAATCTGTCCTTTGTGCTACTTATGGTCTCTCAGATTTCTTCAGGGAGAATCAGTTCATATCATTAAATTTCCTGGGCTTTGAGCTTCCTGAGACAGGACCGTGCACTATTATTATTAGTGTGCCCGCTCCGCCCTACCACACTGTATGTGCACAGTAACTGGTCAGTGAAGATCTCGTAAAAAGAACAAAATTAATCTACTAAGACTTTTTGTAAAAGGTAGATTTTGAAATGCTTCTGGCTGCTGTGGGTCCTGTATTTTTTCAAAAATAAAGATATAATTTAGATATGGTAAAATGTATCCGTTTTGTGCATACTTCTGAGAGTTCTGACAAATGTATACGGTAGCGCATCACCCAAAACACTCCCCCGTGCATGTTTAGAGTCAACCCTCCCCCACCTCAAATCTTGGCAGCCAGTGTGATCTGTATTTCAATGTATTTCCTTTTCCAGATTATGAATCATACAGCATGTCGTATAAATCGAAAAGATTCCAGAATCTCTAATGTATGGCATAATGCACTTGATGCATCCATGTTACTATATTTCAGGGTCTGTAATTTGTTCCTTTTACTTGGTGAATAGTATTCCGTCATATGGCTGTATCATGGTGTGTTTATCTTCTCTGGGCTCTTCCTCAATCCTTTCTTGTTTTGTCTTCCTATGCAGCAGCTCTATCTCCACCCTTAAGCAGGTGAAATGCTGTTCTATTTGATCAGACTGAAAAATTTAATCCAATCTTGTGACTAGAATCTTGTGAGTAGCATTAAACTTATACTAAGCCATGTTTTCCGTCTCAAAACACCTTGTGCAGCCAAAAATAGGGTTTTGTTTGTACCCCACCACTGCCACTTAATAGCTGTGTGATCTTGATCAAGTTACCTAATCTCTCTGTACCTGGGTTTCCATACGTAGGAAATGGAGAGGATAATAGTGCTTACTGCCTTAAGGTTATGAGTATCAAATAAGTTAATAATTACAAATGGCATAGACCAGTGCCTGGCATATTGTAAACTCTTTTTTTTTTTTTTTTATGTTTATTTATTTTTGAGAGAGACACAGAGTACAACCAGGGTAGGCGAAGAGAGAGATGCAGATACAGAATCTGAGGTAGGCTCCCAGGCTCTGAGCTGTCAGCACAGAGATCGACGCAGGACTGGAACCCAGGAACTATGAGATCATGACCTGAGCTGAAGTTGGACGCTTAACTGAGCAACCCATGAGCCCCTCATATTGTAAACTCTTACTAAGTACTGGCTGTTACTTAGAGCCATTCTGACACACGAAAGGGGCTTTATTTTGAATAAATATGTAGCATGTACAACACATAATGAAAAGTCTGCTCCTGCTCCATTGTCTTAGGAAGGTGGTTTGGGCTAAGAGACAGGAGCTAGAAGCTCTGTGTGGCTATAAGTTAAGAGGTCATCCTATAGGTGGTAGTGTGGAATTGTGTATTTCTTTACCTTTTGCTGGTGGAAATCTGCCTAATACGTCCTCTTGCACTCTTCCCATTGCCCCTGCTCTGAGATAATTGGATTGACCTAGCTGGTGGAAGAGCAGTGTCTGGGTGAATTACGAGTTTGGCATTTATCTGATTTACACAGTTCCCTTAGCAATAGAAGCACAGGCTTGCTGGAAAATATTGCTGCCTCAACCCCAGTGTGGGCTCTTGGGTCATGTCACTCCTGTGGATGGCTTGCCACTACCTCAGCATTATTCTGTGCACATTTCCAATCTTTGCTGGGTTGTCCCTGAAAAAGGGCAAAGAGAGAACTACGAGCAAAAGATAATTTTATTTTTCCTTTAGTTCGACCACTTTGAACTTGAAATATTGATAAAATGAGTTCTTTGGACCTCGATTGTAGTTCCTGTGCCTCATAGAAGTGTGTAACTTTTACCTACTGAGTCCACTTTGTTGGAAGATAATTCCTTTGTTCATTCTATTCTTCGAGCCCAGTGTTTACTTCATTTATACAGTCTTCCACTGAGATTTTACAGGCCTTTCTTTTCTTTTTTCAGACATGACTCTATATTCCTTGTGCTTCTATTTTTATAAGCAGTCTAAGCTCTTGAAAACCCCCAGTAATTATATAATGGTATCAAAATAAATTATCTCTCAGTTATAAGCTTTTTGATATAAAAAGAAAACCTTTTCATTTTTGCCTTTTTAAAATGATAAAGCATTTTTGTACAAGTTACATGAGTATAACTTAGATTTTAAAAATTTAGATAAACAAAAGGGGAAAATTTAAATTATGTAAAGTACTACCACAAAGAGATAATCTCTTATTTTATTGAGTTTTCCCAGAATTATCAATCGATCTCATCTATTTCTATAACAAGAGCCTAATGCTTTAAGTTACTAGCCAAATAATGTATTTTTACATTATTTTATGTAATGTACATTATTTATTATTTAATGGCTTTGTGATTTTATGCCATCTTTATCACATCTTTATCACTAAAATAATATTTATATACATGTGTGTGTGTGTGTCTGTTTATTGACCTTTTTTCCCTTTGACCATTTGTCTTTCTGTGTAGTCCAGTGCTATTGTCATGACACTTAGTTTTTACAACTTTTAGTACTTTTTCATATTTAATTGAGCAAGTTCTCCCTCATTGCTCAGCTTTAAAATTTGAAACTAAGGGATTGCTGCTATTCAAGTAACAATTACCTAATCTGAGAAGACTGTTGTAATTTTAAACATTTTCCCCACTCTAATATGCATATTTCACAAGTGTGCATGGACACACACACACACACACACACACACACACACACACACCTGAAGGCAGAACTATTTTAGGAAAATGGTGAAGTAATAACCTTCCCTTCCGTGAGCATCTCCTTACTCTGGAAGTTCCTGAAGATGCCCATTGTTTTCAAGGTCTATCCATTCCCTGTCAAATCTTCCTTTAGAACTTCCTTGAGGCCAGTTCAAAAGGAAAAGCAGTCCCATGTCAGGTTTTCCTCTTACGGATATTTACATTTTAGTAAGTCCCCTTCCTCATCCCCTTCCCAAAATAAAATCTTGATTCTGGAACTTCAGTTTTCTAGACATGATCCACCAAACAAACAAACAAACAAATTCATCCTAAGGGTAACCATATATTTTACAAACTGCAGACCTGGTTCTGACCCTGAAGATCTAGACACATATATCATGCTGTCTCAGCATTTTAAAGTTTAAAGTAATTCCCCAGCATTAAAATTAATACTAAGTGCTAACTATTACATATAATGGAGTCTTTCTATCTTATAGAAGTCACCATTTAAACAGTTGCAAATGACCCAGCCCAGTAAAAGGCAGCAAGTGAGAAACTGGTACAGGGGAATGATGTGGTAAAGCAGTGTCTGAGGCACTGATATGACGTTAGCAAGAAGGATGACCTGGCACAGAAAGGGACTGGAGAAAAAGGAATCATCTGAGTCAGGGGTTAGTAACCCTGGAGCCAAATCAGAATTATCTGTAGAGCGTTTAGTGCTACCCATGCCTTGCACACAGGAGCAATTAAATCCCAACATCTTGAGGAGGGCCGGGTGTTAGTTTATCTTCTGTTTGTTTGAATGCTCTGAAGGTCATTTTAAAAATGACTTACTCATTATTGTGTTAAGATACATATAAAACACAAAATTATTATTTTAACCATTTTTAACACTACAAATTCCAGGTAATTTTAATCTAGACTCCAAATGCATTTTAGTTAAGGGGATGGGAAAAGGTATATGTATTGGGTAGGTAGAAAGCTTTTAAAACAATGCTGCTTATCCTTATATGTAAATCGATCTAGGACATCTGTGATTTTTAGCTAATCACTTGATAAATTCATGGTGACACTCACTAAATAATAACAAATTTCAGTTCTCAAGACTAAAGAAGTAGTGAATTAGAGCAATCACTTATGTAGTCAAAAGCAAAATTCTTACATAAATTATTGTCCACCTCAGGGCTTCTTTTGATTTATAAGTGCATTGCAGATTTAGTAATAAGGCCTTTTCATGCTGGGTAGCCAATATTTGAAACTCCCATTTTACTGATTTATAGGCCTGCTTTCTGGCAAAAGCTACACATTTTAGATATCACACTTGGTGTGTGTGTGTGTGTGTTTGTGCGTGTGCGTGTGTGTGTGTGTGTGTGTCTGTGCGCGCACTTTCCCAGGATAGATCTCTAAATAATCCTTCATATTATCAGCTCCAAATACAAATCATCACCTAAAATATCAAGGAGTGTTGTTACCATTATTAAAAGTGCAGATATCTTATGTCACAATCAACAACCTTAAATCAAGCTACAAAGAATCAAACCCTTGAAACAACTCTTACCTCCACACCTGCTATGTCTGCAAATGTAGAAGCTTTGGTTTTTTCTAGGACCCTTCCACTTAGTTTCCCAGCAACAGCATCTACCACTTCACAGAAGCACCAGCCACTGTGAGTCATTATAAATTTCATCTTCAGGTTTTTTTGGTGGTCATTAAATATCGCACAGGAGGAGAAAGAATTTTCCCTTTATCTTCCAGCTTCTTGGCTGAGACCTCCTGTAATAAAGGACGGGTTAACAAGAGAGAAACAAACAGAAGTTAATTAACATGCATACCTCATGTATATGCATGTATATGTATACGTGGGAGATTTCCAGGAAAAATGAGTAAGTCCACGAAATGGCCCAAACCACCAATTTCAGGGCCACTTCAGGAAAAGACAAAAGATCAATATTGGGAGGTGCTGAGGTAACAATTCATAAGAAGGAAAGAGGAGGAAATCTGATAAATAGAGATTGGCCGACAGATGTAGATGGGTCTCTTATGTGAAAAAGATCTCGGGTACCAGCTCTCCTCCAGACTCCTTTCTAATGCAAAATTCCATTATAAATATAAGTTCCTCTTATAAAAGGGCACTTACTCTCTACTCTGTTTTCAGAGCTTCCCCTGTGTGTGCAGTTTGTCCAAAAAAAAAAAATAGTCCTTATGCCAAAGTAGCATATTTTGGGGTGGCTTATTGTTTGGCTCTTTAATGTGCAGTATCAAGGGTTGTGACAGTTGAAACTACTATGTCCTATTGAAATCACCATGTCTAATGAGGTAGACAATAGCTCATTTTAATCCTTAACTTCAAGAATAAAAGAGAAATATCCTCAGAAAGCAAATAATCAATGGTCCACTGTATCAAGGTACAAGGAATCAATTAGAGGGAGCAGTTGGTCAAAGTTAATATACAAGATTTTTTCTTTAAGATTTGGAAGTCAAAGTGGCTAGGTTGATTCTTTACAAATCAAGGTCAAAATCCTGAGAACAACTGCTTCCCTTTGAATGTAGAGAGCATCAGACTTGAAGTAGAAGGTTTAAGAAAAGAAGCTGAACCAAGTACTTCCGAGGTTTTTTACCTACGATGAAATAAAAAGATCATTTGCTTAAGATCAGAATCTTGATATTTTGATATTTTGTTATGAACCATACCAAAGTGATTAAAAAAAATACAAACCCCTCTTCTCTTGAAGAACTCTGAACAGATTATTCTTTCAAGAGACTTAGAAAGTTAGGCAAATCTGAAACACAAAGTGAACAATGTGTTTAATCATAGAATCAATATTTCTAATTAATGCCAAAGGAGCAGTGATCTATCATAGTCTCCATTCTTTAGATACAACGCCGTGCCATTTTAGGGAAGCTAAAATAAACTGCTAATAATGGAATTTTTTAACATTAACATTTGTGTGCTATACCCTTCAGTCCCATTGTGATAAGACAAGGTGAAATGTTTCCTGACTCACTGAAACTCTAATGTATCTCTCAAAGGACAAGTAACCATAACTAAATATGTCAGCCCAAGTCCCTAAAAGGCTAGTGTGTTTGCCATGTTGTGGGCTTTTATAACCTTGCTAGGGAAATAGGTTAAAAATGGAATACCTCTCAATGACCAGGGAATTCAGGTTCACCTCCCACTCTAAGAAGAGACTCATAGAATTTGGTTAACACTGAGCCTCCTGGAACTGGTTTGAATCCTTGTGGCAGAAAACGGTTAAGAGAATTTCAAGCAGGTGAGCCATCAGCAAAGATGGGCTTCTGGATGAAAATATCATGAAAAGAAAAATGGAAAATGTACTAGAAAAATTTTGACTGGGGAGATAACCATGGGGAATTTGAGTAAGATGATAAAGAAGACTGGATTTATCTAAATGGTAATGGCAATTCACCCAAGTAAATAGCAGCGAGGTCTTTAACCCTCCTTATTACTAGCCTGGAAGATTTGGGCAGAAGATGTTCTTCTGGTTCACAGTTATGCCAACACTGGCCTGTTCAGTAGGTTGTTTGACTTCCAACCATAAAAGGATCAAGGGTATGCAAACTCGTCTCTTTCTGTTATTAGAGCCTGTGTGGAGAACAAGGCTGATCATTAAGTTCTGTTCTAGACTGTGCCATAACTAGACCTCTGAGTACTGAGAGAGCGGCAAGATAGAATATACAGGTATAACCCAGGTTTCTCAAACCAGTCGCTCATCTGATTCAGAGAACTGAATGCTTGGCATTACTACACTTGGGATAGAAGGAAGCATCTTCTGTGGAACCTCTTTTGAATAAGAAAGTAGTATCATCTTTGCCAGTTTGCGAACTTCCTCACACAAAATGCTGAGCATTGAGAGTTTGTTTCAAAGCAGAATAATACTAAGAGAAAAGCTCTGGAAAAGAATAAAAAGTGAACAGATGAACCCAGAAATGATTGATTTTAGACAGAACTCTTCAGAAGAGAAGCCTACACAGGCTGTGTAAGAGACTGCAGGTGTTTAATATGCCAGTTGTGGACATGATGGGCAGATACATGCTTTCAGAATGATTAATCACCCCCACAGTTACCTCTCCGCTGGTGATGCTGCTGAGAGCTGTTTAGCATTCCGGTTCCATTGTTTGAGTTCTGGACTTGGAGTGCCTCTAGTGGCTGTCAGCCTCATAAGGAGAAAAAAAAAAAAAGAAGGAAGGAAAAAAAAACCCCAAACCGCTATGTCATCTAAAGAGTTCTATGCCCAGAATCTAAAATGCGACAGTTCTAAAGCTGCCTTATTTTCGTAATAGTTAGGGAGTTCTGAAGTGACTAAAAGTTAAGTGGGATCTGTAATAGAGACACAACGGTGCTGGTACTTCTTGACTTTACTTGTATGTGTTATTGAGTTAGTACCATAATTGGTTCCCTGATGAAAATAAGGGATATGGTTAATGTACAATTGTTCAGGAAATATAATTCTATCTTCCTCTCATGTCCAATTTAAAATGCTGAGTAGGTGTAAAAAAAAAAAAACCTTCTAAGTACATATGGTTACACAATAGTCTTACTTTCTGTCAACATTCCCCCCCGACACACATGCTCTGAGAGAGCCACTGAGGAAACAGAGTAGAGGGAGTAACATTGCCTTGGAGAGCAGCAAAGTGCATCCAAGATTTCTCCTGTGTGGCTCTTACTGACTCCTATTTCTGCTCAGAATATTAAGTAGGATTGGAAGTGCACACTGCAGATAGGTGCTGAAGTCAGAAAAGCTGATAAGAACTAGATTGGACTAATGAGAATCCTATAGAACTAAGGTAGAGGATGAAAGGAACCATGTGTATCCTGTTTTCCACTCTATCTCTCAGGTATCGCACATAAAGAATGCCTAAAACATTTTTTTCCAATAAGGAATTTAAAATATCAAATGAGTTTCTCAGAGCTAGCTCTGTTCCTTGTGTGGTGCTTCTATCAAGTTCCTTGTTAGCTAGCCCACATCACCAGGGTAAGAGACTATACAGGGTTTTCAGGAAGGGAAAGGATGGAATAATGTCAGCTAATAATAAAAATGTGCATATTACTAATATCCCCCAAATTATATCCTGTTAGGAATGCTATGATAATCAAAAGGAGACTGAATAAGTTGTACAACCCAAGAAGGGAGAGACTCCACACAGAAGGCATGAGCTAAAGGTATCAAGGGGCAGAGGGGCCACTATAGTCCTCAGTATTTATAACTCAAGATAAATGCCTAAAGGCCTTTAGAGTTAAATAGTCCCCTTTACAAATCACACTTTATATCTGACAATGATATAGGACTAAGTCATTAAACCCAAAATGCGTGAAAATGAGGTTGAGGTAAACAATGGAAATGATTTTCCCTTTTAAAGGTAAAAATACATCTCCAACAGTGGTCATTTAAGATGGCTGACTGGACATCTGTATTTATCTCTTTTCCCTCACAAATCCACATTAAATCAGTGGGAAGGAAGAAAAACATGTATTTGCCCATAACAACAGACAGAATGGGAGAGAGACTATCAGTAGAGAAGAAATTTCAACAAGTTTCTGGAAGGCAGGATGAAGATGATGTTTATAGTATGGGCAAACTGGGAGGAGGGGATGGCCTAGAATTTATGCTGTATGTGCTGCCACCAAAGAAGCAAACAGCCACCCCATGGAATCTTGTCAAACCTTCACACTCAAGGCCAAGTGGAGAGAATGAAAAATGGGAAATTAATAGACAGTCTTAATACAGAAGACCTGACTTTCTTACTCCATCACACCTGACAGCCGGAAGACAGGCATTTATCCTTGAAGGTGTATTCCTGAAACATTAGATTTCTTCTCCCAAAGAAACTGAACAAAAACTGTCTGGGGCAACCAGGGAAGCCAGTGTGAATATCGTCACACCAAAGCAAAACTCACTGATTCCTGGAATTTGGGAGGCATCCAACATAATGATCGGTTTCTTACCTTCTCCCCCTAAAGCAATAGAAACCATTAACTGTACTACTTCTAGTTCACAGATGACCTTGTTCCAAAATAGAAAATATAGTTGACTCTTGAACCACACAGGGCTTGGGGCACTGGTGCTCCACAAAGTCAGAAATACATATATAAATTTGACTCTCCCAAACTGTTGACTGGAAGCCTTACATACTTACATAAACAGTTGATTAACACATATTTTCCATGTTACATGTAATATATACTATATTCTTACAACAAAATAATGTGGAGAATGGAAAATGTGATTTGGAAAATTACAAGGAAGGGAAGATACATTTACAGTACTGTGTTGCATTTATCAAAAAGTATTCATGTATAAATGGACCTGCATAGTTCAAATTCTTGTTGTTCAAGGGTCAGCTGTAACTGACTGACATTCCCCAGGCCTTTTAGGAAAGACTTCTAAATGAAAACAAAAGAAGAACATAAACATATTTTGAAGATCATGTAGAAAAAAATTAAGATGATTCTAGGAACAAAATGTCAAATTAATAGCTTCAGAGACATTTGAGACAATAGTGTATCCATAAACCATACAGGATCCTATGAAAAAGAACCTATGAGAGAACATGAAAGTCACCTTGGAAATTAAAAAGACAACTGACAAAAATATAGAAGTTATTCTCAGTCGGAAAGATGAGGTCAAGGAACTTTTCCAAATAGCTAATATTTTCCGAATAGCCGAAAACTATTCTAAGCATTTTATTCCATACAAGACTATCATGTATGTAATGGTATAATGTTCTTTTTTAGAGCTGAAGGATGGAGAGATTAGGCAATTTGAGATTAGCTAATGAGTCGGGATTAAAACCCACTCAGGCTAGCTCTAGAGTCTATGAACTTAATTGCTATGCTAGTTTCTAAAACAATACATAACATTTTAAAAGTACTTACTCTGAGAGGCGCTTAAGTGGCTTGGTCGGTTAAGTGTCCAACTTTGGCTCAGGTCATGATCTCGCAGTTTGTGAGTTCAATCCCCGCGTCGGGTTCTGTGCTGACAGCTCACAGCCTGGAGTCTGCTTGGGATCCTGCGTCTCCCTCTCTCTCTGCCCCTCCCATGCTTGTACTCTGTCTGTCTGTCTCTCAAAAATACATGAACAATAAAAAACATTAAAAAAATTAAAAAATAAATGAAAGTACTTACTCTGTGTAATGGGTACTATGCTAATGAATTAAGTTATTTAGTCCTCAGAACAACCTTATCAGTAGACACCACCATGAGTTCATCTTACAGGTGAGAAAATGTAAGTAAGAAAGATTAAGAAATTCCTATGCATCACACAGATAATAAGTTGGGCAGGTGAGATTTGAATCTATCCTATCTTGATCTATAACCTATTATGGTATTTAAAACACAAGAAACTAAAATTTTGAAGGTAAAGATAAAATAAGATCTGCAATCAAGCAATTTAATTAGTTTTAGAAAGAGCAGAAATGGAGGTGAAAAAATCATCAAATATATTTTAAAAGGTAAGTTTCCAGGCTAAAAGAACACAAAAGATCTCACGTGGAAAATACTAGAATATGATAAAAGCTGATTTTGAAAAGAACAATACTTAGGCAACTGTTGTGAAATTTAAAGCAATGAGGAGAAAGAGAAAGTGCCAACATTTCTATCGGTGGTAGAGGTGCAATGATGGAACAAGGCAGGAAAAAAACAGACAGGATTTGACTAAGAATAAATATTTCATCTACCATATTGGACACTGGAAGACAATGGCATCATGACTAAAACTTCTGAGGAGAATAGTGCTCAGTCTAGAATTCTATTCTCAGGCAAATTATTGATGAAATTTGAAGGCAAAGAGAAGATGATTTAGATGTGCAAAACTTTATGTCTCCTCTAGGCAGTTACTCAAGGTGATGCTCCAACCTGGTAAAACAAGGTCGAAATTAAAAAAAAAAAAAAAAAAAAAAGATATGGGCTCCAGGAAATAATGGCTTCAACCCAAGAAAATAATTAGAAAAGCCCTCCATGCAGAAGGTGCCATGATTAAATAGTTTAGCTTTAAGTAAGAGAAAGAGTTCTAAATGTTCTAAATGATGAGAGAGAGAGAGAGAGAGAGAGAGAAGGAAAGAAGGAGAAAGGGAGGGAGAGAGAGGAAGGAAGACAATAAAAAGGAAAAATGGTAATTGCAGAAAAACAAAAAGCTATACAACGGAGGGAAGTATAATCATAACTTCTTTTTTCTACAATGAATAATATATGGGCATAGTATTCAACCTATGTACAAAGTGCATGTAATTGTGTTACAAAATAGAATGTAAAAGTTGAAAGTAAAGTATATTTGATAGTAGTGGGAAATGAAAATGGACAGAAGGAAGAGGGGTAAAGTCAGGGCTCAGTGTATGGTTGTACAATTTGGGCACTGCACAAAGATGCCCAGATGATGGTGCAGTGGAGGCTATTTTAGTCCATTCAGGCTGCTATGACAGAGTACCATTGACTAAGTAGGTTATTTTAAAAAACACATGTTTTTCTCACAGTTCTGGAGGCTGGAAAATCTAAGATCAAGGTACTGGAAGATTCTGTGTCTGGTAAAGACCTGCTTCATGTCCACAGACAGCCAACAAGGTGTCATCACCTGGTAGGAGCAAAGAATTCTCTGGGGAACCTTTTATAAAACACGCACCCCATTCATGAGGCATCCTTTATGCCCTAATCACCTCCCAAATTCCCCATGCTGTGACATCAGGGATTAGGTTTTAACATATGATTTTGGGTATGGGGTTGGGGGACACAAACAATCAGTCCACAGCAGGCACTTAATTTTAAATATGTTAAGAGAAATTATTTATAGGTGATGAAATAAAAGGCTAAAGCATATTATTTAATGTTCCAGTGGTAATCAGTGGAAAACACATCTATGTGTGAAAGGCATAGAGAAGATGATCTGAGTTTCAGCACAGGTGGGATAACATTTCTCCAATCACATGAAGACCCATGAATCGTGGTGTAAATCTCTTATATAGAAATGCAATAGTATCTATAAAAAATATCTAAAAACCATCAAAAGTGATTGCAAGAGGAGAGGGCTGTAATGGGCTGGTAAGATTTCAATTATTTCTGTTTTTGCACTATATGCCCATTTATAGTATTTGATTAAAAAATAACTTGCATATTCTTTTTGATAAAGTGAGTGTTTAAAAATACAAAGTATATTTTAATTCAGTCCATTTTCTTTGACCAACGTTCTTGTCTTTTGGTTGCTATATTTTAAGCCTAGAAAATCTGTAGATTAAGGAATATAGAAATAAATGGAACAGAATCACATGCTAGTTAATAAAGAGTATTTCAAGAAAAAATATGCAAAGGCATAAGACATTTGGTCACAGAAAAAAATGTGTGTAGGAAAACATAATAGCAAGAGAAAAGCAGAGCAAACAATCTGGAATGTTGAAAAAAAAACCAGGAAATTCTATTTGTTTATTGCCACATGATTATTTATGCATTTAGAAAACATTTATCCGATACTTACTGTGTGCCAGGCACTGTGACGATAAGGAACTGAGATAGCTAAATTTCTGGCTCTTTAGGAACTTACCTTTTTGCAGGATTGGCAAGAGCAGCAGGAGGCACAAGACAAGCTATGGAAAAAATATCACAAAAGAGGTGCGAATATAGTCCTGTAAGAGTTTGAAGGAAGGTAATATTTCTTGATATGACAATGGTGAATACTAAAAGTCATTGAGATATCATAGGACGAAATAGTCATATTATGGCCAAGCATGTCTATGAAAAAAAGAAACTGTATTCCTCAATTCTTAACCACACGTGTTGAATATTTGGGGGGCCATTTAAAAGGCAAATGTTAAAATGACCAATCACTTTGAAAATATATGCTAAAATAATGATAGATGGGAAAGTCCCCATGCCAGAAATACCTACCGGAATTTTAACACTCTCCTGAGAACCACAATCAATGTAAAAAAACAATCCTCTGAAGCATCAAATGAATCAGTCCGAACTAATAATTAAATCTAGCTTCTAAACAAGCCAAAAAAAAAAAAAAAAAAAAAAGATACTTCTAGAGCACTTTCTCATTTTAGGTCATAGTTCTTCCATATTCTACCACCATGATGTTAAGCACAAAACTTTAAGACTCACGGTACTTCTGAAGGGGTCAATAGAAGAGTCTTCAGATAGAGCCAGAAGAAACAACAAATCTAATCTATAACAAAACTGCTGGGTAGAACTGCAAAAGTGTATTAGTCCATAGTGATTGACTTCCCAAGTTAAAGCTTCCATTGAACATTTAAGGAGGCACTTTTATACTCCACTCATACTATTCCCTTCCATGTGGGACATTCTGTACCTCTTCCCTGCCATCCTCTCCCTCACTTTTTCAGGGGCACTGAAAGAGCCTAGAAAGAGGAATTGCGCATGGATGCCTATGATCTTTTGTTTCTTTTCCTTTCTTCTTTTATGATCTAGTTACTCACAGAGACCCACACATTTTACTTTGCTCCAAGTCCAATGTTTAAGAGGGAAAAGCTCCCACAAGGAGACAATGTGGATATCCAGGTGTGCTTGTGGCTAGAAGCAAACCTTTCAGTATATGAGTGTATTAGCAACTGTACTTGCCTAGTAGACCCAAAACCACATCTCCAAACTGACCAATATCAGTAACAAATAAGAGACTTTCTCTTCCGTCTTCCTTACTCTTCTGACTTCCTTAATCAATGCCGAACTTGGTCAAGGAAAGAAAATTAATGTTTACTAATGTTTATTGCTCAATTTTTTCTATTTCCCCCCTGCTTTTACTGACTATAATGACAGTTCATGTCTATCGTTGCTGTACATATATAAACACAGACATCCACACTATGGATGCATAAGCATATACACATGTATATATTACATGTAATGGCAAGATTCAAATCTACACAAAAGAAGGGAAAATAGTACAGTGAACTCTATGAGCCCATCACCAAGCTTCCACATTTAAAATAATTTAAGCAACTGGCCAATCTTGTTTAAACTACCTTTTTACCCAACCTCCTTGTCCATCTCTGTACCTTATCTCTCTGTGACTTCCAGAATCACTGACAGAAAAGAGAGAAGTCAGAAAGAAGAGAATGAGTCTGGTGATTAGGATACAACTAGACACTGGCTGAACCAGATTGCCTACCTGCAATATACTTATTCTGCCATATTGAAATAATGAAGAAAGATCTGAAGAAAACTGTAAAGGACTCAGGATGTATTTTGTCACCAAAAACATTCTGTCTAGCAAAACTTTAGGTTATTAGGTAGACTTTGGAGATTTTCCTAACGATTTGGAAGTGTCTTGACACTTGGAGAACTGTTACAGCACCATTTACGAGACTTTTAGAAGAGAGTATTACTAACTCGATTTTATGTGGATGAGAGAGCTGAGGTTCAACAAAGTTAATTAATTAAGAAGGAATGAGTGGGCTCAGCACTTAAATTTAGGTCTGTTTGGCTTCAAAGCTCATAGTCTTAATTAACCAGTAAACTTGCTTTCTCTTGCTATACTAAAAAGAGTTTGCGTGATTCTTTTCTCCCTTTCTTTCTTTCCTTCTTTCCTTCTTTCTTTCTTTCTTTCTTTCTTTCTTTCTTTCTTTCTTTCTTTCTTTCTTTCTTTCTTTCTTTTTCTCTCTTTTTAGTAGATGATCACTTTAAAAACGAGTAAAAGCAACATGGTTTAGAACAGGCATTTGGGAGAGGACATATGCTATCCCCTCCTAACAGAACCTTGTAGTCAATGTGGAAGACAGAGTAAGCCAGGGTGGGAAAGAGAAAACCACTGAGTTCAAGTTTTTTTTGAAAAGTGAAAACAAATGTGCAAGAAACTAATCAGGATAATAGTACACTCTCATCAACTCTTGGCAAGGATTTTATTTTTTACATTATATCAATTGTGGGATTTTACATTAAATATTTAAACGATGTGTTCTAACCACATTTTGATTATAGTGATGACCTAAAACCATTTTCTAACGAGTCTAGCAAGGTCTAGGCTCAGCCTAATGCAATGATGTTGCAGCTAATAATCGCTGAATTTCAACTGGGGCAAGAAAACCAAATATCCTTTTACCTTTTACCACCCCTTTACTTCTTCCTTCCCCAGTGTGCTCCCTATAAAGGTGCCAGGGATGTCCAAATCCTACAACTGCTTGTTTGATTGTGGTCCTCTCAAGCGTAGATTTCCTCTCTTCGTAGCAAGTAAAGACATTAATTTTAACTTTTTTAAGTAGGCTTCATGCCCAGCATGGAGCCTAGCAAAGGGCTTGAACTCATGACCCTGAGATCAAGACCTGAGCTGAGATCAAGAGTTGGACCCTTAACCAACCGAGCCACCCAGGCACCCCTAAAACATGTTAATTTATACAAAGATGTTGGCATCTGGGTCTAGAAGCTAGGAGTAGAAAAGATACCATAGAAAAGCACCAAGATAGGAAGAGAGGAAGGAAAAAGATGAGCCACACTCAAAGGGGTTTTAAAATCACTTCCTTCATTTTATAATTTTTTCCCAAGATATCTGGGTATGGCAGTAAAATAGCACTCTGTCACTCTTCTTTCAAGCCTTAAAGCTACTGAAGGTAACTTTTTAGGTAGGAAATAAGATACATTAATCGGAATAAGGTTAACCAGGAGAAACAGAGTACACAGCAAAGACAAAGAAGGCATAATCAACACTGGGCTGCAAAACGACTAAGTACACAGTAGATAAATTAAGATTCCTAGAGAAAAAACAGACAACTTTTATAATTAAGCGATGTCACTAGTTCAATTAAGAGAAGTGTAGAGAATTTTAAGAATCTGTCTCAAAGGGACTATGAAAACATTTCTAGTTCCAACAGAAGGCATAAAGAGCAAAAAAAAAAAAAAAATAAGAGTGATTCATATACTACTTAACACTTTCATTCCAAGAAGATGCTCACGGGTAATCTTTACCATGAGAAGATTTTTAAACTCTTCTTTTTTACTATCAGTCCTTCTGGTGTCTGAAGTATAAAGGAAAATATTCTGAGATGTGGTAGGTAAAAATACATGCCAGCTCACTTTGTGATATCCATTAAATGTGAGAATCTAAAATTAGTGATAAGAATTTTTAAAATATGAATTCTATGTAACTGTTAAAATTATTGATGTTAAAAATAGTGTAATTTGAAAGAATACCATTAACATGTTACAGTATCTCTTTGTTTTCAAGAAAGCATGCTTTGAATCTGCTAGCACTATATTTCCTACTGAACACATTAAGTAATGAGTTTGTCATGTTTAAAAGCTGGAGTTTTGTGTTAAAATGTCATTCAATGATACTTTGGTTCTGAAGAAGTATTTAACTTATTTTATTTATTTATTAAAAACAATTTTTAAGGTTTATTTTTGAGAGAGAGAGATAGAGAGCGAGTGAGGGAGGGGCAGAGAGAAAGAGAGAGAGACACATACACAGAATCTGGAGCAGGCTCCAGGCTCTGAACTGTCAGCACAGAGCCTGACATGGGGCTTGAACTCGAGAACCATGAGATCATGACCTGAGCTGAAGTCCTATGCCTAAACAACTGAGCCACCCAGGTGTCCCTTATTGATTTTTGAAATTTTATTTATTTGTTTTGAGAGAGAGAGAAACAGAGAGAAAGAGTGAGCAAGAGTGGCAGAGGGGCAGAGACAGGGAGAGAGAGAAAGAGTGAATCGCAAGCAGGCTCTATGCTGCCAGCCCAGAGCCCAATGTGGGGCTTGAACCCACAAAACCACAAGATCATGATCTGAGCTGAAACCAAGAGTTGGACAGTTAACCGACTAAGCCACCCAGGTGCCACAAGAAGTATTTGACTTTTATATCATATTCTGTAGCAAATTCAGATTTTTGAATCTTCAACAGCTTGTGAAAATTACTGTTCACTTTTGAGTTCATATTCTCCAAGGGAAGTAAATAAATAATATTCAGAGATGAATACAGCTGCTATAGACATCTGCATGCAAGTCTTCATACGGGCATATGTTTTCATTTACCTTCAGGGAACCTCTAGGAATCAGAGTGCTGAGTCTTTCCGTAAAGAGATGTTTAACTTTATAAGAAACTGACAAACTGTTTTCAAAAGTAGCTGTAGCATTTTGCATTCCTCCATGCCTGAGAGTTCTAACTGCTCCTCAGTCTCCCCACCTGTTGGTTTGGAGTCCTTTTATTGTATCCATTCTAGTCGGTGACTCACTTTAATGTGCATTTCTCCAGTGACTATAATGTTGAGAATTTTTTCATATGTTTAGTCGTCATCCATACATTTTCTCTAGTAAAGTGTTTCTTTACGCTTGTGGCCATTTCTTAGTGAGATTTTTATTTTCCTCTTTTTGAGTTGTAAGAGGGCTTCATTCAATCTGGATACATGCCCTGTATCAGATAGGTTTATTCCAATTTTTTCCTCCAACTCTGTGGCTTGTCTTCTAAGGGTCAGCTTTTCCTACTGTATAAAAAAATTACAAACTGAGCTCCACAAACATCAGAATTCTGCAGAGCCACCTGGAACTGCCGACTAGTTCTGCTATCTATTTAGTATTTTTAATATAGGGGTACTGCATCACATTTTACTGTAGCAAAATATTTTAAATTGTCACGGGGTCTCTGGGTGGCTCAGTTAGGTGAGCATCTGACTCTTGATTTTGGCTCAGGTCATGATCCCAGGGTCGTGGGATTGAGCCCCACGTCGGGCTCTTCGCTGAGCATGGAGCCTGCTTGGGATTCTCTCTCTCCCCCCACCTCCCTCTGTGACTCTCCCCACTCTACTTCTCTCTCAAATAAAATAATAATAATAAAATTATTGCTACAACGTAGCAAGTTGTGGTAATGTTTACTAGGTAGACTATAGTCTGACTTTCCAAACATTTATTAAAGCAGTGATATGAACCTGGATGGCTCAGTCGGTTAAGTGGCCGACTTCGGCTCAGGTCATGATCTTGCAGTCTGTGAGATCGAGCCCCGCGTCGGGCTCTGTGCTGACAGCTCAGAGCCTGGAGCCTGCTTCGGATTCTGTGTCTCCCTCTCTGCCCTTGTGCTCATGCTCTGTCTCTATGTCTCAAAAATAAATAAACGTTAAAAAAAAAAAAAGCAGTGATATGAACCTGTTGGCAGTATACATAATGGGGGTGTCTTAAGACCTTAGGGGATTTTTGGCATTCTTAGGTTTCATGGTGTCCTCACAGTATTACCCAGATCTCACATTAAATATAATAAAATTTTTAAATTCTAATGCTTACTTATATCAGTATGGACTTATATCAGTATGGACAGCTATTTATTTTATACTTTAGTTTACAATCTAATACTATTTATTTTATTGGTCAAATTGTTTTAGTTTTGGCCACGTGGAGCTCTCTCAATTGACTCCTATATCCCTAAACAGTTTTTTTCCATTAAAAAAAATGAAATGAAGGGGCACCTGGGAAGCTCCGTCGGTTTAGAGTCTGACTCTTGATTTTGGGTCAGGTCATGATCTTGCAGTTCGTGGGTTCGAGCCCCACATAGGGCTCCATGCTGATTGGGTGAAGCCTGCTTGGGATTCTCTCTCTGGCTCTGTCTCTGTCCCTCCCCACTCATT
Organism: Paguma larvata; assembly: GCA_030068075.1. Taxonomy (NCBI): domain Eukaryota; kingdom Metazoa; phylum Chordata; class Mammalia; order Carnivora; family Viverridae; genus Paguma; species Paguma larvata. Next base: position 107,614,327 of record CM057826.1, read on the forward strand.
CTCTCTCTCTCTTTCTCTATCAAAACATATAAATCAACTTTAAAAATTGAAATGACTTGGATAATTTTGTTTTTGAAATTATTTGGTGACAGATAATGCATTCAATATTTGGCTATAATTCTCAGCAATAATTATGTATATTCAGGAATTCTTGCAAAGCGAAGAATAACCTACAATTATTTTCAAATGTAATGGAATTTTTTGATTGTTAATAGTAATAATTAAGTAAATGTAAAATATATTTAGTTAGCACTTACTAATTTTGACTTTGCAGCTTTATTTTGTGCACTTTAGAGTCAATACTACCTTTTCTGGTTGTTTGTCTAACTAAGGTCCTGGGTTCTTGAAGAGCTCCAAGCCCTAGACTCTGTACCTCAGGAAGAGTATACAGGAGGACATAATCCACTCCTTGTCAATGATTATGCAGTATCAGTGTCAGGGTAGCTCCAGTACCTTCCCAGGTGTCTACTTTAAGATGGTACTTCTGCTTCTGCTTTGCCTCTGTCTTCTGTTCTCTCTCCCCACAAAAGTGGTAAAGCCCAGCAGAAGAAAGTAACAGCTGTAGTTAACATCAGATTCAGGGAAAAGAAAGGGGAATAAGCTATAACGGAAAAATCCAAATAGTTACCACAGGAAATAGACATATGGGGGGACGCGTATTAAACTAGAAGTGAGAAAGGACTCACTCTGCCAGTGTTTTCCTGGAAATGTTAAGTGAGCATAATTGCAAGAGCTAAGAGGTCTCACACTCAGTAGATGTGATTAGTAACTGCTAGTTCCCTCCTGGTATATACCCTGCTGGTAGATTCAAAACAAGCAGAAATCATCTCAGATGAATAGCCAATAGGAACTGAGTATTTTAACACAAGCCTCTCACATCACAGATTTTGACAGCCTAATACAATGTAGCCTCTTGTTTCCATACCACTTATAACCATTTAAATTTTTTTTTTTTTGAGAGAGAGATAGAATGTGAGCTGGGTAGGAGCAAAGAGAGAGGGACAAAGAGAATCCAAGTAGGCTCTGTGCTACTCAGAGCTCAGGCAGAGCTCAAACTCGCAAACAGTGAGATCATGACCTTAGCTTAAATCAAGAGTCAGATGCTTAACTGACTGAGCCACCCAAGCGCCCCTACTCATGACCATTAAAAAAAAAGCCGAGAGATTTATAAAAATGCAAATTTCTCTGTTCCATTCCAAAATATTTGGATTCAGTATGGGGAGCATCCCAGGAATTTGTACTTTTAAGTCTCCCAGGAACTTTTAATAATCAGTCAAATATTTTGGCTAATTTTCCTGTCTGTGTAATACAACATTTTGTATAGAATTTGAATCGCATGTGGGAATTGGTGAGTCTCTGGAATTTAATGTGATTTGTTATACATTGAAAGGGTACATACTAAGAATTTTCTCCTTACTTTGGATGAATAAAAGGGTAAAGGAACCAGGACCTTAAATTCTAATCTAACAGCTTATACATTATAGGCAGGACTGGGTCTATATAATTTGCAAGGTCCTATGCAAATGAAAATGCAGAGACTTGTTCAAAAATTATGGTGAATTTTAAGGCAGCAAAAGCATAGCATGAAAGCTAGTGTGGGGCCCTTCAAAGCATGTCCGTGAGACGGCATGGGTGGCACAGCCATGCACTAGCCAGTGATGGGGTGAAAACACTGGTAAAATGTATCCTGTAAATGAAGTCCTCGGCTTCAAAAATAGACCTGCTGGCAAGAGCAAGGTCAGCCTTGATCATTTGGCAGACGTAGAGTAAAATACTGCACAGTATCATGAGCTAAGCATTTTCTTCTCTAGTAATGCAGTATCTATCAGGACGGGAACATTGAAATGTCATCTCTCTCTGTTCGGGGCACCTTAGTGACTCAGTCGGTGAAGCATCCGACTTTGGCTTAGGTCAGTATCTCATAGTTTGTGACTTTGTGAGTTTGAGTCCCACATCGGGTTCTGTGCTGACAGCTCAGAGCCTCGAGCCTGCTTCAGATTCTGTGTCTCCCCCTCTCTCTGCCCCTTCCCTGCTCATGCTCTCTCTCTCTCAAAAATAAATATTAAACAATGTTTTTAATTAAAATTAAATGAAATGTTAAAAATATTATCTCTGTCCATGTAAAAAAAAGTCTTGGTTGTTGACTAAACTTAAAGGTTTAAATTAGAAAAATAAGTGCGAATTCATGCCTTAAAAAGGCATGTGTGCATATATATACACGTGTGTACATATGTATACACACAAACACACATACAAATATATAAACGTATATTTTATCTATGTCACTAATGAAAATGGGTCAAATGCAGAAGGAACATTTTTGCCCACCACCACCACTCTTATACAATCCTAGCACCCAGATTTTTTATTCTAATACTGTCCTCAGCTAAAAGCCAAGGGGTATTGAAGGAGAATAGTGAATTCCATGTCTTGGAAAAGAGAATTATCAGAATATGTCCAATTTTTACCAAAAAATGAACAGTCCTGAAAGGACAAAGAGCCTGCACTAAGCGGTTTCACCAAATTGTGACCACTGGAACTGTAAACAACAACAACACTAATAATAGTTGCCATGTTAATTTGAACGAGGTTAGCTGTGAAATTCAGTCAGTTCCTAATGCCATTCCACAGAGAATTAGTCTGTATAAATATTTAAAACAAATACCAGCGATGCAAAAAAAGGGTGAATATAATAGGGCATGTTAAAATTTACAAGGACTTTAACACATTCAGAAAAGTTAGTACTGTTAAAAAAAAATAAACAAAAACAAGCCCAAAACAAATCCACTTAGACCAAGTCACCAAATAGGGGATTAATACCTAACCTAAGTGCAGTTTCCACCCCAACCCCAGAAGTGGATCTTAGCTGGGCAGTCAGTAATGTTCTGGTCAGCACCAAGGAGGTAATCCGTGACATGGGCCCTCTCCATTCCTTAAAAGGATGCTGTAGTGAACTACCTTGCCCCTCCCCCTAGGAAACGTGACTGCCTGGAATAACTCTTTCTTTTCCTTTGCTCATAGTAATTACCTTGCCCCACCCTCCATACAAAAACTTTCCATTTTGTACAACTCCTTAAAGCTACCCTCTACTTGCTAAATGGGATGGTGTTCAATTTATGAATTACTTAATAAAGCCAATTAGATCTTCAAATTTACTCAGTTCAATTTCTGCTCTTTAACATTACTATATATAAAGGTACTCAGTTTCCTATATTTTTATATAGCTGCTCTATATCTGTTTATAAAAAATAGACATGCTTTTGCTTCCATCTGTGCAGAGTGAAAAGAATAAACAAAAGAAACTTGGAGAAAGCCAAGAAGTTCTGGAAAAAAATGGAATCTGTACCAAAATTATGAAAGGCATTACAGGTGATCCAATATAAAAATCAGGTGGAAAGGGAGTTCAACAGGTATTCAGTATCAGTGGCTACAGACAAGCCCAGGTAGAAAAGGAAACCAACACTACCCCAGGATAATAAAAAAGAAATCAGTGTTCTTCATGAGGAGAGCTAACTACATACAGTTAGTCCCTTATGGCCAGAAGGTAAAGCTCCTATATAGTAACATTGATAATAATAAAATTCTACTAAGGAATACATCTGTTTATAATAATGCTAACAAACTAGGTCAATAAAGCATAATGACAAGACATTGAATTATGAAATGCTAGCTAAGTGATTATGTAAAAATACATTAAGTCTAGAGGAAAACACCAGGAGACAAAATAATGTCAATAATAATATCCACACAAGCAATGAGGGCTTAGAATCATACCAAATGTGTCCATTAAAGAATGTTCACTTGGGGAAAGTAATTAAATTCTTTGTTCCATCTGTTGATAATGAAAATCCTTGCTTGGTTTGAGAAGGTATTCTATTACTTGTGCATCTGGTAAGATTACTCCAACAGCAAGAAGTTATCAAAATAAATACTACAGCTCTAGTTGTATATCAAAATTAGCATAGACATACCCCTAGAAAGGCATTAACATCAAGTGTGAAGCAACAAAAGAATTAACTAAGCCCATGTTATTGAAACTGTAGACTAGTTAGTAGAGTAATAGATCTGCTAAGTTGATGTGTAAGTTTTGCCTTATTAGGGGGTTTGAAGTATTCAAAAAAATGAGTCACATTAAAGTTCTATTTCTCACTTAAATTGAAAGGAAATTTAATTATTCATGTGTTATGTATACTTAAATATTTATGAGAAATTTCTTTCAAAGTTCCATTTATTAAATGTGTAATTTAATAAATTGACCATTGTGATGGTTAATTTTATGTCAACTTGACCGGACCAAAGGATACCCATAAGGCTAGTTAAATGTTATTCTGGGTGTGTCTGTGAGGTTGTTTCCAGAAAATGTTAGCTTTGAGTTGGTGAACTGAATAAAGCAAACAGACCTCCCTAATACAGATAGGTATCACCCAATCACCTGAGAGTCTGATTAGAACAAAAGGGTGAAGGAAGGTTAGATTCCTGTTGTCTCTGCCTCACTGTTTGAACTGAATATAGATCTCCTACTCCTGGAGTTCTTGGTTCTTGGTTTTAAGACGCAGACAAGAATCTACACAATCAGCTCTCTGGCTCTCAGGCCTTTGAACTATACACCACCTGCCTTCCTGGGTCTCCAGCTTGCAGATCAACACTATATATATATAGTGTATATGTGCATATATATAGTGTATATATATGTGTATATATATATATAGTATGTGTGTATACATACATATATGTATACATACATATACACACACATATACACACACACACACACACATATATATATATATACACACACACACACACATATATATATATATATACTCTGCATAATCTAATACAACCATTAAACAAAACACAAATGGTCACAGATGTTCTTCTCCAGGAGGTGTTCCCCTGAGGCATTAAAGAATTGATCACTGCTCTCCGAAGAAATAATACTCACTCTACATCACAATGTCGTATTCTGGTGCTCCTGGGATTTCTTTAAGTAATTATCCATATGAGATAGAAAATGAAATATCATGGTCCATTAAACTGTGTAACATGTCTCAGGAGCATGTGTCCTGTAATAGGGTAAACTCTCCCTATTTTTATTAACAGAAGAACTGGTTGTGGGCCCCCTCTTGTGGAGTAATCCATCACTGATGTGTAGGTTATATCCTGGATCTCACTGCCTTTGCTGGCATCAGGAAGTGAGAGTGGGAAGTGTGGAAGGAACATTTCACTATATATTCTCTTGTATCTTTTGAATATTGAACCATGTAAACATATAACCCTTACATTTTTAAAAATTTATCTATTAGAGTTGCCCTTTTTGATGTCTTAAGACATTTGCTGCCTTAGGAAAGTGTCAGATACTATTATAAAATGAACGATGCACTTTTGGTGACCGCACTTAAAGAAAATGAGGAAATTGGGGCATCTGGGTGTCTCAGTCGGTTAAACGTCCAACTTCAGTTCGGGTCATGATCTCGTGGATCATGAGTTCGAGCCCCAGGTTAGGCTCTGTGCTGATAGCTTGAACCTGCGTCAGATTCTGTGTCTCCCTCTCTCTCTGCCCCTCCCCCACTCATGCTCGGCCTCCCTCTCTCTCTCTCTCTCTCTCTCTCTTTCTCTCTCTCAAAAATAAACAAACATTAAAAAAAAGGAAAGTGAGGAAATCATCTAATGGATATTAGGGGGAAAGCATTCTAGCAAGAGGAAACAACTAGGGAAAAGGTCTGCAGGACTCTATTATGAGGTTTTGAAATCATCTTAGACATGAGATTATGGTGAAATCATTCCTACCTCTTAAATATATTTATTAAGAGACCATGACATGAAAATTGCCCCAAATATCTAGGAATAATAGGATGTTTTTATAACTTTGCAAATTAATTGAAGGATATGAATTTTGCTTTATATTCTTAAGTCCTGCCATCTCCTATTTTTCATCCTAAATTTTCCATCAAGTGACATCTAATTACCACTTAAAATATACCATAAAGAAAATGGTATATTTGTGGACCATTAGTTTGTGGTATCTTTAAAAATTAAATGTTATACAAAGGAAAAATATATGTAAAAGCAAAAGCATACTTTTTTTACTGCTTTACTTTAATTCATTTTTCATTTTTATATTAATCTTTTAAAGATCAAAAATGTAATTTTTATTGAAAACAGAATTCTTTCATAAGCTAAATTGAAAATCCAAACTTCTTTCTTTGGCTATGTATCTATTTTTGTTCTTCAGTTGAGTTTTCTAGTTGTCATTGTTCTCTAATCCTTAGCCATATAATCTCCTTTTGAAATGGATAGACCTTATTTTTCTATCCAAATGTATACAATAGAGCATATTTGAAGATGAATAGCTGATTATTGGAGTTAGTTTTGTCACATTTCATTATCAGAAATTGTTGGATGTAAAAATACAACTTAGTTTCTACTTATATCTGTAACAGTGGAAGTTAGCAGATATGCTGACTTAGGGAGATAAAACATAAGAGACTCTCAAAGACTAAGAACTAACTGAGGGTGAGGGGGATGGGGGGGGAGAGGGGGTGATGGGCATTAAAAAAGGGCACATGTTGGGATGAACACTGGGTGTTTTATGTAAACCAATTTGAAAATAAACTATTATAAATGAAAAAAAAAGAAAAAAAAAGAAAAAAAGAAAAAAAGAAAAAGAAAAAAAACTTGTTGAAAAAAAAAAGAAAATATTAAAAAAAATGCACGACTGCATAAAATAAGTGGATATGTTATTTTCTTTGTGTTGGTAAAGAATATAGATTGGAAATGGAGAAGACTCTTATTTTTCTGAGATAATTACTACTAGCCTTCTCCGCTTCTTTTTAAAGGTTCACTCCTGAAACTGTCTCTCTCCCTATTTGTTCATACTTCTCCTCATTTATTTCTAGTACATACTTAGAAAAAATTTCCTATTTCCTGACAGTAGACATGACTCGGTATGTTGGTAATGAGGAAGAAAATGAAAACAAGTATGTGTGTGTCCTCCATATTGTTCTTTGTCGATGGAGACCTGGTGATGGGGTGGAAGAAGGCATGTAAGGGCAAGAGATTCCCAAGTCGGGACATGTGGTTGCCAGACAGTGTCTATTATCTCTTGACCACGCGATCATTTTTCTACATTCTCTTCTATACCACACATTTAAGTCAATGACTTAACAGAATCAGTGGAACCTTGGAAACAATAAAGAAGATGTCTTTGAGTTTATGTATATAGATATACATATAATTTTTCATCAATACATGTTGAAATTAGGGAGTTAGCTAGAACTTCTTAGTACACTGGGACCTTGAGGACTGGAGATGGGAACCCGCACACATATTTTACAAACTCCCGAAGTCCCCTGTCCATTGTTTTTTTGTTAGATGGGCAGGTGGGATGGGGAGGTTGGATGCCCTCTGGTGATACCTCTCGCAGTAAGATGGTGGCAGTAAGAAGGCTGATGAGCACTGCTTCCTGGATTCCTGCTCACAAAGCTTGACTTCCCAAGCAGCAGTCTCAGGCGCATGGTAATTGTGGGCTCTAAGCTGCCCCATTTTGCTTTGGTTTTCCCTGTAGTAGGAGAGGGAATGGATTCCTGCAGGTACTGAGTTTTTGAGTAAAATTACCTACTCCTTTTTGTTCCCACAGTCTTGCAACACTTTCACAACCAATCCCCTTATTAAGTTTCCTCTATTTGAAATGCCTATTTATACTCATTATATATATATATTTTTTTTCTACAAAGTACTAGAAAGAAGTGTGCATTTATGTTTATGATAGCTGATTTCCACCTCTCCTTCTTGGGGCTCTCTCTCATTTTTAGCTTTTTCTAAGCATCAAAACCCACTCTGATGTCTAGTTGTTCAGAATTCATCATGATGTTTCTTGTTTTCTCATGGTGCCCTACAGGGTCCCCATAGTGATCACACCCAGATTGTCTCTCATTTTAAGACATATATATACCTTGTATCCAGTATTTACAGAAGCTTCCACAGCAAAGAAACCTTGTGTTATCCTCCAATCTTAGCTCAATATGACTTTCTTCCTGAAGCCACTTTACTCTCAGGCAAATTTATACTTCCTGATCTCTGTTCACATAGCTATAAATTTACTCTTCTACTAAAGATAGCACTTACCACATTGTACTAAAACTGTTCGTTTATTTATGTGGCTTTTACAAGAGTCTATGAGTTTTCTGAGGTCATCTTTGAGTCTCTACAGTCTAGAAGGGTCACTGGCATATGCAAAGTCTTTTTTTTTTTTTTTTTTTAATGAAGGAATGCATGTTGAACCTAGAATGGTACTGGGTTTCAAGAGTTTGCAGGAATAATAATTCAAATTAACAAGTGGGTGGCAATGTTAGTTCATGATTTGAAAGGAAAAGGTAGTTAAATAAGGCAGAATGTAAACTCCTCTGGGGTAGAGAATTGCCTTTCACATATCTGTACCCTCAGTTTAATAGTGCACTGAGGTACTGCATGCACTAATGCCTGGAAGGCCATGAGAGATGCCATGAATTAAGCAGATATAGAGATGAAAGTCAGAGATTAAAAAGGATAATTGATGACCAGGATGGAAGAACATAGAAGCAATATGAAGACAAATGGGCATTGTTTCCTCAATAGAATCTTTTTACACAAAGTTATCTAAGCTTGCATGGTATTCTCCCCCTAAACTCAGTCAGTATCCCAGAACCTCTGGACTCAGCTACCATTTGAGAAGAAAGCAGTTAATTAGTTGATAAAATGTGAAGTGGCTCTTCTCTAAATCCCTGTCACTCATGTGAAATATTAACTCTTGAAAGTATTAAGAAGTGGGATGGTTGAAGATCACGTTGTACAAGGATTTTACACATTTTTGTATATCTTTGTACATCTAAACAAAGTAATTCTAGAGACTGTAGAACAGGGGAAAGCTCTGCAGTGGTGTGAGTTTTAAACTCTATGACAGGCAGGAGGTATGTGTAAGTGGGACTTTTGTTTCCCTTAAATCACTTTGACCTGGGCAACAATCCTTACTTCTAGGCAAGTGCACACACTCAAGTAGCAGCTTAAAGCGAGGAAAGTAACTCCAGGCCTTATCGACCACCTTGGTAGTTGAAAAGAGGTTAACTTATAGGAATATGCCATGGCCAAAAGGGAGTGGATATAAATTTTATGGACATTTTTCCCCTTAGATATTACCTCTGCATCCACTGTGAGAATTCCTCAAGGCACTCCATAATTCTCTATGGAGGGCAGCTTACAAAATGTAGCAGCCAAGGACAGGAAGCAAGGTGTACAGAACACTGATGACTTTAAGGCAGAAATGTGGACTTAACTATACTATGTTAATACCCTTTGTTTTAGAGCTTATCGAAAAAAAAGTCTGATGACTTCCAGATGATGAGATCTCACTGTAACAATACAATCATTCCACACATCTGAGTCAGTGACATAACAGTAGAATCAATGGAAACCTCGGAAACAACAAACAATATGGTTTTAAGTTTATATATATAGATATAGATATATAGATATAGATATAGATAGATATGTATATATACACACACGCACAATTTTTCATTAACATATGTTGAAATCAGGGAGTTTTCTAGATCATCTTAGTGCTTTGGGACTCTCAGGACTATTGGCGTGGGGTGGGGCACATACCTCATCTGTCTCCAGCCCAACCTCCTTCAACCTTGCTCTTGGCTCAGCATTCTTGCCCTTCATTTTCCTGGAAAGGAATTTGGACAAAAGTTGCTTCAATGTTCACTTAAGGGGTAGCTATTTTTAATTAAAAAAAAATAATAATGGTGCAGGCAACTCTGTGTTTTCTTTTAACTGGAAAATATAATAAATTCAGTTGTAATCATGCTGATCAGGAGTTCTGATTGGTAGTTAAAAGTGCATGATTGTTGGAAATCTCAAAGGGAATTATTAGAGAATAAATTAAGTTGATTTCATTGAGAAAAATATTTCAAAGTACAAAGTCTTGGAAAAAAATTATAAAAGGTAGTCTTTAATGGGGAAGAGCCCAACAAAAATAAGTAGTTAAGGTAACTGAGACAAGGAATTCAGCAGATAAATGTTTTTCATGCTTTTCAGGTATTAAATAACCTTAATGTGGGAGGCATTTTCACATATTATTTCATTCAGTTTACATAATAACCTTTCAGAGTTATTATTACCACATTATTAACTACTTCTCCGCTGTGGATTTTCTGGCTCAGAGAGGATAAATAGCTTTGCTAGGCCACATAACTAATATTCATTAGAACTTCGATACGACTATACATCAGCTTTATGTTTTAGCATTTATTTCTTCCACTCTAGGATACTTCCAAGAAATATTTAAGTTTGTGCCAGACCTGTGTAAAGAAAACTAATCTCTGTGGAGTTTTCTCAACCAACATTTTCATGTTTCTTTCCAATTATTTTAAATAGCAGTTTACAAACTCTTCAGAGCAATTTGAGATTTTGCCCTTTCTTTTAAAAAAACAAGCCAACACAAATGATAATGTTCTATAATAATGGGCCTCTTTTGCAGAAAGCAGTCATTAATTCTTGTTTTCTTTTTAGGTAAATTCTGCTTATATAATTAGTACATTAGTAATCCAGGGTAAGTAGTCTGCCCTGACTGCCTGAATAAGTCAAGTTCAAGTCTCTTACAAGCTTTAATATTATCATGTTTCTTTCCTTCAGAACATTTACTTATGTTTCCAATTACACATGTGTTTGTGTGATTTGTTTTACTTTGGTATTTCATCTAGACTACAAGCATTGTATGTTTTATTCGCACTGACTCCTCAATGCCTCTCAAATTGCCTAATAACTAACAGGCCCTCAAAAAATATTTCTTGGATGAATGGATGGCTAGGTGAATAAATGAATGGGCAGAGAGATAAAAGAAGGAAATGAGCAAATGCGTAGGTCATTTTGGACGGCTGGTATTAAAGAAGGCTTCATAAATTACCTAGGATTTAATCTGGCCTTGGAAAAGGGGGCAAGAGTAAGATCTCAACTCACATGTTAAAAATAATCTTTGTTACAGCTTTCATTTTTTTCCCATGAAGTGCAGTTGGAGAGATCTTCCTAAATTAAGCCTCACAGCTTTCTCTTCCAACACATGTAGGTGATGAAGGTATTGTTATATTAAGCAACACAGATAATTAAAAGAGGAAGTGAAAACGATTCTTAAATGAACAGCATTCCACTTCCCCTCTGGTTTCCATTAATACTATAATGTTTCACTGGTAAAATTAAGCCACATTTATCCTTCTACAGACCTGCAGGATGCATTAGAAATAATACAAACAACAGCTGCATGAAGATGTAGAGCTAAGGGAAACATCTGCGGAGCGTCTAAAAAGGCAATGCAATTCGGGCAGCCAGTTGCCAGTCTGCGCGCTCAAGGAACAAGACTGAGCACCCAGCTGCCTTTCAGCGGGTCTAATTCACAACTCTGTGTCCCCGGTCTCACCATTATAGAGCTTCTCTCTACAGAGCTTTCTCTTCCCCTGTCTTGCCTTTATAGATATCTGCGTTCTCAACAGACATCTATTTATAGATTATATAACTCTACTGGAGCTTCCCTGCCTTGTGCATCTCTTCGGTCCTTTGCTAAATTTTCCCCTCCTCTTTTCTAAGCTTCCTCCAAACTCTTGTTTGAAGATTTTATTAGTTGATCGAGCAAATTAAAAAGTAGCAATTGCTTTGCTTTGCTGTTGCTTTTTCATCGTTTGATTTTAAATGACATTCAGCCTTAAACATCATGTCAGATTTTTCCCTTGCTCAGGTGGGTATGTCCAAATGTTGTCCTTGAAGCCTCCTGGAACAAAGAGACTGAAAATGATTTCTAGGCCCTGGCTATTCCAGGCCAGATGGATATTTACTTTGTCATTAGCTGTTCCTTCCAACATGCTCTGCAGCCATTCCGCTGCAATACAGTTGCCACAGACACTTCTCCACTTCCTCTCCCTTCCCTTCATCAGGAGTGCGCCTCTTCTGCTGGTCATGTTTTCTCTTATCAGATAATTGAGTTAAATGTGTATATAGTCTAGACAAATTCTTCCAGATGAGACAAGAAAACAAAAGAGTGCATTTTGGGAAATAATGACCAGAGGAAGACATATCATGCACCACTCTGCTCCTGACTGATTGCCCTCCTTATAGAGTTCAGGCCACACAAGAGCTACACACATTAAGAAACCTGTTTATTCTGCTCTTTTAGGACTATCTTTGTTTCACATTGGGAAAAACCAGCACCATTTCTAGATGTAGAGAAGAGAATACTCAGCTAAAATAGAAGAGAGAAAAGGAAAGGTCTTAAGAAAAGAGACTTAAAAGGTTGCTTTGAGGAAGACTTGGACTAAAAAACAAACAAGGTGGGGCGCCTGGGTGGCTCAGTGGATTAAGCATCCGACTTTGGCTCAGGTCATGATCTCAGGGATTGTGAGTTGAAGCCCTGCGTTGGGTTCTGTGCTGACAGCTCGGAGCCTGGAGCCTGTTTCAGATTCTGTTTCCCTCTCTCTGTCCCTTCCCCAGCTCACCCTCTGTCTCTCTCTCTCTCTCTCAAAAATACATAAACATTAAAGAAAACATTTTAAAAGAACAAAACAAAACAAAAAAAACAAACAAGGGGTGCCTGGGTGGCTCAATCAGTTAAGCGTCGACTGTTGATTTCAGTGCAGGTCACAATCTCACAGTTTGTGAGTTCAAGCCTCACACTGGGCTCTGATTAATGGTGCAGAACCTGCTTGGAATTCTCTCTTTCTCTCCCACTCTCTCTGCCTCCTGTCTCACTCTCTCTCTCTCTAAAGCAATAAACTTAGAAAAAAAACCCCACAAAGGTCATTTCCAGTCAGTAGGAAAGGCAGCAAGATGTGTTGAAAAGCCCAGAGTTCTGGTCCCGGTCAGTCATTAATTCACTGTATAAAATTGGGGAAGTCACAGAAACTTTCTGGGGCTCATTGTTCTCATTTTCAAAATAAGGAAGTCAGTTTAGATGATTTCCAAGTTATGTTCTCGGTTTGAAGTTCCATGATGCTAAGACAGAAGATACTATGATCTACCAAAGACAGTTTAATGAAAAATAAAACCAGAGCAAGTCTCTGGTATCCAAATGATTGGGTTCAAACACTACCTCCATTCTTTAATTAACACTAAGAAATTTGATGAAATTTTAACTTCCCCATATCTCAATCTTCTCATATAAAATAGGGGTAAAACAGAATCTGTGTGATAGGACTGCTGGCGAATTAAGAAAGATAATTCACACATAGTGTTGTTATGGTGCTTGGGGCTCAGAAGGCACTCCAATGCCAGGAACTTAGGAAGGACTACAGTCTTCTGGGTCATCTGGATGGCTCAGTTGCTTAAGCATCTGATTCTGGATTTCATGATCTCAGGTCATGATCGCATGGTTTGTGAGATCAAGCCCCACATCCAGCTCTTTACAGACACTGTGGAGCCTGCTTGGGATTCTCTCTCTTCCTCTCTCTGCCCTTCCCCCACTTCAAAAAAATTAAAAAAAAAAAATCTTCTAAAGGACTATAGTCTCCTCACAAATACCCAGGAAGAAAAGCAGAAAGTACATTTGTATGTATTTGTTTGATGGGTTTCAGATCTCCTAATACGATTATTTAAAAAAATTGCATGTTAAGATGTAAAACCCAGTTGCTACCCCTCCCCCTAAATTCTGAGAATCACAATTAATATATAAGTCTAGCACAGTGTGGAGCTGCGGAGGTGGACCTGAGGCAACAGCTAAACTCTCTCCTCACTGAGCTTTAACCTCTGACTGCTCCTGGGCTTTTGGGGAGTTCGTCTCAGACCCAGCAGGCCATTGTTTCCGTCACTCAAAAGAATTTAGGATACACGTGGCAGCAGACCATCCAACTTCGGTAATTTGCCGTGTTAACTATTCTCTAAAGCCAATCTGTCCTTAGAAAGGGAAAGCACTCCAGGACCACAGAGCTTTGGTTTCCATGGCAACAGCACAGGTCAATAGCTGCAGTCACACCTTCGCCAGCCTTGACTGCATCTGGCAATTTACCATCTTCTGTGCTTCCTTTTGTCTGAGCCTCTCTCATTTGCTTAATTCCCTTCTCTATTGGGAGAATCACAAAATGCAAAACGGCAGGAGCTGAATTTAAATTAAAAGGTATGGGAGCAGAGCACTGCTAATCTTATAGCACATACGCATGTGCTACTTGAAATCAAATCCTGTACCCTGAACCTCAGAGTTGTGCTTCCCATATTCTGCTGCAGCTTGGAAACTCTTGGCATACTCGATGGTCTGGGGGAAAACCAATGGCATTTCTGCCTTCCAAAACGGTATTCTGATATTATGGGTATTGTTAGGATAAGGTCCAAAGTCCTCAAGTTGTCATATGAAGCCATGTACCATCTGACCTTTGCCCACAGGAACTAACTTCTTCCTGACCTTACCCATTTACAATCCCTTAAGCAGTATTTACCTTCTCTCAGGTTACTGAACATACCCAATACTCCGGGTCCTCACATGCTGTGCCCTCTTTTTGCAACATCATTTCCTCAGCCTCTTCACCTGACTATCTCCTGATGGTCCTTTAGGACTCTGAATAGGTAGGTGTCACTTGCTGTAAAAAGCTTCCTTAACCCCAAGCCTAGTTAGTCTTTCATTATACTTAATGTGCTTCCCTGTCATACCATTATCACCACACATTTTAGTAGCCAGTGTAAGCACTGGAACTCCTCTATACTGTGCAAGCCCACTAAATGCACAGACCCTCCCCCCTCCATCCACCAATCCCAGGACTGAATTTCCAGGGCTCCCCCAGAATTTGACACATCACAGACACTTGATAAATATTTGTTACAGGTCTGAAATCACTTTGCCCTACTGAGACCATTAAACTTACTTGTTACAAATTATTTCATGACTTTGATGTTCCACAACTTCCTTTCTATACAATTACAAACATCTACTGGAAGGTGCTTTTATTCAAGACATATTGGCAATTTTTTATATTTCACATGGACATCAGTAGGTAGAAAACTCAAAGTGGACAAATTCTAAAATCTCTGGGCTGTTTGTTTTTTATTTATTTTTTATTTATTTATTTTTATGACCTAACCCATTAAACACTGATTTTTTTTAGGTCCAGCTCAAACAGGCTATCCTGGGGTGCCTGGGTGGCTCAGTCAGTTAAGTGTCCGACTTTGGCTCAGCTCAGGATCTCACAGTGCATGAATTCAAGCCCCATATTGGGCTCTGTGCTGATGGCTCAGAGCCTGGAGGCTGCTTCGGCATCTGTGTCTCCCTCTTTCTGCACCCCTTACCCGCTTGTGCTTTCTCTCTCTAAAATAAAACAAAAACATAAAAAAATTAAAAATAACACAGTGTAGCTATCCTAAGAAGACTTAAAAATAAATAACAAACAAAAATGTGGAAGCAAATTAAATAAGTAGCAGTACTGAGCCTTGAAACCCACAGCTCTCAGACCAGTCCATTAGCACGATGCCTAACAGGCCTGGACTCCTTCTTGCTGCTACACACACAGTGTTATATTTCAGAGCTGACCACTTGGAAACAGAAAAGGAAAAGGAAAGCAAATGGAAAAGGAAAAGGAAAAGGAAAAGGCAAGGCAAGGCAAGGCACACTGGTTTCCAAATGTTACACCACCAGGCTTTAGTAACTGGGGATCATATGAGCCAGGCATTGAAGAAGCAGCTACTTAGTACATGGTATACTGATATCATGATACTGTGAGGCTAATTTTTTTGGCACTGGGGCATTTTGAATTGTCAGCTTTTGAAATTATTAGCAAGCAACCTGTGTGATGGATACCCTCCCTTCACATCTGAGCCTTCTTTGATTCTACCACTAACTACGTCTCTATTTCTGAGTGACACCACTAACTACGTCTCTATTTCTTGAGTGACCCAAGCCCTGACCCCTATCTGTCAGTCTGGCCTATGCCAAATTTCAGATGTCTAAAGACAATGTACAGAAATAAGCATTAGATAGTAAGCTATGTAGGTCAAATTCTTCCAAAAGACATCAAGGCAAGACAGTTCATATATAAAACAGCTACATCACCAAGTGAAAGTGTTAGGAAAAGGAGCCGGGAGCCAAGGAAAGAATCATGGAGAACCACCACACTGAATAAGTATACAAGAGAAAAGGTACCTATAAAGGAGACTAAGAAAAGAATAAGAGGAGCAAGAATATCATGCTGCAAAGTGACCACATAAGGTAAGAACTAAAAAGTGCTTATTGGACTTACCACTCTCTGAATTTTAAAAACCACCTAGTTACGGTGGCTTAGAATAGCAGTTAAAAAAATGTGGAAACAGGCATAATATCTCCTGTCTTGGTATCTTTCTTTTCCAGCTTCTTCCTGAGGCCCAATGTTCCAATCTCGCCAATGGCTGAAGCACCTGGTCTTCTATTCTCATTCTACTTGATGTGGCACCACCTGGCTCCAATGACTGCGGGGAATCACAGGGACAAAGCTTGCTGTGTTAAATGTCAAACAAATCCTATGGCATTTAATTTACATAAACATCTTTCCCACTATATATTTGCATGATAGCAACGCTCAAAATACTATATGTAATTCTTCCTATTATGCTATTTTCCAAAATATTTCAGTAATTTCACTACGTTAGTCATAAAGAAAAAAAAAGTATTAATTTGATTAGTACACATAATGAAGCATATCTTATAAGCAAAGTACTGATGATCAAGCAGGAAGATGGAAATATTTCTGCTTTCATGGAGCTTAGATTCTAGGTAGAAAGAACAGATTAAAATTACACCACTAACATTTACCAGGTGGTTATAAGTGCGATGATAGAAACTAAAGCCAGGTTATTATTAAAAAAGGGTCAGAGAGTAATAATGGGGGCTGCTTCAGATTGTCAGCTCTGAGTAGGTGTCATTTGATCAGAGAGCTAAATGAAATGAGAAGTTCACAAAATGAATATCTAGGAAAGAGCAGTAAAGGAAGAGAGAATATAACGTCCCGAAATTAAAGAGTTTGAGGACTGGCAAAGAGGCTACAGACAATGTAAATAAATATACTTCCATAGTGAGGGTATGTGCAATTATCAGTGTATTTACTAGTAGCCAATCATCTATGTACAACCAGGATATAAGGGCAGACCATGCTGTCTACTCTTTATATCATTATCATTCACAGTAATCGAAAACTCTTAGACCTTCAACTACCACTTCTATTCAGATATTCTGATCTCATTTCTGAGCTGTAATTCTTACTTTCTAACCATTTGCTGAAACTTCTAACCTAGATATGCTGCTATTACCTCATTCTTAGCCTTCCAAAAAAGCCTAATATACACATAGTGGAATTTCCAATGGAGAGAGAGAGGGTAGGGATAAAAAACAATAGAAACAATAAAAGAAAACCTTTCAAATTTGACAAAAACTATAAAACCATAAACCTAAGGAGCTTAAAAACAATCCATGCACAAAAATTTGAAAAAAAGACCATACCAAATTATATCGTAATAAAATTTCTGAAAAACACTGAGGAAGACAAAAATTTTAGAAGTAGCAGAAGGAAATGGAAACATTATATACAGAAGATCAGCGATAAGAATAAAACTGAATTTCTTGTTAGACAAAAATATAGTCCAGAAGAGTATGAAACAATACCTTTAATGTCAACCTATAATTCTATATCCAGAAAAAAATGTTTCAAAAGTGAGAGAAATAAACATTTTTTTCAGATATATAATGATGAAAGAATTCAGTATCAGCAGACTTTCACTATAGGAAGTGGTCAAAGTCCTTCAAACAGAAGGAAAATGCTATCATACAGAAATAGTGATCTAGAAGAAGAAATAAAGAACACTGGGAATATTGACCAAAATGTTAACTAGGAGGGTAAATAGAAAAGACTTTCATCATTTAAATTTCTTTAAAAGATAACTGACTGCTTAAATAAAAATAAGATCAATGTACTAATAACAAATATAAGTTTATAACATAGGTAGAGGTAAAATGTATGAGAAATACAGCACAAAGCCTTAGTGGAAAACAATGGAAGTTTACTCTTGTAAGGTCCATACACTATACATGAAATGATATATAATTTGAATGTGGACTATGACAGTTAAAGATGTAATATAAATTCTAATGCAACCACTAAAATCCCCACAGGGTTAGAGCTAATAAGTCAAGAAAGGAATAAAACTAAATTATTTTTTTTAATTTTTTTAACGTTTATTTATTTTTGAGAGACATAGAGACAGAGCATGAGCAGGGGAAGGGCAGAGAGAGAGGGAGACACAGAATCCGAAGCACGCTCCAGGCTCTGAGCCGTCAGCACAGAGCCCGACGCGGGGCTCGAACTCACAGACTGCGAGATCATGACCTGAGCCGAAGTCGGCCGCTTAACCAACTGAGCCACCCAGGCACCCCTTATTTTTAAAAAGCAATTATTCCAAAAGAAGGAAAGATGAGAGGAAGAAGGAAAATAAGAAATGGTTGGAAGAAATAGAAAGTAAACAGTAAGATGTCATATTTAAAGCCATAGTAATAATCACATTAGATGTAAGTGGTACAAATACCCCAAATGAAAGTAGAGCTTGTCAGATTGGATATGAAAGCAAGACCTAACTGTATGCTGCTTACAAAAAAATGCACTATAACAATAAAGGCACAAATAGGTTAAAAGTAAATAGGTGGAAAAGATATCCCATGCCACCACTAATTAAAAGACAGTTGAAATGGCTCTACAATTATCAGACAAAGGATATTTCAGAATAAAGATTATTGCCAAGGATAAAGACTGTGATTTGATAACGACAAAAGGGCCAAGAAATCAAGAGGACATAACAATACTTTCACCAAATAACAGAACTTTAAAATACATAAGGCAAAAAGCTATAAAAAAAGATAAAAGTGTAAGGAGAAACAGAGTCCATAACTATAATCAGAAAATTCAACTGTCATCTCTAGTAAGTAGACAAAAAAATTAGTAAGAATATAGAGGAGGTGACACAAATGCCCATCAATTGATGAGTGGATAAACAAAATATAACATATTCATACATACAATGTAATATTATTCAACGATAAAGAGGAATGAAATACCGATATATGCTAAAATACTATATTAAGTGAAAGACTCAGTCATGAAAGACCATGTATTATGATTCTGTTTATATGAAATATCTAGAACAGTCAAATCTATACAGACACAAAGTAGAATAGTGGTTTCCAGGGGCTTTGACTGAATTTTTGTGCCCCCGTCGCCGTTCATATGTTCAAACCTAGCACCTAACGTGATAGTATTTGGAAGTAGGACTTTGGGAGGTAATTAGGTCATAAAAAGGATTAGTGCCCTTATAAAATAGATCTCAGGGAGGTCCTTCCACCTGCCACCATACAAGGAAACAATGAAAACATGGTGATCTAAGAACCAGGAAGTGTGCTCTCACCAGACACTGAATTTGCTGACACCTTGATCTTCGAATTTCCCAGACTCCAGAACTGTGAGAAATAAATGTTTGTTTAAACTACCCAGTCTGTGATATTTTTGTTAATAGCAGACTGAACTAAAAGGTGAAAGAAAGGAAAACGGAGAGTGACTGGGAAGGGAATTTCTTTGGAGAATGATGAAAATGTTCTGGAATTAGACAGTGATGAAATTTGCACAACTTTTTGAATATACTAAACACCACTAAATTGTGTGCTTTAAAAAGATAAAATTTATGGTATGCAAGTTGTATCTCAATAAAAACAAAATATAAAGGCCTTGAACCATATTGTCAAGCACCTTGAACTAAAATGGCACTAAATATCATTTATACCATACTACACTGAATAGCAGAATATACATTATTTTCAAGTTCACATGAAACACCTACCAAGATAAATCCTATTTTAGTCCACAGAACAAATTTCAAATCTAAAAGAATTCGAATCATATTAAATATGTTCTCTGACCATAGTGAATTTAAATGATAAATCTATAACAAAAATAAGGAAAAGTTTCAAACATTTGTAAATTAAATAACAAACTTATAAATAACCCAAGGTTCGAAAGTAATAAAAAGAGGGGCACCTGGGTGGCTCAGTTGGTTAAGCGGCCGACTTTGGCTCAGGTCATGATCTCACAGTTCCTGGGTTTGAGCCCCACATCAGGCTCTGTGCTGACAGCTTGGAGTTTGGAACCTGCTTCAGATTCTGTGTCTTCCTCTCTCTCTCTGCCTTTCCCCAGCGCGCGCTCTCTCTCTCTCTCTCTAAAATGAATAAACATTAAAAAAAATAAAAAATAATAAAAAGGGAAATTAGAAAGTATTTTGTTCTGTATAGAAATAAAAACAGGTCAAAATGTGTAAAATGCAGTGAAAGCAGTACTTTCAGAAAAATGTATAGCACTAAACATCTATACAGACAAGGAAGAAAGGACTCAAACCAATAATCTCAGCTTCCACTTTAAGAAACTAGAAAGAGATGAGCTAATTAAAGCTAATTAGGCAGAATAAATATAATAAAGAGCAGCAATCAATGAAACAGAAAACCTACAAACAATAAAGAAAATCAATAAAATCATTTGAAAAGAGAGAGAAGACACAATATCAATAATGAGAGGTGATATTGTCACATACATATATTAAAAAGATAATAAGGAAAACTTAAGAATAATTTAAACTAATAAATTTAACAACTTAGAAGAAATGGACAAATTTCCTAAAAGATCAAACTACCAGAGATCCTTCAAGGATAACTTAATACTACTATATCAATTAAATAAATTGAATTTGTATTTTTAAATCTCCTCATAAAGAAAATCCAGACTCAGTGAGCCTAGCTGATACAAACACTTAGAGAAGAAATACCAGTTCTATTCAAACTCTTCCAGAAAATTCTACGAGGTGAGCACAGATGCCAATCACTACTTGATGCCAATCACTTCTTGAGACAGAAGAGCTTAGTTTCCTCAAATAGTATCCTTAAAATCCAAACAACAGTCCTCTGATATCCTTAAAGAGCCTCCTCCTACCTGGAAGCTTCCCATTCTTGACTCCAGAGCAGAAAAAAGCTGATGATGATTCTAATCCACTACAAAATTACCTAACTAAAGTCAATGACTCTCAGACTTTCAAAAATAGAAGCACCATCTTTTTTCTCCCCTTGTTCTGGTCTGAGGTCAGCATGTCTTAACAGTAACAAAAGTAGCCAAAGTGATGTTCTAGCATGTTTATTGTCCCCCAAGCAGCAAAAGCAAAACATAACTCACAATATCATTTTAATGTTGTTCAATAGCTTGTCACCCAATGATGAAAATACATAAAGTATGACAAGGTTTGAAACAGCCTCTATTCACCTTCTAGAGAAAAAAAAGGAGTTACACTGCTCTCGATTTCTAGATTGGTCTTGGAGCAGATGGTCTCATGTTAGTCTTGAATAGGATGTTTTTTGCTAGAATAATCAATATCCAGGCCTAGCTAGCACCCAACCATAGGAGGGGAAATTAATCTAACAGAGATACTGTCAGGGCCTATGTCTTGGTAGGACCCTGGGAAACATGTCGGAATGAGTATAACAGTTAATTCAAAACAGGGCAAGTGGCATTACCCAAAGGAAGAGTGAGGGTCACCACTGAGGTAACATATCATTGGTGGGTAATAGAGATACAGCCTTAAGGGTCTGATCTGAGCAACAAGTGAGATGTTGTAAAGCAAGATTCTCAATGGGCTAAGCAATGGCCCCTTTGCTGTGGAGATCAATAATAGATTGGGGTATATTACTCTATCTCCTTATTGGGGTATATTTTTATTACTTGTATATTGATGTAGAAGGCAGACTGAAGTGAAATGTTTCAAGCTGAAGACTGAGAACAATCTGAAGAAGCTAGGGGCTCACTGGTGCTGGATGTTGGCCATGGAGTATTACAGAGATTAGCTCCTTTAATTGTGGTACATGTGGTCACTTTTCTAATAATAAAACACAAACACAAACAGCTGCTCTCAAAAGATGCAACAGATTTTATTATCTTTACCTCTCGAGGACATTTTTACTTTTTAGATTTTAGGAACACAAAGAGACATTGTAATAAAGGATGCAAGAAGCAGATACAAATATAGAGACAGACACACACACACAGAGAGATAGAGAGGGAGAGAGAAGAAGGAGGCGGAGAAGTGAGGGAGGAATGGGAAATGAGAGAAGGAGAAAGAGAAGAGGGAATTAAAACCAGCGAAGGGATGAAGAAGAGTATGTGTAGTAAGAAGAGAAGATGAATGACAATCTCCTTTATTCCCCTTTGCCCACCACCACCAAAAACTGCTAGTAAGAAAAGTAGGAAGAGATTTTCAATTGACAAAGAACTTAAAATTAATTTTAAAAAAGTAGTCAAGAACTGGTGAAAGATTATGGTCTAAATATTCTTCTACACAGTACTTTACTATATTTTCTGGCCAACAAGAATAAAAAAGTATCAAATATTCACCCTATCTCTGGAAAATGACCAGTTAAAGGATGTGTCAACATATATATTTCACAGTATCAACCACCATTCTTAGAGATCCTAAGAATTTACTACCCTCCTCACTGGCTGTTCTTTCTCAGGCTCCTTTGCTAGATTATCCTCATTGCTCTAGCATCAGAATACCGCAGTTTGAGCGGTACTTCTGGAATGCACTCTTTTTTATATTGGTTCTCTACTCTTTGCTCCAGGTCATCACATAAATCCCTGTTCCACTAGATACCACCTTAATGCTTGCTGATGGCTCTCAAGTGTACATATCCAGTTAGGAGCTCTCCTCCAAAATTCAAATGTATATATACAACTGCAAATTGGATATTTCTACTTGGGTCTCAGGATACATCTGAATAAACATGTCCAAAATTGATTTTTTCCCTTTGGTAGTAGGTTGACTGACTTAAATTCTATTTACAACTCCTTTTTTCCCTTCCCTCCTTTCCTTTGAGGCTATCAAAGGTCAAAATTCAACTTCCCATCCACTCTTATACCTGGTGGTATCCATGTAACACCATTCTGGTCAATGACATAAAAATAGGTATCTACTGATGTTGTCTTTTCCTTTGGTCCTTCAGGACCAGAACACAGATGTAAGGCTTGCCCATCCCGCAATCATTTGGTGGTTGTGAGCTAATACAAACGAGGATGAAAGTTACAACACTAAGGGTGGCAGAGATAAAATAGAGAAAGAACACGTATCTCTGGTAATGTTAGCCATCTCTGATGGTACGCTGGCCCTCAAATGCCTCACTTCAGTGTACACGTTATTTGAAATAAATTAAGGTGTACATGTCTAAGTCAGTGTAGTCAGCTTTTCTGTTACTGGGAGCCCAAGTCATTCCTGACACAGTCTCCAAAACAGTTTCCTCTGTAAGGCTTCCTCATCTCACTGAAATGCTTTATAATTGCCCCTGCTTCTCTAGCATGAAATAAGGTGGTTCTTCTAGACCTCTCTGATACAATGCCCAATGTTAACCCTTCCCTACCAAACATACAAACTGAGTCCATCATCAAGTCCTGAGGCAGTTTCTCCAAAGACTAGGGCAGCTATGTCAATGGCTTTATCTGCACTGCAGGCACCCCGGTCTAAATTAAACGCAAAAGATTTTCACATTCCTGTCCATCTCACACTTGCTTGGATAACTCCTTTAACCCTTAAGTCCCATCTTAAGTGTGTCTTTAGAGAGGCCTCTTTTGACCATCCCATTAAAATTCTTTGCTACCCAACCCCATTACTGTCAAAAACAAAAAAGTGTTTATTTTTTTCTTAAAAGCATTTTTATTTGTATACTAGAGTCCACCCAGGGAAACAGAAAGCTTACCAGTTTAACAGAGAGAATTTAATACACAGAATTAGCAAAAAGGTATCAGTTGACTGCAAAGATGAAACGAGGGCACTGAGGTGCCACAGAGACAGTGACTGCAGGAGAAGCCCCCAGGCATAGGGCCAGGACTTGGAGCTCGGAGGGCCTTATCTGTCTCCTCCAGAGGAGGTTCTGGAAAGCCACCTCTGAGATTCTAAGGTGAGCGTGTTACCTGGTTCACGCTGGTATCTCTGACAGCCTGCAGTTGAGCTGATGCTGGGATGCCAGAAGAAGCTAGACACTGCAAAGAACTGGAGATGCTGTGGTTAAATTACATGGCAATGGTACCTGTCAGGACTACAAGGAGGAGAACAAGGAAGATCAAGTTCCTTCTGGTTCCAATTGCCCACTAGTCTTCCACGTTGCTGCCTATGAACAGAGCCCAATATGCATTCACTTGACAAAGGACAAATGTAGGTTGCAGAGTCTCAGCCTAAGCAATTCAGAAAAGCATATAAAAGGAAGACTTCAGGGGTAAGAAACCACAGCTTACGAAGTAGCATAGTATTTGTTTATTTATTGTCTTTTACTTCCTACTAGAATGTGTTCAAGAGCCATGCCTTTCTTTATACTGTTTTACCCCCACCATGTGCAGAGCAAAAGTACATAGGTGGTACTCAAAAAATATGTCTTGAATGAATGAGTGAATTTATTAGATCTTTCTCAAAACTACTGAGCAAAATACACACCTTAATTTTTGTCAATTGAACAATACTGAGTGCCTCATATGATGGTCTAGGCGCTGGAGTTAAAATATGAATATGAGGCACTTCCTTACTATTTAGCAAGGAATTTAAGACATTCTCATATGATATTAAATAGTAAAATGCCATAGAAAACATTCATATGTTTTAATTCCCAGAGAATTAGACAGGCAGAAAAATCTATAGGAAATAAGAAAAGAAAATGGCAAAAGTAGGTTTGGAATAATTCAGAAGACACGTGGAAGAAGTTACCATATGACGCACACTTGAAAGGGGCAAACCAACAAAGCCATGGAGGAGTCTGGAGCCATGGAAGGGTCTGGCCATTCTCAAATGATTATGAGGAGGGCAGAGAAGTGAGAAATTAGTAGGAGTCACTGGAAAAGTAAACTGGAACCAACTGTGGGAAATCCTAAGTCCTAGACTTAGAATTATAAATAGTACGTCTTTTGCAAAGAGGAGACACTAAGAGGTTTCAAGCAAAGGAGTGATGTGGCATTGGAAATATTTTCTGAGCCAGAAAGACTTGTTAGGTGACTGACAGCAATCTTGAGTCAGAAAAGAAGGTAGAGATAGAAATAACAGAAAAAAATAACAGGTAACAATTAGAAGGAAGAATCAATATAACATAATGCAGAATTAAACTAGCAAAAGGAGGGTAAAGGGTATCTGGAATCAACCCACAGTGATACACAGAAAGAATGTTCAGAAGGAAGGAGACAGACAAAAGATCATTGAGTTTCATCTGAAGAACATGATTAGCAATGGCATCAGTACAATAAAAGTCCCAGTGAATATTTATCCTCTAATAACTAAACCCAGTATGTTGAAAAGTTATTATGAATCTGGAAGAATATAGATGTCTTCATCTTGAGAAGCTTCAGAAGTACTAGGCTTCTGGAAGTTATAATATTGAGACGGTGGCTCATTTCCATAGATGTGCTCCTCGAAATCGGTTGGCCGAGTGTTCTCATATAGTTCCTTAGTAGTCTCTTCTTTCACTCTGGGACGACCGACTTCCACATTTTCATAGTTGTCATATGTGTTAGCCCCTCTTCCGGAAGATGCACAGTCTTGGGTCTGAACTGAGATTTTATGCCTTGAGCTGACAGTGAGGGGATCTGAGAGTTTTTTAGCATAGTCTTTCTTCCTGCTGCTTCTCCTCTGCAAAAACCTTGGTAAGGTCAATTGCACTGGGTTACGGTGTTTCCAGTGCCAAACACACCCGATTCCACAGATCAACAACAGAAGAAGAAGGGAAAGTCCTAGAGAGATGGCCACTGAAGTATTTCCGCAGCTTTTCAACATTTCTGTACAAGCAGTGTTGTTTAGTAGTACAGTGTGGCCCTTAATAAATTCACAGGTGCAGACCAGTGTAATTCTTTGTAGGGTAGAGTTAAGAAGTAATCTTGGAAGCTCTTTCAGGCATTTCTTTTTCAGATGCGAAAGAACATCATTTGGCAAAGTCCTGATGCAATTAGAGGCGAGGCTGAGTAAACGGAGTCTTGGAAGATCCTTCTCGTTGTATGTGATGTTTTTTACGTTGCAATCATTAATGTATACTTGCACGGTGTCAGGGGGAATTTTACTCCACTCCACTTCCCTTTCTATCAATGAATCACAAAATAAAGCAGAAATCAGTGGAAGATAATGACACAGTAGACAACTCAAGAAAGAGAAGTTTGAACGGTCTGCCATCCAGACACCTCCTACAAATTAAAAACATATTAATCACATATTCATTTCATAGCATAATAAAGTATATTAATTGTACATTTATTAGATAGCACGATAAAGTATATTAATGGCATATTTATTACATAGAATAATAAAAATCTGCCAATATCTCCCACTATACTAAGCACCAGCACTTAGTGAGTTCCTGCTTCAAAACAGAAGATAGCACCAGCTGTTGTGAGGAGAGAGAGAGAGAGGAACTTCTACCTGGTCAAATGTGAGTGGTTTTATCAATTAGATTTCAACACGGCTTTTGACAATGAGGCTAATAATTTTCGAGAGAAAGGCAATGCTTTAAATGCAACAGATAGAAGGGATGAGTACACGTGGGCAATGATTTCCATTGCTTATCACCTGCTCTGGGAGGCCTGCGGTGTAGTCAGGGACGATGTCTTTTCCTTAATCACTCCTTCCTCTGTACTGCCCTATTAACGAATCCATTCTCTATTAGAGCATGACGACCTAACTTACAGGGAATTGTGTGTCTTCCTAACTAGTTAAGTGGTGGGCAGGGGCCAGATCTTTTCATCTTTATATTCCTGGAGAATAGCATATTAGGTAGGGCAGAAAAGGAGGTCAAATGTTATTTATTAAATAAATGAATCAAGGAACAAATGACTCCCAATGTCAGCATCTAATGGCTTAAGACAACAGTTTAAAACTTAAGATACATCTTTTGGTGCTCACTTCGGCAGCACATATACTAACATACATCTTCTAAAGGGTATAGTTTATACTTAAAAGAAGAAAAGAACTCTTTTACATAACACAAAATATCTAAAGTATTTTTTTAAGTTTTTTTTAAGGTTCATTTATTTTTGAGAGAGAAAGAGACAGAGCATGAGCGGGGGAGGGGCAGAGAGAGAGAGGGAGACAAGAATCTGAAGCCGGCTCCAGGATCTGAGCTGTCAGCACAGAGCCCAATGTGGGGCTCGAACTTGGGAACGGTGAGATCATGACCTGAGCCGAAGTTGGCCGCTTAACCGACTGAGCCACCCAGGCGCCCCTAAAATATTTTTAAAGCCTTCCTATCAGTAGTGTTCTCACAACTTCCAGCAAAAAAGTTTTCAATTAAGATAATTGTAGAATGTTTTCTGCCAATGCTAAAATGGCAATGAGGAGGGAAATGAAAAGCATTCAACCAGATTGAGTGTTGTATTATGATTTTAACAACAAAATATTATTTCTCTGTTTTCAGCCTAGACACAGAAATAGTTACATCTCATACCATTTAAACTGTTGTTGTTTCCAGTTTTATTGAGATATAATTCATATATGACTTTATTTGTTCAAGGGCTACAAAATGATGATTTGACATATGTATTATTACAAAACGATCGATGCACTAAATTTAGTTGATGATCATCATCTCACATGGCTACAATTTTTTTCCTGTCATGATAACTTTTAAGATCTATCCTCTTAAGGGGCGCCTGGGTGGCTCAGTCGGTTAAGCGGCCGACTTCGGCTCAGGTCATGATCTCGCGGTCTGTGAGTTCGAGCCCCACGTTGGGCTCTGTGCTAACAGCTCAGAGCCTGGAGCCTGCTTCAGATTCTGTATCTCCCTCTCTCTCTGCCCTTCTCCTGCTCATGCTCTGTCTCTATGTCTCAAAAATAAATAAACGTTAAAAAAATTAAATAAAAAAAGATCTATCTTCTTAGCAACTTTCAAATATACAATACAGTATTGTTAGCTATAGTCAGCCAATACTGTGAACAGTGCTTGTGGGACAATTATCATCTACTGAATATTAGTATTGATAATATTTAGTAGAGATCTTATTTTGTATCAGCTTTTAAACACTTTTACATGCATTATCTCCTTTGATTCTACAGCTGCCACATGAAGTGGATACTATTGTTATGTCCATTTTACAGAAGAGTAAGGAGAGGATTAAAGAGTTTATGTAACTTCTTAAATAACTAAGAAGTGACTGAGTCAGGATTCAAGCAAAGTTTGCCTCCAAATACTTTTCTTACCCACATTTCTATAAATGGCTATCAAAAATATCTATCACTAAATTTTTAAAGCTTGATTAGCTCTGAGATTCATGAGGGCTGGAGTTCTTATCTTTACGTTACCAAAACCAGCACTGGACACAGAATAGCTACTTTCTTAAATATTTGTTAGTGAACAGAACAAACTGCATTAAGATAACAACAGTAACAATAAACAGGTAAGAAGGAACAGCACAAAGTTGAGCCTTGTTTTCAGGGAGTATTCACACACATGATAGTAAAGTTTACTAAATTTGTTTGAGGTTGGAATATATCATTGTACAAATTTTCAGTTTGACATTTCATACAAAATACCAAATTATGTATGAGATGCAGTTATCTTTTAAAAATTTATTTGATAAAACTATATGGACAGATATCACAGATCTAAACATCTTTTAATCTCTTAATAACCTTGGTAAATTCTCTCCTTTATAAGGCCAGACATAATGCTTATGTCAAGGCAAATATTTGGCATGTGACTTTAACCATTAGGATCTCATTTCCTTTCTAAAGCAGATAAGAACCAATCATGTATAAGATATTTCATGGTAAAAGTGATTACTCATTTAAGTAAAAATTTGTTGGCACATTTGAACTGAATTTCAAATATAGATTAAAATTAATCACCTTATCAAAAGGTTCTAGGCTGACAACAAAAGTGGGGAAGGCTAACTATTGCTGAGGAAAAGGTAAGAAATTACCCTCTCAAGGGGCGCCTGGGTGGCTCAGTTGGTTAAGCGTCCAACTTCAGCTCAGGTCATGATCTCATAGTTCATGAGTTCGAGCCCCGCATCAGGCTCTGTGCTGACAGCTCAGAACCTGAAGTCTGCTTTGGATTCTGCGTCTCCCTCTGTCTCTGCCCCCCTGCTCGCTCGCTCTCTCTCTCTCTCTCTCTCATAAATAAACATTAAAAAAATTACCCTCTCAATTTCCAAGATGAGAATTTATTTTTACCACCTATTTTGTTCTATGTAGGCACTCCAGAACATTTCAAATAGTAAAACTGTTTGTCAAAGAAGTACTTACTGAAGTAAACACAAGAAAACTTCTTACAAGAGAAAAAAATGCATCCTTTTCTATTCTCTAAAATAACTTAACAGGAAAAACTCTGAGAGGCAAAAAGGAAAGACCCACTAGAATGGAAAGAATATGTTAAACAAGACCCCTTCAAAGATAGCTTAACATCCCAGTAAGTCTAACTTTGCCCAATCTGCCAGAAGACTGTTTTTATTCTCGAAAGCAGTTCCAACAGACTAACAATTATGCATTTGTCTTAAAATCACAAATAGTTGATACATTTCTGGAATTTTCAAAGGCAGACACCGTCCTCGTGTTTGGAAACAAGGTAAGAGCAAAGTCTCATCTTATACGTGCAAACATATACATGGTAAAGACAGACTAACATCACCTTCCATCTGCAAACTCATTTTTCCCCCTATCACCACCTAAGGCCATCTAAAAACTGTGTCTGGTAACATAAAAAGAGTCACTGATTATTTAAAATGAACTTGTTTCTCACAGTTGTTCATTAGCCGCGCACCTTAAATCAGGTTCTCACTTACCTTGAGAGTGCTGTGCCAAGCTCTCTTCTGTTCTTCTGGTTAAACCTGCTTTGATGTTCCCCTTTTTTGCTTTGGTCAGTTACTTCCTTCTTTACGTCCTCCTTTTAGATTATTTCATACTTGCAAAGTTTCCTGGTTCTAGAGGAAGTTCTTATCAGATGCACCAGAATTAAGATAAGTGGCATGAGATTTTGCAAAAGGAAGTTCAACCTTTCATCGTTCTCAAGTAAGAATTCTCCAACTAAATCAGAAAATGATTCCTGAATCCCAGATGCTTTTTTTTTTTTTTTTGTGCAATATGAATAAGTAGTTCAGTCCTCACTTCGAACCAATAAAAGTCATTTTTGTCCTTGCACTTAAAATGTTTTTAAAAAGAGAGATTTCAAAATATAGTTAATTAGAGGTCTTGTCGATTTGTTTGGTTGTAGGGTTGTTAAAATTCAGTCCTCCTTTGAAATACTATGTCCCAGGGCCACAAGTTACATTTACACTTGTCAAACCGGTGTCCCAGTTTTGGTTCAGAAAATGTGCACATTCTTTTAAGTCGATGACACAGGAATTTCCCCAAGTATATTCTGAGTTGTGGTGTTTCTGTGATTTTCTAGTAGGTAGAAAGAAAACTGTTTAATAATAGTAATCGGCATATTCTGGCCTAAACATACGCTGTACTACTCAGTGAATTCTGACAATGACCCGGGAAAAGCGCTGCTCTTCACCCTGTGGTACAGGGGAGGAAATGGAAGCAGGGGGGGAACATCATCGCCCACCACCCAGTGTGGCCTGGCAGTCTGCCCCCGGCACCTGTACTAAACCGCTACACTTGCTGGCTAGCTTGGGTGAATAACAGGCTTCCAACATAGATCGCTTATTTAGCAGTATTTCTGAGAACAACTCCACAGAATATAAAAATGGAAAATGCTGAATTAAAAAGATGAGATCATAAGGCAATGGAAATTTTGCCTTTTAAACTGCATTGGAAGTTTCTCAACCCCAGAGGATTTCCTTTGTGTTGGGTGATTTAAAAGAAGAAGATTTTGTTACTGAAACACCAACCGGACATTAGAAGAGCAATATTGTCAATGTGGATTGGGCACTGACATTGTGCCCGGCATTGTGCTAAGCAGTGGGGATGCCGTAATGAATGAACTCCCTTGTAGCACCTAAAGCCTCATGGAAGAGGCTGCTGTATCCACAGGTCATTTCAGATTAAGGCGATAAGCGTTAGGAAAGACATACTTCAGCAGAGAGGACAGGGGGAGTAAAAAAAGAAGCCTCCATTTCAGAATGGTCAGGGAAGGCACAACCTGAGCTAAGCCTCATGAAAAAAAAGGAATTAATAAAGGCAGAATAGAAGGGTTCCAGGCCAAAACCCCAAAGCGAAGGAGGTTATGAAGGACTGTGGGGAATGAATTATGAAAGATAGTACCTTCTTGGTATTCTATTCTAAACTGTGAAATATGCCCTCTGAAACTCCTTTCAGGCCTAAAGAGAGGTACATTGTTACGGTTCATTGGCCAACTTAGGAAAGTTAGATTATGGTCCAGGGCTAAAAACAAACAAAAAACAAAAACAAAAACAAAGCAAACAAAACTGCTAACGTCAGAAAAACAAAAAGGCCCAGGAATTTCACTCCTAAGTATATACTCAATAGAAATGAGGGCCATTTCTATTTATAACTCCTTGAATTAATAATGTCCTAAAGCTTTAGAAACATTTCAAAGGTCCCTCAAGAAGACAATGGGTAAACAGAACATGATAAATCCACGCGACTGAATACTACATATAGCAATAAAAAACTTGAACCACTGATATATTACAACAACATAGATGGATCTCACAAATATAATAGAGACTTTAAAAAGCTATGCACAAAAGAGTACAAAGTGTAAGGTTCCATTCTCAAAACAGAAAGCTCATCTATGAATAGATGACGGTAGAGATCAGCAAAATGGTGAATTGCTATAGAGTGAGAGCCTTCTCAGATGCCAGAAGTGTTCTATATCTCGATCTTTATGGTGGTCATATGCCACCATTCAGCAAGCTCTCCATTTACGATTTGTGCACCCTATGTCAATTCTGTCTTAATTAAAAGAAATTGGGAATGAATGATAAGACAATTCTTTAAAAAGTCATGAAAAGTTGAGATAATTAGAGATGAGTTTTTTATTCATTCAGATTGCCATCTCCTTTGGTAGACTGGTCTGGTCTACTAGTTTGGATGGGGAAACACTTAGCTCAACTATAGGCAGACTTTGAGCTGGTTGAATTCCAAATTTATCTAGAGTTTCTTGACTCTGGAGGTTGGTAATGCTGGTGGTAAGAAAGAGGGGAGTGAGTGATGAATCTTGGGATTCAGCCCAGTCGAAGTAGGGACTTCCTACTTTCTCAGGTAGTGTAAATGGTCTTTCACTGGCACACCTTGACTTACTTAAAGATACGGTGCTGAAAAATCATGTTCAACCTAAAAGTATATAGGTATAAAGCAGTTTTACCTAAATACATAATTTTGGCATCTTGGGCAAGTAACATGACTTCTTGGTCTTGCTTTCTTCATCCATAAGACAACAATGGATTGGGCGATCCCTGAGCTTCCTTCAAATCCTACTAAGTACAAATGAACAATACAAATGGTCGTTGCATTCAGAAGAGGATTTTTTACATTGGTTTTCATGCGCAGCATACACTTCCTTTTAGTCCAACTCCCTCTTTTCATCATGAGTCTTTCCTAATTGCTACACAGATCAGATAACACGACTTGAAGCTTGCTTCAACTTCAGTTGAACAACACTCCCTCCTTCCCCCAGTGTTTTCCTCTCTTCTTCCTTCGGACTGAAATAAACAGCCTTTGGGAAAACTGAGCAATCATTCAAGATGAAAAAAACAAAACAAAACAAAACTGAAAACATCTTGCTTCTTCATGACTAAAATTGAAAGCTGCATAATTCATCATTCATTTGGTAAAAAGTCTCCCCATTTATCGTAGACTGTGGATATGATTTCACAAGTCTGGTAACTGATAAACTATTTCAACAGACTTTTTGTTCAGTTGAGGAAGGCACTGTAAACTAGGATTAACAGTAGACACCAAATTATTGTTAGCTTCTGCCAACTTCTTCAGTAAATGCTGAGAGGTGTAACAGATCACCAATTTTAAGTAACTGGCTACATTTTGAAACTCGCCCAGGAGTTGGGCTGGATGTGAGAAGTGCTGGCTAGCGACACTCTCTCCCACAGACAGGATGTGAAGACCACAGTGAGCACTTCAAACCTGGCAGCAGGAGGGGACTAGATTATCTTAAAGAGGAAGGCACACCTTTAAATCCTGTGCATTAAGACCCTGAAAAATCTCTGTTGTACCCTGATTCTGAATGAGAAATTAGAGGAAGCAGAGAAAAGTAACTGCTTTGGATTCAATCTCCCTACTTGGGATGAGTCCCAGCTGGGATGATGTCCTATGTAATTCTATTCCCATGAGGAGTAGTAGGAGGTGAATAAAATAACAAATTGAACACTTCCAGAGGGGGTGGGGGCTAGGGACGTGTCTGAAAAGGCCCTAATAACCAGGGTCCCCTTTTCTCCTTCTGGGAAATAGACTTCAGAAGCCAATTCAGCTTCAGATGACCATTGAACATTCACCCAGAAAGCAACAGCTGAAGTGTGTGGGGCACAAGTGGTTAATGGCCTCAAGAAAGTAGTGGGGTACTCCAGCCACACCAGTTGCTTTGAAACCCACAGTCTGTGCTTCCTTATAGGTACATTAATAATAGAACAAGCTAAAGTCATGTTGTTCTTTCTTCTCTAAGGTGGCATATGTCTCATCATCATATGTGCCTTCTATTGGTTAATTTAGTAGAATTTTAAGACTATCTCCTTTTTGTCTTCAGAGTCTATCCCTATCTCTGACATTATTAACCTAGCTTGGGCCAGTCATTCTATCACAGAGAATCTCAATTTTTGTGTCTGCAAAATGGATTTCAGTGGGTAATTGGTTCTTTTTTTTCTGTTTATTTATTTTTGAGAAACAGAAAGAAAGAGAGGGAGACAGAGAGCGAGACACTGAGGGGCAGAGAGAGGGGGAGACACAGAATCTGGAGCAGGCTCTAGGTTCTGAGCTGTCAGCCTGAGAGTCCGATGCAGGGCTCAAACCCACAAACCATGATATCATGACCTGAGCTGAAGTCAGAAGCTTAACTGACTGAGTCACCAAGGCACCCTGAGGTCATTGGTTCTTAACTATAGTCGTTCACTAAAATCTCCTGAGGAGCTTTTAAAGATATTGATGCTTGGGTTCCAGTCCAGAAAAAATAAAGCAAAAATATCCAAGGGTATAACTAAAACATCAGTAGTTTTTAAAAGCTCCTCAGGTAAGAAGTTCCCAGCAAACCAGTATTGAACCTTCAGGCCTTTTGTGAACTAATATGCTAGGACTCTGCTGTATGATCTTGAATCAACTAATGAACTCTTTAGTTTTATTTCTTTTTAAAGCTTATCCATTTATTTTAAGAAAAACAGAGACGGTGCAAGAAGGGGGGAGGAGGAGCACAGAGAGTGAGAGAGAGAATCCCAAGCAGGCTCCTCACTGTCAGTGCAGGGCCCAATGTAGGGCTTGAACTCACAAAACCATGACATCATGACCTGAGCCAAAACCAAGAGTCGGACACTTAACTGATTGAGCCACCCAGGGGCCCCTTTAGTTTTCTTCACTATAAAAATGGAACTTGAGAGATAATGTTACAAGAAAAGTAAAATCTGCAAAGTGTTCAGAGTTCATTGGAGAAACACATGTTCTTAAAAACACCTAGGAATTTGTATGGTGGCTACAATGGCACTAAAAGGTCACGTCTATTGCACACTTGAGCATGTGTCCCAGGGCCCTCTGGGGCCCTTATAGGAGTTTTCGTTTTTTAATTCTCACAAAAAGCACAAAGATGGGTTTTATGCACTAGTTTGGAGGTGAGGAAACTGAGGAGTTGAGGAACCGAATGACCTATTAACCATCATAGAGTTTGTGCCAGAGTCTGATTTCAAACTCAGACCATGTGACTTGAATTTGGAGCTGGTGCTTTTAATCTATGTTAAAAGTACAAAAGTCCTATTAATATGAACTGCCCTTTTACTCTTTAATTATGTAACCAAATTCCTGAGAAGTCCCAGATTAAAATCTGCTTTATTCCAAATGGTACATACCTGAATCCCTCTCTATTTCAGAATATTTGACCTGCGCTAGAGGTGGTGAACCTGCTGGTGGGGGTCAGTAAGTTTGGTGGCTGGAGGAGAACTTTTGCTTGGGTTCTCCGGAAGTATGAGCGTTCTTAGAAAGTAATGGAGAAGGTATAAAAATGAGACACTGAGGTGTAATATCAGGAAGCCTAAGATTAAGAATCTTTTTCTGGGGACACCTGGGTGGCTCACCAGTTAAGCATCCCACTCTTGATTTTGGCTCAGGTCATGGTCTCATGGTTTGTGAATTCAAGCCCCAAAACAAGCTCCGTGCTGATAGCATGGAGCCTGCTTCGGATTCTGTCTCTTCTCTCTCTTTTCTCCTCCCCTACTCACTCTCCCTCTCTCTCAAAATAAAAAAAATAAAAATAAACTTAAAAAAAAAAGAATCTTTTTTTTCTACACATTTCATCGGAGAGTGACATGCCCACAATGAGACCTGAGGATATTCCCCTTGTTACTATCATGGAGAATGACGAAAATGATCTTATGTTTAGCTGTGACTGGACTTAGTGCTATTCCGTATAGAGTCTACCTAGCGCTCTGTATACGCAAGGGTATATCTTTATTCCAGACCTCATCATCTCTTGTCTGAGCAATTTACTGGTCGTCTTCCTCTTAATATGGTCATCCTACAATCCTATCTTAAAATTGATGGAGTGTTACTTCTCAAATATAAATCCCACATCAGCTCTCTGTGTAAGATCCTTGAGCGGTTCCCTATACTCTGGGACTTAAATCCCAACCCCTACCATAGGCAGTAAGGCGTTTCAAAGTCTAACCCCTGCCTGTTGTGGTCTCCTCTAGCCTCCTCTCCCTCACTCAGCCCCAGACACAACTGCCTTCTCTCTAACTCTCCATCTCTTCCAGTTCCTTCCTGCCAAAGGCCCTGCATTGTTGCTCCTTTTAACTCGAATGTATTCTCCCAGATCTTCCCATGCCTGCACACTCCTCCTTCAGGCTTCCTCTTAAATGTCTCCTCCTCAGGGATGCTTTGTTGGACCATCCCACTCAATAGTCCACCACTACACTGACTCCACCCCCTCTCATACCCTCCCCTCATTGTCACTGGCTCTCACACCATAGCATTTATTTTCATCAGAGCCTGTAGTACTTATACTTAGATAAATATATATTTGTTTACCCTTTTATTCCCTTACATTATGAGTGTTAATTTAACAAGAACAGGGACCATGTCTCATTTACTGCTCTATTTCTAGCAGTGTCTATCATGTCACGTGAAGTGGTTCAATAAATGTTTGCTGAGTGAAAAAATGAAAGCAACAGGGATGAATCTCAGAGAATAACCTTTGAGCTAAAGCAACAGTGTTTTTGGTGTTAAACATAAACACACACCAGAGTTAATAAAACATACATGAATATGCACATACATATATATCTGTATTCCATATTTACATATGACATATAAATGGTTATAAATATGCATATATATACACACATATGTTTATTATATATATATATGTTTTTAAAGAGCACCAATTTATTAACACTCAGGTAGAAAAAGTGAAAATCACCACTGCTTTGGAAGCCCCAGTTTGCCCTACCCTGTGACATTACCCTCCCTCATCTCCAAAATACAAATGATCCAAATTTTTCTGTTAATCAGTCCAGTTTTTTTAAATAGTTTTACCACCTACATATATATCTCTAGTTTTAGAATGCCCAAGAACCCTTGACTGCAGACAAAGCCCCTTCTGGTGGGCTGGAGTGTCAACGAGACCACAGTCTAAAAAGTGTCGTGAGAATATACAGCTCACTGTTAGGCGGCTGGTGGGGCCCTAACCTGGGTCAGACATG
Organism: Paguma larvata; assembly: GCA_030068075.1. Lineage (NCBI taxonomy): Eukaryota > Metazoa > Chordata > Mammalia > Carnivora > Viverridae > Paguma > Paguma larvata. The sequence continues at coordinate 107,651,211 of CM057826.1, forward strand.
GATGTCCAGGGGAGATAAGGTCAAAGCCAGGGGGGGCTTTGTATTTTCTGCTTCTAAGTGTGGCCTATAGCGGTAGGTCAAAGAAGAACATTTCTGTGAGAGTAAAAAGGGCCTTCAAGTATCCTGGCAGCATATTGTCAAGACAAACCAAGTACACAAGAGTATGAGGACCAGGTACACCGTAACCTTCTGTGCTTAGGCTTACAAGTGGTGCAAAATCTTTGGAGTTTCTTACAAAACTAGACATACTCTTACCTTACAGTCCAGCAATCATGTTCCTTGGTATTAACTCAAGACAATTAAAAACCTATGTCCACACAAAACCTGCACAAGCAGCTTTGTTCATAATTTCCAAAACTTGGAAGCAACCAAGATGTCCTTCAGCGGCTGAGGATAAACTGTGGTACATCCAGACAATGAAATATTATTCAGTGCTGATAAGAAATGAGCTATCAAGCCATAAACACGATTGGAGGAACCTAAAATACACATGAATTAGTGAGGAGAAGCCAATAAATAAAAAAGCTACACACCATATGATTCCAACAACACAGCGCTCTGGAAAAGGCAAAACTATGGAAATAGTAAAAATATCAGTGGTTGTTAGGGGTTGGGGAAGGGGGAAGCTGTGAATAAGCAGAGCACAGAGGTCTATGCAGGGCAGTAAAAGATACTGTGTCTGATACCATAATGATGGATAAATGACATCATACATTTGTTCAGACTCACAGAATGTACCACCCCAAGAGTGACCTGTAATGTAAGCATGGACTCTGGGTGATAATGATGTGACTGGGAGGTTCATCAACAGTGACAAGTGCAGCACCCTGCTGGGAGGTGTTAGAAATGGGGGTGGCCCTGCATGTGTGGGGGCAGGGCCTATAAGGGAAATCTCAGTACCTTTCCCTCAATCTTGCTGTGAACCTAAAATTGCTCTAAAAAACTAAAGTCTTGATTAAAAAAAAAATGCAACATAAGCTTCAATAGAATCCATCATTTGCTTGCAATGAAAACTGTGACCGTTACACTGTATTTAATTTACTATTTTTATTTTTGCACTATGCATTTATATCGCCTTAAGATAGGCTTTATGGGATATGTGTTGGAACTCTTCTGCTGTTAGGGACACAGCCACAACTCAAACTGGCTTACACAAAACAGATGTATGGACCTGAAAATGAGTTACTTTAATTTCATTAATAACCTTTCATATCTCAAACTGCCTGGTAGGTCCACAGATGCTCATTATAATAGTTTGCACACTTTAATATCTGAAATACTTCAAAACCGACTAAAACAAAGCTAAATAAATCAAACGCAAAGGGGCTGGAGGTAGTGGCTTAAGAAATGTCGGTATTGGCCTCTCTGTTCCCCCGCTGGCTCCCTTTCCTCTATAGGCCCTGTCCAGGTAGGATCCCTGTGGGTCCACCCTTGCTAGATTTACACCTGACAGGATACTGGCAACAGTGCTTCTTTCTCCACATTTCCACAAGTTCCAGAATTAACCACTGGTTTGCCAGAGTCAGGTTTCACGTCAATTCTTGGAACAACTATTTGGCTAGAGGAGCATGCTGTTCTGTTGGGTCAGGCCAGGCTCGCATGCCTCCCACCTCCTAGAGCTAATGAATGAGGCTAACCACTTCTCTTCAGCATGGTTTAACAGAGGATACCATGAGGTTTTGACATCGCAAAGGGGGATGGATGCTGGGCAGGAGAAACACGAGGGACCATTTGTACTTGAAGATTATTTAATGGAAAAAGGACAGTGTCTCCCAAATTCTTTTGAGATCCTGAGGCAGCTCCAAAGCCAAATAATTATCAGTAAATCATCAAGAAGTACCAACACCATCCTGTTGGTAGAAGAAGGTAATGGAACTGGATTTTCCATCAATAACACTAGTATTAATATGACAAAGATTTTATTCTGGACCAAACTCTACCCAGGCTTCTCTGAGTCCTTTTTCAACGAGGCCTCAAACTTGGTCTATAAAGACCTGAACAAATTCTAACAGAGTTTCAAATACCTCAAGACTGCACCTCTAGGCCAAGCCTCCTACTACCCTCCACCCAACACAGATCTGCCTGAGAAAACTCAATGCTGCCCCAAAAAAGTACTATTTGTTCCAGCCAACCCCTGAAGACAGAGCCTGTCTCCTCATCTCTGTGAGAGGGTAAGAGCCTAATATCAATGAGGGCCAGTTAATAAAAACAGATGGTTTCACATGGACCAACTTCCTCCTCCCTCAACCCTCCTGCTTTTTCTAAATTTTCACTTTTCTGGCTCTACTGAGCCTGCACAAACCACTCCCTGTCTCCATTCTCATTCTCCTTTTAAAACACCTGGCCACCTTTGTAAAATCAAAGTTGAGTTCATTTCACCCTGAACACCTTTTCCAGCTCCATAAGTATACGACTGACTACTATCTGTACTTAAAATTTTATCTGGTATCTGGCTTTGCATATGTTTCACATGTGTATGCCCATTATGAAAAAAAAAAAAAAAAGTCAGAGTTTGGGGCTGGTATGCTCTAGGAGGAAATGTTTAGAACGAAAACCCTAGAGAAGATTGACATCTCCGTGGTTTGGCCATGTGCCTTTTTCTTTCTCACCCCCGTCCTTATGTACGTGTCACGGTGTCACTTTCATGGTCATAAACAAGACTTCTGTGCAACTGACCATGAGAAACTGTCACACTCAGAGCCAGTAAAGTCTGAGCAGGTAATATGGCTGACCATACTGTCTGGTCTGCGGCTCAGCGATGGGTAGACTGCCTGAAGTATTTCTCTACTGTCTAAGACGTCATTATAAGCTACCCCGGACTCACGGAACAAACTCGAAAACCATTGAGTGACTCCATATAACTGCAATAACTCATCCTGGCATTACAGTGTTAGAGGAGCAAGCATAGTTGCTGATGACATTGTTTTCTACATTTTTAAAGCTTCACTGAGGTACAACTGACAAACTGCAAAATGTTTCAAATTGAGGAACAAATCTATCACCTCAGATATTCACTTTCTTTTTTGGACAGAACTAAAAATTTACTCTGTTAGCAAATTTCAATTATACAATACAGTACTGTCAACTACAGTCACCACACTCTACATCAAAACTTCATACCTTATTCATCTGATAACTGAAAGTCTGTACCCTGTTACCAACCTGCCCCCATTTCCTCTGACCCCTGAGGCCCAGACAACCACGATTTTACTCTCTGTTTCTGAGAGTAGAAATTTTCTTAGATTCCACATAAGTGATACCATTGCAGTATTTGTCTCCTTTCTCTGATTTATTCAATTATCATAATAACTTCCAGTTTCATCAATGCAGCTGCAAAATGAGACAATTCCCTTTGTTTTTAGGGCCAAATAATATTCCATTGCATACACATACTGTATTTTCGTTATTCGTGTGTTGAGAGACATAGGTGGTTTTCATACTTTCGCGGTCATGAATACCACTGCAGACAGAGGTGTTATAAGCGCATGTGGTGGTGCTAATTATAGTTTACAGTCGAAGTCATCTATCACTTCCTATTCTGAAAGGCTTATGCACAATAAGTCCTTTAAATGGCTCATTAAGTCAGAGGGCTTCCCTGGTGCTGGGAGAGAATGCAAGGCCTTTTCCCACTGCAGGGGGACTGGTAGCATGAAGGGAGGAACACAGGCTAATGAGCTTCAACATGGCTTTGATCCCTGGTCCCAGATTTTGCTATTCACTTTTGCTGACCTAGAAACACCTCTTTGCCTTGCTCTCCTGGTAACAGTGGAACGTTCACTGAGCTCTTACCTCCAAGGCACCATGTGTAGTATTTTGAAATGCCTTATGTAATCCTACAACAATTCAGAGTGGGAAATTCTGCCATGCTCATTTTATAGATAAGGAAACTGGGTTTTCGTTAACTCTTCTATGTATATGTTAGTAGACCATCCAAGTTATGCTGATCAGCAGTAGACAAATCTTGTATTCTGAGGTTGACAGGATGAGGTAAACCGTTTTGTGATACTAAATGCCAGTGGCTCTTTCCAGTACCAGGTTAATGAACCTCTGGAAGGTACTTAGAAAGAGGGTTTGCTCCAATTCGCTCTCCAGTTTAGGTATGCCCGGTGTCACTTAAACAAGCATTTCCAAAGGCCTTCTGTGTCAAACACTTCCCAACTAAGGTAGAAAGGAGGCTTCACTGGCACCACAGATTTGGAAGGGAAAGTCTTTCTGGTTCTGTCAACAGTCTAGGGCAAGCACGGGCATGTTTCTCATAAGTGAAAGTAGACTTTACTCCCCAAACGATTAGGGCTGGGATAAGGGTGGGGTGGCAATGAAGAATTACGTCATCTTCCCCTTCATTCATAAGCCTAGGGTGACCTCTGCTCCCCAGATTTATGCAAACCTATTCACTAGCCTGTAGCAGCCTTGCTGGGGAGAAAAGACCACCTTCGCTTTCGGAGCTAACCTGACACCATATCTTTATTTTATTGGTTGATAATGAACTTGTAATCTCTAATTGTTTATGGCCTTCTAAGAGAAAAGGAGTGTGAAGAACAAGTGGTCAGGGTATCTTTCATTACTATTTCAATTCTGGTTATCCTATACTATTATATATATTTTTAGCAAATGTACTTCAGCATTTGACAGACTCCTGAACATTCCATATGCATTTCAGGTCTACCCTCCAAAACATTCTGGTAGTTACCAAAAGATTAACACTGTGTGTGTGTTCTGAGGTCTCCTGTCCAGCTGTGAAAATGTGATTTTTCAGTTTGTGGTGCCATCACGTGGACAGAACTAGAATTTCAGTCCATCCAACGAAAAGGGGAAGGGGTACTTTCCAAGGGAGATCATTCTTTAATTACAAATTATTATTTCTCTGTGGTTCTACAGATGCAGTGCACATACAATTAAAATCCTAATATGATCTCTAGTGACACTTGGCCAGCGATTCTAACCTTCATAGCAACATGTAAATGGTCAAAAATAGCCAAGTCCCTTTAAAGAAGAAGAAAAGGGGGAAGACCTTTCTCTACTTGCTGTCACGTCTTATGATGATGAAGCTGTAGCAAGTGAGAAAGCGCGGTCCTCTCACAGGGATAGACTGATCGAGGAATAAATAGAATAAAGGGCCTAGAGATAGGTCCATATTTATATGGAATTGTCATAGATGACCAAAGAGTCATGATAGATCAGGGAGGAAACCAGGTACTACTCAGTAAGTGGACCTAGAAACCAAAGGTTTTTCCACATTAAAACACAGTAAACCCCATACCTCACACTGGATTCCTTTTCCAGCGTCACCACTGCAAATACCACAAACCGGGCAGCTTAGATGACAGAAATTTTCTCACAGTTCTGGAGTCTGGAAGTCCAAGATCGAGGTGTGGGCAGGCTTGGTTTCTCCTGAGACCTGTTTCCGTGGCTTGCAGATGAGTGCCTCCCACTGTGTCCTCACGTGGTTGTTCCTCTGTGCACAAGCATCCTTGGTGTCTCCTTTATGTTCAAACTTCCTGCAATAAGGACGGAACTTAGAGTGGAGTAGGACTTACATATGTCCTCATTTAACTTTAGTTACTTCTTTAATGGCCCTGTCTCTATAGTCATGTTCTTAGATACTGAGGATTAGGACCTCAGTATATGAATTTTGGGAGGATACAGTTCCTTTCATAACACACTCTGTATACAGAAAACCTATTCCAGATGGTATAAAGACTTAAATTCAAGAACCAAAAAAAAAATTAATAGAAATGATAAGCAACCAATTTTGTGAGCACAGGACAGAGAACGGTTTTATTGTTGTTGTTCTTTTTTACTGAGACATATTTAATCAGTTAAATTTAATATTTAACTCTTTGAAAAGTAACTTAATGAATATAAAAGATTAATTTTAGAATTTAAATTTAAACATTAAATATGTTAATACTTTTACCTGTACTTACATCCCATAAACAAGGTGAGACTTCAAAATCATTAATAATCAGGGAAGAGCAAATCAAGACTTTTACATTACATTCATTTTGACATTTCGACATTTAAAATATGAGTAAAACTGGCAAATCTTGCCAGTAGTCATCAATGAAGATGTTTGTTTCTCAAAATATTTGATCGAAACTTTTATTCATTCATTTATTCTCTACTTATCTATTTCTCTCTCTATGTTCTAGACCTGGTTTGAGAGCAACCCCTGCTCTCTGCCCGCCCTCCTCCATTTACTGTTATGCAAAGGACATCTGTTAATTTAGTGCAGTGGACTAGATCTCCCTCTACTGGTACAAAATGATAATGCGGATCATTGCTGTCAAGTTTTTAAGGTTGTTGTTTTTTTTTTTTTTAATAATAGTTTATTTTCAAATTGGTTTACATATAACACCCAGTGTTCATCCCAACACGTGCCCTCTTTAATATCCGTCACCCCCTCTCCCCACTCCCTCACCTCCCTCACCTCCCTCACCCTCAGATTGTTCTTAGTCTTTGAGAGTCTCTTATGTTTTCTCTCCCTCCCTCTCTGTGTCTTTTTTTATTTTCCCCTCTTCCCCTCCCCTGGTTTTTGCTTAGTCTCACAAAGTCCACCTATTCGTGGAAACATACGGTATCTGTCTTTTTCTGACTGACTTATTTCACTTAACATAATACCCTCCAGTTCCATCCATGTTGCTACACATGGCCAGATTTCATTTTTTCTCATTGCCACGTAGTAGTCCATTGTATATATGTACCACATCTTCTTTATCCACTCATCAGTTGATGGGCACTTGGTCTCTTTCCATGATTTGGCTATTGTCGAAAGTGCTGCTATGAACATTGGGGTACACGTGCTCCTATACATCAGCATTCCTGTGTCTCTTGGGTAGATTCCTTGCAGTGCTATTGCTGGGTCAAATACTTAGGAATAAACCTAAGCAAAGATGTGAAAGACCTCTACACCGAAAACTATAAAAAACTTATGAAGGAAATTGAGGAAGACACAAGGAAATGGAAAAACATCCCATGCTCATGGATTGGAAGAATAAATATCGTTAAAATGGCAATACTACCCAAAGCAATCTACACATTCAATGCAATCCTAATCAAAATTGCACCAGCATTCTTTTCAAAACTAGAGCAAACCATTCTAAAATTTGTATGGAACCACAATAGACTTCGAATAGCCAAAATAATACTGAAGAATAAAACCAAGGCGGGAGGCATCACAATCCAGACTTTAACCTCTACTACAAAGCGGTAGTCATCAAGACTGTATGGTATTGGCACAAAAACAGACACATAGACCAATGGAATAGAATGGAAAACTCAGAAATGGACCCGCAAGTATATGGCCAACTAATCTTTAAGGTTGTTTCAAATGCAGCTGTAACTTTAAGTCCTACCCACCCTGTCACTGTGTCCTGTAGCATCAGCATTAAAAAGTAATCTCACTTTTGAATCTGTGTTAAAGAGCACATTATTTTCTAAATCAACTTATTTAAAAATTATTTAAAAAAATTATTAAGGAAAAGTAACAGAAAACAAAAACCAGCTTCTTGGAAGTGGAAAAACCTGTTTCAGTGACATCTGCAAAAGAAGTGTTTTTTTTTTTTTTTTTTGGAAGTACCATTTCATCTCTCCCTTTTGGAATTCTTGCAGTTTTCTTATCCTCCACACATGTACATTTAAGATCATTTCTTCAAATGCATGCTTGAAAAATAAGAATAGTGGAGAAAGTTTTCCCTTACACTATAGATGTTTTCGGTTTATCAAGCCACTGCACTGGCCTCTCAGGACAACTTAGTGGTCCTCAAGTTTTAGCAAGCACTTTTAGCTTGTGTGATTAACTAAACCTTTCTTTGTACACCTAGAGATCATGCATTGTTTCCTAGATAGACCTGGAACCAAATCCTCTTGCACAATCAGCCATGGGGCACCAGCACACACCCTCTGAGCACAGTGATAAAGTCTGTAGCTGCCACTATTGAGTCTACACCCAGTCAAGAAGGTTACAGACCACTGTGCTCCCCTTTAAATGATTAAGTGCCCTAAAGTTTCCTTACAAATGTTTGGGCCAGGCAGAAACTTTGAAGCTGGTTTTTGGCCAAGAGTCTGCCTTCTCCCCAGGTGGCCAGTCTGCTGAATAAAGTTAATGCTTCTTTCCACTCAAAACTTGTCTTTTGACTATTGAGTTTTTGAGCAATGGTCGACTGAATATGGGTTGTTTGGTAACATGTATGCTTTTGAAGGTGTTCACGACAAACTCCGCAATGAAATTCATTCAATTGGAATTTAATGCGTGGATCAATATAAACCCCTTGAAAACATTTAAAAACATTTTCTTCAAAGAATTCTCTTTTGTCACTCTATTTTAATACTGACATTTTATGATACTCCATTTTTCCATTTTTTAAGCTACTTGAAAAAAACTGGGTCACTTACAATTCATTAACCTTGAAAAATTATTTTATTGGGAAATCTATGGGTATTGCAAGTGGGAAATTAAAAGCCAGAAAAAAAAATCTGGCAAGATTTAGTTTTAGCTTCCCATCAAAGCCTTTAATACAACACGAAGACACAAGTGAAGATTATTAGCTATTCCAAAATGTGGTTCTTAACACACTAGAAAGAGTTGAAGTTATTAAGCCCTTAAATGTATTTATCAAATTCAAGCTTGATAAACAAAGGGTACTGAGCACACAAAGACAAAATGCACATGAGCTCTTTCAACGGATGAGTATTAACTAGTTCCACCCTGGTGACTGTTCGCTTTGGTAGCTGCTGTAACCCCAGGGACATCTTCGGTGGCGGTCCAGGGTCACTACAAAGGAAGACACATTAATACAAAGGTAAAACTGTTCTTTGTTTCAAATATCCTCCTCTTTGGGGTTCTCGGTCTTGTCCAGTAAATCCTCTTCCACAGGGGGCAGGAAGGATTACCAATCAAGTTTGTTACCCTGCTTCAGGCACACACGACTCTGGAACAACCAGTTAGCAAAGGGTTTTACCTTATGCTTGCCTTGCCCACCCAAGAATGACCTTACATTATGTTTCGTCCTGCCCCTGCAAAACAGAGCCATTTTCATTAACTAAAGGCCCTTTTAAAGTCGTATTTATACTTTACATACTAGCTATGAAATTTTTGGCAAGTTATTTTGAGACTTTCCCCACCTAGAAACATACCAAATAGGATTGCTGCAAGAATTAAACGAAATAGTCTATGTAACAGGCTTTGAAAACAGTTAAAATAGACTGTGTTGAGTAAATATTAATGATGAGGAACTTCCTATGGCAATAACTGTAACAATTTAGCACTTTTCCCTTATAATTCAACAAATCATCAGAAAGGAAAATGGATAATAAAACCACAAACTTTTGCTTCAATTTCAGTAAAATTAGGGATAAAGACTTCAGAGTCCTGTGAGGGCTGTCAAAAACTGCCATAGTTGTTCAGAATTTATATTTATTTATCATTTTATTTTCAATGTTTACTTATTTAGAGAGACAGAAAGAGTACAAACAGGGCAGAGAGAGAGGGAGAGAGAGAATCCCAAGTAAGCTCCACGCTGTCAGTGCAGAGACCAATGGAGGGGCTCAATCCAATGAACCCTGAGATCATGACCTGAACTGAAAACAAGAAGAGACACTTAACCAAGTGACCCATCCAGATGCCCCTAGAATTTATATTTGAAAATTTATCTTAAATAATAGATGGATAACATGAAAAATGCAAATCTAAATTTTTGCACATAGCCAGCACAGAACCGGGAGCCTGCTTTGGATTCTGTGTCTCCCTCTCTCTATGCCCCTACTCTGCTCATGCTCTGTCTCTCCTCCCTTTCTCTCAAAAATGAAAAGTAAAGATTAAAAAAATTATTTTAAATTTTTGCACATAGCCAAAAAATGAGAAAATCTTTCTACCATGACTTATGGTATACACAGTTAAAGCAGCGATTTTCTCCTGGGACAATTTTGTCCCCCACAAGGAGACCTTTGGCAATATCCAAATATGTTTCTGATTGTCCCAGCTGGGGCTGGGGATGCTACTGGCATCCAGTAGGCAGAGATCAGGGATGTTGCTAAACATCCAGAATCCACAAGAAAGCCCTCCACCACAAAGAAATACCTGGCCCCAAATGTGAATAGCTCTGAGCTTGGGAAACTCTGAACCAAAATACCCAGAGGCAAATGCATAGTCTTAAATGTTTATGTCAATGAATGAAAAATAATGAAAATAAATCTTTTTAAAAATAAAACAGGTTAACTGTAAACTAGCCTACATGCTACCCTTTCCCTCAAAAAAGGAGGCCAAAAGACTGGAAACCTGCATAAACAAAATAACCACAGAGGAAAATCAAAGAATAATTGGAGACAATTTTATTACACTTAAGTAAGATACTGTGGATACTTTTCTAAGATCTGACCCAGAAAAATTAAGAAACTTAAGTAGACCAATTTCTATAGAAGGGTAGGAAATTGTCAAAAACTACCCCCGTAAAAAGATATCACTCCTAGATGGTCACAGGGCAATTCTGTGAAGCTGTCAAAGTTAAAATAATTCCAGGGCTATTTAGACTTTTTCAGATCATAGAATAAAAACTCAGAATTCATTTTTATGTAGCAACCACCACACTGACATCAAGACCTGACAAAGATTATGCAAAACAAGCAAAGAAGTAAATAATCTCAAGAATATTTATGGACATTTTAAAATAAGACATTAAGAGGGGTGCCTGGGTGGCTCAGTCGGCTAAGCATCTGACTCTTGGTATTGGCTCAGGTCTCGATCTCGGGGTCATGGGATCAAGCCCCACATCAGGCTCCAAATGAGTGTGGAGCCTGTATGGGATTCTCTCTCTCCCTCTTTCTCTCTGCCCCTCCCATGTGAGCATGCACTCTCTCTCTGTCTCAAAATAAATAAACCTTAAAAAATTAGAATTAAATAAAATAAGACATTAGGAAAAAAAAAGCTACCATCAGAGTAACAGAATTGTACAACATGATGTGGTGTTTATCCCAAGAATAAAGGATACTTCAATATTGAGAAATCAATATTACTGAGCAACAAACATAATGCAATATTAATGAATGTTTATATTAAAAGACATAAAGAGAAAATCAAATAATCACTTTCACAAGTACTTAAAAGGCATTTCACAAAGTCAGCACCTATTTTTAATAAAAACACTAAATTAAGAATCAATAGCTATTTACAATGATAAAATATAGTTTTCAACTTAAAGGCTAGCATCATGCTTCATGGGGGAAACACTAGAAGCTCTAGAACTCCAGGTAAGAAAGAGCAAGGATGCTCATCTTTACTACTGCTATTCCTCTACCAGAAAGACTGAATCTTGGAATGAAAGAAGGGAGATTACAGGTATTAAAATGGAAAGAAACTAAGACTATCACTATCTACAAGTTATGTGACTGTATTTCTGGAAAAACACAGGAAATAAATTTTTAAAAACTCACAAAGAGTAGGATTCAGCAATAGGGTATAGAAACTGATACATAGAAATCAATAGCAGTCAGTATATGGAAGAAAAGATCTTACTTACTAAAGCAACAATAACAAAAAGTTAACATATTTGAGAAGAAATAAGAAATGTGCAGGGTCTATATGAAGGAGACTCTTGAAAAGATAGAGAAGACTTGGGCAAATGGAAAGTTGTACCATGTTCTTGGACAGAAAGACATAATTTATCTTAAATCTGTCAATTCTCCTTAGATAAAACTGTAAATTAAATTCAATGCAAATGAAGTCATTTTTTTTTAAATCTAGGCAATAGGATTCTAAAGATCATATTAAAAAATGGCAAGAATATCAAGGAAAACCCTAAAATAAAGAGAAGTTATATGGGTGTGGGGGGATTAGCCTTACTGGGTACCAAAGTATACCATAAAACTTGACTAATTAAAATAACATACCGGTACATGAATGGTAAGCTAAATCAGTGAAACATAAAGTCCACAGAAAGGCCCAACCTATACAGTATTTTAATATTTAATGAAAGTGTCACATGAAATCAGGTTTAAGTCACTGTTTTGGTACAGTATTTACTAAATGTGACAGGGTCAACTTGTTAATGTTCAGAAAGAAAGTAAAATGCACCCATAATTTACACCTGGCTTAATTCCAACTAAAGTGTAAAATATAAAATGTGAAATCATATGACAATGTGGGAGAATTCATGTATGGCCTTGGAGTGTGGTATATCTTGAAACTATTATTATGAAATGCAGAATCTATAAAATAAAAGAATCATAAATGCAACTATATATAAACAAAACCTTTTCACTAAAAATGTTAGGTCAAATGGGGCATCCAGGGTGGCTTAGATTTAACCATCTGACTTCGGCTCAGGTCCTGATTCATAGTTCGTGAGGCTCTGTACTGAGAGCTCAGAGCCTGGAACCTGCTTCGGACTCTATGTCTCCCTCTCTCTCTATGCCTTCCCTGCTCACACTGTCTCTCTCTTTCTCTCAAAAATAAATAAAAACATTTAAAAAATTAAAAAAATATTAGGTCAAATCAATAGATAAATAGCAAACTGGAAAAATGAACTCAGAGTTTCATCACAGATAAGGGGTTTATCTTCTCATTATATTAAAGAGCTTGCACAAGTTGATTTTTAAAAGACCCATTAGCCAATAGAAAACAAACGGTTCTTCTATTGGCTCATGTGGACTCACAAAAGAGAAATTAAAATTAAAACTATACTGAAGTACCATTTTCTACTATGAAACTGGCAAAATCCTCATTTTGTGTGAACATACTATAATGGCAAAGTGTTAAAGAAACAAATATACTGCTGGTGGGAAAGCAAACTGGTACCATCTCAGTGAAAGGCAATTTGGTAGAATCTATCAAAATGAGAAATTCATGTACTCTCTTACTTCTGGGAATTTATCCTGTGGAGATAATACAGTATGTAATGATGAATAATGGGCATCAGCAAATAAAGCAACCCACTGGCCAAATTTAGTCCAGCATCTGCTCCTGCAAATAAGGTTTTACTGTAAAACAGCCACGCCTGCTTGCTTACACATGGTCTCTGGCCGCCTTTATGCTATGACAGCAGAGTTGAATAGTCATGACAGGGACCATATGGACTACAAAGCCTAAAATATTTACTACTTGGCCAACTTCTGATGTATAGGGTTATTTACTGTAGCATTGTTTTTAACAATTAAAGTCTAGAAAAAAACCCAAGCACCTTCAATAGGAGACTGATTAAATAAATAATGGTAATTCCTATTATGAGAATGTAGGCAACTGTAAAAGCAAAATGAGGCTTTTTAAGTATTGATATGGTAAGATCTCCAAAATAAATATTGTGAAAAGCAAGGAGGACAACATATGGTAGAGTAAAGCATGTTTCCTTGGAGACAAAAGGAAAGAAAAAGAAATTTTACAGTCTTAAATAAGGATACAGCATAAAATTTCTAGAATGAAAGCTGATCACATTTTATACATTTTAATGTTTGAACCAAGAGAAGAGATGACCTACTGAAAACTACATACAATTTTTTAATTAAAATTTTTAATGTTAATTTATTTTGAGAGAGAGAGAGAGAGTTCTAGCAGGGGAGGGGCAGAGAGAGGGAGACACAGAATCTGAAGCAGGCTTCAGTCTCTGAGCTGTCAGCACAAAGCCCGACGATGTGGGGCTTGAACTTGCAAGCCAGGAGATCATGACCTACGCCAAAGTCAGACGCTCAAACAAGTGATACATATATATATCACATACATATATACATAAATTATATATATATATCTTAAATATATATATATATTTTTAAGGACAAAGTTCAGCTCCCCGAAGAGGCCTTCCTGGACTGCCCTCCCTCTGTTCCTATCATCTGATCAAGATTTTTGATGCATACCTTGCTTTATGTATTCCATCTGGTTATTTTTCTTTTGTACAGGTATGAAAGCTCCTCGAAGACAAGTACACTGCTTCTTCAGTACTATGTTCCCTGTGTCTGCAATAATACATGGCACAGAGTAGGAACCCAATTACTTCCTGATAAACACATTCATAAATATATAACTATCGAGAAGAGTACACACATCCTAGATTTGATCTTGCATAAATTACTGAGCCTCTCTGTGCCTCAGTTTCCTCTTCTGTACCATGAAGATTATATTTTATTAGGTTGTTGTGATCAAAGAAGCGAATGTGCTTAAAGTAGCATCTGACACGCACGGTTAAGAGATCAACACTATTAGTTACTATTCAATATTCAGAAGAAAGGAAAGGGCAAGACAAAGAATTAGCAAGGGCAAGAGGAATGGACAGGAGTTCAATCTAAGGCCAATGGAGAGATCCCCTCTCCATCATCTGGTTTATTGAAAGGAATTGAACAAAAATGAATAGAACTACCAAAGAGGAAGAGTGAGCAAGAAAGCACTGATTTGTTTTGTTTGCCTCTTTGGTTTGCTTTTGGCTTGGGGAAGCGGGGAGCGAGAGGAAGAGATAGGAGGGGCATCTAGGAGGTTATCACCACCAGCCAATGGAGACAATGCCCCAGCTCAGGACCTGGAACGTGCAGGAAGCTGCAGCTTACCTGCTGACGGCTGGGGAGAGGCAGGTGACCCCACAGTGCCATGGGCTTCTCAGGCTCTGCTCCAGGAGGCATGCCCTGGAAAACAGTCTGTGAGAGGCTGTGTGGCTGGAAAGGGACCTGCTGCACTTGAGAAGTTCCAAACCCACTCTGCCCAAACAATATCTCTTCGCACCCCCACACCCCTCCACCCACCCCCACTTCCACATCCACACCTAACTCAGTTTGCAGGAAGTCAGAATTGCAAACAGTGCGCCTGGCTCCGGAGGCTCAATGCGGTGCTCTCAACCCTGGATCTCCAGTCACTGGAGAAGGACAAAGCCCTGGAGGAGACGGAGACGTGGGGCTGCCGGCTCCTCGCTGTGGAGGAGTGATGAATGGTTGGAAGCTTGGAGCCTATTTTTGTTAAACATAATAGTGGAAAAAAAATTCAAATATACAGAATCGTGGAAAGAAGGGTACAGAAAATACCCATATGCCCGCCACCAAATCGAGCAACTGTTTACACATATTTCCCTCCCTTACCATTTAAAAGCATGTTACAAACATGATAATAACATGCTATCCTTAAATAGGGAGGCGTTACTACCACGCTTTGAAAAACAAGAATTCCTTAATACCTAGTTCACATTCACAGTTTCCCACTTTGTTCAAACGAAGAACCAACTGAAGACAACGGACGACATTCTGTCATGACTCCTAACTCAACTAAGCAGCAAGAATCACTGCTTACTCCTTTGGCTTTTCGAAGAGACCAGGCTAGATGTCTTCTAAAATATCCATTGTCTGAATTTTATTTTTTCCTGGTGGTTTCATTTTATTCCTTTTTTCTCTGAATTTCCCTTGAACTTGAAGTTAGAAATGCAGACTAATGTTTTGACTGAACATTTCTTAGTAAGACTACTTGGTAGAAAAGACTGCAATTCCCCCTGCATGCCACCAGGAGGCACATGGTGTCCCACTATTCCTGATAGTTTGGTCTCAGGTAAGGTGGTGTCAGTCAGATCTCACCATTATAAATAAAGGTGCACCCCTCTGCCCCCATATATAATTAGCAGGTCATTTGTGAGGTAACCCATGGTAAAATCTGTCCATCAGCCATTTATCTAATGATTTCACTCACACGATGATTGTTAACAGAGCCAGTTATTCCATACGTAGCTGCAGAAATGGTGATTTTCTGGTACTATCCATTCTTTGTGTATTTATTAGTTAGTATTCTCCTGTAAAAATATTTCCTCATCACTAGAGGCAGTGGGTAGGCGTTGGGAGGAGGAGAAATTGGGTGAAGGTAGCCAGAGGTACAAACTTCCAGTTATAAGATAAAGAAGTACAGAAATGTAATGGACAACTTGATGACTATATTTAACACTGCTGTAGGATCTACAGTTGACCCATGCACACTGCAGGGTTTCATGGCAGTAACCCCTACCCTATGCAGTTGAAAACTTGTGTACAACTTTAAACTTCCTCAAAACTTAACTGCTAATAGCCTATTGTAGACTGGAATCCTTACTGATAACATAAATAGTCATTAACGCATACTCTGTATGTTATATATATTGTACACTATTTTCTTGAAGTAGAGATGAGACGATGTTCTTAAGAAAACCATAAGGAAGAGAAAATAGATTTACAGCATGCTACTGTACTTATATATACAAAAACAAACCCCAAAACCCTGCACGGAGTGGACCTGTGCATTTCAAACTCATGTCATTCAAGGACGCGAAGAGTTCTCGTCACAAGGAAAAAAAGTGTTTTTTTATTTTCTCTCATTTTGTATGTACATAAGATGATGGATGTGAACTGAACTTCTTGTGGTAATCATCTCATGATATTTGTAGATCCACTCATCCTACTGTACATTGTAACCTCTATGTCAGTTATATTATAAATAACTGGAAAAATGTCATAATTAGGGTTATTTTGTTACCTTGAACTACAAGAATAAATTAATATATTCCCTATAATTACCAATTTTCAGAATTAGGACTTGGTGTGAGAGTCATCTTCAATGTGGGCAAGGAAGTTTTTCTTTGCAAACTTAACTTTTGAAAAGTATCATTGTGGTTTCATGAATTTTTGTGTTGCAAGTGTATTACTCAGTTATATACATTATTTTTTTTTAAATGCAGGTCCATTCAGACAATAGAGGTGGGAGATAGATTTTATTTCAAATCAAGAGTTTAAATTGACATTTGTCAATTTAAATTTGGCTTATTGGGTTTTATCTAAATCTTTTAATTTTATAGTCATTTCCTAACATGAAATCTTATTTAAAAAAAATAGTAACAATCATTTACTTACTTTAGCCATGTAATAAAAATAAATGATTTCCAAACAATAACAATATTACCATTAATAATACAACCACTGAATTTGAAGCTCTTTTTCTCCTTATAATATATCCTTCCAAGGGTTTTCAGCAAGAATACAATATTTCAGACATCTAAAGTAATTCTTTGCTTTGAAAGAATTTGTTAAAGTTTTTGTTTTGTTTTGTTAAATTTTGATATACAGTTAGTATCTTTCCTTTTAACATATTTTCATTTTAGGGAGTATTTTCTTCCGAGTGTGTAAAACATTTACAGGATTGATGATTTACATGCTTACATGATACACGTTGGAAAGTATACTCCAAGAAGTCTTGCGTAAATTTCTGCTCATTTTACACTGTTTATGCCTCTACCCCCATCACTGACCAGTATTTTCGCTGGGATCTGGTTTACCTTTCAGTTCCTTTCTGAAAATATCAGCATATCTATCTATATCCATCTGTTTACCTACTTATCTATTTATATGTATATACTTACATCTGTATCCTTTTATTTCTCTTCCTTTCTTACACTAAAGGCAGCACACCTAATCTTCACTTGGAATCTGCATGGAAAGAAGGCCCTGCTAGAAGACTGAGGTTTTGCCTTTATCCAGGGCAAGTTCAAGTCAGAGATAACTAGGTTACTGCTGATATAACTGAATTTTATCTTAAGGTGTGGGTACTTGAAGAAACAACTGTGCCAGAGTCCAGCTCCGGCGAGTCCAGGGGTCCCCGAAGGATGAATGGTGTCTGGCAAAAAGGAATGAGAGAGCCGCAAAAATGTAGTCTGATCACCAAGCAGGCAATTCTGGCAATTCTGGCATCTCTTGTAACTCTGCCATCTCTGCTCTGCTGGTCTCAGTGTCTTTATTTAAAAGTAGTAAATGACAGTACCTGAAAGAGTGGCATTACATCAGTAAGCATAGTTTGATATCTTTAGCAACAATGTGTTTCAATCAGCAAAGGGCAATTTCCTCAGTCTCGCATGTTGTTTTATATCATTCTTTTTTAGACCATAAAGGAAACAATTCTTATCTCAGCTATTTTGTGATTCTGCTCTAGAGCTAATTAACAAACGCTGTCTTTGAGGTAAGATTAGGTAAATTTGTGATAAGGGGAGAAAACAGGATGTTTATGAGGAAGCAGAGTTATAGTAAGTCTTAGTAAACAGAGGGGGCGTATATTATCATCTTAACACCTATGTTAATAGTCTATAGAAAGGTTAAGAGTCATTCGGTCTAGCTTCCTCAACTACAATGGAGGAGGTGGAACTCTCCTGGTAAAGATTTAACTCCGAAGGCTTGTCTAAGTTCCTTTGCTTATGAATGAGTGAATTTGCACAATAGGGGCCTAACTTTTAAATAAGTTACACTAATATTTAGCCAGCTCACAACTGCTATCAAGTTATGTAACTTATCCCCAAGATGCAACTTTAAGATTACTTCTGGCCAGGCTACTCTCATCCAGATGTAATCCATCAAAGCATCGCACTCCAGGTCCCTCCTTTTTATTTAAATGCCATAAAACAAAAGAGCATGACATCTTTGAGGCCAATGAGAGCAGCTCAAGAAATCCAAGCCTAAAAGGTTATTATTAGAAATAGGTAAGATTGGGTGCCATTTGATTGGCAGGAGTCTTTGCAGCGTCTGCGTTTTCACACAGGGAGAGTGTCAACCTGTGAGCCCCCGATGGCTCCCAACACAACTGTACACAAAAATTTATGGATTTTACTGTCATGATGAGGATGAAGTGAAGAACTCTAGTTTAATGTGATATCTTCAAATAGAAACATCTGGCTGATGCTTGCAAACGAGAGATCAATAGGGTTCTGAGCATCCACCCAGAGGTGATAACTGTATTTATGAGAATGAGTAAATTAGGCAGGAGTAAAAACATAAAATAAGAAATAGCTTTTTTTTTTTTTTTAGAATAGTCAATTCAAATGAAGAAGGTATACACAATACCCTAAGATGTTTCAAGGAGTAATGGGGCAGAGCTACAGTTTCAGGTGAATGGATTTACAAATACCCAGCTATCATAAGAACTCTTCCCTAGAACGGATGTGCCTGAGAAACCCCGTTCTGCTGGCTCTCCTCTCCCAAATTCACTTTCACAATTGTCTATCTTCCATTTTACAATAGGAGGCCAGATCTCTCATCTGTCCATCTTTCATCCATGCATCCATCTATCCAGAATTTTACTCTTGTTCACTTCCACCAGGGGTAAATACCTCTGGAGCCCCCGAAACACAAGGAAAATTTAAGACTGCAGACCTTCAGTAAGAAGCTTCCTCCAAGTGGCAAACCTGTGACAAGACCTTAATGCCACATCTCCCCTTCCCCTTCCCTTTTCCCTACCTCTTTCTTTTCCCTACTTTCTGTCTTATCCCTCCTCCTCTCCTCCCTCCCAAAAAATTTAGAAGGAAGATGGTTATCACAAAGACAGATATCGACACATTTATTTCAGTATGAACACAAAGTCGATTTTCTGACTGATTAGTTTGACAGTGAAGACTGTGTTTGGTCATTAAATTATATCATGGAAATTCTCCATAAACTTAAGATGCGGCTCTTCAGTTGTGGCAAAACTGTAGTGAAGTCACACACATAGTATTCACAGTTTCATATGCAGTATGATTTAGAACTCTTAATCTTATTAAAAATTTATATACTGGGGCACCTGGGTGGCTCTGTTGGTTAAGCATCCAACTCTTGATTTTGGCTCGGGTTATGATCTCATGTGTTTGAGCCCCACATCAGGCTTTGCACTGACAGCGTGGAGCCTGCTTGGGATCCTCTATCTCCCTAGCTCTTTGCCCCTCCCCTGCTTGCATGCTCTATCTCTCTCCCTCAAAATGAATAAATAAACCTAAAGAAATTTATATATCAACTTAAAAATGTGTGATGGGGTTCATAATTTTAGGATTTATTATTGACTACGTGAACCAAAGATGTGAAGTCTTGTGAGTGGGAGGACCTGAAGAGAGAGGAAAGGAGCAGAAAGATCCAGGGCATAGGGAGAGAACTAGAAGAGAAGGTAGAGGAGACTCTAGGAGTCGAGCATGATGGCAAATAAGAGGGATAATGAAAAGTGCCAAATGTTGCAGAAAAGTCAAGGAGAATAATAACTAAATAGAAATTTTGGTGAATGCAGGTTCTGCAGGTTTGAGAACATTAACAGTCTGTTTAGAACATTCAAAACGTAGGGGAGTGACGATGGAAAAAAAATAGGATACCATTTACAATACTTTTGAGCCAGATCGCTGGGGTTAAAATGACTTAGCTGAAAGAGCAATTCAAGATATTGGACAGTGAAGCCTACTGACAGCAGGAATCTGGATGGAGAGCAGAGGAATGAAATCACTACTTGGATGATATGCCAAGAAATCCATAACAGAGGAGTAAGGGAGAAGACCACTTTAGGATTTTTTCTCATTGTATCTTACATAAATTAAAAAAATTTAACATTTATTCATTTTTGAGAGACAGAGAGAGATCATGAGTGAGGGAGGGGCAGAAAAAAGAGGGAGACACAGGATCCTAAGCAGGTTCCAGGCTTTGAGCTGTCAGCACAGAGCCCAATGTAGGGCTTGAACCCACTAACCATGAGATCATGACCTGAGCTGAAGTAGGATTCTTAACCGAGTGAGGCACCCAGGTGCCTCGAATTCTTACAGTGAACTTTACCAATACCTGCCTCCTTTAAGGTTTCTGTATTCTTCAAATTTTTAACAATGGACAAGGAATAAAGAAATTTTATTTCAAAAAAAGGAGTTAAAAAAAATCAAAGATGCACATAAACAATGTCCTCAGCCTACTTCAAACTAAAAAGTTTCTACACAGCAAGGAAAACTATCAACGAAATGAATAGGCAACCTATGAAATGGGAGAAAATATTTGCCAACCACTCATCTGATAAGGAGTTATTATCCAAAATATACAAGGAACTCATATAACAGTAAAACACAACACACAATTAAAAATGAGCAAAGATCTTGAATAGACATTTTTCCAAAGAAGGTGTACAAATGACCAACAGGTACATGAAAAGATGCTCAACATCACTAATTATCAGGAAATGTAAAAACAAAGCCACGATGAGATACCATGTAGTACCTCTGAGGATGTCTGTTTTCAGCAAGACAAAAGATACCAAATGCAGCCGAGGATATGGAAAAAAGGGAACCCTTTTACCCTCTTGATGGAAATGTAAACTGGTACAGTCAGTGTATAAAACAGTATGGCATTTCCTCAAGAAATTAAAAATAGAAACACAACATGACCCAACAATCCCATTTCTGGGTATTTCTCCAAAGGAAACAAAATCATAATTTCAAATAGATTAACAGTATGCCCATGCTCCCCGAAGCATCAGTCATGATAGCCAAGGTATAGAAACAACTTAAGTGTCCATCAACAGATGAATAAAGAAAAATTAATTTACATACATATAAAATAGAATATTATTCAGTGACAAAAAAAAAAAAGAAAGAAAAGAAAGCTATCCTGCAATTGTGACAACATAATGCCTCAGGGCATCATGCTATGTGAATTACCTCACAAAGAGATAGACAAATACTCTATGTTCTCACTTATATCTAGAAACTAAAAATAACTGAACTCCTCCTAGCAGAGAACAGACTGATGGGTGGCAAATGTGAGGGTCCGGGGTGCAAAATGGGTGAAGGGGACCAAAAGGTACAAATGTCCTTTAATAAGATTAATATGTCCTGGGGATGTAGTGTACAGCATGGTGATTATAGTTACTAATTGTTCTTATATGTGAATGTGGCTAAGAAAGTAAATCTTAAAATTTCTCATCACAAGACAAAAAATCTAATGATTTGCAGTGATGGAAACTTACCGTGGTAACCATTTCACAATATTTACATACACCAAATCGATGTGTTGTACACCTAAAACTAATACACTATTACATGTCAATTATATCACAGTTAAAATAAAAAACTCTTTCCATACCTTGTGCTCAGAAAGTTGATTGCTTTATACTTGCTACTATTATTTTCTTTTGTTGTTGAATTTAAGTCCTTACTCCATCTGGAGTGGATTTTTTTGCATCTGGTGTTTATAGGCTGAACTGTGTTTCCTCAACATCCATGTATTGAAGCCCCTTGTGCTTCAGAACAAGATTGTATATGGAGATAGAGCCATTAAAGAGGCAGTTCAGTGGGGGCCTGAGTGTCTTAGTCAGTAAAGCATCTGACTCTTGATTTCGGCTCAGGTCATGATCTCATGGTTCCTGGGTTTGAGCCCCACGTCCTGCTCTGTGCAGACAGTGCAGAACCGGTTGGGATTCATTCTCTCTCCCTCTCTATCCTCCCCCCATATCAAAACGAACAAACAAACAAACTTTAAAGAGCTAATTCAGGTTAAATAAGGACATTTAAAGGACATTTAACATTTAAACGAGGACATATGTAAGTCCTACTCCACTCTAAGTTCCGTCCTTATTGCAGGAAGTTTGAACATAAAGGAGACACCAAGGATGCTTGTGCACAGAGGAACAACCACATGAGGACACAGTGGGAGGCACTCATCTGCAAGCCACGGAAACAGGTCTCAGGAGAAACCAAGCCTGCCCACACCTCGATCTTGGACTTCCAGACTCCAGAACTGTGAGGAAAATTTCTGTCATCTAAGCTGCCCGGTCCATGGTATTTGCAGTGGTGACGCTGGAAAATGAATCCAGTGTGAGGTATGGGGTTTACTGTGTTTTCTAGGTCCACTTACTGAGTAGTCCCTGGTTTCCTCCCTGATCTATCATGACTCTCTGGTCATCTATGACAATTCCATGTAAATATGGACCTATCTCTAGGCCCTTTATTCTATTTATTCCTCGATCAGTCTATCCCTGTGAGAGGACCGCGCTTTCTCACTTGCTACAGCTTCATCATAAGACGTGACAGCAAGTAGAGAAAGGTCTTCCCCCTTTTCTTCTTCAAAGGGACTTGGCTATTTTTGATTACTTACATGTTGCTATGAAGGTTAGAATCAGCTAGCCAAGTGTCACTAGAGATCATATTAGGATTTTAATTGTATGTGCACTGCATCTGTAGAACCGCAAAGAAATAATAATTTGTAATTAAAAAATGATCTCCCTTAGAAAGTACCACTTCTCCTTTTCATTGGACTGCAATTCTAGTTCTGTCCACGTGATGGCACCACAAACTGAAAAATCAGATTTTCACAGCTGGACAGGAGACCTCAGAACACACACACATGGTGTTAATCTTTTGGTAACTACCAGAATGTTTTGGAGGGTAGACCTGAAATGCATATGGAATGTTCAGGAGTCTGTCAAATGCTGAAGTACATTTGCTAAAAATATATATAATAGTATAGGATAACCAGAATTGAAATAGTAATGAAAGATACCCTGACCACTTGTTCTTCACACTCCTTTTCTCTTAGAAGGCCATAAACAATTAGAGATTACAAGTTCATTATCAACCAATAAAATAAAGATATGGTGTCAGGTTAGCTCCGAAAGCGAAGGTGGTCTTTTCTCCCCAGCAAGGCTGCTACAGGCTAGTGAATAGGTTTGCATAAATCTGGGGAGCAGAGGTCACCCTAGGCTTATGAATGAAGGGGAAGATGACGTAATTCTTCATTGCCACCCCACCCTTATCCCAGCCCTAATCGTTTGGGGAGTAAAGTCTACTTTCACTTATGAGAAACATGCCCGTGCTTGCCCTGGACTGTTGACAGAACCAGAAAGACTTTCCCTTCCAAATCTGTGGTGCCAGTGAAGCCTCCTTTCTACCTTAGTTGGGAAGTGTTTGACACAGAAGGCCTTTGGAAATGCTTGTTTAAGTGACACCGGGCACACCTAAACTGGAGAGCGAATTGGAGCAAACCCTCTTTCTAAGTACCTTCCAGAGGTTCATTAACCTGGTACTGGAAAGAGCCACTGGCATTTAGTATCACAAAACGGTTTACCTCATCCTGTCAACCTCAGAATACAAGATTTGTCTACTGCTGATCAGCATAACTTGGATGGTCTACTAACATATACATAGAAGAGTTAACGAAAACCCAGTTTCCTTATCTATAAAATGAGCATGGCAGAATTTCCCACTCTGAATTGTTGTAGGATTACATAAGGCATTTCAAAATACTACACATGGTGCCTTGGAGGTAAGAGCTCAGTGAACGTTCCACTGTTACCAGGAGAGCAAGGCAAAGAGGTGTTTCTAGGTCAGCAAAAGTGAATAGCAAAATCTGGGACCAGGGATCAAAGCCATGTTGAAGCTCATTAGCCTGTGTTCCTCCCTTCATGCTACCAGTCCCCCTGCAGTGGGAAAAGGCCTTGCATTCTCTCCCAGCACCAGGGAAGCCCTCTGACTTAATGAGCCATTTAAAGGACGTATTGTGCATAAGCCCTTCGGAATAGGAAGTGATAGATGACTTCGACTGTAAACCATAATTAGCACCAGGAGCCCTTTTAACACCACTTACTACAAAAAAAAAGCCCACGTTGTAAACCGCTGCCCATTCGGATCAGTGCCTGCGATTCTAGAACATCCCAGGAGATGACGCCCTTGCACCCCAGTCTGAGAGCAGCATGCCGATTAAGTCTTTCACCTGGGGCCGGGCTCCCTCTCCAAAGTTAAGGGCCTGACCTCCTATAAAGGCCCGTTCTGGTGATGGGTAGAGGCCAGGCAGGCCTAAGTGTGACTTGGCTATGGCCAGCCTATGGGCCCCGGGCTGGGCCCGCCTCACATATAAGCGGCGTTGAACTCAAAACGCCTTGCTCTAAGAACCCTCGCCTTTCACTGGCAATGCCACCCGCAGTGCCCCATCGAGAAGCGAGCTGATGGGATAAAAATGCGGGCGGCCGTGCTGGGTGGCGGCGGGCCCTGCGAGTGGCAGCACCAAGGCCCTCCAGATGGTCAGGGCGAGGCCTCACGTGCCTGTGCAGTGGACTCTGGTCACAGTCACACCTGACTGGAGGCGTCAGGTTGCAAGGCGGTCATGTAGGGCTGTGCGGGGGAGGCGACCCACGTTGGCACAGGGCCCCACTGGGCTCCCACGCCTAGCCGCCAGGACACCCGGCGGGTGGGCGGGGCGAGGGCGGGGCTGAGGGAGGAGGTGGGGCCGGGAGCCAAGCCCTCGGGTTTCCATTTCAAGTACAGAACCTGAGAGCATTCGAAGAATGGGGTGGCGGTCCGGGTACTGCCGGACTTCTTTGTCGCTCTGCCCGTTGCGGCGATCCTTCCCCGAGGTCGGCGCACGAGCCACACCACTCCGGTCTGCACTCCGCCCGCAAGAGGGACGCCAGCTGCCTGTCCAGACGTGGCGTCCGACCTCGCGCGCTCCTGCGGCCGGTGGGCGGGGCGTCGTCCGTGACGTCGCATCCCGTTTCGATTCTCCGCCCCCCTTCTCGGCCCGTATATAAGTCTTCGCCGGGCGTTCGCACTCTCACAAGTGGAAGCGGACGTCGGGCGTGGGTAGTCGGTGGCGACGGGGGCTCGAGGGCAAGGGCCGGCTCGGACGTGTGTCCGCGCCTTGGAGGTGGCAGCTGGCAGTGCCGGGCGGTGAGGCGACGATGGAGCTCTTGCGGACTATCACCTACCAGCCGGCCGCCAGCACCAAGATGTGCGAGCAGGCGCTGGGCAAGGCTTGCGGCGGGGAGTCTAAGAAGAAGCGGCCGCAGCAGCCCCCTGAGGAGACGCAGCCGGCTCAGCCCCAGGCGCAGGGGCAGCCCGTGGCCCCGCACCACCATCACCACCACTCGCATTCGGGGGCCGAGATCTCGCGGATTATCGTCGACCCCACGACGGGGAAACGCTACTGCCGGGGCAAAGTGCTGGGAAAGGTGACGAGCGGCGGGCGCCCGGCTGCCGGACGGGCGGGAGGGAGATCTGCCCGGGCATCCCCCAGCCGGCCGGACCCTTGAGTTCCCGAATCTCGGCTTCCCAGGGGGGCTCCGATCCCGGCGGGTCGTGGGTGTTCACCTGCCCAGCTCCGGCTTTTGTGCGCTGACAGCGCCGGATCGGCTTTACATCCTTAGCCTCAGCTCTGAGTGCCTCCCGCAGCCCCAAGAAATTGATCTTGAGCCCAGAACCGAGGGTTTTCTACTCCGGCCCCTAGCTTCCTCCACCTGCTCCCCGGGGAATTTTCTTGAAAGATCTCTAAAGACATTTTTTTTTCATCTCCCTGCTCCCAACCCCCTCCATAAAGCTCCTCTTTGTAAAGGGAGAAGGGGAACCGTTTCACTGTTTCCGAAGGAATGCTTTTCCCTTCGCGAAGGAGCTTTTAAAAAGTACAGTGCTTATGTCTCTCCACCGAACTCCCCCAGCCCCCATAATGTTGCTTTTCTTTCTAATTTCTATTTATTTTTAAAAATATCCAATGTCCATTTTTCTACCACACTCAATGCTGTCTCGGCTTTTGTTTTCAGGGTGGCTTTGCAAAATGTTACGAGATGACAGATCTGGCAAACAACAAAGTCTATGCTGCAAAAATTATTCCTCACAGCAGAGTAGCTAAACCTCATCAAAGAGAAAAGGTGTGTATGACTGTTGAGTAAAGTATTTTCTTTGTGTGCAGGAATGGCCCTTCCCTGTTAGGAAAATGTCTTCTGCATGTGTAAGCAACTGGCTTTTAAGAGGTGACAGAAGGCTCATCAGCGTTGTTTTGCTTTTTCTTTCAGATTGACAAAGAGATAGAGCTTCACAGAATCCTTCATCATAAGCACGTCGTGCAGTTTTACCACTACTTTGAGGACAAAGAAAACATTTACATTCTCTTGGAATACTGCAGTAGAAGGGTAAGCCTTAACTCCTGTCCCTGTACTTCCCCCACACTGAACAGGGTGGGATTCAGACTGCGTTTCCTGTGGGGTTTTGCCTGGTGGCTGTTGCTTTACTGCAGTGTTAACTCCCATCACCCATCCTGCACAGACCACTGCTGATTGTGATGACTTTGTGTGACAGATTGTCTCTTTTCCTTCTCCTCCTAGTCCATGGCTCACATCCTGAAAGCGAGGAAGGTGTTGACGGAGCCCGAAGTCCGATACTACCTCAGGCAGATTGTGTCTGGACTCAAGTACCTTCATGAACAAGAAATCTTACACAGAGATCTCAAACTAGGTAAGCCGTTTGTTCCCAACGTTGATTGTGTGTTGGAGGGAGGTATGGTATGTTCTTTACTTTTCTGTCTCCTTCCTTTTGTATTAATGTTCTTAGTTGGGATCTGGCCTATGCAATCTTGCTTTTAAATCTGTGACTTTATTAGTAAACAGCTGGCTGGCTGCCTCCCAAGAGGATGTGTGTGTGTGTTTGGTGAGAACACCTTTTCAGGGGATTGAGGTTTCATTTTCTTTATCTTCTAGGGAACTTCTTTATTAATGAAGCCATGGAATTAAAAGTCGGGGACTTCGGCTTGGCAGCCAGGCTGGAACCCTTGGAACACAGAAGGAGGTAAGAATCAGAAAGATACATCCGGACAAGGTGTTATGGAGATCAAATATGCCCTTATTATTTTCCAGTCGATGTTTTGGAGAAGGGTCACTTGATATTAAAATTTACAAGCCACAGTAGTGTTAATCCATGGAAACACTAAGTGCCCACTGTGGATGGGGCAGAGGACCTGATGCCTATACGTTGATTGTGAAAGAAAGCTGATATTCACCTGAAATGTTACACAGATGCCATGCTGTACATGGTCTCAGTCGGTTAAAAACACTGTCATGTGGCTGAAAAAAAAATTGTACATGCGTTAAAAAAATTAAGTCACTTGATCAATTGTTAATTGTTGAGATGGCAAAAATCAAAAGTTAGATTTTTTAAAATAGAAATTGAGCATAATACTCTGAAGGGTTTATCCAGAGAACTGAGTGTAAACAATAGAAGAGTTCTTAATGAGATCTTCATATTTTGCTTTTCCAGAACAATATGTGGTACCCCAAATTATCTCTCTCCTGAAGTCCTCAACAAGCAAGGACACGGCTGTGAATCAGACATTTGGGCCTTAGGTTGTGTAATGTAAGTAAATGCACCAAAATGATCAAAAAGCAAACTTGGATTTAGGTTTTTTTCACATTTGAAAAGAGTTGTTTTATGACCATCCCTAAAGAAGTGTTCTCTTGCACACAGGTATACAATGTTACTAGGAAGACCCCCCTTTGAAACGACAAATCTGAAAGAAACTTACAGGTGCATAAGAGAAGCCAGGTACACAATGCCATCGTCGTTGCTGGCTCCTGCGAAGCACTTAATAGCTAGCATGTTGTCCAAGAATCCTGAGGATCGGCCCAGTTTGGATGACATCATTCGACATGAGTTTTTTTTGCAGGTTGGCATGTTTCTTGTGTCTTTTTATTGTGTGCTATTGATCACAGTTACCCACCTGGTTACTGAAAAGTCTTTTCTAACACCCCGCAGGGCTTCACTCCAGACAGACTCTCTTCTAGCTGCTGTCATACAGTTCCAGATTTCCACTTGTCAAGCCCAGCTAAGAATTTCTTTAAGAAAGCAGCTGCTGCTCTTTTTGGTGGCAAAAAAGACAAAGCAAGATATATTGACACACATAGTAAGTTATGAGTACTTCGCTCTTCTGTATCCAGTATATTTAAATCTGATAAGTTAGTTAAAAGAATGTTTTTATGTTAGCATAACAGCCAGTATGTTTGAATACTGTTGAACTTTTTATAGCATGATACTACTGTAAGGCAAAATGTGATGGATAGCTTTTTTTTCCATACATTAAAGTGTACTTCTTGCCTATTTGCAGCTGATGGTAATGACAAAATGCTGGTTTTGCCTTGAATGCTTATAAGCTGATTATTAACACAAAAGGAGGAAATGGGGCTAGCTCTGTTCCTAGCTTGTTAGCATAGACTAATGCTCCTACTTCTTTGATTTACAGATAGAGTGTCTAAAGAAGATGAAGAAATTTACAAGCTTAGGCATGATTTGAAAAAGACTTCAATAACTCAGCAGCCCAGCAAACACAGGACAGATGAGGTATGTAGGAAAAGAGTAAATTAGAACACTCCATATCATTGCCATTCTTTGTTAATTATCACATGGATGATGATGATCATGATTCATGTTATATTTACTTAAAGCTTTTCTTCCAACCTTGTAAAAGATTTTGTTTTTTCGTTTAACAATTCATGCACTTGAGTCCGTGAACTATCTTCTGTGTCCATTGCTTTTTGATAAGCTTTCCCAGCAGTTGCCACAATCTCAGCTTAACCTAGAATTGTCAACCTCAAATGAATTTTAGATGTGTGACTCCTTGTCTGACTCTTCTCTTTTCTAGGAGCTCCAGCCACCTGCCACTACAGTTGCCAGATCGGGAACACCTGCAGTAGAAAATAAGCAGCAGATCGGAGATGCTATTCGCATGATAGTCAGAGGCACTCTTGGCAGCTGCAGCAGTAGCAGCGAATGTAAGTTGCTGTCAATGGCATTTTAAATGAAACTATAAATGCCAGTGCTTAATACTAAGTAACTGGAGTCAATTTGTTTTGTGGCTTAATTGCACAGTACAAGCAAAATTAGAGGAATTGGAAAAAGCCAAGGAACAATTTGGAATCCCTCATGTCCTTAGAAGTAGTGGAGGGAAAGCTAGCAGCTACCGAAGCCTACGGTTTTATTGTTAATTATTTTACAACTTGCTCTGACTTTTCAGGCCTCGAGGACAGTACCATGGGAAGTGTTGCGGACACGGTGGCAAGAGTCCTTCGAGGATGTCTAGAAAACATGCCAGAAGCTGACTGCATTCCCAAAGAGCAGCTGAGCACTTCCTTTCAGTGGGTCACCAAATGGGTCGACTACTCTAACAAATATGGCTTTGGGTACCAGCTCTCAGACCACACTGTAGGTGTCCTTTTCAACAATGGTGCTCACATGAGCCTCCTTCCAGACAAAAAGTAAGTATATGCAATTAATGAGGTCTTGTCACTTCTTTATTCTTGCACTAAAGAAATGTAAAACCAGTGACTAACGGCCTCTATTTTGTTTCTCTTCTCTCCCTATGGTTCCTGTTTTTCAGAACAGTTCACTATTACGCAGAGCTTGGCCAGTGCTCTGTTTTCCCAGCAACAGATGCCCCTGAACAATTCATTAGTCAAGTGACGGTGCTCAAATACTTCTCTCATTACATGGAGGAGAACCTCATGGATGTAAGTACCTCCTGGATGTGGAATTTGAGCGGTAATATTTGAAGTGTAGCCCCCAGACCCGTGGCATCTGCACAGCTCTGAAGCTTGTTAGAGGTGCAGATGCTTATGTCTTGCCCTAGCTCTGCTGAATCAGAATCTCGGGGGGGCGGGGCCAAGAATCCAAGCCATTCTGGGAGGCAGTGCATTCTCCAGTGCAGCTTGGAGAAGCCCTTGGAGTGCAAACTGCAAAATCGTTATGGGCACTAACTCTCCCAATTTCTTTTAGGGTGGTGATCTGCCTAGTGTTACGGATATTCGAAGACCTCGGCTCTACCTCCTTCAGTGGCTCAAATCTGATAAGGCCTTAATGATGCTCTTCAATGATGGCACGTTTCAGGTAAGCGAACCCTTTGGGAGAGTGTGTGTTTAGGTGACAAAAAGTGATTTTTGGGTAGCCATTTAATTATTGGACACATTTTACTGATTCTTGAATATTTACAGAGGTCTAATATTTGTTTCCTTTTGAAAGGTCAATTTCTACCATGATCATACGAAAATAATCATCTGTAGCCAAAATGAAGAATACCTTCTGACATACATCAACGAGGACAGGATATCTACGACGTTCAGACTGACAACTCTGCTGATGTCTGGCTGTTCGTTAGAATTAAAAAACCGAATGGAATATGCTCTGAACATGCTCTTACAGAGATGTAACTAAACGTCTTCTCGAATGGACCCTATGGGACTCCTCTTTTCCACTGTGAGATCTACAGGGAAGCCAGTCAGATGGTCTATAGCATGTTGAAAAAGATGGACAGGTGGTGGTACGAAAACAATTCCTCTGTGGCCTGCTGGACTGGGCGGAGCCAGACCAGGCTGACGCATACACTTCTTAACTGTGGACGGTCTGAGAGTGAACCAGAATGCAGTTTTCCTCGATGTACCTGTTTTAAAAGGTTTTTCAGACAATTTTGCAGAAAGGTGCATTGACTCTTCTCTCTGTTGAGAGCACTTCAGACAGAGGACTTGGAACTGTGAATATACTTCCCGAAGGGGAGGGAGAAGGGAGGAAGCTCCCATGTTGTTTAAAGGCTGTACTCGGAGCAGCTTTTGGCTGCTCAACTGTGAACTATGGCCATATATAATTTTTTTTTTGTTAATTTTTGAAGACACTTGTGGCTGGAAAAGTGCATTCCTTGTTAATAAACTTTTTATTTATTACAGCCCAAAGAGCAGTATTTATTATCAAAATGGTTTTTTTGTTTTTTTTTTGTTTTTTTTTTTATGTTGACCATTTTAAACTGTTGGCAATAAAGAGTATGAAAAAGCAGAAACTGTGGTCCACTGTCTTTGGTATGGTACATCACTGCATTACATTTTTTGATCACGGATTCTTTGGCTCTCTTGGCGGTGACATGGAGTATAGAAGCATGCCAGAAAGTTTGATCTTTGACTTCGTTAATAATAGTTTGTGGAAGATAAATCCTTAACACCTAAAGTGCAATCAAACATTTTCTGGGTAGATCTCGCTTGAGAAGAGGAGATTATAACAAAAATACTTTTTTGTTGCAACCAAAATAGGTTTTCCTACTAAATCCACAACCACTTTCTCTCTGGAATATTACCTTAAAACTCATTTTTAGCTTCAGGGTGCCTGGGTGGCTTAGTCAGTTAGGTGTCCGACTTCGGCTCAGGTCATGATCTCACGGTCTGTGGGTCTGTGCCCCACATTAGGCTCTGTGCTGAACACTTAGAGCCTCCCTCAGATTCTGTGTCTCGCTCCCTGTCTCTCTCTCTCTTTTACTCTCTGCTCTTCTCTTACTCTCACTCTGTCTCTCAAAAATAAACAAAAACATTTAATAAAAAAGGGAGCGCCTGGGTGGCTCAGTTGGTTAAGATTCTGACTCTTGATCTCAGATCAGGTCATGGTCTCAGTTTTGTGAGTTTGAGCCCCACGTAGGGCTCTGTGCTGACAGCGTGGAGCCTGCCTGAGATTCTCCTTTCTCTCCCCCTCCCCCACTTGTTTTGTGTGTGTGTCTCTCTCTCTGTCTCTCAATAAACATTAAAAAATTTTTTAAAACATTTAAAACCGGATTTAGCTTGGAGTTGAAAGCCAGAGCAATCCCGTGTAAACAGACCTCTGTTGTGTGTCAATAGGTACAGGAAGTTTATCTTAATATGGGCAAAACTCTATGCTTTATAAAATACTTGCACCACCTAAATGTATTACTCAGCTTAAACCTGCCTAAACACTTCCAGTGCCGCTGGCACTACTAGTACACAATTCCAGTAGCGGGAAGTACTTTGTAAATAAGTCATTTTTTTTCCTTTTGGTGCATGGTGGATGAGGGATGGTATGGGAACCAAGCTATGGTTTTAAAGCCATGTTTTTTAAACTATTAAATAATGCAAGAAGCAAATCTGACAATGTTTTGTCTTTCAGTGAGATGTGCTCTTTGTCAGGTGTAAAAAAGCTGCTTGTTCTGTTAATCTGAACTTACAGTGATCTGTATAAGACGCACATACTAATTTGTGCAATTGTAATCCCACTGAGAAAAACACTGTCCTGAAAAAAGCACACTCTTCTGTACTAGGCTCTCTGAAATTCTGAACAGTGTAGTGTAGAAATGGTGGTGGTACTTTTACATTTTTCTAAAATTATTACAAACACTGTACCTGTTATACTTTGGTAATAAAAGTCAAGTCTGGGGAATGTGTTAGAGATATATCATAGATTCTAAAATAACTCGGGCTGGTTGGAGTTCTTTGGCCACATACACAACTTTAGTCTTGGTTAAATGGTTTATAGTAATAGCTGAAGAAAACTAGGTAATTACACTAATAGCCGGGTGTACAAAAGTAGAATCTATTTTTATCCTTATGAGCAGAGAAAATAATGGGAGTTTGCAAATAGTAAGAAGTGGTCTTTCATTTTGAGTTTCACAGTGTACATTGCTTCACATTTTGAAAATAGGCACTTACTCTTCAGGATCTACTGTGTATAGATGAGGGCCCAGCACTGGAGATGGAGAATGAACCTAAGCCTTTCCTTGCCCTCAAGGAAGTCACAGCAGAGTGGAGGAGACAGTGCATTTACCTATTAATCTGATAAGTGTGCTGTGATATTATGAAAAAGGTATGCACTGGGTGTTGTGGGAGCCAAGAACAGGAATCATGAGGAAGGAGCCCCAGGCATGGGGTGGATGTAGAGACTAGATTCCAGAGCAGAAACTTCTTTTTTATTGGGTTTGGAAAAGTGGATGGGGGTTAGGCAGAAATCTGAGATAGGAAAAGGTGTTATAAGCAGTGGAAATAACGAGCAGATGCTTGAGGGTCAAAGAATTTGCAGAAGTGAGTGTGTAGGTCTGAAGCACCAGAGGTAAAGGCTGGAAGAAATAGACATGATGTGTCTTGACCAATACGCCATCCCAAGGCATTGAGGCTGCATTGAAGGCTGTGTGTATTTACTGAAAGATTTTAAGTAAGAAAGTGACCTACTATTTTAGTCTTATAAAATTCATTCCAGGGACATAGCAAAAATGGGTAGGAGAGAATATGGAGAAAGACAACTCAAACAGTAAAGAGATTAATGGTGGGACCCAGAATAAGAAAAGACTCACTGAAAAAGAGCATACATAGAATCAGACAGGAATCTATCTTTTGGCCCATCTGGTTTATTTCAGTATTCCCAGCACTGGACAGCAGGCCAGGCATATAGCAGTGAAATACTGAATGAATGAATAAATAAAGATAGATATGGGAATGACAGAAAGCTGATCTTAATAGGATTTGGCACCTGACTGAATGTGGAGTCTAAGGGAGAGAGTGGGGGTTGGGATGATTGGCTGAGCAGTCAATGGGGGAAATGTGTTTTACTGTGGGGCAATCAACTGAAATAAATCAGGAATATAAAAGGAAGACTCACAGGAAAATACAGTGAGTGTAGGACATGCTCAATCATACGTGTGTGAAGATACCCAAAGAGGCCCAGAAAACAGGTAGACATGTATGTCTACATCTCAGGTGAAAGCAATATTTGGAAGTAACCAGGTTTGAAATAACATCGGAGGAATAGATTTGAGCACATAAGGATAGATCTCTTTCATCTCTTCTACCCAGGAATTTTTTGTTTTTTTTGGTACTGAGACCAGATAAATAAAACATAATGGTGTAGATAAACCTTTGTAGTGAGAGAAGGAAGATAAGAAATTCTCAAATAAATTATAGTCTTCTAAACAAAAGGCCCTGAATTCCATAAAAACAACTCCAAAATAACAGATGTGTTTAATGAACACCTTCGGACCTCAAGAATGTTTCTCAGTTAGCCATCCCAAATCCTGTCAGAATATAGGCTGAGATAAAAGGCAATGTTTAAAGATATACTAGTTTTGATGCATAGTAATAGCTACCTTCAGCTAACTTTGGTGTGGCCATGACAGGAACCCACATCATAGGTTATCTGACATTTACTGCTCTTATATCTTAGTCCCCTCAGCCCTTCAAGAACTATTTCTAAATGTAACCCTATGTTTGCTAGGGAAGAAGTACACTCCAGTGGAAAAGCTTTGGAATCAGTTCTGTGTTCAAATTCCTGTTCAACTATGTATTAACAATATGATCATAGTAAATGCCTAATGTCGCTCAGCTTCAGTTTCCTCATCTGTGAAGATAAGATGATAATAAAGCAATTGCATACCAAAGGTGCTCAACCTCTGCCTCCTTCCACACCCATAATAACAGTAACCCTGGTTACCTAGAAAAAAAAATATCTGACTCATTCTCCCCCTTCCGATCTGTGTCAGTCATGTCCCATCAGGAATACAAAAAATCATTTTAGCACTTTCAAAGGAAAGGAATTAATGTAAGTCACTGGTTACAAAGATGATGGAAGAGCCAAACCGGTGGTGGTGAGGCAGTCAAGACATTGACAGCAGCAGTAAGCCACTACCATTCCTGTGGCTGGAGAGACCCAGAGAGAAAGAGGGAATACTGGACTTCGGAACTGGGGGTCTCTGGCAGAAAGCAGAATCACTCCTACCAGGAGTTTGAAATCATGAAACTGATGTAGCCACTGCTGAGATGATTCCTGTACTTATTTGGCTGAGAAATAATGGGACAAAATATTATGGATCCTTTCTTCCTTTTGCCCTCTAGTCTCCCATTGGCCAAATGAACTGGAAGCCAGTCATAAAGGAACCCAAGAAATGTGATTGCAGAGATGATTCTTAGAGTGTATAACAAAGCAAGGAAAGGGTGGGGATAAATCTTAGCTTTAACAGCAAAACAATGACCTACCTTCCTTCTTTTATCTTTCATTCATTCTGTGCCCATCTCTACCTTCCCTTCCTCTTTAATCCCAGAGTGACAAAAATGCTAAGATCTGTAGTTCCCTATGCAGGAGGATGACAGGCAGTAGAAGCTTGGAGGAGGAACCGAACAGGGTAAGGGGCATAAAGACTGGAATCATTTTTGCTTTAGATCTCTGGGATTTGAAACATCATCAGACCTTTTATACATTACAGTGACTTTAGTCTAATGAAGACAGAGGTGACTGAAAATGAGTAAGATACATTTTCTTCATAAGGTACACAAAGAAATCAGTGTTGATTTTATAGTAATTCCATGCATGACAGAGTCCGTGTATTTCTGAGGCTTGGAATAAACTCTTCTATAAACAGAAACCTGTAGATTCCATTTTGTTTCTCCTTGACTTGCAAGACATTTTAGTCTATATATGCTTAGATTTGTGCTTAGTTCTAGCACTTTTTTATGCCTTATTAACTTTAGTAATGGAAAGCATCTCTTTGTTTGAATTACCACAATTTAGTTATATTAGAGAATTCAAATTAAAAAGTTAAACTCCCATATGCAGTGTTGGAATCTAATATCATGGTTCATCAATGTTTGGAATTCAACTGAATAGGATATATGGATTTTGCCCCTGGGATTAGCCTAATAATACAGGTATATTTAAAATGAAATTGATTTTAATGATTGAGGTACAGTAACTTCACTTCCAAATTAAGATAAAAATAACAAATTTACTGAGATATCTCTGCTATGAAATGTTCAATTATTAGATATTTTAACCTAACCATACAGGTTATAACAAATTATCTCTTTGAGGCCTATAACAAATTATTACTAGAAGAAAACAGGCAACAAGCCTAAATGAAATAAAATCAACAATACTTGACTTTTGTACTGCTATGGAATCAATGTCAACAGAATAACCTTTAAAGTTGGGATCATGTCAAACATGCCAAAAGAATAGAACTAGGATACCAATTTATTACCTGATTTGGGTCATCCTACTAAACAGAAAAAATACTAAACATTCAGGATTATGGGAATTTCAAAGAACTTCGGAACTACATGGAAGATGTTTAAATATTTCAGGAGCTAAGGAAATGTAAGATCATAACATGTGATACAGCCATCTGGGAGAGAATCCAGAGAGAGAATTAGATAATGACTTCACTAGAAATGTAATGAGAAATGGTTAATAACCAACTTTTTGGGAGTTTGGGAGAACCCAGATTCATCATGTTTGCCAATTTCTGTGGTATAGATATTTTCACCTTAGCTGATTTCAAGCTACCAGCATGATGTCACTGAATCAGTGGAATTGGGAAGAGGTGCACAGAAACACCCTGTTATAAAGTATTTCCACCATATATATAGAATAGATGCAAATAACTTAAAGAAATAGGTATCTCTTTAAATGATACAGTAAAATAATTAGTGATGCATTTTGAGTATTCATTGCCTTTATTTTTAATATAATTTAATGGTAAGTTTATGTAATTTAATTTTAATAATGGCTGTGTTTAATAACTACTTGGCCTGCACGATTTCTGCACAAGTTCTCATGAGCCTGTCTGTATAGCTAGCTGCGGCACAGCAATGGTAATGATTCAAATGTAGGGATGTAGACTATGTGGGCTCTGAGAGTGAGAGGATCACTGCTATGTTCTGGGTAAGTGATAGGATTTAATATGTTCCCCCGACTTCTCCAAGAGTAGTGCAGTATCTTGCTCTATAGCTCTGGTTGTGTATGATACTTCAGCCAGCTTAGCTTACAAACAAAAATTGTTTAGATGACATAATAGTTTTAGTAGAGAAGTCTCTCTAAAGTCCAGTAACATTTACTATTAACCACATAAATATTTAAGATAATCAAAATCATGGAATTATTATTTTTTGTAAGAATCTCTACATGTTAGGCCTAACTTAAGAAATATATGTTAGGGGCACCTGAGTGGCTCAATCGGTTTCAATACAGGCCATGGTCTCATGGTTTGTGGGATCAAGCCCCAAGTCAGGCTGTAACCAGACAGTGTGGAGCCTAAAGGGGATTTTCTCTCTCTCTCTCTGGCCCTCCCTGACTCATGCGTATACATGCTCTCTCTCTCAAATAATATAAATAAAAAAAAACTTAAAAGAGAACTGTATGCTAGTACTACAAATATATTGTTAGTACTATAATTCAAATTGAAAAGTGAAATTTTAGTCACATATGGATTTAGAATTTTAAGATTAAATCTTATGACATTTATATTTAGTAGTATAATATATGAGAACTTAAATTTCTTATATCTCTAAGTTTACTTTGTTCAATTTATAAGAATATTTACATAAGCGGGAATACTCGATACATCAGACAACTGCAATAAGATATTTTAAAAGGAAGTCAAGTAGATTATAAATGAAATATAAAAGACTTAAGGGAATTCAATTAATTTTTAAAATCAGATCATATGTTAATGTCTCTTTAAAGTCTTTTGTTGAAGTATAACAATTTTTAAGCTAAACTTAAAAATGCAAAGAACTAGAAGTTTAAATACATCAGATTTCAGTATTTTTGAAACCAAATGTAGTTCTGAATATAAAACTCAACCTCGAGAAAAAAATCTCATTGGTAAACTGTTTTCCTGGGAATTTACGTTTGAGGATGAATGTCAATATGTTCCAATACAAACATGTAATTCCATTCTAGTAATATGCTTTTGAGGATTTGACTTGGGCCAACAGCTAGTAGGGATGAAAGGAGAAGGTACAATCTATATAAAGGGTAAGGAAAATCTTAAGAGCCTAGGTTGGAAATTGACAAAGAATAGATGTTTGGTTGGAATAACAGAGTTTTCAAAACAATTTCAACTAGTTATCATCACATAATCATTGGAGCTCTCACAAAAGAACAAAAATTTCCAATTTCTCTTGAAAAACTTCAAGATCAGGCAATACCAGATTTGCATTTTTGTATATCCACAATTAGCTGCAGCTGGCTGGAGGCAATTGGTGAAGGCCATGGTTTTCAAAGGACTACTTCACTTCTTTGGTTCCTGTAGACATTTGAATATAAGCCCTATTCACAAAGTCAAAGTGAACCTTTCAGGGGACTTACCTGTTTTCAAATTCTGATTACAAAAGCTGGTTTCATTTCTATAAAATATATTTTGGATGATGTGGGGGAAAGCTTCACCAATAGCTCCCTTCTGAGATGGTTAAGTGTTACTGGTTTCAGTGTTTGTTAGGGGTTCAAGAGAGCTGCAGAGAAGCGAAGGAGTAAATTCTGACAGAGATAAAGGAAGACCTACCAAAGTCTTCGTAATGTTAGGGCTTCCACCAGAGTATGGGACTTCTTTTCCTCATGGATTCCTACTTGATCAATACAAAGAGATTAAACTCATCTCACACCGCTTTCTTAATTCATGATGAAATCTGGGATTAAGGGGAATTTAGAAGTTTAAGAGACTGGGAACAAGAGATCATTCCTCAATTGCACTGTTGGTTCAAATACAAATTTTAGTAGCAGTTACTATAATCTAGTCCCATTTTCCTTCTTCGGGCTAACGGATAGACTTTCTTTCTGATTCTGAAATATCTGAACTACATGGGCTGTTAGGGTAGGTAATCTGTTGATTCCTTTTAGCACACTGTTAATGAAACATCATCATTAGAGGTGACCCATATATGGATCCATCCATGGATGGTGAAGCTGCAGCACATGGCCTTGACTCCTATACTCTCCAATGACCTACCTCCATGATTCCATTCATTATCCTGTGAGTATGCCTGACAGTTTTGTTGCAGAGAAACTAAGGATTAAACTTAAAAAAATGTTCTCATTACAGATTAGTCATAGCGAAGGGCAAGTGACAAAATGGGCCCAAGAAAAGCACCAGGCTTTTTGGTTTTATCTAACTTTAATAAACTTTCCATTGAAGTAGTTACATTTTCCTCCAATTCCACTTTGCTATCTAGACTATTAAAGAATCAGAATAACTTTTGAATTTTGTTGAATCTGATATGTTCCTCTCAAGCCTTCCCTTCCCCAAGATTAGACACACACA
The DNA here is from genome assembly GCA_030068075.1 of Paguma larvata. NCBI lineage: Eukaryota > Metazoa > Chordata > Mammalia > Carnivora > Viverridae > Paguma > Paguma larvata. The sequence continues at coordinate 107,690,547 of CM057826.1, forward strand.
CACACACACACACACACACACACACACACAATAACCTTATAACTGCTCAGGTTAAAACAACAAAGTCAGAAGTAATCTTTTTTACTTTAATATAGTAATTCAAACACTCATGGATTCCTAATTAGCAATGAAAACCAAAGTGATCTGAACCTAAATATATAAATTAATATATTTTCAAAGTCCTTGTGTGTGAAAAATTAGTTAACTGTAAAGAAAATGGGCAAGTTACATATAAATAATTTTTTGCAAGTTATATTTTTTCTTTAAAATATACAACTTATGATCAAAAATCAGTTTCCCAAATAAGAAACATTGGGGGTAAAACAAAAACAAAAATAGACAAATTATAAAAATATATGCTTCATCAGGCAAAGCTTAGGATTTTAATTAGATATATCAAGTTTGACACAACTGAGCCAAATGCGTGCTGAGTAATCGTGAAAAAGATAATGCTTCTTATTTTTCTCTGCCATACAAAATTAAAAAACTATATTAGAATCTATTAGGCTGAAAATATGATATTAATATTTGACCATTTTTGATCTACAACAAAAGCCATTTACTTTCAAGAAAAGAAAAAATAAAAATGTAAGTTTTCTCCCTACTTTAATATTATCTTTCTAAATATTTCCCTGTGCATATTACCTGTTTTATATTGAAATCAGTGGCTATCTGTATTTCATCTCATATTATTGTCATTCAGTAATGAGTATATTTTTTACTTAACAATTAAATTATTTTTTCAATTATGAATTGTTTTATTAATCATATTCCTAGGGAATCAAGTAAGGAGTGCCCAAAGTGAGAGCAATGTACTCTCTCATGACTGACAAAAGTGAAGGCGCATCACGTAAATGTTTTCCACATTTCGAGTCCTCTGTTGGTTTTGCTTGTTATGGTCCCTTTGTTACTATCTTGAAAAAAATTTCCCAATTTTGTTCTAAGGAATACCACAGTTCTTTGGCATCATAAAATATTCCCTCAAAAAACATCTTCACTGGTAAATTATTTTGAGAAATACTAGGTTAAATAAATATAACTAGATGTTTTTAACTTTATTTATTGAGAGCAAGCAAGCATGCATATGCTCATGAGTGGGGGTGGGGCAGAGGCAGAAGGAAAGAGAGAGAATCCCAAGCAGGCTCCATGCTGTCAGTACAAAGCCCAATGTGTGGAGAGTTGGATGCTTAATTGACTGAGCCACCCAGGAACCTCTGTAAATATATTTTCTAAAGTCAAATCTTCTCTGGAACTTTAATATGCTATATCTGCCTTGTGAATCTCCAAGAGAGGACTACAGTGTAAGAAATTTTCCAAACTTACTTTCCCTACGACACTATGTTTATTGAATTAACTATTAAGATCACAAGGATCACAATTAACTATTAAAATCACAAGTATTAAGATCTTTGGAACATAGTTTGTCAATGTATGTAGTGATTGTCCTTGATAACTCAAATTTACTTTTTTTTTTCTTTAATGTTTACTTATTTTTGAGAGAGACAGAGAGAGAATGAGCTGGGGGGGGGGGGCAGAGAGAGAGGGAGACACAGAATCTGAAGCAGGCTCCAGGCTCTGAGTCATCAGCACAGAGCTCGATGCGGGGCTCGAACTCACGAACCATGAGATCATGACCTGAGCCGAAGTCGGATGCTCAACCTACTGAGCCACCCAGGCGCCCCTCAAATTTACTTTTAAAAGATCTTGAACCTGCCAGAGAGGTTGGGACAGATGCCCAGATCTTTATGCTGGTTGGACAATATTTAGGGAAACAGAGACTTTAGCACCACCTCTGACATCATAGTTCCAGAGTCATTAGATATCTTATTTCCATTTTAATCCAGCTAGAAAGTTTTCCCTTTAGAGAAAGAAATTTATAGCCCAGGAATCAAGTGGATGGACAGGTTAGGTTAACCTCACAATACAGATATTCCATCTCCAGATAATAAAAAGATATTTCTATCTTTAAATTGAAATGCTTTGAAATAAACTTTAGTCCATATTCACAATGGTATTCAAAAGACATTTTGGGACTGGATAAGAGCATGAATGGCTTGTAAAATTTGTAAAGCATTCTCCTCCATAGGCTGCCCCCTGTGAGGAATCTACCCAACAAAGAATGTGGATGGATCCTATGGAATATATTAGAACAGGGTGTAATTAAACTTTTCAATTAAATTTTGAGATAATTCTATAAAGGAAAGCTTTAGTTGATTTATTTTATCTTATTTTCAAAATTTTTATTTAAATCCTAGTAAGTTAACATATAGTGTAATATTGGTTTCAGGAGTTGAAGCTAGTGATGCATCACTTACACACAACACCCAGTACTCATGATAACAAGTGTCCTTCTTGATACCCACCACTCATCTAGCCCACCCCCACCACCCAACTCCATCCATCAACCTTCAGTTTGATCTCTGTCGTTAAAGTCTCTGGTTTGCTTCCCTCTCTCTTTTCCCTTCCTATATGTTCATCTGTTTTGATTCCTAAATTCCACATGAGTGACATATGTCACTCTGACTTACTTCGCTTAGCATAAAACACTGTAGTTCTATTCATGTCATTGTAAATGGCAAGATTTCATTCTTTATGATGGCAGAGTAATATTTCAGCATGTGTGTGTGTGTGTGTGTGTGTGTGTACACAGTATAACCTTTGGTTGTAAGTAACTTGTTCAGCAAGTGTTCCACAAGACAAGGAAACATTTCTAATAAATTTTAACTTGATAAATGAGCGATGTCTTGTAATATGAGTAGTACATGACACCGAACCTCACATGATCACAACTGAGCCAATGGTCTCTCTCTCTGCAGGATTGTGAATGATCAACCCCCATGCTCAGATGCTTGTCTCAGAGAGCAGTGTTTGGCACAAATCAGTGATTTTTAAGAATGTTGGAAGGTGTCCACAACTGGCACTTTGTACTTTTTGTCATTTCAAAGCACCTATGTACAGTCCTTTGCTTTTCCATAAAAGAGTAAGCTTAGGAATGCTTTGCTTCATTCTAGGTCAGGATTCCTGAAGATATAGACCCCTTCCTCTGGTGCCTTATTTCCAGTTTCATTATATATAGTATATGACAAGAGTTTATTAGTACTGTACTACAGTCAACATCAGTGCGAGTGTATACAATGGCCTCCATGCAGAAAAAGATTCACTGAGCCAATAAAGAGCAGTGATTCTGTTACTGATAGTGAAAGTTGTTATACACAATAACCCTCCTCTCTCGTCTCGCTCATACCAGTCACAAAGGTTTTTGAAGGTAAATGCAGGTTAAGTTTTCTTTATATTTTATATTTTCTTTAATATTTTGGATTATATTACAGTATTGTAATCATTTTTATATGAGTATTTTTTGGTTGTGAAATGAATCATCTGAGTTTCCATTATTTCTTATGGGGAAATTCGCTTTGATGTACAAGTGTTTTGCATTACAAGCATGTTTCTGGAATGGATTATGCTCGCAAACCATGGTTTTACTATACACACACACATGTACACCACATTTTCTTTATCCATTCATCAGTTGATGTATACTTGGACTCATTCCATAGTTTGGCTACTGTTAATAGTGCTGCTATAAACATCGAGGTACATGTACTCCTTCAAATCTGTATTTTTGTATCCTTTGGGTTAATACCTAGTACTGCAATTACTGGATCTTAGGGTAGTTCTATTTTTACCTTTCTGAGGATCCTTCATACTGTTTTCTAGAGGGGCTGCACCAGTTTGCATTCTCACCAACACTGTAAGAGGGTTCCCCTTTCTCTGCATTCTCACCAACATCTGTTGTTTCCTGTGTTGTTAATTTTAGCTACTCTGACAGGTGTGAGGTGGTATCTCATTGGGTTTTGATTTGTATTTCCTTGATGATCAGTGATGTTGAACAAATTTTCATGTGTTTGTTAGCCATCTGGATGTCTTCTTTGGAAAAATGTCTATTCATGTCTTCTGCTCATTTCTTAACTGGGTTATTTGTTTTTTGGGCTGTTGAATGGTACTGGGAAAACTGGACAGAAACATGTGAAAGAATGAAACTGGGCTACTTTCTTACACCACACACAAAAATAAATTCAAAACGGTTGAAAGACCTAAATGTGAGACAGGAAACCATGAAAATCCTGGAGGAGAACACAGGCAGCACCCTCTTTGACTTTGGCTGGAACAACTTCTTAGTAGACATGTCATCAGAGGCAAAGAAAACAAAAACAAAAATGAACTACTGGGACTTCATCAAGATAAAAAGCTTCTGCACAGTCACCTCACAATACTCCAAATAAAGAAGGTGTAGTCTCTGGTTCTCATTCAACCAACAAACAACCAACAAAACTAAAAGGCGGCCTATGGAGTGGGAGAAGATATTAGCAAATGACATAGTTGATTTATTTTAAAGGCATGATGAGGAAAGGAGTTACATATTCAGAAGTAACAGAGAAACTCAGTTCAGTGAAGAAAAATCAGGAAACTTCAATTGAATAAATCTAATACTATTCCTGAAATATAATTTTATAGTTCCAGTTCAACTGAAGAAGGTCCTTCGATGTTCATTCCATGGTTTGGAACATGTTGTGCTAGCTATTTTTTTTTCTCTTAAGTATCAAACACCTGTGCACTACAGAAGATAGGATGCATATGTGTGGAAGGTGACCACACAATACAGTTTACCTGGGAAAATTTGAGCCATGCCTTATCCAAGTCAATCATGTCTGGATTTGGAAGATCAGTTACATGGTTACCCTTTTGTGATCCTGCATGAGTTTAACATAGCTAAGATTCACCCAGCATGACCCACTCCCAGGTTACTGTACTTTTTATCTCCATTCCATTCCTTCTCCTACTAAAAGGAAGTTTACAAATTTCCAATATGGTGACCTTATTTTTATGCTTCATTAAACAGAGCAGCAGAAAAATGAATTCAAGCTACATAAATTTAGTCAGACAGAATCTACTACACATATGCTTTTTCTTTTTACTTTATCTGCTTGTTAAGATCATTAAAACAACGTTGGTAAAAAACATTAATGACACAGGTACCATATGGAAAATAAGAATGAAAGAAACCTATTTGGGCAGGAAATGGTTTCTCTAATCACCAATCTTTTACAGACTCTGAGTCATAATCAATTACTTGTCATTTCAACGCGGAGGTATATGGTTATATTAAGCACTGACATGATTTCATCCTTGCTTCAAAGAGGAGGGGCTGAAATAGAATTACAGAGTATTTGTTTGATTTCCCTCAATTCAGGTGGATAAAACTGTAAAAATGATTTGACAGAAAAAAATGAATAAATTTGAACTGTGCTCTGAGAATAACAGATCTCATTGATTTTAAAATATTTAAAACATTCTGTGGAATGTGATGAAGCTCTTATGAAGATAAGAGTTTAAATATAGCCACACTAGCTTCTTTGGTCAATATTAGCTGAAATGCTAATACTAACTAAACATACCAAGATACTATATTTATCTAGGAAAGGAAGTTATAAAATAATATTCTTCTGAGTTTGTAAGTACATTAAAGGAATTTCACCTTGAACTTAGTAATGTTGTCAATTTACTGAGGCATTTGGAATTGCAGTTGTATTGGTACATTTTATGGGCCTACCTATGAACTAAAAGAATGCACTTTATATCAGATATATAACAGTTGGTTTGCTTTAGTGACGTAGATATTACACTGAAATGTACTGCATAGAAACTCAAAATTTTTATTAGGGTTTCCCAGACTCTAAGTGGCTTTTCTCTTAGTGTTCATGGTATAAAAATGATACACCATGGTTTTCTGAAGCAATCTTTTTATTTTAATGGGGAGAACAACAAAAGCAGGAATTAAGAATGGGAGTCATCATAACAGAACATAACAAAAAATGTATTTAAAGATTTCTAAGAATAGTCAAAAGCAACATTTTAAAAAATATTTGGACTAAAACAGTTTTTTTTGAAAACTTGAGACTTTGTGATCTGAAAAATAGATATACCAGTCACATCACAATACTCCAAATTCTTATAAAAAAGGGTAGACTCTGGCTCTCATTCTTCTACTCTATTAGTTTAGCATAAAAATGACCAAAGTAACTTATTTTTAAAGGATATAATTTATTTCAACTACACAGATATAGCCTTAATTTCTCTATGTATTTTAGTGACTTTTTCCAATGAGGCAGTAAGAAGTTCTCAGAAAAGGTAATAGACAACCACCTTTTAGGTGATGAAAATGCTTAGAGGCAGCAGTTGACAACACTGGGAATGTCCTAAATGCCACTAAACTGTTCAGATTAGAATGGCTATTTTATGTGTAAAAAAAAAAAAAAAAGAAAAATTAATAGACATATTATTTATCTAGAACTATTGTCACAGGACCAATCTGATAGTAAAACAGGCCAAATGTCCACAGGGGAAAACTTCTTTTCAACATCAAGGAGTTTTAGCTCAATAAAGTCGTAGAATCTCAGTCTTTGGTTATATTCCAATTTACTGGCTCTGGTGAAGATACTGTCAGCTGTTTTCTAAATGTTGTGGGCTTGCTTTAAGCGGGTGTGGGATGAATGAGAGGGCAGTGTCCTGGCGACCTAATAGAATACCATAGCTTACCTTATAAAATAAAGCAAAACGACACAAAAAGCACATCCCTAACCCAAGTGTCCAAAATATAAGGCAGAGGCCATGAGCAAGATGAGTATTTTTGAGCATTTCGAGCTAGCATTCCCTGTCTTTAAGAAAATAAACAAATTAATAGAGAAATGAACTGTTTCTGTTTGAGAAATGAACTGCTCTGTTTGCTTGTTTTGTGTGTGTGTGTGTGTGTGTGTGTGTGTTTTGTGGCGGACACTATTAAGACTAAGGGAAGCACTTAGAAAGTCAGGCCTTTAAAAGTTAAGTTTTTATTTCTTAGAGGACTTTTAGAAGTATATTAATTCATTGTCTTTCTAAAATCAAGAGAAAGATAGAAAACCTAAATGACACTAACCTAATTTAGAAAAAAATTTACTTCCTGTGAAATAGTTAATAATGTATATTATCATTCATGAAAATACTGATTTCTGAATTTCAGCTTCTTTCAGAAAAATGTTTTTGTACCTTTTCAAGGTCAACACGGACAGACAATAAATAGCACCTTCATGGAAAACATTTGTTTGTTCAGGTTCTTGGACAATCCGATCCAGTGTGTAATTCTGCCCTCCTTATCTGGCTTCTGAAGAATAAGGATACCACATCAAATGTGCAAGCCACAGATGTCTCTCTGGCTTAATAGTTTTATACCGAGTAACTCTGGCCTGTTGAAGTAGAGTCATTAATTAAGAAGACTTTGGCTGTCTGGTTGCTACACCTCAGGCTCTCTTTGGAGAGATTACACATCCTATAGTTCCCCTGAGTGGGAGGCATTTCAGCCTGACTAATGAAGCCTATCACTGTAATGCAACAATCAGCAGGGCCAGTGGTACTCTTGTGTCATTTTGCGATTATGGAGCAAAGTGGCACTCTGAGTGTTAAAGCCTGTTCCACCATCCAAGGCTGTTTTTTTCTGAGCCAGTATCTAAAGAACACATGGTTACCTATGTAGAGCAAAAGAGCAATGTTTATATCCTTAGCCAGTACAAACCAAGTAAAATGAAGTCTCCGGTGGAGGGTACAAGATAATGGGATTTCAGTCTGCAGCAGTGAGCTGGAAAATGGCAGAATCTGTAAAATTGGAAAGTCTATCTACAGCCTACACACTTAAAGTGACAAAGAAATCATCTTAATAACAAGAGAAAATGATGAGTTCAGTGTGGTAAAAATCAGTGGTGAAATCATAATTCAGCTCAAAAATACATTTAATGTATTCAGTCAAAATCTCACATTTCTATTTCTAGAGCCTGTCTTTGAAATCATCTCTTTCACAGTATTTTGGAGGTATTATCCTTAATGCTAGTGATGTCAGTAGGTGGCAAATATTACCTCCCTGATTTTAAAGACAGAGAAATTGGTTGTCAGAGAGACTAACAATTTGTTCATCATTGCAAAGTGAGTGGTAAATAGAAACTTACGACAAAGAGTGCAAATTAAAAAAAAAAATGTCTCTTTGTTCACTTCATCCAACATTTTAGAGAGGCCTGAGTGTTCCAGAATCTCTTGTGATAAGTAAAACTTTAAGATAGATCTTCCCAGCAGTTTAGGGGTTAATTTTTTAGAAGCTTGGCCATGGTTCTAGAGGCAGCATGGGGCTGTGTCAAAAGAAGTCACCTGAAGTCAGCAGATCGCTTTGCCACCACTAGCTGTTGGACACAGACCAAGTCTTTCCCTGAGTCTGTGTCCTCTTCTGCAAATCAAGGTTAAATATCACCCTAACTCTACATCACGGGTACTGTGAAGATCACAGTGGATAACAGGTATGAAATGTTTTTGGAGAATGCAAAGTGCTCTACTGAAATGAAGTATTATTACTAACCATTATTATGGGTGTCATCAGCAAAGCTGCAGTACGCAGAAGCTTCTTTTATTGAGAGACTCAGGGAGGATACACTGAGAGTAACTATATGGAGCCATGAGGGACGTAAAGTTCATGCCTCCATTAGGGGAAAGAAAGGCCGGAGACATCTTCATTGCCTACGCCTCATTCAAGGGAAACATGTGGGTGGGCCGTGTGTGTTTCCAGAAGGAACCCCAGATTCTGACTGCCACACCTCTTAGAAGAACTCCTAACCTTGGCAATATTCCTGGCAACTGAGAAGACTTTGTTTTGGATTCCTGTATTTTGGCTGCCTACCATGACCAGTATCTCACTTTGCTACTGCTGAAACTGAGCAAAGAAAGGTCCCTGTCTGTCTTCCAAGAGGCACAGCCCGTATACGTGTGTGTATGTGCATTCTGTAGTTGTTCTCCTCAATATACCCTGTTACAATCTGTCTGCTTTTTTACCTTGGATGTAAAATCCTTCATACCATACTTGTACTTTCTTCTATTAAAAATCACCAGGTATAGTCTTGGCCATAAAAAAAAGCAATAATAACGATTTCCCATGCACAGGCCGTAAGAACGTCAGAAGTATGAAACAAAACAAAAAAACAATGACTGGGTCAGTGTAGCAGTATCTGTTTAGCCCCGTCCTGACACCTACATGGCTGCTACTGTTTTGAGATGTTTTCTTTGGATTACTTCCTAAACCTATGTATTAACTTTGAATATAATTACAAGGTCGATTTACTTTTCTGGTTAGAGACAATTATATGCTGGATTAAAGAGATAAACTCAGGTGTTGGTAATCACAGTATGACATCCTACTGATCATGCACAGCAAGCCCACACATATAGAAAAATCATGAAAATCAAAAACAGCAACAGTGTGGGCGTCTGGGTGGCTCAGTTGGTTAAGTGTCTGACTTCGGCTCAGGTCATGATCTCGTGGTTTATGAGTTCGAGCCCCACATTGAGTTGTATGCTGACAGCTCAAAGCCTGGAGCCTGCTTTAGAACCTGTGTCTCTGCTCTCTCTCTCCCTCCTCTGCTCATACTCTGTCTCTCTCTCGCTTGGTCTCAAAAATAAACATTAAAAAAAAACAGGGGAGGGAGAAAAGTTTTAAAAACTCTTTGTCACCTCATGTACGAAGGACACAGTCAAGGGACTAAATTCATACTTGGTGTTTTCTTGGATTGTGCCAGCCTTGGAGGGGAGGCAGGTAAAAAACGTAGTGAGATGAATAGTGACATTGGTGTTCTGGGCTCTCCCTCTTACTTGTTATTGCAAAACCGTTAACTTCCAGGGAAATTGTTTTCTCCCCACCTAATTAAGGAGTCTGAGGGGAATCTCTCATTGGCATTCTCCTTGTGTTCTTGTAGTTGCTTTAGGCACTGACAACAGACCATTTTGTTTCTTCTACCCTTCCAGCCTCTCGAAAAATGTAAAGGCTTTCACCAGGCCCACCTAACATGTGTTCCTTGGTATTAACATAAAGCAATACCCTGCTCCTGGCCTGAAACCCTCCAGATGCCAAATCAGAGTATGAAACTTCAGGGTTGGAAGCCACCTTCATGAAGCACACGGTATGCTGCGTGCAGGCCCATCCAACTCCATTTTGTGAGTACCAAAGTACTGCTATCTTGTGAGTTTTCAGTGAAAACAAGTACTCCAGATTTTACTCACAATGCCTTCTCTACCTGAGACCACGTCCTGGGTCTACGGGTCAAGACTGAGGACAAATCTGACTGATGAACATCATGCCGGGTACCTTTTCTCCCTCATCTGATAAAATGGTAAAGCTAAAATCAGATCACTGAGTCCAAGTCCTAGCGCTATCAAAATTAGTGTAAATTTAGGCCAGTTCCTTGTCTTCTCTCTCTGGGCCTTTATCACATTCCCTGTAAATAAGGCACAAAACGTGAGTCACAGGGCGATGAACTTTCTGAAGACTGGGCAAAAACAATCCATGAAAGTAGCTGACATACAGTCAAGACTCAGTAAATATCAGCTATCATTTTTCTTCAAAACATTCACACTGTGGGGAAATCTAATTCTTAATGTGAAAAAGAAAATTGAAAGAAACTAATTTCAAATGAACATAGGAAATACTCCTTTTATAGAAGTGTTTTGGAATGCACACGATGGAAATGACTTTTTTCTTTGGGGGGTGGGGATGGAGAGGTACCCTTCCCATCTCATGTCATCTCCATGCCTATTTATTCACATGCTGGGCAGGCGCCAGGTCTGAAGTTTTATGATAAATTTCTAACTTGGATGCCCACAGTCAATTTATTTAAAATATCTCCATGAAAGTACTGTAGGCATTTATTTTTATTTATATTTTTTATTGTCCTGACAGTCCCGAATGTCGTGTCCAAGCTGCTATTTTCTGTGCCATGACTGGATCAGATGCATTGATGGAATGAAATAGCTATTTTTGGCACAGTGTAAACCAGAACCTTAATAACTTTGTTCATGATTTTCTTTATCAAATGACAGTAATTATGCAACTAACTGCAAGGAAAACAATGAGAAATGACAACTAAAACTCTTTGAAATAGTCTGAAGTTCAGAGTGCCCCATAAATACACAGTAGGTACAACATAGAGGGCCCTTTTTTATCCCTAAAAATACACATTTCCAATAAACATCTCCATCGCGGGAGATGAGAAATTATCTTGTGCTCAAATCAGGTTTGATACTTGACCCTTTTTCACACATAGGAGAAAATATGAATTGGTCAGAATGAGAATCTAGACATTTCCATCATCATAAACAAAGCAGGGAGTTATCTTTTATATTCTGAATTGCATCTGCTGCATCTTCTCAAGGGGGAATCTATGAAATAAAAAAAACCTTCAAAAATTAAATTTCATCTTTTTTTCACATAGGTACTTTGAAGCATTAAGTTCAATTTCCAAAAAGCGCCTTAGTAGTGGAAGGTTTTGGTTGAAGAAATAAACGTTTGTGTTATGAAAATTGCCTCACAGGATTTCATTGCTCTGACATTCTTTTATTCATGAGTAATGAGTGCCAAAGCTTATTTCAAAGTATAATGATGAATATGCTAATATAAATTTTGTTCTATCCACAAGCAGTTGAAAAATCTTACAGACAAGAACTAGTTCATTATCACAATATGACTACTGAACTGAGTGGGATGTTAGGGGTTTTCTTGACCTCTTTTGCATAAACAAGACCACATGGAATCAAGTTGTTACAAATACATTTGTACAATGCCTATTTACCCCCCATCTGGGTCAGCTGAAACCAACGGATGGTTTTTACAAATACTAAAACTCAGTATACTTTATATTTTTCCCATCTTTTGCAACAGTGGTGGTTTAGCTCCACAACAACAACTGATATTGAGATTCAAAACTCAGCCTCAATTAAATAATCAAATTCAGTGTTTAAATATCAAGCCATAGGAAATTATGCAGATTATATTTTATTAGCGTCAACTGGCAGTTTTACAAACTGAAAGAGATCTGGGAAGTTATGATGTGAGCAAAGAAAATCTGTCTCTTGTTTGTGGGTGGTTTTAACAAGTGATAAAGAAATGTATTTAGATTAGCTGAGTCAGGCCGTGCCTTTTGTTCTAAAATGGATATTTATCATCTCCAAGATTAAAGACCAAAAATATGTTTCTTACACATCAATCATTTAGTTCAGATTGTCGTATCACACTATCATGTATCCTAACACACTGCTTGTGAGGTTCATTGTGAAGAATTGGCCATTCTCTGTTTTCCACGGATTTAAAAAGCAATGCTGGGGCATCTGCGTAGCTCGGCCATTAGGCGTCCGACCTTTGCTCAGGTCATGATCTTACCATTCTTGAGTTCGAACCCCCTGTTGAGCTCTGTGCTGACAGCTCAGAGCCTAGAGCCTGCTTCAGATTCTGTGTCTCACTCTCTCTCTACCCCTCCCCCAATCACACTTTGTCTCTTTCAAAAATAAACAAACATTGAAAAAAGATTAAAAAAAAAGCAATGCCACTATTTTCAGAAGGGAATTAATTTTGAACTATTAAACATAAGACAGGGATTCTGGTTTAGAGCATTCATATTAGCATTTTAAAATCATTTCTTTAAAATCCCCAATCTTATCCATATATGGGCTTGTTTTTAGACATAACTCTCTTTAGAAAGTACCAGTGGGACTCTCTGAAGATTTAATGCTCAGTTACCTTTCTCTTTTTTGGTTGGTTTCGTGGTTAAAGTTCACCAGGATATCTGTCTTTGTTAGGGAAAAAAAATCTGACCGTGAATTAGCTCTTGCTAATTGGGACAGTATTCATGTAAATGATATATTTTATTAAAAAATATACTTTATACTTACACTTTTATAAAAACTATGTTTTATAAACCTAATTGATAGTCACCTTTGTTCTGGATCATTTTTGAAACAGCTTTTATTTTACAAAATAGACTATGCTTTTAAAATTAGACAGCACTTTCAAAATCACATCCTCCAAACCTCTCATGTATATAGAAGAGATTTTGGTCAGGGCACATGGGTGGCTCAGTTGGTTAGGTATCTAACTCTTGATTTCAGCTCAGGTCATGATCTCATGGTTCATGGGATTGAGTCATGTGTTAGGCTTTGCACAGACTATGAATCCCTGCTTGAAATTCTCTCTCCTCCTCTTTCTGCCCCTTCTCCACTCATTCTCTCTCTCTCTCTCTCTCTCTCTCTCCTCTCTCAAATAAACATTTGAAAAAAATGTATATTTTTTTAAAAGAAGAGATTTGGGTCAAAAGATATGTTTTGGTCTAGGAAGGAATCAGATCTGTGTAAGAATGCATGATATAAGATGCTACTGTGACTTATTTTACATGATGAAAATTTTACCAAATTTTTTTTCTAAATGTAAAATTGGATTTACTATGAAATTAATAAAGCTCACTTGCAAGAACCCCTCCCATGGCCTTGGAAGGAGCACAATACATTCACAAGAACATGCATTTGTCAAGTTAGCAAAGTATTTTAGCCACAAGCTATTAAGACCCCTGTCTCTGTCCACTTGCACTCCCCGCACTTTCCCTGTTCTCAGGAGACCACATTTTGGGCATTTGGCACAAAGTGAGGTCGGACTCAGGATACATTATAAAATGTAATAAAAGATAAAATGTATAAATGTTATAAAATGGCTTTAAAGAGTGATAATCCACCGATTTATATAAGCTTCAGATCTGACCTTGAATTCTTCTTCTAACTCTACACTGTGAGGAAATCAGTGTACTAGATTTTAGAACATAATGTATCAAACTATTTGAAAGATATGTGACAAAGTGCTTTATCTCATTCTTCAGTAATAGATGACATGGGTGGGTTAAGTTAGAGCACAAAAAGAATTTCTGGTTGGCTGACAAACTGATAAATTGATAAATATTTATCATCTATGGATTTTGTCTTTATGGATAATTTTGATATTTTGTTTACCCTGAAGTTTTGCATTAATTTTGATTTTTTAAAATCGCGCAAAAAAACCTTGTTCATCTTGATCACTGAGGTTTTTGGTACAATTTTAAATTGTGTACCTCATGCATCCCCGCCTTGTCCCTCTGTGGCCGTTGATCTCAAGACTCAGCCCTGCCGCATTCAAGATATTTAATCATAATCTGAATATAGGTATATAAAACATATTAATTGATTTCTATATTACACAAGGCTAGGTAGGACAAGAGAGGTTTAAAGCATCTAAAAGGCTGACCATAAGTAGAAAGACAAAATTAAGCAAGATAAAGGCAAAGCGATTATTAAGTAATTACATTCAAAAAACCACTTGCCAAATTAAAACTACATACAACAAAACAGTCTTTTAAGTTCATGTAAAAAAGGACCTGGGTCTACCTTGGCAATAAGTTCACTGGGAATTAGAAGCATGACATGTGCCTCCAACAGTCAGACTGCTCTAGAAATAGTCCCAGCTCTTCCCCACCTCAGCTCTGTAGTTTGTGAATAGCATTTCCAGAGTTCCCCTGGAGCCTGGCTTCTGGTTATGTCCAGCCAATGCTGGGCTCTGACTGCTAACAGGAAGCAGGAAGAGAGGAAGAGGAAGAGCATTTCTTCCCCGCCCCCCCCAACCCCCATTCATGTGTCACGTGGCTCTCATTCCCACAGAAGGTCCATGCTGGGTCTTAATTCTCAGCTTCCACTGGGTGAACCTGGCTCCTGGACTATACTTCAGTGTCTGAGGGGTGGTAATGGCTTCCTGCTTTTGCTCTCCCCTTGGTTGCCTCTGCAACCCGTTTGACTTTTCATCTATTCTATCATATGTATAACCGATTCCTTCTAGGATAGTTCCCTGTATTTGGAAGTTGCAGAGTTTCGAACACAAGTTCCAAGAATAAAAGGATGCAGCTGAAGACATGGCAGAGTCCTTCAGTGTGCAGTTGGAGCATTACACTTAAATATGGTATTGTAAAATGGGTGTGGTACAGAGGAAAGTAGCTTGGACATCTGGGTTTGAGAAGCGTCCTGTGTTTAATTCTCATCTTAGCACCTACTAGCTGAGATCTTGCACAACCCAATTATTTCTCCAAGCCTGAATTTACTGACCCTTAAAATAATTATGGCAGTTATATTACCCTATGTACTGAGGAGAGGCTCACATAACATATGTGACAGAGCTTTATAAAGTACAAGGCAAGTGGAATGCTTGTGGTATGTCATCTGAGGAACTGTTCACCCAACAGAAGCCTGAGACAAGGAATCACAGCAATTGGCATACCCGGAGGAAGTTGTGTACAAGTGATGATTTTCTATAGTATTGTAATAGAAGAGTACCCCATGGATGGAAATTCCAGGGAAGCATATCTTGGCTCAGTGTGAAGCAGAGCTTTTCAATAAGCAGAGCCATTCAATAATCTAAGCGGCTATCTAAGGAAGTAATGAGATCCTGATCTCTAATCACATTCTAGCTGAGCCTGGTGACTCACAATTGGGGAAAAACAGTAATTCTTTATATAATAACAGTAACAGTAATTGCTAACATTTATTGAGGGCTTATGGAGTGCCAGGTTCTGTTCTAAGCATTTAACATGCATTATTCATTTAATTATCACAAAACCAAATGGATGCAATTGAACTACTTTACAGATAAACTGAGGCACACACATAATAATTTGTCCAATATTACACAACTAACAAGTGGAATATCTACAGACTATGGTTCTAGGAATTTTAAAATCTAAATAGCATATACTTAATAAACATATTTTGGCTGAATATGTTTTCCATAATTGTATTCTATGAATGCTTTTCATTATTACTGTAGGGTCTGCCTTGGTATGTTTCTAACAGTATTTTTATTCCAAAAGCAATAACAATTTACTATAAGTAATTTGGAAAACGCAGACAAATTCAAGGATAAAATATAAATCACCAGTAATCGCAAAATCCAGATATCAAAACTGTTTTAGCATGCATTTCCAGCTATTTCTCTATGTATGTATAGTTATAACATTAAAAAATATATGTTTATGTACACATTTTTAAAAATGGTTTTATGTTTCATAAAATTTAAGATATTTTATTTAGCCAATTGATTGAAAGGAATTTATATTGTTTCAGCCTCTGTTTCCAAAGGATGAAACCAATAACAATATAATTTTATGCATAAGCGCCAAATGACCCTCACTCAAGGCGAAATCTTTAAGTGCCTTAAAGTGTCAGCCCTTCCTAATCCCTGGCTCCTCAACTCTGGCCATAGTTCTACTCTATGTTTCTTCAAATCACTGTACTTCTGTTGTACTCCTTGTCTCCTTGATATTGATATGGTTAATATCTGTCTTCCCGTAATGGTGGAACTGTCTCTCTTGGCTGCACTGCGCCCGTCCCCCCAGAGTCTAGTACAGGAGTTTGCCATGATATATGCAATAATATCTGAGTTACATATATGTATATGTATTATGAGCAGCACATGCACTACCACTGATAGAGTTCTAAAGACTGGCTGGGAAGATTAAGAGAATAAATATCGTGCTTTCTGCCCTTCACTGGGATCTCAGACTAGGTCAAATACTCTAAGTGTGGCTGTTATCCTTGTAATTTGTTTGGGTGTGTTCCAGAGACCTCCTGAATCAGAGTCTCTAGGAGTATTTGCTAAAAATTTAAATTTCCCAGTTTCACTTCAGACACACTAAATCAGAATTTCTGTAGATAGACCCAGGTGCATTTTTAATACGTTCTCAAATACACTGAGAGTTGCAATTCTCAATCAAGTGACTCTGAAATACACTAAATGCTGAGAACCACTGTTGGCCCTTCAGTCAGTGAAGAAGTCCAGGAACTCCTTCAGGAAACTGGGAATCATACCCAGAAGAATCACCTGTCCTGGGCAGTTGACCCTCACTGCTCATAGCCCGTGGATTCAGGGGAGAATTGGGAGGCAGAAGGGTTTTCTCTTGAACTAACCTCAGAAGCACTCTGACATCCCTAAAAACGATTCTCAAAGAGCAAGGTCAATGCCTTTTACCATTTAGAAATATTTATTTAACGCATACTTCTTGATTATGGGACACTTCTTTGAAAGTAAGACTGATAACTTCCAAAGGAAGCATTTAGTTCCAATATTCTCACTGGAATGAACGAGCTGAATCTACACCCTCTGGCCTGAGATTTAAAAAAAAATTCAATTTTTAAAGTTTTTAAAGTTTATTTATTTATTTTAAGAGAGAGAGAGGTGGAGTGAGCATGGGTGGGGGAAGGGCAGAGAGAGAGGGAGAGAGAATCTCAAGCGGGCTCCATGCTGTCAGCGCAGAGTCGGACATGGGGCTCAGTCTCACAAACCATGAGAGCTTGACCTGAGCTGAAATCAAGAGTCAAATGCTCAACCAACTGAGCCACCCATGCACCCCATGACCTGAGCTTTGATATGGAAGCCAGCTAGCTGAGCTGCACAGTAAAGGCATATTAGCTTTCCTTGGGCCATGGCCTTAGCTCAGCTGGTCAGCAGAGGATATGTGCCAAGTCTATGTGACAGGAGAGCCTTAAGGGAAGTCAAAGTCTGTGCTCTCAGTTTGGTGTAAAAAATGTATTAACAACACTGACAGTTGGTGATGGATATCACAGTTTTAAGAATCTTAGCTTTAATAGTGAACTATATCAAATCCTAGGAAATGAGAAAAAGTTTTCATTCTTGGATGGACTCCAACTCCAGATATATGTCATAACAGATATAATTCTCCAAACAAAATAGACTAAGTCTCCTAGATCAATATTAGTCTGTTTAGTTTCGTTCTGGGCACAGTTGGGGAGATATAGAAGATGATCTAGAACCTTCCCTCACAGAGCAGGAGCTGGGGAAAGAAGATATTCATATTCAGTATAATAATGCCTGAGGCAGTTAAGGTTACACAATAGATCTACAATCTTAGTATGCATTAGCTTACCTGATAGCTTGTTACAGTAAAGATTTCTGGGTTCTACCCTCAGAGTTCCTGATTCAGTAAGTTGGAGGTAGGGTTCAAGAAGTTGTATTTCTAACAAATTTCCAGGGATTTCTGAGGCTGCTGATCCTGGATCACACTTTGATAACCAGGAGGCTTCATTATGTGAGTCATTTGGGTAATGGTCTATATACTCAAGAAAGGATTAATAAAAAATCATGGAAGTCCTTCTGACAAGTGGGCTTCCAAAGTGAGAAAGGTATAGATGCTCCAGCTTCAGTGGGTACCTGGCTTAAGTGAGTGTCACGTGTAAAAGTGAGACACGGGGGTTGATGAGCACCACATTTGCCTAGATCATTTCTTTTCATGGATAGTCTCTATTCTCTCACCCCTCCCTTGTAAGGCAGGGACTTCAGATCCTTGTTCATCACTCTGCAGCATCTGTTTGCCTCTCTCTCTAGTTTGTCTTGTCTCTCCTAAGGTGGGTGAGCACAACCAGCAGGTGCCCAGATGAGGTCTAAGCAATGTATACCACAAGAGAGCTCTTACTGCTGCATTTCTATTAACACAGCCTAAGGCCATTTTCGAGGATCATGTTACATTATTCACTCATACTGAGTTTATATTGAGCAAAGCTTTTTCTTGAAAATATGTTCGGGGCATATTACAATTATAAATTTAAGTTCCTGAGTTCAGAAACTATAATTGATTTGATCACATCATATATAAAAGATAGATACCACGCAAACACACACAAGTGCATGTAAAAACCAGTGAAATCACAGTGTGATCTGTAGCCTAGTTAATGGTACGATACTGATGTCAATTTTCTGCTTTTTGATATTGTACATATAAGATGTTACACTTTGGGGATAAGGGGGAAAGGTACATAAGACCTCTCTGTTGCTTTTTTGCAACCTCCGAGAGTTTAAAAACACTTTTAAATAAAGTTTTAACAAAATTAGTAATTTACACTAGTAAAGACCATCCATCAATGTTGTGGCTTAATTTCTTTGGCCATATATTCGATTTCTTAAAAAAAAATGTGCACGCTTCATTGTCCAAACACGATGAATTCTGGTTTCACCACCTGGTGGTTCTGTGATCTTAGGCAAGTTTAATGAACCCTTCTTGACACTAATTTCCTCATTTTCAATAATACCACTTAGGCAAGTTATCTTAAGGATTAAGGGAGTTAATATGTGCTTAGAACGGTACGTGGCACACAGTAAGCACTCGATAAATACTGGCAACGGTGACGGCAGGGTCAATGATGGTAAGATGATGTACTTGAGCTCATGCTGATATCTGGACGACCCTTCGCTTCTGACTACCTTTCACTCTGGCACGCACACCCCATCCTCCTTACTGCTATGTGCTCTGCAAGGGTGTCATGTATAGGAAGTTTAGTAAGAAAAGGGTTTAACACGAGGATACAGGTGCTTGAGAGGACTACGGGAAACCAAGATCAGGGAAAGGTATCACAAGGTCTTAGGTTTGCCACTAACATTCACAGAATCAGAAAGTTCAAACAACCACAAGAAATTGCCATCCATGTTCATAATGGCCTCAAGCATGAAAGGAGGCAATTCTAAAGAAAACGCCAAAACCCACTAAAAACCCTCAACTATACTGTTGCTCACACAATGAATTACTACTGGCATAGGAACAGTAATATGGTTTTACGTCTCTTTTGGCTTCAAATTTTGTGTAAGTGCCTCTCATTGATGGAATCTTTCCCAAAATGTAACAAGCAAGGGATTCGAGGAAATGTTGCTCCCAGCCTTCTAATGGTGCGATTCAGAGGAAGGACAGAAGAGAACAGAAAAAGTGTTACAACTTGACAAGAGACAAAAGACATTATTTTTTTCTTGACTACTTCAGTTATCCTGCCAACCACTTCTCTAAATCTTCCTTATACCCCTATTTTTTGGAACTTATGTAAAATCTTACATTGTAGCCATTTATGAATGTGGATTATCTCTCCTACTAGACATAAGATTCTAGAAGTTTAAAACAGAATCCACCACCTAGGAGTTCCTCACTACATATTTATTAAATAAATGAGTGTACTAATCCATCCCATTCCTATTTTTTAGTTCTTTATTGTTTGACATTAACAGCAATTTACAGTGGAGGGAATGCTCAACTCTGAGGCACAGAGAGAAAAAGAAGAATCATTCACACAAAGAATCATTCACACAAAGTTAAATAGAGCGGTCTATTTAACACCTTCTAAAAAAATACTTAAAAATGTTTCAATAAAAAAATAAAAGGTTTCAATAAAACCAAAACATTTAAAAGAAATGCTGAATTCTCTACTGAGACAGAATAGCAACATTGTGGTGATGGTTTTCCCACAGTTTCTGCCACAGGGAGAAAGGCAGCCTCTTGCCCAGGCATCTGCTATGGCTCAGGTAGTACTTCGGTCCTATCCAGTTTCTGTTACTATCTGCTGGAATAACCAAAGGAAACAAAAGGAAGCCTAGCATTAGTTCTCTGAGATCACTGAAGACACGTCAATGAATCAAGTATCTGGCCTTGTAGTTCTACTGACTTACATGGTGAGACCATGTTTTAAAACAACACTGAAATCACTTTAAGGATGTAGTGTTCTACTTTTGGAACAACCACACTGTATATAAGAAGGAACTGTGTACTGTGGCTCAGAAGCAGTTCGACATTTGGGAAATGCAGCAATGCAATTAGCAGCTGCTTCTCTAATAAACTTTTTTTTTTTCCTGTGGGGCTAAAATTCTTCACTAAGGCAGCTGTTAATTTCCAAATCGAATTCTGCTGGGTAGAGGATGACTATTTATAGAGGTATTATTTGGTAAATTCTGAGGAAGACACTAGCTAGAACTGGCATTCTCTTGTCATGAGCATATTCTGCTCATTTCACTTTTTGTCACAACCTTGAAAAAAACATCAATGTAGTTAAGAGTCAATGGGTGGTGTACTGGATCATTCTATATGTGCAACTTGCAGTCTTTCAGAGGTAACTTATACAATGGTCCTCATTTCCCGATTAAAGCTGTAACTTCAAAATAGAGAAAATCTATTTCAGAGAATATGTGAGGGGACAAATATCTTAGTAATAACTCCCTAGTTGTGTGAGGTGGAAGGAATACTCCAACAACAACATAACGACCCTGCCTTCGACAGTGTTGGTTGAAGCTATGAAGACATTATTGGTATCCCTGGATCCTTCTTAATGTTCTCTTCTTCCCTCATCTCATATCCTTTTCCTCTCAAATGACCAATGAAATTTTATCCCTCTTCTATGATTTTCTCATAGGAAAAATGTGATGTCATATATTTTCACCCAAATGCATTACTTCTTTTAAGTCTGATTTAGAATGGACACAACTCCCTGATATAAAATAACTTCAGACTTCCACATCCAAGTACTACACTCATGAGGGCCACAATCTCAATGCCATAAATAAGAAATAAAAAAAATATTTCTTTGACTTCTTCTACACTGTTAAGACTAGGATCTCTGTCACATTTATGCACATATTCCTCTCCTTAAAAAGCACAGACTTTCCTTTCAATCCATGGTAGCTTAGAGTTTCCAAAGTTGAAATTTGGAATCAGGGAGAATACTGGATAACTTTCGAGATCTTTCCAGTTTCTTCTATAGCATTTATACAGGTGGTCTGAGAACACACATGTCTGTTCTTGGATTAGTTCATATAATAAAAAGGTTATTGAGAGAGAAGCCATTTTGGCTTGCTCGTCTATCAAGACGGCAATACATCTCACTGAAATGTACGGTACAAGTCTACAATCCCTTTTCTCCAATTCTAAAATTCAAAAACTCTGAAAAATTGAAAAGATTTTTGTAATTCATTTGGAGACAAAACCTCACATGGCCTGAATTATTAGTATCCAAAGCTGACTTCAACTGACACAAATCCATTTATAGTACTTATTCCTTCTTCTTAGAGTGACTATTAATACATTTTACTGTAGTAATATGCTAATTAAAAGGCAATGCCACCTGATCTCCAATGAATTATATCATATGTAATGTATGTATATGCAATGTATAACCCTCAAAAATGCCACAAAATTATATATAACAAAAATATCTGGTCTCAAAATTGTCAGACTTTCACAGTGTCAGCTGTCAGACTGCAGACCTCTGTTGGCAGAAGATATAGCTATATAATAAATTCTGATTTCTTTCTCAAAGAAGAATGAAAATGCTTCCAGGTTTTCTTCTTATCTCCTTTAAGTGTACTGAACATAATAGATGCTCAGTGAATATTGTTGACCAAATGATTTATTGTTGAGTAACACAGCTGAAGGCAAAAAAGATGAGGTAAAAATGGGTAAGTGGAAATGCGGGGACATACATATGTATTTTCAAGGTGAGAAATGCACAATTTTCCAATAAGGTTTGGAGGAGGCAGAATTTCAAAAAATGAAGCTTCCAAATATGACTTAAAAATATTCTTTCATAGAAAACCAAAATCGAGGGTTTTTTTTTTTCATCCCGTGCTTAGTATTAGTGCAGGATTCCTGTGATTTCTTAAATACTGTTTTTCTTATGGATTAAAAATTTGACATAAGTATTAAAATTAGTTTATAAATAAGATATCGAAATTTTAACTCATTCACTATTAGCGGACCAGCTGAATGCTATACATTCATAATGTCATTTAAGGCTCCCAAAAACCATGTAAGTTATAAGTACTGTGTTTCCCATTTTACAGATGAGGAAGTTTCTAGTTAAATAAAAAAAATTGCCTAGAGTAATTTAATAGTAAAGGTTGGAGCCAGTGTCCAATCTAAGCATAGTCCAGATTTTAGGAAGGGTAAGAGCCAGTGTTCAACCCAAGCAGAACTCAAGTTAAGAAGAAAAAGTGGGCAGTCCTTTCAATAAGCACACAATGGTGTATAATATGCAATGGACTTTGTGCTCTCAGTAGGGCTTAGTTGAGAATTATAAGAAGGCCCTTTTGAACATAAGTTATGTCACTAGGGAAGCGTTCAGCTACAATAAAGAATAGAAAGTCTGGGACCACGCTTAAACAAATGAGGACCTATGTTTTTGCTGTATTGGAAAATTCTTTAAGGCGGCAGCTCCCTTTGTCATGGGCTTTTGATCTTTTCTTGTCTCCATTTGCCCTTTCTGCCTGGACAGAGCCATCCTGCGACCACAGTGCAATGGGCATGATGGTGACAGCCATCTGCTAAAATGACTGAATCGGAAGGGTAGGAGCATCTCAGGTATTTGATGATACTGTGGAGCTACCATACCCTTGGGCTGCTGGACAAGTCACAGAAGGAAAATAAAACCTTCAAACTGCTTAAGCCATTAGTTGCTTGGGGTTTCTGTGGCTTGAAGCAGATGCATTCATGACAGGTATATAGGGAGTTTTGTTTTGCTCAAATGAGGAAAAATACATGGCTCTCCTTCCCACCTAGAGGTCAAGAAGAGTAGAACTCCTCATTTTCTGCTTCTGACTCTGTGGTGAGACAGCCAAATCTTCTTAGTCAGGGTTAGTCTCTCAGAGCTTTTCATGCTTTTTGGTTGAGATTGCCTTAGTGTGTCCCATTAGAGAGAACATGCTGCAAGGTGGTGTCTAGGATCCTGATTTTCCACTTTGGTTCCCACCACACCTTATTTGTTTATTAGGTCACAGATATTTCTTCAAACCTATTCAAGCAGTGTAGTTACTGTGACAGCATTTCCTCAGCTCAAGGGCTGAATATACTTGGAAGTGTCAAGCAAATACATTCACTACAGAGTGAGGAGTATTTCATAATATTTCAATTAACATACAGGATGGTTACATATTTTCTCTATTAAAAATAATTTTAATCCCACCATGCAGAGATAACTGCTGTTAACATTTAAGAGTATTAACTCCCAGACACATACAGAGACACACTCATCACACCCATACTCATATGCTTGAAATCTTAATGTGTGTTCAACTTTATATCTTGCTGCTGTTTCACATTATAATGTGAACAATTCTTTATTCTCCCTATACAGTCTTTGGAACAGGATTTTTTAAATGACTGCTTCATATTGCATCATATTACAATCTACATTTTATTTTTAAAACTCACTGTAGATGGATATTATAGTTGTTTTTAATATTTGGCCATTATAAACAATACTATAATGAACAGCCTTAGGTGTAAATTTTTGTACTTCTTTTAGTTCTGGATATTATTTTAATGTTTATTTATTTTGAGAGAGAGAGAATGAGTGCACAAGTTGGGGAGGAGCAGAGAGATAGAAGGACAGAAAATCTTAAGCATGATTTGTGCTGTCTGTGGGACCTTGGGGCTTGATACCATGAACCATGAGACTATGACTTGAACCAAAATCAGGAGTTGGGCACTTAACTAACTGAGCTACCCAGGATCCCTGGGTTCTGAATATTTTCTGATAACCAATTACTAGAAATAAACCTTCTGGAGTACGAAATGCCCTCTGGAAGGACAGTACTGAGTTCTGATCCTGTTAGGAGTGTGTATGCTCCTTTATGTGTTCACATGAGCTTCAGCACTTTCATTTAACTCTGACAAGTTAAAAAAAAGAAGTATGAAGTCAGTTTGAAGGAAAATAAAAGTCTTTAAATCTAACCTCTCTTTAATGAGTGCAATGGAACATCTAATTCGTATGTAAATTTGTGGCTGTGCTTTATTGCTCTTATGAATTATGTGGGTGTATTTTACTTGTAGATATTTAAATGACTTACATATTATTGATATCAATCCTTTCTTCTCTATTTATGAAAAATATACTCCTGGTACAGATTACTGGTATTTCCCGAATATGACATAACTGGCCTTTCTGTGATACTCCTTCTGAACACAATAAATAGTAAACCTTGGACAATTTACCAGGCGTCTGGTATTCTAGCTTGGATTTGGAAGACGTTACACCCTTGGTATTAATATTTCTAAACAGCCTATGCCTCTTTTTCTAAACTTTCTTCACAAATGACATGCACTTTGTGGAGGGTGGTCCATAGTTTTTGTCATATATGTACTATGAACAGTAAACTTGTAAATCTCTATTACCTGATGCATGCTTCATCTGTCCCTGACTTGCTGCTCTGTCATCTCTCAACAGTATTTCTCCAAATCCTTGACTCTGAATGTGCATGTTACACTGGACATTGTATACCACTTTTTGAAACTGAAATATTTCTTTTCCTCAGTTATTTTGAAAGCCGTGCCATTTATTTAGAAGTGTTCACAAACAATAAGCTTTAGACATTTCTTTAAACCTGTTTGATACTTTCATTTCTTTGAAGCTAAAACAAACTCTTGTGTGAGAATCGAGTATGCTGTATTTTTATTACAGTCACATAGTATAAATTAGATAACTCTTGAATACCTTGCTTTTCTTAAATATACCACTTTAATCACCCCTTTGTTCTCATGAAAAGTTTCTAGAATTCCTGAAGACCTTATTTCAAACGGATCCTTTTTAAGAGAGTAACTGTTCTCTAGAGTTTTCACCTTTTCTGGTACTGGTTGCATCTGCTCCTTATTCTCCCCAGACCAGCTCTATCGTCTAAGATTCCTCATTGTGAAACCAGAAACTGATGATGTCATGTCTGAGAATTTCATTGTACAGCATTTACATGGGAAGGAAAGTACATTTTCCCCCTTGTTTGTCTCAGAATAAAGCACCATACTATCTCTCAAACTTTCCTAAAATAAATGTGTTCTGTGCCTCATTGTTACTTTAACAAAAGCCCTATAGGACTAGTATGAGCCAGTCCTCTAACCTG
Organism: Paguma larvata; assembly: GCA_030068075.1. NCBI lineage: Eukaryota > Metazoa > Chordata > Mammalia > Carnivora > Viverridae > Paguma > Paguma larvata. Next base: position 107,716,159 of record CM057826.1, read on the forward strand.
GCAGATCACTCATTCAGACATATTATGTTTCGAAATTAAAATAAGGGGTAGACTCAAAGGAAGATTTCTGTTTTGTTTTTAATTTTTTTAATGTTTATTTAGTTTTGAGAGAGAGAGAAGGAGCACGAGTGGGGGAGGGCAGAGAGAGAGAGAGAGGGAGACACAGAATCTGAGGCAGGCTCCAGGCTCTGAGCTGTCAGCAAAGAGCCCTATGCAGGGCTTGAAGTCACCAACTGCAGGATCATGACCTCAGCTGAAGTCGGACACTTAACTGATTGAGCCACTCAGGCACCCCAGGAAGATTCCTGTTGTTAAGGTTTGAATAAGGTCAACTATACCCACCAATAATTTCTGGTGAGTGTATGAACAATACAAATAAGATCAATGACAGAATGTTTAGTCTGATTACAATGCCCCTCCTTTGGTTGCATGCTCAGTGTTTCCATTAATTTAAAGCCTTTAATACTTAGTATCTCATTAGTTTGTTCTGAGACAGTCTCTTGGGATGGTTAATATTTGGAGTCAGTAATAGACTTACAATAGCTAGGATTTATGAAGTTTGGATTAAGGTCTACCACAGCCTATACTGGTGCAGAACCTTCATATAACTTAGAAAAAGCCCCTTAGCTGGTGGGCATAGGGTTTAATAAGCAATGATATCTTTGTACAGACTTAAAAAGGTGCTTTCCCAATTTATGTAAATAGACTAAAAGCCTAAGTGAGACCTGGAACCATAAAACTCCTAAAAGAAAACATAAACAGTAATCTCTTAGATCTAGGCCTTAGCAACATATTTACGGATATGTCTCCTGAGACAAGGGAAACAAAAGAAAAAATAAGCTACTGGGATTACACTAAAATAAAAGCTTTTGCATAACAAAGGAAACCAACAAAACAAAAAGGCAACTTACTAAATGGAAGAAGATATTTGCAAATAATCTATCTTATAAGGTGTTAATATCTAAAATATATAAAGAACTTGTACAACTCAACATAAAAAAATGATGAAAACAATGGGCAGAGAAACTGAACAGGCATTTTTCCGAAGAAGACATGCAGACAGCAAATGGACACATGAAAAGACAGTCAACATCACTCATCGTCAGAGGAATGCAACTCAAAACCACAATGAGATACCACCTCCACCTGTCAGAATGGCTAGTATCAAAAAGACAAGAAATAACAACTGTTGATGAGGACGCGAAGAAATGGCAACACTTGCGCGCTGTTGGTGGGAATGTAAATTGGTGCAACTACTGCAGAAAACAGTCCTGAGGTTGCTAAAAAAATTAAAAATAGAAATACTGTATGACTCAGTAATTTTACCCAAAGAAAATAAAAACACTAATTCAAAAAGATGTATCCACCCCTATGTCGACTGCAAAATTACTTACAATAGCCAAGATACAGAAGCAATGCAAATGACCACCAATATATGACTACATAAAGAAGTTATGATGTGTGTACACACACATACACACACACGCAGGAATATTACTTACCCATAAAAAGAATGAGATATTGCCATTTTTAACAACATAGATGTACCCATTTGCTAAGTGAAATAAGTCAAAGAATAAGTCAAAGAAAGACAAACACCATATGATTTCAGTTACACGTGGAATCTAAACAAGACACACACACAAACAAAAAACAGAAAAAGACTCATAAATATAGAGAACAAACCGGTAGACATCAGAGGGGAGGGGAATTAAGGGGTACATACTTTCAGTTACAAAATGAATAAATCATGAAGATGAAAGGAACAGCATAGGAAAAATAGTAATATTTTTATAATATTGTATGTAAATAAGTACACTTAGCTTATTGTGATCAGCACTGCATAGTGTGTAGAATTGTGGAATCACTACTGTGTGCACCTGAAACTAATATAAGATTCTATGTGAATTATATTTTGAAAATATATTTTTTAAATCATAAATAAATAAATGGCATAAACATACAAATAAATGCATAACTAAGGTGCTGCCTCTTCCTCCAGGAAGGTCAATCCCATACTCAGGCTCAGGCTTTGGGAATGGCTGGATTGTATCTTGCTTCCTCAGCAAGATACCTATGTTCGTGCTACAACCTACATATCTACACACAGTGTGAAATGCTTTATGTGGATTAATTCAATTTTGAGGGCAAGAGCTCCACAGTTTGAGAACTATTATTGGAAACATAGTGAGCTTAAGAAACTTACTGAAGGGGAGAAAGGGTGGCAAGGGACACTGCAGGGGACTTCCTAGCTTCCTGACAGCATCCCAGGTGGGCTGAGAACTTAGACTGCAGGAGGACAAATCAGAAACCCTAAGTATTCATATGAGACAATTAACAGGGTCCCTGGAAGTGCCTCCCACCTCAGGCCCAGAATTTAAAACTGTGGGAGGGAAAGAGAAGGTTTGTGACAAACTAGGAAAGTAAGCCTAATAAAAGAGGTGTAACAACAGTTACCAAAAGTCTCAGCAAGAGGATGGTGAGACATTAACAGATTACTCAGGGTTGTGTCACCTGGAGCCATCTTTTCCTTTTGATACACTGATGTACCCAGACCTGATAAGATGAACACTTGAGGAGCCTAAGTTGTATCCTCAAGTCATCCATAGATTCCAAAGTCACCCAGCATGATTTAGTTCCATCAGAAAGGACGGTGAGCAAGGGAAAGAATGGGGAAGGAGTGCTGAGGACCATGCTGGAGATCAAAGGATGTCACATGGGCAACCACAGTGTCACAGAGTGCCACACAGCGACAGCAGTTAGGATGAGCATAAGTGACTGTTGCAGCAAGGCAGCAAGCATAGGGGCATCAGTGGAAGGGGTGACATGGTTGGTACACTCTGGGAGAACAAATGCTCATAGGTCCCTGCTACAGGCCTGCTTGGGAGTTCAGAGCTGAAGACTTCAAAGCATTTCCTACATGCTCTGTTTGAACACCTCTTTTTTCTCCTGGAAAGAAGTGTGAGCCAAGGAGACACAGACTATGGTCAAACAGTAGGATTTGTACAAACAATAAAGAAGGGGATGAACATCTTCAGAAAGTGGAGATAACTCAAGCAAAAGAGAGTGAGCTCAGTGTGTTCAAGAGCCACATCCACTGGCTAAGGCAAAAAGCTTGCCCTGTAGGACAATGAAAGTCAAGACTAAAGGTAGGTGGGAGCTACACTGCAAAGGGAAGAGAATTCACTTTTTTTGGAACATCTTTTATTTACTGGGCAATTTAATATACATGAGGTCATTCCATTCTTACCATAACCACTGTTTTTAATGTTTTTTATTTATAACTGTAATTCCCAATTTACTGATGAGGAAAACAGATTTCAGGGAAGTTAAGTAACTCACCTACATTTAGGGGTAGATCAAAGATTTGAACACAAATTTATCTTATTTCAAACCCAAACACTTTTTATTATCCCATGCTGTCAGGTTTTAACAAGTAGGTTCTTGAGAAACATAACAGAATTAATGTCTGAGGAAGATTAAAATATCTATGATGAGTACAATGGACTGAAGCAGAGAGACTAGAAAGAGTATTTTTAGAAGTATTGCAAGTAGAGCTGAGACTAGATTGGTGGCAAAGGAAAAGGACAGACATAAGAAAAGTACCAAAAGAAGAGTCAGTGAGATTTGATATCTGGGTAACTAACAGATGAAGGAAAGGGAAGAGCCAGGTAGACCAGTGAAAGAAACACTCATTAGGGCTTTAGGAAACTGAGCATTAGGTCTGGCTCTACTGCTTGGAATGTGAATTTGGAAAAAAAGAGGTTCTCTTTCAACTCCATGTTCTTGTTTGAAAAGTAAAGGGATTGGATTAGGTATACTTTTAAGACTTCATCCAGCTCTAAAATTCTATGCAAGTCTGACTCAAAAATGACTCAAAGATCACAAGCCTGGCTGTTTAGAAGAGCATCCTTTCATCAATGGAAAGAACCTCATTTCACTGATGGAAATACGCTAATAGGAAAGGGGATAGTTATGGTTTTAGATGAAAAGTTCGTGTTTTCACCCTTGCATTTGACCTTCAAGCCCAGAAGCACCCTTCCTCTTCACCAGATTCACTGTGACAAAGATCCTTCCAACCCTCCTCCTTTACCAACCTTTCATCTTCCAGCCACAGCCCCACATTCCAATCCCTAGTTTCCCCGCCTTGTGCTGATACTGCACTGAGTAATCTCTCTTGGTTTTGCAGCTTCTGTAGTTATACTAGAGTTGGTAGTTGCTCATCTATTCACTATTTTTTCTGAAGAGGAGAGAAAGACAAGACCAAAAAAAAAATCTTTCACATAAATTATTTGCTGAAGAAATACTTTTAGTTTGACATTAAAAAAAACTGTGTCCATCAACTGACGAGTGGATAAAGAAGATGTGGTACATATATACAATGGACTACTATGTGGCAATGAGAAAAAATGAAATCTGGCCATGCGTAGCAACATGGATGGAACTGGAGGGTATTATGTTAAGTGAAATAAGTCAGTCAGAAAAAGACAGATACCATATGTTTCCACGAATAGGTGGACTTGGTGAGACTAAGCAAAAACCAGGGGGAGGGGAAGAGGGGAAAGAAAAAAAAGACACAGAGAGGGAGGGAGATAAAACATAAGAGACTCTCAAAGACTAAGAACAAACTGAGGGTGATGGGGGTGAGGGAGGGGGGAGAGGGGGTGACGGGCATTACAAAGGGCACATGTTGGGATGAACACTGGGTGTTTTATGTAAACCAATTTGAAAATAAACTATTTTAAATTAAAAAAAAAAAAAAGAAAACATAAAAAAAAAAAAAAAACCTGTGTGTCTTGGAGTCATCCTTGCAGTAAAACCCAGAGTATGTGTAGAGTATATGCAGTGTTTGTAATTTTCTTTAAGCAAGACACAACACATGGAAATCTAAAATGGGAAAATTGATGAATTAGGGAAACCTGTACCTTCTTGGGAAAAGCTTTTCAGTAGAGACTCTCTTAAACAGTGAAATTGTCTAAAGCACATAAAATATGACTCTAACTATAAAAAATGTTATTAGGATGAATGTTTTAGGTCTTCACACAGGGTGTAACATGAGGTGCACTTGAGAATGGAAAGGAAACTACTGTAATCACACTAGCAATCTCCCTGAAACAATGCTTAAAGTAAGCTGCACCTAATGTTCCAAGATTTTTGCTGACTCAAAAGGGCAACATGAAATATGGTAATAAACTCTTCCCAAACCTTCTAGTTTGAACAAGATTTGCAAAACAGATGAGTGTTTGTCACCAAGATGAGTCCTTAGACACCTCTCGACAAAGACATTTTCTTGAATGATTCAGATTCCACTGAGGACAAAAGAGCTTCAATTTTCACCATATCCTTGCAAAGCAGGACTGCAAGGCAGGGTTGCACCCTTCAGTTAGACTGAGTTGGGAACTGGCTATTCATAGGTCTTCAGGCATTCCAGGTAAGACACCTTCCAGTCACACCTGTCAGACCTGACATTTCACCATTAGAAACTTTGGTGTTAAGGAATTTTGATTCCATGAATACTGGTTAAGTACAAATACATGCTCTGGATGACAAAGCAGATCTGGCATCAATTCCTACCTCTACCACACGGTACCTCTGGAGCTCTATGCCATTTGCATAATTCTTTTGTGTCTCTCTTAACTTCACAAATTTGCTCTGGTAGGACTTTTCTAGAGTGAAACAGAACTATTTAATTTTCAAATAGAGGAATCAATATTACCTAGTTTTCATGGAATCACAGAGTTGGAGATGAATGTCTAGAAAATGCTTTTACACTATGTAAGTGGCGGATCACACAGAGACCAAACAAATGGACCCAATGTGAAATAAAGGCAAAGCAAAGGCCAGGTCTTCAAACAGTGATCCAACAAACACATGATGTGCTAAGTGCATCCTCTGGGGAAGGACAGACGTGCTGAGCAGAGTGCTCAGGTCACTGTCAACACCGAGGAAGTCTTAAGAAACCACAATAAAAATAATACAAGAGAATGTAGAAAGAGCAGAGGGATCTGATAACTAGAACTTCTGATATGGAGATAAATGTTCCCCTTGCCTAAACTAAGGTCAGAAGAAGAGTTAAAACATGTTAACTTACATGCCACCATCTCACAAATAGCTTTTCTTGGGATCCATTCTGGAAGGAGTCCTCTTGGTGGGTTTGGGTACTTTGCATGTTAACAGCAATCACCTTTATTTCGTGATTAAAACAGATACTTTATTCTCAATCTTTTTGGTAGAGGGGCAAGAGCAAGGTTCCAAGACACTAGTATTGTATAACTTCTTTTTCCCTAACATATCCACACCCACAATGGCCATTCTCACCTCGGTCATTGAGTTACTTTATCGTTGCCTCATGCACATGCTTTTCTTGGCAGCAGAGAAAGTAGAGAAAGGAGAAGGGAGTGGAAACAGAAGAAGGGGAAAAGAATGAAGACCTGGTTCTTTCCCTGCTGGAGGCATTACCTTATTTCCTCACTGAAGTCAGCGCCTGCCTGCACAGGCAGGCCAAGCTGAAGCTCCCTGGCAAGGCAGGGCCCCTACGCTTGCCAAAGTCAGTCCAGGAGGATACTAGCTAGTTTCCCCTTCCTGCTTTAAAGAAACCATCTTCAGGGAACCGTGTTATTTCTAAGAGCTTTTAAAAGCTGTTCTTTCAGGTTTTGTGTTTTGTGAACTGGGGGAACTATTTCCATGGCAATTTCCCCCATGATAAACCGATTATAAGTTTTCACCCCGAATGCAATGGCCACATTTTGCCGAACTAGAAATGCCCGTTTCTCTTCTCTCCCTGTTTTGCCAAATATTAGCCACTGCCTTTGTTAGTGCACTTGATTCAATAACTTTACCTGACTTCTCTTAAATCACGTGCTGTTGAAATGATTCGACTTCTATTCACAAAGCCATACAGAATCCACATTTTTAAAAGGCCGTTCCCTGAAGTAGATCATCATCTTTCCAGTAAAACATTGTGTCAAGCTGCAAAGTGATGATTACCCTTGGGTGGGGCTTTGGTATTTCTAGTTGGCGAATAGTCTGTTCTCAAAGTTACACTACACAAGAAGCCTTATTTTCACCAGCAAATTAATTGTTCAAACCCCTTCAAGTAATCAAAAACTAAAGGAAAGTAAAATGTGGCATTTTCTAATGTGGTGAATCATACTGCATTTGTACCTTCTTATGTCAAACCCAGGTAGCCACATGTTTGCAATCTGACAATAATTGCAGACACCTTTATGCAAATGGTGACTATGTTGGAGATGTCATTAGATGAAAGAGGCAAAGAAGAATGTATGCCATAAAAAACTCATACACTATCTTGTTATGCCGATTTGAAATTTATAACACAACTCTTAGATTTCATATATTCATATGTATTCATATATACATATATATTATATTTATATTCATGAATATAAGCAGCTTCCCTTTGTTAGACTCACACCATTTTGAATTTTTGATATTGAACATCAAGGGCAATTAATGGCTTATATCAGACCGATGAAAAATTTAAAGAATGAATATGTGCTAGATAAGAAAAATTTAGATGGAATTTAAGCACAAATCCATACAGGCTTTTTGTTGTTGTTTGTTTGTTTGTTTGTTTGATGGGGGTCAGGTAGAGAATGAGAAACACTTGTAGTTATTATGCACCTACAAGGTTTCAGTCAGGTGTATGTACTTATTTTTATAAAATATGTTTTTAAGGGTTCTGGACCTACATATTCATACAATAGAGTTATATCCATGTCACATCCTTTGCACTTGAAATTTTGTCCCTGAGATATTTGTAACATTTTCAATGTTTCATGTCTCGACATGTCTCTTTACTCAGGTACAGTGTGCAGTGACACTCTATTCACAACTTAGAAGGTTTTGTGATTTGCTAATGTTTAAATTTATTTAGACAGGGCAAATGCAGACTGTATCTTATTCTCTAGAGTCACAATAATTATAATGGGCTGTATTTCCTTTTAGTGTCTAAAAGATGTATGAGAAGAGTGTTTCTAGCAGTCCTCAGATCTCTGGATGTCTGCCTGGGTCAATGACCCAGTTGCCATCTTGTGGCTGAGTGAACCAGATGAGCTCAAACACAATGTTATACTCCAGAACAACCAAATGCAGAAAGATACACAGAAGAAAGCCCAATTTGGGGACTACTTGTCAAGGCTTTCTGTCATGAATTATTCCTAGAACCCTGGAAATGTTTCTGTAGCTCTCATAGAATATATTTTCTCCTCAACTGATGGCCAGTACTCATCATATATGTCAGACTTTTGGGCAGCCAAGAGGAATCTCCAAAGCTAAGTGTCTCCTCTATTTGGATGTAAAGAAAAAAGTAGACCTAAGAATTTCTAGCATGAGATAACCAAGTTGATGGTTTAAATGGATCACATTCTAAATGAAGAAATTGGGGAAGGGGATCTTGTAAAGAATCTGGAGTCCCTTCATGGAGAATTGTACAAAATTATAAAGAAATCTATTGTAATTCATTATTTAGAGACCTGTAGTCTTCCAAGAACATGGCAGTTGTGCAACTTATTGCCCTTCCATCTATGATGTTCTCTTACCTTGAACAAACAGGTCTCAAAAGTAGCCTAATGGGGTTATCTAAGGCATACCGAGAGTCTAAAGAAAACTCTACTAGACAATGGAAAGAGGATCTATGAAACTAATTATTCTGCTGTATTTTCTAATTTCTTTAGAGGAAATTTAAACTTTAGGAGTAGGCAGCAAGGTTTTCATACATTTCAAATTGCCATTTTATGACAAAGGAACATAAAATCACTTCAATTCCACAGATTTCTCTAATACTTGAGTGTAGGGACTGGTACAGTATTTGAACATAAAACTGAAACACAACCTAGTGAGACAGTTGGTGCTGGGTTGGATTCAGGTCAGTGGTCTCATAAGAGTCAGGATGTTTATCTCCAACTTATGATTCCTTCCTTTTCATCCAGGGCAACTCTTGGTCACTTCTAGCATTCCGGTTGGCACACAAATGAAAAGCCAAGAAATAGTTTTAATTACTTGCCACAAGTAAGGAGTTTATTTTTTATGACTACACCAGATATAAAGTAAAACAAACAGCTTAAGAAATAGACTTGGCAAAACAAATTCTGTAACAAGTAATGAATAACAAAGGACAAGAGTCTGCCTTTTCTTTCTGTAGGTTCTTATTTTCCCTCCTGCAATTTGTACATCTGTAAAAGTCACTCTTCTTTCACCCTCCATCTTCACCTCTGTGCTGGATGTTCATATGTGACTGCCATCCCAGCAGCAACTTCATTCTGGGATCTTGCTCTTGGCCAGACACACAGTGACACTAGTTTTCGGACCAGTGAATGTGAGCCAAAAGGGAATGAGAGAGAAGGATTTTGCAAGGAAAAAGGGGAAATGGGGCAAAACCAGATCAAAATCTGTTCTCTGTCCTCTTCCTCATATATCTGTCTGTACAACATCCCTGTCATTAAATTCATGTTGTTGTCATGTTGCTTGACAGGAAACCCAAAGACAAATAAGGCCTTGTGCCAACTAAGAAGCTCACATGAGTTTTGATGATCAATCCTCTCAATTCTCATTCATAAGCCCTACATCCTTGACTCTCAGAATTTAGGGGGAGTCCAGTTCTAGGGGAGAAATCCTGTTATGGAGAAGAAAGCCATTTTTTCCTTTTCATACTTGTTCTAAGTCAAGGCTTGGGCCCTGGTGTATTGGAGAAACATCTACCTGCTACTTTTAGATTGTTTTCAGTGACCAGGTGAAAGGGAAAGGGACTCGCTGAACCATGCTTGAGGAGGAATCTGCAGTCAGAGGAGGAGACAGGGAAAACCAGGAGATCCAGAAGAAAGAGGTGGTTCTAGTCCCGAGAATTGAGTAAGTGTGAGAGAGCTGTGGAAGCTCCAGAATCATGAGCAGGAGGAAGTTCTTTCCCTTCTTCAGGAAGAGACACATAAAAGTCCTCCCTTGTGCCATGGCCTCCACTCCCTGATCAGAGCTCTCCTCTATGATAAATTCTCTCAGTGCTCTGAGCCAATCCCTAAGAATGCCACCTGCTCTAGGATCTGTGAGAGTCAGAGAGCACAAGTCCACACCGAGGACTACCTTACCATCCAGGGCAGTCGCAGTTTGTCAGAGTCCGAGGGCTGGATACCAATCCTGGCTCTCTCTCTAAAACACTCTGTGATCTGGGACCTACCTGTTTGGGCCTATTTCTGAGATATAAATAACTTAGAAAATTTAGGATTGTATGGGGGATCATATCAAAATACAACTTGTGAGAGTACTTGGCACATAAAACCTATTCATCAAGTATTTGTTTTGAACTCAGGGATGACTGGCCAGAACCCACATGCAGCCTACAACAGGAGGGAAGAAATGGCTCTGGGTTTTGTGACAAGGTTAGGTGACACTCATCACCCTATTACATGAAACAGCTAGTGGGCAAGAACTAAAGCCACATACAAAAAGGTAAGAGAGGTAAGGGGCCACTCCAAAATTGATGGGCAAACTCCCCATGGTATTACATCCTCTGAATCAATGTTTCTCTTCACTACCATGACAAATTAGATAGGATATAATTAATTCCATTCTGTGCTTCTTCCTAGTTCGCAACCCACATCAAGGAAAATGTGAGAATTCAAACATGTATGTGTTATTCACAGTACAACATGTTTTCTAAGAAAATTGTGGCATGGCATTTGTCAAATAAATTTATAAATACACCAAACGTGTAGCTGAAACACTCGCATGTCAACGGTCCAAATGGAAAAAGTAGAGGCTACGACCTGGATGATTGTTTGTTTTGTTTTCCACAATCTGGTCTAAGCAAATATCAGAGAATCCATGCTTTTCTTCAGAACAAATAGTTCTGTTGGAATTATCAATTCCTGGCAGGAGTCAGAGAGCATGCAGAGCCTTAACACTCTGGAACCAGTCTTTTCATTTAATGACTGGCACAGGTAAGTTTTTCCTCAAACTGCTGAAAGTATGCTGGTCCCCTGAATAAAACTGCTGAAAGTATGCTGGTCCCCTGAATAAAAAAGCAGTTAGTTTGGGATTTCAGCAGCTCCTCAGTGAGGATATATTCACATGCTTGATTTGTACCAAGGGTGTCTTTTTTAGACAATCGAGGGTGATTTTACCTCACCCTCAATAAATGTTGACCCCTTTGATCTTTCAATGAACATAATAGATAACATTCATCTGCCTATTCTCAAATTAGCATAAACTATAAATATGGCATTAATTGAATCAATCAAATCAGTAAATATATATTGAGCACCAAGCGTTGCCTCAAGAGCAAAAACAGAGCAGTGAACAAGACCAATGAGTCCCTTGCATTGTTGGAGCATACAGTCAAGCGACGAAGACAAACAGTGAGCAAGTAATAATCACTGTAATAAAAGCCATCAATGTAGAAGGCAGCTTGCTTTGACTATGTGTGCAGGAATTTAACTGCTAGAGTACAGGAAAGGTTTCCCATAGGAAAGTTGAGATCTGAAAGTGTTAGCCAGGCAATGAAGAGGGCACTAAAGAGTTTTTTTTTTTCTTAAGGATTTTAACATACGTTAAAGGTGCATGAAAGTCATACAATCAAGTTTTCCTTTATAAATACTATATTTCTATGATACTGAGAATGAATTACAGAAACTGTGAGTGATGACAGGAAGAAAAATTAGGAAGTTACTACTACAGCCAAGAAGAGAGAAGACAGTGAATATGAATCTAGATGTACACACACGGAAATAAAAGGGATGTGACTTGGTGCCACATCCTAGGTGTATTCCAGGAAGGTCCTTCGAGGCAAATCAGGGATTATGGTCAGCAGTCTGGGCAGCACAAAAATGCAGTAGCAAGCTCATGGTTATTTAGTTATTTTATTAACGTGGTAGTCAATAAAGTTGCTTAAAACAGAATTCAAAAATTTTCCTGCAATTTGTGGCAAGAGTGGCCTCTCTGTCTGTCTGCATTGATAGAACTGAACACTGAATCTGCACCTTACTTGATGATGAATACAAAGTTGATTACTGAATAGAGTTAAACAGTGAATATGTCAAACAACCAGTCTTAAAATTTCAAAGTATGTCCAAACCATATGATTTGCAGTTGGAAGGACATTTAAGTCAAATGTAAACTCTATATACACATACATATCTACATATAGCAGAGCAAAGGAATTATTTATTTCTTGACTTTTTAAAAAATTGCGTTTTTTAGTAAATCCAAAAAGTGGATTATAGTGCTAAGTGCCAGGCTTTGGAATCAGACTTGGATTCAAATCCCAGGGCTACCACTTATTGGCGCCTCTGGCCAAAACCTTCTCTGTGCTTCGTTTTCCTGCAATGATCCAGGTCTATTATGATTTTAAAAATCATTCTCCACAGTCATGGTTTCCCTCCCTCTCTTCTAATTCACTTCTCTGCTTTTAGCACTGTCCTTATGTAGAATAGAGTGTCACATGTAGGGTTCTCCAGTTATTCTCCTCCTGTCACTCAGAGTGAGTATTTCTTGTTTCTGATCTCTGGTTAGTGTTGCTTGTTAGCAAAAGTTTGTCTCTAAGTCTCTAAAGATTAATACCTAAAGCAATAGGACCAGCTGCTTTATGGAACAGATGCTCGAGGACATATTTGGTAAGGCCAATTATTAAATCTTAGTTTCAGACATAAGTGTGCTCGGGAAAGTATGGAGGAGTGTCACCTGGTTTGGGGTTTACATCGTCTCCTGAATTGCTGTGTGCTCCTATCCTGTGCCTGTTGCCTGGCCCAGACATGTTGCAGTCCAAAGACAAAAAACTCGAAATTCCTGTGGCTTATCCCTCCTATTTCACAGTGACTTTCTCTAAATTCTATAACTAGCCAGGCAAAATGAAAGGTTTCATCTGATATTCTGAAAAACATGCTTGAGCAGGATTGGAGACTATATTTGAGTGTTTGTTTTTTTTTTTTTTTTTAGAGAGAGTGAGAGCACACACATGAGTGGGGGATGGGGGAGAGGTAGAAGGGGGAAAGACCGGAAGACAGAAAGAAAGAGAGAGAGAGAGAATATCTTAAGCAGGCTCCACACTCAGTGTGGAGCATGATGTGGGGCTTAATCCCATGACCTTGGAATCACGACCTGAGCCGAAATCAAGAGTTGGATCCTTAACTTACTTGAGGCACCCAGGCACCTCAGTAATTATACATTTTTTTTAAAAAAATTTAAGTTATTTATTTAGAGAGAGTGAGTGAGTGAGCATGAACAGGAGGGAGGCAGAGAGAGAGGGAGAGAGAATCCAAACAGGCTCCGTGCTCTCAGCGCAGAGCCCAATGTGGGGGTCGATTTCACAAACCCAGAGATCATGACTTGAGGCAAAATTAAGAGTCAGTTGCTTAACTGACGGAGCCATCCGGGTGTCCCTGAAATTATATTTTTTAAGGTAAAGTACATAGTTTCTTTGCTCACCACTAGTTCTTCATCAACTATGTCATGTGAGAGTTCTCAATTTTATACATCTTTTAGGCTGCACTTTGAAAGTATGTTCTAGAGTCCTTGCAAGTAGTGAAAAGTCTTTCTGTTGCTATATAAATGAAGTGTGACTTGGAGGGATATAAGATTTTTGGATCTTAATCTTTTCTTCTCAAAACTCTAAATATGCGTCTATTGTTTATTTGGGGTGTCTGTTGTATCTGATGTTCTTTATGAGTTATCTCTATTTCATTTTCCCTTTGACATAATGGACAGTCCTTTCAAAACAATTCTTTCCTTCCTTTTTTTTTAATGTTTATTTATTTTTGAGGCAGAGAGAGACAGAGTGTGAGAGGAGGAGGGGCAGAGAGAGAGAGAGAGAGGAGAGAGAGAGAGAGACACACACAGAATCCAAAGCAGGCTTCAGGCTCTGAGCTGTCCACATAGAGTCCAACATGGGGCTTGAACCGACAAACCATGGGATCATGACCTGAGCTGAAAGCAAGAGTCAGACTCTTAACAGACTGAGCCACCCAGATGCCCAACACAAGTCTTTCTTCAGATTGGGATTCTACTACAGTTTTAATAGTTAATTGCATGCTATTTATTCTAATATCTTTTTTTAGAAAAATTATTTCTATTTTATGTTTTGGCTGTTCTCTATTTCTATCGTTTTCATCCTGGAGGGTCTCATCTCTTTATCTTCTTTCCTCTGAAATGTGACAGTTTTCCAAACAGTATTTATCAACAACTCAATTTTATGCAAATAGACTGTGGTTTTTGATACTATTTTATTTTCTGCAGTGGCTTTACTCTTTAGAACTTTATCTTAGCTCTGTCAGCTATCTCCTTATTTTAAGCCTCTCCCCCCCTTTTTAAAATCATTTTTATTTTCACAGTACCATATTTTAATATTTTTGGAGAAAAAAAAACAACAAAGCATTTTCTACCTAAACGATTACTTCTGTTTCCTGGAGTAAATCTTTGGAAGTAAGCTTTTTACCTGGTCCTTCCAGGCCATGTTCATGTCCTTTCATGTTGTAAAAGATCTTCATATCTCAATGGTGGTGTATTTCTTCCTCTAATAATTCTTGAATGAGGACCAGCCTGTCTGGGCTATTAGTAGGTACACCAAAATAATCTGTGCCAATTTTCCTTGAGTTTCTTCCTGATTTCTCTGAGGTTCTCCCAGGTGTTCCTTTTAGAAGTTAATCTGCACTCCTGAATGACAATTAAGGAAAAAAATCGTATAGCTATTTCAAAACTTGGGTGTCAGTAGTTGGACAAGACAGTTAGTGGGGATGGAGTATAGAGTCTGAGGAGGGCGATTTTTCTCTGTATGGTTTTATTTCTTTGTAGGCACCACTGCACCAAGGACCAGCTTTCTATCTCTTTCAATTTGGCCTAAACTCTACTTCAGATACAAAGTGTGGTTATGTCCTTGTGCATTTCCTTCACGAAGCTGTAGACTTCTAGCCAAAGAGGCACATTCTGTTTCATACCAGGGATGCCTCTAGCTTTAAAAGTGTTGTGCCAGGTCAAGGTTTACTGACCACAGTGACAGGAAGTTCAGGCACAGGGAAGAACTGACCTTGGTCCCGCTCCAGCAAAAACTGTTTCTGGTTGCTCTTCACCTGCAGCAGCTCTGAGTAAAATGAACCGTATCTTTCAACAGGACAGCATCACCTCTAGCTTTTCCCCCTTCAGATTAGAGATTCCTCTTCATTTCCACAAGTGCTGTCTCATGGTGGACACTGAGACTCTGGATTTTGAAAACTGATACTAACCTCAAGGTGTCTGTTGGGTAGAGCTGCCACTTTTTCTTAAAGTCCTGCTCCTCAAGATTCAGCCTGCTCTTCAATCATGGTGGCCAGAGGCTCCTTTTACAATGATGCCTGATTTTTCAAGGTGTTCCAGGACTCGGCCAAGTCCTCTGACATAAGGCTTTCTGGAATATTCTTCCAGTGCCTCCATTCCCAGGGCTTCCTTTACTTACTCTCTACAATAGTGTCCCATTCTCTTGGGAAGAAGATTTGTGAATCAGTCTTTAATACTGTTGTAAATCCAATATATCAAACCAAAATCCTGTGGTAAGGGATTGTCACAGTTCCTTAGTTCAAATTCTGATGAAAGTCTTCACTTCGAAAAATTTTTCTTTGGCCTTTTTTGGTTGGAAGCTTCCTTATAGTATAATCTTGCCAGGGATTGTAAACATCCTTATGTAATGGTCTTTAAAGAATTCATATATTCATCCAGTGAAATGTTTTAAGAAGTTTCATTAATCCAAAGAATTCAATGCTATTTTTACAGTTTTATGTAATTTTAAAGTTGAGGAGCTGTTGCATAAGTAATAAAAGTTTGAAAAACTCCTATGGCTATCTTGTTCTCTTTTACAGATGAGAGGTATGTAATCTAGTCACTGAGGTCAAGCCACAGTGTTCTTTGGTAAACTGGCCAACGCTCAAGCCCAAGTGCCCTGACATATTCTCTGTTTGTTTGTTTTTCCACTATGATCTGGCCTCACAGCCTTTGGCTAAGATCAAATATGCATACAGGATTCCAGAATCCTGCGCTCTTCTCTGACCTGAAAGATGGCAGGGATATTAGATCTAGAGAGCCCTCTAGATCAAAAATAAAGCATTTTGAAAATATCTTAATTTTTTTTAATTATAGCAAATTCAAAACTATCAGTATATTACTATTCCTAATAACATGATGGGCTAATGCAAAATAAAAGAATAATAAGATCTAAATGACCTGATTATGTTTATGCCTTGCTCTCTAAGGTGATCAACAGGGATGGTTCTCTAACAAAGGTGGATTTTTTGGGCAACAGCATTAATGTACAGCAAATTAACTCTTGCCTGATTTCTACATTTGGTGCTGCTTAGCTGCCTCCCCTGAGGCTTCTTGGCCAGGTGTGTCAGCCTTAGAGCTGGAATCTGTGGCCAAGCCAAAGGCATGCTGGGCTTGCAGCTACAGTGTCCCATCTGCCAGCTGTCTAAATGGAGTTTACTTTCTGAAGATGTCTGATTATCTGTCACCTGACTGTTTTTGTGTAAAACCTCAGTACCTGCTGCTGGTATATGGCTTGGCTGATGTACCGCACTGTCATCAAATGTATCTGCAGAGAAAAACCTCTGAAATGATACATTTTATAATCGTCTTCTTTAATCTTGCATCATTAAGCCAGGATGGCTACTCTTTCTCTCTTTAAACTCCATTCCTCTGATATCCCTGCCATCTTTCAGGTCAGAGAAGAGTACAGGATTCTGGAATCATACTGCCTGGTCCCATTTCTGCATCAGTTAGCTTTTCCCACAATAACGCTGGTTAATGAACAATCATTACCCTTGATGGATTATAGTAGACAATTATTTCTCATTCATTAGCTGGGATGGCTCTGCTGATATCAGATGATTTAGTCTTGTGTCTGTGTATCAGCGAGGGGTCTGCTGGCCCAGACTAGGTTTGCTAGGCAAACGCACCTCCATCTGCTGGTCCAGCTAGCTGCAGACGGAAATTAGGTAAATTCCCTGCACAATCATTCTAGGATGTAAGCTGAGGAGGTTTGCGGGCTGGGAGTGATGCCAGAAACACAAGAGAGCAAGCAGAAGCATGGTGTGTCTCTTAAGACCTAGGCTGGAACACGTACACTTTCACTTTTGCCCACATTCCTTTGACCATAAAATTCAAAGAGCTGAGCTCAAAGTTGAAGGGTAGAGATGTGCACTCTATTTCTGTGGGAAGGACTACAAAGCCACATGGTAATGGGCATGGTAATGGGCATGGATACAGGGAGTCATACACAGGTGAGACCAACAGCTTACTCTGCAGTGGAATTCTGAAAGGGTTGTTCTCACCTTTGTGGGTGAGAGGTATTACTTCCTTTGTTCTAAATTCTGCCTATGTTCTGGAGATAATAATAATAACCTCTACTTCAGAGCATTGGTGTGATGATAGGGTAAAAAATGCATGTGAAAAGATTAAGGTATGTTCTGGCATAAAGAAAGGGCCAGTAAATGATAGAGGACAGTGGGAGTGACATCATTGCTGATTCTCTCCCACCTCCTCTGCAGCCTACTCTTCCCTGGCCTGATCCTCACATAGTAGTACTTCTCAAGGGTCCAGGATGAGGCTGTTCGCTGCTCTACCTAAACGTGCTGCCAGGGTGACCTCTTTTAAATCCATAGTACAAAACCATGCTGATTATCTCAAACCTCCTACCCAGACTTCTGAATTAGGCCTCTAAGCATATATCTGTGTCCTGTCTTCCTTCTTGGTTTTACTTTTCCTACCATGGCACTTTTCCTGGAACTCCAGCAGCACCTTACATTCCCAGCTTCCCGTGCTTGAAGTAGACAGCACCTAATTTATGTGTCTTCAGGGGCATAAAAGAAGTCTGAGTAAATACCCCCCTCATTTGCCTGCCAGTGACAGAAATAGAAAAAAAATCACTCCTTGGATCCATGTGGTGCTTTATTATTGTCCACAAACTTGTCACGTAACCTGATCTCACTTTAGCCTCTCCAAAACTCCTCTGAAGAAGACAGTATATCCTCGCAATCCACAATGCAATTATTTGTATTAGGACTGATGAAAATTCTCCTAAAATGCAAACATTCAAGAGGCAGAGCAAGAAAAAAGTCCATTCAACTTAGGCCACTCATCAAGGCATGCTCACATATCGGGTGAAGCCAACAGGCCAGACGGAGGGAGTAGAGGGCGGGACTGCTGCATTCTCACCAGAAGTGGGGGCTGAGAGGTGCACCCTGAAAAGCAGTGTGAGTGAACAGGTGCTAGGGGACATGGCAGGAGAAAATCAGAAAATCTTTCTAATGAAAGTTGCTGGGAGTCAGTTCTGCCCCTCAGTGTTTCCCAAAGAGGAGTTTGGAAGCCTCTGAATAGTTTTTGGTAACTGACTATAGCTGTTGTTTCTATAACTGCCAAAGGAAGTCAAGACGAGAAGAGATGAGGGAGATCTCTATCTCTCAGGTGTTCAGGAAAGGAACAGTTATTTAAGAAGAAGACTAAAATTTGAGGCTTAGAGAAATATTAAGGAAATATAAGAAAAGCTCTGTTTGGGGAGACTAAGGAGAAAATTAGTATTTGTTAAGAATTAAAATGGGAACTGGTATAGTAAATTCAGAAATACTATAGAGGAAAGACAGAATTCCAAAGGAGAGTTGGAGAGGCATAGAGGAATTTCCAAAGCACATCTTTGTGAGTCTGTTTCCTTCCAACCACCCAAACATAAATGGGTGTTCTCCTGCTTTTCTAGCATAGACTGATGTTGGCAGCCTGAACCGAGAAGGTGAACCTCCTACAAACATGTGCACTTTATTCACTCATAAGGTCTTACGGGGCATTTAGCAGGCAAGTTCCATCTACATGCTCCATAGACTTTCATCTTATCATCTAGAACTTGTTCACCAACTTCCATGAAATCACAGTGCACACCCGAAGAAAAGAAACTCTTCTGAAAAGATACGTAGACACTATCTTCATGGCCTCAGGGTGGTGAACAATATATTCAAAAATATACAAATCACAAACCATAAGTGGAAAGAATGGTAGATTTGACAGCATTAAAATCAGTAACATTTGTAAAATGAAAAACATCGTATAATTCATTGTGAATTCTATGATCAACTTTGGCAGAAAACAGTATAAAACACAGCTCTACGAAACGATCTCATTGTTTTGAATATACAGACTATCTTGGAATGACTTACTATGTCAATATTGAAACTTTATAAACATGATATAGCTCTCCATTTTTTAGGTACTTATGTTTTTAAAGTTTTTACATGTTTCTCCATAAGCTCTGCATCTTTTATTAGACTTATTTGTTCCTTGGTATAAAATAAATTTTGTTGCTACCGTAGATTTTTTTTTAATTTTTTTTTAATGTTTATTTATTTTTGAGAGACATAGAGATAGAGACAGAGCATGAGCAGCAGAAGGGCAGAGAGAGAGAGAAAGAATCTGAGGCTCCAGGCTCTGAGCCGCCAGCACAGAGCCTGACGCGGGGCTCGAACTCACAGACCGTGAGATCATGACCTGAGCCGAAAGTCGGCGGCTTAACCAACTGAGCCACCCAGGCGCCCCTACCGTAGATATTTTTAAGAAATATTTTAAAATTGTCACTGGTATAAGGAAATTTAAATATATATGTATATATATTTAAACCTAGCATTTTTAGTTATTGCAATTTCTCTCTAGATTCTTTTGGATTTTTATTGCATAAACCTACGGTCTACGAATAATGACAACTTTGTTAACGTCTTTCCATGGGAGATAATGAAGCTTGCTTCCATTATATCCATTCTCGTTATCTTCCTGAATGATGACTCCAAATTTTGTTCACCGAAGCCATGTACTCAACTAAATTTTCTAAATTCCTTTGTAAGTACAGATGCCAAGAATACACAGTTTTGACCAAAGCATCAACAGTAGAAATCTTCTAGGGATATTTGAGTGTTTTAAAAAGGACAGATGCATTTGGTCCCCTTCCTTTATGCCCTCTATGATTCCCCTTTCTTCCTGCCTGGAATGTGTACATGATGCCTGGGAGTGAAACATGAAGACAAAAGTCCCACAACAAGAATGACTTTCCTACCACTAATGGCATTTCGCACCTCTGTAAAATCCTAGGGCTACCTACTTCTGGACCACTTGTTATGTGAGAACAAAAACAAAAATAAAACAAAATTCACATTTCATTAAGTCTCTACGTGAGGTTTAAAATAGGTAGCTGAATAAATATACCTCCAATTTCTTACTTTTAATTTATTTTAGTCTATTCTGGAGTTTTGTTTTGTTTCCTTCTTCCTCAACTGACTCAGTCTCGATTACTTCTTGAGAAGAACAATGAATATTACCTTTTGAAGATAAGTTTTTAATAAACTTTTGAAGGCAAGTAGTGGGCATAACTTATACAACAAGGTAAATGCAAAATGTATTTCACCTATCTGTGTATGAGTTAACTTACTGATTAAGAATTTAAGGGGCGCTTGGGTGGCTCAGTCGGTTAAGCATCCGACTTTGGCTCAGGTCATGATCTCACAGTTCGTGGGTTTGAGCCCACATCAGGCTCTGTGCTGACAGCTCAGAGCCTGGAGCCTGCTTCAGATTCTGTGTCTCCCTCTCTCTCTGCCCTTCCCCTGCTAACGCTCTGCTCTGTCTCTCTCTCTCAAAAATGAATCAACATTAAAAATTTTTTTAAAAGAATTTAAGATGGCTGAATATATTTACTCAACTATTATTAAAGAGAATCCAGTAAGATTATTTAGTTTTAAGCAAGAATCAGTAAGAAAAGAGTCACAACCCTTTATTTTCTGTAATATTTCTAAACAAATCATACTTGCTTGACTATTGATTTGCATAAAAAAGAGCACAGCATCATGGTTAAGAGTATGGGTTTGGTATTTCATCAGCTTTACTTCAATTCCCTGTACTGTCACGTTCAACTGTGGGACCTGAGACAAGTCACTTAGCCACCACTTCCATCATGATCTCGGAATCTGGCAGGGGAGAATACCACAGACACACCAGATACAGGTAAACACGATGAGTGATATGAATAAGGTGAAGCAGGGCCGAAGGTTATAACCTCAGGTTTGATCAGAGTGTTGTAAAGGAAATAACACAGGTTTTGGAACCAAACCAGAACCACTGCATTAAAATTATTACTTTGCTAATATTTAGCCTTGTTTTTTTTTATGCCTCTATTCCTGTGCCTCAATTTTAAATGCTAAATTAACACCTAAACTTCTGTTTGTTTGTTTGTTTGTTTTTTAAGTTTATTTTTGATACACAGAGAGGAAGAGACAGAGTGCAAGCAGAGGAAGGGCAGGGCTCGATCCCATGAACCATGAGATCATGACCTGAACCAAAATCAAGAGTTGGATGCTTAACTGACTGAGCCACCCAGGCACCCCTGAACTTCTTTATTTTTGTTAAGAATTCATCTTATCCTGCCTTGAGATGGAGTCAGTTCTGCAGAGAAAAGCACAGAATATCCATGTCGAAAGCCTTATATCACCACTTATTGATTTTGGAGTCTTACATGGCTCTCTGAACTTCTCTTACTCATTTGTGATTGGGATTTTCTAATATTTGCTTTCACTACTTTGTAGGACGTTCATGAAGTTCAAATATGAAAGTTTTTGTAGCACCACTCAAATGTCACATTTCACACAGCACTTGGTCCTATCATAGGTTCATGGGATATACTCAATAATATATTAGATTATTGAGTTCTGGATCCCTTCTTGTTATGTTAGAGTTTGATGCTAAAATAATTTACTTTTTAAAACATTTTAAATGTTTTTATTTTTATAAGAGACAAAGCATGAGCAGGGGAGGGCCACAGAGAGAGAGACAGACACAGAATTTGAAGCAGGCTCCAGACTCCAAGCTGTCAGCACAGAGCCTGATTTGGGGCTCAAACTTACACACCATGAGATCATGACCTGAGCTGAAGGTGGACACTTATCAACTGAGCCACTCAGGCGCCCCTAAAATAACCTATTTTAGAAGTATGAAGTAGCATCCTGAAGTGCCCATTATGTTTGACCTCTTTGATTTCTCTGATGCTACATTATTTTTATTCTACACTGTTCTTGCAGGATGTAAGGAATGGTATATGTAATGTTAGAACAATACAAATCCCAACTCCTCAAGGAAGAGAAATGTCTTTACCAGTTCATCTCAGCTATATTTCAGTTCCTCGGAAATCAATCCTAGTTCTAATGCAGGTCCAAACAACAATTAAAATATCCAGTTGGTCCCTGTCTTGTCAATACCAGTTAACAACCAAACTCCACTCTGTTATTCTTGGCTTGTAAAATATCCTCAGTTCTTAGTTTTCTCGTATAATGCTTTGAGAACTCCTTTACCTAAATATAATGCATCTATTAGGGATCATCATTATTACCTCACCTAAAGTTAACCAACACTATTTGTCCATAATAATTATTTAGTCTCATGAAAGCTACAGTTTAAATACAGGATAAAATTTCCTACCCATGAGAATTATTTGCATATGAAATTATCTTCAAAGTGAAGTATTAGTATCACCGAAGCTTCTATCCCATAAATGAGCCTGGGACTCTCCCCACTGACTCCCTGAAGGAGATAACCTGGGAAAATCCTCAGAAAATGAGAAGAAAAATACTACTCCCACTTTTTCTATCTCCCATTGCCGGGAGAATTAGGGGCGGAGAATAGGAAGGAAATTTGTAAGTTATGGACTATGGATGACAGCTCCTCACAGAAGAAAACACAAGTGGCTAATGGTAAGATTTCAAGTAGATGATTTTCAGGTAGATTTTGAGCCACTGAGATTTAATTTAAATTAAATATATGTATATGTATTATTAATTTAAATTAAATATTTGTATATGTATTAATTTAAATTAAATATTTGCATATGTATTTAAATTTATGTATATGTGCTATATACATATATGAAATGTCCAACTGCTTCTTTTTTTTTTTTAAATCAAGTCTTACCAGTCTCTTTCTCCTTTTATTTTCAAATCTCTTCCTCAACACTCATCCATTCTCCTCTGTATTACTGTCTGGAAAACCTGCTTTCTTTTTCTGCTTTCCTTATGTTAATTCCATCAACCTTTAGTCTATTCGAAGTACTACTACAGACAAATTTTTCTTGAAAAAAAAATCCATTTTATTCTGTAATTTAAGTTTAAAAATCCTTAGTGACTCTCTCTTTCTATCCTGGGAGTGAGAGGGAATAAGAAATCAAAGATGACTCTGAGAGTTCAGCACTGAGGTAGGTGAGGGTGTCACTAACACAGGGGACCCAGGAGAAGGAAGACGGATTTTGGATCAGAGGGAGATGATGAAGGCAATAGAGTCTGAGGGATATGTGAGATACAGAGTGCAAATAAGTGAACACTCATACCTGTATGCTCAAGACAGAAGTAAGTTGGAGATAAACATTTGGGAGTCATCATGATACTGAGAATTATAAAACCACACATAGACAAGACTGCTTAGGGAAAGTATATAGAGTGAGAAAAAACAGTCTAGGACATACCCCTGCTATTATTCAAAAACTTCCAATATCTGAGGAGCTCTGTATATGGAAGAAAATCAACTTGGCCTAACTAGGGCTGATGGGAAAAAGTGCGAGAAATCCAATTTTATCCCATTATTCAGGAGAAATGCACGTTAACTAGATCAATGGCAGTCACTTCCCCAGCCTAGGAAACCCAGGAGCCTGGACTGAGTCACAGTTTATCACTATGTTGTAGAGAGATTGCCTCAGTGGAGTATGAAAGTTGGTCACGTAGTTTCTCAGGTTCTTTCAATTCTAAGATTTTGTGATTCAAATGTGTTCCATTTTTCTCTCCAGTCTATAAACACCTTGAGCATAAGGATTATTCCTTAGAGAAGTGTCGGGCATGATGTTGGTCTCAAGAAGTATGATTTATGACAAAGACTTTGCAGAGTTCTGTAAAATTAGATTAGCAAATACTTTTTAGCCATCCCTGTTTAAATGACACTGACAACAGAAGGGAGAAATTAGGTGAAGGAATTTGGAGTGCTGGTGGACAACAGAAGAGAAGCAGACAGACCGTTGAAGGACAGAGAAGAACCATAACAGAGGAGAAGTGTGTAGTTGTTTGCTTTAGAATAAGGACTTAGTCATTAAAAAAATCACATTCTAAGGTAAGTGGTAGGAGATAGTTTAACTGTATAAGATGCCTTCACTGTGACAGTCTGTGGGAGAGCCTAACATATGATGCACCACTAATATACATACACAAATACATAAAGACACAAATTTGAGTTTTCCCTTTTCTGCCTTGCAGTAGTCTCCCTACCAAAAATAATAATAGCCAGACTAAAAGAAGAAATCCTGCATGACACTACTTTAAACCAAACACAAATCAAATCACATATGCACACATACCCTAAAACTTCATTGGGATGTAGAAGGATAGGACAGTTAACTGTGGAACTTCTTGGCTTTAGAAGCTGAAGGCATACAGTTGGTGAGTACTTGGGAGAAGGCAGGAGTGCAGTCAACAGGCAAAATGACATCTTCATTCAGCACTTTGACTTACATTTGGTGCCAAAACAAGCAGTTGGTTCTTTGTGAAAACCTCATTATTAGAACGTGTTCCTCTAGATGTATTAATTGAAGCATACATCAGCTAAGGCAATTTACAGTTGGAAAGGTGTGTTCTCCTGTTTTTCCACTGTTTAAAAGGGCCCATTAGACAGATAGCATAATTTCCCTTGTGTTGTGGACTGTAAATGCTGCAAAATGGCTGCTTTCCTTCCCTGTCGTTGCTTTGTTTAAGACAATTATACTCACTAAAGCAAACACTTATGTCCTCAATCTTTCAGTGCAAAAATATTCCCTTTGAATTGGGTCATTTTGCATGTGTCTGGCAGCCATTTCTAGGGCTCAGCCAGTAACTCATTTCAAAGGCAAATGATAATTTGCAGATTCCATGCAATGGAATTGAAATTAGTCTAGGATGTCCTAATATTTTGTACTCTGTCTGCAGCTGCCAAAAATGATCTCCTTTTCTTGATACTGAGCTAAATGGGGCTAAATCCAAATTCAACAAATTGATGGTAACTGCATTGGGAATGATTATTTAGATGAAGACCACACTGTCTTTTCAGAAACCTCAGGCACCTACAGACAATGGATCCCAACCCTTACCTGTCTGGCAGGTGCAAAATGACTGGGAAGGAAGTAGATTTCCTACAGAAGAACAAGTAGCCTCCATTGCGTCATGAATCCTACTGTGAGCAAACGACATTCTTGGTGGATTGCCTGTCACTTCAAAATATCTGCACCTTGTGACTGAAGATGATGGGCAAGACTGTCAGATGACTTTGCTTATAAATCAATTCCTGAGAATGATAAGGACTTCAAAACCATTGGCTCAGTCCCAAAGAACTGGAATGTGCCCCTCCCTTGGTCCCCAAACAACCAAAAAATAAGAAGTACCACCATATTCAACAAATTCCAGCTCTAATAACATTAATAAGTCAACATTAAGTAATTCCTGCTTTGTGTCAGATACTGTCTAAGCTTAATACATGCACAAATATTTAATCCCCACAAAGTCTAATAATACAGATACTATTCCAACAGTGCCCTTATTTTACATATGGGGGACACTGAGGCTCAGAGTAGCAAACAAAGGTGCTCAAGTTCATGTAGCTATTAACTTGTAGGGTCAGGATTCCAACCAAAGCAATAGGGATCTAGTATCTCAGCCCTTGACCACTTCACTGAGGTTACTGTGATTTTTCAGAGTCTGATAGTCATTATTTGAGAAATCTTTCTTTAAATCTTTCTTCAAGCATTCTTGTTATTATTTAGGCTGTTTCACTGTTGGCATAATTCCATCTTGTTAATCTGCTTTGCTCCCCCCTCTTTTCTACCTTCCAAATCATCTTGTGTCAAGCACTACCATGTCATGAGACTATTTCACTTAAATAAGGAGCACACTTATAAGACATGGTCCATGCTTATTTCCTTGGAAATTCTGATAAAAATCATATTTACATCACTGGTGGGAAATTACTTCTAGTGTGCCTTTTTTAAAAAAATGGCTTATCCTTTTTTCCCCAACTTTGCCCACTTTCCTCATCCCCTACCCCAAGTTACTTTATTTTAACCACTAGTTATTTGACTTAGTGTTCATCAAAAGTCATGGACTGTCATTTTCAGGTGGAATACTTATAACAACTTTAATTTGTCCTTAAGAGGTACATGTTCCATCATTCCTCTTGATAACAGTTTCTAAAAATCTTAAAATTCATTTCGTCAGCAGGCCAGCCTGCCTAATATTTCTCAAAGTTGTTCCTTCTATCCCCACCGGCACTGTGTAAGTACAGACTTCCTTACCTAAGCAACTGCAACAAACCATTAACTAGTTTCCTTAACTGTAGTTATGTCACTTTTCAACCCATTTTCCACCCAGCTACTATAGTGATTTCTCAAAAATACCCATATGTCTTTATCATATTATAGCCTAAGACATACAGGTTCAAGCCTACATTCCCTTTGAGAGGACGTCTGACCTCATCCCCACTCCCCATGCCTTCCTCACTCCTGCTTACATCTTCAGCATTTACTGCTATCTGCTGTATCTGCTGGCACTGGCTCTTTTCAGAAACAACTGCCTCTCTTCCTTACCTGGCAACTATCAGAGTATTTCTTCTAGGATGCCTTAGCTCTCCCTCCTAAATATTCTCTCCTGCAAACCACTCCTACTGGAATAGCTATTTCTGTGTTTTCCCCACTCACGCACTTATGACATTGATTTGAGATGATGTTTCTTCCCTCAGTATATCAGGTCTTAGTCAACCTTATGTCCATTAGGTTGAATTCACATTCCAGTACTTAGCTTAGAGGGGGATGTTATAAATATGTGTGGAAATGAACTTCAGTTTTTCCATATTCTTCAACAGAGGAGAAGAAGGGTTGACTGTTGAGGAGAGAATAGGAAGGTTGCTTCCGAGTTCCATTAGACTGTAATTTTACGTGCATTTAAAAATTTTACTTGCTTTAACAGAACTGTCTCAGGACCAATTCACCCAAGAGATAGTAACAAAATAATGATTCTGGAGGCCCTTTCTGTTTAAATTTAAAATCTCCTCTTGCCAGGAAATGTCAGTGCTGATGCTATTAGGATCAGAGGCCCTACTTTTGCAGTTCTCCTGCTGGGCTGAAGTGAGCCACAAGTAGGTCAAGTGTCTCACTCCCTCAGTCAATGGTTCTGCCTGAAATAGAATGCAGATGGATAAATCTCTTCCCTCAAGCATTGCTCAAAGCCAGCATTTTGATGTAAGACCAAGCACAGCTAGAAATCAATATGGATGCCAATGCACCTGTTGAGAAAAAAAAATATTTGGAGCAAGGATTTATGATGAAGGATATGAACATATTCCAAGTAGTTTTCAAAGAATGCACTATCAATATTAGGAAAAAAATAATTCAACTATATGTGCTTGGCCTTAACAGAATAAACTTGATCCATAAATAAGACTTAATTCATCTTCTATAAAAATGCTTCTGGAATTCTGTTGCCAATATTTAAAATCTTTCTTGTGATGCTTTTTAAATGGCATGACTCAGGTGTGGATATGAGCTAAATTTAGTCCACACAGAGCAAAGGAGTAGAAGTTGGCCTTCAGTGGTCTGGTGTCTGCCTCTCTTTCACCCTTAACTCTTACCACATGTTGCCATGACCTTTAGATAGCAGCCACACCAACCATTTTATTCATACTACACTATCTTGTATCTATGTCCTAACTCATCTTGCTCCCCCTAGTTATTTTTTGTCCTCATCCACCCTCTGTGCTCTCCTAATACTCTAGACAGTCCACTTTTACCATACCTACCATGTTGATATCCGGAGACATTTTCGATTGTCACAAGTGAGTGGATGGGGAGGCTAGCAGTATGGGTAGAGGTGAGGGGTGCTGCTAAAGAGTCCACAATGGACAGGTCCAATAAAAAGTTTGATAACGCTGATGTTGAGAAACACTAACTTAGAATGTCTGCTACATCAAACAAGCTGAGTTAATGTTTGAGGAAAGAAGGAAGTCTCAGGCTAAGGAATGTGGTACATCTGGAATAACTACCCTCAAAGGAAGAATTCCTTCTCCATTCTATCTTTTTGTTCTTGTCTCTCTTGAAAAAGAGCCTCCCATTCTCCCATTTAGCAGCAATACATTGTAAAGCTTACTGCTAAATAACCATAGCTCAAAACCTACTAAGTTCTTTGTTTACATGTGTGGGGAACATATTTACCATAGACTTAAGCT
This sequence comes from Paguma larvata, assembly GCA_030068075.1. Classification (NCBI taxonomy): domain Eukaryota; kingdom Metazoa; phylum Chordata; class Mammalia; order Carnivora; family Viverridae; genus Paguma; species Paguma larvata. The sequence goes on from CM057826.1 coordinate 107,744,428, forward strand.
ACTCCAACAAACCAGACATGAGGAATTTGTTTAGTTCTGCATACACTGGTTCTAGTCTGCAAGTCTGATATTATTTTTTTAATGGATCCCAGGTTTGCTTAGGAATTATAGCATTATCAAAACTATCTAACCTAATCAGATGCTTAGAAGAATGAAAACTCACCAAGTAGAAAATTTATGAGTGTCAATACATCTTCAAATTGAAATGAACTTAAGGGGTTATACAGGCCTCCCAATCTTGCATGCTTATTTGAAGACCAAAGAGGAAAATGGAAAATTTACACCAACCTTGATAACTAGAATTCTGGGTTTTAAAAAGCCCTTTAAGTTTGTCTAATTTTATTCTTCTCTAAAATGGCTTCTTAGTACACAAGAGAGAGGAATTGTCTCTCTACTGTCCCTTCCTGAATTTAATTCTTAAGGGCTTTCAGCCCATGAGAACACTAGAGGCTACCTCTTAGTTCTGCATCAGTCATGTAGGAAACGGAAAATCCCACAGAGATTTAAAATGCCAAGCCAGGGTGGATATTGAGGGTGGGATTACTTGGAATTGGGAGGGGAAGGAGAGACCCAAGAATCTGAGATGTCTTAAACTGACAGAACTGCCCATCTTTTCCTGCCTGCTTCTTTCCAGTCCTGCTTACAAAGGACCATATCTTGATCTGGGCAACTCATAAAAGCCATGCTTTAAGGGGATATAGGAAGTCAGAAGGTTCAGCCCCATCTGTAACCCAAGTTTTTCTCTAGAGGTAGGAGGGAACATTCATTTTATTTGCCTTCTTCAAATATCGGTTACGCGGTTAACCAAAATTGATACATCTAAAATTTTCCAGGAACATAAAAATTTCAACTTATAGTTATCATAACTGATGATGGGATAAATGTGAAAGAAAAACTTTAAAACAATCATCCAATCTAATTAGTATTATAACAAAGCTCTAGGAATAGAAGAAAATAAATGCATACAAATGAAATTATCTTAGTGACAAAAAACCAGAAATGGGGTGCCCACATTTAATTTTGCATTAAGAGAAATGATAACCCAGTAAGTAATGTTATCAGTAAGTGAGATCCCTAGAACAATGTGAAGACTCTGCTTTGCTTTTCCTTTCTTTCTACCAGAGAAAGCTAGATTAGTTTTCTGTACTCAACTTTTCTAGCTACTCTAGGTAAGAGTTTCTCTCTAGAAATGAATTATTGTACAACAAGATACCTTGCTGATATTACTGTCAATAGGAGAGTGTTTTAATAATTCCAAGTAGAAGGCAGCATGCCACCTTTTCCAAGATTACTTGTTAGAGGTATTCGGGCCTTGCATGACTGCATATTTAGTGTCCTTAGGGAGGAATATGACACATTTGCACTCTACTGCTGCCTTTTTTCCAACACCACATGCGACATCTAAAGGAGTGAGTGAGTCTGGATTACACCACCTTCAGTCTTCTGGATGGCTGTGCCTTCTTGATCTTATACTCATACAGCCAGGCTGAGGTCGTACTCTTTAGCTTTATGAGAAAGAAGTATCTGGATAATGATAAATGGTAGTTTTCCCTGGCCACTAAACGAAACTCCATATAACATACAACAAAGCACATATTCCATCACCAAATGTTTGATTAGATTATGGAGAAACTACAGTGATCACTTCATAGTGATGTTCTTTGCTTTGAAAGGAATGATTGTGCAAGATTGGTATGTAAGAATTTTCTCTGGGTAGTTGGTAGACTCTCCATGTAAGCAATTTGAGTGGATTGATACGCATTTTCTTGAGAATGATTTTTTTCCCTTAGCCTACTTAGCATATTTCATGTGAATAATTATATAATTTACTATATAATAAAGGATGCTTTTGTCTGGAAAAATGCTCAAGTAGAAGGGACACTTGGACAACAGACACACAATGAGACTGCCTCAGGCAAGTTGAAACTGTAGGTCATCCTACAGAACAGCAAATGGGCTGGCAGACACGGCATACTACTCCAGACATGGATTTTAAATGAGAGGTGTGGCAGAAGATTGCATCTTCTCTTCCACAAAGGCACCAAGTTTTTTTTTGTGTGTGTGTTTTTAAATGAAATTTATGCCTATGAACTGTTTTGGTTGCTTAGTTGAAGACAAAGTGAGGGCAAGAAATAAATGGAACCTGCTATGTCTGCTTACTTACCAAAGCATGGGGCATCACTGAAAGTGTAAGAAAGGTCTTTACAAGTATCTGAGTTCAGTTATCTCAACTGAGAAAATTTTTGAAAGATGAGGCAAAATAAATGCATTCTCAATCACAGCCCAAAGAACACACTGCCAACTCATGTTCAGTGCTAAAGTAGAAGTGGGATTATAGTCTTGTCATTTTTACTTCATCAACCACAGGGTTATCAGTGAATTCTCTCATTCCATTCTGTTTCTTTTTGCAAGACTGTAAGTTTTTATCATTGATCTAAAACATCTATAAAACTTACTCTACACGTATTATAACCTGCAATCATAATGTTGAAATCCTTAGCATCATTAGGACTTTACTCTGAGTACTTGAAGATACAGGTGTTTTTACCTGCTCTCTCTACCTTGTTAAACTTGTTGGATGGATGGTTGGTATTGTTTAACTGACTTAAACATTTTGGGAATTCCACAATGTCTAACTTTAGTCAGAAGCTGTTGGCATTGATCAATCCCCTGTTAATAATCCTATCCAGCACTTGAATGGGTCATGTCGTATCAATCTAAGCAAGCTTTGGAAAATCTGTGCTCTATTTTGAGTGACTGGTGGTTCCCACTGCCGGTTTCTAAACTGTTGGGCAGATGACAACCTTCTGCATTTAATGACTTCTTGTTTCTCTGCTAGAGCATAGTAATTTTTAAGGCATTTCAAATGGCAATTACTGAATGACAATTTTGGCTGAAATTCAACCACAGGTGGTACTACAGTTGCAAATATCTCAATAGAGGTGGCAATACATGGACAGCTATGTTTACATACAGTTACACTGATACGTGTTCAGGCAATTGCCACAAAGGACAAGTTATACTTCTGGGAGCTGGCAAGTTGCTTTTCATTTAATTATGCAATTAATACTTGATTTCAAAATATGAAAATGTTGATAAAATACATGCATAAATCAAGAAGCTAAGGTAATATAATTGGCTGGTTAGTTTTGCAAAGGGAATAAAAGCCACTGAAATGGCAAAATAGCCAGAATTTTCATAGTGACAGAGTAAACAAGGTAACTAAACAATCCTTCATTCCTCTTTTTTAGTTGTTTTAATTCTGCTTTTTGGAACCCAGAATAATTCACACATTTGCACGTATTTATTTTTTAAAATCTGGGCTTTGAAATGGTTCAGAGTATTTGTCTCTATAAGGTAGGCAAATCAGTTTTCAAACAGTATGTTAAAAAAAAGCTGGGGTACCTGGGTTGCTCAGTTAAACATCTGACAGTTGATTTCACCTCAGCTTATGATCTTGTGGCTCATGAGATCAAGCCCCATATCAGGCTCTTCAATGACAGTGTGGAGCCTGCTTGGGATTTTCTCACTGCCCCTCCTCCACCCACTCACACACTCTAAGTAAATAAACTTTTCTTTTAAAGCTAATACTTTATGAACCGCAAATGGGAATGGTATATGGATCAGTGGTTATCATAAAGAATGTGGTGGGGCCTTGTGACCTGAGGAATCAAGAGGATAAATCTGGTCAGGATCATCACCCTTCCCTCTCCCAAATAGTTCCATCAATTTAGTTCTCATTATCTTTAAGGGACTCTCTACACAGTCCATTTTCATGAGTTCTGCCTGGGGCATCATCCCTGTTTTCAGAGCATATGTGCTGAGTTCTGCAGACTCGCCCCCACCCTATGTATTCCTGCATGTTTTACAAACTTAGAATGGCATTTGGGCTGCTTGGCTCCAAACCTCACTTGGAGATAATGACAACAGAGTTGCTGCTGGAGAACTATTGTGAGCTTCTTGTTTGCAATCGAGTAGGAGGTGGCACCTGCTAGGCAGGACAGCTCAGGGACAGTGAGGACAAGAAGGCACTCCCCCACACATTTCTATTTCGAATGAGTCTTTCTCATGCATGGAGCCTATCATAGCAGAGTTCTCTGCCCCTTGTGCTCACCAAGTATTACATGGAGCTTTAAGAGGAGCCAACTCAGTGCTGACAGAGAAGAAAACAGAGAAGAGAGTAGCCACCTACTTAAAAATCAATTATCTGCTTAATTATATGACATCTATCACCCTGGTCCTTACAAACTCCCTTGTGCCAAAAATATACTGAAATAGATAAGGTCCAAATATGCCAAGAATAGACACCTTTGGATAAAGATGTCCCATAACAACTGTGGTGTTCTGACTTCCCTCCTAACATCACTGCAAAAGGCATTCCAGAAACCGTGTGAAATTTCAGACACTCGGTGGCATGGGGGAAGGGTAAAAGTGCAGGTCAACTCGAAGAGTGGACAAACCAAAACTGGATGAAATGAATGCAACACTATCTTTATCTAAAAATGAAATAAAAATTAAATGCAAACATGGAATGAAGGGGCCTTATGCTGTGAGACTGGGGTGCACTAAACATAAAGAGAGGGGTAGGTCAGGTGATAGACTGGATGGGCACAAGGCAAACAGCAGCCTCACAAAGGACTGAAGGAGGATTTGGGTCACTGTGAAGAGAGGCCATTATGGTATAATTTAAATTTGCCTCAACAAAAGCTTATGAAGCTTTCAGAATTATGTGGAGTCATCAACACATGCACACACACATCCCAGCAGCAAGCAGTCTAGTTTATCATCTCTTTTAAATTTTAGATGCTAAAAGTCTTCACAGGTGGAAAATCAACCACCACATTTTCAGAATATGCACCCAGCTGAATGCGTTCTTCATTGTCTGAATATGCACCCAGCTGAATGCATTCTTCACACAGCTCTAGTTTATGCCACAACACGTTGCATTGCCTTTCCAAACCTGTGGAATGCATTTGCCACTTCCAGTTTTACAGATGAAGATAACTACCCCTGTAGACTGATCCACCAATTAAAACTTTAGGAGAAAATGGTAATTAGAATCCAAGACCTGACTTGCTTTCATTTGGCCCTGCCTACTGTGCTGGGCTGTACCATTCACAGTCCTAACATTTCCAGGACTTAGTAAACTGTGATGTTTAAGTCTAGAGGATGGAAAGAATTTTCTAGTTTATTTTTTAGAGATTTACGGCAGAGTAAGAATGACCAAGACCAGGTGTGTTTTACCAGTTCACAGAACATTGCTTTATTGCTGCTATCCGAATGAGGACACTTCTGTAGTTCAGGTCTCTGGCTATATTTTTCTGTGTTCTCCCTTCCTTGCTTTGTTTGTTTCTTACACTTATGCCCTTATGGGAACAAGAAGATGAAGAAGAGAAACATCTTTGATGTTTTTCCTTTGAAAATCCTCATCAGTGTTAAGCTCTTTACCCCCCGGGATCTGAAGGTCTATGAAGCAGTGTCTTTCTAAAGGATGATCCACAGGGAAACATCTACTGGATCCTCTGGTAGTCATTCGATGGACCATATAATTGTGCTGCAAATCAACATGTCATGCCCCTAATGTAGGAAAGCTCACAGTGTGAGACAGAAGTTCCTGTGAGGAAATGCTCTCTCCAGGAAATGGAGCTGAAAAAGCCCACTGAGAATGAAGAGTGGGAATGGCAGGGAAGCTGCTTTTCTGCTGTGAGCACTAATAACTGCAAACCTGGACCCAGGCTTTTCTGGGGGGGAAGGGACAGCACGCTAAGACACTCGTCCAACTGTTCCCCACTTGCCCATTCAGAGATTGCCTCTGGTTTGAAGGGGTATGTGCTGGGTTTTATATCGAATAACTTCTATTTCCTCTGTTGCTTTTAATGGCTATCATCTTATACTTCCCCCAGGGTAGCTTCTATTGCTCTCTTGGTGTGATCCTCTTAATTTCACACTGATTCTAAACTGAAAATAGGAAATGCTTTAGGCTTTATTTGTTTAAAAAAGTTTCTTTTTAATTCTCAAAATTTCTCAACATTCATTTGTTTTTCCATGGGTAGCCATAGTGTTTAGTGAAAAAAAAATGCTGTGGTTGGATGGGTTAGGTGGTAACATCAAATCAGGGGGCTAAATCATCTTACGGGACTTATTCTATTATTATACTCTCTACTGTGATTTATTAATATGCAGTTAATTTATTGACTTTTCTAGTGGCCAAAAGGTACATAACTAAAATGGGCACCATTCTACTTAGTGTGATAAAATTATATAGGTCAGATATTGTCAAGAATTTGCAAAGGATAATCAAACAGAAGCTTATAAAAAGGCTAAAAGTTTAAAAGAAGAATTACTAAAAATGTGTATAATTGAAAAAACTGGGGGAAGGAGCATATTTCAAGGACTCAATATGCTTTTAAAATCACAGGCTTTGAAAGGTCACAGTGGAATTTAACAGACTTGTCTAAGATACTAATATATTACATTTGTGCAGGGCTGGTTAGGTTTCTAGCTGGAAAAGAATCAGTTCATGTTGTAGTTCTGAGGTGAAGTAGTTGGAAGCCAATCCCATGATCATACGCAGACAAGTTCTACCGGTATAGGCATTGTTGTGATAGCCTACATAAGGTGTATCATAACAGATGAAGCAGCAAGTCACTGACAGGAAGAAAACAAGGCCAGACCAATCCACACAATCATGTCGGTCCACAAGAACTTTTCAAAGGGCTGATATGCTGGGGTTTTCATTACTGGCCAGTGGAGAGTGGTATTGGCCATCTTCTTGATATTGGTGACATTCATATCCAACACTCAGTGTCACATGGAGGTAAAATATTGCAAAATGATTGTCCTGAAGAGAATGCATTCCTACAGTGGGAATCTGTTTCAGAAGGGATTACAAGGGATTAAGTATTAAAAATAAGGAGTGTTCAATCCTTATTTTCTTCTTACCAAGGAAGAGTATCAAATAGAATTGGGGTTTACATTCTGTTTCTGCCACGCACAGTATGACCTTGAGCACAGCCCTTAATGTCTCTGAGCCTGTTTTTCTCACCTATTAAATGAAAATAATGATGTTTCACACAGTCATTATGAATTTAGCAGTTTTGAATCCACGATACATGCTCAATAAACAATAATACTTTTCTATGAATTAGATTCAATAGATCTAACTCCATACCTATAACTACTATGAGGTAGTCTAGGGGTGTCTGGGTGACTCAGTAGGTTAAGTGTCCAACTTTGGCTCAGGTGATGATCTCATGGCTCATGGGTTCAAGCCCCATGTTGGGCTCTGTGCTGATAGCTCAGAGCCTGGAGCCTGCTTCAGATTCTGTGTCTCCATCTCTCTCTGTACCTCCCCCACTTACTCTATGTCTCTTCCTCTCTCTCTCTCTCAAAAATAAACTTTTTTAAAAAACTTTAAAAAAATACTTGAGGTAGTCTAGATTCTGGGAAAGTAGATAAGATAGATTCTGCTTTTTGGAGTCTTCAATTTAGTGCAATGGAAGAACAATGCACAGACTAAAATGATTACTGCCCAAAGTGAAGTATAAACACAGTTGCACTGGAACGCTGATCATGGAGCAATGTGTTCTGATGGGTGGGATTCGACAGGACTTCACTGAGGAGGTGGTATTTCAAATGATGTGTGGGTAATGGATATGTATTTTTCCCTAGTTCAATTTGTCAGCTCAATTTATTCCAAATCACTTTGCCATGATAATTACAAAGGCAGCGAATGGCACACCTTAGACTCAATGTCTAATTTGGGATAGGAGATAGAAAACATATTCCTTCTCCCATGTATTTTGGCTACTTAATCACTACAACTTTTATTGATTATCCAGGAAGCAATGTGAACTTGAAGAGAAAAGATACTCATTTTGGGGAATAGGAAAGAAAAGAAACAAAAACATTCTGATTCCCATCCAAAACACATTACCGCCTAACTCTATTTCCAGTAACTAAACAACTCAAAAGCATTACTTTGAAACACCGTTTTAAGTAGTAAATTAATAGGAAAGCAAGGTGGTAAACAATAAGAGCTAATATTTATAAAGCACCTACCACATATCAAATATTCTTCTATGAATTTTAAATACATTAATTTATTTAATCCTCACAAAAGTACTATGAATTAGACATCATTCTAATTCCCATTTCATTGTTGAGGCAATTGAGGCATGAAAATATGCAATAACTATTCTCAAAACCACAGAGCTAAAGTAGAAAAAGATATGAGCTTGCAATTTGGGAGACTCTTAGCTTCAGATCTGTTCTAACTAACTAGATAAGACACCTTGGTTCTTATTTCTTTTGCATAAGAAAGTAATTTGGTGAATTCTCTGAGTTCTTCTAATTGTGCTAAAACTATTTGTAATCCTTGTTTCAAACACTTAGATGTTTTGAATATCTGCATACTTTTTCATTTAATATTTTAATATAAAGTAATTTAACTTAAAGTAGTTCTTCAGCTTTCTTTGCCTTCTTGTTTTGGATAATTAAGGATATCAGTTCAAAATTGGTTTACATGAGGAAAAAGTAATAAAAACTTTAGGTTGGAAATGGTGGAAGAAGGATGAAGTGGAGAAGACACTTACTGCTAAGAATTTAAGAGTCTCACTTACTGACTTTTTTCTTCCATCTCTGAACCGTATTTGGTTGCCTACATGTTCCTCTGCTTCAGAGTGGCCCCTTGAATGAATTTTTATACTCCCATACATTAACATTTAGATAAACAATCTTAGTTAACATAGAACACTACGGACATTACTTATGCACCATATTTAAAATTAGGTCTCTATTTTCATTGGTCCTAAATTGACAAGTTAAGCAATCGAATTTTTATATTTTTTTAAGAATGAGCAACTCAAACAAATCTGAGGGGCACAGATGAAAGATATATGCATGATTAGGAAACATTAAACAAATGCCTGAGTCAAAAATGACACCTTCTTTCCTAGTCCTTCGTAGAAGGCTTCACTTCGATAAGATGGAGGAAGAGTACAGGGTCACCTGAGTTTGGCTGCGGCTTAACTGGGAACAAGCCTTCCTGCATCCTGGGCTGAGCTACATAGCCCTTGGCTTCCCCCAGACATGCTGTGCTGTACTAAAGAAGCCCAGAAAATGGATGGGGCAGATTTTCTCTCTCTGTGACTCTAGTGAAGTCTTTTTCACTCACTTTGTGAGATTTCAGGCCCATCCAGGAGGCAAGATTCTCCTCTGAAGAGCTTTAGAATACAGCATTGTTTGAAAACAAAAGGTTGGATTTGGCCCTCAACAAATATGTGAGATTTGGAGAGGAAATCTAAACTTGCCAAGGGGCATGAGTTCTTGCCAGCCTATTCTGAAATGTCCTCATTTTCCTTAGCTTTACAAAGTCATCTATCTCTCCTTTACCAAGACAATACACAGCTGATCCAAATTCTTGACATCTTATGTTTGGACAAAGAGTTCCTTCTGTGGCCTACTCTTAAAATGTACTTCTCCCTTAAATAATCCAAATTATAGGGATGGAATCATAATCCTCTCTTTTTAATCAAGTTGATTGCTCTCTGACATGTCTAGCTTCCTTAAGACCATTCTCCTAATTTTTATCATTCATATTATATATTCTCTCCTACTTGTCAGCCCATTTTTGTAGGCAGGTCGACTGTCCCTTCTCTTTGTGATTCACTCCTGTTATCCTCCTTAACATCTCCATTCCTAGTACACTTTTAACTTATGGGATTCCCCATCCAGGTTATAGTCCATTCTTCACTACAGTGCTGGGGAGGGATTGTGTTTTATGCATCTAGTTCCAACTGGTAGCTGCTCATAAATTTGGTGTGATGAGGAATGTCATCAGTGAGACATCCACAGTCACTCCATGATCTCACAAGGCACCTGGGCCCTTATATGGTTGGGAGTAATTTTCCACTTCAGCTGGCAGTATCCTACATACACAATACCCCTGGGCTGTGTCCACATCTGTAATGGATGTGGAAGTAGGACCAACCCAATTACAGGGCTACCAGAACTTTAGAGCCCTCATAGCAATTACATTTATCATGCTTTGATGAGAGAAGGGGGGAAAGGCAAGTCCTCAAATTCTTCTTAGTCTGGCATCCCATGATGTTCTACGCTGTACCTCATGAGATGCTCTGTAACTGGCGTATTGCCATCTCATCTGTTTCTCTTCTATTTTTGACCCTAATGCGTTACATCTCCTACAACCACCAGCAGTAAAAAAGGCAGTCGGGCTATCCAATTAGTTGTCTTCTTTCTTTACTTCCTTTCCTTTTCTTTTTTTCTTTCCTTCATTCCTCCTTTCTTTCCTCGTAATGGAATGTGGAATACATTCTTACTAATAATTCAAAGATTCATTTTATTTCACATAAGCTTGTAATAAACTATTTTTATACTTGAAGTTGCAATATATTCTATTTCCCATGACTTTTGAAATGAGTGTGTCTGTTGCTTTCATGACTGTCCCTAGCACTGCATATTTGTTATACAATGTCAGTTAAGTGAAAAGTAATTTCAGGGAGGAGAGACACAAGTTATCATACGAAAGCTTAATAAAATCCTAGGAAGTGTTCAAATAGCTCGCTGTTTCTGTGGGTACTCATATCCTCTCACATTTCAGGAAAGTCTTCCACCTTTAAAGAGCTCTTAAGACTTATAAATTATTTAACAATGCAATAGTAATACCTTCCTATTATATCTGTTAGACAATATAGGAATCCACAAAAAAAGCTAACACACTTCATTCACAGCCCTGATTATCTATGCCCCTGAGTAATCAACATGAGAATGTTTATTTTTATTTTTTCATAACTTTCCCTAAAATTATATTACTAATTACATTAAATGAATTTTCACAAATACAATGAATTTACTTCCTTTCTGTTCGGATTTTGGTTTCATTTTTACAAATATGGAATTATACTACACGTGCATGTGTACATGTATGTGTAAGTGTGATTTATCCAATGATTTCCCTATTCATAGTCATTAGGTGGGTTTCTTGGAGAGGAGGGGTGTAATTTGCTTTTTTAACTATAGGCCATGCTATAATAAGCATCAATAAATATGTGGTCAGTTTTAAAAATCATTTCTTGCCTGGTTTCCAGATTTGGGTGATGGATTTAAGAAGCTGGCCTTTTAGGGGTGTCTGGGTGGCTCAGTCAGTTGAGCATCCGACTTTGGCTCAGTCATGATCTCACAGTTCATGAGTTCGAGTCCCCATCTGACTCTGTGCTCACAACTCAGAGCCTGGAGCCTGCTTCAGATTCTGTGTCTCCCTCTCTCTCTCTACCCTCTCCCACTTGCTCTGTCTCTCTCTCAAAAAAAATTTTAAAAAATTTAAAAATAAAAAAAAGAAGCTGGCCTTTTAAAAACTGTGTTCTTTTCTCCTTACATAAAAAATTAATGCCAAATCTGTGACTTTCCTGGGGGAAAACTGTAGCAGAGGATAATATGACTTCAAATCTTAAAATTTTATTTGGATACAGAACTTATTTGAAAAAGTTTATTCTATTATTTTGAGAAAGAAAGAGCATGCATGCACATGAGCGGGAGAGGAGCAGAGAGAGGAGGAGATGGAGAATTCCAAGCTGTCAGCTTGGAGCAGGACGCAAGACTCGATCCCACAGACACTGAGATTAGGGTTTGAGCCCAAGTCAAGAATCCGACGCTTAACTTATTAATCTACCCAGGCATCCCTTCACAACTTTTGTCTTAGAACAAATTACTACAGACTCCCACTTTCAACACTTCATTTTTTATTTCTTTGTTTTTTTAAAGTTAAATCTCCTGAAAATAGAAGGAATGGATTTTGGATACGATAATAAATCATATGTTCAATCTTTGAACATGAATACAGAATGTTAACTAAATACAAATAAATATATTAATGCCAGAAACCTAAAATTGTCTAAAAGCAGGTGTCAAAGATTTATTCAGCCTACAAATATATGTCTAATTAAGTTTTGCTTTATTCAATCTTACTCATTGCATACTGCATGAGACTGCTGTGTGTTGGAAACTCCAGTATAAGGGACCAATCAGCAGAGATAATAACTATTTCAGTTCTCCATCTAAATTTAACTTGACTATGTCAACCAAATGTCCACTTCATCCAGCCTTGCTCTATTTTCAATCAATGATTAGGTGAACGACCTATCATTTTATCATTAATATCCAAAGGAAGATCAGACTTACTCCTGAGGTACTGAATCGCCCAGCCTAGAAAGGAGAATACCTTTGACCTAAATAGCAGCGTAATTATCCCTAATTATCTGTTTAGATACAGATGGGCCTAATGTGAAGTCCTTGCATACTCCAACCTAAAATCTTAGAACCCAGCCAGGGATGAACATTTAAAAATTCTAATCCTAAGAACATATCACAGCAGTATGGAACTAATCTTCACTGAGTGTCCATTAGATAGCAGGCATTGGTGTAAGGGATTGTGTACACTTACATAATTCTCACAAAAAAACTGATTGAGGTCATTGCTATTATCATATGCATTGTACAGGCAATGAAGTTAAGGCTCAGAGAAATTAAATAACTCACCTTAAATCACATAGTTTACTCACCCAGTTAAGGCTCTTTCTACAAAAATTACTAGGTTCAGTAGAATGCCTGGTAGCTGCTATAACAAGTAAATCCACAAACATGTGACAGCTCTAACAAAACTGGTGTTTATTTCATGTGTACCAAGAGTTCAAAGCAGATGTTTCTGGGCTGTGGGTAGCTTCCTCAACCAGATAATTTCACGACCTAAGCTACTTCCATCTTGTGATTTTGCCAAACCCTAAGGACTCATTTTTACCAGAAGAAGGAAAAAGAAGGATGGTAAGGGAAACATAAGAAGTTCAAATGGAATAAGCCTAGAAGTTGCACAGACAACCCAGGGCTTTATTTCCCCACAGAGGAGGTTGGGAAATACAATCTAACTATGCATCTAGAAAGAAGAAAAAGCAAATTTTGATGAACCACCAAGTATTCTCTGCCACGACCTCATTTTGTGTCCAGAAGGAATTGGCAAAATATCTATGCCATGGGGTGTATGGAAACAAAGACATAGAAAATAGAGCCATGCCCTTCAGGAATTCATAATTTAATTTGGGAACAAGGAAATTAATCTATAATGAAAAATAACAGGACAAGCTGGCATAAGAGGAACCAACTGGGATACAGGAATTTAGAAGAGGGAAATGTGATTATGGACAGTATTATAAAGGATTTGAGTTATGTCTTGAAGAGAAAGAGCAAGGAATCTTGGGTTTCTGAGAAGACCAAAAAAAATTCTTAAGGTGAATAAAGAGTCAAATTTGGTCTGGAGCCTCAACATTAAACTTCCTCTACTTTATAATTCTGTCTAGGGCAGGATCTATGTCCTGAGGATGTAATATTCTCCTGATTGACTTTGGGCATATCATACTACAATATTTCATATTCTTATGGCAGGTAAACAGATTGAGAAGGGCAACTGAACAAAATTAGGAATATGAAGGGAATTTTGTATGGTATGTATTGCTAAACGGCTTGTTTTAGATAATCTGTAGGATTGTGTATCACTGATACACTCTGAATCACACTCTACTCTCTCTGATCTAGAGTCATCATTATGACTTAAACAGAACCATGCAATTTTGCTGTGGACAGAAATAGCTTTATCTATTTGTAAAATTGTCTAATTTTGCTCCAACATATAAAGCTCTTCTTAGACAGTATCTATGTGCCTCATTTTATCCTAGGAAATGAGAATGGTGCAAAGATCATCAAACACACAAATATCCTCAAGGATTTTTCACTGGTGACTCAATGCCTGTATGTGTTAGTGAGGAAGTAGAGGGGCTTATATTCACTTCATCAAGAAATGCTATAAAACCTTTATTCAACATAGGAGGGAGTCCACCAATACAGCACACTTTACTGACCACTATCCCAGACACAGAACAAGGAAGCTAAGGGCAGACATCTGTTAAATATGCCATTGGTTCAGAAGATAGGAAAAAGATTAGAATGATGGACAGTGGGGAATCAATGAAATTCTGAGCAATCTGGAGAATCCCTTTGTGATTTCTGAGGATAGGTGGTGAGAATGAGCTTCAGGAGTCCACTTCAACTACTGAGGTTCTACATCTGTGCCTTTGATTGGATCATACCCTACTCCCTGGTCCCCTAAGAAGGAGAGCCATCTCCCCAGCAACTATCTGTTCATGAGTTCTACCTACTCTTCATTAACTAATCAAATCAGCAATTCCAACAAATACCTTTATTCTAGTCGGAGCAGACTCAGGTAAGATATCAGAAGTAAGAATGAGGGTGTGGACGTGAATAAAAATATTTGTTGAAGGAACCCACATGGTGGATCTTAGTTAATATTAGGCATTTCTACATGGTGTCCTCTAAAAGCCATGACTCACCCAAGTGTTTGCACTGAACTTGTGCTTGTGCCAGAACAATGACTTCTGATTAAGTAGAACTTTGAACACAGAAGGGAACTTCAGGGCAAGTAAAAAAGAATAGGTATAAATGGATAAAAAGCTGGGACTTTGTGTCTCAAATCATAGTAATCTCTGATGACATTTGCTTATTTGACAAATATTAATTGAGCTCCTGTTATGTGTCAATCAGGGCAATTTTAACTCTTAGTATATGGTATTGTACAAATGAAAGTCTCAGCACTCATGGGACACACAGTTTTATGGGAATGACAGACAAAAATCAGCAAACGAACAGAGAGAACACAGTGTTAACTTGTGATAAGTGCAGTGAAAACAAACAATAGAGTGCAGGTGCTTCTTGGGTTGGAGGGGGACCTACAAAAAGAGAGTAATAAGGAGAATTGTCTGTGAGGAGGTGACACTTAAACTGGGGTCCTGGAGGATGGAAAGGAGAAAAGGTGTCCACCATCCGAAGAGCAAGGGATAAGAGAAGGGGACAGTTGAGACAAGGAAGAGATTAAAAATACTGAACTACCAGTAGACAACCAGCAACCATAGTACTGGAACAATACTTTTTAAGTTTGTTTGTTTGTTTGTTTGTTTATTTATTTATTTAGAGGGACACCATGAGCAGTGGAGGGGCAGAGACAGAGGGAGAGAGAGAGAATCTCAAACAGACTCTGTACTGTCAGTGCAGAGCCAACTTGGCTCCAACTTATGAACCATGAGATCATGACCAAAGTCAAGACTAGGACGTTTAACCGACTCGGCCACCCAGGTTTTCCAGCAACAACACTTCTCATGTTCAGTTTTATGTGTTACTTTAGCTAGGGCTATAGTCCCCAATTATTCAAACACTAATCTAAGTAATGCTGTGAAGGCATTTTGTAGATGTGCTTACTGTTCATAATTAGTTGACTTTAAGTGAAGAAGGGGCCTAATTCATTCAGGTGAAAAGCCTTAAGAGCAGAACTGAGACCTCCCAGAAGAAGACAAATTCTGCGGCCTACAGCTCCAGTTTGTGCCTAAGACTTCCAGGCTGCCCTTCTTGCTCATGGATTTCCGACATGCCTTGCCAACCCCCACAAGTGTATAACCCAATTCCTGGTAATAAATCCCTTAATTTATATCTCCTATTGGCTTTGTTTCTCTGGTTGAACCCTAACCAATTCAGGATCTTGCAGACCTCACAGAGGGCCACCCCCTTTAGTAGCTGGGTATCATGGAAGTCCAGGGGCTTCTAGGAAAGGGGCAGATGAATGTACGTGGGGGTGTGTGGGGCATCGGGTAGCAGTACTCACTAATGGGGTGGAGAGGCCATTCACCGTTTTCACAATTAGTATAATTTATGAGAGCACGTGGGCTGGATATTAGCAAAAGTTCCAGAAAGAGGGAACAGAATAGGTGAAAACCCTAAGACCAGAAAGTATTTGGAATATTCAAGGAACTAAAAGTAGAACACAGATGGTGGATATAGTGGGCAAGAGAGAGCGTAGAATAAAACAAAGGAAGACAGGGTCAGGGTGGGAAGGTATGGTTAAGCGGGTTTTATTTAAAAGCTCATTGAAGATTTTCAAATAGGTGAGAGTCTGCTCAGTGGAGAACAGATTAGCCTCAGATTATGTTGAAGCCAGACACAAGAGTGTACAGTTTACCCCTGAACAGCATGGGGCGGGGGGGAGTCAAAGGCGCCAAAATACATGAGGTCAAAAATCTATGAAGTTTGACTCTCCTAAAACTTACATTAATAGCCTCCTGTTGACTGGAAGCTTTATCAATAACATAAACAACTTATTAAAACATATTTTGTATGGCGTATGTATTATATATACTGCATTCTCACAATAAAGCAGAGAAAACAAAATGTTATTAGGAAAATCAGAAGAGAAATTACATTTACGGTATTGTATTGTAAGAAACCTGGATCTAGTATTCAGTGCACCAGACGATAGTTCTGTAGGTCTGTCTCTTGCTTCAACAGTGTTTGGAAGGAAGAGACAGACCCCAGGAGGCCGCTTCCTCCAGCCTCCCACCACCCTGCAACCTCTTTCCAGTCGCAACCTTCGGAACCACCTTCTCCGCCATCCTGTGCCTCCCCGAAGAGCCAACACCGATATCTGCACTTCGCCCCATTCCTGCCCACCAGCCACGAGCTCCCACATTCGTCAGAATTCTGCCGCCCGGGTGGCGGCCGCGACCATCGCCCGGTCCACCTGCCTCCGCGCGCCTCCAGCACTCACCTCTGTCTGGGCGGCTGTTTCCGCCGGGAGGACGTGGCTCTGTGGGCTCAGGCCGCTTTGCGAGCTGGCTGAGAAGCTCCAGGGTCCCCGGCGTCGCTGGAACAGGCCAACTAGGCGGGGCGGCAGCGCTTCTTCCAGGACGTGAAGGCGCGCATGTGAGTGGTCGAACCCCGGCGCCAAGGAAGCGGCCCTGGTCCGGGAGGAACCTGAAACGGGCCCTGTGTGTCCGCGGACCTGGCCTCTGCCCGCACCCACCCACCCGCGTCTGCCGACCACCTGCGGGGCCTCGGCAGGCTGCACAGGTGCCGCCCATCGCGAAGATGGACACCACCTGCTTGACCCCGTGGGCCTGCCCGCCTGCGGGGCAGGGGCATCTCCTCACCTGGCTCCCCATCAGGCACCACGGGGAGCCTCCGGAGCCCACCGCCTTTCTCCCAGGGGCCCCCTGGCTCCCCCATTGTCAGGGCTTCTGCCTGAACCTCTTCCTGAGGCCACCAAGCAGCTCCTCAACCACCCTGGAGCCCTCTCCCAAGCCACTGAGCAAATGGAAACAATAATGCTTTTTACAGAAAATAAATACACGTGTTTAAGTGAGACCAGAATTCAAAACCATGTTCCTCAAGGGTCAAATATATGTACTGGTCTAGGTAAGAGATAATGGCATCCCAGACAAACCTGACAATGGTAGGGATGCAGAGGAATGGGTGGTAAATTTGGAAAATGATAATGAGAGTGCTTGCTGATAAAAATAAAAGCAGTAGATCCCAAATTCTACAGTGGGTGATAAAGAAATGAATATCTGTGCTCACCACGGAGGCTTTTCCCTCACACTTGATCATCCACCAGGTAGCGTGAGGAGTTGTGTTGCTGAGGTTTGGGGGTGTGGTGAGACTGGATCTAGGACTGTGACACCACACATCTGGGGCTTATGGGACAGAGATTTCACTTCTACTTATTTCCACTGATTCTTGCCCACGCCCAATCTTTGTTTCCCTCACCCATTTCCTCCTGCCTTGCATGTAAGGTGCTCATTTCCCCAGTGTGATTTCCATGTTGTCGTGAAGGAGTGTGTTGTATATTTGATTGCTGTGCGTGCTTCGTGCTATGGGAGTCTTGAAACACCAAGGTTGTTCTTATACAACTGTAGAAGTATTGGGTCAGGCCCAATAAATGTGTTTTGCTCATCTTGATAGGGCGTGTGTTTGTGCAAAATGAAGAATGGACTCTTTGATGTCATCCAGAAGAATGTTGTGCTGGAGTTTTAAATATACCTTGACAAATTGTCAAAAAGGATTAGACGTGTGTGGTTAATTGACAGGGACCTGCTTAAGAAAGTATCACCGAGGCCAACAGGACAGCTTCTGAAAAGGTCTCATGGCTACTAGGTTTTATACTCAAATATGAAGTATTATGAGTTAAATCTTGTCCCTCCAGAAAGAAAAGATATGTTGTAGTTACAGTCCTCAGTACCTCAGAATGTGACCTTATTTGGAGGTAAGGTCTTTATGTAGGTAGTTAAGTTAAAAGAAGCTCTTTGGGGAGGACCCTAATCCAATGTAACTGATGTCCTTATAAAATGGGGAAATTTGAACAGAGACACATGGAGAGAGATGATGTGGAGCGACAGAGAAGAAGGCCATCTACAAGCCAAGGAGAGACACACATCCTTCCATCGTAGCCTTGAAGGGAACAACCGTAGTAACACCTCAATTGAGAACTTCTGGTCTACACCAATACGACAGGAAATTTCTGTTGATTAAGCCACTCGGTTTGTAGTGCTTAATAAAAGCAGCCCTAACAGACTGACATGATATCTGTATACTAAACATTCTTAAATATAGAGAACACTTGAGTAAATCAAATTCAGCCTTTCTAACCTAGGATATCTAGATCACGGCGAATTTAGAAAAGAAGTGAACTCATAATAAAAAAAAAAAAAAGAAAGAAGAAGAAAGTAAAGGGGGTTGGGGGGGGCACAGGGAGAATGGCAAGAAATGAAACTGGAAAGCTCAGGGAGGGAACTAATGTCTCAAGAAAAAAAATCAACCTAGTTCAGGCTGAGTTCAAAGTGTTATATTCTAGTGGGCTACATTGACCTAGTGACAGTTTCTGTCTGCCACAACTTTGTACAATATTAACATCCCTACATACACACTGAACTTTAAACAAAATTTTCCAAGCAATTTTTACTCCTGAGATTTCTTCTCCCCCAATAAAACTTATCTCCAAAAAACAAAGAAGTGAAATCATAAAGTGTTTTTTTGCTGAATGAATCTAGGTAAATAACTCACTGATTCTTATAAAACCTTTAAGTGTTCATGGCTATTTACTCTTTATCTGTGAGCTTTGTTAATATACAGATTATGTGTATCAGTCAGATCAATATAAGTCTCTCCGACTGTTTTGAGGATATTGCTTTATTACTGTGAAATTGTTATATAATCATTATATATAACTAAATACATTTCTAGATTTTCTGTATTGTCACACAGATCAATTTTGGTAGTGGTGCTATATTGTTTTAATGTCTGTTACCTTACAGTATGTTATTTTGGTACGATGAGTTTTTTTCTCATAATATTATTTGATACAACACAGGATAGTAGCTAAGAGCTCAGTGTTTATGTTTCATGATTCCCCTAATGATCTAGGTATGGATCTTGGCCTCCTTCTAGGTTTGCTTTGAAGAAAAAGAATGAAATATGAAATACTTAGAACAATGCCTCATCCATAATAAACACCCAGTAAATGTTGCCTATCATTATTGCTATCAAGCCAAGCATTAAACCAAGGTCTTTGCAACTCTAATGGATGGTACAAATAAAAGACACATTTACAGATGAGGTAGCTGAAGCCACAGGGAGGCTCAGTGAAAAGTAGGGGATCCAGGATTCAAACCTGGGTTGTTCCAAAGGCCATTCTCGTCACTAAAGTGCAGGAAGTCCTCTGGGTGGGAAGTCTCAAAAAAGTCAGCTTTTTTTTTTTTTTTTTTATCACATCCATGCATGTTTACTTTCCCATATTAATTGTAGATTATTTTCTAGAATTCCAAAATGTGCTGGTTGAATTGGGATATAATTTCACATGGGATAATAACCTCACATTCGCCTTATTATGAGTGAGGTTGAGCACACTCTTGATGTTTTGTGTTTTGTCTGCCGCATGCATTTCTTTTCTGTGAGCTCTTTAATGTGCAGTTTTGTTCATTTTGGTATTGATTCCTTAGCTTTTTCATCCCAAGTTTACCATTATCTTTGGACACACTCCATTTAGGCTTTTGCTTCCATCATTTAGCCCGTCATTACCTTCATTTAGCCTAAATCAATGATTATTTTCTAGGCCTTGTCTTATCTTACATCTCAGTAACACTGGACGCATTCGGCCACTCCCTCCTACAGGAAAGTCATTCTTCTCTTGACTTCTGGCTTAGTGTACACTTCTGTTCATCCTGCCATCTCACTGCCCTCTACTAGTCAGTTTCCTTTCTCCTATTTTACACACCTTCCCAACTTCTAAATGTTGTATCCTGGGACTGAGTCCAGTTATACTCCCTCACCCCCAAAAGGTTTCTGCCACTCTCATGCCCTTAAACAGGCAGATGGTTCTCCAATGTAGATCCTCCCCCGTGAACTCCACCTCCAGGTGCCTGTGTGCACACTATCTCCATCCAGATGGCCAGTAGGCATCTCAAAATTAACTTGTCTAGAATCCATCTTCCCCCTACATCTATGTCTCCCAAGTTCTGTTACATTCTTTTAATAGTGGAACAAAACATTTTGGATTCATGTTTGACTCCTCCCTTTCTCTCACAGTTTATCTCTAATCTCTCAGCAAAACTCGTTGAGTATTTCTTCAAATTTGATCCAAAATCCGATCTTTTCTTTTTATCATCTCTTTCCTGGGTTATTTTCCTAACTGGTCTCCTGGTTTCTACCCTTGCTGCCTTTACAGTTCATTCCAACACATCGACCGGGGCAGTCCTTCTAAAATTTAAGTCCAGTTCTGTCACTCTTCTGCTCAAAGCTTTGCAGTAGCTTACCATTTTATATAAAGAGAAGCCAAACTTCTTACAGTGGCTACAGCTCTTAGAGGACGTCCCCCATGCCACTACCTGGGCCCCATCTCACCCCATTTTCATTCTGTTCCTTTTGCTCCAGTCGCAGGACTTCTGTGCTGTCACTCCAGTAGACCCAGTGTGCTCTCCCTCAACGGGGTTTAACTTGCTGCTTTTTTGCAGTGTCATTATAACTCCCGTTCCTCATGTATCTCCTCAGCCATCCTTCTATTGGCAAGGCCTTCCCAGACTATCTTACTTATAATGACACATACGCATGTGCCTGTCCCTTCTCAGGCCTGGTAATCTCCACGTCCATTCTCTATTTTTCTCCATAGCACTTACAACTATCAGATGTGCCATATACTTTACCTGCTCATTCATTTTTTGTCTCTATGTGCCCAGTGGAATACAAATTCCATGAGAGCATGAGTTGTCAGCTGGTTCACTGCCATATTCTTGGTGCTTTAAAACAGTGACTGGCTCCAAGTAGCTACTCAAATATTTGTTGAATAAACCACTATGTGCTCTGAGTTACATCCTCATTTTCAGTGAAGGAAACTGGGACTCAGGTAGCTACAAAACTTTCCTTTATAGCTAGTAATGAAATCAGAGTCTCTACTCAGATGCCTCAGACTCCAAAATGCTCCTTCTTTGTTTGACACGGGCTGCCTTCCAGAAGGAGGGTTCTTTATTTACATTTTAATTTTATGGAGATGATTGAAGTACAGGGTAAGTCTTCAGAGAATCTGGGTTCTGGTCCTAGCTCCGCCACTAAATAATGGTGAGATCACGGGGAAGCCACGTAAGGCTTTTGGTTCTCAGTGATCACTTTAGTAATCTAAAGAAAAGTTTCTATAATCTCTAAATTTTCTTCTAGTGAGCAGTCTACAGCCCATTAGCTTACATGGTGCTTAAGTGGATGATATACGGTTTACCCGATGTTGCTCTTGTTCTCACGGTAAGAAGTACAGGAAGATTGTAGGTTAATTTTATTTTCGTTCGGTTTAAGCCCTTTTGCTTAGGGAGGTGTTAACATACCATAAAGGTTTTATTGTTTTTCTCTGAAGCAAGAGGAACAACTGAGGTATAACTTGTTCCATATCCCTGCCAATGTCTGATAGATCCCCCTCCCTATCACCTCTCTCTTTAAGTGCAACAAGACATAATTTCATATCCCTGGTCCAAGTGAAATGGCCATATGTTTGAGAAAATCTGAAAATAATGTATTATGCCTTATGAAAAAGAAGCTCTTTTGAAACTTGTTTAAAATATAGGCATGTAAGCCCAGTGCAATAATTATAACTTGAAGATCTTCCCTAAGAATGTTGTGAAAGGTTAGAGAAAAACCTGTAAGGTGGACACATGTAGCAACAGATTAGTTGGTCTCTTAGCAGTTACTATCCTTCCTCTGTCCCTAGGTCTCCACTCTGGCAGTTAAAAACAAAGAGATGCTCACAGAGAAATCTCAGGACTGACAAGCTGGTTCCTGCCACATTTGGAGAGTGGCATTTGGGATTGGAATACATTATGTGAGTTATAAAGGAAATAAATCTCATTTGTGGTCTCTCTAGTCCTTTAATTAGAAAAAGAAAAAAAAAGCGCAACAAACTGTCTGAGGCCCCAAGAACTGTAGTTGGCAGGAAGTAATTATTTTTCTTGGAGCCGGTGCAAATGCTCAAGGCCAGGTACAAAGCCAACAAGATTTGACATACATAGCATTACATAGCATCAAAAGATCCTACTGCAATTATCACATTTTATTATCACAATAGTGGCTTCTTGTTCACCCTTTCCTCTTCTTCAGATGACCAAGTTGGGAGGCCCACTCCCATCTCAGTTTCTGTAGCGTCTTTTGTGCCATTTCTTTAGGGTAGAATTTCCATTCCCGAAAAATCTCTGGATGAATCTGCAGAGAAAATCCTCTCACTTGTCCACTACAATGACTCAGTAGGTTAAGGAGCTGCATACCACTTAAAAATAGGCTAGAGGGGTGCCCGGGTGGCTCAGTTGGTTAAGCGCCCAACTTCGGCTCAGGTCATGATTGCATGGGTTGTGAGTTCAAGCCCCACATCCAGCTCTGTGCTGACAGCTCAGAGCCTGGAGCCTGCTTCAGATTCTGTGTTTCCCCCTTCTCTGTCCCTTCCCTACTTATGCTATGTCTCTCTCTCTCTCTCAAAAATAAATAAACATTAAAAAATTTTCAAAAAAAGATAGGCTAGAACTCATATGTACACACTGAAGTTGTGAGTGCTATCACTACCATGGAGGCTAAATGTACCAATGAAGTAGTTTCGTGAATAACTGGTCAATTCCTTTTTATTGTTTTCCAGGACCCAGATGCAAACTTCAGTGTGCATTGGAATCATTAGTGGATCTATGTATTTATTTATTTATATCTTTCTCTCTCTGGCTTTATTGAGATATAATTGACATAGCATAATATTGTGAAAGGGTAAGATACACAGTGTGATGATCAGATATACATAAATATTATGAAATGATTACCACAGTAAGGTTAGTTAACACATCCAACACCTCACATAGCTACCTTGTGTGTATGTGGTGAAAACATTTAAGCTTTACTCTCTTAGCAACTTTCAAGTACACAACACAGTATGGTTATCCATAACGACCATGCTATATATTAGATCCCCAGAACATATTGTCTTATAACTAGGAGTTTGTGGTCTTTCTTTTTTCTTGGAGAGAGAGTGTGAGCCCAAATGGGGGAGGGGTAGAGAGAGAGAGAGAGAGAGAGAGAATCTCAGGCCAGCTCCATGCTTGACGCAGAGCTTCATTAGGGGGCTTGATGCCAGGACCTTGAGATCATGACCTGAGTCGAAATCAAGAGTTGGACATTCACCCGCTGAGCCTTCCAGATGCCTCAGTTTGTAGCCTTCTGACAGCATCTCCCCAAATGAAAATTTACACTCCTAGGCATGCCTCCAGAATTTGATTTCTTTGGGCTGGTACAGACACGGGAATCTGCATTTAGGGAAACAACCCAGTCACCAGAGATTGAACTGTATGCACCATTCTTCCACACTCTAGGTTAAGGGTGGTGCTAATGACTACAAGGAAATGAAGTAGTCCCTCTTGGGTCTTCCTGAAGTTCGGTCCGAGGCAGCCTCAAGAATGGTTCTCCCTCACCTTTTTCTCTCTTGGCAGGGATTTCCACCCTTTAGGTCCTTCAAGTTTTCATCTGTTTCCTCTTCCCTATGCCTAACACTCGTGGGGAATAAGACAGAGTCTCTTTATCCTCCTTCCTTGCACCACCATGACAAGCAAACATATTATTTTCATTATGAGACTTTTATTGAAAAATCCTTATGAATAACAAACTGGACATAAATGTAGGGAAATTAAAAACATCCTGAATTTTATCAAAGACTTTCTAGTTGTGGCTCCAAGTCTGCTTCTCATATGAAGGAATGGAAGAAACATAGGGTTTTAAATTTTAATTCTTATTCCTGAAACTAGAAATCCCCAAGTTCCCCTTCCTTCGGGCCCTACTTCTTGTTCCAACTTTGGTAAAGCCCCAACATCTCCAGTGTTTCATGGATCCTTGCCAATGGAATCCATCATTCTCTTTGTTTCCACTGTTTCAATAGTAAAACAAATAGAAGCTAACTTTCATGTACTTCAGACACCAATTTCCTTAGTCAGAAGAGACTTTAAATATTGGAAAAATTAGAACTATTAGGAAGAGGTAATTTCTCTCAGAAATTGGCCATTACTGGTAATTGGCAATTCTCTTTATTGTTCCAAGCAAAGAACCTATGGGGGCAGTCCCTTATTTCCCACCTACTCCCCAAATTTCAATAGGACCAGATTTTTAAATTTTAACTTTTTATTTTATTTTATTATTATATAAGTTTATTTATTTATCTATTTTTATGTTGATTTATTTTTAAGAGAGAGAGAGATAGAGCACAAGCAGGGGCGGGGCAGAGAGAGAAGAAGACACAGAAACTGAAGCAGGCTCCAGGCTCTAAGCTATCAGCACAGATCCTGACATAGGGCTCAAACCCCAAACTGTGAGATCATGCCCTGAGCGGAAGTTGCATGCCAAACTGACTGAGCCACCCAGGTGCCCCTATTCATTTGTTTTTTGAGATGGGGGAGCAGGCACACAAAGGGGGCAGAGTGGGAGAGAGAGAATCCCAAACAGGTTCCACATTGTCACCACAGAGCCCAATGTGGGCCTCAAACTCATGAACCATGAAATCATGACCTGAGCCAAAATGAAGGACTGGACACTTAACCAACTGAGCCACCCAAGCACCCTCAAATTTAACTTTTTATTTTAAAATTCAAGCACACCCAGAAGGTTTAAACTGCCAGTTATTTATTACACCTTATTGTGAACACCTTCCTTTTTTTTCATCCCTCCACCCACAATTTTATTTTATTTTTGTGACTTCTAATTGTTTTTAGGTTCTACAGAAAAAGAAGTGAACAAGACAGAAAGTGTTCCTCACTTAATGGACAACTAAACACAAAACATGTGACTTAAATAAATAAATTTATTAGAAATGTTTAAATAAATAAAATATTAAATAATTACCTGTGCTTGAAAAAACAAAATGGGATGAAGAGTGGAGAGTG
Organism: Paguma larvata; assembly: GCA_030068075.1. NCBI lineage: Eukaryota > Metazoa > Chordata > Mammalia > Carnivora > Viverridae > Paguma > Paguma larvata. The sequence continues at coordinate 107,769,768 of CM057826.1, forward strand.
GCTGATGTCAAATATGCAGAAAGCAATGTCTTAATGGGGAAACACTTGAGAGCAGGATTGCTACTGGAGAGGAAGCCCTGGGAAAACTTATGAAACAGGTTGCCTGTGAGGCAAAATTGTGGAAGTAGGGCTCATGCTAGTGGGAGGCGAGGATGGGTGGAGAGGAGAGAAGTGTGCAGTGGAGCTCTCCTTTGCTCTGGCTTGGTTTATAATGTTGCTTGGATTTCTGAAGATAATCTTATTTCATCTGTTTGTGCCTCTGATAATTATCTCATTCACTTTGTTTGTATGTAAGCACGGAACCTATAAAACAATCCGCTCTTCAGTGTGGATTTCCAGACTCCTAATTTCTTGTCCCCTTGTGAGGGTGACCACCTGGCTCTGCCTGGGATCTCCTCTCTCTCAGCTGTTTACTCTCTCCAGGACGGTTAACTGGGTGAATTTTTGGGTTCACCTGATTTGTTTTGCCTCCATCACGATTTGCTGTCCTTTACTCACAAGGTCAATGTCGAAACAATGTTATTTCATGCACTATCCTATTTTAAAAATTCATTTTGGGTGAGAGAGTAAATCTGATCCATCTTGGCCATAATTGAAAAGGAGTTCTCATATTTTGTATAATGAGCCACAGACATGCTTCACACGGGGCCACACACAGCTGATTCCATCTGATATTTGTTCCTGAGCCTAAGGTAGCCACCTATGGGCTGGCCAGGGAACAATGACTAATGTTTCCAAATTTTTTCCTCTCTTGGGGACAATGAAGATGAAGCATCCAAAATGACAGTGATAGCAGAAGGATCAGCAGACATAGGCACTGAAAGAACCCAAAAGCCACAAGGTACAAAGAAAGTGGCAGTCAAAAACTATGTTTGGTAGAAGACATGGGTGAGAAAAAAGCATGGAAAAGAGAAGAGGGGGAAAAAAGAGTTGGCAGTGGGTAGTTTGAGTAGAAACAAAGAAAAAAAAACGAGAGGTGAGTCTTGGGTAGGCAGACTAGAGATTCTTTTGTGTTCTAAATGATTTTCCCCTTTACTATAAACCTTGGCTATACTGGGGCACCCAAGCGGCTTGATTGGTTAAGTGTCAAACTCTTGGTTTCACCTCAGGTCATGATCTCATGGTTCATGAGATCGAGCCCCACATCAGGCTCTGCACTGGCAGCACAGAGCCTGCTTGGGATTCTTTCACTATCTCTCTGCCTCTCCCGTGCTCACTCACTCTCTCTCAAAAATAAATAAATAAACTTAAAAAAATGTGGCTATACTGATTATAAGAGTGTCCAATACTTCCTTACTTTCTTCTGAATCTTTCTAGTAACTTTGCCATTTGAGGTAAGCTGACCCTAATTCTTTTTCCAAAAGAGCTTAAAACTCCTATTGGATCCTTGGTAATGGAAGTTGGTTGAAACATGAAGCAGGGCACCAGGTATGTATACATACTGGTTCCCTATTGTAAAACCGTTTAATGAGACTCATGTAATGGGAGATATAAATAAGTATGTCTTTCATTAAATTGTCTATATCACCCCTCCATTATTACAAACTGAAGAGATAATTCTCCGGAAAAAAGAAAGAAAGAAAGAAAGAAAGAAAGAAAGAAAGAAAGAAAGAAAGAAAGAAAGAAAGAAAGAAAGAAAGAAAGAAAGAAAGAGAGGAAGGAAGGAAGGAAGGAAGGAAGGAAGGAAGGAAGGAAGGAAAGAAGGAAGGAAGGAAGGAAGGAAGGAAGGAAGGAAGGAAGGAAGAAGAAAGAAAGAAAGAAAGAAAGAAAGAAAGAAAGAAAGAAAGAAAAAGAAAGAAAGAAAGAAAGAAAGAGGAAAGGAAAGAAAAAGAAAAGAAAAAAAAGAAAAGAAAAGGTGAAAGCTTTTTCAGGATAAATAAAATAATATGATGCTTAAAGCTCATACATTCTTCAGATGACATATCAGGTGTTCCCTCCTCAGAAATGCATCACTGCCCCCTGCCCCCATGTAAGATATCCTGTTACACACCCTCAGAGCACTCTGAACTTACACTTCAAGTACCTGTCTTGGTTTATAATTATATCTTGTTGTGACTGTGTAATTGATATTATCTCTCTCCAACTAGATTACAAGCAATAAAGGGTAAGGATTCTCTAACATTTATTGAATTAATGAATGGATGCTTTAAAGACATGGGAAACAGAATTCATATGACACGAACTCTTAGTTTTTACCAAAATCCATTTTGGTTTTATCCTGGAAACACCCACCTTTATTTGTCAGATTCCCACATAGATGTGTCTATATGAAGGAACACAAGCGATGTGGGTTGTATCCAGGCATGATCTATTAAAGTCTCCCATTTGCACTCTCTTCCAAGTTTTTTCTCATTTTGAATGATTTGGATGATGGCCCCTGACCTCCTCCCACTACTCTCCTTACTTCTCTCCACCACTAGGGATGCCCTTGGGAGCCACATGATGAAGATGATGGAGCCACAATATGAAATGAGCCTAGGTATCCAAGTCACCACATGAAACAGAGTTACCACATTGCAAGAAACACCCACTTTGGACTATTACATAAGTGAGAAACAAACTTTTATTGTGTTTGAGTCAGTATATATGTGCGAATCTATTTGTTATTGTAGCCTAATCTACCTTATTAAAATCCATGTGTATGAAGATATTGGGATATATGAGGGTGAGAAATGCATCAAACAGGAGAATAGGAATGCTCTTGTATTAATAAGCACTTGGAATTAGAAATTAGAGATGCCAAGTTTCAAGCAAGGCCCAGAAATTAAGTTATAGATTCTCCACTGTCTACGGGCTTTAAACGTCCTTTGGTGGGCTGATGGTGAATGAACCTAGTGATTTCTTGAAAACCCATACAGCTCAATTATTCTAACTGTATCCACCAATGTTACTTACAGGAAAATAATTCATCCTTGTTTACAAAGAATACACTGTCATGACATCTGAGAAATATGGCATCAGGCTCCCTAGAATAATTGAGCATTTTATTTTATCGTTGAATGAAGTTCTAGACTCCATGCCAACAGAGCCCTTGTGAGGCTGACTTTACAAAAATAAAAGACAAAAGATAAAAACATCCACATATATCTCCCAGATATGTTTTCAAAGCAAGTTTTGATAACATTTCTTATGGCTGAAGGACACAGGAACAGTACATTCAATCTACCTGTACCCAAAGCAAACTTCCTCTTTATTTGATGTAACTATGGAGTAAAATAATGTATCATGCTTTGCTTTGGGAAACAGAAGGCAGATTCAGCCGTTATTTATTCTTAGTATGTAAATTGACTAAATGCCTATGTATGTTGTCTTTCAAAAAGAATACAAAATGGCAAAAATAGCTTTCTAACTCAAAACTCTTGGGACGTCTCTCCTTTAACATCTTTAGCACAACATACTACCAACTCCATGGACGAATAGGACATAGTCTCTGCCCTTACATAGTTTACAATCCTGTTTCAGATACCAGTTATGGGTCTAAGAAGGGATAAGCAATGTTTAAGTTGCAAATTAGAATAAAGTATGAAGTGAATAATATAAGAATTCAAAGGGAGGAGAGATAATTCCAGACCTACCTGAAAAATTAGCTGGATATGATATGATATGATAAAGGAGTTGGGATTTGAGCTGGACTTTGACTTTGGAAAGACTATTTTATTGGTTAGGAGTTAAGTTTAGCTGCATGTGGCATAACATCTAAATAAAGTAGCTTACACAAGACAGTTTTTCCTTCCTCTCCCACACAGAGCTTTATGGAGATAGGTAATCCAGGACTAGCCCAAGAATGTCAGGGCCCAAGTTGATGTCTTGACTTTCCTTCATCATTACAGTGGGTACACGCAGCTCCAGCCATCTCTTCTACAGAAGCAGATGAAGAGGGTCAACAGGTACAAACTTCCAGTTATAAAATAAATGAGCGATTGGGATGTAATGTACAGTATCCTTTCCTCTCTTGGGGACACTGCTGCATTGCACATCTGAAAGTTGCTAAGAGAGTAGATCTGGAAAGTGTCATCGCAGGAAAAAATATCTGTAACTATGTATGGTGATGAATGTTCATCAGATCTATTGTGGTGATCATACCATACAGATGAATATTGAATCATTGTACACCTGAAACTAATATAATGATATATGTCGATTACACCTTACTTTTATAAAAAAGAGACAATTTGGATTTTCTATTCTATTATTTGCTATTTTTTAGATGCCTAATTATAGCCCTACTTAACATGTTAAAGAAAGATAGGGCACTTAGCAAAAACAAACAAACAAACAAAAAAAAAAACAAAAAACTCTGCTGTCCAAAATAATTTGCAATTTCTCCAGCTAGAATACTTTCTGATCTCAGCAGGAAGCAAATATCTGTAGCTGGGATATTAAGGGAGATGAATGATTACTTAATATATTTTAATGGATCTCTGGTTGGCAACCTCACATGAATGCTTTCAGACTGGAGCATTGGCAGACTTGGAGACTAGGAGCTCCGTGTTGTGGCAAATCAAAGTTAGAGCTGAATTCCTTTGATTCATAGTCTTTTGACGCATTTGGAGAAGTTACCGTAGCAACAGATTATGTCACCTGAAGTTCAGGAGGACATTTGAAGATGTCAGAGGAAATGAGTAATCCTTACCTGGAGAAGTAAAGCAGGTAGGAGACGCCTCTTACCAGAAAGTGACAGTGGTAACTGCATCCCTTATTATTTCTGTCTTTTATTGAGAAAACATGTATGGTTATAGCATTTGCTTTCAATGAGCATGCATAAAACAACCCATAACAATCACATTTTAGGTACTCCTATGAACTTTTTCAAAGCATCCATTAAGCTCAAATCTGGACATGCTTACTATCTGTAAAAAAAAGGCAACTAAGCTTTTTAATTGTTTTTTAATCTCTAGTGATTTATCTTTCATCTAATTTTTTTTAATTTTTAATGTTAATTTATTTTTGAAAGAGAGAGAGAGTGTGTTAGTGGGAGAGGGACAGAGAGAGGTAGATACAGAATCTGAAGCAGGCTCCAGGCTCTGAGCCATCAGCACAGATCCCAACGCGGGGCTGAAACTCAAGGACCGCAAGATCATGACCTGAGCTAAAGTCGGACACTAAGTGACTGAGCCACCTAGGCACCCCAAGTGATTTACCTTTTAAAAACCAGTTTGACTACCAATACATATGTTACAATTTTAATGTGCCAGATAGTTATTTAAGAGATGGAAATAATTATGCAAACATTCTTTTCTTAGATAAAGTGAATTAGGGTAAGTTTCATAAAATTATAATAATTGAGGAGCATCTGGGTGGCTCAGTCAGCTAAGTGTCCAACTCTTGATTTTGACTCAGGTCATGATCTCACTGTTCGTGAATTCGAGCCCTGCATCGGGCTTTGTGCTGACAGCATGTGCAGTCTGCTTGGAATTCTCTCTCCTCTTTTTCTCACCTCTCTCCCCACCCACATGTCCTCTCTCTCAAAATAAATAAATAAACTTTAAAAAGTTATAATCATTGATTTACACTGAAGTATGTTTAAGGTAACTAAAAATGTAATATTTATAATGCTATCATGAAATTCGTAAATACAGTTACTTAAGGTGATATATATATGTATGTATCCATTTATGCATTCATACGCATTTATATACTTAACACATTTAGAAAAGAAAATTTGTTTTAAAAGTAGGTTGCCTTTATTTGTGTGAATACATTTTTTCTTAAATTCATAGGTTCAAAGCCAAAGATGCTTTTTTTAATCTCTCATTTTGTTATGCAATTGTACTTTGTTTTTTAAATTTTAAAATCTATTGCTCACAGGTAGAACCCAAATAGAAAATAGAAATGCAGCTTCCTTGAAAAAGTTGGAACAAGGCAGAGAGCAGGGTATTTCTGGAGGCCACTAAGCAATTGCTTCATTAGCACCTTGAGCAGAACATCAGGAACTCCGGTCACTAATTGCATGTTTTGTCATGCCCAACTTTCGTCCCAGGGAGGAAAATTTTAAGCTTGTGTATAATTTTTAAGAAATTAAGTCCCAGCTTGTCCTAGTTTCCAGGACCATGATTTGTTATGTCTGAGCTATTCGTAGCATTCTGCAGTATGTCAGTGTTGCCTCCATGGAAAAATAAAGACACCTGTTGAAAAATATCCTTCCAGATCTTGATTTAGGCCAACTAGTAAATACAAAAAGCAGAAAAATATTCCCCAGGTTATATATATATATATTTTTTTCTTTAAGTTCTTAAATTTGTTTTGGTACAGAGAGAGTGCGTGTGTGAGTGAGTTGGGGGGGAGCAGAAAGAGAGGGAGAGAGCGATAATCCCAGGCAGGCTCTGCACTATCAGTTTGGAGCCTGATGAGAGGCCTGAACTCACGTACCGTGACATCATGACCTGAGCCCAAGTCAGACACTTAACCTACCGAACCACCCAGGTGCCCCCATTTCCCTGGTTTTAAGTTTATATATAATACTTATTATGTTTTTTTTTTGCTGCCACAAGGCCATTTACCTCCACTCCTTATTGCCAACCTCCAGCCTCTAAGACAGGGTTAGATATCCCTTCTCTGTGTGTTCCTAGTACCCTGTGTGGGCTGATGTGGTCTTCTGAATCTGTGCTATAATTGTCTGATAACCTGCCTCAGCACATGCCTGGCACTTAGTACAATTCAGTGACTGATTTGTCGAATACAGCATTTCATCAGTTCTAATATGTACATTTTTACACCACTGATGTGCCTTAAGATCAATGATATCCTATCATTATTGTTGATCTGGGGACTATAGCTGTCACTGAAACAGGGTTGTTTGTGTTGAGTGGTGGAGTATAACTTGATTTTATTCATTATTTGAGGAAAAACCACCAATCTCTCTGTTCTTGGGAAGCAATCACCAATTTCTTTTATGGTCTCTCTCCTCCCCTGTGTGTGTCCCACAAATAGCAGCACCATCATCACCTGGGTGCAGGTGAGAAACGCAGAATCTAGAGCCCTGCCCCAGGTCTACTGAATCCGAATCTTCATCTGAAAGAAATCCAACCACATATGCCCTTTAAAGCTTGAAAACCACTGTTTTCTGGGACCTAAGAAAGACAGTGGCAAGCCAGAGAAAGTTGTGTGACATTTTTGCCATGGGAATGTCTGAAAGAGAATGATCTCTCTCACAAGTCAAGAACTGCAGCCGAAGGCAGGGCTAGGACCCCAGCCCCTGGCATACCAAAAAGAAAACTCAAGAACAAAATAGGGGACACCTGATTGGTGTAGTCGGTTAAACATCTGACTTCAGCTCAGGTCATGATCTCGCGGTTCACAAGTTCGAGCTCCACGTTGGACTCTGTGCTCACAGTTCAGAGTCTCTTTGTCTCCCTCTTTCTCTGCCCCTCCCCTGTGTGTGCTCTGTCTGTCTCTCTCTCTCAAAAATAAATAAACATTAAAAAATTTAAAAACAAAAACAAACAAAAAAAAACAAAATTGGGCTGTGAGGGTGATTCATGTGAGGAATGTATTGCTCTTAAGGCAGAACTACCCTGTTCAGCCAGAAGTCATTTTTCTCTTTCAGTAATATTTAAATTAATATATCTTCCAACCCCCCATGACTTCATGGCAAATACCCGTGACACGTGGTATTTGTTCCTCTCTAAAAGGTCAGCTGGGAACAGGAGCAGGGGCCTGACCTAGTACCTGGCTCTATCTCGGGTCAGTGAGCCCAGTACCCAAAGCTTATTTATAGAAGGGAGAGAGGAATTTACATTTTCTATCACTTTTTCTTCCTTTGAAAAATAAACCTGGTAAATATTCCTGAGGTTTATTGTTCTGAATCACTAACTCCTGTGAACCAGGTGAGGACAAGAATGTGTAGGTCTCAAATATAAACTGGGCTCAAGAGACCCATTAAATATGATTTATACAGGTTCAGCATATAAGATAAACAGAATATTGGATGGGGAGTCCAGAACCTGTTTCAATTCCAGGCCCAAGAGCTTTATGCAAATGTCTCTACCTGACTGCTCTCAGCTTCTTTAACCTTCCAAGGACATGGACCACCTAAGCTCCTCTCAGGGCTCTATTTTTCGGGCCTTCTAAAGACCCTAGTGTCCATTCGCATCTTTTTTTTTTTTTTTAATGTATTTTCTTGATTGTGTATAAATTCAAACTCTCAGTGAGTTAAAAAGATAACACATGCAAGGGTAAGGGTCATGATTTTGTCCATATTGTGTTCATTGACATAGACAGGTGCGCCGGGCAGCTCATTGAACATTATATACATAACTGAGTTGAAACGCTCCAAGAGCTAAATAGAAAATTTGGCCAGTTTTTGGTGTTTCTAACAGTTTTAATCCTAGCACATTATTTAGATTTAAGAATCTCTGATTCTGATACTGAACCCTTTCTGTCCTGACACTTTGAAAATACCCTCTTTTCTCTCTCTCTCTCTCTCTCTCTCTCTCGCTCTCGCTCTCGCTCTCGCTCTTGCTCTCCCTCTCTCTCTCTTTTAACTCTTTACAGACTGTGGGACATAATGGCAACTTTACTTCTAGACTTTTGAGAAGGCAATATAGTCAATTTATGCTTACAAAGACGAAACATAGCTGGGAATAGGACCTCTGAAAAAAGAAGAGAATTGAACTTGGATTTCAATCCGATGAACAGGTTGACATTCCATAAAAGAACAGTCATATAGGTATCGGTCAGAACTTGAATTCACAGCCCTACTCTACTCACTACTTAATAAAACTGTTTAATAATATTTTCTGATCATTTTTAAATAATGACTCAAATTTCATCTATTCTGTGAATAAAACATTTTCTATGAATAAAATGTAAATCAATTAGGGTAGAACTGGTGTTAAAGGGACTGAAAAATGTCCAACTGAAATGAAACAGACACCAGCGAGAATCTCTTTTGACTCCCAGATTTGGCTTTGGTTCTGTGCTCCCGTTTCTGGCTTCGATTAGAGTCCAAAGGTGCCATTTTATTCTCTTCCAGATGTGATTGCCACATTTCTGTTTGGAGCACTCAAATGAAGTCTATAGTAAGGGATGTTCCAGAACTCAGTTAAAAACCCCATCTTAGCTGATTTTTATCCTCACTCTTAGATTAAATCACTCATGATTTAATATAGTAGAATAAGACCCCTTTCCAAATATAAATTATCACATTTTGGTATTCTTTTTTTGATGTTTATTATTCTTTGAGAGAGAGAGAGAGAGAGAGAGAGAGACAGACAGAGCGCATGTAGCAGAGGGGCAGAGAGAGACACACACAGAAGCTGACGCGGGCTCCAGGCTCTGAGCTGTCAGCCCAGAGCCTGATGCAGGGCTTAGACTCAGGAGCCGTGTGATCAGGACCTGAGCTAAAGTCAGACACTTAACTGAGCCACCCAGGCACCCCTCATTTTGGTTTTCTTAAAAAGAGTAAGATTTGTGGAATATACGAATGTCTTTAAAAAAACATTAAAGGGTTACAGAGTAATCAGAGTATTTCTTTGCCATTTCTTTAAGCTTCTTGTTCATCTGGATTTTTTGTCCTCACTTCACTGTTTTATATAAAAAAATGTATTGGCTTCTTACTTTAGCTTCTTCCTTTACTGGGCTTATACTTCTTTCTCTGTCAATTGGCTTATGTAAAATTTTCTCGCATAGGCCTGAATGCAAAGAATCATTTCTACATTAGCTGTCTCTCTTCAAAAATGTCTTTCCCTGAAGCAAACTTTTTCCTCAGATACAAACTCTGCTAAAATGTTTTAAGAAAGACACACAGAGGGGTTAGAAAGGCCAGAGTAGCAACACGAGAAAGAATCTTGAAGATCAAATGGTCCAGAAATTGCAAACTAGCGACCTTTAGATTCACACATTAACAGTTTTATTGAAATATAATTTACATAACTTAAAATTCACTTGACATGTAATTTTTTTTAAGATTTTATTTTTTAAGTAATCTCTACACCCAATGCAGGTCTTGAACCCACAACCTTGAGATCAAGAGTCACAGACTCCACTGACTGAGCCAGCTAGGCACCACTTGAAACGTTATGTTTTAATAGATTTAGCTTCACCACTTGAAAAATCTAAACTTTTTATTTATCTTGGAAAACTAAAGCATTTAGGAACACATGGGTCTGATAGTGTATTGTTTTTTTTAGGTGAGACATGAATTCTGCAATTTGACAGTCTCTGTACCTTACTGTCTTATCCTCAGCAGGCCTCATTGGTTAAGACACCATCAGGATCCTGGAGGCATTACATCTGTGATGCGTGCTTTAATCCAATCCCCATTCAATAACTCAATGCAGTTGGGCCCAAAGAAGTGAAAGGAATTTCCCAATTAAAAACAACTTATCCACTTGGCATCAACCATATGTTACTTGAGAAATATTTGGTAAAACAAATTTTAATTGTAAGTCTTAGTGACAAAAACGGAATTCATATACCAATGCTTGTATGTCACTAAATTGCTTTCATGAACAACTGATGGATTTCAATAAGCAGTTTAAAAAACTGTACCTAAAATAATGCCTCATGTGTTTGAACTCATCATAACAGATCCTTAAAATATTCTGATCGTGGTGCTTGAGTGGCTCAGTCAGTTAAGCACCAGCTTCAGGTCAGTTCATGATATCATGGTTCATGGGCTCAAGCCCCATATCAGGTTCTATGCTGACAGCTCAGAGCCTGGAGCCTGCTTCAGATTCTGTGTCTCCCTCTCTCTCTGCCCCTCCCCTGCTCACACTCTGTCTCTCTCTCAAAAATAAATAAAACATTTAAAAAAATTAAAAATAAATAAAAATTTAAAAATATGCTGATAAACTTAGGTTTTAAGGATGAATTTAGGGTCAAAGTAGGTAGTAAATAAATATTAATAGCAGGACAACAATAAATGCTATCATTTATTTAGTACCTACTATATGTAAAACAGCATTAAGAGATACATATAAGGAACAAGATTTGAAAAGAGTGACTGACAAGACAGGGTAAAAATTCACCTTATCACAAATGAGCGAGTTAATTTTAGGGCACTGATAGAAAAGAGGAATTTCCATTTGTTTTGAATTAGCATGGAAATTCATGACTCTAGAACTGCACTGTCCACTATGTTAGCCACTAGCCACATGTAACTATTTACATTTCTAGTAATCAAAGTAAAATTAAATTAAAAATTCATTTTCTTTGTCACACTGGACGCATTTCGAATACTCACAAGGTATGTGTAGCTAGTGGTTATCATTTGGACAGTAGAAATGTAGAGTTTTTCCATTATCACAGAAAGTCCTTTTGAGCAATACTACTTTTGAATAATATATTATCTTTTGAGACATTTGAGTCACGATTGGACAAAATCTAAAGCTGCCAAGTCCAAATGTACACAAATTAACCTATGTATACTTTATAGTCCTTTATAAAATGCAGCAACTGATAGTTATCATCAGTTAGTCAACATTCGAGCTAATGTTAACTAAATAAGTTGGGTGTGGAGTTACCTTAAATTGGTTTTCATTAAGCCGATATTTCAAACTTCTCTCCAATCTAACCACATTGTTTGAAATGATTAGCTAGCATTGATGCATTAATGTCAAGTGATTCTCATTTCAAGAATAAATGAGAAGTAATTAGGGCAAAGGCAAGTGTTGATAACATTCATAGAATTCTCCGGAAACCTTAAGTAAATATATAAGCTGCCAGACAATGCAAACCTCTATGTCCACCAAAACACGTACCTCCTGCACCAGTTTCTGAAGACAAAAGAAAATGCGGGGGTAGACTTTCAGTCTTAATGTGATTTTCAAACCACCATTGGTCTGTTAGAGAGCACACTAGTTGATGTCAAAGTCAGACACTGAATAAGTGATTTCATAGCAACTAGAATTTATCTGCCCAAGGCAACGACACAGATAACTGATTCAACTCATCGTCTCGTCCTTACCATGTTATCCTGATTTTGAGAAGAATGGGCTAGAAGCAATTTAATTCTGCAGAGCTTCTTTGCTTCAGACTCAAGATGCAAAGCCCTTTGTCTCTCCATCTTTATCCAAATCCAGTCAGAGCCCACAAACCCCCAGAACAATGCTTTTCTGCTTTTCTGCCTAAAACTCACAGTAAGGAGGATATTTTACTTTGGGATCATGCAAAAACACATGTGAAAAAGAAGTTTCCCAAATAATACTTCTTCTAACTACTGGATCCCCTGTCATATTTTCTGCTTATTCTAGTCTATGTCATTGTTTTAAAATGCTGGTCAGGACTCACTAAATTGCTTTCATGACCTATTAATGGGTTGCAAGCTGCAGTATGGAAAATATTGCTCTGGGGAATCCTGGAATCATCTTTATCCATTCCTGGATAAGAAGCTTCCTTGAAAACTGGCTAAAATATGCATAAACATGATAGCTCATGCAGATACGTTGATATTTCTGAAACATGGATGGAAATACTTTCCGGCTTCTGCACTTTTGACCCGAGCTTTCCTGATGATTTGTTGGGACCGATGTTTCCACTTGCCAGAAGTTCAAAAGCTCTTCTCAAATCTGGCTAGTTAATGTTTCCACTTGCCAGAAGCAAGTTCAAAGGCCTTTCTCAAACTAGCTCATTATGACTTAGAAGATAAATGGGTTCACCTTTTGTAGAGAGCTTTTACCATGAATTATTTTTCCTGCTCCTTATAATCTCTTCCAGTACAAATGTGGTACAATTATAAAAACAAAAGCTGATTCTTTAGAGGCAGAAAAAAACATACCATCTGAAAGTTTCTATAGAATCTGATTCGAGGAAAATCTGAATGATTTGAGCTTAAAGCCTTTTCTATAACGATTTATATTTAGATATTTTGCAGTTAAAATACATTAGTATAACAACAATATCCATATTAAAAATTGTTTCCAAACCTCAGTTACTATCTGATTTATTCCAATAATTATTATAATAAATTTTCAATAAAGAAAAACATGTTTTACAGATCTTTGGATTCCACTATATTATTTTTATAGTACCGTGCAGTCCATCACACTTTTAAAAATATGCTGGGTACTGTTACCAATTAATAATGATAATAATATTAGCAGTACTAGTAGTAATACAACAACCTCAAGGCCTCAAAGGGCAGCTATTTTTGTTTCTACTTTACAAATAAGTTAGCCCCCTCTGGAATAGAAGAAAGACAGGAATTGACCACAGATGAAGTTCCTGTGGTTACTGCAAATTACCAGGTGGGTGACCCTGGGCGAGTCTCTTGATTTTCTTATAAAATGTAAGATGTTTTATGATTTGAAGGAGGTAGTTTAAATTAAATTGCTGAGCTCAGTAGTGAGAGCTTGGTAGGTCTTGGGATGTTTGTTGTGCTGAATCTGAATGAAAGGCAAATGGGGTTTTGTTTTTGTTTTAGGACAAACAGGTTTTTAAGGCTCCACATCTATGAATCCTTCAGATTCCTCCTGCTTTCTTTAATGTGGTTTTATTTATTTTATTTTTTTATTGTTAGAGAGAGAGCGCGAGCAGTGGAGAGGAGCAGAAGGAGAGAGAGAAAATATCAAGCAGGCTCCATACTCAGCACTGAGCTTGAGATCATGACCGGAGCTGAAATCAAGAATCAAATTAAAAAAAAAAAAATTAAAACAAGAGTCAGATGCTGAACTTACTGAGTCACCTAAGTGCCCCTTTAATGGAATTTTTGAAATGCTTGATTTAATAAAGAACGAAAATTCAGAAGTTAAGGCAACATGTAAGTTAAGACAATGAGAGGTCAATAATACCCTACATTAGGGAGAAGGTGACCTGAAAAAACTATTTCATGAACCCCCACCAGTTAGGGTGATGTGGTTTTCCAGTTAACCGAATTTACATAGGTTTTAAATAGTGGTCTTGGTTTGCATTCTACTGAGAATAGATGGCCAAGAGAGTCAGATATAAGGATCATGGAGATATTTAACAGGAGAGGAAACTAATATGCCTATTGCTCCCAAAAATAAATAATTGATTGAGGACAACAAATAAGAAAGGCATATCTCATTTAAATAAAACCCCAAATGTAAGAATTGCCTGGATTTTCAACAAATATCCAGTTCAAACCTACTTCATACCAGACACCCTGCTGAGTGCTTTTATATGGTTGTGATCTTGGAGGTGAAGGTAGATATAACCAAGTTAGTGAATTCCACTATGTCTCCCACACTGTCAGAGATGCGTATGGATATTAAATAAATTAAATCTTATGAAGGGCCACTATTACTATCCCATTTTACTGATGAGGAAATGGAATCACAGAAAGGCTCTATAACGTGTTCAATTACATGAAGAAGGTGGAATCAGGCCCCAAAAATCTGATCTTAGAGAACAACCTCTTCACTGTTGCATTATATATTATCTACTTAATCCTTACAATAGCCCTCTAAGAAGAATGCAAAAGGCTAAAAGGCTATGCTTATCATTCTACAGGTAAGAAAACTGAGGCTTAGAGAGTAAGTGTGCCTGGAATATTGTTACAAAATTCCTCAGTATGTTACCTGGAATTTAAGCCATTTTTCTCACTTTAATTCCCCCTTGTTTTGATGCACACACACACACCACACGATACATATATATGTTTGTGTATTGTATATATGCATGTGTGTGGATGTGTAGGTATATATATGCGTATATATATAGTGTGTGTGTATATATATATTTATGGTGTATATATGTAGTGTGTATATGTCTATTTATTCAGTGGCAGAACACAAAATAAATCTAAAAACACAAATAATTAGACAAACGTAATGTTTCCTTCCATAATTGACAAACTTGGTAATTTGGTTTTGTATCTCTTTCTTAGGGTAGAGTTTTTATTCATTTTATTTCTGAGAGATAGGGCTCTTTAGAGTCAGAAAAACCTGCAGCCCCTGGGTGGCTCACTCAGTCGGTTAAGCATCTGACTTCGGCTCAGGTCATGATCTCATGGTTAGTGAGTTCAAGCCCTGCATCCGGCTCTGTGATGACAGCTCAGAGCCTGGAGTTGGCTTCAAATTCTGTGTCTCCCTTTCTCTCTCTGCTCCTCTCCTGTTCATGCTCTGTCTCTGTCTCTCTCTCTCTCTCTCTCAAAAATAAACATAAAAAAATGCTAACATTGCTCTGTATCTTAATATCTTACAACCAAAATTCTGTTTATCATACCTAGGCTATAGACATCAAATACAGTTTTAAATAATTTTGAATAACAAAATAAAGAACAGACTTGCCTTTATGATACCTTTATCAAAATTCAGCTCTCAGGTTAAACTGATCCTCTGTCTACGATTCAGAATAATGAAAGCAAACATTTGTTTTTCATCTTTTACACACTGCACATACCTGATACCTATGACACGGAATACATCGCTCTTCATTTGGAACTATTTGTCTCAAGTGAGCACCCACGGTCAAATCCAACATACAGCTATGAACACACTCCAGTAGAGTAATAAGGGGCATTTTGTTTCTAGAAGTTCAGCTGTGAAGTGGAATAAACTTGTATAAAAAGATCAAGAAGACAAAGGTATGGATATCCTCTTCTTTCCCCTTAAATATTTTCTGAAGGAAAAGATGATTTGTAGTCAAGGGAATGGACCTCCTTTTACTGCCTCAGGGATCTTTTGTCTTCAGTCTTTGTCTTGGGTTTCCCTTAAACTCCCGCCTCACATTGTCTTACACTTGAGGAGCAGGGGCGATGCTTGCAGCAATGAGTGGTGTACTGAAAGGAACCCCAGGAAAGGTCACATTGCTCGCCTGAGGGCAGAATGTTAGCGCTTTTGCTGAGAAGAGTTCTTTCTACATCTTGGTGAGGATAAAGGAAAAATGATGTGCAGAGATTCATGATTTGTTTTAATGCTTAGGAATGTTTGTCAAATGTAAGCTATCCTGACTTTCCTGTTTACCATCTCCCATTAGGCCAGAGGAAGGTTTGATCTCTTAGCCATCTTATCTGACTGGAACACCACTTTTCCCTTTGCTAAAACTGTGTAAAGTAACCGTGGCCCTCTCAAAGATTTGAAGCAGGTCCTATTTTCCTTGGGGAGGAGCAGGTACAGAGGGAGGTTTTGCTAACCCAGTAGATGGCAAATCCAGATTGTTCCCTCCTGTGAATTAGGACTTGCCCTCTAGATAGGAGCTCAGTAATAGGTTGTGTACCCCATTCAGATAAATAGCTACATTCACAAGGACGTCAAGCCATTTGTAAAACTAAATTAATCAATCTAGTACCAGCCCAAAAAACCAACCTTCCTTTCTTCCTCTCTCCCTTTCTTCTTCCCTTCCTTCCTTCCAGCCAATGTCCAGAAGCAGAGCCGAATACAACTAATGAGAGAAACTGGTCAATAATAGAGCTGAGAAGACAAGATCTACAGAATGTTAGGTGTTCATTTTGTAATAGAGCTTTAAAGTTATCTTTTAGGGTTTTGTTTTTTTTTTTTTGGTTAATTTTTTAGGGTTTTAACGTCACAAGCGCAATCATAGGCATGCTCTTCTGACTTGAAATAACTAGGTTTTCTTTCCCCAGAAATACATGAAATAAAATACTGGTAAATCAGAAACATATGCCAACCCAGCTGGTCATTTTTAAGAATGAAATGCAAAACTGTTGAACAAGCAATCAGAGGTCAGTGTCATGACACTGAACTTCCCTAGACTTAAATGAAGTTATATCCTAATGTACCTATTAAAATACGTCCTAATTTGTCAAGACAAACATAGAAGGGAAAAAGTAAAATACAGTATACCTCCAAAATTTATTATCCTTTAATCTAAAACTTCTCTTTTTACTCTGTAGCCTGTAGAAGAATGAAATAGATCTGTACACAAAGGCTATCTAGGGGCGCCTGGGTGGTTCAGCGGGTTGAGTGTCCAACTTCTCCTCAGGTGATGATCTCACAGTTCATGGGTTTGAGCTCTGCATCAGGCTCTCTGCTCTGAGCACAGAGCCCTGCTTCGAATATGTTGAACCAGTCTTACATATCTGGGATAAATTTCTGCGTGGTTGGGGCACATAATTATTTTTGTACATTGTTGGATTTGGTTTCCTAGGATACATTGTTGAGGATTTTTGCATTTGTGTTAATGAAAAATATTGGTCTGTGGTTTCTTTTCTTGTGATGTCTTTGTCTTCTTTGAGTATTAGGGTAATAGGCCTCAACATGAGAAGTACTGCCTCTACCTCTCTCTTTTGGAAACATTTAAAGAATTGGTGTAATTTCTTCCTTAAATGTTTGATAGAATTCAACAGTGAACGAATCTGGGCCTGGTAATTCCTGTTCTTTGAAGATCATTGATTATTAGTTCAATTTCTTTAATGGATATAGGCCTATTCAAGTTGTCTATTTCTTCTTGTGTGGGTTTTGGTAGATTGCATCTTTTAAAGACTTGGTCTATTTCCTCTAGCTTAACAAATTTGTGGGCATAGAGATGTTCATATTTCCTTTTGTCTTTTTGTTGTTCATGGAATTTATAATGATGGTTTCTCTTTCATTTCTAATATTAGGAATTTGTGTCTTCTCTATTTTTCTCTCTGACTAGCACCTTCACCACTTGCACTGATCTTTTCAAAGAATCACCTTCTGGTTTTGATTTTTCTCTATTAATTTCCTGTTTTAAATTTCATTGATATTTGCTCTAATTTTCACTATTTCTTTTCTTTTGCTTACTTTGGGATTAATTTGGTCTTTTTTTTTTTCTACTTTCCTACAGTGGAAACTTAGTTTAGAAGATTTAGATATTTCTTCTTTCTTAATATGCATTCCATATATTGCTATGAATTTCCCTCTATGCACTGTTTTTCCTGTGTCTCATAAATTTTGATTAGTGTTATGTTCATTTTAATTTAGTAAAAAATATTTTAGAATTT
Source organism: Paguma larvata (assembly GCA_030068075.1). Taxonomy (NCBI): domain Eukaryota; kingdom Metazoa; phylum Chordata; class Mammalia; order Carnivora; family Viverridae; genus Paguma; species Paguma larvata. The sequence continues at coordinate 107,787,595 of CM057826.1, forward strand.
CTCTTGAGATTTCTCCTTTGACCTGTGTGTTATTTAAAAGGATATGTTTAACCTCCAAGTATTTTGAGACTTTCCAGTTTTCTGTTATTGATCTAATTTAATTCTACTATAATTAATCTGAGAGCAGACATTATATGATTTCTAGTCTTTTAAATTTGTTAAGATGTATCTTATGACCCAAATAGTGATCTATCTTGATCAAAGTATCATGTGAGCTTGAAAATGTGTTTTCTGTTGTTGTTATGTGAAGTAATCAATATAGGTCAACTATATCTAGTTTACAGATGGTGGTGATGAGCTCAACAGTGTGTTTACTACTTTTCTGTCTCCTAGATCTGTCCATTTTTGATAGAGGGGTCTCAAAGTATCCGACTATAGTAGTGGATTCATCTATTACTTCTTGCATTTCTATGAGCTTTTACCCAACATATTTTGATGTCTCCTGATGTGTTTGTTTTTAGGTATAGACACATCAAGAATTATTATGTTTTCTTGGAGAAATGAACCCTTTTTCACGATGTAATGCATCTCTTTAACCCTGATAACTTCTCTTGCTCTGAAGTCTGCTCTGTGTGAAATTAACATAGCTACTCCTACTTAATTTTGATTAGTGTTACTGTGATATATCTAAATCCATCCATTTACTTTTTAAAAATTATTTTATTTTATCTTATATTTATTTTTTAATTTATTCTCAAGTTAGCTAACATACAGTACAGTCTTGGCTTCAGGAGTAGATTCCAGCACTCATCCCAGCAAGTGCCTTCCTTAATGTCCATCACCATTTTAGCCCATCCCCCCACCAACATCCCACCAGCAACTCTCAGTTTATTCTCTGTTTTTAAAAGTCTCTTATGGTTTACCTCCCTCTCTGTTTTTATCTTAGTTTTCCTACCTTTCCTGTATGATTACTTGTTAAGTAATTCAAATTCCACAGATGAGTGGAATCATATATGCGTCTTTCTCTGACTTATTTCACTTAGCATAATACCCTCCAGTTCCCCTACATTGTTCCCCTACATTCATCTGTTGTCCATCCATGCATACTTTTAATGTATATTTGTCTTTATATTTATTTTCTTGTGTCTTCCTCAATTTCCTTCATAAGTTTTTATAGTTTTCAGCGTAGAGATCTTTTACATCTTTGGTTAGGTTTATTCCTAGGTATTTGATGGTTTTTGGTGCAATTGTGAATGGGATTCGCTTCTTTATTTTTCTTTCTATTGCTTCACCGTTGGTGTAAAGGAATGCAATCGATTTCTGTACGTTGGTTTTGTATCTTGCAACTTTGCCAAATTCATGGATCAGTTCTAGTAGGCTTTTGGTGGATTCTGTTGGGTTTTCCATGTAAGGTATCATGTCGTCTGCAAAGAGTGAAAGTTTGACTTCATCCTTGCCTATCTTGATGCCTTTTATTTTGCTTTCTTGTCTGATTGCTGATGCTAGGACCTCCAACAGTATGTTAAATAGCAGTGGTGAGAGTGGACATCCCTGTTGTGTTCCTGATCTCGGGGGAAGGCTCTCAGTTTTTCCCCATTGAGGATGATAGTAGCTGTGAGCTTTTCGTATATGGCTTTTATGATGCCTAAGTATGTTCCTTCTATCCCGACTTTCTTGAGAGTTTTTATTAAGAAGGGAGCTGTATTTTGTCAAATGCTTTCTCTGCATCTATTGACAGGATCATATGGTTCTTATCTTTTCTTTTATTAATGTGATGTATCACGTTGATTGATTTGCAAATGTTGAACCATTCCTGCAACCCAGGGATGAATCCTACTTGATCATGGTGGATAATTCTTTTCATATGCTGTTGGATTCTATTTGCTAATATCTTGTTAAGAATTTTTGCATCCATATTCATCAAGGATATTGGCCTGTAGTTCTCTTTTTTTGCTGGGTCTTTATCTGGTTTGGGAATCAAAGTGATGTTGGCTTCATAGAATGAGTCCAGGAGTTTTCCTTCCGTTTCAATTTTTTTGAACAACTTGAGGAGGATAGGTATTAACTCTGTTTTAAATGTCTGGTAAAATTCCCCAGGGAAGCCATCTGGTCCTGGGCTTATTTGCTGGGAGATTTTTGATAACTGATTCAATTTCTTCACTAGTTATGGGTCTGTTCAAGTTTTCTATTTCTTCCTGTTTGAGTTTTGGTAGCATATGGCTGTTTAGGAATTTGTCGATTAATTCCAGGTTGTTCAATTTGATGGCATATAGTTTTTCATAATATTCTCTGATTATTGCTTGTATTTCTGAGGGATTGGTTGTAATCACTCCATTTTTGTTCATGATTTTATTGATTTGGGTTCTCTCTCTTTTCTTTTTGAGGAGCCTGGCTAGAGGTTTGTCTATTTTGTTTATTTTTTCAAAGAACCATCTCTTGGTTTCATTGATATGTTCCACTACTTTTTCTGTTTCCATATGATTAATTTGTGCCTGATCTTTGCTATTTCTCTCTTTCTGCTGGGTTTGGGTTGTCTTAGCTGTTCTGCTTCTAGTTCCTTTAGGGGTGCTGTTAGAATTTGTGTTATTGATTTTTCTTGTTTCCTTGAGATGGACCTGAATTGCAATATATTTCCCACTCAGGACTGTCTTTGCCGCATCCCAAAGCGTTTGGATTGTTGTATTTTCATTTTCATTTATTTCCATGTATTTTTAAATTTCTTCTCTGATTGCTTGGTTGACCCATTCGTCTTTTAGTAAGGTTGTTTTTTTAGCCTCCATGTTTGTGGGGGTTTTCCAGACTTTTTCCTGTGGTTGATTTCAAGTTTCAAAGCATTGTGGTCTGAAAGTGTGCGTGGTATGATCTCAATTTTTTTATATTTATTCAGCACTTCCTTGTGCCCCAAAATATGGTCTATCTTGGAAAATGTACCATGTGCTTTTGAGAAGAATGTAAATTCCTTTGCCTTTGGATGAACGGCCCTGAAGTTACCTGTCAGGCCCATCTGTTCCAACGTGTCGTTCAGGTCTGTTGTTTCTATGGTGATTCTCTGTTTAGTGGATCTATCCAGCGCTGTGAGTGGGGTATTAAGGTCCCCTGCAATTAGCACATTTTTATCGGTAAGATTGCTTACGTTTGTAATTAGTTGCTTTACAAATTTGGGTGCCCCAGAATTCGGCACATAGATATTTATAACTGTTAGCTCTTCCTGCTGGATAGTCCCTGTGATTATTATATAATGCCCTTCTTCGTCTCTTATTACATCTTTTACTTTTAGTTTGTCCGATATAAGTGCGGGTACTCCAGCTTTCTTCTGAGTTCCTGTAGCATGGTAGATAGTTCTCCATCCCCTTACTTCCAGTCTGAAGGTGTCCTCAGGTCTAAAATGGGTCTCTTGAAGACAGCAGATAGATGAGTCTTATTTTTTAATCCATTCCGTTACCCCATGTCTTTTAATTGGAGCATTTAATCCATTTACATTTGGCGTTAATATTGAAAAATATGGGTTTAGAGTCACTGTGTTATCTGTAGGTTTCATGCTTGTAAGGATGTCTCTGGTGCTCTGTGTTCCTTGTGACCTTTCCTTCATAGAGTCCCCCTCAGGATCTCCTGTAAGATTGGTTTATTTGTGATGTATTCCTTCAGTTTTTGTTTGTTTGGGAAGACCTTTATCTCTCCATCCATTCCGAATGACAGGCTAGCCGGGTAAAGGATTCTTGGCTGCATATCCTTCCTGTTCATCATATTGAAGATTTCCTGCCATTCCTTTCTGGCTTGCCAAGTTTCTGTAGATAAGTCTGCTACTACCCTAATGTGTCTGCCTTTGTAAGTCAAGGCCCTTTTATCCCTAGCTGTGTTCAGAATTCTCTCTTTGTCTTTGTATTTTCCCAGCTTCACTATGATGTGTCGTGCTGAGGGTCTATTCGGGTTACGTCTGAGGGGAGTTTTCTGTGCCTTTGGATTTCAATGCCTATTCCTTCTTCATATTGGGAAATTCTTGGTGATGATTGTTCAAGTATCCCTTCGACTCCTTTCTCTCTCTCTTTCTCTGGAATTCCTATAATAGGGAATTATGTGTGATTGCATCGCTCATCTCTCGAATTCTCCTTTCCTGTTCCTGAATCGGTTTCTCTCTCTGTTTCTCTGCTTCCTCCTTTTTTATAATTTAATCTTCTAATACACCTATTCTCTCTTCTGCCTCTTCAATCTGCACTGTGGCTGCCTCCAATTTGTTTTGCACCTCATTTAAAGCATTTTTTAATTCCTCCTGACTGTTTTTTAGGACCTTGATCTCTGCCTCGAGGGTCCCCCTGCTTTCTTCTATGCTTTTTTTCAAGCCCAGCGAGTATTTTTATGTTTATCATTCTATATTCTTGTTTGTTAAGTTGCTTATGTCTGTTTTCATCATTTCTCGAGCTGTCACTATTTCCTGTACATTCTTTTGAGAGGAGTTTTTCCGTTTCCTCATTTTGCCCAGGTGTATATTGGTTTATTTCCGAGTACTCCTCAGTCACCCAGGATTTTCTGGATTTCGTGTTGTCTTTCCCATAGCCTCCACCTCCTCTTCCTGCAGATCTCTGGGATTCAGAGTCCCTTGGTTTCAGTCTTTCTTAGTTTGAAAGACCCCGGAGAGAAGTGGGTCCTCCTACTCTTCCACCATGTTGGCCCCTCCCCTGGCCTTCTGTCTTTATATTTAAAGCAGGCTTCTTGCATACAACATACAGGTGGGTATGGTTTTCGATCCACTCTTACAATATCTTTAATTAGTGTATTTAGACGACTGATGTTTAAAGTGATTATTGATATAGTTGGATGAATAGTTATCATATTTGTTACTGTTTTCTATTTGTTATTCTTGTTCTTTTTTCCAATTTTTGTCTTCCACTCTTCTGCCTTTTGTGATTTTAACTGAGCATTTTAGGATGCCAATTTCTTTTCTTAATAAAACAGCTATATTTCTTTTTATTACTTTTTTAGTGCCCTAGGGTTTCAATATATATATTCTCAACTAATCCAACTCAACTTTCAAACTACCACTATACCACTTCATGGATAGTGCAACTACATGATTATAACAAAATAATCCTAATTCCTTCTTCCTGTTCCTTGTATCATTGCTGTCATTCATTTTGCTTACACATAAATAAACATACATATATACAAGTAAGCATACATAATTGAATTCTTGTTCTTATTGTTTAAAAAACCATTATATTAGTTCAAGAATAAAAAATATATAAGTTTTATTTTACTTTCACTTCTTTCTCTGATGTTCTTCCTTTCTTTATGCAGTTCTGAGTTTATGACCTATGTCATTTTCCTTTACTCTGAAGAACTTCTTTTATTATTTCTTGAAAGGCAGGTTTACTAGCAACAAATTACCTCAATTTTTTGTTTGTCAGAGAAAGTCTGTATTTCTCCTTCACTTTTGAATGGTAATTTCACAGGGCACAGGATTCTACATTGGTGTGCTTTTATTTTCTCTCAACACCTTAAATAATTCATTCTACTTCTTTCTTGTTTTCATGGTTTCTGAGGAGAAGTCAGATTTAATTTTTATCTCTGCTCCTCTCTAAGTAAGGTAGTGGGGTTCTACTGGAGTTTTTAACTCTCAGAATTGTCCCCACTGAGCCGTCAGCTATTAGTCAATTACAGTTTGGCTTTTTCTAACCTTGTATTGGTTTCCAACGGAGGTTTCTGCTCCAATAAGTTGTAATTCACCTGACTTTCCAATTTTGTGCATAGCCGTTTGTTCTGTGACCTTCCTTCTCTTACGGGTGTAAAAAGATTGATTTTTCAGTTTGTTCAAATTTTTATTCATTGTTAGAAGGCAATGATGACTTCCAGGTTCCTTACATTCCAGAGTGGAAAACCGTGATTTATTTTTGTTTTATTTATTTATTTTATTTTTATTTTATTATTTCTAAGTTTTCCAAACACACTATAAGTAACATAGATCAGCAATTGAATAGATCTCATTTACAGCTGTATCCCAAGAACCTGGAAAAGTGTGTGTCACATAATAGATGTTCAATAAACATCTTTTTAAATGTTTACTTATCTTTGAAATAGAGAGAGCAAGAGAGCAGGAGAGGGGTAGAGAAAGAGAGAGAGAATCCCAAGCAGGCTCTGCACTGTTATCACAGAGCCTGATGAGGAGATTGAACTAATGAACTGTGAGATCATGATCTGAGCTGAAATCAAGAGTCACACTCTTAACCAACTGAGCCACCCAGGTGTCCAAGGCACTTTACAATTTGACCTAGAGCAGCTCTGATCATGTCATGTGAATTATCTTGTGAATCTTTTAAGCATGTGTTTCATTAGTTATCAACTCTTTTAAAAAGAGAAGATAAAGGATACCCAAGTACAATTTCATGTTTGTGATCCTCTAATTTTGTTTTTCAATTTTATCCTGTATTCTTCAGGACTTTTTGGGAGGTTTTAGCTTTAAAATGATCTATTTCAAGTTAGAATCCCAGTAGTAAATACCTGGTAGGAAGCAAAACTGTCATATTAGGTCCATTTTCTGTTAAAAAAAGAAAATCTGTTGCTGACCATATGGTAGGGTGATACAAACTTTGTTTTTAACATTTAAAATTAAGATTTGACATTCTCTCTACACATCATAATAAACACCTTTTGAGTGAATGAATGAATGAATGAATACTGAGTGAAAAATGGCAGATCTACGTCTTCAGCTGTCTTTTAAAACCTGCTCTACCCCACTGCACAAGGGTACTCATGTTTTTTATTCAAAACTTTATTTTGAGGCATACTTGCTTCTACCAGCTCCTTTCACTTAAATCCCCTAAAATTCTTTGTAATTATTTTCTCATGGTCTGTATCTGACTCCTGTCAGCCCTGTCTTCTTTTTCGATTTGTTTTTAAAGCGGTATTATTCACTAATCTTCATTTTCTGCTTTCTGTGGGTATCTCTTAGAGTGTTATTCATATTTTATGTCACTATCAACTTTCCACATTTAAGAGTAACTTTTTTGTCCTGTTCATCTCACATACCTCCAGAAAGAAGTCTTTTGGTAGTCTGGAATAGGACATCTACAAGTATACTGGGACTGTCTCTTGGGTCCAAATGAGTCACTAAGTATCTGGTAAAAGTTTCCTTCTACGTTAAGCCACCAGTAACACATGGAACAGAACTCCCTGATATCAACACGGGACGGGGAAAGCACTCACCACCCTGTGTGCTAATAAAAGAAAATAGAGTCACAAATTGTTTTGAAAGTCTCTTAACAGTCAATGACTTACACTGAGTTTTCCACCCAGAGGGTACTCTGTCTTTTGACTCTAGCTGAATAAGTGGGAAAGCCTCCTACATTCCAGAAATTGTCATTTTCATCTTGGACTTGGTAAACTGTTGGAAACCAGTTTTAAAATCTGAAAGTGCTAACTATTAAGTAACACTGGGGTGTTCCATTTAATAAACAATGTTTCTTTTCAATGTTATTTCTCAAATGTAAGGTTGTCATATTTAGCAAATAAAAATATAGGATTACCCAGTTAAATTTGAATTTCAGAGAAACGATAAATACTTTTTTTAGTATATGTATGTTCAATGAAGCATTTGGGACAAACTTATACTAAAAACACTTCATTGTTGTTTCTCTGAAATTCAAATTTAACTGGATGCTTTCTATTTAATCTTGCAAACCTGCTAGAGTCACACATATAATGGGTAATGTTTGGGGAATCAATGCTTTTTGTTTTACTTAGATGAAGACTGATTTTATTTGTGTTAAGAATATTTTTGATGACAGGATAAGCTAAATTATGTTGAGGCCATAGAAAATGCGTCAGAATTGGATCAGGAAGAATTTTGATTAGGTTTAAGGAAAGTTATTTTGACTCAGCAGATACTTAGTTTTGGATATTTTAAAACAGAAACTTTTTCTCAGCATGACTTTTTCAAGGTCCAATATCCTCTGAGATGTTATTGACTATAAACTCCAAGACACCTTAGGTGTAAAGACCAAGATGTTTGAACAATGGAGAAAAGTAGACTGAAACTTTATGAACACTTAGACTGTTAGCACAGATCCTTCACTGGTTATGTCTCAGAAGAATGAATCGAAAGAGCTAAAGGCACCGTTTAGTAGAAATCTTTGCAGGTGTAGAGCCTATGAGAAGCATTCTGGAGAGAAGCTCTCAATATTCAAAAAACATAATGTTGAATTTAGATTTTCATCCGAAAGTCTTCCACTGGATAAGACACTGTATGCTCCCAGATGACAGGCCTTTATCTCCGTATCTCTGAACCATCCACAGCACCTTGCAAAGCAGGTGCTTAGTAAATACTTTTCAACTAAGAGATTAAAAGCCAAAGTGTGTATGGAAGAAAGCATTTGCTCTTTACCACAATGTCCCCTGTGGGTCATAGTGGCAGCTCTTCCAGCAAATAAATACGGACAGTTTGCTATTCTACTCACAGCACTGATGAACTGGCAAATCATCTTTGCACTTCTTTTCCCAGTGTGTCCCAGGTTGTATTTTCTTCTCACTGACGTCATCTAAACAGTCTTGTTTTTCTGGTTCTTCTTTGAACACTTTGATATCCTCCTGCCTTCCTCTAGCCGCTTCCAGCACCCATTATATCCCCTTTGCCTTACTGATTTATCACACCCATTTCCTGCGTGTGTTTCCAGACAAATGTTTGCTCCATTAGAGGGATTTCCTTGTAGACGGTTCTGCCCAGAATATGTGATGCAATATGGACAACAGAGAGAATCTGTTCAACTGGACATCTATCTTTTCCCCCTGTACCTTCAACTGAACATTAATCACCAAGCAGAGTTTCTTAAGCACTCCCATGCTCTGCACAGTAACTGCACTGGTCGAAGTAAAATGGTCTTTATTGACCCTTACTTTGCTTACAAAAAGAGTACTTTGTTGGTTCATTTTTTAAGAGACGTTTCATTTGTTTCTTTCTCCCACTATCTCTCTCTTTAAAGCACAAATCTGTAACCCCACCCCAATTAAAAAACTATTTATATTTTTAAATAGGTAATGCAGGTGCACATTATAGAATTCAAAAGGGACAGATGATTTGGAGAGGAAGTAAGTACCCCACCCCCACCTCCAGCCACGGTGCAATTCACCTGGCACACAGACACTGTTAGGTCAAGAATCTCCCCGGGGATGAGCTACAATTACACAATAATATATATTCATTGCAAAAGGTCATATACTTTAAACACTGTTCTGCTGTGTGCTTTATAAAAAAAATTAATATCTGTTAGGAATATAATTCGATTTTGTACATATTAAGCTTTGTTTTTTTTAACATGCTTGCATAACAGTCTATTTTATAGTTATATAATGATTTATTTTTACCTGGTACCTTTTGGTAGTCATTTAGAATATGTTCCCAACTTTTGCAGTTGTATACAGTGTTGTAGTCAGTATCCTTAAACACATGCTTTTTCACACTTTCCCAGTATATCTATAGGACAAATTCCCAGATGTTAAATTTTGGGGTCAAAAATCACAGTGTTGACTAGACTGCTTTATTTCTTTATCATGAAAGAAAATTCTCAAATAAGTTTTTTGTTGTTGCTGATCATAAATACGTGGAATAGATGGTCTCTGTAGTTTTCCTTCCTACCAGGTTCATCTTAATTTGACTATTATTTACTTTCCAAATACCTGGAGATTTAAATCAAATTTTATTTTATTAAAAAATTTTTTTCAATGTTTATTTATTTTTGAGAGAGAGAGAGAGGGAGAGAGAGAGAGAGAGAGCATGATCAGGGGAGGGGCAGAGAGAGAGGGAGACACAGAATCCAAAGCAGGCTCCAGGCTCTGAGCTGTCAGCACAGAGCCCAAAACAGGGCTTGAACTCACAAGCTGTGAGATTGTGACCTGAGGTGAAGTTGGACACTCAACCGAATGAGCCACCCAGGCGACCCTGAATCAATTTTTAAATGTTTTGAGAAAGCTTACCATTCAGAAGAAACCTAAAGTGAATCTGTATAGAAATGTAAAGCATGACATGTGGCTTTCTTTTAATATTTGGTGTGCTGAACTTTAGGAATTGAGAACTGTATGTAAGCATTTTATTAAGTGGAGCATTTTTTGTAAGCTATTTGCTTTCATATGGACCCTCCTAGAGATCACTTGGAAGACATTTTAGACTCTGAAATATAGAACATCTGAGATCTATAGCTCATAGTTCAGATCAATTCTAACACTGCCTAGTCACATACATTTTTAAAGTAATATTAAATATGTTCTCCTTACCCACTGAAGCCCTTATCAGGAAAATTTTCATTCCCTATTTCTCTTTTTGCCTCAGATGAATGGGCTTGTCCCATCCTCAGAGGCTTTGGAAAGTGCTGCAGAAAATCTTTTCTCCATTGTTTTCAGAAGCTATCCTAGACCCTTGAGGTATAGCTCAGACTCTGCAGCTCAGATAAATCAGCTTGGTGCTGACTTTCAGCGACAAAAACAGTACTGGAAACATTTCACATGAAGGATCTTATATAACTGATATTGTATGAATCCAGAAAAATATTATTTCCGTCTTTTCATGCACAGGGAATGGAAATAGGCCAAGTTTTTGCACTACCCACGCTGAAGCCTTTTTTCTAGATTTTGACTTACAAGCATTCCATTGAGGTAGATGCTATAGGAGCTCAGACCTTCTTGCCATTTCCTAAGTGTGTGCATCATGTAATTAAACAATGTCAGGCCCTAAGTGTGAGCGACTTCACAGCAAAGCTCTATTAGTTGCTGTCATAAGCCTTTGCACTGATATTTGCATATCACCTGGAGATAGATGTATGATGAAACTTATAATAAGACTTCCGCTTCATGGGAAATCCAAATTTGCTTCAGTTTGGTGGCTTCCAGAAGGTGAAAGCCTGAGAAGCACTCCGTCTGTTCTCACCCATTACGAAATAGAATATTGAGCCATAGTCAGTCATGCTGTCTTACTATAAGGAATTGTGTGGAAATGGGAACTGATGGTCATGCAGTCTTCAAAAGGCACTCTGATGGAAATGGCAATAGTTACACCTGAGAAGATACCAGCTTAGTCTCTCAAGTAACACCCACTAACATTCCTTTACTCTTTCACTTAGAAATTCTCATCATCCCAATTTGGAAAAACTACTGAGATTAGAATTGACACCTTCATATTCATGCACAGTTTTAGCTAAGGAAAGATTCTTAACTGATATTACCTAGTGACCGAGTCCTCATTATCATCCAACAAGAAGCCTTCCTCAGTTTACCCACAAGCATTGGCTGTAGAGTGTGCCCTTTACTCACTGGCATAATTCTAGACAGTTTATTTGATATATACTTTGTATCAAATACTGTTCTGACTTCTAAGGATAGTTTGGAAAATTAAATGAGATACTATGTGTTAAAGATCTTAGATTCACAATGCTGTCCCATAAAAATATAATGCTGGTCACAAATGTAGGCCACATCTATGATTTTGAAGTTTCTTTTAGTTCAATTTAAAGGGTATGAAGAAACAGTTAAAATAACTTTAATAATATTTTCTTTAATCCAATGTACCTAAAACATTGTCAATTTAATATTTAATCAAGACATGAAATATTTTATGTTCTTTTTTTCATACTAACTCTTTGAAATCTGGTGGACATTTTACATTTTAAAGTACTTCTCAAATTAGATTACAATTCAAGTGCTCAATAGTCACTCATAGTTAGGATATTGAACAGTGTAGTCTTGGAGCAATGACAAACATTCCATAAATATTAACCATTTTAGCTCTTACTAATATCCTTTTTCTCTTCAACTGGGATACTTTTTGACCCTACTCAGCATTTATTTACTTCTTCTTTATATTATATCTACTGCTTGTCTTTTCCTTTCAGAAGGAATGTTCATTGAAAGGCATTTTTGTTTTCTATAGACATGCATCCAATATACATCCATTGAGAATCTATGTTCTAGGCACTGTGTGGTCTATTTTCCAGGTTTGTATTTCTCTAAATATGTGACAGTGTTTTCCCAATGGTAGGCACCCAGTATATATCTGGCATGTGAATTGCCTAGTTTTGTTTACCCACACACATGTCTGACCAGTTTTCCTCAAAAAAGTATGTTTTTGATAGATTTATATTTTTATCTTTAATTAATAAGCAATAGTCTTGAACAGTGATGGCATTTGCCTTGATTGGGTATGAAATTTGGTCATTGATGTTTCTTTATTACTGTGCAATCATACAGGGATTGCTTCAGATGGATTCTCCCAAGACCTGCATTGCCACAGAGAAACACAAACTTGGCACTAGTTCATTACTTTGTATTGAAAGTAAACAAAACTAGACATTTTTATGTAGTGTTTTAAGTGATTAACCAAAATAACATGATATGAAAGTTCTATATAAACCATAAAAGCTATAAAATGTTTGTTTTTGGTAATATCATTATTGATGGTCTATAGTAGTTTTTGCCATCTGTTATATGGAATATCGACAAGCTCTTTGGGAGAAATTAAAACGGATCTGTGGTCAAACAAGTAAAGAAAGTTATATATACCGTATACCACTGTTGGATGGTAATAATGCCTCTTAGGATATTTAAAATCCTTCTAAGTTCAGTAATTAAGAAATCTGTTTGTTATTTGACCAATGAAAATATTGTTTTCAGGATGACATCTATAACTTCTACAAAATTCATATACAATAGAACACAAACTGGCAAATTATGGGCTAAAATAACAGCTGTATGCAGTCAAGAGATCTGAATTTTAAGCTTGACTCCCCACTACTTACGACTGAATCTTATTCAAGTGTTCTCATGTCTCTGATCCTCAGTTCCTTCCCTTGAAACTATATACATAAGTGATTTGAACCTGATTAAACATCTTCCTCACCTGTGGAATAAAATAGACGTATGGCCGAGCCCCATACCCAAAGACTCTGACTCTGGAGGTTTAGGATATGGCCTGGCTGTCTTTTGTGTGTATTTATTTACACACATGTATATGTATGCACTGGGTTCTAAAGCAAAATGTATTGCTTATAATGGGCTAGCTGGAAGATGCTAGGGTAAAAATGGTCTCTAAATTTGGGGTAGATGTGGGAGGGAAAGTAAAAGCATAAAAGTGGGGTAACTAAGTTTTGTGTAAATAAGAGACGTTTGCAGGACGAACAACCAGAAGGTGCTGTGGAGTCAGCTGGAATTCTGTGGCGAAGGATTCAAAGTATGTGAAATAGACCCCTTTATCAATTACTGTGTAGTTGGGAATGTGGCGTAGATCTTAGTTTCAGGCTGTCTCTGTCTCAAGGACAATAATTCTTTATAAACTGATTAGTTTCTGGTAAGACTCTTCTTAATTCATGTGCTCTTAGAAATAAAGAAGAAAAATCAACCCACCATCCTAATAAGAATGTTAACAACTTCCTCTATTAGTCATGTAATAATTAATTTGTCATAATCATTAACATAGAGAATCTTAAATTCCATACAAAATACTAATTATTATAAGGTTTTATTTTTGGCATAAAGAAATAATTAGAATTTGGAAATATGATCCATTTTTATTTATTCTACTACCTCATCAAAATACATTTACTCACTTTTTCCTTGCTTCCACAGACCCAACCAAAAACATCTTAACCAAGCCAATGAGTAAGTAGACCCTTCCTGCATCATGGGACTTTCTGTGTCATTCCGACAAAGGTCAGGTTGAAACAATGGGCCCTGAACTACACCCATAAAGCCAATGGTTTCAACAAAGATACTATCATGAAAGGTTTTCCAAATTGTTATACCACAAACCCACAGCTGAACCTCCTACAGAAATAGCCTAGGATGGAACTTGGCTCCCTCCACTTGAGTTTGCCGCATATGACACGTGGAGGAGGAAGAACATTTGAGCAAAAATCTAAGGACAGATTTCAGGGTGCTTCACAAGAGATGTTGAACAAGATTGCAGAAATCACACCTGAGAAGGAACATGCAAAATGTGCTTTCAACATCAAAGCCAAATGGCAATTTGGTTATTTTGCTGGTTATTTAGATGATTTCTGATTCTCCTTTTGGGTAAGTCAGCCTAAGGATTCACTGGTAGGATTTTAAGTTTTTAATTACTGCAGGCTGGTTTTAACTGTTTTCTTCTATTTACATGTACCAAGTCTAAAGAAAAAGGAAAACATACAAAGTTTTTTAACTCAAATATATCAACATTTTGTGATTTTACAAGTGTGCAAAAGAACCAAAATATTTTATAACTCTTTTCTCTAATATCTTTTTCATGGATTTTCACAATGCTCAATATATCAAAATAATAGATATTTTTCAATAAGCCACAATCACTACCTATAATTTCTTTATGTGATACCATTCTTGTATATAGGCATATGCAAATAAGAGGAGAATTTGTATGAATCATCTTCCAATCAAATAAAAGCGGACAAAAAAGAAAATAAGTACTATTCACTCTTATGGATAAGGTATTTTCCCTTCATAATAAAAATGCTCAAGGAATTTCGTAACTCTTTCAGTTAACTGTGGGGACCTGATGTGCCTTTTGTTTCTAAAAAGTAACTTAACCGACTGAGCCACTCAGGTGCCCATGAAACACTCAAATGATCTAAGTATACAACTCAAGTAGATAGAAAAAAAAAATATCAAGTGAAACCCAGAGAAAGTAGAAGGAAGAATGTAATAAGCATAAAAACAGGAATGAATGAAAAACAAAAACGAAAATAACACAGTAGAGAAAATCATAAAAACGAAAGTTGGTTCTTTGAAAAGATAAAATTTTAAACTCTGGTGAGTCTTAAGTAAATAAGAAGAAAGACACAAAAATGTTACAGGGAACAGAGCATAGATTTAAAATATTAATAAAAGATGCTATGAATGACTTTAATAAAAATTTGAAAATTAGGAAAAAAGGACATGTTCCTTAATATACAAATTGCAAAGCTGAAAACAGATAATTGAAATAGTCTTATATTTATTAAATATGTTAAATCTACACCTAAAAATCTTTTCCAAAAGAAAACTCCAAGCTCGAATGGTTTTACCAGTGAATTCTTTTAAACATTTAAGGAAGAAGAAATATCTGTCTTACACAAACTATGTCTAAGGATTTAAAGAACAAGTGTCTTCAACTTGTTTGATGATGTAAACAGAAATTAAAAATCCCTAACAAAATACTAGCAATTCAAATGCAATAATGTATGCAACAGGTAATACATCATGACCAAGTTGGGTTCTTCTGGATATTAAAAAAATTATTTTAAAGTTAAAAACCAATCAGTATAATTTACCACATCAACAACAAAAGAACAAAAATCACATGACTATCTGAATAGATGCAAAAAAAAGGTGTTTGATAAAATCTAATAGCCATTTATGATAAAAATAAAAGAAAACAAAGCTGTCACCATGCTTGAAATAGAACAAAACTTTCTTAACCTAGTTAAAAAAATATCTCCATAATCTTGTATCAAACAGCATCCTTGGTGTTGAATTATTAGTCTTTCGCCCTATGATGTGGGATAAAACAAGGTACTCATTATTATCACTTCTATTCAGCATTGTATTAGCAGTCCTAGCTAGTGTATAAAACTAGAAAAAGAAATAAAAGGTAGACATATGAAGAAGGCAAAAAATAAAACAAAACACAAAACTGTTGTTAGTCACTCTCAATAGTTTTTGTAGAGAATCTATTAAACAATTAGAATAAATGAATTAAGCAATTTGTTGGGTACAAGATTAGTATCTGAGTACCAATTAAATATCTATATTCTAGTAGTAAGAAGCAGAAAATTAAAATAAAAATTTATTATAACTTCAAAAATATCTAATACGTAGGAGTAAGTGAAAATTGTGCAAGACCTCAAGACACACACACACACACACACACACACACACACACACACACAACCTATAAAACCCTATTAAGAGAAATTTAAAAAAAATGAATATAATGGAAAGTGTTGCCCTGTCTATGGACTGGAGGAATTTACATAGTTAGCATGTTGCTTTTTCCCAAATTGATCTATACAATAAATGTACTCACAAATAAAAATCCAGCAGACTTTATTTTGGTTCCGGGGTGTGTGTGTGTGTATATGTGTGTGTGTATGTGTGTGTGTGTGTGTGTGTGTGTGTGTAAAATTTGGCAAGTTGATCCTAAAACTGATATGAAAAAGCCGAAGGATGAAAATAGCCAAGACTATCTTGAAGGAAAAGAACAAAGTTTTAGGACTGATGCTATCATATGTCAAAACTTATTATAAAACTAGAGTAACTGTTACAATATTGAAGTGGAACAAGAGGGACAAAAAAACCCATGGGATAAAATAGAGCCACCAAACAGACCAACATGAAAATGGAGACTTGATTTGTGGCAAAGGTGGAATTGCAAAGCGGTGAGAAAACAGATGACTACTGGACCAATGGAATTACTATATGGAAATACATACTACTCATTGACCCCTGTCCTACACCATATGTAAAAATTAACTCTAGGCTAGTTGTAGATCTAAGTGTGAAAGGTAAAACAAGAAAGTCTCTATACAATAAAATAGAGAATATCCTTACAGTCTTACATTATGCAAAGAAGTCTTAGAAAAAGAATCATAAGCCCTATATAGATAACGTCTGAAAATTAGTTAAGAACTTATATTTGTCAAAATACACCATTAAGAGAGTAAAAACAAGTTATTGAGTGAAAGCAGGTATTTTTCAGTCTGTAATATCAACAAAGAACTATATCCACAAGAACAGGAGCTCCTGGTAGCTCAGATGGTTGAGCATCTGATTTTAGCTCATGGCATGATCTCACGGTTCACTTTGAATAACCTGCTTTGGATTCTGTGTCTCCCTCTCTCTCTGTACCTCCCCTGCTCTCATTTTGTCTCTCTCTCTCTCTCTCAAAAATAAATAAACACTAAAAAAATTTTTTTAAAAAAAGAAGGCACAATACATTGAATAAAAAAGATTCAACATTATTGGCTATCTGTGAATACATATTAAAGCCACACTGAGATACCTCTTTCTAAATACCAGAAATTTCCCCCAGTTGAGAACAAGTGGTTTTGCTGACATGGAATTTTGGTTTTAAAATTTACCAGCTGCTTGACTTTGGACAAAGATTTCTTCATTTGCAAATAAATGATAACAATAGATGCTCAAAGAGTTTTATCTCTACAACTCAGAAGTTAAGTTCTATTTTTCAGGTGTTTTTAAATGAAAACACACACACACACACACATACACACACAACTCCACCTGAAATTTCAGGCTATTGAGAGACAAAGGGATTTCACATTTGGAAAACACATTTTAAACCTTGTGGTCAGGTTGTGACTCAACCTATATACAATACATACCCAACCAATATACATTACATTCATGAACTAATGTAAAAATATATTCAAGAAATTATCATTGTAGTGTCTAACCAGCTAATCTTAACTTTGGTAGGTTAATATTAAAAAAAACAAAAAACAAACAAACAAAAAAAAATGCTTGAAGCAGAGGTCTTCCTATGTTGCTTTTTCCCCTTTTTTGGCTATTTTGGTTAATCTCTAATAATTATCTAATGTTTATTTACAGACATATACACGCAAATGCATAGTGGAATACTTAATATATACAGATATTCTTGTGTTTCTATATGCAGAAGTTATAGTTCTGACTTTGAGAACCCTAACTCTACTATTATTAAAGCTTTTGCTAATTTTGAAACGTATTTTTAAGCTTATTTATTTATTTCGAGAGAGGGAGTGAGTGCAAGCAGGAGAAGGAGAGAGAGGGAGAGAGAGAATCCCAAACAGGATCTGCACTTGGCGTGGAGCTAAACATTGGGCTTGATCTCAGGACCCTGAGTTCATGACCTGAGCCCAAATCAAGAGCCAAACACCTAACTGACTGAGGTACCCAAGTCTCACAAATATCTTTCTTTCTTTTATTTTTATTTTTCCAGAAAACTCTACAACTCTTGATTTGATTTTGACTTCTTGCATCATGAATGCCTGGGGGCAAAATGCATTTTTCACTATTTTCTTAAGAGTGGAGAGGTCTGGGGGTAGGAACATCTGGTTGTGGGGAGAAATAGGAGTGATTACTGGAAATCCTTGGAAACTGTTAAGATTCCTAACCTCCTCAGACTTCATTTTCCTTTCTCAGTGCAAGTTGTCCAACATTATAAACAATCGGTTTTCCATTTGGTGTTGTCCAAATGGTTACAGAGAAAAGGTCCATTTGGTTACAGAGAAAAAATAGACTTTGAAATTAGTTAGGCAGGTGACCCTAGTTTTTAAAAGCAAACTTTCTACTAAGCATTTTTGTGACATTAGAAAGTACTTAATTTCTCTAAACATCCATTTACTCATCAACTGAATTAGGAAATTATGTATTATCTACATTTTTTGGAGTTAGAATAGTAAATGGAAAATATGCAGAACTGTACTTGAAACATGTAAATACGGAGTAAGTATGGACTTTCTCCCTTACTCCTTCCTAAACACTGACACAGCCCTCATAGTCCCGGAAGGTGTTTTGCATCTTGGCTCTACTCTTCCTCCTTAATAGTCACTCCTCGGACTCATCCTTTTTCATTAGCTCACTGTAGGAGCTGCCTTCCTTGTAGCTTTTAAAGATTATTACCTAAGATGAAAGGAGTTAATGATTTTTTTTCTAGCTGCATGTACTGATTTCCCCTTCCTTTGAGAAACAGCTGTTGTTCTTTTAATGTGAAATTCATTTCAGTTCCCTTACTTTTTCTCATGGTTAACATGCTGTTGCCAACGATTTGTGTGAGTTTCCTCCCTTGGTATCTGAGCGGGTATTTTCAGCAGATAAGGATGAGTTCCGAGTTCCAAGTTCCGCTGTTATCTCTATCTCCTGCTACATAAAGCACAGTGGGAAAGAATGCAAGGCGCCCAGGTAACTCCAAGATGTTATTTGTCCCCTACGACAACACAGCTACTTGAAATAAGTCTGGATGCCTGCTTAACAGACTGAGTTCCTTAGATTCGTGGTTCCAATTTATATTTCACATATCATCATTCCTTTCAGCCACACAAGTTGGTGAACAGAGAAGAATGTATTACTTGTGTAATGAGACAACAAACCAAAAATATTCCAGGTGATTCAATAAAGAGCATATGACACATGTGTCTTAAGATAACTCTGCATTTTAAAGCTGATCTCCCTGGTGTTTTAAAGAGAAGAATATAGAAGAGAACATTCTTTGCCTAATTGCAATTTGCCTGTAGCTTGATGTTCTCGCTGTGGGCGTCTCCAACAATGGATCTGCACCTCCTTTGCTGCCAGCCCCTGGCATACTCTGTCTCTTGTGCCAAAGCTCCTTCTGAGGACACACGAGTAAAGCAGTGCCTTGAGGAGCATGTGAAATGATTTAAGAAATCCAAGGAAATATACATTTTTAAGTCAAAATGTATTTTGCTCAAACACTTAAGGTTAGTTATTTTCAAATAAGCAAAAGAAAAAGATAATGGGGATATTTTATTATGTAAGGAAAGAGAAAAAGAGCTAAAAATACAAGTTTTAGGAATTGGGATTGATTTCTCTGGGGTATCTGACTCTGTTTAATTGTCAAAGAAAAAGTGCATTTAAGTTAATTTGCCCAAATCTGACAGAAATCTTCAAAAGCTGTTTTGAGGTAAATTTTAAATTGAGCAAATTTCAGAAACAATCTCATTAAAGATATTCAAGGAAGTATGGAATGAGGCTATTTTGGTAGAAAATAGTGTTTCACCAACCGCCACTCACTCCCAACCCAATCCTGACGCTCCTTCAGTACACATAAGGTGGGACTCAGGGGCTGTATGTTTTAAAGAAATCCATAGGTGACTCTGGTGGTTATCAACCAATTTGAATTTTGGTTCCACCATTTAACTAACTGTGTGTTTCTGGGCTTGGCTTTTAACTTCTGTGTACTCTAAGTTTTTCATCTAGATTACATAGGCTAATCAAGACTAAAGAATAAGTTATTATATTAGAATATGTAAATATAATTTAAAGGTGGCTTTAAACAATCATTTGGTTCATGATTTTAAGGTCTTGTCAACTTTACTCCTAGTATTCAAAGTGACAGTTATACTCAGGGTTACAGAATGAGTGTGGTTAGTTATCTTCAGAACTAGGAAAATTAACTGTTTCCCATCCACAAACAGTGGGAGGGGGGAAACTTCCCCAGGGATTTCCATCTTGTTCCAACTTTCAAAATTTCATGATGCACAAGCCCGAACAGTTCACTATAGCTCTGTGGTTATGTGCACATGCCTGGAGTTTTGTTTCTATTCCACCACTCCACATATTGGCTTTCTAAAAATTATTTAGCCACTCTAAGTGCTGAACGGGTATTCAGTATGTATCATTGTATCCTCAGAAATCATTAAGACTGTCAAGTCTACTGGCTTTGCAGTGAGTCAGCGCATTGTAATATCAATTACATTTATTAGTACCAATAAGACTTACTATTAGTTGCTTTGACAGGTATGCTCCTTCGTAATATTTTCTGTTGCTTAATACAGTTGACAAACTCCTTACAGAAGAAGGGAATCCTAGTTGGTCTCTCTTTGGTTCCTCCCTGAGCCTCTTCTCTATCCATTCTTCACTGTTCTCTGCCCTGCTCTAGAGGCTGACCACTATGGATTGAACCTCTCTGGTTCCTGTGCCCTCTGCTGCTCTTTTTGTTTGGCCAGTGGGAAGTGTGAGTGGGAAATCAGAGAGTCCTCTAGAGCCAGAGCTGTTGTCATGCAGCCCCACCCATCTCCCCATTTCCATCTCTTAGACATATGGTAACTGTTCCCATCTCTTAGTGCTTTAGATGTAGGGCTAGTAATAGCTTCCTGTTGGTGCTAGGGACTGGGATAGTCATTACGTGTCACTAGCTCCCTAACCATACTTACATCTTTGTATATGTTCCCTTCTCTGATGTGTTTGGATACACCTTTTAGAGTGTGCTGTCAGTTTCCTCCTGAGACGTATAAACAACAAACATTGCCCTTTATTCAAAGTTCTAGCTTTGCATTCTCCTTGGCATGGAGAAGAGATGCTGAGCACATTTCCCCTTCCTAACATTGTCTAGGCTAGTAAGTGGTAGCAAGGACAACAGCTTGGAGCACTGTGCCTTAACAGTCCCTGGAAATAGCTTCTTTTAAAATGTAAAAACACAAAGAATTTGGAAGTACAATGAAGGGTATTTGGGTGGGCTAAATGGGGAAAGGATGGTTAAATGGATGGCATGGCTCTCTACAAAGGGGAGAAATCATCACTTACCATTTGCCATGACATTTTTGTTTCTTGCAACTAGGCCTTCACTAAAACATGAAAGAAGCCCCCCCCCCCCGAAGATATGTTTATTGCCCTTATGCAGGCATATGTTAATGAGGCCTTCATTCAGGGCAATATTTGGTCTTTTTATCTCCTAAAAATCTCTTGTATCATCTTCTATATATGCCTATGATGATAACATTACAATATGTCAGTGCATTGCTTCAGCATCTTTAAGGAATTATTTTTATATACTAATACATAATATTTTTCTGGTAAGGAATTTACAAGTGAACTCCCTTTGTCATGTAAATTCTAAAATACATTGGGCCAATAATTATAATTAGGCTATTTTACATGCATTTAAACACACTGGGATGATGTAATCTTTATGTATGTTCAGTTCCCTTCCAAGCATAAATGAGATCTTGTGCTGTGTGAGTTGATCCATATGCAAGTGTACGCTTCAGCTCCAGGTTTGGATTTGGGGGCATATTCCATTCCAAACATAGGGTGAACATCTGCCCAAGAAATTTGCAAGTATGAACATTTTGGTTATAGGGAGGAAAAGGGACGAACCACATAGACTGCTGAGCGGAAAATGTTTTTAAGAAATAATAACACAGGCAAAGAGGACATCAGATATTTGAGGGGAAAATGGGTGAATTTAATGTTAATACAATTAACTAGGGATAATCATGGACAGACTTGACTACTGTCCTCCATCCACAGTTTGAGAATGCAGAAGTAGCCAGATCTAACAGAGAAATTAGTAAGTGGTGTGTAATGATTACTACTTATTTCCTTTAGCATACATACATACGTGCCTCTAAGACAAAGCATCCACCAACACCAAGAAATTTGATACTGTGTATTTTAGGCAACAGGAAGCTATTAAATGTCTTGAAGCAAGGAATCAATATGATATATGCTGCATTTTATTAAAAGTTACTTGGAATGGTGTGTATGAACTGTATTGTGGGTATTCTGCCAGATGGGGAGATCAATCAGGAAACAGTTGCCATGATTCAGGCATGACATAATGAGCACCTGAATGAAGTAGTGTGGATGGACCCGGTGAAGAGCGAGGACCTGTGCAAAGAGAATTAAACAAATCTGAAGCTACATGTGGGGACTTGGGTTTAGGGAGAAAGAGAGGCCAAAATATTTTCAGGATATTTCAGTCTCTATGGTTGCAACGATATACATTGAAGTAAAAGGAAATTATGAAGAGGAGGTGGGGAAATTGAGAACATGGCAAAGATGTTTTAAACATGGTGAATTTGAGAGGTTGGCAATACATATTGTCTATAAAAGAGCTGGAAGTTCTCAAGGGGAATTTGAAAAGGATTTAGAGGTACAAACATAAGCCTGAGAATCATATGCCTTGAGCTGACACTTTAAGCAGTAAGTGCTATTGAAATCGCCGAAGAAGAGGACATGATGTAGGAAAAGAAATAAGGTAAGGGTGGGGAAAAAAAAAAGTTTTGGAGAAGGCTTATCATTTGAGGACTTGAGGAAAAGTCAGTGCAAAGAACTTACTTTCCATTTTAAGCTTTAGAAGTGTTTCCTCATGCATTTCCTAATTTGATCAACAAGATAACCCTGAGAGGGCAAATGGTATTAACCCCAGGAAAAGAATGCCAGACACTTAAGTGGTTTGTCTAGGCTTATTCATTAAGAAGTAGGTAGAATCAAAACAAAAAGTCAGGTCTCTCATCTCTTCGGCCCAGCAACTTCTAAGCTGCCTTCATCTTTAAAGAGGGCTTTTCAAATAGAATGTCTTAGAGCTCTGGGGTGAGGGGGAGCAATGTCTGAGAGCCTTCAGGGAATCTGCAAAGCTCCCTCAAGAAGCCCTCTCTGAATGGAGGAGGCCTGGGGAGGGAGGCAGAGCTCAGAACTATTTATTGAGGCTAACTCTGATTACACACCAAACTATAACCAAACATTTTATTTGTATATGAGGTTCAGTCACAATCAGTGCAAAAACCACAGGCTCAAATATTCCTTGATGTCATCGAGCTTTTTCTAAGACTAACTCACCTTCTCAGTAAAACCCACATTATTCTGTGAAAACTTCTGTTACCTAGGGGGAAAAAGAACTGCACAAGGAGAGGTGGGGATTTTCCATATTACTTGTGCCTCTTACAGTATTGTACTGTTCTAACGCAGTATTTGGGAGGTGGCTTCAAGTCTGAGTGGCAGGATATATCATTTTAAGAAGGCCTAGCAGAACATCCTGACAGTGGGAAAAGAGTTTCTTTGTCTCTTTCAGGACCTAACTTACCAAATGTCAGCTTCAATATTGACGCAGAAAGAATTTTTGGATATAGACATCATGCATCCCAAAAAATTTTTCAGTAGGATAACAAAACACACACATAGAATCATTTAGGTCACTTCTCTGGAATGCATAAAATGCAATTTGAGTTTTTCCAGGTTTGCCAGTTTTTCTTTATTTTGTGCCTTATGTATTCTTAGAACTTAGCTTATTCATACTTCTGTGAAGAAAAGCAATCCTTCTTGGACACCTGCACGCTGATGTTTATAGCAGCACTATCAACAATAGCCAAAGTATGGAAAGAGCCCAAATGTCCATCGATGGATGAATGGAAAAAGAAGATGTGGTGTATATACATATACAATGGAGTATTACTCAGCAATCAAAAAGAATGAAATCTTGCCATTTGCAACTATGTGAATGGAACTAGAGGGTTTCATGCTAAGCAAAATTAGTCAGTCAGAGAAAGACAAATATCATATGACTTCACTCATATGAGGACTTTAAGATACAAAGCAGATGAACATAAGGGAAGGAAAGCAAAAATAATATAAAAACAGGGAAGGGGACAAAAACATAAGAGACTCTTAAATATGGAGAACAAACAGAGGGTTATGGGAGGGCTTGTGGGAGAGGGGATGAGTTAAGTGGGTAAGGGGCTTTAAGGAATCTACTCTTGAAATCATTGTTGCACTGTATGCTAACTAACTTGGATGTAAATTCTTTAAATTTTTTTTTTAAAAAAAGCAACCCTTCTTGGGGTGCCTAGGTGTCTTAGTCAGTTAAGCATTCAACTTTGGTTCAGGTCATGATCTCACAGCTTGTGAGTTCAAGCCCTGTGTCAGGTTCTGTGCTGACAGTTCAGAGCCTGGAGCCTGCTTCAGATTCTGTGTCTCCCTTTCTTTCTGCCACACCCCCACTTGTGCTCTGTCTCTCTCTGTCTCTCAAAAATGAATGAACGTTAAAATTTTTTTTAAAAAAGGCAACTCTTCTTGAACTTTTCCCTTAATTCAGAAATCATCATGGGAAACAAGTTTGAAATCCATGGAGACCTAGGTCTGAAATATATTCCAAAATGTTAAAAAAAAGCCAGTAAAAATCTTCCCAGTAATTATGTAAAATATATGAAGAAGAGCTCACTCAAAGAAATGAAACAGTCAGTTAATTATGTAAAAGATCCCATGAGCCATCAGCTGCTTGAGTTCAGGCATCCAACAGTTTCCTAAGGACTCCAAAGCCCTGGATGGGAACAAAGGACAGTAAACTTTACCAAGAGCCAACTACTGGGTTTGGGGCTTGAACTATAGGATTTAAATGGATTATTCTGTCAACCTTTGAATGTAGGGATTATTACTAGAATCTTATACATGGAGATACTGATGATCAGAGAAATGAAGGTACAAGCCCAACCAGATGTAGGGGACTTGGAATTTGATCTTTGATCAAATTTACTGCAAGGACTGCTATGCCGGGTTGCCTCCAGTCAAAGCCTGAGATTGGTAAACTCATGGGGAAAAGCATGCCTTCATGATTATCCTCTGGGTTGGATTATACTCAGGGTGTGATCAAAGAACCAGGAGATTTAGGAGGTGCATATAACAGTGACTTATTATAGGGATTTGATGTAATGCAGTTGAAGGAGCTGATTTCACAGTCTGTTTGAAGCTGTGTCTGATGCTAAAGCCTGAAGATCAGAGGTCAAACAGGAGAAAAGACCAGATGGACATGAAGTTGGGAAAGCAAGACCAAGAAGGAACCTGCAGGGCTGAACTTAACCCACAGGATGATCTGGAAGTTTTATTAGATTGGCTTCACCTCTAAGTGTGACAATGGGGGTGTGCTGCAGAAGATGCCGGCTGCCCTTTATCACAAAGCTAACCGTGTACCTGACTCTAAAGAAGGAAATTTGGCAGGAGCCATAGGAGTTGTGAACCCAGCTGTTGTGGCTCCTAACCAGAAAAGCCAGAAAGAAACAATACTAGATATCATTCACAGACTTCTTGAGGACAAAGCAACATATCTTCTCCTTTGCCTGACTTTCCAAATCTTGTTCCAAATGCTTCCCGTGGCCCATGCTGACATGGACCAAATGGCCTTCTGGGAAATGATGATAAACCAAGTTGTATATTATACGACAGGTCTTCCGCTTCTCTGGAATGCCATCAACTTGTTTCTTATTCACAAACATACTTTAAAATGCAAGTAAGAGTAGAATTGTTGTATATGAAGTAAATAATTTGCAATTATTTGATAGTTCACTATTATTGTTCACATTAATTTTTTCTTAAAATATGTTTCACAGCTGACCTAGACTTTACACCCATATGAATCTACCTACTATCATCAAATAGTTTGAACATACATGTCTTATTAATCAAGTCACCCTCCCTAACAATGCATCTTTCCCCTGTCAATAGGAATGTGATGCATTTATTTTTATAGCATAATGTAAAACAATTATCAAAAAAAAAAACTGGAAGTGAATGAAATATCTCAGAAATTCCGGGGTCCATAGTTTTTATTCAGGTAATCTTTAGATTTAAGTAACCATTATAAAGTGCTAGCTAAATTGCTACCTTTTGTTTATGTCTTCTGTTATATCTTTATTCTTCTGTGTACTTGTTTTTTGGTGTGTGCACCCATGTCTTTAACTTTTTAAAAAAATGATGTATAGAATTAGGTTTATCAGAGTCCTTTGGTTTTGTAAAGTGCTATCATCGTTTGTCCAGATGTGACTTTCCATAAATAATAATAATAATAATAATATCCATAAATTTACCACTAAAACCAAAAATGAAAACATTCCCATTAATGTGCTTTACCTATGTTCTCTATTTCATCCTCTCATGTTTCTCTTACAGATAACCACTGTTATGAATTTTGTATGTGATGTTGCCCTACAAAAGATTTACATGTATAGTATTCATAGGTATATATGTGTACATGCTCCTACATGCTTATGCATGTATATTGTTTTTTCACAAATCCTTACACATTGCATATACATATATATACACACACGCCTAAAAATGTATTGTTTTGAAATCTATAAAAACGGTATCACAGTTCCTTCTAGTACTTTCTTTCTGTACTCAATATTATCAAAGCTTAACCATGAATGAAACAAATAGCTTTGTTTCACTCTTTAAACAAACAGTTCAAAACAAATAGTTCAAAAGTGAACTATTGAGACCTCATCAAAATAAAAAACAATAGTTCAAAACAAATAGTTCAAAAGTGAACTATTAAGACTCATCAAAATAAAAAGCTTCTGCACAGCGAAGGAAATAATCAAAACTAAAATGCAACTGACAGAATGGGAGAAGATATTTGTAAACACCATAAAAGATAAAGGGTTAGTATCCAAAATCTATAAAGAACTTATCAAACGTGACACCCAAAAATCCAAATAATCCAGTGAATAAATGGGCAAAAGACATGAACAGGCACTTCTCCAAAGAAGACATCCAGATGGCCGACAAATACATGAAAAGCTGCTCAAGGTCACTCATCGTCATGGATATACAAATCAAAACCACAATGAGATACCACCTCATGCATGTCAGAATGGCTAACATTAACAACTCAGGCAACAACAGATGTTGGTGAGGAAGTGGAGAAAGAGGATCTCTTTTGCACTGCTGGTGGGAATGCAAACTGGTGCGGCCTCTCAGGAAAACATTAAGAAGGTTCCTCAGAAAATTAAAAATAGAACCACCCTACAACCCAGAAATTGCACTACTAGGTATTTATCCAAGGGATACAGGTATACTGCTTCAAAGGGACACATGGACTCCAATGTTTATAGAAGCACTATTGACAATAGCCAAAGTATGGAAAGATCCCAAATGTCCATCGATGGATGAACGGACAAAGAAGATGCGGTATATATGTGTGTGTATATACATATATACACACACAATGGAGTATTACTCAGCAATCAAAAAGAACGAAATCTTGCCATTTGCAACTATGTGGATGGAACTACATGGTATCACGGTAAGCGAAATAGTCAGAGAAAGACAAATATCATATGACTTCACTCATATGAGGACTTTAAGATACAAAACAGACGAACATAAGGGAAGGGAAGCAAATGAATATAAAAACAGGGAGGAGGAAGAAACATAAGAGACTCTTAAATATGGAGAACAAACAGGATTATTGAAGGGGTTGTGGGAGAGGGGATGGACTAAATGGGTAAGGGGTAGTAAAGAATCTACTCCTTAAATCATCGTTGCACTATATGCTAATTAATGTGGATATAAATTTAAAAAATAAATTAAATAAAAATACCGGGAAAACCCCATATTTGCTTGCTAATGGGAAGAGGCGAATAAAAAGCAGAAAATGCAGTATTATTTCAATCACAACTTTTAACAAAGAAGATAGTCTATCAGTGTGCTACAGCCACATAGTAGAATCCTATACAACTTTTTAAATGCTTATATTATAAACATTTATGGAAGTTATACAGAATGTTCTTTACTATTTTCAGTTTAGATAATCAAAATGTAAAATAACAAGTAGAATATACTTCTAAAGTGTGTATGTCTATTTGCTTAGATTCACCTCTAGAAGGCTATGATCTAAATGCTACCGAGTCTAAAAGTGAATCTTTCTGCTTGATTGACATATATTTTTACCATGGAATTTTGTATTTTAATTTTAAGAATTCAAAATAAAAAGCAAAGCCTCAAAAAATAAAAAGGCTTAACCATGTTGTACATAAAGCTATAAATTCATTCACTGTCACTAGTACAAAAGATTCCATTGTGTAACTATGTCATACTTTATTTATCCACACTCCTACTAGTGGGCACCTAGATTTCTTTCATGTTTTGCTTTTACAAAGTGTGCTATAAATATCTTACATAGTTTCTTTGGGGGAATATAATTAGCAGTGGACATGCTGAATGGACACATTAATAGAATATGCCAAAACAAAAATGGGAAAAGTTCATGAATAACAGTCATGTAAGGCAACATACATATATAGTAACATGTTCAACCTCATTAATACTCAAATCACATATCACAATGACCTCCTGTTTCACATTCACTTAAACAACAAAAATTAAGATGTATAACTGTTTCCAATGTTGGACAGCATGCAGAATTAGGGGATCTGATCATTATGTTCATATCATACATTCACATATGTATTTACATATATATTCATATTCACATATTTATACAGAGAGGGTTGCTTGGTATTGGGCAGGGGTGCACTCAGAAGCTAGGGCGGTCAAGCCGGTGGCCTGGGGCCTGGGGGCGTGGAGGGTCGGGGAGGGTCATGGGGGTGTATGGGGTGATGGCGTCAAGAGGTGGCAGAGGGTCTGTTGGGCTGTACCCGTCGGTCATCTGTCATCGACCAGCAGCATCATATATATATTCGTATGTGTATATTCATATATTCATATGAAAAATATGGCATAACGTATTAGTAGGGAAAGGAGAAACTGTGGATATATATATAATATGTTATGCCATATTTTTCATATCTGAGTTATATATATGCGTGGTTCTCCGGGTATCTGCTCTATTCTTTTGATCAGTTTGTCTATACCTGTACCAGACTCAAAGTCCAATCACTATAGCTTCATAATAAATGTCGGTAAACTGAAATAGCAATTTGTCCCTCCTTCTCCATCTTCTCCTTTAGAGTGTCTGAGCTAATATGAGCCTTTAGCATTTCAATACAGATGCATCATTTTTTTCAAGTTTCATCAAATAAAATGTGACTTTTTTTTCAGATTTATTTATTTAATGTTTATTTATTTATTTAGAGAGATGAGGGGGGAGGGCAAAGGGAGAGAGAGAATCTTAAGCAGGGTCTGGAGCTGGATCCTGGTCTCAATCTCACAACCATGAGATCTTGACCTGAGCCAAAATCAACACTCAGGTATTTAACTGACTGAGCCACACAGGCGCCCCCTGACGATAATGTGATTTTTTTAAAAACTAGATTGCATTGATTCTACATGTCAAATTGGAGAGCGTTAAAATATGAATGGACTTAATGTTTATGGTTTTTGTTGTTGTTGTTTTTATCCACGAACAGGAGCTACTGCTTCATTTGCTTAGGTCTTCTTAATATCATTCAGGAAAAGAAAAATGTATGATTTTCTACAATATAGGTAGTTCATATCTTCTGTTCAACATTAGGTATTTATAATTTTAGGTAGTTATAAGTTTGTTTTCTTTATGAGTCACGCCTTTTAAATTACATGTTCTGGTTGCTTATGACTACTGCACAGAAATGGAAATGACTTAAGGTTTCAAAATTGATTTTATGCCTTGTTTTTCACTAAATTCTCAGTATTTATGATATTTATAATAAATTCTGTTAATTTATCTCTGGACTTATACACAGAAAATTATAGCATTTACTTTTCTGGTTTTATTGGATTGGTTAGATCTTCCTGTAAAATGTTGAATGTAAATGGCAATAGTGAGCATTCTCATTTTTGTTACTGATTTTAAAGGGAAGATTTCTGATATTTTCTTATTTAGACTGACGTTTAGTCTAAGTTTTCTGCAGATGTATACTATCAGGTTAACAAAATTCTCTTAACTCACTGACTTCCTCTTGAACTAAGAATCAGTATTGAATTTTCTAAAAATCCTTTTTGTTCCATCTATTTAAATGGCCTTATGTTTCCCTTTAAATTATTAATAGCTTGAATAATATTTATAGATTTTATTTTTTCCTTAATTTTTAATGTTTATTTATTTATTTATTTTTTAATGTTTATTTTTGAGAGAGAGAGCACGAGTAGGGGACAGGAAGAGAGAGAAGGAGACACAGAATATGAAGCAGGCTCCAGGCTCTAAGCTGTCAGCACCAAAGCCTGACCTGTGGATCGAATTCATGAACCACAAGATCATGACCTGAGCCGAAGTCCAACACTTAACCAGCTGAACCGCCCAGGCACTGCAATATTTATAGATTTTCAGAAACCTACCTTTTTTTTCCATACAGTAATTTCAACCTGGATATCATATATTATATGTTTATATACTGATGAATTTTATTTGTAAAAATATATATATTTACCTTTTTAAATATTTTTTTATTTTAGAGAGAGCGCGAGCAAGTGGGGCAGAGGGGCAGAGGGGGAAAGAGAGAGAGACAGAGAGAGATAGAGAGGGAGAGACATCGAGAATCTTAAGTGGGCTCAATCCCATGACCCTGGGATCATGATGGAGCTCAAATGAAGAGTTGGCCGCCCAACCAATTCAGCTACCCAGATGCCCTCCATTTGTAAATATTTTGTTCAGGATTTTTGCACTTCATGTATGAGAAACTGAGTATTGTAATCTTCTTTCTCAAACTGTCTTTATTTGGTTTTGTATCAAGATCATACTGACCTTATAGAATCAGCCAGCCATTCTTCCCTCATGTTCTATTCTCCAGAAAATTTACTCAAATTTGGGATGATGTGTTCCTTAAACATTTGGTGGAACTTACTTACAAAACTTTTGCAGCCTTAATTTTCCATATGTAAATATGTTTTATTACTGGTTCAACTTTTTAATAGTTGTAGGAATATTTAGATTTTGATTTCTTCCTTAAGTTATATTGACAGGTATTTTTTGTTTTGGTTACATTTTATAACTTATTAGGCATGAAATTGTTGATGATCTTATATACTGTAACTGTAATCTTGCCCCATCTTTTGTCATATCTCCTTTATTGTTCAGTGTGTTATTGATCTATGGCTCCTCTCTCTCTCCCTTACTCCTTTCTAATCTCACATGAACTTTATTTCAAACAAAACTTAGTGCTTTTGTTGCTTTCATTGTATCTTTATATTCTATTTCATTGACATCTGCTCCTATCTATATCTTTCTTCTTGCTGTCTTTGAGTTTATTCTATCCCTTATATAACCTTTAATGTAGGAAAAAACTTGAGACTTTTCAATCTTATTCTTTCATAATAAAATCATTCAAAGCTAAACAGCTCTCCGAACAGTGCTTTTTTGGTTTCCTACAAGTTTTGACAAGTAGACTTTTGGTTGCCCTTCAATTTAAGGCTTTGTGTTTCTCTTGCTATCCACTAAAATTTCTTCTCTGATGCATGCATGAAATAGAAATGTGATCTCCAACTTCTCAATATATGAGGATATTCCTTATTTGTCTTTCTGTTATTACTTCTTAATTGCACTTCATCAGAGAGCTGCTCTGTGGGAAACCTATTCTTTGAAATGTGTTGAGACTTGCTTTATGGCCTTGTACACAATTTAAAAAATATTCCATATGTCCTTGAGCAGGACAAGTATTTTCTAACTCTAGATGCTGTTCTACATAGAGCTATTAGATCAAGCTTGTCAGATAGGTTCTATTTTTTATTTTCATTGATTTTCTTTCTGCTTGCTATCAATAATCATTGAGAGAGCTGTTTTGCAATGTCTCCTTATGTTGATTGAGTTGTCAAATTTTTATATGGCGTTAACAGTTTTTTACTGCCTACACTTTAAGGCTATTTTGCTATTCTTGTTTATACTGGTCATATTTTCCCAGTGAGTTAAGCTTTTATCATTGTATAGTCACTCTCTAGGTCCCAATGATTCTCTTCACTCTTAAAATATATTTGGTCTATGAATAATATAGCCATTCCAGCTAACTTTTAGTTATTATTTGCTTAACGTATCTTTTTTATCTTTATATTTTGCCCTGTTAGTTTCCTTACTCTTTAGGAATATTTCCTATAAATAACATCTAACTGGATTAAAAATAACCTATCTGAGAATCTTTTACTTGGTGAGTTTATGTTTTTATATGTGCTATGTTTATGTACATTGCATATATACATATGTCTATATTATTGGCCATTTTGTGCACATTTATTGCAATTATTAGAAAAATCTGGATTTTTAAATACCATCTTACATTTTGACTACTGTTTGTTTTGTTTTTTCTTGGTTTCCATCTCCTTTGCAGCACTCATTTTAATTAAACATTTCAGTCATATTTTACTTTTAACTTTCTTCAAATGTTGATCATTTTAATTTTACTTCTCCATTTTAGACATTTCAACCTTTGTATTTTCATTCCTATAAAGTCCATACGAGTATGTTTTGTGTGTGTGTGTATGTTCAATTGGAAAGTTTCCTGTTGTTTGCTCATTGGTGTAAATGTATCTTTTGTTTCTTCCACTGTATGATGTACAGCCATTTCATAACCTGTGTCTGACGACTGCAGTCCTTGCAGGCTGGATGTATATACTGTTTCTCCTTCCTACTGACTCTCGCTGCTGGTCGCTTGCCTTCTTGTGCTTCTGATAATCTTGGTCAACTTATTGAATTTATTCTAAGATAGGTCTTAAGAATACTTGAGAGGGTTTGCTTCCTATCTTTGCAGGTAGGTACCCTTTTGGTAAATTTTAGTTTAGTTCAGGAGTGCCAGGTTATAATGTTCTACTTCCTAGCTGGTCCAGGGTTCATTATCCTCATAGCAGTATTGCTCTAGGGATCCACCCCAGAGCACCACACCTACAAGATGCCTGCTGGTCCCACCACCCTGGCTCCCAACTGTTCCAACTCCCTACTGCTGTGGGTTCAGCATCTTGTGCTTGATAGTTAAATTTAGGCCTCCTAACTTTGGTTTTTAGATGTTCCACCTGAAAGTCTTGGTTCCTAGCACCCAGGAGCAGTCTCTAACCACTGTGGGTCCCACTCATCGTAGTTTGTTTTTTTCTGGGCAGAGGAGGGTTGCCTGGAGACCTCTCTTATATTGTGAAACAGCAATAATTGCAAAGAGTCTGTCCTATCCACAATCTCGTTGTTGCAATAGGAGGGTCCCTTGGAGCACCAACTCACTCATGATACCAAAAGCAGAATCCCTTCTCTGGGGCATTCTCCATTTTTTTGTGAGACTTTGCTCTTCATAATAGAAGCCATTAAAAATAATGTCTCCCTTCTCTTGAGACTAGGGAGCAGGCAAATGATTCAGAGTTCCATAAACACACAAATCCAAGCTAATCTTTGAATAGGAAGTTAGAGGCACAAGGAATCAGAAGCCATGTGGGGTGTACAGCATATGTGGTGGCAAGTATCTCCAGGTCTGTGATGACAATGCAAGGGACGTAGTGAATGTATCCAAAGACTGAGGGCAATTGTATCGGGGGAACAAACCAGGAGACTCCGCCAGAGTGGTTTGTAATATCTTTTGGGAGTGGTTTCTCAAAGTGTAGCTCCTAACTAGTTTTCCAGCCCTCTAAGAAATTCTTATGAAACCTAATACTTTTTCATAAATGTCCTTTTTAGAGCTGGTTTCTGTTTTTTACAGCTGAGGCCCTTTCAGATGCAATAATGTAACACCTGTTTCTCAGCTCAAGCAGTGATACAATAAAATAATGACTAAGTTCTCACTGGGCATTTCCTTCATCTTGAACCCATCTGGACCTTTTTCTTAAGATAAAGAAGGAGGGCAGGGCAGGCCACAGGAAACAGAAAGTGCCATTCAAAGGGAGGAAAATATACTGATAACGTGACCTTCCTGCTTTATTTCAAGAATACACTATGATGGTTATGATATATAAAGATTTTCTATGATAATTATCTTAATGGAGTGAAAGAGTAATTGTATAGACTAGTAGACATAGTATCTAGCTGGTAGCAGGAAGTTGAAAATTAATTTCAATGATCCAGTGTAAATTTCCACCTTAACTCCTAATGACAAAACATTAATTCTTTGTCACAGCAATAAACATTTGGGATCGAATATGAAGTTTTTAAAGAACTGGTGGCAAATCAGAACACAAATTCAACTAGTTACTTTCTCAAAATCATTTTGATTATATGTGGGTTTGTTTGTTTGTTTGTTTCTCTTTACAAACTTGAAAGAATCCTTAAAAGCATTTGATCAACCCCATCCTTACTCTGGACCTAGAAAAGTCAAATGATTGGCTCCAATGTCAACACCTGGAGCGTCAAAGTATTTTTAACAATTCATCTAATTTATTCTCTTAAAACTAAAAAAAAAAAAGTTTACATTTATTTTGTTTCCATTTCTCAAATGAACCATCTCCATTTAAAAATAAATAATTTAAACTAGTAACTTTAAAAATCATCCTCATCTCACAGGGAAGTTGGGACAATTAAGTTGGGTAGCATATATAAAGAATCTAGTGGCTGGCAGATGGCAGTGAATAAAAGTTAAGTTAGACAAGCCACAGGACACATCCTTTTTGCAGTGTTTGTATAATTTGACTCCCAAGGTGATGGCAGAAGTATAAGAACTATTAGTCATAGTATTAATATCTAACAATCATATTCAATACTTAACTATCATATTGAGTACTGACCATATTAAGATATTGTAGGGGAGCCTGGGTGACTCAGTCAGTTGAGCATCCGACTTAGGCTCAGATCATGATCTCGCAGTTTGTGGCTTCAAGCCCCACATCAGGCTCTGTGCTGACAGCTCAGAACCTGGGGCCTGCTTCAGATTCTGTGTCTCCCTCTCTCTCTACCCCTACCCCACTTGTGCTGTCTCTCTTTGTCTCAAAAAATAAACATTAAAAAGTTAAAAAACAAAACATCCTGCTATTGTTCCGGGAAACATGAGAACAAGAGAAGAATAGAATTTTACGTGTAACTATCAGCTTTCTTCTAGTTTGTTCATCTTGCTTAATAATTTTCTTAACTGTGGAAAATACTTTAAGTGATGTTAACTTATATTGTTCTTTTGAGTTCTACCTATTGCTTCTGCAGTCTCTCATTTCTCAGAAGCCATTCAGGGTCAAGCTCGTTGAGCCAAATGCAAGTTAGAAAGTGACGTCCATTTGCTCATAATACCTGTGGTGCAGCCAATCTCAAAAATTAGAAAAAAAGCTAAAAAGAATTTGTCCTCTACAATTTCAAAGAACCCAGGGCTATATAGTTCAGGATACAATTCATTGGATATTCTACAGCCTTGAAAGTTTTACTGAAGAGCTTTTTAAATTATGTAAAATGACAATAGTTGTGGACTTTTAAGTGACCTCTACCTTTTTGGTGGACAGTGATTAGTGATGTAATATAACAAAATACTGTAATTCTCCTAAATCTGAGCATTTTATATTTTACGTGAAAAAAAGAATTATCTAAGTAAAATAATACTGTACATAAAGCTATAGCTAGATATATTTAATTGAGAAAATTATGTTTTAAGGCTGTTTTACCTTTTAGCTGCTTGAGGGTGATGCTTCTAATTTAATTGCATTTTAAATATATTTTGAAACTTCAACAAAATCTACTTAATAAATTCTAATTTTTATTGTATACTTGGAAGTAACCAAATGCTTTTTTAAATTATTTTTTAAAGCATAGACCACTTTCTCTTAGAGTTACATATTATGCGGATGATATATAATAAAGTCTAAAAATTTAATTTTGAACAAAATTACGTGAATCAGATTTTATGTTCTCTTTTATAGTTCTCCCCTCTTTTTAGGGACTCCTATTATATTTGTACAAAATCTTGATTAGCTGTTCAACTGTCTTCAACAACTGTTTTTAAGTAAGTTTCTTATAGCAAGAGTAAGCAAGAATTATCCAAACCCATGAATACAATTTACATAACTACCCTTCAAAATTTCCAAATATTGTAAGATTTCTTATTTTCTACTTTTGGGTTTTTTATTAAGGTAGAATTATTTTCTTATGTTACAGTATCAATTTTTCTGGACTTCTCTCATAGAAATAAATATTGTTTTTAGGTTTTGAGTCTTCCATTATTTTCCAGTAATTTTATAAGCAACAGGGCTTCACATGAGGCCAGTGGAGTTTATTTTTAAAACTAAAATAAAAATTAATCTCTTTATAATAATAAAAAATTTATTGTGGAAAGTCTTGGAAGAATAAGGAAGGTTTAAGTAATATAAAAACCTCGATTTTTCGCACTCAAAAATAAAAATAACCATTGTTCATGCTTGTTTTCTAATATATATTATATACGAAAGGATATGTGTGTTCATATATATCCTTTAATACTATTATGGTCATTTACATGTACATAATTATATACATATATACATTTCATTTTATACTACTAGAAATATATATATATTACTGAATTTCTTTGGCATTCATATTAATAAATATTTTATTAGAACATGATTTTAATGGTTGCAATGAATTCTGGAGTATGGTTATTTCACAATTTATGTGGTTGTTTTCTTATTGCTGGACATTTATGTCTTCAATTTTTGACTCTGATCTAATACTGTGATGGATAGCTTTGCCTATTCTTCTTAGTATTTCCAAAACATGGAAACAGTGAAGCAAAGCATATGAGTCATTTAAAAACTCTTGATACATTGCTAAATTGCCATTGATAAAGGTTTACCTTGTAACATAGCATGTTGGTAGCTTACAGGACACATTGGCCAGGTGAAACATTGAATCAAAGTATCACAAATATTTCTCTTTATTGTTGATGAGTTATTCCTTTTGGCTTTGATATATCCCATGAATGGGTTGGTTCATCTCCAACTACAGACAAGAGCTTTCCCTATCTAGGTTGCAGAAAGAATAAAAACACTCATTTAAGGAAAGAAAGATTCTATTTCAACTATGGTAAATGCTATATGAATATCTGGCATTTCCAGTCCTCTTATTTTTCTTGTTAGTATTTCTGTAGTTATTTTTTTCTTCTCAGCAGAGTACAGACTTGACAAAATTTTATTTTCTCTCTTTCTTTAGTTTTTGGAGTAACAGTAACACATGATGCTAAAGATCAACTAAAAGTATTAAATTCAAAATTCAAAATTGAATTAAATTAAATTTAAAAAGTATTTAATTCAAAATTAAATTCTGGCTCCTGAAATCTTACTTTGCTAGGCCCACAGAGAGGGTTAATACTAATAAATAATTGTGTTGGCAATAAATAATGATAAACACAGGCAACATAGTGACAAGGTAAAGAAAGACATTTTTTGTAGGCTGTTTTCAATAAAATCTTAAAATCTGATTCTGTATGTTTTTGATAAGTGTTGCCTAACATGAAAACATGTATTCAGGACTACTGACATCAGACTTTGGAAACACAGCTGCAGGCAGAGTATTGTTTATAATTTCAATGAAACCTAAAATACATTTCCTTTCTGCTAAGGAAGACGGTGAGTGACAAGGGTTGGTTGGGATTTCACTCTTCAGTTTCCCAGATTTCTCTGGGTTCTCTCAAGATTGTCAGATAAACTGTGAGTGAGTGTGTGTGTGTGTGTGTGTGTGTGTGTGTGTGTGTGTGTGTAAGGAAGGGAAACAGGAATTCCTTTTGGAAGAGTGACAATTGGTCTTAGCCTAACACTACTTCAGGGCTGATGTTCCTAGCAGAAATCTGCTGAAGTAGCTTGTAAATACTGTCTGGTTGCCAGAAATCAGGCTCATATTTCTTTTCACCGTAATTTCAAAATGCTGATCCTAGTTAAGAAAAGGAACCATCTCCCAACCTCTCTCAACTCCCCTTCCTCCCAGCCCACCCTCTAGTGAAGAAGAAACAAGCCTTCTTGTTTTTATTATGCCTGAAGTTTTCATTTAGGTGAATGGAGCCTTCTTTAAATCTACTAAAATGCCTTCACAATCACAGTACATTTTGGAAATCTAATCAAAACTATGAACGGTGAGAGGTGTCACAAGATCCCTTCAGAATATTTCCACACCATAACTATATATTTAGTTCTGATTTAGCAGGCATGCAAATTGCTTATGATAAAGACTCCTTAAGGCTGGAGTTTGCACTATCAATTTTATTTTTATATCATATCTGGACTCTAAAATTAACAATATGCTGGTATGGGCTTGGTTTCACTTGGTAAGTCTTTCTCTTTGAAAGATATATTTTTCTATCACATCTGCCACACCCCAACCCTTTCACTGAAAGAATAGATAGGTTTATTCATAGTATATAGTTTGGTTTTTAGGACTTTATGGAAAAATCATTTAAATTCATTTTCTGATGCATGTATTTTTACTTTGTGGAAGGATTTACTCTAAATACCTACAGCCCCAGTAATCACATTCCTCCCTGCACAGGAGGGGAGCTAGCATCTTGAAATTATGGTGCATTTTATTAAAACAAATGTGAATTTTATTTTTCTCCTATTGTTGAATCACCTCATTGTTTGAAAATTTAGACTGTCACTTTATATCCTAATATAAAAAGTTGCAAGAAAATGTTTTGCTTCCCTTTTTTTATCCACAAGAACAATGATGATATTATCAGTAGAATAATAGTGCTTTTACAGACGAGCTCAGCACAGAATTCTAATACATCGCTGACTTCTTTTTCATAAGTTTTTTTTTCTTTTGTAGCTTCTCTCACTAAACTGTGAACACATTTATACTCATATTGGCAATACTTCGACTGTATTTCTGTCCACCCTGAGAAAATAAGTTAAAGTTTCAGAAGTCCTGAAGAAGGAAAAGCAGTAGAGTTGTCTTTATGATAATATGTGCAAAGGATTATTTAAGGAAAAAAAAAAACACCGAAAAACCAAAAACAAAAAATCCACCAAACCTGACATCATTCCCGCCTTTATATTATATAGCATTTTGAGGCATTGGACTTCATCAAAGGTAGACACATGTTGTTTTCAGATGTTCTTAAGAGACATGAACATATATGAATAGTTTCAGAAATAGAAAGGGGCTGTCTCTTTCTCAGATTTTCCATGTGTTGCTTCCACCCCAGGTGCAGCAGCAGTATCTGTTGATTTCCCACTGGTGGGTAATGAAAGGTAGCACAACAGGTACAAGACAGCAGTGTATCTCCTATGGCTTGCAAACCCTGACAGTCAACACAGCCACATGCTTCAGAGCAAAGGAAACTTTCTCTTCTGTGCATTTGAATTATCATGTACCATAGACAGTAAAGATAATGAAAACACATTCCCAACCTTAGCTAGAAATAAAGCCACACTTTCAGTAAAAAGGGACTGAAAATTGTCTCTATCTCTGTTTACCTTAGGCCTTGACTCTGGGTTGATCTTGATCTTTACGTAAGTATGAATCAATGAAAGAATTAATCAATCAAATAACGATTAACAATTGCTATAATCCTTTTCTTTTTATTGCTTTGGCCAGTTAGTTGATTAAAAAGAAGAAAATATAGTGTTTAGACTATCAGAAAAACCGAAGGGTGTCTTGGTGGCTTAGTCAGCTAAACATCGCACTTCTGCTCAGGTCATGATCTCCCATGTTCCAGAGCCTTACTTCGGGCTCTGTGCTGACAGCTGGGAGCCTGGAGCCTGCTTCAGATTCTGTGTCTCCCTCTCTCTTTCTGCCCCTCCCCTGCTTGCTCATGCACTCTCTCTCTCTCTTTCTCTCTCTCTTCCTCAAACATAAATAAACATTTTTAAAAATTTTAGAAACAAAAGCCTAAATAGAATAAGTAAGGCTGGTGAATGTATGAAGTATGTTTTTAAAGGTGATAATTGCATATATTTAAACTACTCTTGGAAATTGCCTTAAATCAATCATAGAAAAAATTATAAGTCCTGAAATTACATTAAAGGAAGAAAGGTGCTTACAGTAAGAAACAAGAGGGAACAAGACCCCTGCAGGGAGAGATTGCTATCTCTCAGGTGCTCACTGGGTGGAATGGCCACATGAATGATCCACAATATTTACGTTATTTATTTAAAAACAACATTCTCATAGAATGTCAAGTGAGTTTGTTTAAGTCAAATGTGTGTGTAATTACTTTTGAATGATATCACGTATCTTTCAGCACTGTTTCTCCATTCCTCTAGCTCTGAAATCAGAACGATACGTT
This sequence comes from Paguma larvata, assembly GCA_030068075.1. Taxonomy (NCBI): domain Eukaryota; kingdom Metazoa; phylum Chordata; class Mammalia; order Carnivora; family Viverridae; genus Paguma; species Paguma larvata. The sequence continues at coordinate 107,827,836 of CM057826.1, forward strand.
CTGGACTGTAGCTTACCCCTAATTACTTCTTTGGTTAATTTTCTCTTTTCACATAAATTACAAAGTCCTTGTTAGAAAAGCTTGTGTTATATGTTTCTGTATTACCCAATGCTGGGCACTCAATCAGTAGTTTTTGCCCAATAAATTCTGCTTTATGGGGAGATTAACCCTAAAATATTTGGTGGCATTCAAAAGATCTACCAGAAAAGAAAGAAGTTTATCTTATTTGTCCCTTAAATACCTCTTGCTTTGGGTGCCTGGGTGGCTCAGTTGGTTAAGCGTCCTACTTTGGCTCAGGTCATGATCTCACAGTCTGTGAGTTCAAGCACCACATTGGGCTCTGTGCTGACAGCTCAGAGCCTAGAGGTTGCTTCTGATTCTGTCTCTCCTTTCTCTCCCTCTCTCTCTCTCTCTCTCTGTCCTTCCTTGCTTGCAGTCTGCCTCTTTCTCTCTCAAAAATAAATAAGCATTAAAAATATTTAAAAAATTTTTACGTTTATTTATTTTTGAGACATGGAGACAGAGTGTGCGCAGGAGAAGGGCAGAGAGAGAGGGAGATACAGAATCCGAAGCAGGCTCCAGGCTCTGAGCTGTCAGTGCAGAGCCTGACGCCGGGCTCGAACTCACAGACCATGAGATCATGACCTGAGCCGAAGTTGGTCCCTCAACTGACTGAGCCACCCAGTTACCCCAGAATTAAAAATATTAAAAAAAACTATCTCTTTCTTTATTTGGGATTCCACTATTCTATTATTCCCTTTTCTCTTTCCCATACTTTTCTCCCATACTTTTCAAATCCCAGTCTTAGAGATTCCTTCCCTCACCAAATATGTACTAAGTGGCTTCTAAGTGTTAGGAACTGTGCAAACCACTGGATCAAGGGACATAGTTAACTACTTTGTACAGTTTCCAATGCAGGTAATTTTTAAACAATGATTATAAAAGAGTCTTTTTGCTTCTTATTTTAGACTTGCAGTGTTCAGGGAAAATGAATGAAAATGTCTGCCAGACTGAATCTATATGCGCTTAAATTCCTATGAGAAAAATCAGAGTCATCTTTGCACCTCTGCTCACTGTGTGGGTGGGTGCACCGGGAGGGTGGAAGTTGTTAGGAGACATCCGCATCCACAAGGATGGAGAGTTGCCAAACGCTTAACTGGGTTCCCGCAGAGGCCAAGGTGAGCAGGAAACAGGTTGCAGGAGTGACGCAGGGGAAGCCTGGTGGGGCTGCTAACCCCCCTCACTTGACACAGAGCTGCAGAATTAAGGACTAACGCCATCAAGAGAGAGTTTAATGACCTTAAGGGGCCCCTCATAAAGTCAACGAGCTTCTATTTTCCAGATTGGAACTGCCCTTAATGAATAGAATTGCCACCCACCATAATAGGCTAAGGTCAGTAGAATGTCAGTCCAGGAAAATTGAAGTCAATCCAACAAAACTTTTTTTTTCTAGAGACTGGAATAGTTTTCTGCTATAAAGTGTGATTTTGGATATTCAAAGAAGACCCGACCCTACCCCCTAATAGTTTGCAAATGAGGAGATTTTACTATCAGGCTGCCCTATGAACCTGTAGTTTTTTATTCTATTGCTTAGAATTCTAACGTGATATGCAAATATCTGTGTGTGCATGACTTAACAGACTAGCTTTCTTTGGGACTGGGAGAGCCCAGGATTGAGAGGAAGTGGAGAAAAAGGCTAAGGGAGAGGAGAGAGGGTTATATGAGTAAAGAATGGACATGAAGGAGAGCTAGAGAGAAGTAGTGAAGACAAATTGTGACAGTGGAAGTTTAGTGAGAAAATCTGTGTCAAGAACAACTTACTGTGAAGCTATCTGAGATGGAAGTGGCATTTTATCTTCCCTGAGTATCTATAAAATGCGAAATAGGTAACTTCATAACTGAGAACACTGTGATTTCAAGATTCCTTTAAATATTTTTAATGTTCATTTATTTTTGAGACAGAGAGACAGAGTGCAAGCAGAGGAGAGGCAGAGAGAGGGAGACACAGAATCCAAAGCAGCTCTAGGCTCTGAACCCAACACGGGCTCAAACTCACAAACGGTGAGATCATGACCTGAGCCGAAGTCAGCCACTTAATGACTGAGCCACCCAGGCAACACTCAAGATTCCTGTAAATTTAAAAGTCTTGGAAGTGCCACGAACCTAAATGGCAGAGATTTATGTGGGACCCGAACTCTCACAGAAGGCTAGAGACATCACCAAAGGAAAGCATCCTCTATAAACAGAGTCGACCAACACACTCTACCAAAAAGTCACTGTGATTAGCATGGTTTAACTCAAATGACACATATCTTTGCCAAATCTTGGCCAGACACTAATGCTTCAAGCTCCATGCTTTAATCTTTGCATTTAAAAAACACGTATCTGAGTGGCTCAGTTGGTTTAGCATCCAACTCTTGATATTTCCTCAGGTCATGATCTCAGGGTTCATGGGATCGAGCCACATGTTGGGATCTGTGCTGGGTGTGAAGCCTGCTTAAGATGCTCTTTCCTTCTCTCTCTGCCCCTTCCTCTCCCCAATAAACAAATAAACCTTTTTTTAAAAAGCAACATTAATTGACTGTCTACTGAGAGTTTATTTAGTGAGAATCTCAAATCATGGTATGTCTTTTATTGCTGTTATTTTTATTTTGGTGACTTCAATAAATAAAAGGAAGGATAAAAGAAACGGAGTGGTTGGTGAGCTTCCATTTAATTTTGTTTATTCATTCATTCAGTCGTTCACTGAGTATCTCAATTCACTGAATAAGATGTTGCAAATTCAGTGAGGGGCAAATGTAGGCAAAGTTCTTCATAAAATCTGAAGTTTGTAGTAGACATTGCATTTAATCAAATAACTACTCACTAGAGAAGCACTAGAACAACTACTCACTAGGTCAGGTGAATCTTGACCTCAGTCTGGGGCTTGGGCTGATTCTTGTATTTCTGTATCTGTACTTTATCAGAAGATGGCAAGTTTTGCTTAGGAATTGTTTCATTCTATTTTTTCTCAGAAATGCATTATTAGTAAATAGGCAGAAGAACCTATCTTGATACTTAAAATAGTACCATTTATTGATATATTTGGAATAAAAGCCAGTCTCCCACCTGTATTACTAACTCTGAAATAAAAAAAACAACTTGAATAAAACTACCACAGTCAGTTCACATTGGGGCATGACTTTTTTCCCCTTCTGGACACTCTCAAGTTTGCATTTCTGTGAATATATCAGAATATTCTGAATGCCCTAATTACCACATAGACACTGATACATTGATTTGGTCATAACCTAGAATAATTCTCTCCAATTTCATTTTCAAAAACTTGGGCTACTTCTAAAAAAAATTTCCAAACCTGAATAGAAACATCTCTTGCTGAAATAGGTGGACTCTAAACCAAAGATTTCCAAATATGAGAAATTGTGTTCCTTTAAAAAAAAAACCAAAAACTTTGTGATCACTTTTCCCTTAATATGACATTCTAATGTCATTTAGTCTTCCATCTCCTTTTGTTCTTTCTTGGTGCTATGTGTGACTAATGCAATTCAGATGGGCTTGTAGCCATGGAAACTATAGAAGGCAGAAATATAAGTCTATTCCCTTGAGGGCATCTTTCTCATCATGCATACCTGTCAGAGTCTTGGTTACTGACATACTGATATATACTTTATTAGAAATTTAAAATGGAAATTGTTGTTATTAGCTTTTTTGTTTTTGATCAACTTCTTGCTTCATTTTTTTAAATGGAAAACAGTGGTGTCTTATGAATTATTAATGTCTCATGCTGCCTTTGAGTTATTAAGAAGAAGGTGTCATACTCAGAGATAAATTCAGGTTGTGATTTTCATGAAAATGTTGAAGAACTGCACAAACCATACCAATAGGTATATATTTGTTGAACCACTTAGCCCTGGTGTGATACAAAGCTGTCTTGGGAATATTTATTCGATAAACACTCTGTGGAAATTAAAGCACTCAGAAAAACATTCATGCACAAGAGATGATTATCTTCAATGACATTTGATAATAAGAAATTTGCTACCAATCAGTCACTTTGAAGAAGTCTGTTTTGTCTTTCATGGAAACAAAAGGTGTACATATCAGATAGGAGCTATTCTGTTCTTATTCCATTTTAATTAGTCTCTCCTCCCATCTTGGCCCATTACTTTGCCTCCTTTCTAAATGAACCAGCACTGTTGTTCATTTCCATGAAAATTTCATTTGCTTTTCTGGTATTTTTTTTTTCCTTTGGTCAACAGTTCCTTTCATTTGCTTTGATTTCTAGTTCACAGACTCACAGAATATTGGAAGTGGAAGGGTCTCACAAAGGATTTAATTCAACACACGCATTTTACAGAGGAGACAAAGAGCTCCAGGCTCAAATGTAACAGCCTCCCCCACATTTCCTCTTTGATCAGGCAAGTCAAACATCTTATGTCCCCGAATGAACTCTTATAATCCCCCAGACCTGCTCCTCCCACAGTATTTCCAATCAAATAAATGTCAGGAACATGTACTCGATTACCCAGGCCAAGAATCCCGAGGCCATTCATGACTCTTGTTTTTCCCTCTCAGCCTGACATCTAATCCATCAGGCAGTCTAAATTCGTGTCTCAGCCCAAAACATGCATGCCATCTTTAAAGACGCCATCCCTGACGCCCATCTCCAAAGCCATTCGAGGTCTTCATTAGCACTGTGTTTCTCTGTGGAGCTCTTCACCCTGTGAAATCAGAGCTGCTGTGTATTGACTGGCTGAATCACTATGACCACTCTGTAATGTAAACTTCTTGAGGGCAGTGACTTTGCATACCCTGTTCATTGTTGTATCCCTACCTGCAGAATAGTGCCGATCCCCAGAATATGCGCAATAAATTATACATGAAAGATCAAACAACGACATTCATTGAGTCACTGAGCAGCTATGTTATATGACTGTGTAGCAGTAAAGCTGGAAAGAGGACCTAAAAATTCTTTATGTTCTAGTGCTTTGGAACATTATTTATTATTTAGAACATTATTAGAGTAGGAACTCTAATAAGCTGCCTCCTGTTGTTCTCTTAGTTTGTTTCTACTTCTTTAATACCTTGCTCATTATATAACATTTTGCTTTCAAATATAAAGGGTAATCCTTCATTTACAGAGGTAATAACTTTATGGAATGTAACCATTCTTTTTGGATGCTACCTTACCTTCACAAGATCTAATGATAAATTTTTTTCTTCATTCCAACCCTAGAGGACATCCCCTTTCCCTAAAATCTGAAACCCTGACAGTAGAAATAGTTCTGATATTACAAATCAGTTTTCTTCTTTCCATATCAAATTCACTGATATATTTTTGGCTGGAACCATCAAGATACTGCAAAGAAAGACTGTGTGCTCTCTGAGGTTTGGAGTTCTCTTTCATGTTACTTCAGATTACTGGAATAATACAGTTCCTCATGTTGCAGAACTGCTAGCTGTTTCCTGGGGACTGCTTTCAGCTTTTAGGGGCCACTCCTCTCTTCAGGCAGTTCACAACATAGCTGTTTTGGAACTCGGGGCCACCAGAAGCACATCCTTTGACTTCAGCAACCAGCTAGTGAAAACACTCTTTTTGAAAGAGTTTAAGTGATTAAGTCAGGCCCACTTTGGATATTTCCCCTTTTGTCATATAACATAATAACCATGGGAGTGATACCTCATTATATTCACAGCTATGTCCACACTCAAGGTAATTCTATGAAACATGCACTTCAGGGGCAGAAGGTTTGGGAAACATCTTAGAATTCTGCCTAAGACTGTATAATTTCCAAGAAGAGTCAGAATTCTGAGGGTATACAGAGACATAAATAAATAAATACAATCAAACCTTTTCAAACTGGGATGTTTCTTTTTCTCTCAGCTCTTTACTAAGATGCTACTTGATGTTAACAAAAACATTCCATGCCCCCATTGGTTTGGAAAATTTGTAATCCAGTAGTTTGTTTTTATCATATCTTATTTTATTTTATTTTATTTATTTTAGATAGAGAGCCAGCAGGGGGAGGGGCAGAGGGAGGAGAGAGAGAGCTGGTGGGGGAAGCGGCAGAGGGAGAAAGACAGAGCGAGAGAGAGAGAGAATCTTAAGAAGGCTCCATACTCAGCTCAGGGCTCCATCATCACTACCACCCTGGGATCATAACCTGAGCCTAAACCTAGAGTCGGATGCTCAACAGACTGAGCCACCCAGGTGCCCCTGGTAGTTTATTTTTAATTATGTGGTCTTTCAGAGCCTTTAATAATCCTGTGGAATCTCTAATAAGCAGTATTTTCTAATCGTATCTGACCAAGGAACATAGTTTCATGAGAGTGAGGCTGTGCTAGTTGTATATTGTCAGGATTCTTTCTGATTAATCGAGTTTTCTTTCTGATGGTGGGTGCCTGCTGGGCAACTAAGTATTTTTTTTTTATGTTTATTTTTGGGCAAGCGCAGGTGGGAGAGGGGCAGAGAAAGGGGGATAGAGGATATGAAGTGGGCTTTGCACTGACAGCATCTAGCCGATGTGGGGTTGGAACAGATCATGACCAGAGCTGAAGTTGGACATTCAACCATCTGAACCACCCAGGCGCCCCCACCTAAGGATTCTTAATATTACTTCTGTTTCATATTCTATCTGATTCATGTTAGAATGACCTGTGGAGCCTTAAAAATGACTGACACCTACGTCCCAACTCTAGATATTGGAATATATGCGTAAACAGAGGCACACACTTCGGTAACATTTTAATACTTCAAGTATTTAAGAATAATAGTTATATCCACACTTATCCAGACTTTTCTATATGTTAGGCATTATGCCACATGATTTGAATTAATGGCATTTTGCTTAATCTTCCCCCAAATCCTACGAGGTCAGGGTTATCAGATCTATTTTCACAGAAGAGAAAACTGAAGATCTGAGGAGTTAAGTAACTTGTCCAAGATTTCACAGGGTTAAGACCGGATATGAAACCACGTTAGCCTCCCTCCACATCCCTTTATTTATTTAATAGTTCTGCCACACTATTAAGTAAAGTGAGCCTTTGTGAAAAAAACATAATATAAAATCTGCAACAATTTCAAAAGGACTCCTCTCTCTCCGGACCTGTGGTTACATGATGACACAGGAAGAAAAGCACCCTGACAGAACTTTGGCATTGTGACTCCTCGCAGCAAGAAATGTCAGCCTTACTGAATGGAAACCATAGAGCTAAGGCAGAATAAAAATCTGGGAGTGGGCCAGGAACTGAACTTACTGGGGATCCATTTCTAGCTGGTTAAAGCCTGCTTCCGTTGGCCACTGTGTTGAGCCAGAATGTAGTCACTTTCTAAGCGAATTATGTCAGTGCCCTCTGGGAGAGCCAGCTATCCCATGCAGAGTAAAAGGTACATCTTATATTTTCTGCCCATTCTGATGGAGATTTGGGGTTTAAGCGTTAGACACCAAGATATAGTAACCTCGGAGGCATCAAGGACACTTTCATTCATATTTATTGCATTTTTTTCACATGTCTTTTGAGAGACTTAGAGTCTGCCCTCATCACCAGTTTCAGCAAGCCAAGGTTGAGAGATTAATTAATATTCATGCTTCCAAAACACCTTTTTTTCCAGACACCGTTCCTTGGATTTGCACACACCTCGACTCATGAACACGTATTTCAGCCCTCCTAATAGGTAATGATAATAAAATCACAAAAGGTATTTGAGGATGGTGGACCACACAATGAACTGAGAAAGAAGGAGCCCTGAATTCCATTTTCATTGTTTGCAAAAATTCACTGTTCCGTTAAGCAAATATGCAGAACCTAATTGTGATTGTCTTCTACTTTGTAGAAATGTGGTGAAATAGATGATCTGAAGGTAATCTTGGCTAAATTTAAAAAAAAGAAAAAAAAAAAAGGAGTTTGCGACTCAATGCAAATCCATAGACATTAGGGCTCTGTGAGGTTAAAAACTGTATAGGAACTGATCTCAAATTCTCACAAAACTCCAAATGTAGGTAAAAGGAAATGTAGGTAAATAAATAGAGTATATGGGAGAATTTAATAAACTTTGTTATAAAAAACTGCAGATACAAAGTGCTTTGGGGAGGTCGTGGAGTTGTTATTAGAGCTTTAAATCCTAAACTCAACATTCACTTGAATGAGTAATTAACTTAATCTCAGGTCAGCCTCAAGTTTCATCAGTCGATAGCCATATTAGAACAAATGTTTTGGAACGTAGTAAAAAACTAAAAAGTAAGCTAACGAATGTGCACAGTGCTTTGGAAAGGTATAAGGGCTACTTGTTGCTGTAATTCTTGACTCTTGGACGATGAGGGAAGGGGTTCAGGGAGGCTTCAGAGAAGAAGCGTTATTGGAAAGGTAGAATTCTGTTTATTCTTTTTGTTTGTCTGAAAGGCAAATGTAACTGGGTGTTTTGTGTTTTATTTGGCAACACTGCCTGAAATTTACTTGGAACTCAGCATTGGGCAAGTCACCCAGCAAGCGTGCAAGCTGGGTTGGCTGGGTGCACTGACTGTTGTTCCTTCCTTCCTACTTCTTCATACTTCATACCCTCAATCAGGTCAGTTTCTTTTTTAAAAGCCGATATTGCTGACTCATGCTGGGCTTGCACTCCATTCCTCTCTGCAGATCTACGGCCAATGAGTAGCCAAGAATGTATTTCCTCACCCTCAGGGAGAAGGAGAGCTCAAAATGCCCTTGGAAAGTAGCCCGCACAGCTACCTGGGTCACTGAAACGTGTTCCATTCTAAAGGAATTACAAAGGCTCAGTGTGATTTCCATATGAACTTGGGAAAGTCCTTCTAAAGGAATCTGACACTTTTAAACCAAACACAGGGTAAACTAGCTGTTGTTACCGTATCCGAATTATTTATAAGCACATTTTATTACTCCTTGAAGTTTGTGATTTTGTTTTATTTTATGTTTATTTTTCCGCCCTGAATGAAACTATCAGCCATATCAGAAGGTTGCTCTTTGTGTGTGTATGATTTTTATTTTAGTTACATTTGATTTTATCCTCCAAAAGAAAGTACTGTGTCAGTAACCCTTGGTGTTTTGGGAAGACAATCAGAAGCAGCGAAGGTACCCTATCTCTCTGTTCGAGTAGAGGGGCTTCTGTCCAGGTAGCCATCTGTAGGAGTGGTGCCTCGGGGGCCAGTTTTTGGAGGTGTCTATGTATGGCAAGGGTATTGTTTTTATTTAGTTCAATTGATACAGAGCAATAAAAATAATAAAGTTTCTAAAGATGCTTTTATGCATACTATAAGTTTCAGAAAATGAGAATTACCCCATGAAGAATTTTATTATAATATATATATTTTTTAATATTTATTTTTGAGAGAGAGAGAGAGAACATGCATGCAGGTGTGCACAAGCAGAGACAGAGGGAAACACAGATTCGGAAGCAGGATCCAGGCTCTGAGCTGTCAGCACAGAGCCTGATGGCAGGGCGGGGGCGGGGGGTGGGGGTGGGGGGATGAGTAGGGGGTGGGGGTGGGGGTGGGGGAGTGGGAGGTTAAACCCACAAACTGTGAGACCATTACCTGAGCTGAAGTTGGATGCTTAAACAACTGAGCCACCCAGGGGCCCCAGAATTTTATTATATTTTTAAACTTGAGGCAGCATTGAGTGAGGTCCCACTGGACCATAATGATGAAAGGCCACCACCCTTCCGCAAAGCCAACCCGGAATGCCCCCACTGAGAGGAAATAAAGTGACTAAGGTTTGTTCAGCAGCGCTCCCTCATGACCAGCATTCCAAACCTCCGGACTATTCCCCACAGCACCACTTCCCCAAATATTTGCTGCAAACACCATTAGAAAAATTCAAAAGGGAGGGCCTTGCCTGGAAGAAACGTGATCCGACACTACCATAAAAATCACTTGTTTCAGAACTCTGGGAAGTTTCAGGGGATACTGTGCACTGAAGGAATTTTATTTCCTGAGCCCAGTAACAATGCAGTCAGAATTAAGTGCTTTCTGCCAGGTATCTGCCATGGCAGGAAAAACAGATTTTAAATGTAAACAGGGTATGTGCCTCCTCTTTCAAGAGCAGAAGTCTGGGTGGTGTGTGCGGGTTGCAGCTTTGACTGTGAGACCAGTTACAGGAAGAACAATGGCTCAAATCAAAACCCACGTAGGTCAAGAACATTGTTAATAGTGTAAGTTTTGCAGTTTTAATTTTCAAGTCACTCAAACGTAGGATTTTAGGGGCAGAGAAGTGGGGTGACTTGAATAGTGGAAAAAAAGGTTTCAGTTTATTGCATATGTCCAACACAGTAGGCTTAAAACTGATTACAGACATGGGTTTATGCATTTTAGGTGGTAGTACAGTTTTAAGTTGGTTCATCTAATGTGGTAGATCAAGTTAAGAAAAGTCTTATTTTCCAGATTCCTTTCAGATTGTTTTTGTACATGTGTAAGTGCACACACGTGCACACGTGTGTGCACACACACACTCTTTTCCAAAAACAAAGTGCTAATCAACAAAGGAAACTCTGAAAATGGAAACAAGTCTCCAGGGTTCTCGATTACTAGGTTGTTCTAACTTTGTTCCCTTAATACTTCATTAAAAATAGGAACATTAAGGTCTAACAATAATAATATAGCTGTATCACTGGAAAAATATAAGAATCATAATTAGTCACACAAAAGAGGTAGCCACCCTGCCTTAGTAAATATAGGACCAAATAGATTCTTGAGTGTTCTTTGTCTGGAGGCCCTAGAAGATTATATATTTTTGGATAACTGCTATAAAGGGGTTCTCCAGCTCCCCACCTCATGCTTGTTCCCTGGGTGGAAAGAGAACACAGACAGAAGTAATCACAACACAAGTCTGAGTGGAAGTAACCCATTACTAATTGGAGGTGGAGTGCCATGATGACATTTAGATATTGGGAAAAATGCTTATTTTTAATTTCACAAAATAAGATTTAAAACGGAATATCAGGGGCACCTGGGTGGCTCAGTCGGTTAAGCGTCTGACTTCGGCTCAGGTCATGATCTCACGATTTGTGAGTCCAAGCCCCACGTCGGGCTCTGTGCTGACAGAGTCTGGAGACTGCTTCAGATTCTGTGTGTGTCTCTCTCTCTGCCCCTCCCCCATTCATGCTCTATCTCTGTCTCTCAAAAATGAATAAATGTTAAAAAAATAAAAATAAATAAAATGGAGTATCATTATTATCGTTGGTATATAATAACGAGCCCAGCCTGGATTATATTTTTCTTTATGTCAATGCAGTTATAACATACAATTTTTAAAATTTTGTTATGGAGAAAGAGGTTCACCAAGCAAAATAGATGAGAGTGCATGGAAGTCACTCAGCGGATCTGAGAAGTCACTTCCAATTAGGAACTGGTCCAGTCCTATGGAGGGTGAGAGGAAGGAGACCCTGTAGGACTGGGGAGAATCAGGAAAGTCTTAACAAGGAAAGAGATATGAGAATCAGGCTGTGAAGGATGGTCAACTCTTACTTGTGAGGAAGGGGGAAAGGTATTCTGGCAGGAGAAGGCCATAAGCAAAGACTCTGAAATATGGCTCCGGGGCAACAGCTTCTTAGAAAACAGAGTATGTTCCTGTTAATTTACTTTGAGTATACACATAATGGACATTGTAAAATGGTATGCATGTGTTGGTTTGTTTGCTTATGGTGATGTCTGAAATTTTTGTATCTTTCTCAATTCTATCCTTACATAAAATATCCATACGCTTAATGCAAAATTATTATGTGAGAGTCATTGAAAAAACTTCAAACATAATTAACAGCTGACTAAAAATAGAAAACAAATCAGTACACTATGAAAAAAGATGATTCCCCCACCCCATCTTTTGTCTGCTCCTTCCACCTGTTTACTTGATTTTCACAGAACTAAAGTTGGTGACTTTAAAAGCTTTCTTTTAGTAGAAATGAAACTTAGAATTTACGGATAATTTTTAAAAAAGTGAGTGACAGGAAATGAATTATGGGATTTTCCATTCTAAATCAGACAGAAGCTGATGGTCCTTTGGAGCTTGTTTAAACATCTCATTATATTTTACAAAAATCTTGGACTGGGCATTTAGCCAAAAGTGTATTTCCCTTTATCTTTTGAATGAAGTACATCTCAAAAGAAATTTAATGTGCATGTCTTTAGGCTCACTAGCACTTTTTTCTCAGTCATATCTATTGGCTATATTGGATGCTAGATAATCCTGACAAAAAATAGGAGACCTTCCCTCCCCCCTCCAAAAATTACCTACTGTTTTTTCTGATAGCTGAGATATCCCCATGCCTCAAAAAAGAAGTCTTTAAGTAAGCTGGACTTTGAAGGTCTTAATCTCTCTGTGGTCCACCCGCTTCCGAACTTGTCAATACCCATATTGTGGATGCATTGCTGTAGGTCATGAAGGGAAGAGAGAGGAGAAGAGTGACACATTGCAGTGGCCAATGGTTCTCCTACAGGCAAACAGATCCCAATTAATGCTATGGCTCCTGGCCTACTCTCAAGAATAAACAAAAAGGCAGGAGAGAGAGGAGCAGCATGTCTTCTAGACTTAAAATATCATTAACAGTAGCTTATGATAAGCCTTCTCGGAGCCAGTCACCATGCTGTGAGTTTTACCCAAATCTCATTTAAATCCTCACAACAAACCTGCCGGATAGGTATCATCTCCTTTTTTGATAGAAGAATGTAAGTATTTAAGTTGTTGCCAAATAAGTGCTACAGAAAAGACATTCTAGAAGTTCAGAAGAAAAGAAAAAAACCCACTGGAGTGGGGATGCCCAGAACGATCTCTGGCAGAGCTGGAAATATGTGTATGATTTGGACCAGCAGAGGGCAAGGAAGGGTAGTTTCATAAAAGATGAGATAAAGAGATCAAAAGGCACACTTGGACTCTTGTGAACAGGGATTTGTGTTTACACAGGAGAAAAATAAAAGATAAGGCTAGTAAGGAAATTTGGGGACACATTAAGAGGATGACTTTGGTCAGGCTTCCGGAAGAAAAGTCTGAAGCAGGGATTCAGGTCAAGGGGTTTTATTATGGGTGTGCTGTCTGGAGAAAGGGACCAAGGGCAGCAGGATTCGGCAAGGAAAGGCACTCAACATGAATGCGACTTTGGCTGGAATCTGGCTAAGGCTGGATGCCGCAAGGAGCACGGAGCTTGAATAACATCACAGATTTGGTTTCCCCTTGAAGCAAGTGCAGCTTTTGTACCCCCCACAGCCTTTATTCATGGGATACCCCAAGAGGTGGGGAGCCCACTTCACATTTATCTGAAGGCAATCCTCCGGAGAAGGGAAGAGCTGACAACAGTCAGCAGGTGACACTCTCCATAGCCGAGGAAGTACACACAGCCTTACACGGGGCATCAGGGTGAGTCCTCAATCATGTCCCTCTGGAAGGACTCAGATGTCATGCTAAGGAGTTTGCGGTTTTCCTCACTGAGGCAAGGAGGCTGAGGAAGGGATTTCAAGGTCATAACACTATTCTGGGATGAATACTATGAACTGCTGGGAAAAACGGATTACAAGAGTGAGGGACTAAAAACCCATTTGATAGACGATAGTGATAACACACATATTGATCATTTACACACTGCAATAAATGCCTCATGTAGATTATCTTGGTTCCCAATATAGTCCCCCAAATCTTATGTTATTACAGATGGAGAACTCAGGTTCTAAAAGGCTTATCAAGTTGCTCAAGTCTGTGGCAGGTAAGTGGAGGAGCCGGAGTAACTGGTAGATAGAACTTGGTAATTGTGTGTGAGGAAGGAGGCTGTTTGTACTACTTTCCTATTGTCACAATAACAAATTACCACAGATGTGATGTCTTAACACAACAGAAATTTATTCTCTCATAGTTCCGCAAGTCATAAATCAGAAATCAGTACACCTGGGCTGAAATCAAGATGTCAACAGCCAGCCATTTTTCAGCCTACAACACTGTGGAAAAATGTCAGTTTTTGAAGCCATGTCATGAGGAGAATCATGGCATAAATGAAGAAAAAAAAGTGAAACCAGGACAGTGATTGGATTAGAGACAGAAATGGAAGGATTTGGTTTGGGGTGTACTAATTCTGAAGTGTTGCCAGAATATCCATGTGGACAAAGCCTGAGGGAGCCAGAAGACTAGGACTGGAGCTCAGAGGCAGTCAGAGATCCAGGCTTAGCACCGTGAGGAGGAACGGATGGAGGAGGTCCAGAACACTGCCTGCAGCACTGGGGCTTGACCTCCCTCTCCTGCCTGCCTGCTTTTCCTCACATCCAGGTGCAGGCCAGTACCTAGTCAGAGCTGCAGCCCAGATGTCTCTATAATTCCGGCCAATTTCTTACTTATTTCATCTTGATTCTCAACTTCTGCTACCCTTAGCACACACCTGGGGCTCCTCTCTTAGATTCCAGTATAATTCAGACTTTCCTTTTCCCCATCAACTGTGTGCCCAACTCTGTCATGTGTAGTCTTTTACTGTTCTATTCTTTTTTACATAATGACTATCTAATTATGTATGGGCTTTATTTTTCTTAGCTGGATGTCTTAAGAGTGTCTTATCATTTATGTTGTATATTTCTTCCCACTTCCTGTATCAAAGCTAGAAGATCGGTTCATCTGCTTCTCACCCTTCATTGTTCTTTCAGATCACTGAGGTACAACTATCACCTAAAAGCTCTTCATTTGATATCTATCAGCCCTATTAGTAGCTTTATTACTCTTCATTTCCAAAAATCCTTTCTGTTGTATATATCTTTCCAGGATCGGCCTCCAACTTCCTCTAGGACTTCAGTGGAGAAATCCCACTTATCCATTCTTTCCAAGCCACATGCTGAAACTTCTGATTTTTTTTTCATGTTCACTGCTTTTCCTCTTTATTCCTTTCAGAACATTTGTCACCCATTACCTCTCCACTCTCCATTCATGCTAGCACAGATTCTAGTCTTTCATGTACTTCATCTTGCCTATGAAAACCTCTGATCATACTTGGATCTCTATTCAACTGGAAAAGTATGATATGAATTAGATTCCTTTAATGGCCCAGGCTCTGTGGTGAGTACTATGGGATACAACATGAACCTGACAAAGTCCTTAAGTTTAGCAAGTTCACAGTCAAGTAAACAAGATAAGCACACATGTACACAGAATATGTAGAGTGCCAGAAGACAGGAATAAGTGGTGAGGAATTCCAGAGGATAAAGAAATTACTTTAAAGGAGACATTAGGGAATGCTCAAATGAGAATTTGGATTTTGAGTCAGGGATAGTAACATGGCAACACTTGTTAAGAAGGTATAGACGGACAAAAAATAGAGGTAGAGAGAACAGTTTGACTATCATGAAATAGTAATTTGGGTGAGGAGATATCAAGTCTTAAACAGAGGGGGAACTCCTGGAAACAGCCGTGAGAGACAATGAAGTCATACAACTTATATGATTTGGCAACTGCCTAAATCAGAGTGAAGTGGGAGAAAGCTTATGGAGTTTATTGGATTACACTGAAGTCTCTCCTCTGGCTGCCTAGTTAAAGAATAGTATCAGTAATAGAAATTAGAAGGTTGAAAGTTTGTGTTTAGGTACAAATTGGATTTGGATTTGAACTTGTTGAGTTAATACTGACACGAGATACCTGGATGGGGGTGTCAAAATGCAGTACTGGAACTTAGGATATTAATCAAGACTAGAGATGCAGATTTTGGAAGCTGCCTCCATATTATATCAGTTTGAAAAGATTGCTTAAGCCTTGGGAGAAGATGTGATCATGGAGAAAGGAGAGGAGCCAAAGGCAAAGCTTGGGAAATACCTACACATTGACCTGAAAGAGAAGCCAGAAGAAGTTAGGTAAACAGCAGCCAGAGAGATAAGGGTAGGTCCTAGAGAGAGTATGTGAAAGAGAAGGGAGTTGTGATATGGAGGATGCTCAATAGGAGGGTCTCTCATAGATGTTTTCAGGAGTTCCCCCTCTATTTCAAGACTTGAATGGAGAAAGAGCGCAATCAAAGAGGTTGCAGGTAGAGCACTGATCACTGCCTCTGCTTATTTGCCTGTACCGATTACCTTTGAAACAGTAGTTCTAATAATAATTATTATTACTATTAATTATAACAAAATGGCTATTTAGAGCATAGAAGATATTCTTCTAAGTGCATTATGTGCATTTTCTCACTTAAGTCTAACAATTCTATTAGGCAGATTATTTTTGTTGCCTCCATATTACTTGTTATGCCAATGAGGATCAGAGCAGTAAAGTAATTTGCCCAAGATAACATAGCAAGTGAGGACCCGACAGAGCTGGGACTCATATTCAGGTAAGAGTGACTCCAAAATTCTTGTTACTAACCCCAGGGCAAACTGTCCAGCATGTCTGTAGATATAGGAAAACAGAGAAAAGAATTGAAAGAGACAAGACAGAGAGGTGATCAGCCAGTTCCATGCTGTCTTCATTGACAACAGACTCCAGGGTCCCTTGTTCCTCTGACCCTCTCCATGTTTACTGTGCCATCTTTCAATCTGGTATCACCTCAACTTTCTTGTTTTCCAATTTTCACTTCCTATTTTATTGAGAAATATGCAAAACATGCAGACTTAGCCCAGTGCATATTTAGTAATTAGCTATTTCCCCCACTCTGTTACCTAGAAATCTTTTGTCACCTGTGAGTTAGCTCATTGATTCTCCACAATAACCACTGAAAAGCTTTATTTCCTAAAAAGTAACAAATTCACACTTTTTACCACATCTAATAAATACCACATACTATTACCAGATCAAAGTACTTAAAGACTAATATTAGCACCATCTTTAAAAACCTAAAATATTTCTCCACTGCCTATGAGATTTCTGCTCAAGTACCTCAGCATGTTGTTCCAAGCCCTATTAATTTTGATTCAGATCTTATAACTCCTACTTACTACTTCCTTACATCCTAAACCATCCAGAATACTAATTATTTCTGGAAGACAGGCTGTTTTTCCTTCTTTGGGTCTTTGATCTTGTCATTCTCTTAGTCTTGGATGCCCATTCTGTCATTTTCATTCGTTCACTTACTTGGAATAATAAACCTGCTTGAAGTAGAGAGAGCGACGTGGAGTAATTTATCCAAATGCTTTTATCTTTATATGTTCCAAAGTATTTTGAGTGTATAGTGTATCCCTAAGTCATTCTTGAATTCACAAAAAAACTTGCCACAGTGACTTGTCCTTAGCCTATTCAGTAAGGATTCACTGAATGAACTAATGAATAATGCTTTTAGATGTAGTCATGCTGATGAAAATAATGTGATCAATAAATTGTTGATTCTATTTTGGTGTTCAGAGAAATCCCCTGCCCCAAATTTTATCAGTATAACATTTTCCTCTGTAGTACATAGTAGGTTTTCCTATAAATTCTGTCACTTGTTTGTAGATAAGCAGTAACAAGTTATAACACCACTTACATGATAATAAAGATGTGAGTCATTTATGATTCTGATAAGAAGAAAGAAAACAATGGAGAAAGTTTGAACCCCAAACTCATAAAAGGACATAATGCCCTTTTCTGTCAAGGTTTGTAAGTTTTATAAATTCAGAAATAGTCATTTTTGACTTGTAATTTTCTGAAGTGTAACATATTGAAAATGAATCTGAATGAAAACATAATAGTTCAATTGAATTTTTATCTCCCAAGGCCTTTTATTTCCAAAAGTGAGTAATGTTGGTGCCTTACACAAATTAAATTGGACTTTGCTAATTTCATCCTACAAAAGTGTGCCAAATGATTTAATTTTGAGTCAAAATTATTATGTAATTATATTTGGTGTTCAAAATGCATATGAGTGAGTTATATAAATTCCATGATGGTTGATTTGTTTCCATTAAATTATTTTTTTCATGGTCTCCTTAGAGGAAATGAATTCAAATTGTTAAACTAATTACAATCAAACATCAACTCACTGGAACCTAAAATTGGATAATAGTTGCTGCCATCAACTTTTATGAGAAGGAAGCAAATAACGAAACTATAGGTTAGAAATAATTTATGCTTCCTGCCCTTGCAAATTCCATGGTGTGCCTTGGGCCCTATACCAATTCATTCATCATTGGTGTAAGTCCTTCCTCTTCGATTTTATTTATTCAATAACAAATATTTACTGAATGCACTCTGGGCCATGTACTGTAAATCCATGTTGAAAAATGAATATTTGCAATAAACACTCAGATACTGCAAGGACTTCAAATAAATAGTAAATCAAATTCAGTGTACCATACTTACAAACACAAGGATATGGATTGTAGCAGCTATTAGAATATACCACTTCTGCTGAATGAAGTGTAATTGAATAATGGCCCTAGCTGCTGCCCCTGTGAATCTACCACCCTGTCAGTGCCAAAGCTATGCTTCCCATGAGCTGCTCCCAGGCAATGACTAAGCCTGGGAGGAGTATCATTGCAGGCCCATTCCTATGGTCTGTAGGACTCTGATGGCCATCTTTGGCTCGGGTTTCCCTACAGGTCTATCTATAGAATGATACTCCTCCAACATACTCTTCCTTTCCTTCTCTGTCCTATCTGATAAGCCTTCACTGCAGTCTGAAGTCTCTTCCTTTCTCTCCCTCCCTCCTTTCTGTTCTCCATAGGCTTTTTGAAAAACTGCTTGCATATCTACCAACTTGGCATATATACGCTGGAAAACTAAAATAACACATGGCTTGACATGTGCTGAGGCTCCAAAAGCCTTGCAACCCAAAGTACAACAGAACTTTCACTTCACCTGAGACCTACTGGATTAGAATCTGCATCTTAGTGAGGCATCAGGTAATTCCTATCACAGTTAAGTTTCAGAAGTGCTGGTCTAAAATAATGAACCATGTAAACGAAGGCCAGGTGTAAAACCTCACTGTGTTTAATTGCTCTTTGTTTTATTTGCTGGCTCACCAGCTAGGCAATAATCACCTCCAGGTTACCTTTCAGCTGATCATAGGTTGCTCACCAATTTAACACTTCTGAGATTTCCATATATTCTTTACACTCAGACTAAACTGTAGTAGAGACTATTGGTTACCTACATCAGCATACACTCCTCCTTCTCCGTAAGAATACAACCTCAATTTTTGCTTCTCACTCTGCCACCAGCTAAAAAAATGCAACAAACAAATGAACAAAAACTGTCATCTGTCATTGTCCTGACCGCTACTGTGGGATGTAAGTGGACATGTTGTATGGATTTCCAGGAAGCATTCTAAAAAGGGAGGAGCAAACACTTTTTCTTGTCTTCCTTCTTCCTGCCACCTGAAATGCACATATGATAGCTAAATTTCCAAAGGCCAATTTGGATTATGAGGAAATGCATCAAGAAGCAACAAAAAAGGAGGAACGTGAATTCCTCATGAACTTGGACCTGTATATTAGCCCTCAGTTGCCTCCTTAGGAGTTCTTGAATGTGATATAAAAAAAATTCTATTGTTCTTAAGCCACTAGTATTTTGGGTTTCTCTATAACATGCAGCTAATCCTAACAAATCATACCACTACTAATATCATATATAAGGCCTGAATATGCAATTTACATTTTGCATTAGGAAAATATAGATGGAAATTTTGGTAAGGAAGACAGAAAAACAAGGGGCAATGCTATGGAATTTAGTAGTGTTTTTCTATAATGTTTTCTTTAAAGAAAATATGTTATAATTAATACTTAGGGCCATAAAATGTCCAGCAGTATGCACAGGAACATTCTCTTATTTAAGTTTGTATGTGCATGGGTATGTTCTATTGAAAAATAACTCAGAGTAAAAGAAAAATAGTGATTTATGTTCATTCATTCATTTGTTCATTAATGTATTCATTAAAACAAACATTCGTAAATGCCTATTTTATATAAGACACTATAGAAAGCAATGCAAAATCAAAGAAAAAACATTACAAAGTCTTTATGTTTAGGATCTAATAACCTAGTAGAGAAGACAGATACATATACAGATTATTAACATTTTGTTAAAAAAATATACGATACTAAATGCAAGGACTGGATCTGTAGCCTTCAATGAGATGTAAAGGAATACAGACATTATCTAGGTAGACTGAATAGGCCACGGGAACAGAAGCAATAAGGGACAGAAGTCCTATGTGCAGGGAACAAGTAATTTTATGTCACAGATGAAACTAAGAGATCAGCAAGACTAAGTGAATGCTTTATGTTCCCTTCTTCAGAAGGTGGACTTTTAATCATAGGGAATCAGGAGCTATTGAAAGGTTTTAAAATAGGGAAAAGACATGGTTGTATTTGCGTCTTATTTAAAACTTTCTATTGCCACAAGGTGACTATGGGTTTGAGGAAGACAGGATTGGAAACAAAGAAATCAGCTAAGAGGCTATTGGAGTGGTCCCATGAAATACACTGATGGTCCACACAGGCAGTGGTAAAAGGCCTATAGGAAAAAGGAGACCAAGTTGAGCATATATATTTCGAATGAAATCATCAGGAGTCAATAACTGATGGGCTGTGGGAGATGAGGCATGAAGGAGTTAAGAATGATTCCATGAGTTCTAGGTTGAGGGATGGCTAGAGGATGGGGCCACCAACGGTTGTTCTAGAAAAATGAAGTCCCAAATCTCTATATGCAACCTAAATTTTGCCCCTGAGCATAGGCTCTGGGGACAGATTTTTGCAGATTAAAATTCTGAGTCTACTCTTTTGACTATAGGCAAGGTATTTAACTCTCCAGGTTATTTTTCCCAATTATAAAATGTTTTATTTTTTGTTTTTTGGTAAAATACAATGTGTATGAAGACTGAGTTAACTACATGTAAAAGTAGTGAGAACAATATTTGGCATAAGGTGCTCTATAAATATTGGTCATTATTATAATTACTGCAGTAACAATCTCATGCATCCAGAGTGAATTGGTTACCCATGAACCAAAGAGAAGCTGTTTAATCATAGAATACTGGGAAAAATCAGTATTTAAAGTGTTCCAAGGAAGAAGAAACCATGCAGGATTTGAAGCAGATAAATATTTGAAAAATAGGAGAAAAGCCACAGGAGTTCAGTACAAAGAACCCAAGTAGAAAGCTTTAAAAAGAAAGTGATTAACAAGATCCAATATAGCAGAGGGGCCAGTATGGTAGCAAGACAAAAAATGCTGACTGTATTTTACAAGGAGGAGATAATCGATGGACTTAAAGCAAATTTGATGGAGTGGCAGGGCTGAAACCAGGTGGCAGAGAGTTGACAATAAAAGGATTAAAAATGGAAAAAGCAAAAATAGACTAATCTTTAGAGAAGTTGAAAGGGGTGGGAAGTGAAATAAGTGAATAAGTGAGGTTTGAGGTCAAGGGAGGGCAATTTTAGAGACTAAAGAGAAATAAAGAATCATGGGAGAGGAAATGATCAATGACAAGAAGGTGAGAGAAATGGAATTAATAAAATATGTAAAGGGATCAGCTTTGTGCAAGAGCTACTTCATATTCTTATGATTAAGGACAGGAAAAAAGAAGGGAGTGGTTATTGATATTTCTAAGTATGAGAGAATGGAAACAAGGTTGAAGGAAGTCATGCCTAATGGCCACAATTCCTTTTAACTGATGTAGAAGGTAAGGTTACTGGTCAGCCATTGGTGTTCCCATTGCTCTAGCACCAAGATACACTAATGGAGAACTTAGCACGTGTTAGGTGCCATTAGAAATACCTATTGTTGCAAGGTAGATTGTTGACCCTTAAGAAGACTTGCAATCTAGCTGGTGCCAAGATAAGCCAAGTGACTGGCAATGGAAAGAACATGACTGCTGTCATGTACGTCCAGCAGGCAGTGTGGACTCCTGGGATTCCGTGGAGAGGAAAATTAGTGTGGACTTCCTTGTTGAAGAAAGACTTCTGTCAGGACCTTAAAGAATTTATAGGCGTCAGATAAGCAGAAATGAGGTGATCTGGGGACAGACAGCAAAACTCACCGTAAGATGTGATATTTTCCAAGTAGGATGTTACTGGAATAACTGGAAAACTATAGTAAATGTACGAGACTAGAGAAGTTTGAAAGAACACTAAAAACTTCACAGGGATTCAAAGGAGATGGACACTAGGGTGGATACTTCCATGAAGACATTGTGGTCAGAAAGGGGACCTTAAGAATGGTGTTATCTGGGGGCACTTGAGTAGCTCAGTCGGTTGAGCATCCGACTTCGGCTCAGGTCATGATCTTGTGGTTCGTGAGTTTGAGCCCCACGTCAACCTCTGTGCTGACAGCTCAGAGCCTGGAGCCTGCTTTGGATTCTGTGTCTCCCTCTCTCTTTGCTCCTCCCATGCTCATGCTCTGTCTCTCAATAATAAATACACGTTAAAAAAATTAAAAAAAAAAAAAAAAGAATGGTGTTATCTGAAGGATCTGATCTCCTGGCACTGAGTCACTTTGAAGGAAGTCACAAGTCCCTGGAGAGTGACTGATGTAGCAGGATATAGTCACTTGTGTTTGGGGGTCCCTGTGAGTGTGTCAGAAAGTCTGGAAAAGGATTTCATTCTTGGTTCTCATCAACCCAGCCATGTTGTCTGAGCAAATTTCAGAGCAGAGCTGGGTTCAGTACCAATGAGCAATCTATCTTCATGTATACAGAACTTTGTATACCACACTTACTCCTCACACCACCATCATCCACACAGCTATCGATGCCACATAACAGACAAGTTAGAGAGCTCATGAACCACCAGGCTCTTTGAACCATTGATCAGGTAGTTTTTTGTTTTTGTTTTTGTTTTTTTGTTGTTGTTGATTTGTTTTTGTTTTTCTGTGGGTTTTTTTTTTTGTCTATAGACTTGTGAGTTTTTGCTATTTTTCTATCAAAGGCATTTCAAACTACTATTTCCATTCTCAAAGCCACAGTTACACATGATAAGCAATAGAGGAAAATCCATCTGAGCAAACAGTATACCCTCTATCCTTATGTCAAGCCTTAGGCTGAGCACAAAGCTGTCATAAGCTCCCAGGGTGTCTGAGCCAACTTGAAAGTCTGGATGGACAGGCAGTTGAGTGAGGAACGGAGCAGTTGTAGTTTCTCTATAGAATGATGGCTTCTGAGACAGATGTTAGGGATGGGAGTGAACGAGTGGGTGAGAGAAAGGACTTATATCCAGTAAGAATTATTAATATTGCAAAAGCGAGACATCTGGGCAGAGGAGGCAGGCAGTTCCCTTGTTTTACATTATTATGTGGGTTTAAGAATTTATTGTGTGCAAAATATATGGGCAGTACCAGGAAAAAGCTGCCAGGGCATAAGGTCTTTTAAAAGCTCTTTCTTTTGAGACAACTATTGACATTGGTTTTGAATGCCAAATGCCTGATTGTAATTCTAGTCAGAGGCAGTGTTCATAACATCAGGACGTATGCGTCGTTGTGCACATGTGGAGAGTGAGGTTCCTCTGAAAAAGGATATAATTTTCCCATCCAAGATGGCTCATTTATTTTGATAGCTGCAAATGCACAAAAGAAAACGGGCATAGCCTTTGGCTGCAGGTGTTCCTCGGCTAGTGCAGATTGGCGGGGGCTGAATGGTGGAAAACCTGTCGACTTCCTCTCCAAATAGAAGCTGGGAAATCATCCAACACGTCCCACCTTCCTGAGAGGAAGCAAGACGTGGGGACAGGAAGGCTGTGTCAATAAAGCAGAGCAGCAAAGCCTTTTGCGATTGTTTTTGCATCATAAATATGCTACAGGCCAACCTTATGAAATTCTGATTCTGAACAATTGTAATTTGCTGACATTCTTCAACAAAATTGAGAGGAACTGAGTTTGTGGTCCTTTCCCGTGAAATCTTCTGTAAAACAACACAGAGAGGAAACTTCAGAATGGGAGCCACCCTTGTCAAACCAAGAGTGCTAATTAGGGCATGGAAGATTGTGCTTCCGCATCACAACCTGCCCAGAAAGAGGAGGATGTGCGCTTCTCAGGAGGGGTTTCCTGCTTGGGCCATTAGCCTCGACTTCTGGGATCTTACTGACCTTGACTTCAGATATAATCCAATCCACATTTCCAGAGTAGCTTCCCCAAATTCCTCCACAATGTTTCCAAAAGACTCTATGATAGTGTGGCTTCACCCTCATCATCACCTGTTTCCCAAATGCACAATCTCTCATTTCTGACGTTGAAATCTTCTGGGTGATGACTCAGGGAATTCAACGCAGTCCTTCCTAGCTCCATCAGCCCCCTGCTTCCTCTGATTGTAATAGCCTTAAACATCCCTCACCATGTCATTCCTCCCTAGCAGCAGCTGCTTCTGGGTGACAGCGGTCAAAGCGGGACAGAGAGAATCATTCTTCCTCCCACTGCCCCAGCTACTTAGCTGTGCCTAAGTCTAGGACAGTTTGAAGAAGATTCTAGGCCGGAGGACTCAGATCAAACATCAAAGATTTATGAATCTCTGGAAAAACCCTTGAATCAAAATAGTTTGGTCTCTGTAGCAGGTTAGTTTCCTATTGTAAGGATCACGGATTTACGTCATGTTGCATGATTAGGGAAACTTCATGGCCTAGCAGAGATATGGAACAATGCTCTGGGAGGTCCACCATGTTTGACAAAGCCGCTGAAAGAACATACTGGATGGAAAAGTGAGAAGGCAAGTAGTCAAAGGGTTTTAGACAAGGCTCTCTGCTTGAGCAAGACTAGCATCTTGTAGAACTGCCACATATTTTGTTTTCTCCCAGTCCTTCAACTATTCATCAAATCTATATCACACAAGGACTACGCAGCAGGCATGGTCCTAAGTCACAGAGCTACAAGAAAAAACAATGCCAGTCAAAAAGACGAAGGTCAGAATAGGGCTTATATTCTAATTCCAAACATATTTATAGAGCATAGATGTCCCTATTTTCCAGACATACCCTGTGTTTACTCCTGCTGTCTCACATAATTATTAGTATTTCACCCTTTCACTAAAAAATTTCTATGTCTGGTCAGTAATTTATATGGTCATGTTACCTTACGTACCTGGAGCTCTGTGAGGCACTAGGCATGTGAGAAGAGCTGGTCTTCTGAAAACCCACAGTTTAGGAAGGTACTCAAGCACACAAGGAAAACAGTTACCATTCAGTAAGTGTTACAGCAGAAAATAATACATGTTTCTGAAAATTCCTGCCCATATCTTTTAAAAGTAGTAGCATCTGGCTGAAAGATAAGAGGAAGAAGGAGGAGAGGTGGGTGAAAGCAGGTGAGAATGACTATTTTTTTTTCTGAATGGAATAGATGGGGTATGCAATAGGTGCCTGAAACTAATAGGTCAGGAAAGAAGACAGCTTGTATGGGGCCCAAATAATTTGAATACAAGAAATGAGGGTTTGCTAAAAGCATATGGCTGATATAAGTATACTTTAATATATACTTTTTAGGGGCACCTGGGTGGCTCAGTCAGTACCTGACTTCAACTCAGGTCATGATCTCATGGTCCATGAGTTCAAGTCCCCGTTCAGGCTCTGTGCTGACAGCTCAGAGCCTGAAGCCTACTTCAGATTCTGCGTCTCCATTTCCCTGTGCCCTTCCCCTGCTCACATTCTGTCCCTCTCTCTCTCTCAAAAATAAACAAATATTAAAAAAATTAAAATATACATATTGTGCTTTTCAATATTTCCTGTCCTTTTTCACACTCTGGACCCCAACTGTGCCATATGTGTACATATACACAATACCATACACATTCTCACACATGGTTGAAATGGAAAATCTATATATATATATGCTCCACATTTATATATATTCCATTCTCAGCTGGGTGATAATCTAAGGTAAGGGATGCTTTTTATAAGAGAGACCCAGAGAGGGCAAACTTCTCCCTGAGTGCTTTCTAAACTTCTCCTTTTATTCTGATTTTTCCCTTTCGTTCCTCTCCCTGACTTTTTACTTTCCTCTGTGAGAGAATTCTAGGTTCTCCTCTTTTTAGAAACAGCTAAACCACATCCCCACCCCTTGCTGATGGAGGAGAGCTTTTTATTTCTTTCTGGACAGTAGAATGTGTGGAAACTAATATGCAGCATTTCTAGGCCTGTAGTCCAAAAATTTTCCCATCGTTAGTCATGTGCTACTAGCTGGACATTAACTTGGAGCAGAGCTCCCCACTTCTCCCTACTTGCTGTGAGAGGAAATAGAGATCTACATTAAGGTGTTGAGATTTAGGGGATGCTTCTTACAGCAACCAGTATTCATTCCTTTGAATAATATACCTTCTCTTCCTCCTTACCTTTTCTGCTGAAGTTCTGCAACCTGAAAAGTTACCTATGGATCTTTAGACAGGAATTCTTCTTCTTCTTTTTTTATTCTTGAGAGAGAGACAGAGAGTGTGAGCTAGTACATGAGTAAGGGAGGGGCAGAGAGAGAGAACAAGGGAGAGAATTCCAAGCAGGCTCCGCACTCTCAGGTGGAACTTGGTACAGGGCTCGAACTCATGAACCATGGATTCATGACCTGAGCCAAAATCAAGAGTCAGAAGCTTAATCAAAGGAGCCAACGAGGCACCCCTAAAAGAATTATTCTAATTGTTCACCCATATATTCTTGTCTGATTCTTGAGTTGGACTAAGTGAATGAAGAAGACCTAGGTTTTTGGTTTTTGCTTTGTGCTGTGCCTTAATTTTTCACTTTAGTTGTGGCCTATTAGAAGATTAAATACTTGTTCCTCTCAAATGGGCCTGGGGGACCCCTCCAGTTATCTGCAATTCTTCCCTCAACATTAATCAGAGAAACAAAACACATTGTAAGAAGATACTAACTTCCACTCTTATATTATTTACTTTTTATGAGCACCATTAATGGAAAAAGTGATGACTTTGGATCTGCTTCTTGGCATCTCTCACTAACTGGGTGCAGGTGAGGGTTCCCTAAGTTTTTCTAGTTTGGCTCGAAGTGACTGATCAGGCTTACTACCCACCATCCTTCACTCAGTTAAAAACACTCCTACTAAAGATGTCTCTGTTTTGAGGCAGGAGCCAGAATTTGTTCACTTACTCAACAAACTTTGAGCCTCAGGGACCACAAATTTCTAGGGATCCAGAGATAAATTAAACAAATGTCATCCCCCAAAGGAGCCTGAAATCTGGTAGCAGAGAGAAACATATCAACAGAGAATCACAATAGAGGTTTTGGTGGAAATGTCAACAGCTAGAAGGTGACAGGGCATGACTAACATAATCGAGGGTTATCAGGAAAGACCTCACAGAACATTCACCATTCCAGCTGATTTCAGGGGAGAAGAAGGTTTTGTCAAGTGGAAGATGGAGACGAGGAAGGCTAGGCATATGAGAGTATAATTCAAAGGAAAAAGAAACAATCGTGTCGCATACAGAGAACTATAAGAAATGCAGTATTGTTGGAGCATCATGTTGGTGCAGATGGAAGAAGTGGGTGGGTCTGGATTGAGAAGGCTTTGTGAAGCAGCCTAAGGAATCCCAGCTTTATTTGGGGATAGGTCTTTACCCAGGACAGCTGTTGTGATAAACCCCTGATTTTCTTTATAGTCTTGCAGTTGACACCATTTTATCATTTAGACTGTGTATGTGTGTAGGGTTTTTCATGGTCCCTTTGAAGCTTCCTTAGCTATGATTTCATGTTCGGTGACTCAGAGGGAGCAAGTAGGATCAGGAAGTGAGAAACAATGGGACTGGGAATAACCATTCTCCCAGGTTGAAGGCAGCTGATAAGGTCAGAGGGTGGGGTTCCCCTCACCATCCTGCACTTGCTGGGCGCTGGGGGCAAACCCTGCTCTTCTAAGAAAGAACAGCAGTGTTGGAAGGTCTCAGATACAGGGATACTTTTTGCTCTCCTTAATACCATGATCTGAACCTGCATCTGTTCAAACGGCATATATATATGTTGAGTGTGCAACATATGTTTGTTGTTGACAATTGCACTGAATTACCTCAGCATCCTTATAATAGGAACAAGAACAAGATGTCATCTTCACAGCTGGGCCTCTCCTGACTAATATATATATTACATATATGTATGTATGTGTAGGTTTTAGAGGAACAACAGATGTTTTCTAGTCAAGTAATGTACTTTGGTCTATAAATTTTAGAAATACATAAGAATGAATCTAGAATAACAGAGCTGGAAGGAAGCTCAGAGTTCATCCAACACCTTATTTTTAGATGATGAAACTAAGACTCAGAGATATTTTCCATGTACTAAAGGTTTAATAGGATTTTAATATAAATGAAGCTCATTCTAGTAAACTTATATCTATTGCCAATAAAATGAAAGGTTCCGGGGTGCATGGGTGGCTCAGCCAGTTGAACTTCTAACTTTGGCTCAGGTCATGATCTCACTGTTCGTGGGTTTGAGCCCTGCATCAGACTCTGTGCTGACAACTCGGAGCCTGAAACCTTCTGCAGATTCTGTGTCTTCCTGTCTCTTTGCCCCTCCCCCACTTGCACTCTGTCTCTCAAAAATAAATAAATGTTAAAAAAAATTTTTTAAAGAAAGGTTCCTATAACCACACAGCAATGATTTTACTTTTAAAAATATTATCAGTAAGGACCTCAGGATTCTTTTGGT
This sequence comes from Paguma larvata, assembly GCA_030068075.1. Classification (NCBI taxonomy): domain Eukaryota; kingdom Metazoa; phylum Chordata; class Mammalia; order Carnivora; family Viverridae; genus Paguma; species Paguma larvata. The sequence goes on from CM057826.1 coordinate 107,856,314, forward strand.
CCATTATTATTTTCCTCAGTTAAGAAGTTCTCCACTACACTGAATCTCTAAGAACGGAAGACATTTTGCACTTTTGAACAATACATACTACATGGTATGTGTTCAAGAATTCTTGTCAAATAAGATTTAGCCATACCTTCTTCAATTCCTGCAAAGTTCTAATACTTCTATGAGTTAAACATTAGACATGTTCTGGAGGCACAAAACTGAAAGAAGGAAATATCATGTCTGCATTATCGAATACTACTTTAAAAACAATCTTTTACCACTTTCTGGAAGCTAATACCTAGCGGATTTTTCAGACAGAAACTTCTATGCTGATTCTTGTGTGGTTGGTCATGCATTTGTGATAGCTGGCGGTCCTTTGCATTGACAGGAAATTTTAGGATGAACACAGAAACCTGCATAAGAGTTTGCTTTTCATCCTGAATATTCAGATCCTTTTATGCTAAACCCAGGATGGAAGCAGTTCTCTTAAACAAACTTGGCCTTTTGACCTATAGAATGAAAGAATCATACCCTTGAGGCCAGGCTAAAACCTCTGAGCCAGTGAATCTCTAACAGGTGGGGCCAGATAATGAAGGATGCACACAATTTGGGGACTGTTTCAAATAAGGTTGAGTATAATTTGAAAAATGGTATTAAATAAAATATAAAACCCATGTGATCTATTGTTTTCTGCAGTTACAAACTGCAGAAAGTCAAGCTTAAAAGAATCTTAGCTGGTTGGGGAGGCAAAAGACAGACACGAGTTGGGGGTAGGGGTTATACGATAGTATTCAAATCCCTTCATGTCCAAGATAGAAACCAGCTTTTAGACAGAGCCAATAGGACAGATCAAAACTGTCAATCCTATGCTGTGTCTGATAACTCTTCTTAGTACCATTAGCTCCTGCAAACTGCTATTTATAACAAGTTCAGCTAGAGAACGTGATCCATCCTCTAGGATAAGATCAGGATGGCTCAGGAAATGGATGTCACATTGTTGACTTTCTCATGACCTTCTCCCCCATGTCACCAAGCAGGTGCTTTCAAAAGAGTTAGCTGGGGGCGTGGGTGGTGGAGAATCCCTCCAAACAAGAGCAACAACAGTTGGAGATGATTTTCTCTGTTGACAATCCTGGAACAGAACCCCATGAAAGGAATCTGAATAAACAGCTTCTCATGCAGGAAATAATGCACGTCATGTGCTGAGTACAACCTTTTTCTCCATTCCTGTTCAAGGAACTTACAAAGCTAAACTCTTCCAAGTTTTCCAGATTCTCAGAGTTGCACTCCCATAACTTAAGCAGAGAAGGAACAAAGCTTTTGGGTCAGCCACTTCTGCCACAATAACTGTTATAATTATATGCATTATAAGAAATAATTGGGAAGGTGGGCTCAGCACTTACAGTAGAGCAGAAGAGAAAGCAAGGCATTTTTCTTAGCCAAACTTTGAGACTGATGTTGGGCAGGGGTGCTTAGAGGTGGGAGAAGAATAGCTTTTTGTTTGTAAAACTTGTTGTAGTGACTTTGCTGTTTGAGTAAAACAGATTCAAAGTGTTTCCTTTCTGACTAGTACTCTCGCAACCTTGTTGAGTCATTTCTATTAATCATATCAGTTTTTTTAGGAAACAAAATAATAAATTGACAAATTACGAAGCTAGTTGTAAACAAACACTTGCTAAACAGCATAATGCTATCAGGCTCCACCTGTAGCTTACAGAATATTTTGAATTTTACTCAGGGGTAGGGCCAAAGTTTCCTCTTTGGTGAAACCGTTGTATAAGAATAATATCAGTTATTGTTGAGGAAGTTCACACTTGGAGCCAGGCACTATGTTAAGCACTTTACATTATCTCATTAAAGTCTCATAACAAATCTATGAGGAAGGAAATATCATTCGTTCTTTGCCAACAAGGAAACAAGCTTAGAAAAGTGACATAACTTGCTCAGCATCACGTAGCTTTTAAGTGTCTTGGGATTATAGTGTGGAGGGTAGATAGTGAGGGAGGCAGGATGCAAATCCAAGCATACTATACTTGATTTTCTACTGCTGACTTTGCTCTTTCTTGAAGGCAGTGATCCCTGGGAGGCACAAACCTTTAGGTTCTTAACAGGCTGGTGTGAACAAGTTTCAAATTCTTTCCTGAAGGCTATGAAAAGCAAAAAGGATCCAGAGCAGATCAGGAGAGGAAGGAGAACACATGTAAAGGAAAAACATGACCTGAGTTGAGAATTAGGGTGGCGACAATAGAACAGGTACTCGGTGTGGGGCTCACAAAGGTAACTTGCCAGGTTTATAATTTAGCTCAAGGACAAGTCTTCATGGATGCCTTTCTGGATTTACTTTTGATTTATTCACCAGAACCCTAAATAAATCAAATAAAGAAAGTTGCTGTGACATGTGTAAGGTTATATCAATTTATTTGTCCTCAGAAATCACCAGTTTTATAGTCTTTTTAAAAATGCCTATTTGTAGAATACATCATGAAGAACAAGTTGCAGAGGCATTGTGGTAAGAGCTAATTTGATTATCCAGGTTGGGTGGAACTTGTTCCCAGAATTCTAGTATGCAAATGTTGCAGGCGTAGCACCGGTGGCAGAATTTGGGAACTTATACAGCTTTAGGTAGCACACGAGCAGATACTAAAAAAACAAAAAAGAAAAAAGAAAAAAAAAAAAGGAGGGATGTATTTTGCTGCTACTTTTAGTTTGCAATTATGGCAAGCAATCAGCGTTTATCAATTTTTCTTTCCAAACTAATTTATTTCCATTAAAACTCCAAGTCAACATTAACTAAAAATATTAAAGAAATTATAATATAGGTTGTTTGCACTTATGGACCTATGCCAAGTAATGTGACAATCATATACCAGAGCTCATAAAAAGTGGTCAGTAAATCCTGCTGAACTAAATGGAACTAGTGACATAATGACACATACAGAAAAATACTTTCTGCATCCTTAAAAAATATCATTAATGAAGTTTCATCTTAGGAAAGCTAATCCTTATTTTAAATGAGCCAGATTTACAATACCAAACATAAAATTTGAAAACAACGACAACAACAAAGCCAAAACCCAGTGCAATAGCCATTGGCCTTATTTTTACTCATGATTATTTTGCTTTTGCATATTATACATGTACAAACTAAGAGAAGTCAAATGAGTATGTGATCAGTGTTAATAGGAATTAAAATTTTAAATGCCTCTGTCCATTTAATTATCTGCCATCCCACCTCAACGTGATCTGGAGCAGATTTTCTCAGGGGACTGTTAAATTTCTCATATCTGGCACGATGGTGTTTGCTTCTGAGATGGATAGTTTTTGACAGTTCTGAATAATATACCACCCTAAACCATAAAGGCAGAGAATCTCAGCCCTAGTCCCCTACACAATCTCTTCAATTTATAGAGGAAGAAACTGGGATCAGAAACAGAACCAAAAACATACAGTTAAATATGCAGCAGCTTATTAGGCATATGATAGACTTTGAAAATTTGAACTACAACATTGCTAAAATATAATTTCCTTATTTTGCTGGATTTTTTCATTTTCTAAGAAATGAGCACACGTGGAGGAAGTAGCTTCAGAGTCCATCCGACTCCTCTTTCTTTCATATATTACACAATCTTTCTATGCTTCAGTTTCCTTATTTCTATAACTATTTTTTATCACGATATTGAAGGAAGGTTTGAATGAGTTGACATAAATGTATAAAGCTCAGAGTGCCTCTCAAAAAGTTAGGTCTACTTCCCCCCCACCATAGAGAATATATAAGAAAGGATTATTTTAAGGACTAAAAAAATGATTAAAGGAAATATAAGTGGCTTTCCTTCTCACCAGTAATTAAAAGGTAATAAATGCAGGTAACTTTACAAGGAAAAAAAAAAAGACCATGTAAATGTCACAATTCTGTGCAAGGGCTTCAAAATATTTTTCATAGTTATAATTAATATGCATATATTATATACTTTTTATTTTTTATACACAAAATGACTTCCTCTGTATTTCCATACTTCCTATTTCATATATTTCCGTATTTCACTACTTCCTAGTCACACTTTTCTAGCATTTGACTATCCAGGAGAAGAACCTACTGCTTCTTTGATCACAATGAACTCAATACCTGCTCTGCCTTATTGCCTCTAGTTCTCAGGCACCTGCATGTTGAAGGGCTAGGGAGAACCAAAGAAGGTAGGGAAGATGCCTGATTCCTTCCTCTATCTGCAGTGATTGGTATACTGTTTAGCACAGCATAGATACCCAGTAGGAATTTTTTGATTAAAAAAATTTTTCCAAAGGAGCATACCAGGGTAGCCTAACTTCTTTTAACTTCTAACATATTCGACATATTAATAACAAGTTGTCTCAAGAGTCCCCCCTCTTTTTAAAATTTTTTAATGTTTATTTATTTTTGAGAGTGAGAGCAAGAGAGAGCATGAGCTGGGGAGAAGCAGAGAGAGAGAAAGATACAGATCCAAAGTAGATGCCAGGCTCTGAGCTGTAAGCACAGAGCCCGATGCAGGGCTCAAACCCATGAACCAGGAGATAATGACATGAGCCGAAGTCAGATGCTTAACACACTAAGCCACCCAGGGGCTCCTCAAAAGCCCATTTTAAATACATGTATCCTTCTCAGTGTTGTGCTAATTCTTGGATGACAGTAAATTCTTTTATGCTCAATCTGTTTCTTCAATCTTCATTCCATCAGTAAAGTTTGCTCTTTAAATTAATAGGGTTCAATTTTGACCATCATTACATGTCAATACATTTTAACACCAAATACATGTTAAATGTCTGTGACATTTTAGACAGCCTATATTGCCATGTTCCCTGAAGTAAAAGGAACTTCATTTTTTTTGAAAAAAAATTCAAAAGCTTAGAAAGTTTAGGTAGAACTAAGATGGAAAACAGTGAGAGGAAAATTAAAGCAAAGGTACAGAGGAAAAAATATGACATTCATTCCAACTTTAGAAAGTATTCTTACATGATGAGGAAATGCGTTCTTTTTTACTTATACACTTTTGTGTACATTTTCATACAAATTTGAATGTTCCTGAAGAAAAGACTATCAAGCTATCATCTACCAAGACTAACATACTTAAAATAATATCTCTGCTTAAAACAAAGACAAGGGAAAAGCTGCTCTGAAAAAATGCAAACTAGTAGCAGATATTTGTGCTTTGTTATTTGTGAATTTTCAAATGTATCAAATGTGAATTTTCAAATGTTTCAAGTCAAGTCTTTACTGAAACAGCCAAGCCAACATCACCATGTGGTCATCAGAAGGCAAGGTTGTTGTCCTAGAAACATTTCCTTTTAAAAATCTGACTCTGACAAGCCCAACGTGCCAAAGACTAAGTTTTAAATCTGAAGATTGACAGTTTGCAAAGCCATGGAGTATATATTTAGCCACAAGGTCATCTATTTCCCAGATGACATCAGCAAGAGGTTTGCATATTTCAGCTGAGACTGACAAAGATAGATTTATGTCACAATAGCAGTGGACGAGCACGAGGAAGTTCGAGGAAACACACGCCTACAAGCAGAAAGGTTGGGCAAGGACTGTTGAGAAGTCCTGGGATTAGCCCAGCGGAGATAGCCACGTGCAACGTGGGGTTGCGAACATTTCATTTAGTCCTGGGAACATAGCTGACGATATACAGGAAATCATTTCTTTTAATTAGCAATAAAAACTGGCACTTCAGTTGTTTCCATTGGAGCATGCTGAAAGGTCTCTGTTCTTCAAAACTCAGGTATTTTTACTTCTTTACTAAATATTTACAAACCACGAATGCCAAAATTTAGGTTAGTTTTCAGGATATGACACAGACATGGTTAAGGGATATTTTGGAGAAAGAACTAAGAGGCTAGTTGGGAAAGCAGATGAATTTTATCTGTGTCACTGTACAATATCTGCATAATGTATGTTCCAATCACTAGCTTAAAAGAGTTTACCCAGAGGTGACAGTTTTTTGTTTTGTTTGCTTACTTATTTGCTTTTTGGTCTCCGTTGATTATTTCTTCAAGATTATTTTTTAGTTTCATTGGAATGGATCCCTTAGTTACCTGAAATTTTAATCGACATTCTATATGTAGGAAAAGTGCAAATGGCAAGAATACACATATCCCAGTGTTTTTATTTAGTTCAGCCTCTCTACCTCAGTAATATTGACAGTGTGGGCTGGGTGCTGTGCTGTGACATGAGGCTGTGTATCACTGTGGCTGGTTAGTAGCATCCCTGGCTTCTACCTACTAGATGCCGGGAGAACCCCCATTATCCCCCTCAAGTTGTGACAATCAAAAATGTCCCTAGGTATTGTCAAATGTCCACTGAGGGCCAAAATAGCCACTGGCTGAGAACCACTGATTGAGATCACATCATTAACATGAGAGTAATTAATGGAAATTTATAAAGAAAGACATAAAATAAAATATAACTATTGTAGCTCCACTAAAATAAAGTAAAAAAGTCCTGTGGGTTATTTTTCATCATTGGCATTACATTCAGCCTAATTTCTAGAATTATACCATAGCGATGAATAATCACATGAGGGCCTCTGAAGTCCTAGCGATACCCTACATTGTCTGAGAATGAGGAGATTTTCTGCCAAATTCCACATATTCCAGCAACATCTTATAGCTCATTTAGTTCCATCTCCTATTTTGTAGGTAGAGAGAATGAGACAATGCATTGTTTAAGTTCCCCCTGCACTAGGTCAGAATGCACAGCTTTAGATTCCCAAATCATTAATCTTTCAAATGTGCAACAGACTAGAATGATTTTCATCCATTTGAAATTAAGAAAGGTTTCAGTTAGAATATTAACTTGAAATTTTCAGTTAATTATTATTCTACGAGTAGAACCAAACCATTGCTACTCTTAAACTGAAGAGATTCTGACCTCCTCTTGGTGATAAAAGTACACTGGAAATCTAAGAACTAACTAACTCACCATTCAGTGCTCACTGTTCAGATAATCTTAGAAATACTGTCATTCATCCATAAAGTCTAACAGAACTAAGAACAACCATTTACATATTTCTGAACATAGCAAAGTAACTTATCTATGTACCTAACTATGGGCTATAGATCATTCACTCAGTACATATTTGTTGATTAGCGCTGATTATGTTCCAGGTACTCTTCCAGGCAATGATGATACAGAAATGAACAAAAGAGGCAAAAATCTACCCTCGTGGAGTTCACATTTCAGTGCAGAAAACAAAAACCAGACATCAAATAAATACAACCAACAATGTTTAACCTAGTCAGAAACAAATAAGTGGGGATAAATTCATGAGTTTTCGTAGTCAGGTAGTCATGGAAAGACTATGTGAGGAGGAGACATCTAAGCAAACTTGATTAGACTCAGGAAGCAATGAATGTGGAACGGCAGCCTACAAGAGATCCAGGCAGAGGCACCCACAGCAAGGACCCAAAACCCAGAGCAGGAACAAGTTTGTTCATAGTAAGGACTTTGAGTGTGATGGGAAAGTAACCTAGGACTTTGAGCAAGAGCAAATACTTGAGCAGATAGTAAGAAAACATTTTTGAGCAATATTTTGTGAATGTTACCTTTGTCCCAAATTTCCATGAATGACGAGGCTAGGCTGGTGAAAATTCAAGACTTGTACACTGGCAAAGTGACCTGGAGACCTTCGATATTTCTTCTTTTATCCATGTGATAAAAAAAAGTCCTCCTGTAAAAAGAAGAAAAAGAAAAAGGGCAGTCCTTCTGCCCTACTTGAAGGGAGTATCTGTGTACAGTTCTGAGGCACGCTTCCGAAGATATTTGCTCCCCCAGGGTGGCTGCACTGAATTCATCAGTGTCCCCAAGTCTCACCAACAGATTTGTTGCTGGCAATGGTGAGAAGTTTGTCTCTGGGGCCTAGCATACTCTGGGCTGGCGGGGTCTGGCTCACCTTCCTTCTGCATCAAGCAGAAGATGAGCCACACAATGAGGGGCTTATCTTTTATTCCTAAAGATACACAGAAGCTGCAGCCACTGCGGCTGGTTTCCTTGCCCAGTGTTGACCTGAAGTGTTTGAGAATTGAAGTCAATTTGAACCAGATTCTTGCTGAATTCCAAGAAAAACGTGACATTAGGATAATGTTAAATGCCGTGTAAAACAAAACAAAAGCAAAACAAACAAACAAACAAACAAAAACAATAACGAAAGATGGAAGACTAGGGACTTGAAGTAGAAAGATGGTCTCCTGTCTGCTTCCTCCTCCACCCGTCTTGGTTCCAGTGACATTATTTCACTCAAAGTAATATATTCAGTTATCTGTGCACCTTTCTGAAATCACATTTCAGATAGGGACAGCACAGTGAGTTATAAATACAGTACTGAGTATATAGTTACAGTACAGAATATACAGAGTGGAAACAAGCTTTACTGTAAAGAATGCCTATGGATGAACAGGTTATCAATACAATCTATTTCTTCCTATTTAGAACTATAACTGAAGGATTGTGTGAAGGTCCATTCTACTAAGTGACACATGGGTATGTGGGTATGTATGTGTCTGGGGAAAAAGTGAAAAGGTAGAGAGAGAATGTTGTTACCACCCATGCAAGGAAAGGCTCGGAGAACCTCACTGTGGAATTTCGCTCAGGTCACACTTCCCTACGCATGGTTTACCCTTGTAGGCAAAATGAACGTTACTCTGAAGTGTCAGTTGTGGATGTAAAGTCACATGAAAATTTTTTTTCCTATCATAGGGGGTGTTTCTCTTTCTCTACCTTCTAGCTGATAAAGAAATCATCTCTATGATAGGACCAGCCATATCCCTACTCTCACCCTCTCCCTCAAAATACTCACACTTGCAGTTGAGGCTAGACTCGATTCTTTGGAGTATAGAAGTGGTTAAAAACACAGGTTATGAATGTAGTACAAAGGATATTATTCTAACCAAAGGTAATCCTGACTATGTTATGTGTTCCTTCAGAGATCTTTCTCAATATAAACACTGACTGATTCTGCCAGAAAGTTATGATTTTCCCAGTTGTTTTAGCCAAATATTGGCATTTTTCACATTTAAACCCTATTTTGGCTTTAGGGTATGTGGTAAGAGGGAGGAATGAGAAGTCTTATTTAATCCTAAACTATACAATGCTACAAAAATACTTGTTATACCTAAGAATGTTAAGTTTTATATCTCTGAAGGCAAAGAAAAAAAAAAGCTGCCAAATTAATTTTTTTGGAACAGACATATTTTTCATAAACTTTACTTTCAGAACAGAAAAACTGAGATAAATATTTATAGGTTGAATTTGACTCTTATGAAATGACTGGAGTGGACTTCATGGGATGCCTCTTCAAAGGTCTCATAAGGTAATTAATTGCTTTTATATGAATATTGCTAATTTTCCTACTTAAAGTTTTACATAGTTACCTCTGAAGCAATGTTAAGATAAAATACACTGAGGTAAGTCAAATAGGTAAAAAACTACTTATTTTAAACGTATACTTTATTAAGTGGCTTTTAAATAATCACTCATCTGTTTTGAAAATGCATGCAAAGGGCTTTTATGCAAGAAAAATTATCAGTCCATTTCATAATCCTATTTCTAATATAGACATAGAGAAAGAGTCATTATCACTTCCCTTTAGTATCAGACATGACTGACAACTGAAATTCTGAATGCGCTTGTGTGTATGTATGGTGTGAGGGCTGGGAAGTCCTATGGGAAGGAACTTAAGGATCTGTAAGGAAAAGCCCATTCCAATGAGGGCCTGATGGGTCACAAGTGCCCAGCCTGCCTCTGAAGGCCTCTAAGATGCCACTAACGCACCCAGAAAGTTTGCCACCCCCATATTACTCTACACACGCTAACGACCTCCAGCTCTAAACAACAGCTTCTGGAATAGGCACAAATGCTTCAAACCTCTAAAGGGCCACTCACTAATCCAGACTTTTTTCCAACTTCATATCACTTGGGCCTTTTGGCTTGTGGCCTAACCATTCTGAAGGTTTCCCAGAGCCATCTTATTGACAGGAAGTAACAGAATCTGATGCTCTGTGTCTCAGCTGCTAAGAAAGGGACTGCCTGTCACTGTGAATCAGAAAAAGCAATCACTCCTATTTTTCTTCCAGTTATTTTTCTTCAAAATAGAAATAGCTATATTTTCTCATCACAGGACATAAGTGTTTCTGTCATAAAAATTAATGAAAAACAGAAATTCATGATCCTAGGGCCTAATAATAACCATATTTGGTACACATAACATTTTGTTACCTCTTGTCTTTTTCAGGTTTTTCATTGCAATTACATCATGTTTATATAATTTAAAATCTTTAATGGCAACAGACTATTATTTCTATTTAATAATTTTAAAAAATTTTTAAATATTTATTTATTTTTTAGACAGAGAGAGCATTAGCAGGGGAGGGGCAGAGAGAGAGGGAGACACAAAATCTGAAGCAGGCTCTAAGCTCCGAGCTGTCAGCACAGAGCCCAATGCATGGCTCGAACCCACAAACCACCAGATAATGACCTGAGCTGAAGTTGGACGCTTAACCAACTGAGCCACCCAGGCTCCCCCCTATTTAATAATTTTTAAATTTGATGGTTTATTATGAGAATCTTTACATGACAGGAAAAATAGATCTTCATCAAGTGCTTACTTGACAACAAATGTATATCCTTTGCAGGAGTACCATGAATTTAAGAAGTCTTAATTGTTGGGCATTCAGTTGACTGTTTCTATTTTGTTATTATAAATAACCTTGGAGTGAATGTCCTAAAAGACCCATCTTTTCAATTGTCTGATTATCTCCTTTGGATATATTTCCAGAAGTGAGACTCTCTGGTTAATATATGCTATTTTTAAGGACTTTGGATGTAAGTTACAAAATTGCCCTCAAGAAAGGATATATCAGTTTATTCTCCAACCAATAGTGAACAAGTGTGGGAGGCTTCCTTTTCGATTCAGCCTTCATCATGTCATGCATTTATTTCTGGTGGCTCATGACAGAATACAGAGTCTATGGAGTTAGGGTAGATTTCAGAAGGAAAAAAAATGTCTCAGAGAAGTTGAGACTATTCTGTGGCTCTTTATGAATCACAAATGTGAACCTTCCTTCCTGCCTCTGCTTTTGTGGGGAGCAGAGAGTGTTTCAGGTCATGTGTGGCATGCTAATGCTATATGGCAAATGTTTACAGCTTGGAAAAGGCTTCACTAGGGTTTGATGTGGATCCAGGAGGAAGTAGAGGAGTCCCACAGTGTTTGTGAAACACAGCATGAGAAAATAATCCCCATCCTGCTAAGTGGGTCTGAATACTCAAAAGCTGTATGAGAGGGTCAAGGAGATAGAGAATTTCTTCCTTTGCCTCATGCTTAAGGACTTGAGAGAAGCACTCTCTGATACTCTACAAAATGAGGAAATAAATAAACAGGAGCTGGATTCTCTATTCTGCCAACATTCCTTGTCAGGACTCTATGAAAAAATATGTATAAATTCAAAAGGCTAAATTAAAAAAAGAAATGGAAATGTATTACACTGTTGGCAGGAACACATTTCTGATATAATGATAAAATCTGGGAGCTGTTAGTAGAAGCATTTGCTTGAAACATTTTCATTCTTCTTTGAGAAATGTGATGAATAAACATTATAAAATCAAATCGAATAGCGGGCTAATCATTTTAATATTTTAGGGTGGATACAGTAAGTACCATTATTTTAACAATTCTCTAATACCACTTTGCTGGGTTGAAAATCAGTTAGAAGTAGGCTTGTCAAAGGCAATTGTTTCCACATTCTCTTTCTTATCTTTCTAGAAATGCCTTTCTACAATAAGCTATGTCATTTCTGATCTTGGCTAACTAGACTGACCTGTTTTATTTGGGTCTTATTCTAAGTGAGATGAGAATCGATGGGAAGGCTGCAGGCATGGGAATGACATCATGTGCTTTTGCTCAAGTATGTCTCTATTGTCCCTTTCTTCTGGGCTGGTAGAAATACTGTCTCCAAACCGTTATTAGCCTAGATTGCAGCCCGACCTCTCAGAACTCTCCATGGTAGCTTACTCAATATTAATAAACTAAACATAGAGGGACCCAAATTGATCAAACGGGTTACAGTCATTGTGTTACTTCTCCATCTACAAAAGTGATATTTACCAAGTAGGGCCTCCAATCCTAAAGCCTGCCCTGAGGGGTCTTTGTTGGGCTTTGCCATTTGTCATTTAGCTGCCACTATCTGTCCTCTTGCCTTTTCCTATTGTTCATTTTTGTGATGTTTCTTCCTTTTATTTCTTCCTGCCTCCAGGGTTTCCTACCACATCCCAAAGTTCAAATTTCTATCATTGCTTGAGTATTTTCCTTTATTATTTCAGATGAGCTGCTTGGCTCCATTTCTTTGCACCCTCAGTGAGACACGAGCTATATGTCATTGTGGTGGAAATGCACAACCATACATTTTTTTCTTTTTTGGATTGAACAACAGATTTATTCTTGGTAATGACTTTACCCTTTGTATTCCTCTTTATTATTTCTGGAGTGTGAAGCAACGTGAGAATAGTTGTTTTGACCAGTGGGATAATGATAAAATGAAAATGATTTAAGTATCAATAAAAAATTGGGGGAGTGAATATTAATATCTAAAATAAACGATCCTTTTCCTATGACGTAGTGTCTTCTCTTTAGATATAAAACATCCTCTTTCAGTTAAATACACAGTGGTAATAATAGGCTGATGGGATTTGAACAGATCCAAAATTGTCTTGGGTTTATCCAAATGTTGAGGAGAAAATATTAGTTAATTCTCCCAGCTTAGAACAAGTTCCATTTACATGAACCTCTCACAATGATACATGATGTTTCCTTACAAAAAGCAATTTGTCTGTGTTTCTTGGACCAGGTGCTTTAAGAGCTAACCTACATTAGCAATAGGAAGACAGCAGATGGACTCTTTTTTTAGATCTAGACACTATTCTCAGTTAACTACAAACTTTTAAAATGGTTGTGCTCTACTAATACACCTTCAGAAAAAGAAAAAATAGAAAGTGAGGCTAAAGGGGGAAAGAAAACACTTGATGGATTCATGTCTCTTGCCTTTACAAGAACTTGGAGACGTAAAGTTGAAGCAAATAGTCTGAATAGAGACTCTGTACTCATAAGGTTTACTCAGGAGAATTTAGAAAGAAGTAGTAAGCATTATGGTTGAGGGCAAAGGCCCTACAGAGTGCCTCAATTTGAACACAAAGTCAGCCACTTACTAGCTAAGGGTTCTTGAGAAAATTATTTAACATTCCCATACCTCAGTTTTTTCCACTGTACAATGGAGACCCTAATAAGACCAAATTCCACAGGACTGTTATAAATATGTAAAGACTTAGAGTAGTGCTTGACACAGATTGAATACTTGATGGCGGCATCATTATCATCATCACCAGTTTTGCCCTTATGAAACATAAGCCAGTTTTAGTTGGGAGAGGCCCAAGATATTGCAAAGAAAAATAATTTTTTGTCGGTTTCCAAAAGCATCATTCTTCCTATGGGATTCCATAGAAGTAGTGAAATCATTTTTTTAATTCTTGTTTCTTGCTTTTTATAATAAATTGTACTTTTTAAATCATCAGAGTAAAATTGACTTTTTTCTTTTGTTATATAGTTTTATTAATGTTGATACATGTGCAGATTTGTGTCGCCACTACCGAGAGAACTGTTTTCCACCACAAAAAATACCCCCCATGCCCTTTGGAAGAAGTCCACTCCCAACCATAACTCCTGACAACCCCTAATATGCTTTCTATCACCATAGTGTTTACTTGAGAAAGTCGTATAAATAGAATCGTATTTAACATAATCTTTCGAGGTTAACAACTTTCATGCAGCATAATGACTTTGTGATTCCTCCATGATGTTGCATGCAGCAGTATTTTGTTCCTTTTTTTTGTTGAATATTCCATGTATCACAGTTTGTTTTCACAGTCAGCTGTTCAAGGATATTTGTGGATAGAGCTGTTATAAACATTTGTGCACAAGTCTCTGTGTGAATGTAAGTCTTCCTTTTTCTTGAAATAAAATTTTTAATTCATTTCTATTAAATCTCATATTTGTGACTTGCAGACTTCATTTGGAAGAAGTGTAGAAAGCTCAGTAGCCAGAGAAGTGAACTAAGTCAGCAAGTGGATTCTAACTATATTAGTGACAAGTCAATAGAGACTCCAGTAATATAAAAAGGTCTCTGAAATTCATGGACATTTTATTTATTTATTTATTTATTTATTTATTTATTTATTTATTCATACATTCACTCATTCATTCATTCATTTAAGTTTATTTATTTACTTTGAGGGAGAGAGTGAGAGGGGAGGGGCAGAGAGAGAGAGGGAGACAGAGAGAACCCCAAGCAGGCTCCGCACCATCAGCACAGAGACTGATGTGGGGCTCGAAGATCATGACCCAAGCCAAAATCAAGATCCAGACACTTAATCAACTGAGTTACCCAGGCACACCCATGGACATTTGTGCTAGGAAATGTTAATAAAAGCATGTGGTCATTTGATATTAGTTTTCCTTAACTTCATGAAACGTATATGTTTATTGTCCATTTGGGGTTGTTCTTTGTTTTTCTTTTCTATTTCAAGCAGCATTTTTATCTAGAGTTTCCAAAGATCTCACATTGTACTCAAATTCTGATTTAGTAATGCAACTGTTTTCTACGTTTGATAAGGCCCTTTTCCTTTTCCACTTCTGAAAGCAAGATTATTTTTAATGGTTTCACCAGGGCCATCAAAATAACCTTTTACAAAAACAACTTTTGACTAAGGTAACTGCTTGTCTCTTTGCTGAGAGTTGAGAAATAAAGCAAAGTTGTCCACGTGTTAGGAAACTAAAATTAAGTATGACAAGAAGTCCAAATATTAGTGTTTTTTCCTGTTGGGCTATATAAAGCTTCTGCTGATTTGTCAATGTTTCCTATAACATGTTAGAACCAGAGCTAAACAGTTAAAACTCTTTCCTTTGGTAGTCTGGCAGCTGAGTTTCCATCATTTACTGTGCTATAAAAGAAAATTTATCATAAATTGTTTTGGTCTCTTGGAACATTTTTTGCTGGCAAATTAAGGTGACAGTTAATAGGATCTCATTCTAAACAGAACAACAGCAATATTAACCAATGTAAGTCTAAAACACTAGGAAATATTGCTTTGAAACTGAAAATAAAAACCAGTTCTCACTAGGAGAAGGAAGGCAAAGGTTGGCCTGCCTTAGAAGATCTATGATAACCCCATGGATCTAAGCAGAATTTAACAAACAATTTTTATCTAGGGAAGAACTGATAAAAACCAAAATCATATTATTTCATAGCCTGAGTTTCTGGCAGAAGTACCATCCCATCATGGGAATTATGTATCATGTAGCTGAATTCCCTTGGTGAGACTCTGTCTTATTTGTAAGATTTTGTTCATATAAAGAAACCCTTATAGACTAAGAACAAACTGAGAGGAAAAGGGGATGTAGGAGGGGGGAGAGGGGGTGATGGGCACAGAGGAGGGCACTTGTTGGGTTGAGCACTGGGTGTTGTATGGAAACCAAGTTGACAATAAATTATTAAAAAAAAAAAAAAGAAACCCTTATAGAAAATTGTAAGCATAGAAAAAAAAAAAAAAGCCAGAGAAAAGGGAAGAATTTTTAGTAATCCTTTACCATCTCCTTCTATATACCAAAATCCTGGAAGACCTATTTGATAAGAGAGGGTTGTTTAGTGAGCAAAAATACTCATGGTAAAAAATGTGATCACCTTTGAGGATATTTTCATCAAGCTGTAACAAACTAGTGAGTACCTTTTCTACATGTCAGGGATATTGCTCATTGAATCATGGAAATCATATAATTATGTCACCTGTTATGCTTTGTTTCTCTTCAATAAGTGAATTGTGTAAATTCTGTGAACAGTACATTGATGTCCAGCTACTCATTTATGATAACTCAAAACTTTTAAGGTCCCAACTTCAAAATACAGAAATATACTGGGAGTCTGATGTGAAACACAAATAATCCTTAAGGATTGGAAATCTTGGTTTCTAGACTGAGCTCTGCTGTGAATTAGTTTTAAAAATTTGAAACTCGGATGTCTAGAAAGTGATTTTGGAGTTAGTTCAAATGTTGGCTTAAATTTCAGCTCTGCTATCTAATTAACTGTGATGTAGGGCAAGTCATTTAATTAATATGATCCTTACATTCTTTAAAACGGTGAAAATTGTCCCTGGCCCGTTTACCTAATAAAGTAGAGGTGAAATAATGGTAAGGTATGTGAGAGCACCTAGAAAACTCTCAAGAACTATCATTTAAAAATAAAGCTATGCTAAAAATAAACTACTGAGGGGCGCCTGGGTGGCTCAGTCGGTTAAGCGTCCGACTTCAGTTCAGGTCGTGATCTCACAGTTCGTGGGTTCGAGCCCCGCATCTGGCTCAGTGCTGACAGCTCAGAGCCTGGAGCCTGCTTCGGATTCTGTGTCTCCCTCTCTCTCTGTCCCTCCCCCTACTCATGCTCTGTCTCTTTCAAAAATAAATAAACATTAAAAAAAAGAAAAAAATAAACTACTAAGACTTGTGCATGGTGAAAGAAAGCATCCGACAAAATGAATAGGCAATCTATGTATGGAATCGGAGAAGATATTTGAAAAAATATATCTGATAAGAGGTTAAGAATCAAAATATACAAAGAAAAAACATGCAATTCAACACTGAAAGAATAATTCAATTAAAAATGGCAAAGGACCTGAACAGACATTTTTCCCAATAAAACATGTGTATGGGCAACAGATGAAGAGATACTCATCATCACTAGTCATGAAGGAAGTTCAAATCAAAACCACAGTGAGATATCATCTTACACCTGTCAGAATGGCTGGTACCAAAAAGACAACAAATAACAAGTATGGCTGAGTTGGAGAAAAAGGAAACCTCATATACTCTTGGTAGGAATGCAAATCGATGCAGCCACTATGGAAAACAGTATGGAGGCTCCTCAAAAAGTTAAAAATAGAAATACCACACTATCCAGTAATTCTACTACTGGATGTTTACCCAAAGAAAATGGAAACACTAATTCAAAAAGGTATATGTACTCTTATGTTTATTGCAGCATTATTTACAACACCCAAGATATGGAAGAAACCTAAGTATCTATCAATGGATGAATGGAGAAACAAGATGTAGTGTCTTTGTACACAGACACAGACACAGACACAGACACACACACACACACACACACACACACACACACACACACACACACTGGAATATTACTCAACCATCAAAAATGAGATCTTGCCATTGACAACAACATGGATGGACCTAGAAGGTATTGTGCTAAGTGAAATAAATCAGAGAAAGACAAACACCATATGATTTCACTCAGATGTGGAGTAATAAAAAAAAAAAAAAAACAGCAGAAACAGACCTATAAATCACAGGACAAAATGATGGTTGCCAGAGGAGAAGGAGGTGGAGGGTATGGACAAAATGGGTGTAGAGAAGTCAAAGACAAAGGCTTCCACTTATGGCATAAGTAAGTCACTAGGACGAACAGCATAGCATAGGGAACACAGTCAGTGGTATTACAAGAGTGCCATATAGTGATGTATGGTAGCTTCACTTGCGGTGAGCATAGCATAATATAAAGAGTTGTCAAATCGCTTTGTCATACACCTGAAATTAATATAACATTGTGTTTCAATTATACTTCAATTTTAAAAAAAGTAAAACTATTATGAAAGAGAACTTGGGCCGTAGTTAAGCCCCGGGAATAGGCTTTGTAGTGATACATGTGAAAAGGCCAGATTCCAGATTGTTGTTATTTGGATACTTATACGGATAAGTCCTGCTTTGTCTGAAGGCTATCATCAAGTTTTACAATCTTTTTTTAAAATTTATTTATTATTTACTTTGAGAGAAAGAGAGTGAGAGACAGGGGAAAGGGACAGAGAGAGGGAGAGAGAGAGAGAATCCCAAGCAGGTCCCACACTGTCAGCACCCAATGTAGGGCTCAAACCCACAAACTGTGAGATCATGACCTGAGCCAAGTTTGGATGCTTAACCTACTGAGCCATCCAAGTGCTCCCCTCACCCTTTTTTTGGCTGCCATACTTGGGTTAGAGACATCTCTGGACAAAAACTCAGCCTGTTAGCAGATACGCTAACTTTATCATGCAGAAGTCTACCTTCCAGAAAGTATCACTTCCCAAAGAGCAGTGTGTTCATAGAGCAGGATCTGGCCTAATATTTCTTAAACTGAAAAATCTTTACATCTTCTCTGGCCAGACCAACTCAAGGAAAAGTGTCTATGGCCTGTAAAAATGAATGGTGCACTTAAGAGGAGACATAAACCTTCTCTATTCTAGTAAGGTGAGTGATCTTTTGGGATTTTCAGCATTGTTCCTTTTTGTGTCAGACCCTGAAATACCCAGAGGACTCTGGAAAGACTTCCTAGCCCATTAGGTAACAAGGTAACAGTAGGCAGATGCCACACAAGAGGTTTCGCCAGGACTTGCTCTATTTGAGATTTACTAAAGACAGAGACAGAGACCAGGGACCCAAAATCAGCAATTTTGAATTTGAGCAGGGACTCAGGAGAGCTTTTATCAGGGTCAGCCAGGACACAGGAAGTTCTCTAGAGAGGCACTGGTCCTTTTTATCCTGATCAGCTTAGATGTGCTCTATTGGTCATTTTCCTGAGCTCCACTGCTGGTCTTAAATGACTGAGATCAGTTAATGCAGACTTGAGTTTCCTAAGACATATGGAACATTCTTGTTCCCACAGGTTTCCTTGGTCTCTATCTAGGAGAAAGATTATATTCTCTGGAAGGACTTTAGTCTCGGAGTTCAGGGTTCTTAACTCCCAGGGTAAGGAGTAGGAGAGCTGAAGGAAGACTTCCCCTCAGCTGTGGACTTAACCTCCAAGCCCAGGTCCCAACTACACAGCTCTGGCTAGAATCGGGACCATAATGATCCTAAACAGACACTTCCATAGTCAGGTGTAATTGTCTCACTAATAAGGATGCAAGTGACTGACTCGTGTCATCAGCAGTCCTCACTTTATATTCATATTTGCACCACTCATTGCTGCTCATATTTCAGTCTGTGCTGAAGAAAACAACTCACATTAATTCCACCGCAAAAACTTGAAATTCAATATTTTCCCTATCAAAATAAAATTTCATATTCTTCATTTTGCCCCAGCTCCCCACCCCATTTGCATACACTGCAGGCAGCAAATTCTATATGGCTAAATAACTGGAGTTGGAGATGAGGTGAAAAGATTGTCAGGGGAGAAAACTCTTCAAAATTCTGTCAGGGGTTACTATACACATTGAATAATTACATTACAGCTTTTCTCTATATGGATCTAAAGTATAAAGACTTTGCAAGGATTTTTTTTTCCAGTGTATAGATTATTCAAGTGACTTTTCTTCACTCCTCTGATTAGACTTTCTTTCATTTCTTCTTTCTTGAACTCTAACTCGATAAGAAGGTGAGAGTAATCTAGTAGCAAAGGATTCATTCACTTTTCTGCCAGCAGCATTGCAGAAAGTTCTGATAGGAAACAGCAAAACTAAGAATGAAATTCAGATTTTGTACTACTTGGGACTTCTCTTCTTTCTATTTATCAATGTATTAATTCCACCCAGAGATCAAGAGAATGCAAATATAGCAATATAAAAATGGATATACAGGGGCACTTGGGTGGCTCAGTCAGTTAAGCTTCCGACTTCAGCTCAGGTCATGATCTCACGGTTCGTAGGTTCAGGCGCTGCATCGGGCTCTGTGCTGACACCTCGGAGCCTGGAGCCTGCTTCAGGTTCTGCATCTTCCTCTCTCTTGGATTCTCCCCTGCTCACAGTCTGTCTATCTCTCTCTCAAAAATAAATAAACATTTAAAAAAATTTTTAAAAATGGACATACAAGGAACAAATATTTTGATGAGGCTGAGTAGAATAAAGGGAAAGAAGGCAAAATGATGCTTTGTGCCTGGGTGTAGATTTGAGAGAAACCAACAAGATAAAGTGACAAGTTGATTATATCTGGAGCAAGAAAATCTGGGCCTGAGTATCACCTCTTCCAATTACTAACAATTTAACCATGGGCAAAAGAAGACATTTAAATTCTCTAAACATGAGTTTTTTTCAACGTAAAATGGAACCTCCTCAAATCTCTGGTTGCCCAGGTTACTATGGGAAAAAATGGGGGGTACCCGGGTAGCTCAGTGGGTAGAGCATCTGACTCTTGATTTCAGCTCAGGTCATGTTCTTAACAGTTTGTGGAATAGAGCCCCACATCGGGCTCTGGGCTGACATTGTGGAGTCTGCGTGGGATTCTTTCTCTCCCCTCTCTCTCTCTGCCCTTCTCCCTCTTGTTATCTCTCTCACAAAATTAATAAATAAACATTTTAATGGGATAAAATAAATGAAAGCATTATTAAAAGTCAAGGCATAAAAACATTAAACAGCATAATTGTAGTGTCTCAGCAGGAAGTGATGTATCCTGTTCAGAGGAAACACACAAGAGACAGAGGTGAAGGACCAACATCTCTTGCTTATTTTTATTTTTTTAAGTTTTTATTTAAATTTCAGTTAGTAAACATACAGTGCAATATTAGTTTCAGGTGTACAATTTAGTGATTCAACACTTCCACACAGCACCAGGTACTCATCGCAAGTGCATTCCTTAATCCCCATCACCTATTTCACCCATCCCCCACCCACCTCTACTCTGGTGGCCATCAGTTTGTTCTTTATAGTTAAAAGTCTGTTTCTTAGTTTGTCTCTATTTGTTTGTTTCTTAAATTCCACATATGAGTGAAATCATATGGCATTTGTTTTTCTCTGAGTGACTTATTTTGCTTAGCCTAATACTCTCTAGCTCCATACATGTTGTTGCAGATGGCAAGATTTCATTCTTTTTGATGGCTGAGTAATACTCCACTGTGTGTGTGTGACATCTTTATCCATTCATCAGTTGATGGACATTTGGGCTGTTTCCATAATTTGGCTACTGTAGATAATGCTGCTATAAATATTGGAGTGTGTGTACTTGGTCTATTTTTAAATGCTCATCAGCCCAATATCATAAAATCAGAATTCAACTAAACCTAAATCAACGATGAACCATTGATTCTACTTCTAACATTCCCATTAATTCACTGCATGATTTTTGCCATGTTATTTGACCTTCCTGGGATTAGAGGGACTGAAGAACATCCAATATCCAACATCCCCCAGGCTTCTTGACTCCCAGTCTTACCTGTAGTCAGTGGATAGAATGCTATAAACCACATACAGAGCTAGACACCAATCTTAAGCTACGTTCCCTGAGAAAGTAGACCTGAGGCAGGACTTGAGTCTAAGTAGTTTCTTTGAAAAGTTATCCTAAGTGCTGATAGGGGAATAGAGCAATAAGAAATGAGGGAAGGGCAAGAAGTCAATACAGGGTATGTTATCAAGCAGGTTAACACTGCAGACGGCTGAAGCTCAGTCCCTTGGGGGACATCTAGAAGACTGGATAGAGCATATGTCAGAGTTTTTCCATCTAAGCAGGGAGGAAGGTGGGTTATATTCTCCTCCACTTTCCTTCCTTCACTGGTAGAGCAATGTTCTTGAGACAGCAATCCCCAGCACTTGTGGCCTCCTGTACACACCAGCCAAGCACATCAGAGAAATCCTGCAGTGACAGGTCACAAGTGCCTGCATGAGGGAGTCATCAGCATGTACGGGGAGAGGGAAGGGCAGGGCTGTGACAGCAGATGCTGTAATACTGTGAAAGACAGGAAGGTGTGCTGATCAGATTCTCCTTCAGAACAGGACAGTTGCTTCCTTCAAGATGCTTAGCTGAAAGACTCGTATGGTTAATGGCTTCTGGATCCTCCTCAGGTTTGGAGTTGAGGCAGTGCTCTTCTTGGGACAATTCCACCTAATGACTGAGTAACGCAGTAGTGCAAAGGGCCTGTCCATTCTTCCTAGGACTTCTATAGCGGATGACGTCTGCTCCACATCTGCTCTCTGCCTCATGGTAGAAGCTTTCTTAGGTTCATTCCAGTCTGACAGCTCCTTCTGCCCAGTCAGCCTTCATTCCTTCTCCTTTCTCAGGTGTTACTACCTGTGAACTGTTTGCTTTCTTGACTTCATCTCTGTGTCTATCTTTTGGAGAACTCAACCTACAATGGATCACTAATTCAAAAGAGAGGTTTGGAAAATGTCAACCTCTGGACTGAAACCAAAGAAGAATCAACATTAGGTGAGTCAACAGGAAAGTTGGACTGAAAAGACCCTTTCCATAGCAGGACTAGACAAGAGGAGGGCTCCTCCAAGCATGTCCTTGGGAATCAACCAGACAAAGATAAAATCGATGAAAATAAGAAAAAAAAAATGGATGCATGAAAGAAATGGAGAGTTGGCTAGACGTTGAATAAATACATGAGGGGGTGATTAAATTTCCTTTTGTAGCTATTATTTTTAAAGGAGAGATTATCCAGATGCCTGGGTGCCTCAGTCCGTTAAGTGTCTGACTTTTGTTTTTGGTTCAGGTCATGATCTCATGGTTTGTGAGATTGAGCTCCATGTCGGGCTGTATACTGACAGCATGGAGCCTGCTTGGGATTCCCTCTCTTCCTTTCTCTCTATCTCTCTTGGCTTGCTCTCTCTTTTGCACTCTGTCTCACTTGCTTTCTCAAAATAAAGTTTTTTTTTTTTTTTAAAAAAAGGATAGAATATGTATTCCATTGAGGTACATGTCATTTTCAAAATCCTTACTAAAGATACTGTTATTTTTTATTTTTTTATTTTTTTATTTTTTTATCTTTATTTTATTTTATTTTAGAGAGAGAGAGTATATGTGAGTAGGGGAGGGAACAAAGGGAGAGAGAGAGAGAAAGAAAGAGAGAGAGAGGGAGAGAGAATCTTAAGCAGGCTCCACACTCAGCACAGAGCTGGACATGGGGCTCAATCCCATGACCCTGGGATCATGACCTGAGCCAAAAATCAAGAGTTGGCTGCTCAACTGACTGAGCCACCCAGGTGCCTCATGTAATTTTTATTTTTTTTAATTGTTATAGATGAATGTACTTAAAATGGCATAAGCAGTCAGGACTCTACTGCATCAAATCCAGTAACCTGATCTACACACATGATATCATAAGAGCAAGAAAGGCCTGAACAAGAGTCTGTTATTTAGATTTAGTTATTTGAAGGGAAGAGAAGGAAAGGGAGATAAGATGCTTGAAAGTCTGTTATGTACCAGAAGGTCTAGTAAGTGGTTCATTTATTCACTCATCCAATACATTTTTGAGCACTCACTATTTTCCAGGCACAGTTCTAGGTATTAAGACACATCGGGAATAAAACATATCACAATCTCCTGCCATTGTGGAGACAATATACTTGAAAGAGAAAAAGGGATGATAAAGATTGAAGTAAAATAAATACTTGATATAGGATCTTAGAAGGTGAAGGTGCTACATAATATGTAAAGATACAAAGAAGAAAGAAATCCACAGTTCTAGGTAGGATATGGGTTGCAATTTATGTATTTATTTTTTTAATGTTTTTTATTTTATGTTTGAGAGAGAGAAAGACAGAGACAGAAAGCAAGCAGGGGAGGTAAAGAGAGATGGAGACCAAATCTGAAGCAGATTCCAACCTCCCAGCTGTCAGCACAGAGCCCAATGGGGTCTCGAACTCACAAGCAGTGGGATCGTGACCTTAGCCAAAGTCGGACGCTTAACCGACTGAGCCACTCAGATGCCCCATAATTTAAAATTAAGTAGGTCTCATTGAAAAGGTGACATTTGAGCAAAGTCTGGATTGAGGTGAGGGAACTAGCTATATGAATACCTGCAGACAGAGAATTCCTGCCCCAGGGAATAGACAGTGACTTTTGGCTCTAATTCAAATTTTTCTGCCTTTAAAACCCATCCTCTTCTTATTGATCCTGGTATGGTATTCCATAAACCACTGCACTTCCATCCTTCCAGAGACCATTCCTTTCTCTTATAACCATCAACCAGATGCAGTTTGATGAGATAATTGTCCAGCTGCAAACTATACTCATAGATGTAAATATACATTTCCTTCGCTATAGCAGAATATTCATAAACGCAATGAGACATATTGGAAAACAGAGCCTGAGAGGTATAACCCACAATCACATTGCATGTGTGGTATGACTTGTTGGGTTGTTTTTCTAGAACACTCATTAAGTGGGAAATGGTAAGCATAACTTAAGTAGGTCTCTAAAAAACCAAACAACTTCACTTAGAGTCATTTTCGCTTAACCAGTTGGAAGGCATTGCGGAGACCAGTTCAGCTAACTTGCTCTCAGGCCTACCTTTTGCAAGCATCCCACTACAGGATGAATATTTGAAGTGACATATTTCATAATTGCTCTCAGTGAATCAAAAGTTTACTCTTTATGTAGAAGCCAATTCCAGTGACTTTTACCTGAAACTAGCGACATGGAAACTTGCTTACAAAAAAAATTTTTTTCTCAAAAGATACACATTATTACATTATTCAGTACAATTAGAAATACCCTGCTGGACCAGTCTTACCTGAGGGGAATTTTTACACCGAACTAAACATCTCCACATCCTCATAGAAAACTCACTTTGAATATCTTTGACCTTTTAGCTATCTCTCTTCCTTGTTTTCCTCTCAATGACTAGACTTCAGTATCATCCAAAGAACATCAGAATTAGGAATTAGACCATGAGAATCAGAAATGAGTAATCTCGAAGATGTCAGGAGTCCCTTGTAATGAGAATAAAACTGACAAGCATCTAGTTATGATATGCATCTTCCATAATAAGTGCAATAGATTTTTTTAATGTGATTCTTTTTATGCACAATGTGAAATTTGTAGAGTTCCCCAAAAAATAGGTAGTGCCTACTTTGAAACTACATTATGTAACCTATGCAACAAAGATAAAACATCCTTGTGTTTCCAAAGCGTTCTTCCTAAGGATGTGCAAATGTGCTGAAGATACAAACTCATGGATCTTCCTACTCTCTTTTTAGGAGCTAAGAGTGAGGTATTATGTTCCCGATTTCAGAGACAAAGACCCAGTGTCAACCTCTGGCTGTTGGGCCACCACATATGTTGCTTTCCTTGAATTTAAATAGCCATCTGTCTCCTTTACCTTCCAGGAGTGTAATTTATTTTGTCTTTGTGAAAGCACACACATGCACACACACACATAGAACTTTTTTTTTTTTTTTTTTTTTCTGAATCCAAAACAAGGATTTGCTGTGGAGGTCGTTCTTGTGCTGACACTTAAAATAGTTTCCCAAAAGTGAATGGAGGCCATTTTCACCCTCACCTTAGCCAAAAATAAAAACTGATAATATCCAGTGTTGATAATGGTATAGGGATATGGGTTCTCTGATATATTGTTGATACAGAAATGAAGTGCACAAAATTTTTGGAAGCTTAACTGTAAGTTTCTATTAAGTAAATACACTAGCATACTTTTGCTGTGGGGAGTCTATGTGCAGAAATAAAATGGCTAGGATTCATAACACAAACATATTTATTTTAGCATGTTTATAATGACCAAAAGCAACCAAACAAATTGAGAAAGCATAGGGAAAATGCAGTTTCTCATCAATGAATGAATGATTAATTTTTTCTAATTTATTCATTCTGTGGAAATTTATGTTACCATGAAAAGAACAAACTACTTTTGTAAGCATTTACCAGGAGAAATAGCTAGGTAGATTAAGTGAAAAGATAAAATTGAAGGTACTATGTGTAACATTATCCATTTTTTAGGAAGGAAAAAAGCAACGCTCAGATATAAGAAAAAATATATATTTGTCTACATATTGAAAGGCATAGATAAAAATACAGAAGGATAAACCCTAAATTGTTAATAGTGAGAAACTCTATGCATCCGTGTGTTGACGAACTAAGAGGACGAGTGGAAGGGAGGTGCCAGGGAGATTGGGGATTTTGGTCTGTTCAGATTCTGTGTTTGAGTGTGTATTCCTTATGAACTTCTAAATAAATACCTGCCCTCAAAAAATTAAAAAAAATACTGTTTATTCATTTTTGAGAGACAGAGAGAGAGCAGGAGAGAGACAGAGAGAAAGGGAGATACAGAATCTGAACCAGGCTCTAGGCTCTTAGCTGTCAGAATACAGCCCAATGTGGGGCTCGAACCCATAAGCCATGAGATCATGACCTGAGCCAAAGTTGGACAACCAACGAAATGAGCCACCCAGGTGACCTGTGCCCTCAAAAAATTTTAAGGAAGAAGGTTAACATGACACATAATGGTGAATTAAATTAGAGGGATTTGAGAATCAGCCATATTGAATTAAAAACCCTAGTTTAGCTATTTGTTCCTGTGGGATGTCAGACACATCACTGACTCCTCTGATGCTCTGTTTTCTCATATAAAATGGAGATAATACTCCCCTGTATAAAAGCACAGGCATACTGCTGGCAGATAGTAGGCACAAGACTGATGCTCTCAGTCATTATGGAGGAAGAATGTCTTCTAGGTGGGAGTAGGAAGAAGGAGAAAAAGGCTGGGAAGGATGATAAGTGAAGTTTCCTAGGGATATTTTGGTCCATTAAAAGGAATTTGAGGGGCGCCTGGGTGGCTCAGTCGGTTGAGTGCACGACTTCAGCTCAGGTCATGATCTCACAGGTGATGAGTTCGAGCCCCGCATCAGGTTCTGTGCTGACCGCTCAGAGCCTGGAGCCTGCTTCAGATTATATATCTCCCTCTCTCTCTATCCCTTCCCTATTCTTGCTCTGTCTTTCTCTCTCTCAAAAATAAACATTAAAAAATTTTTTAAAAAAGGAATTTGAGACTACAGACTCACAGTGGAGCTGGCTGAGATACACGTCCAGACTCAGTCTCCTGGAAGGACTGTGCTTCCTTGGCAGCCATAGAATCTCAAGCTGAAAGCTGAGAGGACCTGGTGGATGTCACTTCTGAAGCAACCACTTTTCATCAGTCAGGAAAGCATAATGGCAAACTGTTGGTCTCTCTGGGAAAAAAAGATTCACTCTCAAAGATTTTTCAGTGTCTAACTTGAAAGGAAAGGACAGTTGTACTGTTTCCAGTGTCACATAGTGTATCAGAAAGCAGAGAAGAGAGACAGAGGGAGGAGGTAGAAATCCTTTGTGTCAGAGAACAGAAATTGTTTAGTTGGGCAAGTTTCCCTGTTCACCAACTGGTGGGTAAATTACTGCTGGAAGAAATTTACTCTGTCTCTGGTGTGCTCTGCCTTAATGTCTTATAGATTTATTCTCGAAATTTATCGACTTAAAGATAAAACCCAGGGCAAGGTAAAATCACACTTTTGGATTAAAAAAATGTGTGGTGGCCTCACTGCAGAACTGGGAGGAACCAACCTAGTACAGTTAGCCACTTCGGTCAAGATTACTAGAAGGCAACATGACAAGGATTGCGTGCAACCATCAGAAGCTACAAGAGACAAAAAAGAATCCTTCTCTAAGGCTTTCAGAAACAACATGGCCCTGCCAACCCTTGATTTGGGACATCTAGCCTAGAAAATGTGAGAGAATAAATTTTAGTTGTTAAAAGTCACCCCATTTGTGGTACCTTGTCAAGGGAGCCCTAAGAAACTAACAGATTTTGGTAGGGCTCCAAGCGTCTGAAAATAGACATAATGTCTTAGTCCGTTTGAGCATTATAGTATCATAACAGAATACCACAGACTGGTGGGTTTATAAACAAGACAAATTTATTTCTTACAGTTCTGGAAGCTGGGAAGGCCAAGATCACAGTGCCAGTATATTCAGTATCTGGTGAGAGCACGCTTCTTGGTTCACAGAGAGCTATCTTCTAGCAGTGTCATTACAAGACAGAAAAGGCAAGAAAGTTCCCTAAGGTCTCTTTTAAAAAAGCATGAACCCATTTATGCGGGGATACTCATGACCTAATCTCCTCCCAAATCCCCTACCTCCAAATATAGTCACATTAGACATGAGGATTTGACATATGACTTTTAAGGGGACAAAAACATTAAGTCTATCACGTCTGCTTTCTCCTTTTAGGGTAAAACTATGGGATTTATTATTATAGAGGCTGGTTATTGGCTTAATAAAATATCAGGATTTCTCTATCCTAGACAGCATGAACATCATTATTCTAAAACCCCCTACACAGAGGAGGTAGGAGAGCAGACAGTATTGTGCATTTAAATCCCCATCTTGTTGGTGCTAAGCTGTGGATCTCTGGCAGGGAATCATTTTCAATGCATTAACTTACACATCTATATTTTTAAATACTGGAGATAACAAGATAAACTTTCAGTAAAGATCTGGTAATTCTCCCTAATTGAATCTGGTGTCTTACCCAATTCTGTTAACCTCCTTCTGGGCGAGCCATAGAGGTTTCTTGCCTAATGTGGTTCTATGATGGAATCTATCTGGCTCATTTTAAGGCCCCACTACTATTTGCAGGTAGCTTTTAGTTTTTAGTTCAGCACACCCAAAGTCCTTCTTGTAAATAGTCTTTATGGAGACTACGCACACTTCAACATATTCTGCAAAATGCCGCAGCCTTCCCTACTTGCCTGAGAATATTTTTATCTTTTCTTGAATGTCACAGCATAAGTATGATGTTTTCCGTGCCTGCTGTGTTCTTACTCACTAGTTGCACGTACAGCCTGTTCCTTGGCCCACAGAATGCACGAGGGTGCACTAGGACATATCCTGTGTAACCCATTAAACACACTCAACGTCCTCAGCTCAGTTCACACCTACTACACTTCTAACAAAAGACAATCTGGCTTTAGTCAGCCCACCTGGCCATTCTCCACTGTAACAAATAAACAGAATAACTGTTCATTCTCATTAAGTCATTAGATATTTTGATTGACCTTTATACTACATGGAGGCTATGTCTGCATAGCTTTTCCACAGGATTAATGCTTTGAGTTCTCTTAATTTGCTATCAAATAATGTTCCAGTTAAGATGCAAACTCTTATTTATTCCAACAGAAATACCTGCAAAAATAAGCTTAACATGTGATGGACTGATAGCAGAGTGAAATCTAACAAAAATCCTATCAACACATTACCGGTCACACTAAATTACAGGGGGAAATGCTTTAGTATTCACATCCTAAACCTGGAAAAATTTTCCAATGGTAAATTTCCATTTTCCCATTTACTGTATAGAATTCTGTTAGCATGTCCTTTTGACAAATAAAATGGAGCTATTATTACAAATTTGTAGTAAAAGACTTGAAAGACTTCATGTTTAGTTGGGAGGAACAACACTTATGCTTCTCAAAAGCAGAGCTACCTAATGAAACAGATTTGGTTGACATCTGGTTTTAGAATTTATAATATACCTGCAATACCTAAATGTTGAAAGCACTGTTGGATAAGATAGTGGTCACGGATAAGAATTAATTAGGAAAGACTTCGTAAAACAGAACTGAATTCAAGTTTGAGGGAAGTGATAAAAGTAGACTGGCAGGGAGGAGATGAGAAGTCTAGGAAGGGACAGACCACGATTTTCAGGTTAGCTACAATGCATTCATAACTCCACTCCAGGGTAACTCACGTAGTATGTCTGCATCCAGCTTCCTTTATGAAAAATGGGTACACTGGAGTTTATGATCTCTGTAATTTAAAACTGTTAATATTCTTTGGAGATGATTTAAAATAATGAAAAGCAGCAAAAATGACTTTACTCCAGTTGAAGTTACTATCCATTAATAACCTTTTCTTAAATGGGGCATCTGGGTGGTTCAGTCAATTAAGCATCTGACTCGATTTCAGCTCAGGTCATGATCTCATGGTTTGTGAGTTTGAGCTCTATGATGGCCTCTGCATTGACATAATGGAGCCTGGCTGGGATTCTCTCTCCCTCTCTCTCTGCCTCCACCTTGCTCAAGTTCTCTCTCTCTCTCTCTCTCTCTCTCTCTCTCTCTCTCTGTCAAAATAAGTAAATCAACATTTTTAGAAAAAAGATAGAGGGAAAAATATACATTTTTATTGGTGGGGTATAAATATTTTATATTAAAAGTATTATGGCCATTTTATTGTGTCAACCTAGTTAAGCTGTAGCTACCCTTCCAATCATTTCTTCCCTTGTGTGGTTCTGGTTATTTTTACCTAAAAAACAGAGAAGCTTTACTTTTCATTCCATCTCAACTAAAAAAAAAAAGACTCTAAAACAGAGGGTAGTAGAGGATCATCATTTTAGCTTCAGGAGCCTTCTCTTATTCTTAATCCCAAGGACCTTCCTTACAGAACGTTTGATACAAATGGCTCCTGTGTGGAAATAAACTTGTGAAAAATCTTGGTTC
This sequence comes from Paguma larvata, assembly GCA_030068075.1. NCBI lineage: Eukaryota > Metazoa > Chordata > Mammalia > Carnivora > Viverridae > Paguma > Paguma larvata. Next base: position 107,886,609 of record CM057826.1, read on the forward strand.
CTAGAGACAGTCTCCACTACATTTTCCTGTAGGGTGTTAAGTTTGTCATTTAAACCCTTTGAGCCTCAGTTTCCTCATCCATGAATGAATGGTAATAATCCATACTTGATAGGGTTGGTGTGGGAGATATCGAGATATCATATGTAGCACGAGCAACAGATGTTGAACTCAAAATAGATGCTACCTCTGTGATGACTGAATCTCTGTCCCAGAGGTCACATACATGCATACTGTGCTGTGCAAAAATGTAGGGGAAGAGAACATGAGTTCCAGAGTAAGCAGTGCCCACATCACTGATAGATTCCACATGGTAAGTGCTACCTTTGGCAGATATTTATGAGAAGTTGTTTGCAAATTTTATTGTGGAATAAGAGTCTGTCCCTATGATTTGCTGGTGAACTCTCCCACTTCTTCTCTCCCTGGACAAAAATCTGAGACAACGTTGTTCTCTAAGGCCCTGTATGTACAAGTCTACCCTATCCAATTCACTGAATCAGAACCTTGGCATTTCGACTCATCAATTCTCTTTTTATCTTCCACTGACCTCAAAGGCACTGAAGGACTAGATCACTGAAAAGCCCTGATCCTTCTCTAGAAATACAACATAATCATAACACTTGAGGACTGCCCACCTTACAGTTCTCAGGTCCCTCAGCTGTGATTCCCCTGAGGTTCTCATGAAAATCCCCTAAAGCCCGAGTTCCATATTTAATGACTCCTCTGGGGGTCTTCTTCATCACCTTCTGCATTGCCCTACTCTCCCTACTTTTCACCCGCACCCACACTGTGTTCTTTTTACCAGGTCCTAATATATCACTCGATCAGACACTATAATGATTGCTAATGAAGGAGAGTAAGAGCTGGGGTTCATGTTAATCAATCATGTGCTAGGAACCACATCAGGTATCCACGTATGTCCTTTAATTTAATGAGTTTATATATTCATAGACTTTCTGGAAATATGGATTTATGTCTAAGAGTGACTGTAAAATATAATTTTGGAATATGCGGGGTTGATTGTGGTGGAGAGAACCGCATGCATGCCTCTTCCCATCTCATCCTCATAGGAAGATGCTGACTCCACCCAGCAGTGGGCTAGCACTGACTAAAATACCATGCCCTTAAAATGTGGGTGTAACCTCAAAGTCCTCCCTGCTACTGAATTTACCCATAGCTCATCATGACTGTGCCCTGACATTAAAGGTGAAAGGGAAAGGAAGATGCCTGGCAGAGGGAGATAAGGGGAACAGAATGTTAAATATGGCTTTAAAATTGTAGTGTGACAGCTGCTCCTAAGTGGTTGATGTCCTCTCTCAGAAAGATGCTCCCCTACCATATCTGATTTCTACAGGCTGAATTGGTCCATCTAATCCTGTTAATTTTTGACTTATTGTGTAAACCTGACTGTCAGAGTTTTGCTCCTGTACCAGTCCATCAAAGCACAATAATGACTGCTAATGGAGAAGGGCATGGGAGACAAAGACAACAAGGAAAGAATCACTACCAGTTGATACAGTCTCTTTCAAGGACTTCCACACATTCTGCATATATCACCTCATTTATCTTTACTGCATCCCTAGTGACAGGAGGTGAACTGCAATAATAGAATTTTCTACCTTAAAAGGGATGCAGTCACAACACAAAGATTGTGACTTGTCTGAACTCCATTAAATTCAGAATAGAATCCACATATTCTGTTTATTGTTCGCATGTATTAAGATATCTTCTCATGACACTTAATGAAGATGGCAAGTGCTAATATTTAAGGAGTAGGAAAACTGAACTAACCCTCATTCCATCCTGCCCTGCGAACAGGCTTTAGTCACTTACTAACATAACAAACACAACTTGCCCATGATGGTAAAGAACCTGATTACGCCAGCCTGCAAAGGATCAGTAGCTATAATCACATTGGAATAAGTCAATTGGACAAAGAAGGGAAAAGCCTGTAACACAGGGTATTATATTTCACAAACAAATTGCAAATGTATTTAACAATGATTAGCTGAGAAGACATCAATGATTTTCAAAGAAGAACACTGAACAGGAGCTGATCGATATATTGATGTCGTTGAGACAAAAAAAGGTTTAAGATTCTAAAATGCTGTTGTCTAATCAGAATGATTAGTCACACTGAAGTCTCAGGCTCACCAAACTTCCAAATTCAGTCTTCCTAATTGCTCCAAAGGTTAGATTTTAAAATAAAGAGTGTGGCTGGGGTTCCCGGGTGGCTGAGGCGGTTAAGCATCTGACTGTTGCTCTTTGCTCAGGTCTTGATCACACAGCCCTAAGTTCAAGGCCAAGGGCCACACTGGGCTCTATACTGGGCATGAAGCCTAGTCAAAAAATTTTTTTAAAAATTTAAAAGAAGATTTTGAAAGTATGGGAACCTTCCAAATAACTGTAACTTACCCCTTTAATATCAAAATGGTTATTTACCATTTGGGGATAAAAAATTTTCCAAAAAGTACAATAGAAAGAGGACAAAAAGCACACTCTCACATTTCCTGGATGAAATTCTGCCGCTGTTATGAACATTCATGACTCCCAGTATAAGCAGACATTGAAGCTTCAAGGGATCATTGAGGTGTGTAGGGCCACCTTCCCTTCTCTGAAATGTCCTGGAATGGAATGTTTCTAAGTTTTATGTTTTAAGTGCTTTTAAAATTTCTCCTGCTTCCTCCCATGCTGTCATGTCATACCACAACCTGCTTGCTACTGTCATTAACTACATTCTGTAATTGTGATCCATCTCTCACCCCCATGCTACCTGCCACTACTTCCTGAATAAGTATATGAGCTTCAGAGCATAAATCACAGGTAATGGATGAACATGAGCTCTGAGTACCAGATCGCTTGATATGATTAAGCACATTCCTGTTTCATTCCAAGGATGCCATTAGTAAGTCAGATGTGAAACTCCCTTTTGATACATATCACTGTCCTCGGATTAGAGGCACCATCTCTTGGTGCCTCCATTTTCCCATTTGTAAAATGAGGACAAATAGATCTGCTGTGAGGGTTGGAGAGGAAAGTGCATGTAAAGCAACTGGTACTGAGTCTGGTCTGTTGGATGCCTGACTAAATAAACTGTTTCCACTGACAATGTTATCACCTAGTGGTTTTTAATTTAAGAAGCTGGAGAAGTTACTTCATAAGAAAATGCTTCTTTTACCTCTGGTCTAGTACCCCATTAACCACCACAGGAAGGGGTGAGATGAGACATAAGTGAAGCACGACTGTATTGAAAGGAATACCAGGTGCAACCTAGAAATCAGGGTCCATGTGCTGACCAAGTTGTAGTATAACTATGTGCCAGGCAATGTTCTAAGTATATAACATACATTAACTAATTCAAGTTGTCACAACAGTTACCAGTAAGACAGGTGCTGTCATTACCCCCACTTTACTGATGGAGACACTGAGGCCAAAAAAGTGAAGTTGCCCCCAGTCATATATTTGATGAGCTATGAAGCCAGGATTTAACCCCAGACAGACAAGTGTAAGTCTGTGCTTCACAGCCAGTCAGCCCTGTGAGCTTCAGTGTTCTCAAAGGTGAAAGGAGAATAGTAATCCTACGCTTGAACTGGCAAAGGCGACAGAAATGCCAAGTATGGTTATTATAAAGCTGTTTAGCCAAAATGCATCATTAACTGTATTAGTGAAACATTGTGGTTGAAATTATATCACCAAAGACGTGATAGGAAGATTATTCCAGGTACCAGAGGCCAACAACAACAAAAATTTTAGTAAACCTCAATATCATCCCTGAAAAAAAAAAAAAAAGACTGGAAATAAGTGATCATCTTTTGAAAGAATTATTCAAATACTTAAAAGCCTTTACTCTGTCAGTTAGGGGTAATATTTTTTCATGATGTATAAAGAAACTCTTCTAGAAGTTCAGAAATGACTGGAGGAACATGTGTTTATGTGAGCCTGTATAAGTATGCGCTGTCCTCTGAATGGTAAGCTCACATATTAGAGTGAATTTATTTTACCTCCCAGGTCTGGGTAATTGCCTATTGATTCTCAGGAAGGAAAAAAAAAAGTGGCATTCAGAACCTTTGCTCTTTCATTTCTGAACAGTATTATAGCCTAAAAGGAAAAATGGCATTGTTTACTGGCACCTCTCAGAGAAAGGTGCCTAGACTTTTCCTAATTACTTGCCCTCATAATTGGTGCTCTGTAAACAAACATTCTTTGGAATAAAAGCTTAAACCCTGTATAGTTTATTAGACAGATTCATATTGCACTTCTGATCAAGCACCCAATGGATAATAGGCAAAAACACAACTTTAAACTTTTGCATCATTCAAATTTGCAAACTTGTGTGTTCTAAGACTAATGGACATGAGTATATACACAGCAGTTTCTAAAATTATGTAGGAAGTTTCAAAGTACTGTGCAGTGAATACACAGGACTGTACTGAGTTTGAAATTGCTCCTAGCTAAACAATAAAGAAGAACTTAAATAATGGTTTCCTTGCTTTCTTAGAATATGTGAAGGCAGTGAACTTAGTTTTGAAGAGACAAGTTTTCTTAATAAGAAGAGAGGAAAAACGAGAAAGAGACTGGAAGAAAGAAAGGGAAGAAGAAAAAAAAAAGTAAACATCTAGAGATACTAGAAAGAAAGCTTCCCCGAGACATGAATGATAAATGTCCTGTACCAGGTAAAGGTTTTGACATAAACACCACTGACTTCAGAACTGTATTATAGTTGACAATCGTGCTTTTCAAAACCTTTGTAACAATCTCATAGAAAGCATAGTAAAGATGGTAGTTTTGAAAAAATTAAGTAATTGTTCATTTGATTCTCTACCACCTTCTTGTTATTTTCATTTGATTTGTGTATATTTCTGTGGCATTTCTAGGAAGCACTTTATTAATAATTTTAAAGGTTATATTAAGAAAAAATTTCCTGAAGCAAGCATATCATGTGCCCAAATCATTGAACAATGTTGTTATTATAACTCTTTCAAGTATAGTATTTAAAATCAGAATAATCGCACCACTATGCATATCTCCAAATAAAAAGTGTCATTTTGGAATACAACTTCTTTTTTTTAATGTTTATTTTTGAGAGCGAGAGAAACAGAGCACGAGTGGGGGAGGGGCAGAGAGAGAGCAGGAGACACAGAATCTGAAGTAGGTTCGAGTTCTGAGCTGTAAGCACAGAACCAAGTGTAGGACTCGAACTCAGAACTGTGAGATCATGACTGAGCTGAAGCCAGCTGCTTAATCAACAGAGCCACCCAGGCATCCCTGGAATACAACTTCTGATGGTAAATTTTTAAAAAGAAGAGTTAAGTATCTCATTCAAAATTTTCAAATATGTCAATGAAAACTTCTTTTTTCCTTAGCAGAATATTTGTTAGCTATGAGGCATTTACGGGCTCCAGAAATGTTTTGTTACAGCTTCTTTGGGATATTTCTCACCAGATGAATTTGGTGGGGCCCACAATTATCTGGTGCGTCGCTAGTCAAATATGGTCTCTCAACCAGTGCCCTTCAAACAGGACTCTGTTACTGGACTGCAAAAAGATAAGCAGAAGCTTGACAAGAAGATAAGCCAACCATATCAGGAAGCTGGCACTTTTTAAAAAAATAGAGTAACTTTCCTTATGAAGGAAGATGTGTATTAATTTCGGGACAACTTCTTTTGTGTGTGTGTGTGTGTGTGTGTGTGTATTTATTTTTGAGAGACCGCAAGGGGGGGAGGGACAGAGAGAGGGGAACAGAGGATTGGAAGAAAGCTCTGTGCTGACAGGCTGACAGCAGTGATCCCTATGTGGGGCTTGAACTCATGATCCAGAGATCATCACCTGAGCCGAAGTCGGGTATTCAATTGACTGGGTCACCCAGGTGCCCCCGAGGCAAGTTCTTTTGTTTCTGTAGGGATTGGTAATTCTTTACGGACCAGCTACTTTGAGTGGCAGTGCTCTAGTAGATTTTTAAATACAAGACACTCCCGTGTGATGCTTAACCTGTAGGATTCTGGAGGGAGGCAAACCTGAGTTTGAATCCTGGCCTAGCAACTTAGTAGTAAAAGGACACTGAATGAACTGCTCAAGGTTTTCAATCTAATTTCCTTATCTATGAAATTGGCATAGACCTGTCTCATACATATTAGGGTAAAGGTTAAACTAAATAATGGAACATGCTTAGTACAAAATTTGCATATATTAAGAGCACAGCTTAAAATGTGCTACCTTATAGTTGTGACTTCCATATAATTGAGGAAATTATAAGTTTGCTCTCCTCCATACGTCTGTGACTGACAACCAAGACCATGTGAAATATTCAGATCAGTTAGGATAAAAACTTCCTTAAGCAATGAGGCACAGTATTGGTTAAATGCCTGAAAGGCTACACATGACACGGAAATGCTCCTTTCTCCTGAAAGAAGGAAACAAGTGTCTATTTCAGAAACAGCAGGCATGGTAGAATAAGCAGGAGAGAGGAGAGGACTTAGCATTTGATGTCAGAACATCTGGGGATGAATTCCTAACTTTTAGAGGCTGCTTTAACTTGAGGTAAATGAGGATTTAGATGAGAAAATAAAACATCCATACACATATGGATGTGCATATATACATTGCATAGTGCTCAATACAGAAAAGGCACTCAAATTATTTTGTTTCTATAGCCATTACTAAGTGTGTGTCATATTTGATTTGGTTTTATGCAGAATTATCTTTCTTATTCTGGAATCTGGTCATCCAAGTATTTTAGTCAATATCTGCATTTATCTTCTTGCTCTACGCCACTGACTTACTAACCTTGCCAAGCCATTAAATATAAAAGGGAATCCCCCCCAAAGTCCTGCCATATTCAAAATACTTTGAGAGTTGCATCAATATTCTGTAAATCATTGACAAATTCAATTAATCCCAACTCACGACATTGCCATTTTTATAGCATTTAATTGCTTGGTTGGCATGATTTCAAGCAGACAGTAAAAATAAAATCTGGATGGGAGAGTTACCATTAACTTCAAGTTCACTTAGCTCTGTTTACCTTTCGAGCTCATAAACCAGGTTCTGAGTAGACAAGTAGGGAGAAGAAGACCCTCATTAATCTCTTTTCCCCAAACCCAGTTTTACGGAAAATTATGAGAGCAATTAATTTTCAAGCTCTGCATGGAATTACACACTAACACCTGGCTGAGGAATGTGCATGGAGAAAGAAAAGATGCAATTAAAAGAATAAATCATGTCTCTTAGTGTAGACCCATCTCCTCTAAGAGTGTATTACGATAATTTGTGCAAGCTCTGGTGGCACCTTGCACATAGTTTGTTCATGTTCCTTGAGTGCCTCACGTATGTGCCAACGTTGCTCAGCTAACCTAAATTTATTCACTTCATTTTCATGGTTTTTCTTCACTGTAATTGCCTCCTAACTACCTTGTCCTGCCTCCAAGATTATCTCTCTTCAATTTCTCCTCCCTAAGGCTGCTAGAACGAATTTTCCAGACTGCCAATCTCATCATGTCACTTTCCATTAGAATCTTTTCAATGGCTGCCCGTTACCCTCAGGATAAAATCCAAACTCCTTAGCCTTATCTGGTCCCAGCCTATTTCTCTGGACCCGGCTCATATTATTCTCTCAGTTAGTCTAACAAAAGTGAGGTATTTTTAGCTCTTAACCTGTTCCAAATTCTCCGCAGTTCCTTGGCCATGTTCTTCCTCAGCCAAAATTATCCTCCCCTTTCTACACATGTTGCCTGACAGATCCTTATTTGATAGGCACCACCTACCAGAGGGTTTCACTGGTGGCCTCTTTGAGCTTTTCAAGGGCTCCAGGAGTATGCTTTCTCACCTCTCAGTTAACTTGCAAATCCACTAATGAAATGATCGGTGTTCATGTCTGAAGCCCCCAATGAACTGCAAGATTCCCAAAGGTGGGTAGGGTCTTGCTCTGTGACTTTCTAATTCCAATGTCTATTACAGAGTTGGCACATAGCAGGTAGTTAATCAGTTATGAATTAACAAACATTCAAAGTGCAGAGCCGAAGTTGTATGATGGCATATTTGAAAAGTATCCAAGCAAAATATAAAATATTCTCTCTGGAATCCTTAACATTCAAAGCCTAAAATAGACAATATTTATTCATCTTCAGTTCCAAGTAGGAATGATGGTGAGGGCGTGGATTGGATAGACACAGCACTTATCATCAGTCCTGAGCAGTTTATTTGCTAGGTTCTTACCCGTTATCTTAAACAGTGTTCAGATCAACTTGTTTCCCTGGCTGTATTGTTTCACAAAAGGAAGTATACACACATCAAGTGTGAGCACAATCCATAAACAGTCCACACTATACAGTCTTTTATATTAAAGGAAAGATTGCATTCTTTTTCAAAGGTCATAATAATAAAAATAATGTTCTGGTTTGCATGCACTTAAAGTTATCCAATTAGTTGCGTTAAGTTTTTATAGTGACTTAAACTAGGAGTTTTCATTTAAACTGTTTGTTTAATAGTGTCAGTGTTTCAATGGTCTCATTTCCACTTGGAGGCTAGTACCCGGACTATGTAGTTAATTGAATAGTGCCGTTTGCTGCCCCCAACTATGGCATCACTATGGTCATATAGCTAGCATTCATCCAAGCTGTCTTCTGGCAAGTCTTCACAGCCACAGCACATGTAGACAGATCCAAAACAAATACACAGAATCTACAGCTTAGCTGGAGTCTGGACACCAAACGGGAAGAAGGCAGGAGCCAGTCCTTTGTGCTACCGGCAGTCACATGCCCGAACTCCTGAGGAACACAGGGTTACGTGATGGCGGAAGTTAGTGGCTGAATACACACAAGTGCTTGATCAATTGTTAAGTCATTATGTGGCATTTGAATGTGTCCCTAAGAGGCTGGATCTATACTCTTTTCTAAGAATCTGTGGCCTTAAAGAGCGGATATTTGGACTGCAGGCGATTTAGAGACAAGTGAGATTTTTCCAGATGAAGAATCAAGCAAATGATGTGATTTGTTCCCTCTTACTTCTCAAATTATAGAGGACTCACATTTCCCCCCACCGTTAGCAAAGCAAGGCTAATTTCACATTTCCTACTTTTGCGTCTCCAAGGATTAGGAGCGCATAGCATACGTCAAAGATTAGGCAACATTAGGAAAAACTCAACCGAAGTTCTCAGCTTTATATCTGAGAATATTCTGCAGGTCTCTACTTTTCAAAATTAATGGCTTTTCCTCCTGAGGCAAACCCTGTTTCTAGTTGACTTGTCTGTCCTCACCTCCCCTTCTTTTCCCTCTAACTATAAGGAAAATTCTCTTTGGTATAAACTAAATAAGAAATTTGGCTTCCAAGGAAGTCTGTTAGGAGATTAGAGATAAAGAAATGCAAATAGTCATAATTCTCTAAAATGGAAACTTAGGCTTCCCTGGAAAGTGGTTTCAGCATTTTGTAGGTGAGCTACTTGCTGATTGCTCATTACCATGTAGTTGAAAACAACATCTGTCATGGTAGAGCCAAGAGGAAATCTCTTAGACCGCTTATTAGTTTTCCTTTTTCTGCCTCATGTTTACTGACAAGTTACATCTTTCAGAAGATGGGTATTTGTGGGGCTGGAAGATACTTGTCCTTTGAGAAGTTAAGGACTTTTCTGGTCAGGTTCCAGCAGAGCCTACCTGCCACTCCCCACACCCCACCTCTGCCAGCCTTCAGACCATCCTCAAAGGGGAGGGAACACTGCCGCCTTGCCAGGTGCCATTATACTGGCTCACCAGACACTGGCTTCCTATGGAAAATCAGGGATAAAATGACTCCCTTTCTCAAGTTAAAAAAAGGATAGAAAGGCCTCTAAGTTATCAAGTATAAAACAAAACAAAACTGTAATATTAGCTCCATAGTCAACTTTTCTTTATTTGGACTCAGTAAAGTCGAAGAGGAAGGCCACGCAGCCACCAATCAGTCTGTGGGATACTGGAATTCCAATGCTGAAAGTCTGTATGTGGGATATTGGAATTTCAATGGTGAAAGTCCAAAGCACACCTGAGGTCATCACTAGGCTCATTTGGAAGAAGAGCTGTGACCTTTTTATTAATTGCTTATAGCAGTGCTGTCAAAGAGGTGTTTCTGGCTCCTCAGAACCACTTGAGAAAGGTTTTTAAAAATATCTGTTCCTAAGTCAGAAACTCTGGGATGAGGCCAGGGTGTTGCATTTTTTCATAACCACCCAAGGGGTTCTTATGAACACTCTTGTTCCCAAGTCCCATTTACATACCAATACCATTATATTTTTATTTATGTAAAATAAGCTGCTATAATTTCTCTTTGAGAAAGACATATTGAAGGATGGGGGTGAGAAACCATGAGAGCACATTTACCTAATTCTCAAAATATCAATTTGTAGTCTTGAACTATTTGGGCAATTTTGTATTGAAACATTTTTTTTTCAATTTTTGATAGATTTTCTTTGTTTAGGGAGAAACTGACAGTACTGAATTGATCTAGAGCTAACCAATTCAGAAAGCTTAAGTAATACATTTATTAGATATGTTATCAGTTACCAACTGAATCTTTAAGATGGTCCCTATATGTAAATGAAGCTAATAATTGGCTATTCAACTACCTTGATTCAAATAGGCCTTGAATAAGACTATTTGGATTATTTGATTATATAGACACTACCACAGACATTACTGTAGCAAGAGGAAAAAATATCAGTTTGAAAATGATGAATTAGTATTTCATTTAATTATGGCTCTTTCTTTGATATTTACATTTATGTTTTGCTTTTATCCCCCCTGATCTTAACAATGGTAGGCAAGCAGAGAACTTCTAGTGAATACTAGAAACAAAATATCTTGTCTTCAATTCGAGTCAACTTGAAAAATGTCATCCATAAAATCATGTATGGCTTACGAATCATTGATTTTATCTTTTACAAATCAAGAAAGCGAATTCATTTAGGGAACCCAAATCTACAATTATTGGCTAATGTTATCACTGAACTTTGCGTAACAGCAAGGCACATTCTGGGGCAGGCACACAGTCTACTCCCTTCGCTTAGGATTCTTTAAAAATGAACTTCTTGTTCCATACCACTTAAGATTTTTGATTGGTAAACATAATAAACTAAGGAAGACAATTGAATAAAACCACATGACATGATCAGAACAAGCTGACAAGAACTATAGTCTCCAGCAACCTACTACTCATTCTACAGGATACTAACAACAGGACTGGTTAGTTTTTGCTGACTTCATCGGTTGGCATCATACAGACACAGCTGAAGTTCAAAAGACTCAAATTGTAGCAGGAAATGAAAGGAGAGGTCACTCTCTTTCACATGAAAAACTATCCAGTGACTATAAATTATACCATATTTAAGGGCATTACACGTTATAATGAATATATGCCTTAGGTATGCATACTAAACTAAGAAAAATTTCCTTCCTTTATTAAATATGCATCATCTCTAGCACAAACTGAATTAGAGTATAGAAGAACTTCTTCATAAGAGATTTATAAAATTATCCAAGTTTGATAATTGAAGAATAACCTGGAACATGACAACTCTGAGATTATGGATTTGTGTGAAAAAAAATCTTCCTGCATCAATTTAATATAGGTATTAAAACAATTTATTAAAATGAAGTCAATTCTGATGAAAATTAGGTAACTTGAGGAGGTTTCTTTCCTTATCAAAATAATGGCTACTCCACTGTAGGTAATGACCTACAAAATAAATACCGACAGGCAAATAACAGGCATCTGAACCATAGAATTCTATCAGAATTCACCCCTCCTTCCAGGAGTTTTCCTCCTTGATCCCATAAAAAGGGGGCTTTTTCTTTTGAGGAGATAATGGCAGCATTAGCCTTTCTCTCCATCTTTCTCCCATGGGAGAAAGGGTATGATTGGTGAGATGGGGAGAAGGAATGTAGCATTTGTGGCTAAGCCCCTTATAGAGTCTTTTTAAAAGTGGCCTCTTCCTAGGATGTTCTTATTTGCCTCCTGTACATATAATGGGGAGCTTTTAACATTCTGGGGAAAGAATTAGCTAGCCTGCTTTGACCAAAGATCGATACCTTCTTCTTATTCTGCAATTAACAGTATCACTAGTAAAAGTGATTTAAAAAAATCTATCTGACCTTGTCTCCTTCTACATTGATTCAGAATTTGTTAGAGACAGATAAAGATATACTACGTTACTTCCCTCCTCCACCCTCTTGCCAAAATCTAATATAAATGATTTCTAGAAAGTCTAGATATGTTTATTCAGGTACTCTAACTCATCCTGTGGGTCTTTGGCTGCATTCTCTGATCTTTTTGTTTATTCCCTCTTCAGAAGCTCTTATAGCTAAATTATTCTTAGACTCTATTTCTCTTAAACTCCTCAAACAACTGTCCACACAAGCTTTGCCTGTACTACCTGTGTGAGTAACAGACTTGTAGTTAACTGAACCAAATATTTGTTAGTTTCCTCTCCTGGGTAGGGATTTCCTCTTGTCAAAGGATCCTAGAACTAGTTTATCATTCCTTGAAAATAGCATTTAACCTTTTTTTATTAATAAGAAATTCTTTAACAACTACTCAGTTACGACTTATAGTTACACCTATATTCAATAACTTAATAAATACATATTATTATATATTGTTATAGAGATAATTAATCCAAAAGTAATGTAAGAAAATTGGTCTTCAGCTTGGCTGTACTTCGTACATATAAGATATGTGCATTACTTTATGGTAAATTTACATGTATAGATGTAAGTAGTTTCCCCATCATATATGCCAATGACCTACTCACTGAGAAACCAGCCATGATACAAGCATTTTGGGAGATGGTGCCCTGGCTTGACAGCAACTGAATTTCTGATTTCTCTATGTAAGTATCTCTACGCAAGATGATAGATGGCTCTGCAGGCACAATAGACATTTAAACCACAGGCTTTACCCTTCGGTGGTTTGTAGTTTACCAGTGGAGGTTACATGAGCACCGTTATCAAGGATACCTATAATAAAGAAATGTCCTACCTTCTTTAGACTAGATAACCACTTCTTCTTACATATATGCTGTCTACTTTTTCTTTACTTAAATATATGAGGCTATTACTTTTTAAATTATTTGCTTACTGTTTTGTTCCACTATTAGAAATTAAACATATTTAAAGCAGGGACAGAAATCTCTAGTTTGCCACTGTATTTCTATCATGTTTTGCATGTAATGAGTACTCAAAAAGTACTTTTAAATTACATTAATCTTGGGGCGGGTGCAGTTGGTTAAGCGTCCAACTTTGGCTCAGATCATGATCTTGCAGTTCATGAGTTTGAGTCCCACATTGGGCTCTGTGCTGACAGCTTGGAGTCTGAAGCCTGCTTCAGATTCTGTGACTACCTCTCTCCACCTCTCTCCTACTCACTCACTCTCTCTGTAAAAAGTAAATAAACATTAAAAATTTTAAATTAATTAATTAATTATTAAATGTAATATCATTATTACATTACATGATATTTGGGTTAAACTGTGTCCCTCCTCCCACCAAATTCATATATTGAAGTTCTAATCATGGTAGAATGTGATGTTATTTGGAGTTAGGGTCTTTAGAGAGATAATCAAGCTAAAATGAGGTCATTAGGCTAATTCAATAAGACTGGTGTCCTATTAAAAAGAAATTTAAAGATATACGTACAGGAAGAATATCATGTAAAACAAGGCAGAGATTAGGGTGATGCTTCTAGAAGCCAAGAAATGCCAAAGATTGCTAGCCAGCACCAAAAGCTAGGAGAGAAGTGGTTGACAGTGTTCGTCATAGGTCAGAGAAACAATCAACCATGTCCACATCTTGATTTCAGACTTTGCCTTTAGAACTGTGAGGCAATACTTTTCTTTTTTTTTTTTAAGGCACTTGGTTTGTAGTACTTTGTTATGGCATCCTTAGCAAGCTAATACACAGGGAATTTAAGCTTCCTAGTTGGATGATTGGTGAATAATAGCTATTTTTTATTATATCCCTACAGTGAAATAATTTATATTGTTATTACATTATTCAACTTTGGTAAGTCATAAGACCCTAGAGATAAAAGACATGGAGAGAATTTATCTTTTATCCTATCTGTAGATACCAATTCACTCAAATCCATCAACTGAGAAATATTGTTTACTTGTAATGATTTTTACAGAAAAGTTTTAAAAAATGCCACTTTTTAATATATAAACTGTGTGCTTGCTATGTGTTATTGAACATTAACCCATTTCTTTAGCAAATATAAACTGAGTAGCCAGTACATCCCAGACACTGTACTAGGCACTGGGCATAGCGCAGGAAACAAGACAGATACTATGTATTTTCTTGAAACGTATCATCTAACAAAGGAATCAAACCATGAGTATGCAGATACAAAAATAAATATGTCATCTCAATTGTGGTAAATATTAAGAATAAAATATTTAGTGGCCATTGTATAACAGGAACCTAATTAGACTCAGGGGTCAGGTGAGATGTCCTTAAGGTTGTGACAATGAACTTGACAAAGTTCACTAGGCATCAGGCAGGTGAAGAGTGCCATTATAGGAAGTATAAAGTCTTTATGAGGTTGAAAGCAATAAGAAGTTATGATAAAATTTTTATTTTAAGAGATGTTCTGAATTCTAAAATAAGAAAAGTTTGAAAAGGGACAAGAAGTAGGAGTAGAAAGTTAGGATGCTGCCAAGGTGTCTGAAGGATGGCAGTAGTGGTAACATACAGAAGTAGAAGTTTTCCAGATACATTTTTGAGATAGAATCACCATGAATTTCAATTCATGGGAGAGAGGAAGAGGAATATATAAATTATGATAACAACATTTTAGTAGAAGGGTAGATGGAAGACTCATTTACTGAGATAATATGTACTGCAGAAGGGATACATTTTAAAGATAAAAGCTATACTTCACCTTCTACTTTATTTAATCTTCACAGGGGCTCTGAAATTTAGAATTTATTATCACCCGGGTTATTGATGAAATAGGTAATGCCATGGTTTTCCTAAATAGCATATCCTGAGGACTTATATTTTTCTAGTTAAGCTCCATGACAGGTTAAAGACCAAATTTAATTAACCAACACTGAGTGAGCACTTACCTTGGACCAGGAATTCTGTAAGGACAAGGATTAATGTCTTAGCTCCAGCTTTCTTTCAAAGACAGGAGACAAATATGTAAACAGAAATTATAATTCAAAATAGCAAGTACAATATTAGTGATATTCAAGAAATACTTTGGAAACTCAGAGGAGGATACTTAGAGTAACCCAGAAGTGGGATTGAGAGTAACAGAAAGCTTCCTAGTAAAGGTTACGTTTGACTTGAGGCCTAGAGGGCATGCTTAGGAATTAGATGTAAAAGATCATGGCTAGGATCAGTGGGGGTAGAGAAAAGAGAATGAGCAACAAATATGATTAACAAGAGACAGTTTTATAGCCTCGAAAAGAAGGGAAACTCTATACCATGACGATTTTTGAAGGAATATAAGAGACAGTGGATTGCAAGGGAATATTGCTGGGTTCTGAATACAAAAGCAGTGTTGACAAATACCCAATTTTAGACACAGCATTCTGTTAGCTGCATTGAAGACAGACATGAGGGAATCAAGGCTAAAGAGAGGAAGCCAATTCACACACGTCTTCAAAAGTCTTGTAGAGAAATAAGAATCCTGATTAGGTTGATGGCTGTTCATATAGAAAGAAACAGATGAACTATAGAACTAATTAAAAGGTAAAAAATGACAGGGAATGTGGCTGCAGAGATGTGCTAAATTTTACGAGGAAGGAGTTAAGGATGAACCAGATGTCTAGCTCTGGTAGCTGGGTGGCAGTTCAAAGAAGGGCCAAATAGGGAAGAAGATACAAGTTGAGGAATGAGACATTTTAAGTCTGAGGCTCTAGATGAGACAGGACTAAAAACAGATTCCAAGACTTCTAAGATTAGTGCTTTTATCCTAAAAAGTTCCTTGAAAATAGCCATTTTCCATGATTAAGATTCAGTAAAGATTTGTAGTGAATAAGAAAGCAGAGTTGTTTTTTTTTTCACATATTCCTATGAGAAGAGATTGATAAAATTCTGTAGGTAGTTAAATCTTCAGCCCTTCTGTATAAAGTTGAGGGAGTTGATCAACTAAGTTGATATGAAACAGGGGCAATCTTTATTTGTGAAAGAGAAGAGGAGAGGAAAGAGCTTTGTTTCTCAGGTGTGTTCTTTTTCCAGCGACAACACTGTTGGGGTATCCTACCACCTAATCCAGCCAGGAAACAAAGATCTTTTATCCCTACGGCAAATAGTTCACATCTTGAGTTTACTCCTCGGTGCAAAAGAGCTTTGCTTTCCTAAGAAGATTCTGGAATATGGACCACAACTCAAAGGTCTACAGACCATATAGATTTATAGAATTTTTTCTTTAGAGAAAACAATACCAGAGTCTGCTGGTGCCCATTTTATGATGGGCAAACAAAAGTGAAAAATAAATTTTAAAATGATACTAATTCCAAGGATAGTTCTTTCTATGAAATTACTATCCAACACATTCAGAATGTTTTGAGAAAAATATAGAATGCAGTTTTAAATACAGAATGTTTCTAGAAAAATATAGAATACAACTTAAAATGGAATACATTGTGACTTAATATACCAGGAGTATGTTTTATAAAGCCTGGTGCTTTGAAAAACTTTTCCACCCTAAGTAAAATTGATTCATATATCAAAATTTTAAGTTGGGATATTATTCAGCCATAAAAAAGAATGAAATCTTGCTATTTGTGACAACATGGATGGAAATTGAGGGTATTATCCTAAGTGAAATAAGCCAGACAGAGAAAGACAAACACCACATGATGTCACTTATGTGTGAAATCTAAAAAACGAAACAACCAAGCTCGAAGGTATGGAGATCAGATTGGTGGTTTCCAGAGGGGAGGGAGGAAGTGGGGGCTGAAATGGGTGAAAGGGGTCAAAAGGTACAAAATTCCAGTTATAAAATAAAAAAGTTATAGGGGCAAAATAATAATAGTTGATAATACTGTATTGCACATCTCAAAGGAGTAAGAGCAAATCTTCATCACAAGAAAAAAAAATTTCATAACTTTGGATGGTGACAGATTTTAACCGGATTTATTGTGAAGATCATTTTGTAATGTACACAAATATCAAATCACTCTGTTCTTTATCTGAAACTAACATAATATGTCAATTTTACCTTAATAAAAATAGATTGCCCAATTGAAAAATGAAATGCAAGACTTAAGTGAACCCAGGAATCAGTACTTAGGAAATAATTAAAATTCACTTTAAGTACATATTCACCCATTATATACAGTTTTCTTTGCAATAAGCTCATACACTCATAATGTATTGGTCATAAAAAGACCTAATAATTTTCTTTCAGAATATACGGTATTTTAAAGTGGCAGATCTATGTTAGGGGTACAACTTCTTTCATGATGTTATCAATTTCAAGTTATATATCAAGTATTCTCTATGATTTTAATTCTGACTGTATTATTAACTGGTACATATTTGTAATATAAGCATAATATATACAATAAATACACATTATAAGGGAAAGAAGTACGAAACCATATATTTTGGATTAAGTGTACTGGGCATAATTTTAGAGCTAAAGCATTGCTTATTTTACTAATGAAAATATAAATTCTACAATATCGTAACTGTAAAATGCCAGCCTCACCTGACCCAGGATATCTTAAAGGTTTAAAACATACAGGTTTAAAGTGTAATAAGTTTCTTTTTGAATTATAAATGACAATCTTTTGAAAATATTCAAACTGTGAGAAATGATTCGGCTTTAGTGAATCCATTAAAAATCTGAGTGCCAACATCAACAGGAAGGCGGACAAATGCAATAGCAAGGAACCCTAAAACAATGAAATAAAATAGAGATTTGTGACTCTAGAATCTAGAAAACAAAAATATTTTCTAAATACATCAAGAATTCACTCTGTTTTAAATCTCTGCCACATTAAATGAGTTTAGATAATATAAAAGATGCCATGGATTTGTCAAAGGCGGGCGAATGAAATAGGTTTTTGTTCCACCAACATCCAAGGAGGTTAATTAAGACTCATTCTAGGGATGCTTAGGTAGCTCAGTGGGTTAAGCTTCAGACTCTTGATTTTGGCTCAGGTCATGATCTTACAGTTCAAGCTACCATAGGGCTCTGTGCTGACAGTGCTGAGCCTGCTTGGGATTCTCTGTCTCCTCTCTATCTGCCGCTTGCCCTCTTGTACTCTCTCTCTCTTTCTCAAAAAAAAAAAAAAAATTCATCTAAGTCAGTATTCACCAGAATTCATTAATGGGAAATTTCATGTTAAGAAAAGTCTACTATCCAATTTACAAGAGTAATATTCAGACAACAGGCATGAAAAATTGCACTGGCTACTCTTATGGCTTTCATGAACAAGCCACAGTATACGTTCACTATACTTGAGTTCTTGACAGGTGACTGCCAAAAAGAAATTTACTGCATTGAAGAGAGTGTGTACAAAGCACCTAGCACTAAGGCCATTCATGCTGTTGCTGTACACAAGACAATTTTTTAGAGTTTCTAGCTATATTTCTGTTATGAACTACACTGATCAATCAAAAAGTTTTGTTGTTATTGTTTTATTTTATTCTGTATGTTTATTTGCTTCTTATTTTAAGCAAGGTTGGGATGTCTTTTCCGGAAAGGTAAGTCATTTGCAAGAATGCGACATATGGCCATTTACTTGGGGGACAGGGAACTCAGTACTCACTTAAGGGCTACTGATTCATGCTTAATCTAGTTTTCTTTTTTAACACAGTAGTAGTCTCCTCTCACTACCTAGTGAATGATGACTAGTGAACGAACCCCCTGTTTTTGCCTCCACGTTAAGATCAGCTATCGAACTGGGGATTTTCCTAAGAAAGATGATAAAAGAACTTCTTTTGGTTCATGTGGGCAGCACCTTTCATTACTTTCTTTCAAATTGTATTAGGTTTGGTGAGTTTTGATACAATTTTTTAAAAATGTTTTATTTATTTTTGAGAGAGACAGAGAGAGAGAGAGAGAGAGAGAGAGGGAATGAGCAGGGGAAGGGCAGAGAGAGAGAAAATAGAGGATCTGAAGCAGTGTCTATTCTGACAGCAGACTGCCCTGATGCAGGGCTCAAACTCATAAACCATGAGATTATAACCTGAGCCAAAGTTGGATACTTAACTCAGTGAGCCACCTAGGCAACCCGATACATTTTTTTTTTAAATGTAACTAAGCTTTATACCTAGCATTTCTTTTCCTCTACTTTTCAGTTGTCTTTCTTACTGGAATTTGTCTATATACAAAGACCTATCCTATAGTTTGGTCAGTTCAATAATAGTATAGTAAAATGCTGCAAAACACTATAAATTTCTCCACTGTAAAATAATGAGTCCTTATATTTGATGGTGATAAAAGAGAGGTTACCATGGATGTAGAGGATTTATTTTTTAAATCCAAATAAGTTGGAATTTTAAAAAAGGAAGAACTACGTGTCTATTTATGAAATAGCTGACACTGTTGGGGAACTTTTCTTAAAATAAGAAATTGTGTTATTTAAGAAAGCTTCTCTTAAATAATTATTTCTAATAAATAATTTTTATTTATTTTATGAAATAAGAGGCCATATGAAAATTGATTTCATTGGCAATATTGGCATCTTTAGTGGGAAAGTTAATGTTTACCTGTCTTTTCTGAATATATCTTGACCTTGAGCTTAAAATCTGATAGCTTTTTTCCCCTTCCTTTCCTGTATAATCACCTCTATTTTTCTAGTGTATAAGGCTAATGATAAGTCATATGCTTTGAGTAAAAATTAAAATCATTTTACAAGTCCAAATAATGAAACTGAAACTAAAATGAGAAAGGAAAATAGATGTCGCATAAATTTATGAATTGTTATTGCTCTGGGAAACAAATAGTAGCCCTTTACTACTCAAGCCCCGCCCCCCACCCACACACATGCACACAAGGGCACTCACATATGCACACACAATAAGGAGAGAATAAAACGGAATAAGCACTGATTGCTAAGAGTGTTATTTCAAATGGAGCTGGGAGCACACAGAGGAAGTGCGGCTTAGGTACTACTTCTATCTCAAATTCTTAGAATTTGTGTTGAACTCAGCTAAACAAGGAATCTGCTATATGTTAAAATGGTCATAAATGGACTGTCCTAACACTAGCAAACAATCGCATACAGATTAGTGTCACTGTACCTATACCAGCACCAATCCCATTTCATTCACAACAACTTGTGCAAATTCCCTCTTTGCTCTTTTAAAAAATTCTCACCTTCTTAGTTTCTCTAGGTCATGCTTTCCTTTCAGCAAATCTATATCTCCAGGACTGCTATCCCCAAGACTCCAAATATACACACACGTTTTATTGGGCAAGTTTGACTCTTGTTGGTGCACACGTGCATACACGCACACAAGTGCACAGGGGTACATGCGCACACCACGCAGTTGCAACCGGCCTATCACCTGAGCATTGAGGAAGGAAGCAGCATTTTGCATTTTGCAAACACCTGCCTCTTGAACTTGTGGAGTGAAGGTATGATTAGAAATTCATTAAGTTAATTAAAGAGGAATTTGCGTTAAAGAAGAAAGAGTAAGGGAACTGCATTTTATGATTTGGGGTCTAGGATTCTCAGTCTAGAGTACTCCAGTGGTCCAATTTGCTCAAGCCAGGAAAATTAGTGATGTGGTAGGGTGAAAATAGCGTCAGACTTGGAGGCATCTGTATTTTACACTTAACTTTTTATCTAAAAATCAGCAAAAAGCAGAGGAGATGTTATCTTTGTATTAGGAAATGGTTTTATAAAAAAAGAATCTTGGTGTTTCCAACCTAAGATTATTTTTCCTTGGGGTGCTAAATTAAAATCTTACATCACATGCTAATAAACATCCCTCAGACCGAGACTCTAAAACTCCCCTTCCTCAGGCAAGTAACAGATTTTAAGGGAGAACAAATGCCCTAATGCACCAGACTCCAAAGATGGTAGTAGTTGATCTACAGGAAGACAAAGAAGTTGTTCAGAAAGGACTGCTGGAGATAGCCCTGGGGTGGAATTCTAGCACCATCTTTGTCTAACAGATAAGATAAAAGGCAAGGAGGCACTTTGACCACTTCCGGTAGAAATTTCTGGGAACTCCAGGTTTGCCTTGGGATTTCCAAATTCTGCCCAAACAAAGCGTTTGTAATCCCATAGCCTGCTCCTTTCTGTAAGTGCCTCTTTCTGTCTTGGGTTTGAACCCCTTACTCTTAAGGCACTGTTTTTTGCCCTGTATCTTATGAACTCAACTTGCAAACAAGAGGACTCTTGCAAGAGGGAAACAAATATAAAGAATGATTTGGGGCCTTAAATTTTCTAGCCTATCTAACACAGGTCTTATTAGGGTTTAAAACAGCCAAACTTCACCTTTTGATTTGGTATAGTAGTGCTTTTTGTCCCAAAGTAGTTTTAAAGAAATCTAGATAATAAACTCTTGGTATATAACTTGTTTTTCTGTGGTAAAGAAAGAGGTAAAAATTATAGTCATTGGTATTTATCCAAACCCTTCTTCCTCTGGAAATGTTAGGGTAAGGAATAGTTTCAGGAAGATTCTGGTTCCAGGAATATCTCTATTGCTTTTGATAAAAGGGGATGAGATTTCTCCCCTATGCTGGAACTTGTAATAAGAGGGCCTTTTATCTGGAGCAGGAGAATGAGGATGAGTGTGAGGGAGTCTCTCTTACTTAGTTCCTGAAAAGGGGCAGGGCAAGGTGCCACTGTGAATTATTTCTTCATGTGATGTTGGGTATCATCAGAGAGATTTTAGAAGATAAAGACTCCTGGGCCACTCTTTCTCCAAGAATCTAATTCTGTGGTTCTAGTCTGGGACTTAGAAACCTATGTTTTAAACAAGCATACCCTTGTGACTTCAGTGTAGACAGGAGGCAGATCACATTTTGAAGGTTACATTATAAGATTCCAGCTGGAAGGCAACTTCATGATCACCCAAGGAAAATATGCTAAGGATGCTGATGGGTGTAAGAAGCCTAAGAGTGGAAGAAGGGCAAATAACGGAGAAATTACATGAAAACCCTATAATTTATCTGAGATTTCTACTGTCATGTATTTCTGCCCTTCAATTTCAGTAGCTGCTTTAATTCGCTGGAGTTGCCATACAAAGTACCACAGATTGAGTGGCTGCAATGAGAGGAATTTACTGTCTCTCTCTTCTGGAGGCTAGACTTCTGAGATCAAGGGGTTGGTAGGGTAGGTTCTTTCCGAGGGCCCTGAGGGAGTATTCTATGGCTCTCTCTTAGCTTCCGGTAGCCTCAGGCATCTCTGCTTGCAGAGATTGCTCTCCCCTGTCTTGACAGGGTGGACTCCAAATCAGATCACATTCACGGATCCTGGGGGTGAGGAATGCGACATATTTTTGGAGAATATAGTTCAGCCAGTAACATCAGGACAGAAAGATTTTCATTTTACTTTATGCTAATCCGAGTGTTAAAGATCTGAAAGAGGATTCAAAAGGAAGTATGTGAACTGAGTTCACCATGGAAATGCCTCATCCTATATTTAAAAACTAGGCAGTTAAAGGTCATGGCCTCATTACAAGAAGCCCCATGGGAAACCAAGAGTCTAAAGGAAGACTGAGAAATCAAACCCATTTGAAGTAGTAATTACTGCTTTCTCACCCAAAAGAGAATCCAATATCTATTCCCCCCACAAAAGATTCTTCCACCTATTTGCTTTGGCCTTAAAGAAGAAAGCCAGGTACTGAGAAAGAACGGCGTTAAAAAAGAATTGATGCTATCTTTGTATCTTGAAAAAACTACAGACTGAAAACTAAAGTTGAACTGACTTTCAGGGGCTTCATGACTCAGAGGCTTGCTGCCGGGACAGGCTATGCAATTTGGAGGGCCAGTACAACATGAAATGAGGGGTTCCTTATTAGAAATCTATTAATAACTTCAGGACAGTGACAGGAGAACATTACCCCAAGTATGGGGCCATTATGAATAGGAGTGTTCTGCGTGAGTGAGCACGTCACCTGTCAATGGAGCCAGTCCTGCTGCCTGCTCTGGGGCACAGATATACCTGGCAGGTAAAGACTGGAGTCTTGGTCTGGAACAGCCAAAAGCTTTCAAGGGCTGGACCAGCTTTGATGGCTCACAGCATTGTCTTTGAATGCCTAAAAAGCTGAAACACGTGCCAGAAGTGATAAGCAGTAGTTACCATGAGCATGGGACATACTTTGCCAACCCTAGAAGCACTATCTGACTCTAGGAAGGATATATGCATTTTTAAATCCACCTTTTTGCAGTCAGTCTCTCATCCCTCCTTCTCATTCATCCCACAATAACCTCTGACCTTTTTTCCATCACTACAGATTAGTTTTGCCTGGTATAGAATTTCATGTAAATGCAATCAGCAATCTGTACTGTTTTGTGTTTGGCTTCTTTTGCTCAGCATAATGACTAGGATTCATCTACATCGTGGCCTGAATTCGTTCATTTTACTTTATTACTTAAGAGAAGATCTTGTAAGAATATAGCATAAGTAACTTATCCATTCACCAGTTGGTATACATTGGGGTTGTTTCTAGTTTGGGGTTATTGTGAATAAAGTTGATATGAACGGTTATGCACATATCTTTTTATCAACTTTTTATTTATATTCCACTTCCGGGTAAATACCAAAGAGTAGAATTTCTGGGTTAATGTATATTTTAAGAAATAAAGAAATAGTAGTTGCACTATTTTACACTCCCAGCAGCAATGTGAAAAATTCTAGGTGATCCATATCCTTGTCAACAGTGGATGTTGAGAGTCTTTTTAATATCAGCTTTTCTAGTGGGTGTAGTGATATGTCACTGTAATTTAAATTTGCATCCGTGATGACTAATAATAATGTTGAGGATTTTTTTTCATGTGTTTATGGACCATTCATTATGAAGTAAGTGTCTATTCAAGTCTTTTATCCAATTTTTTAAAATATAGGCTTTATTTTTTAGAGTAGCTTTTAGGTTCATGGTGAAATATAACAGAAAGTTTCTATATACTATCTCTTCTTACACATAGCCTGCCCCACCATCAACATCCAACACAGGTGTAGTTCACTTGTTACAATTAACGAATGTGATATTACACTGTGATGTTACTACCAACCGAAGTCCATAGTTTACATTAGGTTTCGTTCTTTCGTTCTCGATGTTCGTACAAAAGACTCCCACTGCCCTAAAAGGCTCCACGGGTCCATCTTTTCAATCTTCTCTCCCTACAAACATCTGACAATCACTGATCATTTTACTGTCTCTATAGTTTTGCCCTTTCCAGAAGGTCATAGAGTTCTAATCATACAGAGAGTATGTAGCTATTTCAGTTTGGCTTCTTTTATTTAACAATATGCATTTAAGTTCCTCCATGTATTTTCAGGACTTGAGCATGGATTTCTTTTTAATGCTGAAAAAAATTCCACTATATGGATATAATGCAGCTTGTTTATCATTCACCTACTGAAGAACATCTTGGTTGTTTCCACATTTTGATAATTATGAATAAACCTGCTATAAATGGTCATGTGCAGATTTTTGTATGCACATAAGTTTTCAGCTCATTGGGTTTTTATCCATTTAAAAAGTGGGTTGTCTTTTTACTCAGTTTTACTGAGAAAGAAATTTTTAACTTGAGTGGAAAGCCTTTCTTTTTATTCTTGGTAAGAAAAACAGTGACTACTAAAAATAAATTTTAATGAATAATTTAAACTTAAAAAGTGCTCTAAAGTATCAAATTATTTCTTTTTGTATCAAATAGTTTCTA
Organism: Paguma larvata; assembly: GCA_030068075.1. Lineage (NCBI taxonomy): Eukaryota > Metazoa > Chordata > Mammalia > Carnivora > Viverridae > Paguma > Paguma larvata. Next base: position 107,911,427 of record CM057826.1, read on the forward strand.
ATTAAAATTAAGAAATTAATGACAGCTAGGTCTATAAGTATTATAGCAAGAGGATCTTTTCAGACTCTGGTAGAATGTGACAAATCTTTTTATATAGTATAGCTAAAGTATAATTGCTACTTACTGGCCTTTGTAGATTCCATATAGAATTTTAAAAATGTAAAATCTCATACTTTCCTAATGAAATTATTGCTGTACCACTGGTATCAATGAATCAAAACAGAGAATGGTTTTGGTATGGCAAATTTCTGGAGGACTCCTGTTATTCCCTAGTTCTTATCCCCTAGATACTGGACTGTTGGTATATTATTTACCTACTTCTGTGTAGATAATATTATAAATTATATGTAATCTTATAAATTTACAATGTGTTCCTGCATAACATTTATGCCTAGTGACTTAAAGTAATAATGACCACCTATTTAGCTCTTATATTTGGGCTATGTTCAGCTGGGTGGTTTCTTCTGCTCTTACCCAGGCTAACTCCCAGATCCTAGCTCAACTGTCAATTCAGACTCGTCTGAGGAGGCTTCTTCTCTGTTCTGCATGGTTTCTCATCTCTCGCCAGAGTATTTTGGACCTGTTCTTATAACTCTAGAGCATGTTTCTGAGAGACAAGATATGCAAAAGATTTGTTTAGGCCTAGATTTATAATTTGCATAATATCATGTATACCGTATTTTAATAGTGAAATCCTGTTCCAAGACAAGTCCAAATTCAAAGAGTAAAAAAAGAGAGTTTACCTCTTGATGGGAAAACCCAAAAGTCCTATTGCAAAGGGGTGTGGGCATAGAGAAGAGAGTGATTGTGACCATTTTTGCAAAAAAAATCTATTATAATGGAGAATTGGTCAAGGGAGGGTCTAGGACAGGCTCTGAGTCAGTTGAGGTTCTGGAAGGGCATTTGGGGAGCCTGAGGTAGTAACTATTTAACAATTTAATTTTGATGGAAGTATTTCTGTATTATTACGAGCAACGCAGCCACCTGGGTGAGCCTAAGCCAAACATCAGCTCCGGAAATAATGTTATTATGTTATATTTTCAAAAGTAAAAATGTAATCAGGTGACTACTTCCAATATTTCTATTTTCTTGATTACACCAAGAGAAATCTTGACAGCTGGTCCAGTGATGCCTCAATTATCTAACCTCTCTCCTGGAGCCTAGGAGAAAATCAGCATTAATATTGATATTGTCGAAATAAAACTATTACATAGTTAATATTACATTGTATCAGGAAATGAAATATGGAATCTAGTTATTATCATGTGCCTGTAAATGGAAATATGGATCATGAGGGAGATCTATACAGTTTAATTGCCACAGTTTACATATTACTTAGTAGAAATATAAACATTTAAGCCATGATCCAACTCTTAGTTCTGTTACCTTTAGAAAACAAAACAAGCATGTGTTCTCAAATCAAAAATCTTCTTTAGTCTTAGAACTATGTTGAAGCTTTGATTCCAAAATATCAGTCTTTCAGTAAGTAATACAGTAAGAGAATTCTTTCGATTCTCCTGCTGAAATGTGATTCATCTTTTTCCCATACCATATAGTCTAACATACAAATTCTACACACTGGCCTTTAGAGATTCAATACAGAATTTTTTAAATATTAAAGCTCACATTCTCCTTTGAATGAAAATATCATTAAAACAACTTTATCCCTCTCTAGCTCACCTATCCTGGGGTTCTCTGACAGTCATGACACTAGGTCTATGCATGGATTAAGAATATGTCAATAATAGGGTGCGTGGGTGGCTCAGTCAGTTAAGTGTCTGACTTTGGCTCAGGTCATGATCTCACGGCTCATGGGTTCAAGACTTGCATTGGGATCTGTGCTGACAGCTCAGAACCTGTAACCTGCTTCAGATTCTATGTCTCCCTCTCACTCTGCCCCTCACCTGCTTGAGCACGCTCTCCTGCCCTCTCCCTTTCTCAAAAATAAACAAACATTTGGAAAAAAAGAATATGTCAACAATTACTTAGTAATCAGAAGTCAATCAGTAAGTTTCCCCACTAGTCATTGAACCACAACTTATTCATGGGAATAAACCCTTGAAAGTAAAGAAATCATGACTTTCTAATCTTTGAATCTTAATTTCTGTTTTTCACTTATCACTTACCTCCTAGCACAATGCTAGGCATATGGTAGCGGCAAAACAGTAATTAAAAGAGTAGTCGTATATATAGCAATGATCAAAATAGAAACCTGGCCCACCTGCACAATAAAACACCCTTATTAGATTCAGTTTCTCTCACTCTTCCTTAATTGGAAATCAGCAGATGAAGCTAGTCATATGGAATAAGGGGCTGAGGGCCAATGGCTGTTTTTACCCTTGGAATTACATTCAGTAGACAAACCTAGGATAACTATTACCTTAGGGCTAGAGAAGCAGGGTCTGAAATATGTTGAAAATAGTTTAAAAGAAATTAGGTTGCAGATAACTGCACACATATACTTTGTCGCACGTATATGGCAAAGCAATAGAAAACGTGAAAATGTGACCCACCACATGAGCAGTTCATGACGGTCTCACTGGTCACTGATATCTTCTGTGGTAAGTACAGGAAGATGAAAAAATATTCAGGGTGACTGCAGTTTTTGGCTTCTCCACAGACCACAGTTAAGCTATGGTTGAAAGATGCTGCTGTTTTTCTCAGAGGAAAAGCTCATGGTCAGCGAGGCTCACGTGAGAGAGAATCAAGAGGATCCACTTGCACCGCCCCATTCTCATGGTGACCTCACTTACGGAGATGTGGCCAAGGTGAGGCAAGCACTCAGCCTATGTTCAAGTGCGAGGTCTCCCTAAGTCCAGGACTTGGAATGGGCATTTCTAGTTCCTCAACTTTTTTCCCAGGTGAAAACAGCGGCTGGAACATTCCACTGCCATTAAGAATGCTGATTTTGTTTTCTTGTTTTAGTCACAGGATTGTACAATGATATTAAAGGAACTCAGAATACAGGGAGTATTATCACATCTTACAAAAACTCCAGTGAATATTAGTTTAGTCCCCCATAGCTGCTATGGAAACCATCTTTTGAAGAGCAATTATGTGTGTCTTCAGAAGTATTATCTTGTTTAATATATTGATTAGAGTCTGAGGAAGTTGGTACTGTTGTCGAATGTTTAAGAAGAAAGGAAGCTCAGGTTAAGTAATGTGTTTTTACCTCATAGCTGATAAGTAGCATCCTGATCTGCTTGCTTCCATGTCCACTCACTATCCACTACTCCTCACTATTTACTGCAGGACAGTCTAAAGGTAAGAACAGGTGACTCTGTACTAATTGCCTGCCACAAATATACCTCCTTTATATTCTCTGCCTACCAAAAGCCAGTTTGAAAAGATCATCTAAGCAACCAGAATTTTCATTCATTGCTGGCAGGGAATGCGAGATGGTACTGCTACCTTGAAGACGATTTGGCAGGTTCTTAAAAATGGAACATACGCATATCATATGATCCAGCAAAATGTTTTGCTATTTACCCAAATAATTTGAAAACTTAGGTCCACACAGGAAGCTGCACTGAATGTTTGTATCAGCTTTAGTCATAGCTGCCAAAACATAAGAGGAACCAAAGTGTCCTTCAATAGGTGGATAGATAAAACATGGTGGATCCAAATAATGGATGTTATTCAACAATAAAAAGAAATGAGCTTTCAAGCTATAAAAGACATGAAGTGCATATTCCTAAGGGAAAGATGACAGACTAAAAGGCTATATACTGTACAATTCCAACAGTCTGGGAACTGCAAAGACAGTACAAAGGTCAGTGGCTGCCCAGGTTTGGCAAGTGGAGGGAGGTGGTACTACAGGAAGGATGGACTGGTGGAACACTAGAGATTTCTGTGTCACTGCAGCTATTCTATAGGATTCTGTAGTGGGAAATTCATGATATTACATAGTATCAAAATATATAAAATGTACAACCAGAAGAATGAACCCTAATGTAAAATACAGACTTGAGTTAATAATATTGCATCAATATTGGCTTATCAACTGCAACACATGTACTTGGCTGATATAAAATGCAAAGTCATAGGAGAAACTGGGAGGGGGAGTATTTTGGCAGCAAGGGTGGATGTAGTACATGGAAACTCTGTACTCTCCACTGAAATTTTTGCAAACCTGTAACTGCTCAGAAATGAATTTCATTAATTATAAAAAAGCATCTTCAAACTATAAATATTCGTTAAAGGCGTCTTATGTGTTGGAAGCTGTTGTTAATAGCAGACTTCTGATTATGTCACTATTGCCAAGTACTCAAGATATAATTAGGAAGATAATGTACACCCATCAAACTGTTAAGTAACAACCCAAGGATCCACATACTTAAGGACACAGATGAGTGGAACAGATGTGAAATGCTAGGACCTTTCAGAGAAGAAAAAAATACAGCATGGGGTTAAGAAGGTAAATTTAAATCTCCACTCAGTGTTGACTTCAGAAAAACAGTGGAATTAATTATAAGTGTGGCTGTAGGTGAAGACTGAGGAACAAAGAAGAATCATTGTAAGAGGCAGGAGACCCTTCAGAGATGGAAATACATAGAATGTGAGGCAGAGGGGATTTCAAGTGGAAGGAGTGTCTGCTGTACAGGTGTCAACAGGAAGTGGCATTTTGGGACATGGGTATCTTCCCATCACTGTGCTTCTGAGCTCCATCTGACTCTTTCTGAAGCTCCTCCTCTCATTCTGGTTTGTTTCTGGACCAAGCCTCCATGTAAATAAGATAAAAACCAAAGCCTAAATAGTCATTGTTTACAGGAACACTGAACATATTCACTAGTACGAGTGTTACATGCTGGAGCTAAGAGCTAGTGATGTGAACGGAACACTGCATGCAATCGTACTCTGGTGCACCCCTTTGCTTCATTAAAAGCCAGAAGAGGCTGTAATCCAGGTTCAGAGAGACAGAGAAAAAATGAGAGAGAGGAAGAGAGAGGGAGAGAGACTGAGTAAACACGTAAGTGAGACTCTAGGTTGAACTGTTTACCTGCTCTCTCCAACAAAAAAACAATCACAAACAGGTTCATTTTAATACTAGTCTAGACAAGGTTTTGCAATGTAGCAGGTTCCTAATTGCAATAATAACTGCCTGAGAATAATTAAGCAGATATCACCAAACATTTCTACTGGGTGAATCTATTGTCCTATTAATAAACAGCCATGAGTTTACCTCTTTCTGGAAAAACCTCTTTGGCTGGTTTCATCCCACATAAGGCTCAAGCTAGGTTTGTTCCCACACATTCTGGATGCTTGAGCCACAAATGGTCCTTCTTGCCTGTGAAAGCCTACAGAGGCAGGCTTTGCAGCTGGCTGCTGTGGGGACTGTGTCCTGTCGCTAATTAAAGGCAGTAGCTGTGAATTCAGTGTGAGAGCCAGAGTACCCATCACTTGTGAACAGATGACCTGGATTTGCCTTCTGGAAATCCTTTCTCCCAGCTTAGCTACTTGCAAATTGGCTCTCTAAATATCCTTTCTCAGGGGAGGGACTTTCTTTTTAATCTTTAGATCAAAGCCCAAACCTGAAAGATGTCTTTTTTTTTTTAATCAGTAATTTCATATCCCAAATTATCACTTCATCCACAGCAACTCACAATAGCTCTCCAGCTGCTCACCGTCTTTCGACTCTGCCTCTTAGGTTGATGGGGTGGATATATTATTTCAGGAAGGCTTCCTTTGGACAGGCCTTCTTGCACCTCTCGCCCTCCCATCATCACACGTTATAATGGGAAAACTCGCTGTCAGTCAAAGCACTCCCTGTTCCCAGGGTAGCTGAGTCAGTGCAGCCCTGAGAGGAAGCTTGAAGGAGGCTGTTAAAATCTATTCATAGATGAAAGCAGTTCCTGCCACAGTGAGAGGTTGCTAATGACGCATGTATACACCAGGAGTGACAGAGGAAGAGGAGGAGGAGGAAGCTTGAGTTGGAGGAGGGGAATAGAAAGGGGACTACACATTGGATCTGAGAAGGATAGCAAAGCTTGACGTGGACCACATTGCCTTTGGAAAGAATGAATTCCAAGAACTCTGGTGTGGAACATCTCTTCAGTGCTAGCTGCCCTGACACGATTCCATGTCTGAACCCTTTGTCTGAATTCTGTGGAGTAGTGGCCCTTGTGTATATGGACAAACACTGCTGGACCACTCAGCTCTGTGACTCCCACAGGATTTCTGATAAGCGATTGAGGGGTCCTTCAAGTGTGTGGAGAAGAAAGGAAAGGGGATGGTATGCAAATTGAAAAGGGGACTACAGTCATTCATTCAACTGAGATTATTTACCAGGCTCTGTTCTATGTCTGAAGAGCTAAATAATAAAGTTTACGTCCTTAAAGAGATTATAGCATGTTAAACTTTGTTGAGTTATCCAAGATATTTTTAAATACCTTGAAATGTTACTACTGGTATATGAAATATAGATCAAAAACTTTTGTTTGCCACCTAAGACTAAGTTACCCTGACTAATGCAATATGCAGTAGAACAGTCTATGGAGTTCATTGACTCTCCACTGCAGATTCTCTATTATTCAACCCACTGTCAACCATTTATCGAGAACCTACCACTGCCATGTTAGCTGTCTATGTATAACCAAGGCCACATGTGAGGCTATGGAGAGAAGTAACAGCCGGTGAGATGATTTTGCTGAACAGAAAAGTCCTGTTTTCTCAAAAGAGAAAGGTTATGAGTTTCCTTTCCTGGGATCCTTATTTCATGCCAGGAAAGAATACCAAGGACACAGGAAGGCAAAGTAGCCAAAAGACCACTGACCTTAATCAAGTTGAGTTTTAATCGTAGGTCTTTCATGATTTGCATCTATTCAGGGTACTCAACATTCTCATCGGCTGGAATGAGATTTAGTAACCTAAGATATCTCTCCCCATATCAAATGTTATGATTTTATAATATAACTAATATTCTTAATTCCCAAATTTAAAAACTCTTTGATATACTAGAGAGAGGTAATACAAAACCCACCTGGCGCTTTTCAGTAAAACCGACTGCCGCTTCTCCACCCCTCATCCTAGTCCTGACTCCACTGCCCACCTCATGCATATTTTCTTAGTATGTCAGGTTGCCAACAGGGAACAAATCTCTCTTAACTCATGTGAAAGCTTGAAGAAGGTATGTAGTATGGAAGAGTGGGAAAAGTTCCAGATGTAGAATGAGGATTCTATCCTTGTAACTTCCTCTGTGATTTTGAGAAAGTTCACCTCATTGGGCCTCAGTTTACTCATCTGTGATTCCCCCACCTCTGTCCTGTACACACATGCCAAACTGTGCTGGAAACCTTCCAGGTTTGGGATTATGTACTATAAATGCCTTGTCTATCTTGATGAATACAGTGTTCACAAAAATAGGGCAGAGAGCTTATTAAAATGCAGATTCTCAAGCCCCAAACTGACTGAATTAGAATTTCAGTGCTAGGAAATAGGCGACACATTTTTAAGAAGCTCAGTCCGTACATCTGATGCACATCAAAGACTAAAAATTCCTGCAAGAAGGCATTCACATCCAGTGATCATATTGGCAGCAATTAACAACGCCCTCTGAATCTTCTCACTCATGGCACTCACAGAAAATGACGCTAGACATATGACTTGCTGGGGTGAACAGAAGAAATTCCTTGTATCTAGAAGCTGTGTGGGGTGAGGGAGGGGGTGGCTTGCATACCCAGGCCCTGACTATCCACAAAGCTGAGACATGACCATTTCAGACCATCCTTCACTCCTCTGTGGGGTGTGCCAGAGGCATAGGATTTGGGCAGCTCTGGTGTCAGACTGGCAACGTAGAGGGGATGGGACATTGGAAAACAGAAAAAGAGTCACCCTGACAAAACTCTAGGAGACCGCAGGTGGGAGGCCAGAGTGGTGGACTCTGCTACATCAAAGAGCTGCATCCAGATCCAGTGAGCTGGATGGAAAGAATAAAAGAACAAGTGGGTTGGGCAAAGACTAGGGTTTGATAAGAATAACTCTAAAGGTTTTGCCAACTTTATAAATCTGCTTATTCCTGGCCCCAGCTGTATGCCCATTTTATACAAAGACCCTGTGCCAGTGAGCTGAAAAACAGCTTCCTCCAACCCACAAACACCTACCCTGTGCCAAGAACCATATTCAGAAACAAAGCAGAATGTACACACAGGGCCAGGAAATATTCCCACGTGCCTCTTCATTGCCTGGGGTTTTCTACAGGCCTTATCTTGGCCCAAAGGCCTGCTTTTCAGCAATGAAGCCTTGCCTCTTTCCTTCACATTGTCTGCTTGTCCAAGTCTGAGCTTAGCCAATTCACCTAGGCAGTAATATCTAAGGAAGAGCCCCACACATAAGCACAAAGTGCACAAATATCAGAGAAATATGTTTGAGCACATCAGTGCTCCTCTGAGCAAGGCACAGACTTAGGATACTTTCTACTAGAAGATGCTCTACGAAATGATAGTTGCTACACGGCCAATAAAATGCATCATCTGTGTGCACTGAAGAGCCCTTTTTAATCCTTAATTATTATCATTAAACACAAGTTTAAGTGCTCTGGAATTTCATACTGGGGCAGGGCTCTGTGATCTTCATTTTCCCCAGAGGGCTGGCTGAGGGTAGTAGGCTCACAGAGATTTGGACTTAACCACAGATCACTCCTTTAAGTAGCATTATTTGAAATTATTTTTGGGACAATTGGTTGGTTGTGGAAACTATGTAAACTTTGTGGTTACAGGCATTAGTTTCTCCTAGCTACATTCTTTTAGTTCGGTGCCTTATTGATGGAGGTGACCATAGTCCCCTTTCCAAAACCAGTGGAGGGAATTCCCAAAAATTTCCCAACATACTGAACACCCCTTAAAGGCACAAAATAAAAACTTTTGCAATAGATTCTTCAGCTTGCTGTATAACCACTTCATTCATGTTAATAAACCAAACCTGGAGCTATTTGCATTGCTTATGACACCATTCTGCCTCAAGGTCATGTTTGTACCAAATGTGCCCATTCAGTGCTGGCACTGTAATCCTGCTATGCACTTAAGTCTGTACTAGTGCTGTCAGAGTTTCAGAAATATTATGAGAGTTTCTACCATAGAAGAACTCATGGCCTAAGAACAAAATAAGTATTGTCTGGAGCAGTATAGAAAAGTGGTCAGAAACAGCAAACTTCTGTCATACAGATTTGGGCTCAAATTCCTCTTCCCCCACTTTTTGGCTGCCTAAACCTGGGTTCCAAGCATCATCTCCTGAGTCTCCATTTCCTCAGCTGCAAACTAAGGATAATGAGAAATACCCTAAGAGGTAGTTATGAAAATTAAGCAGGGTAATACTCATAAGGCATTTAGTACTGAGCCTGACTCCGTAATGAGGACTCAGTAAAAGGGAACAAAGATGGTGACAGTAACAAAACAAGGTGTGGAAAAAAAAAGAATATCTAATTAAAACAAAAATTACAAAGTATGGTAGGTCTGATGGGAGTCTGGAAAACAGAGAACCCCTTGGGACTAAAACAATCAAAAAGATTTTATAGTAAAGAAGGACCAAAGTTGCATCTGGAAGCACATGTAGAATTCAGACAGAGGAGATAAAAAGAGCTGACATTCCAAATTGAGGAAAACAACTACAACTAGTAAAGTCATTTGAGTGGTAAGAATGCCAGATTATAATATTCCATTCAAGGCTTCGATTTTAATATATTACTTAATTGTGTGATTAAAGCAAACCAAGGAGCTCCCAAGAATGTGTGCCACTGAAGAGGCAACCGTGCTTAATTTCCTCTCCTAATTAATTCTATTATATTTCAAGAGGTAACACCCTCAGATATGCAAAGTTTAAAATCAAAAGCTTTAAAATCATGCTATAGATGAAACTGTTTACTAATCCATTGACTTAAAAATAAATTATTAGAACACGGAGGATTATGTGGGTGAGTCCAATGTAACTACAAGCATCCTCAAATACGGAAGAGAGAGGCTGAAGAGGAAGTCAGAGTTGATGTGATGTGAGAAGGACTCAATTTACCGTGGCTAACTATGAAGACGGAGGAGGAGAGCCACGAGTCAAGTAGTGTGAATGGCTTCTAGAAGCTAGAAAAAGCAATCAGACTGATGCTATGAGTCTCCAGGGGGCTGACAGCATCTTGATGTTAGCCAAGTGAGACCCTATTGGACAATCAACCTCCAGAACTGTAAAATAATAGATTTTGTTTTTTTTTAAGCCACCAAGTTTTGATAATTTGTTATAGCGCTGATAGAAAACTATTAGGTCAGGAAAAGTTTACTAAGGTACATTCCAAACCTTCATTACATGTTTAAATTTCCAAGAGTTCTTTCTCATACCAAAAGGATTTTTTTATTTGTTTGTTTCATACGATCTTATTCATCCTTTATTGGTATAACAATAGCCAGAGTCAAGTGAATACTGTCTTTAATTTCCTATAAAGAAAATTACCATCTAGAAATCTCTATGCACCTTAATACCTTTCAACATTGAGGGTGAAGCAAACAGATTTTTGACAAATACTGGTGGCGTTTACTATTCACAGACTCTCTAAAATTCTATGTAAATTACTAATGGACATACTTTTGAAAGAAAGAAATTGAACCCAAAACCAAGGATGAAATGCAAGTAGTAACGGTAAATTTTTTAAAAATGCTAACAGGTGTGAACAAGTTAAAATAATCATTAATTGTAAAACTACAAAAATAGTAACAACTAACATGGAAGATATAACAAGAAAGTGCTATGGAAATAGTGTATGTTAGTTTTGTGTAATTCAGAAGTGGTTACATTTAAAGCTTTCCCAAAGCTTTCCTTGTTTGGGAGGAGGGTAGGAATGTTGAGTAATTTTAGAATTTAAGTCAAATATATGTATTAAAGTGTATATACGATAAAGAAATTAAAAATGGTTGTCTGTCTCCCAAAACAGTAGAGGAGGAAAAAGGGGGGAAAAATCAATACTCTAAAGGCAAGAGGAAGAGAACAAAAGAGAGAGAGGGAGGGAGGGAGGGAGGAGGGAAATACGGTAGGCCCTTCTTATCCATAGTTCACTTTCCACAGTTTCAATTACAATCAATTTGTCAACCTCAGTCAGGAAGCAGATGATCCTCCTTTTGTTGGGTCACAGAAGGTCAAGAGTAGCCTAAGACTCCCTCACAGTGCCTACATCATTCACCTCATGTCATCTCATCAGGTAGGCATTTTGTCATCCTACATCATCAAGAGGAGGGTGCATAAAGTCTAACAAGATATTTTGAGGGAGACAAAGGCCATATTCATGTAACTTTTATTACAGTATGTTGTTATAGGTGTTCTATTTAATTATTAATTTATTTTTGTTTTTAATCTCCTATCGTGCCTATATATACATATATATATACACATTATATTATATATATACACATATATATATACACTATATGTGTATATATACATATATATATATATATATATATACACATTAAATTTTATCACAGGTATGCATGTATAGTAAAAAGCAGTATATATAGGGTTTGGTACTATCTGCGGTTTCAGGCATCCACTGGGGGTCTTGGAATATATCTCCTGCAGATAAAGAGAGACTATTGTACAGACTTCTTGTTTGTATAGAATATCCCTCAATTCGTGTTAGTCCAATTTTTTTTCATCACTGATTCAGGTTATACATCTTAAAAAATATTTTTTAAGGGATACTAAGTCTTACTTATATCACATTAGGAAGTGTATAAGATTTTTTTTTTTCCTGGGGACACCTGGGTGGCTCAATTAGTTAAACGTTCCACTCTTGATCTCAGCTCAGGTCAAGATCTCATGGTCACGATCTCATGGTACTTTTTGGCAAAAGTATGACTTCCAACTTTTTTCACTGTAAAATTACTAATTTTTCTCTTTGGAATTAATAAATAATTATGGGACACTTGGATACCATGTAAATATACCACTGATTATTAAGCTTTTACTTATCACTCATCCATTGATAGTTCGTGCCTGATTCAGTGATGACTATTCATTAGCAAAGTGGTGGTTATATAACTGCATCATTCTTTCCACATTATTAGTTGGCAACCTATGTAATGTAGAGTTTTCCCTTCTCCATTTATGTACACATTTCATCATTAAACAAATATTAATGTTTATTTATTTTTGAGAAAGAGAGAGAGAGAGTGACAGAGAGAGGGAGACAGAATGTGAGCAGGGGAGGGGCAGAGAGAGAGGAAGACCTCAAAATCAAAGCAGGCTTTGGTCTCAAAGCTCAGGGTCTGAGCTGTCAGCACAGAGCCTGATGCAGGACTGGAACCCACAAACTGCAAGAACATGACCTGAGCCGAAGTTGGAAGCTCAAGTGACTAAGCCAACCAGGCACTCCTATATTTCATCATTTTTAGTTTTGGCTCATTTATTCTTATTTTATTACCTTTATTATTTGTTGGTCAGTGGGACAGAAAACTTTGTAAATCTCTTTAGCCACCATCCAGTTTTGGCATTGGGTATCCCACTTTAAGGGGGAGAGCCTACTTATTTTGGTATCAAAGGGAAAATGTTAAAAGACTGAAGTGGCACCAAGCATCTTCTCCCCAACATTTCCCATTCTTTTCCCCTAAGATAAGATAACTGAGAAAATCTGGTTACTCTTCTTTGGAACAGATGTGGCTAGCAAAGATGTGATGTTTGTGACTTCTCTGGGGGAAATCTTTGGCTAGGATGAGCCTTTATTTTTTGTTTCTTTATTTCTTGCCTTTATTCTGCAGAAGGAGTCATCAGGGTTGAACTGCATTTCAAAAACAGCAGTTGCAAAAGCAAATCATGTGCCACGGCAGCCCCAGATCTCAGTTCCTGTTGGTGCCTCCTTCTCATCACCAATACTCACCCCTGGCTCTCGTTCATCAAACCAAAGGTTCTTATCTGATATCCCTGAAACCCCTGGGTAACTGTGGAGAGGAAAAATGTGTATCTGTATTTTTATTAAACTCTAAAAAAATTATAATTACTTTAAGATATGAATGTAGGTACATCACATACTTATTGGTGGTACCTGAAAACTTCTCACCAAGAGAAATCACCTATTATTTTCCTATCACATTACATTGTTGCAGATCTTTTGGTATTCTTTGGCATTCACCCTTGCTTCATATGTGTAGTAGCTATTAGACCTATCAATAGATCTTTATTTAATGTATATTAAAGGAAGTTCATATATTACTGTATTATATTTAGAAATTCTCCATAACTAAACTCCTATATAATTGGTTTCCTTTGTAATTCTATATATATTACTTGATGTATCTAAAAACATCACTTGGAGAAGAGGTCCAGCGACTCCCTTAGATTCATGGACCCATGGCACAAAAAGTTTGAGAACACTTACATTAGGGCCTCTAATTAGCTTCATTTGTTCAAGATGCTATATCAAAAATAGGGATTCTTTTCCTTATACCCTAGAAAAACGCAGCCAAAGATTCAGTGGCCTTAATCCACATGCACAGAGACTGAGTGCTATGAGAAATAAGAAGATATTTCTCTAATTAGGTTCGATATCCACCATGTTTATTGTACATTTTAAATCAAAATGTGCGATTATTGGACTCCTAAGCATAATGAGTCCAATGTTTTCTTCTATGTCAAATGAAGAAAATCATAACCGTAATGTGTCAGAAAATGCAGAACACAGTCTAAAAACAAACTCTGTGTTCTCATCTTATCAAGATTATATTATTATATATAGAGCTTTAAGAATGTTCCTTTCCACATTGCATGGAACATGGGCTTTGCATTAGACAGGTGAAGATTTCAATCTTCAACTTTACCTACTATCTCTCTAGAGAGTTGGGAGATTATTTTTCAACTCTCCTAACCCTCAGTTTTCTCATACTTAAAACAGTACTAATAAAACCCCATCACAATATTGTTCGATAAATTAAAGATCATGCGTATAAAGCACCCAGTGTATTTCTTGACCCATATATGATGACTATGTAGTGTATTCATGCAAAATGTGCATTTAAACTATACAGATAGGCCAACAATTAGGCAAACACATCTGGGAGTTAATGAGCTAACATCGGGGAGGATCATGACTAAGCAACATTGTGATGTCATTCTCCCTGTTTTGTTTACTTCCTTCTATTCCTCTGGTGGGATTCAAGCTGTACTCAGGGACTAATAGGTGAACATTTTACAGCTTGTCTTGGTTGGTTTCATCATGGTGAGTGATGAAGGTTATTTATCTAGTCAGGAGAATAAAGTTGTAAATGTGTTTCTACTTTGCTACCTCACCACCCTCGTCACTTTGATAGAGTGCTGAAAGCTTCTTCTGGAATGATTTACTTGGTTTTAGGCAGATTAATAGATACCGGAAACACACTCATTTCCATTGTAAGTTCAGAGGAAATTGCGTCTCTCCTTTGATCCTTTTTTGATTTCACAGATTTAGACAGCTTCCAGGCCAGTCTTTTCATGGTGCAGATGAAGAGGCTAGGACCATGTCAAGCCAGCTTAATTAGCTGTACATCTGCTGTCAGAAACAATACATTCAATTCAGTAAGACATGAAATCTGGTGGTCTGACTGAAAAAAAAAAAGCCCTCTTTAGATCTATGTTTCATAAAATAGACGTAGACATGAAGGAATAATGTTAAAAGAAGTCCACATGTGGACAAGGCCCATTAGTTTAACGGAAACAGTGTCATTCGCCAGTGGTAGACATCAATAACCTTAAAATGTTTTAATTGCAGGGATTCTCACAGAGAGGGGGACCAGTACAGGGGCTCCTATTTTACAGAATGAAGGACAGGAATTATCTGACCCATAAAGAAGAAACCCAGTGGCCCCACTTCATACTTTTCTCCAAAGTTATTTTGCAACTGGTGTCAGTTGTAAACACTGTATGAGTTAAATTTCTGCTCAAGGACAATTACCCAATGCTATCATCTTTTGATGAACTCTTAGTAACAGGAAAGCCAGATACTGAAATTCTGGTCCTTTTTTGGTTGGGGTAGAAAGCAAACACAGTGTTTACTATTTAATGTATTTATATTTGAAACAATGCCTGATACTTCTTAATGAAAAATGACAATAACCCTGTGATAAATACTGACACAGATAAATGAGGAAGGTTACAGAATTATCTTAAGAGAGAGCACTGCTTAAGACAAGAAGACAAGCAAACAGATACTTGATGTTTCTTTTTCTTCAGAGCATCTCTGATTTAGTCAATAAACACCAGACAAAAAGTGTTGAAGCTTAATACATACAGCAGAGGTGTAAGCACCAACTTACTTAGGCTCCTCCCATCACTTGGTACACTTTGTAAAAGCCAGATAAATATTACTGTGTAGTTGCAGCAATGAAAATAAAAAGCTTGCATGGGTACCCATTTGTAGTCCTTGTAGGGATATTATGTCACCACTGCACTCAGGCTTTTTTTTTGTTTCTGAATTATTTGAATTCGGTTTATGAAAACCACATTTGCATGCAATCTGAAGCAATGTGCAGCGTTTTGCCTTTGCAGCCTTTTGCCGACAGGGGAGAGATGGCCCCTAAGTGGGACCATTGACTTCAAGTGGAGAAATTGAAAGGAATGCAGCAGAGTGAGAAGAAGTTAAAAGTGGGCAGCAGAGAAAGTTCATAGTTTTTGATTCTTAGGAGGAGTGACTGGGTTCTGAGGAACACTGAAGAGTAATCTACTACACGTGATCCCAGCAAAGCCTTTGTCATTTAATTTCGAATGTCTCTCAAAGCTGAGTTCTGATAAAAAAAAAAACAAAAAACAAAAACAAAAAAACCAACAAAACACTAGTTCATAAATGTATGTGCACCACTATGTTTACTGCAACATTATTCACAATAGCCAAAATACAGAAGCAACCTAAGTGTCACCTGATAGATGGATGGATAAAGACTATGTGGTATAGGGGCACCTCAGTGGTTTGGTCAGTTAACTTTCTGACTCTTGATTTTGGCTCAGGTTATTATTTCACGGTTCTTGGGACTGACCCTTGTGTTAGGCTCTGCACTGACAGCATGAAGGCTGTTTGGGATTCTTTCTCCTCTTTCTTCCCACACATGCACATGCACACACAGTGGCACTCTCTGTCTCTCAAAATAAGTAAATGACCATTTTTTAAAAAAGAGTATGTATTATGTATATACCATGGAATACTAGCCAGCCATAAAAAAGAATGAACTCCTGGGGCACCTGGGTGGCTGAGTCAATTGAGCGTCAGACTCCTGATTTTGGCTCAGTTTATGATTTCACAGTTTCTGGGATCTAGCGCCACATCAGGTTCTGTGCTGACAGTGCACAGGCTGCTTGGGATTCTCTCTTTCTCTGACCCTGTACTGCTTGCATTCTCTGACTCTCTTGAAATAAATAAGCAAACATTTAATAATGAGCTCTTGTCATTTGCGACAACATGAATGGAACTGGATAGCATGATGCTAAGTGAAAAAAAGCAGAAAAACACAAAATACCACAGAATTTCACTTATATGTAGAATTTAAAAAAAGGAAGCAAATAAACAAAGAAAGATAATCAGAAAAATACAGAGGACTAACTAGTAGTTGCCAAAGGGGAAGAGGAGTCAGTGTAAGGGCAAAATTCATGAAGAGAATTAATAGGTATTCACTTTCAATTATAAAATAAATAAGTCATAGAGATGAGAAGTACAACACAGGAAATACAGTCAGTAATACTGTAATAGCTGTGTATGATAACTATACTTATCATGATCATTTCATTATGTATAGAATTGTCAAATCATTAAGTTTGCACCCGAAACTAATATCACATTCTATGTCAACCATACTTCAATAATGAATTTTTTTTAAAGAATAGTATAAAATATGTCAACGGTAGAAGCAAGTAAATTGGGGAGGTTACAGTTTCTAAATATAACAACACTTCCTTCTGCAAAATATTCTAACACTACTTCTTTTCAAGGACTGCACACGCACACACACACACACACACAAACACACACTTACATAATTTGTGGGGTCCAGTGCAAAACGAAAATACAGGGCCCCTTGTTTATGAATTATTAAGAATGGAAATATTAAGACAATAAAGCATTAAACAAAGTGCCAGTCCTTCTAAACATAGGGTCCCCTCTAAGCTCTTATACCCCAGAGAATAATTTTCACTAGGATAGATTTTTCTCATCATATGATACAGATTATCTTAACATTTAGGGAGGGGCTAACTGATCATTAGATAACCTAATAAAAACTTTGAAGCCTAGATGCAGGGCAGGATGTGACCTCACTTCTGTACCCTCATCAAAATCTTTACTCTTGTTTGTTGTTGTTCCCTTGTTGTTATCTCTCGTTTTTCTTCCCTTCTCTCCCTTTCACATCTCTAACATAATAAGGACTAGAAGCATGATCTCATGTATTTGTGTCCTTGTGAAAGCATCAGTTTATGTTTTGTTTTGTTTTTAAAGGAGTCAATTAAAAAAATAAACTTTGTATAGCACTTCACAAAAAGGAGTTTGCCCATGTCACTGACCTTTGCTTGAGGTACCTGAAAGAATTTAGACAAAAAAAATTGTACAAATAATAACTGTGCCTATATGAAAGTTAAGGGGATTTTTTACTGGGATGGAGATGGAAAGACTAATGGCCAGGATGATTTGTTGTTCAAATCTCTATTTATTTTAGCACCGACATGGACTTGGGTTACATCCAGGAGTGGAGACTTGACCTCCAGAACTCCTGAGAAGTGGATAAGCTGGGAGCAAGCTTCTTGGGTTGTCAGCCAGGCTGTCACTGTATCTGTCTGCCCAGGGGTCACCTCTAAGTTGCAATATGTAAAGACAGCTGTGCTAAGGGCTTTGGAGAGAACTCTACTTTTCCATGGGGTGTTACTCACCTGGGAGACTGTATCCATTTAGCAGATACAGGATGCTCCTGGAGGGGCTCATGAAGGGCTAAGCTCACAACTCTTCCTCAGCCCTCAACCAAGAGGCATGGGTGAATACAAACATCACTGTGTATATAGTAACTGAATTTTTTTTAGACACTCTGGATTTGAGCCACTCAAATCCTTTCAATTCCTTTTTTTTTTTTACAATGTCTAATGAGTCTAATTTTTATTTTATTTTTATTATATATATACATATATATAATTTATTCTCAAGTTAAATAACATACAGGTATACAGTGTGCTCTTGGTGTTGGAGGTGGGTTCCTGTGATTCATCGCTTACGTACAACAACCAATACTCATCCCAACAAGTGCCCTCCTCAATGCCTATCACCCACTTCCCCCTTCCGCCACCCCCCCCACCAACCCTCAGTTTGTTCTCCACATTTAAGAGTCTCTTATGGTTTGCCTCCCTCTCTGTTTGAAACTATTTTCCCCCTCCCTTCCCCCAATATAGTAAACGAATTTTAATAAGACCATTCAATATCAAATATTTGTATTTGCATGATTTAAGATCATTTGCATTTATGATTTCGGCTATATAATTTTTTCTATATTTCAGGTGATATAAATAAGAATTTCTTTTCAAAGTTTACTCTCTGGGATTGCATTACTATGACATTTGTGTCTTAAGGAGGGAAACAGAGGAGAGACTCCCCCTTACAAAAGGGGACTACTGTTTCCTTCAGGTCCTAGCTGGTGTCAAGTGACAGACACACCTTGAGGAGCAAGACTACATGACTTCTTTGTCTGTTCCTGTCTGTAGCATCATCCAACAAAGAAAATACTAATCCTTGTCTTGAATAAATGATGAGATACATATGAAATAAGTCCTACCTATGTATTAGATACAAGATAATGGTACTTTGATACACGTATCTAAATACAACACTGATAACAACATCTAATACATATCCTAATGAGAAGAAAATTGCCAAAAAAGTTTTAAACTGTGTTGATTCTCTTCTGAATTTGGCCTGGGACCTCTGGTACCTCTTTGTCCACCAAGCTACTTTAAGAGTTGAAAATGCAAGATGTGTTGCTGTTCACACATTTAAAACTGCCATTCCTATTGTTTTTGGAATGTGAAACAGAATTATAGCGTGTAAGGTTGACAGTACTAACTCAACTACTTTAATCCTCAGGATTCACTACAGAACACAATATTTTGTCCTTTAAAAAAACTCTCCACATTTAGGGGAGTTTTTCCTGAACTGCAAAACAATGTAGCGTTGCATAAATATCAAAAGGATCATACAAATAACCCACAAATTTAAAGCTAGATAGAAATAAAACAGAGCTTATGCATGACCTACACATCGACTTTGAAGCAGCTTCACAGAGATAGTTCATACTTCACTGAATTGCAAATGTAACTTTGGCTTCGTTCCTTGGATTTCAATTTAGCATGCATGTCTGGCAAACACATGCTACTCAAAATTCCTTTAAAGTTTTCAAAAGCAGCCATTATTTGAAGTAATGGTGTCGAAATATTTGTAGTCGAATGCTTTATGACAATTCCTATAACTATCATTCTTTACAATATATTTTATACATTCTTTATTGTTAACAGGTAGCCACGCAACTCTTTATATTCCCCCTAATTCAATCTGTCATATTTAGACATGCAATGATGTTTAAGATTTCCACTCCTGGAACAAGTTCACAAGTGACCTTGCAAAAAAAAAAAAAATCCACAAAAGACTGAGAAAAGACATACATGGTGCATTAAAAGAAGGGTAAAGTATCAAGTAATTATTCATTGAAAATTGTGAAAACAGCCTATGATGATATGAGATCTGCAGTAAAACAAAGTTTGTGCGTGTAGCTTAAGCAGATCAGAGTCATTTTCAATGTCAGGTAGCTGTCTCTGCCTGCTTTGGGCAGCAGCTTCCCTTGAGGCCGGGAAGCTTTATTTCCAAACTTCCACTTCCCAGGATTGGTAAACCAGAGGGTGATTTGTGTATCTCTTGTGAACAGATAGCAAGTCACATATGTTCTTTTCAGGCCCATTTGGAGAGGGACAACACAAGCTGTTAGCAGTGTCAATTTGAAATCATCAGTTCACATGTGTATGTGCACATGCGTGAAAGTAGAAAGAAAAACGTGAATAGAACAGTCCTTGGTGGGTAAATTGCCTGGCTGATTTTTAAAATGGAAAACAGAAGGAGTGTTTCTTATCAGAGTCTTAGTATTTTAAAACTCTCCTATTTCTTTCTTCCTCATTTAATGGGTTCTGATTTTGAGTTTATGCTGTTGGTTGCTGGGATTCAGATCTTTAATGAACAAACTTGAGAGAGTGATCAGCAGAAATTATTTACCAAGTGACAAAGTGCCCTCCAGAAGTGAAGCAATCTTAAGGTAAAATGGATCCAGTACTGATGACAAAGACCAGAGTAGAATGTGTATGTGCAGATGTGCATGGATAGGTACCGAGAAGGACACAGTATTTATCTCTGGAACTCCCTATTAAGTCCAGATCCTGAGGAAGCGAAGAAAGGGAGGGCAGAGATATAACAACTAAAAGGGCTATTTTCACTAAATTCTCTGGAAGACACTGAGACATTTATAACAATATTTTCAACCATGTTCCAAAGTTTAACACCAAATCTGGAAAAGAGACCCTCTTTGTTTCTTCATGGATGGACTGGATTTAGCCCCTTGAGAATATTCGCATTCTCAGCCTGGTTTGCAACCAAGATTGCTTCACAGTATCAGTAGCAGCCAAAGCTTGTGGCCGAAATAGATAGAGGCAAGAAACAGGTTATCCAGTGCACAGTAGGATGGCACTTAAGGGACCCAAAGCAAGAGGGGAATGACGAGATGGTACAGGCTACTTGGCCACTAGCAGGTCCTTCCAGTGGCTGTGGGATTCCCAGAAACACTGAGATCACACTCTAAGGCAGGTGGAGGTCACATGGGAACGGACAGGGATGTCCATGGGGCAAGCTTTCTTTCTGTGTCAGAACATTTACAACCCTCGGCTTGTGGAACCCGAGGAAGCATGGATTATACCCATCCTGTCATGCAGAGAACTGGATTCTCTCAGGATCCAAGTGACTTTCCTTTGCTAGCTGATGCAGTTATGGGAATTGCTTTTACACATTTAGGCTATTTAGTGGGAGTTATTTGGCAAAGGAAGGGCAGTGTCTGATATCTTTCTTTCCCATTCCATTTATCCTGTTTTCTCTCACCAACTTCTATTGTCCTATGTGTCTAAAGTGCAGCATAAAATGATCTTAGACACGCCTACCCATTGTGTGAAACTCAAGTTTCTAACAATCACTATTCTATCTTTCAACCACAAGTTTCACATTAAAATTTTCTCAAAACAGAACTCTGATGAGACTTGCTTTCTGTTGAAATATTCCCAACCCACTGATAGGAGCTTTGGGATTGTTTTGTGATAAAAATATAGACAAAAAAGACTTTATTATTTATATTTTAGGGGCATTGAGGAGACACCCACTCCCAAGATCTGGAAATAGGGGATGAAGGCTGCCTTTGAGACATTCGTAAAACCCACCCATTCTGTGTGGTCAGCTGTCAATGAGAATCAACCAAAACCTTGTCTGCAATCATGTGTCTCTACTTCTAAGAATCTAATGAGAATCATGAGGAAATTTCTCTGGGTCCCAGGGTTACAAAAGGAAAGTAGTTCAAAAAGCAATTTTATAAGCAATTGTATAAAACCCTATTTGGGGACACACAGTGAATAGCTATCTAGTTTACCGAAACCTTAGTTGGCACTGGGTTTACAAATATTTTCTCAGTGAATTCTCACATCTTTCATAGGTAGGCATTATCATTACCATTTTGCAGATGAAGAAAAAGAGGCTCTGAAAATCTATGCACTCCATCAAGTTATTTTTCTAAGTGACAAAGCCAGAATATTTATTCAAGTCTCTCTGATTTCAAAGAACAAGAGTTACCAAATAATAAAACTGTTTGTCTCAGAATCCCCTAAACAAAATTTCTGGGGGCGCCTGGGTAGCTCAGTCAGTTGGGCGGCCGACTTCAGCTCAGGTCATGATCTCATGGTCTGTGAGTTTGAGCCCCACGTCGGGCTCTGTGCTGACAGCTCAGAGCCTGGAGCCTGCTTCCGATTCTGTGTCTCCCTCTCTCTCTGCCCTTCCCCTGTTCACGCTGTGCCTCTATGTCTCTCAAAAATAAATAAACATTAAAAAAAAAAAATTTCTGAGTGACTCCCATTATAATTCAATTGATCTCGGGTGGAGAGGCCATGACAGATTAAATCATTTTTCCCTCTTCAAAGTTCAGTAGGACATTCTGTTGCTCATTTAGGTATGGGAACCACTAACCCATAGGTAGAAAAAAAATAAGCCATGCATTCAAGCACTATTTAGGTGACTGGTGCCCTTTCTACACTTCCAATAGATGTGATCATTTATGAGATGTAATATCATGATACCCTGATACTAAACACTTATTCTCTAATGTATTTCCTCTGTTCTAGTCCTAACTAACCCAGCTTTATGAAAATGTAGCTTTCCATGTAGCTTGTTTTCCAAGAAGAATATACTGACTTGCCCCTCCAGTCATTTTAGCTCTTTCACTGAGCTTTAATAAACTCTGTAGTGTGATTATTGTGAATCTCCAATGTGCAGTACGTGCCCAAAGATGAGCCTGTAAGCTGGAAAGCCTTCCCCTGGCCCTCGGTGCATCCTAGAAAGCAAATACCACCTTGAATGTGTGACTAGGAGCAGCCTTCTCCTAGCGATGCACAACTCTGCTCTCAGATGGCACAGGCAGGTTTTCCACTTATCCCTGCAATCATCGCTGTTAGAATTTGTTAAGGAGAAAGGTCGCCTAACCTACTGTTAACAAATAAACAAATATTTACAAACTGGTAAACAGTAAACTGGATAGCCGTTTACACAGCTTTATCCCAAATGTGGTACAGTGCAATTGGTTAGTTGCTGTTAACTAAAACTCTGTCTTATCTTAGCTTGGTTTCTTGAGATGATAGCCCCCACAGCATTGTAACAAGAGTCCTGATGGGAGACACATCAGGGTTACAGACAAGTTTTTAGTTAATTCTCAAAAATGTCAATCACATAAAACATGTGTATTTTGCTAGTTTTGCTATCATCTGAAATATTAATATTATTTTCTCTATCTTTAAGTTACTTGGCATTGGGAAGATACCCATGGGCTCACACAATTAAAAAAAAAAGTTATGTTAACAATATAAGAATATTTGTCCTAATACTAAAACGTGAAGTCTTATCAAACTTGAGTTATGTGGAAATTTTAATAAAATTAAATTTTAGTTGAAAGATAGGCCAGAAGGATAATTATTAGAAACTGTACTTATGAGTAGTATTTATTAGGGAGATGATGTGAAATTCCATTGGTTGTCTTTGGTGAAATCACATAGGTGTTTTTACGTTGGTAACAACAAAAAATCTCAAAACCATGTTAAGTCTTCTCAAGTATGGAAACCACCATATCCTTGAAACAAGGCAAATGTTTAAAGAGCAAAGAAGAAATCAGTTATATATTTTCAACAGGTGTCTTCAACTGCAGAGACCCGGAGTGAGCAGTATGCACAGGTGGCTTCTTCTCTTGATGCACATGCTCAGAAGTCATCTGGGGAGCTGTACATGGTGGGGACTAAACCTTGGCCCAAGGTTCTTCCTTTCATTTTTCCCTTTTAGCTCCTTTAAGGAATCATAGCCCTGAATGGTGAAGTTGATGAGGATGAAGGAGCAGGGCTGGAAGGGACTGGGAAGATGAACATTGACAACGGTCATCAGGTACTAGAGTGAATACCAATCACCAAATCACCTGAGATTTTTCCATTTGAATAAAGATTTTGGGAGACTGAAAGCATTTTTACTATGTGCCTACTTTCTGTATAATTTTTTAAGGGTAAATTTATGTAATTCATAGATTTAAAAAATATATATTTATTTATTTATTTATTTTGAGAGAGAGAGAGAGAGAGAGAGAGAGGGTGAGAGCCAGGGAGTGGCAGAGAGAGAGAAGAGAAAGAATCCTACGCCAGTTTACAGACTTAAAATACAGTTCCAGAAAGGAGAAACTATGATGCACATTATTTATAAAGCAATCAGATAACGTATCTAGACCCACGTTTTACAGCTAATCATTTCTTACGGTTTGGGAGAATCCTCATATTATAAGACTAAAGATTTAACTTTTAGTTTTCATGATGAATTATATTCTTTTAGCATCCAAAAAATGTGATATAAAAAATGAGTTGGCAAACTACAGCCAAGGAGACCAAGTCTGACCCGTGGCCTATATTTGTAAATAAGGTTTTACTGGAACACAACCATGCCATTTGTTCAGGATTGTCTATGACTGCTTTTGTGCTACAATGGCAGTTGCATGGCATGGCAGAGACTGCATAACTCACAAACCCTTGAATGCTTACTGTTTGGCCCTTTACACAAAATGTTTGTCAAGTCCTTATTTAAGGAAAAATCTTCCTAAAAACTGAGGTATGAAATACTACTTTCCCACAAAATCCCACACATTCTTTCATATTACCTTTATCATAGAACTGTAAATAAAGCAGCAAGAAATTATTCTCAGGGGTTCAAACAATGCTATACTAATGAAAAGTAACAATTTTAAGGTTGGAGTGACTGGTTTGGTTCTTTTAATTAATTAATTTATTTCATGGTAACTTATAAGTTTGAAGAATTAAAAAAAATGTTTCACACTATTTTTAAAGGCCACATTTTGAACTCTCAGTTTTATAGCCAGTGTCTATTTTTTCCAAGAAAGGGTTGAGAAAATTATAACAAGAGAATAAAAAAGAAACTGGTTAGAAAGTGTTCAACTGAGATATCTGTTCTCCTATGTTCACTGCAGCATTATTCACAACAGTCAAGATATGGAAACGACCTAAGTGCCGTTCAGTGGATGAAAGGATAACGATGTAGCATATAAGCAATGGAATATTATTCAGCCTTAAAAATGAAGGAATTCCATTGTTTCCAACAAAATGGATGAACCATGTTCAATCAGAGGGCTAAATTAGTGAAATAAGCCAGACCCCCTCTCCTCCAAAAAGAAAGCCAATTCACAGAAACAGAGAGTAGAAAAATGGAAGTAGCTGTCGGGGGCTGGGGTGGGGTAAATGAGGAAAGGTTGGTAAAAGGGTTCAAACTTTCAGTTTTAAGATGAAGAGATGCTGATGATCTAATGGAAAACATGGAAACTGTAGTTGAAAACACTGTACTGTACCACTGAAATGTGCTAAAAGAGTAGAATTTAAAGGTTCTCACCAAAAAAAAAAAAAGGTAAATGTATGAGGTGATAAATCTACGGGGGAATCCTTTTACAATATATATGTATATTAAGTTCAACCTAAATACTAATTTGTCAATTATACTTCAATAAAGCCCATGGGGGTGGGGATAATTGTTCAAATCGTTTTATATAAATAAGATTTGAATTCTTCTTTTAACTTTATTCGTAGTTACTGTGAAAGAGACAGAGATAGCATGAGCAAGGGAGGGGCAGAGAGAGAGAGGGAGACAGAGAATCCCAAGCAGGGTCCATGCTGTCAGCACAGAACCAGACATGGGACTTGATCTCAGGAAACTGCAAGATCTGAAACTAAGAGTCAGATGCTTAACCGACTGAGCCACCCAGGGACCCCAAGATTTGAATTCTTATTCCATGAATGCAGGTACTACATCTTCAGAATTTAAAAATTAGATTTTTTTCCTAGTCTTGGATCCTTCTGATTCTGATTTAGACTTTCAATGACATTACTGAACTAACAAGAGAAGAGATCATTTTAACAACGGGCAGAGTTCCATTCTTTCAACAAAGGTGCACTGAGTGTGGACGAAGAAGCAGGCCCTGACCTTGGCACTCAAGCTGGAGCACTGCAGCAGAGACAGTCCTCTGTGAAAGGAGGAAATGTACCTGCCACACCTGAATGGGATATGGCTGGTATCAGCCATGGTTTCCAGAGGGAAGTCCTGTCGACACACTTTCCCACTTGTGAGCTCAAATATCTACCACCTGGAATGATTTTAAAGCTAGTTAATGTTTACCAACTGCTTGAATATCCTCAGATTAAAAAGCGTACATCAGAAAGAAGTGGCTGTGCTGGAATTTGGAGGCCATTCAAAAATCCAGCCCAGCAAGTCTAATGGTTTGTTTTCAACATTTATTTAACCTCCTTCTGCTATCAAGAAACCTGAGAGCACACTGAGGAAGTTTATACAGCAGGAAATGGAGAAAATGTACATTGTTTTTGAGTTGTTTTGTTAAGGCTTCTAGATGGCAGGAGTGTGTGTTTTCTAACTAAGAAAGTTTGCCCAGCTTGTAGGGATGTTGTAGGCTTAAGTTTTCATGCCAACCAAGATTGGGTATCATGCCATGCCTCCTTAGAAAAGCAAATATTGTTAGAGCCCTTGAAATAATCTTAAGTCTGTCCCTGAAATAGCTATAAATGAACTTGGCCTCTGTTCAACATAGGCCAGTGAAGACAACATGCCATGGGGAAATGTTTTTGTCCACCCTGAAATTGCCAGCTGTCACTGCGTGCCAGAGAGTGAGGGGCACAGAATTGCCGGATCTGTGAGAATAAGCAAACAGTTCTGTTTTCTCCACAGAAACTCATTTCTCCGTGCTCTATATTGACAGTGTGAGCTCTATTTACAAAGGGGTTTGTATGCGAAACAAGCATCTACTAGGGTAGTGGCAAATATTTACCCCAGTGAATCTCAGGAGCTGCACTACCAAGTGTGCTTTTTATAGAACCAGGTGATAACACATTTCAAAGCACTAGGTTGAGAGGCAAGTATTTACTGGCATAAAAATGTTCTTTAATTAGTATTTATCTCAGAGTCAGGGTGACATAAGTTGCTAATTATGCTGATACAAGAACAGATTGAGATATTCTTGTATGCAAGAGAGAAAGGGGCAACAGACATGCCTTTGGGATTTGACATATATGTGTTTAAATGAGCTTAATTTGACCCTAAATTAGCTTGGATCCAGTCTGGCCTTTAGTTAACCTGCAGTTAAAATAGCTCTGCTAACAGTTAAGGAGACGGACCGAGCTAGTTTTGGTCTTGAACATTAAGAATTTCAATTTATATATGGCATAGTTAATTCAATTTATCATCTCTGTGCTTCATTAAGGTTACTTCTTATTCCTACATTGATTAGTGGGAACTTTCTACATCTCCCATGAGTTCTCTCTGTAAGTGCTAAAATAAGTAAATTTTTAAGAAAAAATTTAATGGAGAACTATCTTTTATTTCCATTTAAGTTCCACTAAAATATTTTACTAGAAATCTTCTTCCTATATTAAAGAACTGTAAATATATGTACTGCTTATAACAGGGTCTAGTCCACAGTAAGAACTCAATTAGCCATGTATGTATGTATTTCAAATATTTACCAAGATGATTATTTATGATGTGGTTTTTAAAATGTCTAGACCACATTGTTCATTGTTCTCGGGGCCAGTAATCATAGTTAATGCTTGCAACCATTTGTTATGTATTAGTTCCTAAACACATACCATGTAATTCATTTCATTCTGAGGCAACCCTATGAGATAAGTACTATTAATTCACCCAGTTGGTCTGTTGGGGATACTGAGGCACAGAGCGTTGAGTAACTTGCTTGGATTCATGCAGTTAGTAAGTTTCACAGCTGAGACAGGAACCCCAGTATCTTGGCCAGAGTTTGTGCCCTTGACCTCTATGCTGTCCTGCCAGTCAAAAAGTCAGTTGTGTTCAGGTTCTAGAATCAAGCAATGTGCCATAAATTCTCTCTTCTCCAGCACGCTGTTAAATACTTGTTACATACCCATGCTTTGTCATCACCGTGATAGGTGTTCCTCGTAGTGAACCCAACACAAAATCATTCCATTCGAGTTCTATCTGAATTAGTAAGAGACTGCATATTTACTGTGATCTTACATTTGAAAAGGAAATCAACACAGAGCATCAAAGAATTAACTTAAAGAACTGTTTTATGAAATGGGACTCCTTACCCCTTCCAGCACACCAGATCACAATGATAGGAGTGATAGTTGGGAAACTAAATTTCAGATGATGACTTTTAACCTCAAGGGAAATGTATGAGAGTTGATAATTGCTGAGAGAAATTCTTGCCAGTCTCAGTAACACTGAATGTTTACTTTCAACCTGTTTAATCATTCCCATATTTCTGGAACCATCTTATGAAAGTAAGAATCCCTTTTCCACTCATTTCTTTCCTATTAAGAGGACTTTTTTGGATTTTAGCTTCTAGCAACTTGGGTGACTAAGATTTGTAACATGTCAATTTATGATTTCAAAGTATGAATTTTTGTTTGCTTGCACTTCATTTTTTTTCTCTGCTAAATTCAGAACAGAGGTTATGCCCCAAGACAAAATTCACCCAGCTCCTTTTGATGATACAGGAATAAAACCATTGTTTACCAACAAAAACAAAGGCTTTCACTTTTTTTTGGTTGTTTATATTTGTAGTCTATTTTAACAGTAAGATTTACTTGCAAAGCGCCTCAGAGTCAAGTCTACTTGTACACAAGATGAGCTATGTGTTAGCCATACAAAACCAGGGTGAAGATTGGTGTGATCTAATCTGTAATCTTCTATATTATGTTGGTGTTAGATTCAAAGGTTCTAAGAAGGGAAATGAAATGCTGTATAGGCTGTAGGAAAGGATCATGTTACATTTCTTAATTATCATTAGTTGTGAAGTAATTTTCTTAGTTTAGGATAGACAACTAATTTACATTTTAGATTCATGTGCATTAATTTTGGTCCACAAATGCGTATTTATAAGAACTATAACTTCCTTTATGTTCCACAATTCAAATTCATTTCTATTGGCTATAATCCTCCTGGACTGGCAAGGTTTTTAAACAAAAAAAGTCTTTTCATTGATTTTCTTGGCCTCATTCCTACTCTTCCATCAACATGGGCACATAGGACAGGTATTTCATATTAGGGGTCTCCTCTGTTCCCTGTGGTGCTAAGAGGGAGCCCAAGCAAGCCCTCACCTCAACTTCTTCACTTCTCCCACAATCCCAAAGGGAAGAAATCACTTTTTAATTTAGGGGTAATAGTGCTATCCTCATTTCTTGGACCAAGAGATTCTGCTTCCAACCTCTGTTTTACAAACCTTTCTTTCTTTTAATATTCTTTGCAAAACTTTCTAAGCAATCATAAAGTCTTGAGCTTTTGAAAAGCAAAAGTCATGATTTTTTAATTTTTTTAAACATTTATTCAGTTTTGAAAGACAAAGCAGAGTGTGAGTGGGGGCAGGGCAGAAAGAGAGGGAAAGACAGAATTTGAAGCAGGTTCCAGACTCTGAGCTGTCAGGACAGAGCCTAATGTGGGGCTCAAAAATGTGGACTGTGAGATCATGACCTGAGCCAAAGTCGGATGCTTAACTGACTGAGCCACACAGGTACCCCAGCAAAAGTCATTTCTAATTTGAACTGCAGATGGTAAATGAGAGTGAAAGTTTAGGGATGGAAAGAAGAAAATCTGAGAAGAGTAACATGGGCTAATATTTCAAAATAATGTCCTGATATTGGCGTATTGATATAGAGCTAGATCAATGTGCCAATAGGTGGTGGAATGTGGGGGTTGATAGCACAAGTTATGAAGTCAGGCTACCTGGTTTGACTCTCAATTCTACCATTTACTCACTGAGTGACTGAATTTTGAGGCCTTCGTTTCCTCAATGATACCAACAGTACCTAGCTCAGAGGCTTGTTGTGATCTTCAATTGTATTTTTTTTAAACGTTTATTTATTTCTGAGAGACATAGAGACAGAGTGTGAGCAGGGGAAGGGCAGAGAGAGAGGGAGGCACAGAATCCGAAGCAGGCTCCAGGCTCTGATGAGCCATCAGCACAGAGCCCGACGTGGGGCTCGAACCCACAGACTGTGAGATCTGACCTGAGCTGAAGTCGGCCACTTAACCGACTGAGCCACCCAGGCACCCCTTGTTGTGATCTTTATATGTGAGTTAACACATTTAAGGCAGGGAGAACAGTGACTGGCATGAGGTAAGTTCTATACCACCATTAACTTCCATTACTATTAACAATATGATCATTAGGACAAAAGGCCGAGCTCCTTACTTGCTCCTTTTTAAAAAAAAATTTTTTTTTAAGTTTCTTTATTTTTTTGAGAGAGAGAGGGAGCAGTGGAGGGGCAGAAAGAAACTGAGAAAAAGAATCCCAAGCAGGTTTTCCACTGTTATTGCAGAGCCCGATGCAGGGCTCAATCTCATGAACTGTGAGATCATGATCTGAGCCAAAACCAAGAGTCAACCCTTAACCGGAGCCACCCAGGCACCCCTACTCCTTACTTTCACCTTCCTGACACAAACAAAAACCTTAACTTAGAAAGTTCGAACAGATAGTTTGATGCATATTTACTTCTGTATGGTTTTGAAACCAGGTGTGCGTAGAGAATATGATTAGTTCTCAGACTCCAGGAAAACTTATTGAGGTTGAGGAAATAAGAGAGCTTTCAGTTGAAATTTCAAGGCTGTCACACTTGGCAAATCTTTAATTCTTCTCATTAAAGAATACAGAATAGCCTCTTTATTCTCTCTCATGAGGTAATGTAATGAATTGAAGGGAAAGCTTTGAAAAACAACAAAAAAGTGTCTTCAATGATAACTTTACAAATTTATAATTATACATACAGTGAGCTTTATTGAAAGGACAATGGCATAAATAGAATGCATCTTATTAAAGGACTAGCCACAAGTAATTCATTTTATGTTATTTAATGGACTGGCTTCAATAACAATCTCAGTTCTTACTTGACTATTTTGTGGTTTTTAGGCATGAGACATTTTAAGAAATACAATTCCTCATTAGAAGAGTGATTGTGCTTTAAGGCATTCAATCAGATATTTATGGTCGTCTTTCTTTTCATTAAAACAAAATTTTATTCATTTATTTTTTGTTTGTTTTATAGTATTTTACTAACTTTTTAAAATTATATTTTTTTCAACTCCAGAAGATGTATTTGCTTTTTTTTTTTACTTTACCTTCTCATTTTCCTGCTCAGCTTTATTGAAAAATAATTGGCCTGTAACACTGTGTTAGTTTAAGGTCTATAACAGAATAACCTGACATATGTATACATGGCAGAATGATTACCACAGTAAGTTTAGTTAACATCTATTACCACACGGAGTTATAAATTCTTTCCTTGTGATGAGAACTTTTAAGACCTACTCTCTCAGCAGCATTTAAATATGCGATACGATATTATTAAATATTGTCCCCATGCTGTACATTACATGTCCTGGATTTGTTTATCTTATAACTAGAAGTTTGTACCTTTTGACCCCCTTCACCCACTTCCCTCACCTTCACCCCCTACCTTTGGCAACCACCGTATAGTTTTCATGGTACTTATTTAATGTTTTATAGCACTGTAGGTAAATAGAGAAAAGTGCTGAAAAAATGTAATAACCATAAAATTATTCTAAGTCAGAATATTGTAAATCAGACTGCCATACAACTGGCTTGAGTGTATAGCATGGACTGGTCACAAACAGGGAACCAATTGCTAGTTTGTCCAAACTGAATGATGAATTCAGCTTCAGAGACACTGTCAGAGAATGTTGTAATAGCCATTATTTACTGAGTATCCCTATCACTTATCAACACCTTGCCTGTAGCCACCAAGCCACCAAGCCATCTACCATGGATTATTATGATCGTTTCCCAACTCGTCATCAACAGAACTCTCCTGATAAAACACAATCAGTATGTGGCAATTCCAGTGACTCCTTAGCTCATGAAAGAAAAGCCAAAGCCCTTGCTATGCCCCACAGGCTCTACGTGAGGTGCCCTACCTCCACAGTGTCTCTGACCTACCCTACCACTCCTCTGATGCTCCTCCCTCATAGATGCCAGGCACGTGACCTGAGGTGGAATGTGGGTTTTGCTGAGCTCTCCACCTGGGGTACCCTCTCCTCACAAATTTACATGACTTCCTGTCACTTGTTAGGGCTTTGCTCAAATGTCATCTTCTCCAATCAACTCATAGAACCCTGTAGACTCCCACTTCCCATCCACCTTCCATGCCTCAAATTTTCCTTCTAGTACTTACCACAATCTAACATGTTTTCTATTTTCAGGGAACCTCATAAGGTCAAGCCTATTAATCAGTGTTGTTCACTGGTCTCTTGCCAGCAGCGGCACATAGTAGATCCTGAGTAAAAATCTGTCCAGTGAATGAATGCTTACTCTGTGTCTGGCACTGTGCCAAGTCTGTTACAGGGAATGCCTCATTTCTCTCACTATAAACCTAAAAGGTTGGAGTTACAGGAGAAATAATATGAACTGGCTTAGGTTTTTACCAGGATCACACTGGGCAATGGTGACAAGGTAGAAGCTGTTGTAACAATCCAGGGCAAAGGGGCTGGTGGCTTGGAACAGGGAGACTGCAGTGGAGGTGGGTGAGTGCTGGTCAGACCTGAGGAAAAACTCTTGGTGGATGAAGACAATGAACTGAAGAAGTTAGATATCTCGTTGAAGGTTACCCAGTTATCACGTGGCAGGCACTGGGTTTAGGTAAGACAAGTTGACTCTTATCCACTGGGTTCTGCTGTTGCTTAGATCACAGATCTTGGAAGACAGCAGGCTTCAGGGTGAGACCTGCCTGTGGCAAACAATTTAACACTTGGTTCTTGGCAAAATGTGGCTAATATATCTATGTCCTGAATTGTTTTTGAGGACTAAATATATGAAGCATCTGTCACATAGATAGTAGATGCTTGATAAAATGTAGCTAACCAGAGAGCAACCATTTTGTATAGCTATAACCAAAGTTGTTTGTGTTTTGTTTATATTAAAAGAATTTGTTAGATAATGGTTTTATTTAACTTGTATTGTTTTTGTTTTTGTGGGTTTTGTTGTTTTTGTTGTTAGAAACATGAATGACAATATTAAGGTTTATATCCCAGTCTCTGCTTAAGGAATACTTTAAAAGAAAAAAAGAAAAGAAGAAATAAGGGGGATGACAAAAGAAGAATCAGAGAAAACAGATACTATCTTGATTAAAGAATAAGCTCCATAAATCATTTTCTTAAAATAAGACCTATAAAATCCTCAAGAATTTGACTTTTTGGATTCAGTTTATAATTCATTTGATAACGGGGCCAATCCTGTGAGTTGCCCTGGCAACCAAATTTTGTAACATAAAGAAGTGCTAGCTGTTAATTGGTATTCCAAGTTAGTAGCTAGTGTCTCTGCTTCTGTCTCCATGGTAACGGAGCTGTCATTTTTTTTTTCCATCTCTAGCATGGTGGTGAGATTTGATATGTGTGTGCCTTACTGCATATGCGTGCCTTACTGCACTTACTGGCACAGTGTTTTACTTCTTAACTATCAATATGATCACTTCTGACCTATTAGCACTGTTGGTAAAAAAAAACAGTTGCTCCAGGAAAGTCAATTTCATCTTTCCTCTCCATCCGCCACACATCGCAAGCTTCCATTTGGGGGATGTGTGCATTAGTGTTTATATGGTTATCTGCACAGGGACAATTCTGTATAACTTTCCATGTGTGTATGGAATATGGCTGTTTTAACTATGCAAAATAGAGCAAAAATTGTATAAATAAGAAATAATTTTTTCAAGAGCGTTTATCTGAGGCTAAAGGTAATATATACTGACTTGAGGGATAAATGTCAATCTAGAGCAAGGAAGCCCAGCGTTTTCTGAGAAAATATTCTTACAGTTTGTTTAGATGATGCAGAAATACCTCATCTATCCAATTTCTAGTAAGTTCCTATTTAAATTTTTTTTATGTTCAATGTTTTTATTTATTTTTGAGACAGAGAGAGACAGAGCATGAGTGGGGTAGGGGCAGAGAGAGAGGGAGACACAGAATCTGAAGTGGGCTCCAGGCTCTGAGCTGTTAGCACAGAGCCGGACACGTGGCTTAAACTCTGGAACCGCAAGTTCATGACTTGAGCTGAAGTTGGACACCCAACCGACGGAGCCACCCAGTCACCCCGTAAGTTCCTACTTAATAGAATATAGGGTCCCTCCTTTTGTTATCTTTCCTCTCCCTATTTTTTCCTACTTAGAATTGAACTGCAGTTAGCGCTCTTTTTGTTTTTGATTTTCACTAGTTTTTTAAATCCCTAAAGTAAAATTATTTCCCAATCACACATGGTTGGATAACTGATCATGGTCTTCCTCATCATTATAAATACACCATTATCATGATGAAGGCAAGTAAAACAGGGTGAGCCATGTTTTGCAACTGATCCTTTTAGAGAGGTAGCAGATATACTAGAAACCAAACTTTCATTCAAAACTGGGTTCAAATGCTGGGCTTTCTACTTATTACCCTTATGTCCCTTAGGGAAAGCAAACATGTTGGCTAAATATTAAAAACAAATTTAAAAATCTCTTTTTCTTAAATTTCCTCATCTGTTAATTAGGGTCAATCTTACCCAGGGATATGCTCATCAATATTTAACAACCAGCTCTCTAGGGCAAGGAGGATGACTAATTTGTAGGATATATCAATTTCTGGGGCGTAAATACTCCCACCATGGCTGATGTCAAGCTCCCGACATGGTGTCCCTGAACATGGAACAGCGAAGAGATGTTAATAGAGATACTAACACACTGACAAGCCAGGGCATACCAGCTTTAGCATGTCACTAATAAGTTTATTATGAGCCCTAAAGGAGCTATGCTGAGTAAAACACTGAGTACCTAACAGGCTCCAAGCACCTTAATTCCTTCTCCTCTCAATCAAGTATTTTCCCTATTTGTTTTTATTGTTTAAACAAAATTTTAACAGTCTCATTAAAATAAATTTCACATACCATACACATCATTTACATATCAGCATACCAAATGATGGTATCCCATCATTCCACATACCATTTAACTCTCCATTTCTTTAAATAGTTCTGTTGTTGGCCATCATATCCACCTAACATTTATTTGTGGAAGATGAATTTGCATGTGTGGTGGTTTTAACACATACCTACAGATTTTTTGCCACACCTCCCTTAAAAATGTGGTGCCTAATTTACCTTGAGTGTGGTTTGTACTTAATGACTCTAAAATATAGTGAATGTGATGGTGTATAGCTTCAAAGACTAGGTCATAAAAGGCATTATAGTTTTCTCTTTGCTCTCTCCTTTGAACCTCTTAACTTTGGGAGAGGGCAGCCAATCTGCCACGAGAACACTCAGCGGGCCAATGTGCGAGGCCCTGTGAAGAGATCTCTGCGCTAAAAACTGAGGCCTCACGTCAACAGCCATGTCAGTGAGCCATCCTGGAAGTTGATTTTGTAGCCCCAGGCAAGTCTTCACACAACTCAAGTTCTTATTGACACCTTCACTGTAAACTCCCAAGAGGTTCTGGCCCAGAATCACCCAACTAATCTGCTTCCTAATGCCTGGCCAACAGAAAATGCAAAGTAATGACTGCTTGTTGTCTTAAGCCACTAAATTTTGGAGCAATTTGTTACACAACAATAGATCACTAATGTGGCGTAATTCATATTTCTCCAAAAGCCCAAGACTTAGGTGAACTAGTGTGAGGTTTTAATTATAAAGTGTAGTGAGCAGGGAGGAGAACACTCTAATATTCCCGAGCACAGACAGCGTTTATAATGCTGCGGTGGGGTGCTGCTGATTAGATTCACCATTAATGACTTATTTATTGGGTATGAATGGCTCATTACCATTAAGGAGTTTATGCGAAGCACAGGAATTCAAAGTGGTTTTCTGTTAATGAGCCACTTGATCACCTGTGATCTGGGAAGTCTGAGGTAAGAAGCACTTAGGTATAACCTGAAGGTCAACTTGATTAGATTGCTGGAAGTGCATGAGGTTAATTAACTGGTGAAAGCACTCCAAATTCCTGGAAGCTCAGACACTAAACTTAAGAGTTATCCCTGAACTACTAAGGGGTCATTGGTAGAAGAAAGAAATTAAATATATTTCTTTTGAGACGGTATCTCCTTTTATGCTTTTCAATCAATATTTAA
This sequence comes from Paguma larvata, assembly GCA_030068075.1. Taxonomy (NCBI): domain Eukaryota; kingdom Metazoa; phylum Chordata; class Mammalia; order Carnivora; family Viverridae; genus Paguma; species Paguma larvata. The sequence goes on from CM057826.1 coordinate 107,947,356, forward strand.
GTGGAAATATCCTTACAGTGCTATATTTTACTTAAAGCTTTAAGTGGAATTTTATAGTAAGATCTAGTAAAGAGGTTAAAAGACAATTTTTTAATAAGAAAGTATATCTGGCCTATTTTTTACCTTGACTTTCATACGTTAGACAGTAGATTATATAATCCACATGTATTTTACAGTTTACTCTTGAACAACAAGGGTTTGAAACACACAGGTTCACTTACAGATGGATTTTTATTTTTATTGATACAGTACAATACTGTAAATGTATGTTAGGGGCACCTGGGTGGCTCAGTTAGTTAAACATCTGACTCTTGGTTTCGGCTCAGCTCATGATCTCACGGCCCATGAGTTCAAGCCCTGCATGGGGCTCTGTGCGACTGGTGCAGAGCCTGCTTGGGCTTCTCCCTCTCTCTCTCTCTTTTCTTCTCCTCACCTCCTGCATGCTCTCTCTCTCAAAGAAGTAAAATTTTTAAAAATGTAATTTATATTACTGGATGATTTTCTTAAACTTCTTTACTCTAAGCTTACTTTATCATAAGAATACAGTATCCAATACATGTAACATACAATATGTGCTGATCAAGTATGTTATCAGTAAGGCTTCTGGTCAACAGTAGGCTATTAGTAAGTAAGTTTTTGGGGAGTCAGAAGTTACACATAGATTTCTAACTGCACATCCCTAAAGTTACACATGGATTTTTGATTTTTCAACATCCCCAACCCCGGTGTTGCTGAAGGGTCAATTGTACTTTCTAATAGTCCAAGACTAACGGCACATACATAGCTCCCCATTACAAATACTACCTCTTCAGACTTTTGTGTTTTTACTTAGTACTGCTGAAGTGGCCCAGCAGCGGCTCCAAAGACCCCAAAGAATGACATTTTGGAGGAAAAAAATCCCAAATTGGTCTTAATTACTTCAGGGGATCACTAAGTATGCTAAAAAAACGCCAATTGTACTTAACAAACATATCCAGTGTGAATGGAAGTGCGCAGAGACACCTGCTAGAGGTTTTCTGTATTTGAGGGTAAAAAAGAAAAAGAAAGGTATTTTACATTTTTTTCATAAAGTCTTCTCTAATGCATTTGGTTCAAAGATGCTGCAAAAATTCCAACTAAATGAATTAAGATGGGATAAAACTAAAAAATTCCTTGGCAAATCTATTTCTCAACTGTTCATAGTGGATTTCGTTCCATTTTATTCCCCCTTCCTTAGGAACAGTTTCTTAACCAACCAAACAAACCTCAAGTGGACTATCTGGTTCTATGACTACCTGTATTTAAAGTTGACCTTTTTGAAGTAGGCAGGGAAGTATTTTCATTTGTTTTTTCATATTTTTTGCTTCGCTGCAGTTTGTTTGAAACATTGCTGCCAAGGGGCACCTGGGTGGTTCAGTCAGTTGAGCAACTGACCTCGGCTCAGGTCACTAGCTCACAGTTGTGAGAGTGAGCCCTGTGCTGGGCTCTGTGCTGACAGCTCAGAGCCTGGAGCCTGCTTCAGATTCTGTGTCCCTCTCTCTCTCTCTCTCTCTCTCTCTCTCTGACCCTCCTCCACTAGCACTCTTTCTCTCTCTCTCCCTCAAAAATAAATAACCATTAAAAAAATAAAATAAACATTGCTCCTAAAAAGAAACAGCTGGTCCTGTTCTCATACATTTCTTAAGTAATGAAAAGACATGAGGAAGAGTTATTTTGATTCAAGCTTTTGTTCTTTTTTTTTTCTTTTAAAAATGTCTTTTTTGGATATTTTATTTTATTTTTTAAATTTTTTAAAATGTTTATTTATTTTTGAGAGACATAGAGACAGAGTATGAGCAGGGGAAGGGCAGAGAGAGAAGGGGACACAGAATCTGAAGCAGGCTCCAGGCTCTGAGCCGTCAGCCCAGAGCCCGACATGGGGCTCAAACTCACAGACTGTGAGATCATGACCCGAGCTGAAGTCGGCCGCTTAACCAACTGAGCCATCCAGGCGCCCCTTTATTGGATATTTTAAAATTATAATAATACAGTCTTGTAATACATAAAATGACATAATACAAAAACATAGAAGCAAAGCTAATTGTCTCCCCTTGTCTGCCTTCTGCTTAAGCCTGTCATTTCTCTCTGGAAACCATCAAGCTTTTGTTCTGTTGAGTGCTAGCAAGAGGCCTGCTGAGGAATTAATGTTGTTAATAATACATAAATTCCTTAATTCCTATTATTGTGATTTTTCACTAAAGTGGCCAGTTAGAGGAATTAGTTGATGCATGAAGCAAAAAGTTAGTCAGATAAACAGTATGACTACTTCCACAGTGTCCTGCTTGTCCTGCTGATGATAGGATTATCTGTTAATCCTTAATTTCATGCCACTTGCCTTTTCTCAATGGTACACAGCTTCTGTAAGCAATGGAGCACCGAAGAGTTAAAATTTACCTGGAGATCATTTTATGGCTATGTGAAACTATACCAACAAATTGTCTTTTCCAAAACCTCACTATTGCCCTCATCCAGAACACTGGAGACAGCCCATTTCTGAAGCTGGTCTAACTTCTCTAGCCTGCCAGCAGCATTTGCATGCAAGTTCATCCTTTGTCATCAGCTGACTCTCACACTTCTAATACCCTATGAATATCTCTGTTAACTAGAAAGATTTTTTTTTCCTATTTAACTTCTCTCCCTGGATACTTCATCATTTCCTTATACGTGCATCTATTTTAGTAAGGTCAAACAAAAGTTATTTAAAAAGCAAAAAGACCAAATAATGTGAAATAGTTTCAATGGCCAATTTGTGCATATAACTATGATGAAATAAAGTTTGAAAACACAGTTAATATTAAGAGAAAAGAGTCATGTCTGAATCCAAGTGTGTTTTCAACAAACCATTTTAATCTGTAGAAATAAACACTTTAACTAAGATTATATATTTGAGTCATAATATTTTTTCCACATACTCTTGATTATGATACCTAAAGTCATTAAATATCAAGAACAGCGGTTCACCCTATGAACATTTTTTTCGGTGTCCATATATATGTGCTAATGTGGTAATTTCTGTGGAAATACGAAGGTGAATAGATGCAGTCCTTGAACTCAAGGAGCTCACAGGTTAGCCAGTGCAACTCCTATCTGTGGGCTGAATCCCTTCTGCTGACAAATACAAACATTTTATTTCTTGAGTTTCCTTTTCTAGGAATCTATGGAAAATCTTTTCCATGTTATTTTTACCTCTTGCTCCCTGTTTTGCACTCCAGAGATGCAGAAGATATTCATGTATGCCTTGAGCATACATTTAATGAGTGCCACCAGGTGTGAAGCACTAGGTTCCACACTGGCTTTGGGATGTAAGATATTATCCCAGTCATCCAGGAATTGTCAGTCTCAAAGGGAAGACAGGCCCAGACTCAGGAAACTAGTAAGAAAGTAATAATGCTATGAAAAACAGATGTAAACAAAGTTGCAGTTAAAGAAAGAAGGAGGAACCAGTGGCTTGGTTATCAGGATTTGGGGAGGGTTTCCATAGGAATTGAATCACCACTGTGAAGTGAACAAAAGATATGGAAGGCCCCAGGGAGAGATGATATTTGAGCTGGGACATGAAGGATGAATAACAGTTTGTCAAAATGTCAACAGGGTAAAGGATATTTTAGGCAGAGTGAAGAGAAAGTACATAAAGTCAAATAGTTAGGAAACACTCAGTGATTTGGAGAATAGGAGATGTTCAGCATGACTAGACTGAAATTGTGTCTGTGGGTCATAGAGAGAATCTGAAGGGGGAAAGATGGTTGGTGAGATATAGGGCTTAAAAGTTATAGGGAAATGAGATTATGAAGACAGGTAAGCCATACCATAAAATGGCTATTCAAGATGTTCAGCAGTAGAGTGACACGATTATATTTGTTTTTATAGAAAGATATCATATTTGGGTGGGAGGAGAGTGGTGTGGTAGATGGGCCCACACTGTGACCAGGCTCTTTGGAGGACCACATAGGACATTACTGTAAGAGTACAGATATTCTTATTCTCCAGTATGGTGCAACAGTGAGACTCAGACAACAGTAAGAGGAAAGAACATTATTGTGATTTAGAAGACAACTAAGTAGGTCTTTCCTAGGCAGTACAGACAATAAATTCAATTTGGAGCACATTGTCCCAGCTCTTTATGGTTGTAGTTTAACCTGGGTTTAGCATCAGATGCAATCAGGAAAGACAGGCACAGATTGCCTTCAAATATTTGAACATACCCTGGTGATAATGTTCAGTTCTCCATCTAAAGTGGAAGATAACAACTTTTGGGAATCTGGGAACAGATGGTTTTCACAAAGTTTTTGTTCCATGGTTCAAAAAAACAATCATTCTTATCCCTCTGCTTCTTGGGAATGAGGGAGTACCCTGCCTTCCTAAAAGTATAACTAAAATCTACAGCTTAGAATAGCTGAGAAATAAATCTACCCACTAACTTCTAGCATTTTACTCTGTCTTGTTAATGTCTATGCAGATATCAAAAGTTTACGCAGATATCAGAAGTTTAGTAGGGTTGGGGTTTATTAAAACTCTACAGATCTAGATTCCTAGGGTCAAAGTGAATTTGTCTTAGCTGGGTGTATTATTTCTTTTGCCCCCTGATCTTCCTTCATATTCCTATAATGAGTTTCCCATACATGGTCTGTCTACTTTGTAAATTGTTTGATGTGGAGTACTAATATATCTCTCAACTCTAGGTTTATTTTCCTCAGTGTCTCAGAGAAATTTTGGTTTGCATCCATCCCATCCTTCCATGTGCACTGAGGGGGGGGGGTGCATATTTTGAAAAATAGGCTAAATAAAGACTATTAAAAAGATAAATATCTATTTTATCCCATCCTTTAAAAAAAAAAAAACTCTAAAACACATTCCAAAGAAAAAAATGTAGAAAGTATTTGGATTAGTAGAGCCCTGTGTAAATCTCTTAAACTTTTAGAGTTCAGTTTCTTCATATGAAAATCTATCTGTAAAATATGGAGTTCTAGCAGTTTTCAACACAAGCTTAATTTTGGACATTTTGGACAAGCTATTCTTTTCTTTTGTAAATACCATGTGTGGATAATCCTCAGTGTATAGGACTTGAAGAGATTAAATGTTTGTATCTTAAGCTATTGGTGCCTGGTATACTCTAGGGTGATTCTCAAATCTCACAAATGGAAACTCAGCTCAGACTCGAAGCATAAGAGACTCTTCTTCACAAAAGTGATAAACCCTCTTTCTAGAGGCATTGGACACAGGCCAAACAGCAAATGAAGCAGTGACTATGGGATAGCACTGATATTCCAAAGAAAATACAACAGTTGTAGAGTGCAAAATTGAAGCCTTAGAGCATACAGTGGAGAAGTCCAGAAAACCAGATTCATCATTTCCAGAAAACCCAGTAGAAAGCGTATGGTATTTCCAATTGGCCAATACTTAGATTCTTCAAGACTATATTTAGACAAAGGCGTAATCAAAGTGGGAGATCGAAGAAATCAGAACCCTGAGGCAGCAAGCAGGTATTCCAATGAAGATAGCATATTCTAACTAAAATATAGGACTCCAGTTAGGCCAGAATGGGTTAGGCAGATACAAACAGTACCTTACTGGTATCATAACCCAATGTAAAACTTTATAGTTCATTGGCTGTAAGCATGTCGAGTAACATGTGTAGTGATTCCATTGTAGGATATGGGCTTACTCATTCTCCACAAGTTCAAGAACCTTCTTCAAAAATTCACAGGGGCACCTGGGTGGCTCAGTTGGTTAAGCATCAGACTCTTGATTTTGACTCATATCATGATCTCACAGTTTGTGAGATAGAGCCCCAAGTCAGGTTCTGTGCTGACAGCACAGAGCTTGATTGGGATTTTCTCTTGCGCTCCCTTTCTGTCCCTACCCTGCTTGTGCTCTTGCTCTCTCTCAAAATAAATAAATAAACTTAAAGCATTCACAGATTAATTCTTTAGGAGTTATGAAAGATGCTTTAAAAGGAGACTGCCATATCCCTTACCTGTATTCTTGCATGTAGAATGGATAGAAACAAGTATCTTCAGTGTTTGGAGAATGCCTGTCATATGCTTGGTGCTCAAGTAAACAAATGTATTTAATTTCCCTGGCTCACATTTTTCTAAATTAAAGAATGAACTTTATGTTGTCGCTAGGCTGAGAAGGGCCCATGCATCACCTGCACATGTATACTTGACCAGGTGCAATGACCTGAGGGTAGATGCAGAGTGCTACTCTAAGATGGGAGTTTTCAGACCTAGATGGTCAGGGATTGTTTAGAAGCATGACAAGGGTTAAAGAAGTGATTGGATTATCTATAGGAGCTGAAAAACAGCAGGCTCCCATGAAACTTAAAGTTAGCTTAGTGTTTTCGGGGCTAAGGGTGGAGATGACTGAAAACTGGAAAGTAGAGAAAAGAAGGCTTGATCTGGAGTTAATGGGAAGGTCTGGTGCTCAGAAACACAGAAAGGATGTGGCTTCAGTACCTTAAAAGTTGACAGAGTAGTTCTTGGAGTGAATGCTGCAGGTAACAGTAAGACTGAGCAAACCAGGAAAGACAAAATGAACAGAGGGTCCTCTGATGAGAAGATACGGTAGGTGGCTGGGATGAGAAATGGCCAAGGATCCAGGAGGGCCTGAAGCAAGTAAGATATGTCTTGAAGGCCAATCTAATTACGCTAACAATGAGACAGAGGCAATAGCTGTAAATAGGGGTCAGGAAATAACAGTAACTCAAAGTCTATTGTGGACATATGCTAAGCACTTTATATATATTTATCTAATTTAATCCTTAGAACAGCTGAAAAGGTAGGTATACTATTCCCAGAACAGATGAGGCAACTTAGGAGTATCGGCTCATAAAGTTGGTTGAGTCATGGTTGTCACAGTGTCATTCAGGGCTCTGCCAGGGACCAGAGGGTACCCTCAAATGGAGACCCTGCAGAGAATTTAAGCAAGGGAATATTCACAGAGATGTGGATAGACTCTGCAGAAACCAAGAGAGCTAGCAACAGGAAGGGACGTTTATGCCCAGGGCATTTGTCACCCAAAGAACCTATGCATCCTCCCTCCTGGGGAAGAGAGGGTCTGGAAGAAAAAACCAGAGATATCCATCCCAGGGAGTACATTTCTACTGAAGACATAGGTCAGTGTTTCTAAACCTTTCCTGGGCACACAAATAACTTGAGTTTTCTAAAATGCAGATACCTGGATCTGCCTCCTACCCATTCCAGAAATTATGAATCAGGTCTGGAGCAGGACTCTTGAATATGTTTCTTCCACAGAGCAAGATAGTTACCAAATATTAATTGGATCACATGATGATAAATATCTCCTCAAATAGAGAAAGATTGCCCTGTTTTTGTAGACTGCCTTTGAGAGACTACTTTCCTGTCAAGGCATTACCTTCAGGGAATTCCTGGAAATGAGAGTAGAATCCTGTGGTATCATGGTCAGTATGTCTGTCTGTCTAACTATGAATACCAATTGAGTCTGAATTCTTACTACATCACCCAAACTATGAGACCTTGTCCTTTCTAAGCCTCAGTTTTCTTACTGCAAAAGTAGAGAGATAGGGCCTAATCTATAGGGTTGCAGTAAGGACCATCTGTAAGAAAAGGTAAAAAATAAAATATAAATACCTTTAGCACAAAGTAAATATACCATAAATGGTACCTATGTTGTTGTTGTTGTTATTATTATTATTATTATTATATACGGTTGTCATTTTTTCTTTAAACTTTTTTATTTATTTATTTATTTTTGAGAGACAGAGCATGAGTTGGGGAGGAGCAGAGAAAGAGGGAGACACAGAATGCGAAGCAGTCTCCCAGCTCTGAGCTGCAGCACAGAGCCCGATGTGGGGCTCAAACTCAAAAGCCGTGAGATCATGTCCTGACCCGAAGTCGGACACTTAACTGACAGAGCTACCCAGGCACCCCAAAGCTGTCATCACTTTCTTGTGCTTTGTCATAACCCATCTAGTATTTGACAGAGTCAAAGCTGCAATGTCGAACAGACTAGCTAGCTCAGTAAGAAGACTATAAGCACTTTACTCAGGTTTAATAATGCAAATAATGATTTAGTCTTTGTACCTCAAGGCTTTTTGTGTCTAGAAAAGAATAAAAAATGTTTCTCCTTTAGTTAGTCAATAGTAAGTCCTATTGTCTTGTTTGAGTTTGGGTGGCCCACCTAATGGGAGTCTTTAAATCTCTCTCAGCTCCTCCCTAGCATCCCCAAGTTTATTCTTAGAAATTTCTGGAACATCCCTTCAAAGCAGTTATTGAAGCCCTTCCAGCTATGATGGATCCTAGGTTTGGGTAAAGTCTACGCTATTAGGAAGACCCCCAACCCTGAAGAAAGTAGCCCATGTGTCACAGGGCCAAGAAGTAGGAGAGTACAGAAGAAAGAACCATCTGTTTGAAAGAGTGCTTTTTTTTTCTTCCAAAGGAATAGAAAGTAGGACTGAGCAGCTTGGGATGGGCAATGGACCAGGTGGGAAAGATGGGAATCTACAGGATTCATCCCCCAAATAAAGACAGTAAAAACAGCACTGGCAAAGATTTGTCACATTTTCACACATTAAAGGGGAAAAGCGGGGTGTTCAGGAGCTACTGTGAATACATTTAAGATGAAAAGAAAAATGGGATGTCAGGGTGAATTATTTTGTCTTTCTGCCACAATTTAAAGCAATGGCTCTCAATGAGAGCTGAATTTTGTCCCTATGGGGACATTTGGCAATGCCTAGAGACATTTTTGGTTGTCTCAGTGTGGGGCAGAGGAGGTGCCAATGGCATCCATTCAACAAAGGTCAGGGATGCTGCTAAACAGTCCCCAATGCACAGGCCAGCACCCCATCCCCAACAAAGAATTATAAATCCAACATCTAAAAGGGCTGAGGTTTAAAAATACTGATATGGATTATTTCTAAACAACTTTAGCTAATTCAAATGTTACGAGCTTCAGAATTCTACACAATCGTCGTCTGGGTCTCTAGATAAACTCTGATTAATGCAGTTACGTGTACTAGGAAGAGTTTGAGCTGGCTTGATGCCACCCAGTGTTGAGAATTACTTAGGCCATTATGTACTAACCGCCACTTTATCTTGAAGGAAACTTGAAAGCTGATGTCCAAGTCCATTCTTAGGGTAGTAAAATCTTAAGAGGAACAAACAGAAGAAGTTTCACTAACAGGGACTAAACCAATTTATTGTTTAAATTCCTTAGATCCAAGTGGAAGGTGCCAGACCATCAACGTGTGTGGGAGGAGAGATCTGTGGTGTAATTTTGCAGTACAAAGAGGAGAAAGTGTTTTTTAATGCTAATTCTATTTTAAGCAACACATAAGGCCACTTAGAATAACTGAATAAATATTTAATCAGCTCTGTTTTCTTTTATCATATATATAAGCCATGGTTATTAAAGGTATCTGTATTGTCAATTCTCTGAGAGGGTAAGACAGGCTTCTTTTATATTTTGGTCCCTCTGTCTCTTTCATACGGTTCATCAGTGAATTTTTTTCAGCTCCTTTGGGGAAATTTTCCACTAAGGGAAATACTTTCTGACGTGAACTTAGTTGAAATTTACCTTGGCCAGTTCTTCCTCATGGTTTTGTCTCAATTTTGCCTTTTAATACTTGAAAAGCACTGCCACTTACATGTTCACATTGGTAGAAAAACCCTTCCTACCCTCTCTGTGCATTCTGTTGATGTTACTGTGTATTTTGCACATTGAGCTCCATCTCTTATTAAGGTATTTGGAGCAAGGAGAGAAGCTCATGAGGAAAATTAGAACTTATAATTCTCAGAGACACCACTGAATTTGTAAAGATTCAAGAAATTAGGTATGTAAGATATATCCTGAGCTCACTTCTGTCAGTGTTGGGAAGAGTCCCTATGCTGCATTTTTTGTTTTGTTTTCTTTTGTTTTTTAGAATTGGGAAAAAATAGGAAAAAAAAAGAAGAAAACCTATGAAAGAAGGTGAGATTTAATTATAAATGATTTCAATTCACCTGTCTCCATTTGAATATAGTATTACAAGTATTAAAATCTATTGAAAACTGTCAGCCTAAAATGATTCAAAAGCTCTTAATTTACTCGGTTACAATTCCCTCTTAATAAGCTCTTACTTAGGTAGTGTCTCTATTCCTCCACTTGAGGGGAAATAAATGTAAATGTAAAGATATAGGTACAGAGTAAAGGTGAATTTTCAATTCTATGTTACATTAATTTAAAAGATTAATTTGATTTTCTGTGGCAATAGGACAAGAAAAAACATATAGCTAGAAGCATTCCTCTGGACCATACCTTTTTCAAATAACAAAAAAGTAGCATTGTGGTCAGTAGACAACAATCAACTTTTCCTTCTTTTGCTCATCTGTTTGTGAGAAAGTTCCAAAGAGATAAAGAAATAAAAATCAGCCAGAAAGGAAAAAAAAAAGAAAGAAAGAAAGAAAGAAAGAGGAAAGAAAATAAAAGGAGCTGAACTGAACTATATATGGTTCCTCAAGAGCCCATGATGTTAGGGTGTAAATATACAGAATGTTTCCCTATAAAAGATAGAGGGAGAGTGTTCTTTTAAAACACAGTAGAAGCTATATGATCTGACAAATGTGGCCACCAAAGGGAATTATTTTTAATACCTAAGAAGTTGTTACTCAGTAGGGAGACACTAAAATGTCAGACAAGTGATACTCCGGACTCTGAGGAAAACATGGATACTGCTACAAAGCTCCAAATTTTGACTGAATTGCAGTCAAGTGCAAGGTCAAGCACTGACCTGGCCTCCAGATTCCCAATCCGATACTGTTCATCATGCCTTGAGTCTCTACATAGAACTCTGAGATAAGGGAAGAGTGGTATTTCTTAAAGGGGTGGTGCTGATCCAACAGCATGTTCCAAAATTCAGGTGTATCTGCAACTTCAGAACAGGACCTTATTTGAGAAAAGGATCTCTTCAGATATGATTAAACTACATTGTGGTCATAGTATGTTAATTAGAAGGGGTTCTAAATCCAAATGGTGTGTTCTTAAAAGGCCGTGGAAAGACAGAAACACATAGGGAAGAAGGCCATGTGATGAGGGTCACTGTGAATTGCATGACATTTGAAATTACAGTGAAGCCAAGAGACTGGTGTGAGGTAGTTACATGTTAAAGAATGCTAAGGATTGCTGGCAATCATCAGAAGCTGGTGCAGAGGCACTCAAAAGACTCCCCCCTAGAACTCCTCACACCTTGATTTCAGACTTCTGGCCTCGAGAACTATGATGGAATACATGTACACTATTTTAAGAAACTTACTTTATAGGAGTTTGTTCTGGCAGCCCTAAGAAACTATCATCTTTATTAGTATCTTTTTTTTTTAACTAAGTTCTATGCCCAGTGTGGGGCTTGAACTCAGAACTCTGACATCAAGAGTTATGTGCTCTACCAACTGAGCCAGCCAGACACCACTTTGTTCATATCTTTATTCACATTATTTTAAAAAGGCTTCACATGCTGTTCATAACACTGACCGACTTGGTTTCTTTTTCAGACTAGCTGACCTGGATATCAATGCTGGACATACCAATGCCCTTTTGTGTCCTTCCAAGTTTTCTTCATGAGTGATGATGTGTTATTCTGTGACAAATTCTTAGATCTACATTGATATCACATGGCTTTTGTCATCTTTAAAAAATGGACCCTGTTTTCCCATGCTGTGATAGCTGCTATTGGTGATGAGAAACAACAGGGAATCTACTTCACTAAAATCCAGTAAAAATGTGAGAAAATCCACTTCATTTGCATGCAATGACGATTTAAGAGGAAGTTCCATTTAAAATATGTAGCATATTGGAAGTCGGCTTTACACAAACAATGAAGAAAACTTATAAAACAATATTGTTGACTTCCAGTACCCGAAAGTACTCTTTGACTCAGGAAGATAACTCAGGTCTTACCAAAGATGAAGTGTCTGGAAATAACTGCTGACAGAGACCTCTCAGCAGTTCCATAAGTGAAATGGCTTAAATCAACCCTTCCCCGCACACATTTACCAGCCATTGTGTGCCGCTCATGCTCGAACCCCAGAATGGTATGCATAAAGACGCTATTTCTATGCAGCTGGGAGAGCATTTTCAGAAATCCAGCCACATTTAAGAGAAAGGAGTCCCACTGCAGTTGCTAACCCTGCATCATTGCCCTTAGCAGACTGTGTGCTTACGGAGATGAGAAATTTTCAGGGCCAGGTCAGTAGGAGAAGCAGCCTGGGTGTGTGGTCTGAAATGGTACTTGTAGTTCTGCCTGTTTTCATTTCCTAGAACTGCTTGGAAATAAATGCACTTGATTTTTTTTTTATGAAGGGGTGACCCTCTACTATTACTTTTGGGAATTGTGCCTTAACTTTAGGCTGCACCTTGAGCTAGCTTCTATTTTTGGTCTCCTTTCTGATTTCCTGATATGTTTGCTGTAAATCAAATAAATAATTTTAGGCCTGTGTTCCTTCACTAGCAAAATGGGAAAGAATAGCACATCGGTGAAATGGAAGGATGAGTCGACTGTGTGTACCCACTGGATTTTTTATAAGCCCCTTGCAAAAAAAGATAAGAAAACAAAACAAAAACAAAAACAAAACAAAAAAAAAGGACACACACAAAAAACTTGGCCTTTTGAAAGAACATCTCAACTCCTTAAGGAGGTAGTGGTTTCAGGAAGAGACGATAAAGCAAACTGGAATGGTCAGTGTTCAAGTATAAATATGGGCTTGAGAAACTGAGATAGCAATCTGTGGGTCCACTGAAAGCTAACTGTGCATTGCTTAGTCATAGAGGAAACATGGTAAGGAAATGCAATATGACCCACAGTAGTTTAACATATACAATGCCAGCAGGATGGGGGCAAGAAAACCAGGAGTATCAAGTAGAAAGTAGTCTTTTATGGGAACAATATAAGAGGGGAACATACATAGGCAAGAAATTATGGAGCAGAGAAAAAGCTATGAAAGAAATCATGTATAATCAGACCAAGAAGTCAGGATTGTTGAGTAGCAGGCAGTGTTTTTAATGCGCAGTGATGACAAATAATCTTGAGGTTGGATATGTGTCACAGGATGGAGAGCAGAGACAGTAAGAAGAAAGGATTTCTTTATGGCAGACTTTTATTTAAATCCCAAGTCTGTGGCTCATGAACTTGGCAGTGTCAAGCAAGTTACTGCATTCTTCTGAGACTTGTCTATAAAATGTGGATAGTAGTTTTCTTTTGAGACTATTGTGAATGTTTTAGATACTGCATGCATCTAGGTTCCAAGCAAAACATACTAAAAAACAGCTCTGAACTAGCCTTATGAGGAAAAAAAAAACAAAAAACAAAAGAGGTATCTAAGAGAAAAAGTTTGCTACTTTTCACCTTCAACTCTCTCCTCCAAGGGACAAAATGATATGGCAGTTCTCCACCTGACGCAAGGCACCTGGGTTACATAGACCTGTGGGAGTTCCTTGCTGGATTTAGTCATATCCTAAAGTAATCTCTTGGGTAGTAGAGCTGCATTGTCCAATACAATAGCCACCAGCCACATATGGTAACTAAACTGGAAATGACTAAAATTAAAAACACATCCCTTTGGTTTCACCAGCTATATTTCAAATAATCAATAGCTGCATGTAGTTAGTGACTATCATATTGGAAAGTATACCTGCATACGCACACAGATGTACATACATACGTGTGTATTTTCATCATCACACAAAGTTGTATTGTTTGTACATACTTGACTACAGTGGATGATGTGGTCAATAGTGTGTAACCACAGGAGAAGTCAAGTTTGCAGGAAGAATGGAAGAGAGAAGCTGGAATAAGAATATAAAGCTGCTGAGAGAAGGCTCACTCTTTCAAAAAAAATGCCAAGAGTAGAGACAGTAAAGAGGGGAAGTTAAGATTAATAAGGTGGCTCAACCATAAGCAGTGGTATCTAAGGCCTGGGATGAAAGAATGTCGGCTGCATTTGAAACTCATTCTAGGAGTGGTACTTGGGGCTCTAATGTCAAACAAATAACCTATTCCACGGTGACTAATATGGGTAACTGTTTATATAGAGTGACTCAGGTGGTGTCATTGAGAACTACATAGAAGTCAAACAGATGTTATCATAGCAAATAGACTTTCCTAAATGGATCATACAATTCAAGGAAGGATAGAAAGTAAAAGAATGCTGGGATCAAGAATGAGGTTTTTCTATGAATCTGAAACACATAAATCAAAGTCCTGAGACAACAAGATGGAGAATTCCCTTTGTGAATCCACAACTAGGATTCTAATATGCTGTGAATAAATATATGAAGAGCTGGATGAATCGGATAGAAAAGTTCTGAAACCTTAAGACGAAACCATACACCAGCACTGCCACACCCGAAAGGAGATGCACTACGCTGTTGTGAGGGGTGCACTTGAGGTCTGAGGCTAACCATTGCCAGGGGCAAGCTAACACATGTGAGCACTGACCAGGTGCCAGGCCCTGGGCTAGGACCTTAAATATGCCCTGTCACAGGGAATCCCACAACATCCAAGTGTGATTATCCTCATTTTATAGAATAGAAAACTGAATTTTAAAAAAAGGCAAAACATCTGTGGGATTAGAAACAAAAGGCCAAATTAAGGTCCTTTCCAGTGTCTTTGTAATTGACCCCTGTCCTGGTGAGATCAAATCAATAATGGACCAAGAATAAAAATGAGAAAGAGAAAGAAAACTTAAAAATATTTTGTGTAAATATTTTTTAATAATTTTAAATTTTAAACGTTTTAAAATGTTGTGTATTTCTTCTATCCTCTCTGCTTTACCCATTATGCAAAAAAACAAAACAAAAAAACAAAACCAAAAAAACTACAAATAAGAATAAATAAATCAAAATGAAGAAGAAAAGAGCATGTGTCCTTTTGATGTTTGGGCAGAGCTCCTGTTGTCAAGGGTCTTAAAGTCAGACAAGCTGGAGGGAGAGGAGTGTGCCAGATGGTATCCCAAAGTCAAAGTGGTCCCTGAGGCCATTCCTTTCTGCAGTGGTTTATTTGAAGACTTTATTCTTTTATGAATGAGGTCTCATGCCTTGACAGATGGTTTTTATTGATTATTACAGGTTTCTTTTTTCTCTAAGCAAAACCTCAGTCCCCAACTTATATTTGGGCAAACCACCATCTCCCATAGTTTACAGAACTGAACATTTACCAATGCATCCACATGTTCTGACTCATAGCTCTCTACTTTTATAATGTGCACATATAATCATGCGTGCTTATAAAATATTTTAAACGTATTCTTAAAATAGAGATTGAGTCTTGACAAAATACTGTGTCTGAAAAATCAGGGAGAAGGATGAAAACAAATCAAGGTATTCATCCTGAATCCCCTGTACAGGGGCTTGTGTGGAATCATGAAAAGGCTATGAGACATAGACCTCATAGAGGTCAGGGTCAAAGAACTAATAAGTGTTGGAGATCAGAACCAAGGTCAACCTGATGTGGGCCCACTTCCTTATACTCCAGAAATGTATAAAAAACAAACAATGAAATGGTCCCTGTAAAAAGAGAAGGAAGACTTCTTAAAAGAAATTTAAAAAATATATATATAATTTAAGAAAAAAATCCTATATACACATGCACCAACAATAATAAAACACCTACGAATAAAATTAACCAAAAAGGTGAAAGTCCTGTCCTTTGAAAATTAGAAAACACTGATGAAGAAACTGAAGACAACATTCCATGCTCACGGGTTAAAAGAACAAATATGGTCAAAACGTCTATACTATAACAATCTATAGATTTAATGCAATCCTTATCAAAATAGAAACAGTATTTTTCACAGAACAGTCTTAAAATCTGTATGCAACCACCAAAGACCCCAAATACCCAAAACAATATTGACAAAGAAAAACAAAAGTGAAGGTATCACTATTTCAGACCTTGAGCTATATTACAAAGTTCTGATAATCAAAACAGTGTGGTACTGGCACAAAAACAGACACACAAGTCAATAAAACACAATAAAAACCCAGAAGTAAACCCACAGCCATATGGGCAATTACTCTTCTGAACAGGAAGAATGAATATACAATGGGAAAAAGTCTCTTCGACAAATGGTGTTCAGAAAACTAGATAGTGACAGGCAAAAGAAGTAATTATGGCTAAATAATTGACCACTTTTTTTCACTATACACAAAAATAAACTCAAAATGGATTAAGGACCTAAATGTAAGACGTGAAACCATAAAAATCCTAGAGGAGAACATAGGCAGAAATTTCTTTGATACCAGCCATAGAAACATTTTTCTAGTTACGGTTCCTGAGGCAAGGGAAACAAAAGTAAAAATTAACAATTTTGGTAAAAATACCAAAATAAAAAGCTGATGCACAATAAAGGAAACTAAAGGGCAAACTCCTGAGTGGGAGAAGATACTTGCAAATGACAGAGCTGGTAAACGGTTAGTATCAAAAATATATAAAGAGCTGATGTAACAACCCCCCAAAAAAAAAATAATCCAAATAATAAATGGACAGAAGACATGAACAGAAATCGCTCTAAAGAACACTTCCAGATGGCCAACAGACACATGAAAGATGTTCAACGTCACTGGTCATCAGGGAAATGTAAATTAAAACTACAATAAGATACATCACCTCACACTTGTCGGGATGGCCAAAATAAAAAACAAAACAAAGTAGGATGTGGGGGGAAAAGAACACTTTGCCACTGTTGGTGGGAATGCAAACTGGTACAGCCACTCTGGAAAAGAGGTTTCTCAGAAAGTTAAAAAGAGAATTATCCCATGATCCAGTAATTATGCCACTGGATATTTACCCAAAACATACAAAAACACAAATTCAGAGGGATCCAAACCCATATTTATAGCAGCATTATTTACAACAGCCAAGATATGGTAACAGCCCAAGAGTACATTGATTGATGAAAGGATAAAGATCCGGTATGTACATATATGCAATGGAATATTATTCAGCCATAAAAAAGAATGAAATCTTACAAATTGCAACAACATGGATGAAGTGAGCAAGTATAATGCTAAGTTTAACAAGTCAGTCAGAGAAAGACAAATACCCTATGATCACTCATATGTGGAATTTAAAAAACAAATGACAGAGCTGGTAAAGGGTTAGTATCAAAAATATATAAGGAGCTGATGTAACAACCCCCCAAAAAACAAATAATCCAAATAATAAATGGACAGAAGACATGAACAGAAATCGCGCCAAAGAACACATCCAGAAACCAAGAAGAGAGAAACCAAGAAACAGATTTTTAACTATAGAAAACAAACTATTGGTTATCAGAGGGCAGATGGGTGGGAGGATGGGTGAAATAGGTGAGGGGATTAAGAGTAAACTTGTTATGATGAGCACTGAGTAATGTATAGAATTGTTAAATCACTACAATGCACACCTGAAACTAATGTAACACTGTGTGTTAACTTTACTGGAATTGAAATAAAAAACTTAATTAAAAAATGATTAAAAATAAAAAAAATATTTACAAAACAAATAAAATGCAAGTTAAATGCTGTAAAAATACTTGCTTTTTTTTTTTTTCTGACAGCTAAGCGACACAATTGTTTCACAGAACAGAAATTAAGACAATACTTCAGCAACATATTTTACCTTCATCATATTTTTTCTCAACATATGTCAATTTGCTAGGGCTGCTGTAACAAAATACCACAGACCGGGTGAATTAAAAAAAAGAAATTTATTTTCTTACAATTCTGGAGGCTAGTAGTCCAAGACAAAGGTATCAGCAGATTTTTTATTTTATTTTGGTGTCTCTCTCATTGACTTGCAGATTGTCATCTTCCGACTCTGTGTTCCGGTGGCCTTTTTCCTGTGCACATTCCTGGCGTTCCTCTATCTCTGTTCTCATAAGAACATCAGTCATATTGAATTAGTGTCCATCTATCTGACTTCATTTAGCCATAATTACTTCTTAAAAGACCCCATCTCCAAATAAAGTCACATCCTGAGGAGTACTGGGTGTAAGGATGTCAACATATGATTCTGGGGGCATACAAGTCAGTCCAAATCATTTGGATAGCTATGTTCCCACTTGACTAAACAGCTCTGCCTTCCTCTAACCCATCTTCTATTTATTAGTGAAAGTTCCCCTTAGTATGTTAAGTTAAATTTGAGATCCAGAGAATATGACTATGCCGGCATTTTACTGTATTTCAGCAAGGTTTCCATCTGAGAATCTAACACTGGTATCCAAACTGAAATCAGTGGCATACTAGTCTGCCAACTGGACATGAGGCTGAGTTTATAGTGACATCACTTGATAAATTCAAAAACATGTACGATGAAGGGCACCGAGCCATGTGCTCATTGACAAGGACTGCATTTTCCCAAACTCCCTAAAAAAGAGAACTGCTCATGATAGGCTTTCTGAGAAGAGGTGATAGGAGCTCACGTGACCAGCAGGACTGGGAAAGCTGAACTAATTGAATTGGGTCATTATTATGGGTCTTATTAAGTCCAACAGTTGCAATGAAAGGGAACATAATGTGGCTAAAGCAATGAGGATCTGTGTAGATGTTAATCTCAAGAATGAGATTTTTTTGACAGTGTGGATGGCCTCATTGACTACTAGGAAGGCACAACCAGAATTCTCTAGGTGATCATTGTCCTGGCAATAATAATGGACTTAGGTATACTTGACTACAGCATGGAAACCTAACAGTTCTTGCTCCAACAATGGAGAAAACTCAATCTTTTGACTTCTTATCAAATTCCACATATATTCCATTGACATGGATCTAACACCAGAGCTCGTCCCCCACCAAAGCTGTGGCAAACAAAGAACGGTAAAGATCTGTGCAGTGGTCAAAGTGGTTTTGTGTCTGTTCTGGAATCAGGCCATTGTTTTTCTTTTTGGTGGTACATTCCACATGCTCACGGACAACTGTGATATCTTCCTACTAGTGGTGAACTGGCCAGAGTCAAAGAGCTGTTGGTGGATTCCAGGGTGAACATCATCACATGTGCGTGGTTCCAGATCTGATGCAAGCAGCAGACTCGTGAAAACAGTGTCCAACATGTGGTCCTCATCCACAGCATCTTGTTCCTGAGTAGTTGGACTACAGGCTGGATACTTTATTTCAGGCAGCAGAGCTCTCAGCAGGGATTGTCACAGCAAGAGCTAGGTCAGCCTAGATAGAGAACTATTCACATATGGTGAATATTTGGAGAGATCATTTTGTTTAGAGGAGGCAAAGTGACTTGCTGCAGAAAGATCTCCCCTACACAGCATTAAGAGGTCTTAAGAGAAATTAAAGAAAAGAGGACATCTGATGTCTAGTTTCCAAATCCTTTGGGAAAATTATGAATTTATTAGACCCAAGTTAATCCTGCCATCCATGGATTTTGGCCTTAGGAAATTCTTGATACCACA
The DNA here is from genome assembly GCA_030068075.1 of Paguma larvata. Taxonomy (NCBI): domain Eukaryota; kingdom Metazoa; phylum Chordata; class Mammalia; order Carnivora; family Viverridae; genus Paguma; species Paguma larvata. The sequence goes on from CM057826.1 coordinate 107,966,765, forward strand.
ATTCTTCATGGTTTCATCCATTTTCATATGGATTTCCTGACTCAGAAAGTTAGGAGTTCCCCCCCAACCCAACACAGGCACACAGCTCTTCTCCTCCAAACACACATTGTCCTCTATTCCCTTCACACACATTCTACCCAATTTTTTCTCCAAAGTAACATTTTACCCAATACTTTCAACTTCAATAGCTAGTAGCACCATCTATAATGATATAAAAGAACTTCCTAACCAGGAACCTGAAGATAATTTTAAAAATCATAACAGACCCTAATATTTCTACTCTTAAGAGCTTTGTGTATCTCATAATAATTCTGATTCATTATCCATTTCCATTTACTAAAAAAAGAGTACCATAAATATGAGTCTGAGAGAGAACCAGCTATACTGATAGTATTAGGACAGTGATCTGTTAATAACAAATTGATGGAACCTGAAAGTCTTTGGATCTCATGTTTAAGAGTGACAAGACATCTCAGGAGTTATTTTCTTATACCTGTTCAGATATAAGGAGGAAAGGAAAGTGAAAGCAATGAAGCCATACAGCAAATGAAAAGTAGGGTTGAGTATTCATGGAAAGTCCTTTAAAGGGGTGATGATGAAAATCTGGGGATGCATTGTAGTGAGGAATGGCAATAAAGCTTGGGCAAATTATGATTCAGTGATCCCTCAATCTGAGTTTGTGTCACCATGGATACGGAAGGCATGGTCTCCAATGAAATCCCGGATCTTTATCTTAACTCGGCACTGAAAGTTCATTCCTAGGCTTTCCGACTTTTGACTAAAGAATTTAACAAGAGCAGATGTTTACCATTAAATCACTATGGACCAGACACTATGCTATACTTCACTTGCACTTTCTCATTTAATCATCACAACAACCCTGTGAGATGGATAACCTGTTTGTCCATATTTAACAAACCAGAAGACTGAGGTTCAGAGAGGCTAAGTAATTTTCCCAAGTTCACACAGATGATGTAAAAGTTAAGACTTGAATCCAGGCCCACTGTATGATCCTGTAATGCCTGAAAATAAGTATTTTATTGCAGGGATTAAAAGTAAGGGCACAAGGACAATTCCTATTAGACTCGTAAACTCAGTATCTTCTTGCCATGGCAATCCTTACATTTTCATATACATGGATATCAGTACCTCCAACAGTGTCTCCTTAATTCAGCTGTTACTGCAATAGGTTGCATTCAGAATCTTCCAGATGACACTTGCGTCTTTTCATACTGTTGACTTAAATTGAAATGGGTGTGTCCAGAATCTGTTCTAAAAATTAACATTTTTATATTATTCCTACTCATGTTCCCACTTTTCGGTATTTTATTTGGAGATATAACAGGATGACAACAGTGTTCTTAGGGCTAGAAATATTTCTTATAGAACTTCCTTCTGTTGGAGGCTATCCCTATAAAAGCAGGAGCTAGACAGGGCAATGTTCTGTCTCTTGGACATCTGTACCATCTTTCTGGGGCAGAAAAATAAGTTAGAAGATTGCTACCACATTTTCTTTAGAAAGGATGAGAAAATGGAGTATTTTGAGAGGGCAATGGAAATACCGTGAGGACAGAAATGCTTTGGTCTCCAAACACAGGTCCTGGCACGGAGGACACAACACTCAGAGCTGCATGCTTACTACGATAGGCCCTGCCCTAGATACTGAGCCCTCTACATGGTCCTTGTCCTGGAGGGGCTCAATGAATGATGAGGAAACAGATGAATCAACAGGGAGTTCTGCCGAGCTGCCATTGCAAAAGGGCATTCATTATGTTAATACTTGGGAGGAGTATCTGATTCAGGGAAGGCTTCTCAGAAAGTTCTATCTAGACTGAGACCTAGAAAAGGAGTGAAAGTTATCCAAAAATTGTAGTAAAGCTCCCTGAAAGCTAGCACTTTCCAAAACCGCACATACCTGGGGAGCTTAAAAAAAAAAAAAAAGCAACTGGTACCTCAGGCCCATATATGGAGATACTGATGTAATGAGTCTGAGCATAGAAGATTTTAAATTTCCCCAAAAGACTTTAATGTGCAACCAAATCTGAGTATCTGGGCTGGCGGCCAAGAATACTGGCTGCATTTTAAAGTCACCTGCATGGGGGCATCTGGGTGGTTCAGTAGATTAAGCATCCGACTTTGGCTCAAATCATGATCATGGGTTCATGGGTTTAAGCCCCGCATCGGTCTCTGTGCTGACACCTCAGAACCTGGAGCCTGCTTCATATTCTCTGTCTCCCTCTCTTTGCCCTTCTCCCTCTTGTACTCTCTCTCTCTCTCTCTCTCTCTCTCTTCTCTCTCTCTCTTCTCTCTCTCTCAAAAATAAATAAACATTTTTAAAAATAAAACAAATAAAGTAAAGTCACCTGGAAAGCTTTCACTCTGGAAAGCCCAGAGATCCCCAAGCAGTCTTGTCTCGGACATGGTTTCTGAGAAGACTCTCCACAATTCAGAATCACTGTTAATGTTAGTGGCACCTCTAAGGGCCCAAAACAGAAACCACAGGCAGTTCTGTGGTTGGGGTGTAAGAAGAAGTGTAAGAAGAAGTATGTGGGCCTAGATTAAAAGGAAACTTGTTATCCAAGTGTTTCGTTTATCTTCATGTGAAGGACAATGGATAGTGAGTGAGTGGTTTAAACAAAAGGAAGTGATATATTAAAATTGGCTTTCAAAAGACTGGATGCAAGTTGGAAGACAAAGTGGGCATTCAGTTGGAAGTGATCCTTGGGCAGAATGATGTAGGACTTGGGATGTTGGATAGAAGACCCAGATATTTTTTTTATCAAATCCCTTTACTTTCAGAGGAAGATGGAAAATCAATTTGTTTTCTGTTCTTAATGAAGTGCCCTGTGGAAAAAGAAACGCATCATTAGTCAGACTCTGTATGATCCTTACAGGGGCAAGAGGGCAGAGGGTAAGAAATAAAGTGGAAGTTTCCTGAAGATGGGGATCCCACAGCTCACCAGAAGATTCCAGCCACCTCTTTTGGGAGCGTAAAGAATCAGGCTTCTCTTTTTTAAAGGAACAAAGCAGGGCAAAGACTGAGATGGTTTGAGAATGAAATTCAAGAGCTATATTAATCATTCTACTGGCATGCACTCAGCTATAGTGAATATTCTACACCCTCCCCCACTTTAGCATTTAGCATTTATCAACTTGAGTCCTGGGGTATTTTCTTGGGTCTTTTTAGGAAAGGATGAGGCCATGGGGAGAGGAGGATCACACATTCTGTCTTTCCTGGGTAACTGCCTCTGCTGGGAAAACAGCCCGAAGGCTTTCATGATTCAAAAGTCTGAGAAAGGACTAGGCGGTCACTCATGGGAAAATGATGACTTGTCACCACTCAGCAAACATGTCATAAGAATAGAGCATGAGGTATACTTGCACACTTCCTGCACACATTTTTCATGTGGTGCTACCCTCAGGGGAGCTTGCTGAAATAAGCATCCATCAACACGAGGTGTTGTGAGTCCTCTCTCCCTCCATAAGGTACAGTTGACGAATGCCACTGCAGCTTGACACTGAAGGTGATGGATGCTGCTGAAATACACTTCTGGGCTCTTTTAAAGCTTTCTTTTCCTCATAGTAATATTAGGTAATTAAACATTAAACTATTTTAATAACTTTCTTCTTAAAATTGGGGATTTTTCATTAGTGTGAAGATGCTTCTGCTGATAAAAGAATTCATGGTGTCCCCGAGGTATAGGATTCACTGCGGTCTAAGGGAGAGCAGTAAAACCAAGAAGGATCCTCAAGGCCAGGCACTTATGTATCTAATCTACATTTTCTAGCTGGAGTAGGATCCACTAACTCTTTGCATTCAACTGTCAACGTGGCTTTTAGTTCTTTACACTTGCCTTAAATTCCTTTTACTAGGTCAAAAGACAGAGTGGCTTGCCTTTTCCTTTTCTTTATCAAAAAGAATCAATACCACTTACTGATCTTCTGTTTGCCATGTGCTTTGAAAACACTGCTTCATTTAATCTTTTCAACAGTTCTTCACTGAGGTGGTATTTCCGGTCTTTTATGGGAGAGTGAGGCCTGTAGAGGTTGAGTGACATCCCCAATGGAGTGTACCCAAATAGGGCCAAATCTGGGTCATAAACAGACACCTACCTGATTTCCTGTTATCTACTCTCCTGTCTATACCTCAGTATCTCTCTTCCCCAGGGAACCATGTCCCTGTAGCGCAAGAACAAAATATAATTCAAGTAATGTTGTACTGTTCAAAGAATCAACCCCTGCCCCAGGGTTCAGCTTTGTCTGAAATAGTTTGCCCATTGATTCATCCTTTCCTTGATTCACTGACTATTTAATGACCAACTATTTTGATCTAAGCACTGGGACAGAGTGATGAATACATTAGGATCCCTGCTATCATAGAGTTTGATGTCTCATGGGGTAAAACAGACACTAAGTAGTAAAGGAATAAATATTTGAGATAGATTGAGAGGGTTAAGTGCTGTGAAAACAACAGAGGAAGGCAAACTGATAGAAAGTGATTTGGATCAAGTAGGTAAACCAGGTGGTCAGAGAAGTCTTTTCTGGTGAGTCATGGCTGAGGTGGAAAGGGAGTGGTGGGAAGAAGCCAGCGATATGAAGACATGCCAAAAAAGGATCCCAACTAAGAGGAACAGTGAGCCCAGAGGCATGGAGGCTGGACAGAGCCTGACTTCGTAAGGCTGCTGCTCTCTCCCTCAAGGAGACACGTACTTCATGTTTAATAAAGGTGGCTATGGTGTTACTTCAAATTATCTAAGTGTGCATAATTCTAAACCAATTCCTATTTTCAGTAAGATTATCATGCTGACAATGATGACACCTAAGAAGTTACATTCTAGAAACAAAGTAGAAAATCTATAGCCAGTATTTTTGAGCAATTTTTGTCTTGCTATCCCTATATTATCTCCCTTTATATATATCTCATCAATTCTCATTTAATAGTGGTGCCCAATATTATCCCTGTTTTATACGATCATTATATGTTTTATATGATGAAATAAGGCTTAGGAAGGTCGGATCAGTCTGCTTGGGCTGTTGTAACAAATTACCACAAATTGGGTGGCATAAACAACAAAACTTAATTTTCTCAGGTTCTGGAGTTTCCCCATTATTGCAGAGTGTCTCAGTTGTCAAGAGATGAGAACTATTTCTATGTACCTCAGGAGGTCTTAGCTATGGAAAGGAAATCAACAGAGAATTATCCACTCACACTTCTCCCACACAGCTCTGTGGACCCTCCTGAAAACAAAGTCCTGGCCAGACCCTGTGCTGGCCCACCGGGATATGCCTGGTCATGCTAGGTCAGTTCTCAGATAGAGTGCACTATGCTCTGCATGTCTATCAACAAAAAAACCAACTAATTCACTTGAGTGTTTAATGAATGAAGGGCAATGACCTACTTACCTGCTTGTATATTTTACTGTGGCAAACAAGTTTAATCACTTCATAAAGTAGGAGGCTTTGAGCAGGGATTACATTTAGGTGCAAGTTGGAGAAAAAGTTATACAGGTAGATACACATGTTAGGAAAAGACTGCAGGTCTTCTTTGTGACAATGCACTTATTCACGTAGAAGCTTTCAATCTCTAAAGTGCTGTCATGGGTATTACCTCACATGCACTGTGACAAGCTCTGGGCCAAGGCAAGGTGGCTGCTGTGTGTTAATGATATTCCCCACTTCCTGTTTGAGGAAGTGGAGGCAACCTTCCAGGTGGGACAGCTAGGAGGTGCTAAAATTGAGATAGAGCCCATGGCTTCTGCCTCCCTCTCTTCCACACAGTGATCCCCAGTGTCTTCTCTTTGGATACTCGTGTCTTCTCTGCTTTGCAGAGACATGTTTCTATCCTAACACTTATGCTGAGCCGCTCTGGGAAGTGACTTACACAGAAACAAATCTCTGCCCCCTGCAGGACTCACATCTTGTGTTTCAGGTCTTATTCCAAAGATCAGCTTCTTAGAGAACACTCTGTGACCTTCCTCTCAAGAGTAGTCTCTCACTCCCTCACCCAGTTATGTTTTATACCATGGTCCTGTTTATTTCCTTTATGGTACTTATTACGTTTATAAAATTACTTTGTGTGTTTGGTTTCTCATTTGCCCCCTGTCTCTTCTGACACAGGGCAGGTTTCATCAGGAGAGGGAGTTTGGGGATCTTGCTTACTGCTCTGCGCTCAGCACCCTCAGCACAGTCTGGTACATAGCATATGTTCAGTAATGGCACTAGCTCGGGAAATAGGAGGAGCACTACTATGTAAAGTTATCCTAAGGCTAACAAAGAGGGCATGAGGAAATTCATATCCTGAACCATTTATTCATTATATGATTTTTGAGAAACTTATTTTAACCTCTGTTAAGAGCTAAACTGTGGTTCCCACTCCCTCGCCCATAATTTCAAATTTGAAAGTTGAAGCCCAAACCTCCAGTACCTCAGAATGGGACTGTACTTAGAGATATGGTCTTTACAATAGTAAAAATAAAAATGAGGTCATTAGGGTGGACCCTAATCCAGTAAGACTAGCATCCTAATCAGAAGAGGAAATGTGGACACAGGCACATACAGAGGGAAGCCAATGTGAAGACTCAGGGAGAAGATGACCATCCACAAGCCAAAGAGAGTCTCCAGAAGAAACCAGTCCTGCTGACACCTTGATCTCAGACTTTCAGCTTTCAGAACTTGAGACACTGAGAAACTTTTGTTTAAGTCACCAGTCTGTGGCACTTTGTTATGGCAGCCTGAGCAAACTGATACCTTTCTAAACGTTAGTTCTTCCTCTCTACAACAGGATAATAACAGGCATTACTATTCAATGAGGATCAATGAGATGATATATGTAATGGGACATAAGAGTGATAGTAACATCACAATCACTCAAATATACTAGCCACAAATTTTCTACTTTGTTCCTAGATTTTAACTTTGAATGTCATAGTTTTCACTAACATAACATTAAATAGAGTTTAAATAAAATATGGTTTAGAATTACGCAGACCTATTTAATTTAGAACTTTTATTAAGCATTCAGTGTTTGTTGCATGAATAATTGAATCTGTAGACATTATAGATATACTTATCTCTATTCTTTTGTTAGAGAATTCCCTTTAACTCACAACTCTCTTTAATACATATGAGCACCCATTTAATGTGGAGAGAAAATTCTCATCATAATGAATACAGCAGTTCCACCTTATTACTTTATATACACATTTAGTGTGAGCCAAAAAACATCTATTACAAGAAAATAATTTCTAATTCCTTTCCAGAATGATATTATACCATGAATCAAGAATTGCTTTGTCTAGGGCACCTGGGTGGCTCATTCAGTTGGGCGTCTGACTTCAGCTCAGGTCATGATCTCACTGCTCATGGGTTAGAGTCCTGGATGGGATTCTGCACTGACAACATGGAGCCTGCTTCAGATTTTCTGTCTCCCTCTCTACCTTCTACCCCCTGCCCTGACTTGCGCTGTCTCTCAAAAATTAACATTAAACATATACATACACACACACACACACACACACACACACACACATAAGAATTGCTTTGTCTGAATACTACTTTCTCCCAGGAGAAAACCCAAACGCTTAGATGTTTCAAGGACAGCCCTTTACAAACAGAATAATAAAGCAGCAGGGTGTTTCCCAGCCCCCTCCTTCCTGGAAGAGGTTCTTGCTTCCCAGAGGTTTGCTCTAAGGCCAGCACCATCACCTCCAGGCATACTCTGCATTTCCTGTTGGTAATGTCCATTAGAATATGTGGTAATGTGGATGAAAGAAATAACACACACACAAACACACTCACACACATGCACTCAAATACTTATGTGTCAGAGGAAGGAAACTTGGGCGTTGGAAGGGCCCCTTAATTTAGGGTAGACACACATTGTTTTGATTAGCTTATCTGTATCATCATTTGAGATTATTTCCATAGGGCAGCTTCTGCCTTAGGGAATATCAACACCTGGGTTTCTTCCACTGCCTTCTGAATCCATCTCTTTAGAGTTCCCTGTTCACCCAAGGGAACCTGAGTTTTCCAGATCTCACATTAATGAGTAATGAGAAGCACCTACAAGAGAGGATGATCAGCTACAATCCATGTGCTCAGAGAATCCTCCTGAACCTAGCACACACACACACACACACACACACACACACACACACACACGCCATCCTGCTTTTTCTTCTCTAAGGAAAAGAAGAGCGGGCTAGAAGAGAAGTACTTTTTTTTATTTAGCAATTGACAGCATGCAGGTTTACAGAGCATCACCAACCGAAGTGTTATTTCCTTTTAGTAAGTGCTAAAATTAGATTTAAAAATATTGAAGGAATACAGGAACCATTTGGTTACTTATTTATTTATTTTTTGTATTCCCTTATCATTTAGGGCAGTTTTCACATACTCACCTGCAAAGACAAGGGCAAGACACGGTCAATTCTGACGAAGTAATAAAAAACTGGTTTCACTTAGTTATTTTGTTTGGTTCATTGTGTTAACCTGAGACTGTTAAAGACACATGTACTCATTTCCTTTGTTTGTATTTTATTAGAACACTAATTACTGTTATTACTCTTACTGCCACTCTTTATAATAATATCTTACCTTTAAATGCAGTCTTTCATCCTGAAATAGCCAAAGCTGTTTACAACCCATTCAACAAATTAGATACGAGCCTCACTTTACTCTCCCCTAAAATGTACCCCCTTCTTGGAGTGAAATCCAGTAGCTGTATAACTATATGCCTAGACCAGCCTGGGAAGTCATTAAGGACAGAAATGGCTGGATCATGATACTCAAGCTACCCAGTGACTAGCCACAGTGCTAACAGGCCCTAAAAAGGAAGAACAAAGGTCTTTCATGAAATATGAAATATGAAATATGAAATATGATAAAAAATCTAAATAGGGAGACAAATGATTTGTCTTCTATTCTGGACCCAAGCCTAAATCACGTAAAGGTTAAAATATACATATATATGTATACATATATATATATACATATATATATATATAAATCAAATGATACAGATAAGCTAATCAAAACAGTGTGTGTCTACCCTAAATTAAGGGGCTGTTCCAATGCCCAAGTTTCCTTTCTCTGACACATAAGGTAAAAAAATATATATATAAGGTAAAATATATTTTTTCCTAACATAGAGGGGAAAAAATTCTTGATGTTTTATGAGAAAGTGTCTTTAAGTTAGAGAGTTAATACTATTGAAGCATTTAACCTTTGAGATGCATTTGAACTGAGCCTGTTTTTTTCATGTTCACCTTTTACTCTTCACCTTCTACAATGAGAATATTGAAACCTATTTGAGTTTCATCCCGTTTTATGTTTTGTTTATTTGTTCATTTTTTCTGTCCCCCAGAGAATTTATTGGACCACCATTAATCTTTTTTGGCTGTCCAAATCAACCACATTGCCTTTTTCTGCAAGGTCACACACAGAAAGCCCCTTGGACTTTGAAGAATTTTAGTGGTAGGCATGTAAACAAATTATCTCTTTCTCCAACATTTCTGTGCTCTTCTGATTTGGAGAAAAGTGGGCTTGTCACAAATGTAGTTTTGAGATTGTGGGAGCAGGGACAGAAGTAGTAACCCACCTGTTTGCTCATTGTCCTCACCCATACCTCCCAACAATCCATCTGTGACCATCCCAAATTCTCCTTCTTAGTAAGGCCCCAGCAGCCCTGGCTCAGCCTCACCCTGCCATCATACATGAAGAAGATCAAATCTCCTAAGCTCCACAGGACACTAACTGTTCTTCTTCCGCACCTAACCTCCTTCTGCTACTGCTCATACCTTTGTGGTTATGGAACAACCTTTCTGGAGAATAAGATCTCAGGTAGAATTCAGTTTCTTTATCAAGTCTGGGGCAAATTTCTCGGAACTGTATTAATAGTGCAGCTTAATTAGAATACCATGGATTATGGGCCCGAACTTTAGAAAGCAAAGCCAGCATCACTCCTTTGAAATCTGATTTATCCTTCTAGGCATTTTTGATAAATACTCTCAATGAAGACTTAAATTCATTTAGCTATGCTACTAAATTTTTATAGAACTAGAAAAATATTGGCTACAGAATTTGTTTTTGTCTTTCAGTTGGGGGAAGATTCTAAGGGAAAGCAGATTTAGAGCCGATGAACATGCTTTCCTCTTATCTATTTCCAGGGAATTTGGAATGTTCCAGGTAGCCTTTTGTTTTGTTTTGTTTTACGTGGAAGTTAAAAATCAACTGTCATAAAGGCAAGGTTACAGTATAATATCATCAACCAAAATTCAAATTCATTTTTACATCATTTAATCATGGCATAATCCTTCATAATATGCAAAATAGTTTAAAGGATTATGTCTACAAAGAAGTCTATAGAGAACTCTTTGCAAATTTTGAAAGTAATGGTATTAGTGCATTTAAACATGACTGCAGCTCACTTGATTATAGATTGCCAAATTTAAGGGCTATCTAATTGTAGGGTTGGTATACCAGAAAATTCCTACTTATAAATTGAACCTGCTGATGTGCAAAGACCTGTGTTTGCATTAGTTATTCTATTTTGCCTGCAAAGAGGAACATAATGAAATATTAAACAATAATTTGCTTATTCTAAAGTTCTTCAAATAGCTTCATGCTATTGAGCCCATGGATTGGTATCACTGGATTTTCCATATTCAGAACTTTGGCAGATAGAAAGAAGTTTGACTCATCACTTCTTTGTCCTTGAGCTCAAACTACCTCTATGATTTAAGTTGAGTGACCCCAGAATCTTCCCTTGGCAATGAAAAATACTCCAGGATTTCTGTTTTTTACCCAGATGTTGGACTATGTGGAGTTGCTGGCTAATGAGATTAAAATATTCATGGATGCTTTTTATCATAGAGCCGCCTGGCCTTGCAGCTAGAATGGCATCATCATGTCCATTTGCACCAGAGGAAGTGTGTGTAAGCAGAAGCCAGCTGGACCACATTTTGTTGACATAGTACCACAGGCATGCTGTGATTCATTTGGCTATTCACCTGTCTCTTCACTTTGTTAGGCCCATGAAGTCAGATGGTAAGGATTTTCCCCAAGGTAAGTTTGCTCTGACAGAAATATGGCATCCAGAACATCAATTTAGAAACCTAAAGTATCCATAATACTAGAGAAAGCTGAGAAAGCACTTAGGAACAAAACAGTGGTATTTTAAACTTTCCCAGAATATTATGTACTCTCCTCTTATTTTTAAATTATAAATAAACATATGTTAACAGAAAGTAACAGAGAAAATGAACTTCAATAGAATAAATTTGGTTTGAAGAGAATCATTCTTCTCTGTTTTAAGTAGAGGGCAAAATGAAGCTTCCCTTGCATGTAGTAGTCCATGCAGAAAGATGAGGGAGGTTTTCAAAAATTATTTCAGAAAACATGGGTAGAGTCCCTACCTTGGGAGTCTTTGTATGTGATTCATAGATAAAGCAAGAACTGCTAGGGGAACTGGGAGCCGCAGTGAACATCAAATCAACCTGTATAGCTAGAAATACAATTCTATCAAGGTTTTCTTGCATAAGCAGAATGCTGAGCTTTGAGGAAAGTAAGTAATTTTCTGCTAGAAGTCAAATGCTTTGCTAAGTACCTGGTGTTGCAATGGGGAAGGATAGCAAGAATACTGGAGCGTGTATACTAGAAAGAAAAAGTCAAGGCCAAAGAGTTAACCAGGTGGGAGGTGGTTCAAAGCCAGAATCTAGAAGAAGGATCACTGTGGGTAAGAGTAAACAGGGTGGCTTCCTGGATGGCCTCTCAGATCAGAAGTAGCATCTTGCTTTAACTACTGGAAGAAGAGTGAGCCAGAGGGCATAATAGTGCCTAAGAATCAGGAGGTGAAAGAAGACAAAATGGATCACCAATAAATCTGGAAACCATTCCTGGGCTACCTTATCTGTGCCTCCACATGAACTAAAGTTCTAAACTTAGATAAAGAGTTAGATTAAGTGGTAAGATAGCTCATGGAGCCTTTGATGTAAACATACTTAGGGTAGAAGTGTGAAGAATATTGTCTACTGAATGAATACTATTACGAGAGTCCTTTGAAATGTATCTTAAAAAATCAAAGACCTGGTGTACTCAGATAATGATAATAAAGATATGATCTTTTCAAGAGTATTTTCTCATTACTTCATATGTTTCTCAAAGTTATGATCTATAAGGTCTTTTTTTGTGGCACAAAGAATTTGCTACAATTTGATGAGACCATTTGCCAATATTTCAGTATCAGAGCCTCTGAAGAATTTTTTTAATTTTAAATTTGGTAACTATATATTCCTTATTTTTCATAGAAGCATGTTATTTGAACTTATTAATAATATTTTAGTTGTCTCCCAGATCTAAAAGGCATAAAATTTGCAAAGAGGACATCTATTTCTAACAATCTCTGTTTCTAATGCCCTTTTCAAGGCCTACATAAAAGTATTGAAATCAGTTATTATGTAAATTATGTGTCACATGTAAACCAACTGGTGCCTCAGTTCCATGACTCATTCTTTCATGATTAGAATTTATAAAGCTGGTTTTGCACAATTTAATGTGCTTGTGGCTTTTACATTAAATTGCTGATTTTAATGCACTTGCTCCCTAGCAGCATCAAACTACTTTCTCTTAGCATTCAAACCCCTAGTCCACTGCCATCTCTGCCCATACCTGCTCTGACAAGTAGTCACTTGCCATTCTGAACTCCTAAAATACTCCCTACTTTCCACATGTACAGCCATGATTACCATGCTTTTGGGAGTGGGATTTTGCAGGCAACCCCTCCCTACCCATGCAAATAGCCCAAGCTAAGCTATTTGCATCTATAGTCTAGCACCTGGAATTAAATCCATTACCTAGCTAACTTTTTTATACATGATTTCAAAAAGGAAGGCTGATATTTATAAAATATATATATACCTCTAAGTTTTAAACTTTCTGTTTTATTTTGAGATCTTCCAAAAAAAGAAGGGTATAGAGTTGACTGAAGATTTTGGAGTAGGCTTTGCAAAAGTATTGTTCATGAAATGTATTTAATATACTTACATTTTAATATACTTACATTTTTAGTGTATTTAATATACTTACATTTTTCCTCTAAGTTTTAAACTTTCTGTTTTATTTTGAGATCTTCCAAAAAAAGAAGGGTATAGAGTTGACTGAAGATTTTGGAGTAGGCTTTGCAAAAGTATTGTTCACGAAATGTATTTAATATACTTACATTTTTAGTGCAATGTTAACAAACTGATATAAGATCAATTCTGTTTAGTAGCCCAACTATGTTTAAATTGGTCCAAATGAATCTAATTCATTTAACAATATGATCATGGCCAAGTATGATAGAAAACATTTGAAGCAATTATTCCAAAGGAGTTTGGGAAGAAAATCTGAACTGCAAAGCCCAGCTAATTCAATCGCATATATCAGGGAAAACTTCTGTCTGGCCATAGATTTATTCATCTATGCTCTTTCTTCTTATTGTGACTAATATTCCCAGGAGTATTATTCTCTGAAGTCCATTCTCATTTCAACCAGGGACAGAGTTTCAGATCATAAGATTTCTAGAAGAGACTAATCCCTAATTCCTCTAGGCTGCACGGCATATCTCTAGTAGTAGACTGCAATGACAGATTGATGCATTCTCAGCCTCTTCAGAAGAGCAACTCTAGATGGTTTAAGGCCTCAAGTCCTTTGGAAATTTAACCATCCCTTGTGAATTTCTTTTTCCCTAGAGCAGACTGTCAAATTGATGTAACTTTGGTTGATGATGAATGAGGAGAAAATCTTAAATCAGCCTAGCTGCTTCCTTTATCTTCAACATTACCAGCTGTTCCTGCTCTTCATCCCTCAGAGTGTCCCTAATGCATAGATAAACTGCAGCCATTTTCTTGTCTATATGCCTCCATCTCCTTTATTCAATGCTGACCTTTGTGAGAACATACACTTTTCCTTAATCATGTCTGCATTCCTAGCTCCCAGCCATGCACACAGCATGTAGAAGACATCAAAAAAAAAAAAAAAAAAAAGTATTACACTGTACAAAAGCAGGAGCAATGGTGGTTTCACTGGTCTCTTCCCTGTCACCCAAGTATCCCCCAGAAACATCTCTCATTCCTTCTCTCTCCCTTTGGCTGTTTCTAGACTTTATGTAGGAGTTTGAGAGTTGCAGCACCTGCCATAGATTAAGAATATTACCAGGTCGGGATTGCCTGAGTGGATCAGTTCATTAGGCATCAGACTTTGGCTCAGGTCATGATCTCAGAGTTCCTGAGTTTGGGCCCCGCATCGGGCTCTGTGCTGTCATGACAACTCAGAGCCTGGAACCTGCTTCATATTCTGTGACTCCCTGTCTCTCTGCCCCTCCCTCGCTTGCTATCTAACAATAAACAAACATCAGAAAAAAAAAAAAAGAATATTACCAGGCCATGGTGGGAGGGAAGCCCACTTGTTAAAAACCGTCCAACTTAGAATAATAAGAAACAATTATTATTAAAAAAATAATGAATCAACCAAGTGGACTGGTTATCTCTTAAGTGAATAGGCACTTGAGTGAGACAAACAAACAAAGCCATTGGCAAGAAATCTTGCTCCCTGTTGTTAGGCAGAAATCAAGTTGGCTTCACTGAGAAGGTGGTTTAAATTTCCTAAGTGCTTCAGATGCTATTCCAGACAAGCTAAAAAGAAAGAACATGAGGCAGTGGAGAAGTGGGTTTCCCCAGCCCACTCAGTATGTTTGTTGTGATTATTATCTGATAATCTTAGAGAAACCATGTTGGAGAAACAGAGTTACCAATAACTGGACACAAAATGAGATAAAATAGGACAGAACTAGACCAAGAAAAGCACCTTAATTACATTATGATTAGAATATTAAGACAGTTAGGTGGTGAACAAAGCTAGTAAGAATGATCAAGACTATGGGAAGGATAACGTCATGGAAAAATCAGGCAAGTCTTCCAAGAATAATGAAAGGAAGAATTTAAAGTAACTGAAAAGGCCTTGAGCTTGAGCCTAAGCAGGTATTTGGAATTCAACAAACATATCTTTGGGATGCCAGTTCTATGCATGTAATAAGTTCCTTAACTACTCAGGGTAAGAATGACTTATTTCTTAACTACCAAGGGGCTAACTCTGTAATCTCTCTAAGCCTTAGTTTCTTCACCTCTAAAATGGGGATAGAAATTTGGTTGCCAACTCTCTACCTTAAAAAATTACATACAAAAAATTTTTGCTTGTACTTTTAAGAAGGTCACAGATACTCTGTAGGCCATTTAGAATCTTGAGAGTAAAAACATCTACCAAAACACTTTTTCGACCCTGAGATGAATTTTCCGTCTCATGGGACTTTTGTAACTTGAAAATTCTAACTTTCTAACTTGAAGATTCAAGAAATTCTGTTTATCAGCTGAAATTTTCTGATAACCAAAATCGCTAGGCTCCAATAGCACATTAATAATTATTAGAATGATGGCACGCCTGGGTGGCTCAGCCGGTTGAGCGTCCAACTTTGGATCAGGTCATGATTTCTTGGTTCATGAGTTTGAGTCCACATCTGGCTCTGGAATCACTGCTATCAATGCAGAGTCAGGTTAGAATCCTCTGTCCCACTCGCTCTCTGCCCCTCCCTTGCTTGCACTGTCTCAAAAATAAATAAAACATTAAATAAAACGATTATTATGATAACCCATACTCAATATTTTGCAAAGCATAGTCCCACATCATTGTGTGTGTGTGTGCGTGTGTCTGTCTCAGAATAATCTTTTTTGTTCCTTTGTTTTTAAAATCCACAACTCCACCTCTGGAAATTCTGACCTAGAAGGTGTAGAATGTGTCTGGTAATTTGCATTTTTAACACAAGAATCTTGACCTTAGTTCTCATGTAAAGTTTTTAAAAAGATAAAATTTCAACTGTAGCCCATCTGGATTCATTATTACAGAAAATATCCATTTGTTTGCTTCTCTGCATTTTATTTTGATATCCTACTCATTTAAAGTCACATAATAAACAAATACTTCATCTCCCACCATTTTATCTATTCATTTGGCAGATTTCTTTCAATGGCAGAGTAACACCTATCATAGTTGTATGTGGGACAGGGAGCTCGAATCAATCCGGTGTCCTCAAGGGAGAGAAGAGTCAAAATATGTGCCTTAATGTCCATGCACTGGAATTCAGGTATTTCATTAGTTGGGGACCCTTAGGGATATCAATTGCACATCAAGAGGTGAAAACAAACACTAAAAGCAATGAAGAAAGTTTACAAAAGCCATACAAAAGATGGCAAAAACCTAGCAGGATGGGACCACTGGTATATGAGCAAATAACCATCAACAGCTCAACAATTCCTAAAGCCATTATGTCTTATGACATAGGAATAAAATCATCGTCCATACTGATTGCTTAAGTTAATAAAAACGAGACATGCGTGGAGTAGTTTTAAAAGGAATTACACAATACACTTTAGAAAACTTTCTATGTAACATTTGCCACTATAAACCATTGTATCGTTCAGCTCTCAAGAGTACTACTACTTTCTGCAATTGTTCACTTTTGAAAGATAAAAGTATATGTCGTCCTGTGCTATAAAGAGCTCACCAAGAATATTGAACAATTAAGCAGTCTCCCTTCAAACTCTAGCCTCACTGAAATTGCAGAGGGAAGATGCAGGGAACTACTGAGACATAGGGAAGTTTCCTAACAAGACAACGCAAAACTATAAGAGACTCATTTTTATCCTTTGTGAAAAAGTTGGTTAAGTCTTCGCCAAATTTCCCTCTTAAAAACAAACACACACACACACACACACACACACACACACACACATATATACATATATACATAAATATGTGTTATTTATGTATATATATTTCCTCCCATATAGCAAATTTCATAGGAATTAATAGAAAAGCTTTAGGCTAATCCTAATGTGTGAAGATGATACTAGCATCAAATGGAAGAACACAGAACTTCAGGGAGAAAAGCAACAATGAGGAGGATTAAAACCCTTCCATCTGAGGTTCTGTCAGGTACAAACTCTGGTTCACATTAGGGTAGGTTCAAGAGGAGTCACCCTAGAGTCATTTCAGACACTCAGGGTATTCTCTCCAAGAGAAACAACATAAACCCCAGGGATAAACACTCGATAATTTATCTAAAGAAAGTGCCATTGAAACTGCAGTCAGGGTCATATATAATTAATATGCCATTAAAGGAACTGGAGTAAACCCTACCCTGGAGATTTTCTCTTTCCTTACAATATTCTGCTGGTCTGAACAGGTCTAGGCTCACCTTGCCTCTTTTGCTTTCACAAAAGCCAGGAACAATGGAGAGATAATGGAATGCCATTAAGGAAGTGAAAACAGGAATTTAATATGTACCCCTCAGGTAATCCTTGAGTGCTGGTGCTGTTTCCAAGTGCAAAGCCAAGAATGATGGTGGGTAGTAATTCTTCTTCTGTGGAAATGATTAAAAGTTCAAATAGGGCACATAAAAAAATAAATATGAGGTATCAGAAGGAGATTATTCTGCACTTGGATTGAATTACTTCCCTTTGGCACATGAACTGTATTTTCTAGTGAAAACCATTTTTGTTAAAGCACTGAGCTGTGGCTGCCAGCTAGCCTTCCATTAGTGAGGTGGCTGGATGGTTCCTAAAGGAACATGAGGGTGGTAATGAGGGTTTTTTTTAGGCGATGGAGGCTAGTGCCCGCTCTGATGCTGCTGAACTGGATGTTGTATTTCTGTGTTCTTCACCTAGCACTGAAATACACTGTTTAAATACCTATGCTGTGAGACTGGAGATCCTGAATGATTTGGGGAGAAACAAATGGAAACGGTCTTAGCAAAATTAATAAAACTCAAAAGGGAAATATCGTCAGTAGGGGTTTAGAGGGAAATATAGACAACGTGAAAAAGTTAAAAAAATTAATTTTGCTATCAAGCCTCCTCCCAACCCCCAGTTCAGAGCTTGATTCAGCTTACATTTTCACTGCTGGGTATCCTTCCATGAAGGAAAAATATCTACCATGTTTTTTATAAAATGATCTGAAGGTTGCCCCTGCTTCAGGTAGGGGTGTCAGAAACTTTACTTCTGCTACTGTGCAGCCATCTGGGAGCTAATTTACATACAGTGAAGCCACCAACATCCCAATACCCTACTTGTTTTCTTTGACTATCAAGACATTAGGAGCAGACCCCCAGATAGAACACAGGAGCCACAGTGAAATGCCTTCTGATGAAATGCCTGGGGCTATACCAACCTCTTGCCAGAGCCCTCTGTTGGTCAAGAGAGACTTGTTTCAGTGTCCCAACTCTGATCATGTAACAGAAGAATAGTAAAAACTCATCTCTTTTCTGTAAATACTCCGGGTTCTGACGGATCACATCAGCCTGAAAACCTGCCCACCAAAGGAACTGTGAGAGGATGAGGAACTGGAAAGTTGTTCTCTGATTCATGACTCTAGCTCCACCTGGACTTATGATAATGGATCCGGGCCGGCACCCTTGGGAAAATGTGTGTTTGGGGGAGGAAGATGTCTGGACAGTATACTGAGATTTCCTGTGCTGCCATGAGCAGTTTCTGACTTAATGAGTATATTTATAGGTACATTACAGGTCCTTTACCATTTCAGAAATCAATGAAATAATTTCCAAAGGAAGTTAGAGTGATCTATGCCTATCAGCTGCCCCTATTTAATTTATCATAAGGCTCGGAGCCTGGAGCCTGCTTTGGACTCTGTGTCCCCCTCTCTCTCTGCCTTTCCCTTGCTCACACTCTGTCTCTATGTCTCTCAAAAAATAAAATAAAAACGCTAAAAAAAATTAATTTATCATAAAGAGAGGGGGAAAAAAAGAATTCATCCATTAGGGACAACTAGAAATGGAACAGTTTTCCAGAAAGATAACTTCTGTAAGACTGAATGAAATGTTATATAACGATACTACCTAAAACAAAAAGAGTAAAGTGTTTCTAGTGAGTAAAGTCTTTTTTAAAATTATTAAAACATTCTTTATTCCTCTATCACAACTACCACTTAATGACAAAAGCTACCATTTATTGTGGGCTTGCTACATTGCCAGACCTCTACTAAATATTTTGCATGCTTTGTTTCCTTTAATCCTTATACCCATCCCATACTTTACGGATAAAAAAAACGAGGCGCCAAGAGATGTAATAATTATAATCATTACAGCAACATTAATAACTTGCCTAAGTCACAAAGCTGGGCAAAGGGAAAAGAGGTGGCCTTGAACCCAGTTCTATCTGTCTTACTCTAAATCTGTGCTCTTACTCACCATACCATATTGCCGCCACTGGGCTGAAGTTATTCAACAATTTAGGCAAACGTGTTTTGATCTGATAAATTCATTTTACAGTCTTTGAATATAAATTCACATATACATAGACACACACTTTTCCGTTTATTTATTCACCCCTTCAAGGGTTTTTTATCGGACAGATACCTCCTGTCAAACCCATGCTAAGCCCAGGAGACTTACAGATGAAAAGTTTCGATCAGGCAGAAAATATCCTATTTCCAATACAGCATGTGCCATAATGAAAGAAAAAGAACAAGGTGATGAGAGCAGAGAAGAGGTGGGGCCTTATTCTCCAGATACAGCACTGGAAGAATTCCGGCTCACGTCAAATTACCAGATATTTTTCCAAAGCTACTGGTCTCAATTCAAATTTAAGATAACAGCAAAGAAGTTGAGGTTGTTTACTTGGTTTGAGGAAAACTCCCATCTGGCTTTCTGCAGACCACACCGGAAAGGGTGTATTTCTAGACAGGGGAAATCTCCTTCTCCCAAATATAGAACCTCTAGGAAACTGTATTCTTAATTTAGAAACCAACTTCAAACTTTGGTGCTTGCAGGGTGGGTGGGTTGAGGTAAAGCATAAGCTTGGAGCTTTTGCATGTATCTCATTTTCTTCTTTCTAATTCCTTGGCAATCCTTGAATTAGATACAAAAAGACTTGCAAACAATAATTTTTATATTGTTTGCACATAATAGACTACATGCTTCTTTGGTTGGCAAAACATGATTTTCTCTTCAAAATTAAAGCTTTCAATATAATGAGAAATGGCTTTCAAAAGCTATAATATTCATTTTGTGAAAGCCCTGTTCCTGACTAAATACTACTGTTTCTTTCTGGCTGAAAAAAAGCGTCTTGTAGATATAAATGGAAGAAAAGTGACAAGGACAGACAGAATGTTGCAAGGTGACATAATTTTTTTTTGCACCTTACATTTGCACTTTATTGTTTAAAGGGTATTTTTTTTTCATTTATAATAGTTTATTTTCAAATTGGTTTACATATAAACTCATTGGTTTATTTCATAGGACTGTTGTCAGATATGTGAATGCTTGGTATAAAAGGTACAATGCATACCAGCGTGTATCTTAATAAAGTTTAAGAATTTATCATAAATAAAACCAATGAGTTTTTCTTTCTTGTCTTTCAGCGGAGGAAGTGGAGACTCTAAAATCATTATGACCTCCCTGGAGATCATCTGGCTAATGAAAAGAAGCGAAAGCTGAACTCAGCTATATCTGCATCTCTGTTCAATGCTTTCCACTGTGGTATGCAAAACTGTAACTAGAAATACACAGCAACTCTCTGACAGTAAAATAAAAATCATTTTTAATGATATTAATGGACTAACATATAAGGGAAGCATTTATATTTTATTTTATAAATACTTGTTATAACCACGTCATTGTGCTAAGAGTATTAACAAGAATCCAGAGATTAATGGTGCTGTGCCTCTCTTTAACCATTAAGATCTATGTATATGCACTGATGCATACATGATAACACCTCTTCCCTAAACACAGTCTGAAATGTAATCTGAAATCAAAATTAATAAATAAACAAAGCTCCCCTTTTGAGATGTTTCAGGCAGCTGTAGACTTAGATGAACATAAACAGTGATAAAATGTTTATGTAGGATCTTGATTATACTTAAGTGTACAACCCTAATCATTGCTTTGAAATAAGCTTTATGTCACGACTGCCTTCAGAGTCACCAGGTCTGATGATCACGTTTGATGTATTAGAATTCCTAAACTATGCTCTGCCATCACATACCACATTCATCCCATATTGACATATCCTGACGTTTGGTGTCAAGATTGAACTCCTCATTAAGCTGCTGGATTAGGGAACTTTATAATGTAACTCTTGGTAGAATGTTTCACATTTCATTTTTTTGTGTGCAGGTATGAACTGTGGTATTAAAATCCTAAGCATTCACTGACATTGCTGCAGAACAGAATACTATTCTTACATGTTGGTCCCTAGAAGGTGACTGCGTGGACTTCTTCAGTCTGTGGATGGACACTGTCTTGCCATACAGATCTGTAAACCTCTCTCTCTGTATGCAACTCTCTCTATACGTTTATGTATGTTTCATATCCATCCTTGGCCCTAGTTATAGAATCTTTTCTTTCCTATTCCTCCAAAGCAGACTGTTTTTTGAAGATCTATTTCAATGCCTTTTTTTAAATTTTATTTTTAAAAAATTTTTTGTGTTTGTTTTGTAGAAAGAGAGAGAAAGAGAAACAGAGTGCGAGTAGGGGAGGGGCAGAGAGAGAAGGAGACACAAAATCTGAAGCATGCTCCAGGCTGTGAGCTGTCAGCACAGAACCCAACTTGATGCTTGAGCCCACGGACCATGAGATCAAGACCCTAGCTGAAGTTGGACCTTTAATCCACAGAGCCACCCACGCGCCCCTCAATGCCTTATAAATCAAGCACTTTCCTTCCCAAAATACCTTTCTCCCCTGGAATTCATGTTCCTTTGTGAAGTTCAGACACATCTATCAACTCACCAGAATCTTGAATGTATTTTGAAATATGTTCCCTTAGGTAAAAAATAATTTTGTAAAATTGCTTTTTATATTTTCTGTTTAACACTTCTGAATTCTCTCCTTGACTTAAAAAAAAAAAAACTCATGCATTTCTAATTCTTTAAAGGAGCAGGCAAGTTATGTTCTCAGATAAGCAGTGAGACATTGTCATTAATCATTTTTATTACCATTAAAATAATCATGTAGAATAAAAAGATTAAAAGGTTGTTTTCTTTCTTTCTTTCTTTTATCTTCCTGACTTTAAAAGCTTAATTCTAACCCTGGTCTGAAGATTATTTTATGAGTATATGCATTCTGTCAACTCAGATGACATGTGTTCATATAATCTATGAGACATTGAGACTCTAGTTAGGTCTAAAAATGATGTCATTTCCTCTTCACCACTTACAAAGCTTTGTTTTTAAGGAAACATTGTTGTATTATGAATTCTACTTTTGCACAAATGGTCCCATTGTCCTGGGTATGGACTCCATATCTGTAGTAGACATTGAGAGGAGAAAGGTAAGGCCTTTAATTTACTCTCATTGTACATAAACCTGGGACTCTAGAGAGGAATGATCACCAGCTCATAGTTACAAATGATAAGCAAATGATGCTATAATGAGGACAGGTGAAAAATACATCTTTTTAAATATAAGAAAATCTATAAAGTTTATCCTATATCCTTTCAGAGTATCTAAAGATGGAATAAAGTTTTGTTTTGATACAGAAAAGTTCAAAGATAAAGTTTCTAGCAGGTCACATCAAGATTATTTGTGCTATCTTAACAAACGCCTTTCAACAGCTAGCACTTGACTCTCCTTTTCAAACTGTTATATATATAATTTTGAAATTAAAATATGTGTGAATCATTATAGCCATGGCCAGACTGAGATACCCAATATTCACATTATCATATGGATTTTATTTTCAATTCTTTCGGGACTTCAGTATTGGTCCTTACAGATTACGTTGCAATGGACAATTTTGTACTTAGTTTTGGGGAGGTGGTTATTGATTATTTATTTGGGAGAAGCTCCTCAAGAATTATTGAGTCAACATTGGACTTTCTTTGGGTCTCCTGCTTCATGTGGCTGGGTTTCTTTTCAGAACAGTTGTATTTTTTTCCAGTCCCAGCATCCCCCCATCTTTATCTTGTCTGTTCTCACAGCCTACCCCTGCTACCCAACGCCACTGTCTTCCCCCTGATGGGCTGGTTATTGTGCACAATACGTGTGTTTCTGAACACTTTTATTAAATTAGCACTTGTCTCAACTTAAGCATGTGGCATTTCATGAAAAGACTGTCGATCTTAAGGAGCAAAGAACATTTCAGAAAAAAAAAATACATGGTCTATTTTGTTTCTATGAAGAAACAAAAATTATTGCAGAAAGTTTCAAACCAGTGAGACTAGAGTCTTGCACCATTCTGCCTTAGCAGATGCTTTATTTGAGGGCCTCTTGTTCTCTTTTCATAGTGACTGACACCTGTACGGAGAGACATCACCCTCCTTCATCAGTATTACTAACATGGATGTGTCATATCAATTATACTGAAGTCTGCTGAGGGCATTTTCAACCCAGGCTTAATTCCCACAAACAGAATGTTAATTTGCATTAACCCAAAAAGGCTGAACTGCAAGGAAAGAGATTATTTTATCTTTTTACATTACTCTAGAAAGAACAATGGAGGCCATAATATTTCAGAGATGAACAATAGTATTTAGTCTCATTTTGCACATGAAATGTTTTCTTACATACAGCGAGAATTCATTGGCTCGATGTTCACCTTCGGCATATAAAGCCATTAAAAAAACTTTGATTATCTAACTCAGCAACACATACCCACCAAAATCTACTGGTCTGGCTAAAACTTCTCCAGAGATTTCGGTTTTGTTCTCAGAAAGCACAACATGCAAATGGTCTTCTACCTTTGAACTGTTTATTTCTATATTTATACTTGTTTTCTCATAGGATGCCCACAGAGGCAGAGTGGGAGCTAAATTGGGCTCTGATAGGGTTTCCTCATCCTGAGCCCATTTTTTGAGCACACTGCATTCATAAATAGCTTGCAAGGCTTTGGGCTTCTGAGGTCACTATGCTTCACACAATTGTTCTCTGAAAGCTACGTGAAAGAGAGTGGCTGAGCTGAGGCCTGGAGTTCCTGGAAGCTAGGTTTCTCAGCATTGAAGAGCTATCTCTTCTCAAACAAAAGCATAGCTAGGCTGTAGAGGGTGACCTTGGTCATTGTTCTTGGGGCCTGTGATTTCAGAAGTTGTGGTTACTCCTGAAATGATAGGACCAACCTCTGAGCGATACCATCTTGCTCTCAGGATTCCGATATAAACAGCAAACTGGTATCTGTAATGGGATAAATGCTTTGTAAACTCTTCTCTCTTGAAAAGGGATGCAAATTAAAGTATTATCTGAATACTTTTCCATCCCCCTTCCCTGACATTCCTCAGGTTTAATCCTAACAGCCCTCAGGAACTTAAGTGAATGAAATGCAGTGATGACCAGTCATTCATCAATAAAAGAAATATCCTTGTAGAAATGTGGAGAAGGTGAATAAAGTGCCTAATGCTTGGCAGAAGCATGCAGACGTTTGAGGAGGCAGAAGAGTATGAGGAATTTGCCAATTTGTTGGCATGAATACATTATGCAGATATAGGGAGATATAGTTTGTAGCAGCAAACAGTTTGGTCTTCCCTGTTACACTCAAATATTTTTTTTCAAATTATATTCTCTTATTCCAAATTTCCCACTACAATTTGTATAGCCTGGAGCCTGCTTTGGATTCTGTGCCTTCCTCTCTCTCTGCCCCTCCCCGACTCGTCCTCTGTCTCTCTCTCTCTCTCTCTCTCTCTCTCAAAAATAAACATTAAAAAAAATGAAAAAATACTAAAACTACTCAAGAGTTTCAATTAATTTTCGTAGAAACTGTAAGTTAACAAATAAATAAATAAAAAAAAAAGAAAGAAATTACTTCACCACTTTTCTCTAGGGCTCAATAACTTATAGCAACCTGCAAGCTTTCTCGTAGAACTCCCTTTGAGAAGGAGTAGATAGGTGGAGAAAACTGGGAATTTGATAAACAATCACTTTTAAAATGAGTTCAAATACAGTAGATCTTGCACTTGTTTCTCTCTGTACATAAGGGCATCGAGTCCTTGTAGGCTGTGAAACACTTCACCCATTGTCATTAACCAATCTAGATATACAAAGTAATGTTAAGTAATATGATTAACTACTGTGAATATTTCACTCCTGTGAAATTCAAATAAGGGATAAGTCATTACCATCATCATGACTCTCCTGTGTCCGTCTCTCTGAGTGCATTTCCCTCCCTCTTTGCAGATACAACCACTGGGCATTTCTTTGAAATTTATTTGAAGTCAAACCACTACATACGCCATGTCCTCCATGGTATTAAATGTTAACAACTTTTTTTTTTAAATGCAGTTTCCGATGAAGGTAAGAATGTGAAGATGTCATAGTAACACATATACCTGAATATACCTTCACCTGCCCAACATAGGAAATGTTTGAGGACATGTTGTTATTTAAAACAATGCTTTTAATATTGTTACAAATAAGTGCTCTTAGGAATATGGACATAAAATTAAAATATTTTTCTGTTATTTAAATAAGAATTTGTCTTTTTATTTGAAAACAAGTCTGGTGACTTTTAAACTTAAAAACAACAACAACAACAACAACAACAAAAGTTAGGTCACATACAATTATATTTGACCTGCTGTGTTTGCACTGGCCCTAGTTATATTTACCCAAAGCCATGTTCTTTCTCCTATAGTTAACACTCTGTTTCTCCCCTGGGCCACATTCGTGGGTACAGAACACAGACACATACAAACACACATGCAGAATAAATAGCCTCAGAGGTAAGATACTGAAGACCTCAAAACCACCTGTCAATCCATTTCAATCCATGCCAACTGCCTATTTGACTAAATGTATTATTATTAGATTAAATTGTCAGGTCAATAATAAAAATGGACCAACTAAAGAGCTTCTTACTCCAACAAAACAGAAAGTGATATAAATGTAAAACATGAAATTGCTAAGGTAATAGTTTGTTTTTAATAAAGTCAACCTTATCTTCTTTTGAGCTTGGTATCCATTTCCAAAGCTCATCTAAAGAGCTCCCTACTTTACATCATCTAGAAAAACTGTGCTACCATTTGGCTTTTGGTAACATTTTTAATCATCAACATCCTGAAATTTGAGAGCAGTCTCGGGGTTTTTCATCTGGAGGCACTAATGTAGGCCAGGAAAGTTCAAGATACATATGAATGAGGAGGGGCAATGTCACCTGGCATACTGAATTTTATTTTAAATAGAGTGCAATTAACTCCTCTATTTGAGTACTCAGGCACCTGGTCTTAGGTCTGGTGCAGTGACTCCTAACATATTCCTATAAATCAAGGAATTAACAACCTCACTTTTAAGAGGATATAAAATAGGTGGCATTTATTTAGAAATTCATGTAGCAGGTGATAGTGACAATGTATAAACTATAGGGTAAACATCAGGTGGTTTCACTTTGCATTCTAGAATACTAATGTACCCATCCCAATTAGTACTTCGAGTCACCTAGACAGAAGGTGAAGGGCACTGCAGAAAAGCATCCAACTGACAGATTGGTGGTTTATTTGTCCATCTGGGAAGAGGAGACATCACAAAGACTGAAGATGCTATTGCCTATTTGGGGCTTAAGAAATTACCCTAGCCCTAAACATCCTGCTGTGTCACAAAAACTTCTCTCATCCCTGTCTCAATGTGTCTAGGGACTGCAAACAGAAATATTCTCTAAGAGTCCCATGAGTATCTGCTAAGATACTCTAAAACCCAAATAATTTATGTTGTAAGAGAAGGTTGAGAAATTGATATACAAGAGCAAATACACAGAGTCACTCAGACTTCATTTTGCTATGCTTTAAAAAAAGTCTTAACAATCTAGATCTGTTTCTTACCAGAGCTTACCACATTTTAGTATATCTCGACAACTCAGAGGCTGCGTAAGTACCTGAAATGTTACAAGACAAGACCTGAACCTGAATTTTATATTTTGCTTTCAATTCACTATAATTACATTATGAGGAATACTTACGAATAAAACATTAAAATTCTCCTACTTTCTTGTAGACTTGAGCCTATTGTTCCCTGCTTATTTATGATAACATAATGAATCTATAACAACTGGTAGAACCATGCTGGGTGTTGACTGGTTTTGGTGACAGTACTGTGACATAATCCAAGAGAAATGCCAGACAAGGCTGGAAGTTGAGGAGAATAAAGAAAAATCTATTGGAATCAGGGAGATCTAGGACATTCACCACCTCTGTTACCTGGGAATGAGGCAGAAGTAGAAACTGACACAGAAGTCAACTATGACTTCTTTATTCTTCTGGGGTTTCAGATCTCTTTCTAAAGATCTCTAGAGAGACACAGAGATATGTTTCCTTTTAAGCAACTTCTCATTCCCCACTCCGGCTGGAGACACTTTCTTAGAGGCAGAGCAAGACCCTGCTGTAACGTAAAGACTTCTTCAACTATTCTTCAGAGCAATGGAAAAAAAGCTGCCTGTGTGCAGACATCTGTTAGGTAATTTCAGGCTCAGGTTAATGAAAAGCTCGACTCTTTCTTATCCAAGCTAATAAATACCTCTTGCTATTTGATGGCTTCTCAAGATGGTCATCTTGCTGTCCCATTAACGTCTTCCAAGACAGGATTTAAGGGACTAAGTAAATTAAAAAGCCTATGACTGAGAAAAATCACTGAGTCACTGTACCATCTGTCTAGGCCATCTAGATAGCTGTAGACAAACATGAAGGAAATGGCCTCTTTCTCTCCTCTTAATTCCCTTTCCTTGAATAGAGCTG
Organism: Paguma larvata; assembly: GCA_030068075.1. Taxonomy (NCBI): domain Eukaryota; kingdom Metazoa; phylum Chordata; class Mammalia; order Carnivora; family Viverridae; genus Paguma; species Paguma larvata. The sequence goes on from CM057826.1 coordinate 107,994,517, forward strand.
TCTCTCTCCTCGACTTTGTGGGGCCTCAAAGATGATCAGTTTTCGATCCTTTGTGCTTTTGCAGCCTTATTAAATATCAGAGATAATCAAATCAACCATGCTATGACACAAACCAGATGTTAAACCCACTCAAACCTCGAGTGATCTTTTTTTAATCTTCTATTTTTGGTGTTAAAGATACAGCCCCAAACTCCGTATTTTTCTATTTTCTTTGGGTCTTAGTTTTCAGAACTCAGTAAAGCATTCTACTACTCTATTTGATTTTGTTATGAAATGATTTTTTCAAGTTACCTGAAGAATATGGATTCATTTTATCCATCGCTTCAAGTATCGGTTACCAGATTTTATCTCATTTTTAACTCGAACTAACTTCTTACTCTACTGTTTTTAATACCACTTTGAAAGGAACCCAGCATTGTGAAACTAAGATTACTTCTTCAGAATGAAAGCAGTACAACTAACACATGATAGGTGAGATGATCTCTCCACAGAAGTCACCTTATGGTTTCTGTGCATATCAACTATGTATTTCTTTAAAATCTAGGTTCTCAGGCCCCAAATCAGTGATTCTGATTTATTATTTCTGGGGTGGACCCCATGATTCTACAGCTCTTAACAAGCACCCTCAATGACTGTGATGCTGATACCACAAGTGACAATATTTGAGCAACACCAGTTCAGGGAACAGGATGTTCTATTAGACAAAGCAGGAAGAGTAGCTCCCAGAAATCTCACCAAGATTTGAGAGAAATGAAATGAATCATAGCCTAAACAATGACGTTAACAGAACTGAAGAGAAAAGTGTAAAGATAAACAGGAGGGGCTTTGCATGGAGCTCGTATGACGGAAGATAAAAGCACAGGAATTTGTGACCTCCATAGTATTCAGAGAGAGACTGCAGACCCTGAATATTGACAATGATGATTTCATGGTGGTTATTGCCCTACAGTGAAGACACATGCATCGAGTTCTATGGGGCTTAATGACAGTATCTACAAAATTATCTACTTTATTCAGCAAACTTTTGATAATAGTTCAGCAATCTGTTACAACTCTTTACAAGAGAGAAAAAGTCAACACAAACACCCCAGTCTATTTAACAGTTTTTATTTAATACATTGACATTTTAACACATTGCTGTCTTGTGGATATGGTTAGCAAGAGTCGGTTCCCTGTGAGTCTGATGAGCATTGAGCAGGTAACAATCACATTTTTGGTTCTTCAATGGTAGACTATTGAGTTCTACACCAGGATGATCCCATCCATGTACTTCCCTCCTACACACACCTGACACAGTGATGGGTATAGAAAGTGAATGTCTACTGTCTGAATGACAGCTACAGGACTATGCCGAAGTGATTCAACCTCTTTGAATGCTAGCACCTCTCTCGTAACTGGATATTACACTTTGTGAAAAAAGTTGGAGAAATAATCAAACAGGCATACAAAATTCTTCTACATAGAATTTAATTTCCATTAAAATTTTCCTTAGTAGTCCACCTGCCTAGCAACCAGTGAGCTCACTTTTTATTACTTTTATGTAATTTGACATTGTTAGTGTTTGTAATCTCAAATACCATATATGCACCTGTGTGTCTCTGTGCATGTGTGTGTGTGCATATGTGTGTGTGATAAACCAAAAAATTAAAAGTCACTATCTCTAAGTGGTAGATGAAATTTTCTTTTGTTTTTCTGTGTTTTTCAAACTCACATAAAACATCAATATCTAGTATTTTCAACATTACCATTAAATGCCATTAATTTAATTCAGTGATTCTTAAATTTAGCTGCAAGCTAGAATCATTGTGGGGAGCCTTTAAAAGTTGCAATGCCTGGGATGTACCCTGGAGTAATTAATCAGAATATCTTACAACAAGATATAAGCATCAGTATTTTTTTTTGAAGCTCCCTAGGAAATTCTACCTTGCAGCCTAAACCAAGAATCTCTGGTGTAATTCTAATGCACTTAAACCCAATCTCCTTAAAGAGTCAAGAGATGTCACCTAATCACAATTAGGTGAGACTTAATCCTGAGATTTCAATATTTTTTCCCCAGATGTCTTAAAAGTAGTTGACTAAATCCTGCTACAAATCACAGTGACTGATTTTTTCAGGACCCATATTTAATTTCAAAATCTCAGATTTTATTTATTCTGTTTAGCTTACATATTTTTAAAGAAATGTCAGTATCTGAAAATACAGATTCTCAGATAAAAACTGATAAAGCTCAGATGCCAATTCTTTGGGAGAGTTCCTGAGGACCTCCCAAAATATCAGTGATGGTTAATCAGATCAAATTGGATAAAGAAAGACCCACTCAGACATCAGAAAGCCTTCTGCTGGGAAGATACTCGAAGAGACACCAATACCAAGGCATTGGCTTAAAAAACAGAGAAGCAGCAGATGGCATGGCATCAGGAGACTTTGACAAAGTTAAACACTATTATACAGTTGATTAGCAACAGCAAGAGTCAATAAGAAGCTACAGGAGAACTCCCAGAAGCTGGGTGCATAATCAAGGTGGGGACTCTATTGGCAGAAAAGGGATAAACATCCAGGAATGCAGATGGTTGGCTTAGGGAGATTGGAATTAGGTACCCAGAACAAGACTCCAGTATAGGCAAGGAGGATTACTTGGCCCTGATTCACAAGGTATTACCAAATTTAGTTTTTTAAGTCAGAGATCTCGTTGCTGATGTTTGAGAGAAAAGACAAAAGCTCTGAAAATAAATGGATACACAAGTTCCGGTTAAACTGGCAGTAAAGCTGACCAGACAACCCACACACCCCATATTGAATCAATCACCAACTTCTGTCCATTCTAACTCAAAAGTAGCACTTGCAAATATCCTGTTAACTCAATGCTTTTGTAATTGCTCTAATTGAAGCTGGCATCTCTCTCATATTAATTACTAAATCAGGGGCACCTGGGTGGTTCAGTTGGTTAAGCGGCCGACTTCAGCTCAGGTCATGATCTCCCGGTCTGTGAGTTCGAGCCCCGCGTCGGGGCTCTGTGCTGACAGCTCAGAGCCTGGAGCCTGCTTCAGATTCTGTATCTCCCTCTCTCTGAGCCCTTTCCCTGCTCATACTCTGTCTCTATGTCCCTCAAAAATAAATAAATGTTAAAAAAAATTTAATTACTAAATCGACCTCCTAATGAGTCCCTCTACTTCCTCAAATCCATTGTAGACAGAGATATTTCTGAGTATGACCTGTGTTTTTCTCTTTGCATGCTATTTAGAACTCTAGCTTCCTATAAATGTTTCCTCAGAGTAGATCTCAAAATATTCCAAAGATGTTCCACCTGGACTAATGAAGAGGTCCAGTCAGTCCTTGAGATCTACTATGTGTAGAAAGAACCATGCCTTTCTTCTATTCTAGCCAACTGCTCCTAATACCACCATGTTTCCTGGATATTACAAGCCCCTTCCAACTTCTGGAATCCGAAAAGCAACATCAGGCCACTGTTTCCACTGAAGTCCTCAAAGCATTGTTGTCTATACTCAGAGAAGTGTTAACAACTTGTTCTAGGGTCAGAGAAAAATCAACTTAGTAATGCCTAATAACATCACTATCTTTTTGTCATCTTTGAAGACACAAGTCATAGGTCTGATACCAAGCTATATTACCTATTATCCTTTACGGCAACCATCTGAAACTCCCATTCAGCTCCCCAAGGAAAGAAGACAAGAAATCACTCAGCAGGGCTTGTAGGAAGACCTACTCCTTTTTGGAATACCTAGAATGAGATACCCACCATGGGAGGGTTGATGAGCAAACAGAAATCCACAAGCCAGTCAAGGAGTATACAGACACCCAGAGAGTGATCAGTTGTTCAGACCTTTCACTGCCCCACTAGTTCTAATTTTGTTAGTTTGTTTTAGGGGCTGGGTAGCAGGCAATAAATGGAGAATAAAGTTTTTATTTTAGGGAGCTGGTGTGAGAATTTGCAATAGGCACCTGAAGCCTTTCTTATTCTTTGAGAAATTCCTTTTTTCCCCAGAGACAGATAAATTAAAATAACATGATGCTGGTAGCTACCCAGGTGCTATCCAAGAAGTAAATCTAAGCCAAGTAGGGGAGGGAACCCCTGTAACTTCCCAGATCTTGACCTCATAAGACTAGAATTCAAAAATCGTAGGTGTGTTTCAAGAAGCAAGCCTGGAGGTTAAGGAGAGAAGCATCAATTGCTTCATGGACCTGAAGTTGAAAATTTAAAAACCATGTCTTCTAATTCATATTGTCTGGGTTACTTCTCTTCAGTTTCAAGTTTACTTCCTTTTGGTTATATGCAGATATCAGTAGAGTCTTGTTTGAACATTCAACCTCGTTGCAATTATTCTAAGGAATAATAAGAAAAATTATACCTAGGAAAGGTTGCTAAGCAAGGATCAATGGCCCCTCTCTCTCAAAGCTCATGTCTAAGGGAAAAAATGGATCATGAGAGACAAAAATTAGGTCAAGAAGCTTTTCCTTTTAGAGCATCTTAATTCTGTTTCATTGCAGAAGGTTGCTATTGAGCTTACAGAATTAAAGTCCTTTCGGAGAATGGTGGCAGAGATGCTGGAATCCCTGGAAAGTCAGAGATGTACCTTGAACATTCCCAGGGCTTTTACTGGAACTAGCTGTCTTTTATTTGAGTTCAGCAATGCAATTTCTTCAGCTGAAATCAAAGACTGACTTAATCCAGCTTCATGGATAAAGAGAGAAAAAAGGAAATAGATAACCCAAGAGAATTTACAACTATTTCCTGACCTAAGCCACAGGTTTATTATGAGTCTTGGAAAGGACTTGCCATTTTGTAATCATTAGGGAAACATTTGGTCAACAGTTTCCAGTATCCTCAGGAATAACCTGATACTTAAGTTTTTAAAAGAATGTCTCATGAAACCTCAGACTTGCCATGAGATTGCAGCTGAGTTCACTGACAGAATGTCTTTTGATCTCCATTCTGACAACCAGCATGCTTATAAATTCTGCATTGCTTTCATTTTCCATCCGGGGCATCTACAACCACTTGGTTTCTCATCTCAACCTCATGTACATGTTGCCATCATGTTTTCTCAGTGGGTTAAACTGTATATCACTTTGAGAATATTTTGGAGTCTGGACACGGGCAGAAAGGTACATGAGTAACCCAAGTAAACTTGCTGACTATAGCTCACTCCTCTCAAACAAAATCAGGAGGAAAACCTAAACCTACTAAAGGCTATAACACACATTTGCTTTTACTCATTTTGCTAAGCATTTTAAGTATTTTTACATTCGTTGTTTCCATTATACTCCAACAATTTTCCCTTTCCTGAATCTTGACTATTTTCTCATTACTGGATAATCTACATTAACATAAAAGTAGATGGCTTTTAGTTTTAACTTAAAACAATAATGTGACCCTATCTCCCTTGAGTTTATCGGCCAATTTTTCTGCTCCTATTTACGATAATCCTTCCATTCTTTCTTGACCTCATACAAACTTCTTTCAGCCTGACCACAGCAAAGTCACTGATGACTTCTGCACTGCGGGACCCAATGGTCTTTCTCAGTTTCTCATGTTACTTGGCTTATCAGCAGCATTTGATATTATGAATCGCTGAACCTTTCAAACTCTTCCTTTATGTGGTTTTCAGAGCATCGATCACCCTTGATTCTCCTAATTGGTCACTGCTTCTCTATCACTTTTGCTGGCTGCTCATTTCCCTAGTCTCTAAACATGGGAGTGAAGCAGGACTCAAGTTTTACAGCTCTTCCTTACTTAATCTAAAATTACCTCCTAAGTGATTCCAACCTATTTCATAGCTTTAAATACAACCTGTACAGTATTGATGCCCACATTTCTTTTTCCAGCTGTTCTCTCCCCTCATTCTTCATTTGCATATCTAGCTTCTTATTGGACATCTCTGCATAGATGTCTAATGGGAACCTCAAACTTATATCCAAAAGCAAGTTTTTGCATTTAACTACCATTAAATTTTTCTCCAACTATGCAAATTCCATCTTTCCAGATACTCGGTCAAAAGTCCATCAGAAAGGGCACCTGGGTGGCTCAGTTGGTTAAGCGTCTGACTTCAGCTCAGGTCATGATCTCGCAGTCTGTGAGTTCGAGCCCTGTGCTGGGCTCTGTGCTGATGTCTCAGAGCCTGGAGCCTGCTTCGGATTCTGTGTCTCCCTTTCTCTCTGTCCCTCCCCTGCTCATGCTCTGTCTCTATGTCTCCCAAAAATAAATAAACGTTAAAAAAAAATGTAAAAGAAAAAAGAAAAAAAGCCCATCAGAAAAGTATGTGGCTCTACTTTTCAAAATATGCCCAGAATCCCGCCATGTCTCACAACCCACACTGCTACCACTCCCATCCAAACCATTTTTACTTCTTCTTAGAACTAGCTTCCTCACTGACTTCCATACTTCAACCATGCCCCCTTACCTTTTTTCAATTTAGATACAATTTACATACCATCCAATTCATCCCTCTAAAGTGTACAATCCACCGGTTTTTAACATATTCACAAAGTTCTGCAAGCAACAACATTATCTAATTCTGGAACATTTTCATCACTATGGTAAGAAACCCCAGCCCATTAAGAGTCACTGCTCCTACTTCCCCAACCCTGATCCCAGCAATCACTCATCTACTTTCTGTCTCTATCATTTTGCCTACTCTGTTGATTTCATATGAATGCATTCATATCGTATTTGCCTTTTCAATCTGGCTTTTTACTTACGATAGTATTTTTAACATTTATCCATGTTGTATCAGAAATCACTATTCATTCCTTCTTCTGACTAACATTCGACTGTATAGATATGCCACCTTTTATTTATCCATTCTTTGGCTGGTGGGTTTCTGGGTTGTTTCCACCAATTCACTACAGTGAAAAGTGCTGATATTTACATTCATAATCATGTTTTTGCAAGAAATCCACTTTCATTTCTCTTGGGTATAAACTTAGGAGTAGAATTTCTGACTCTTATGGTAAACTCTCAATTTAACTTTTTTAGGAACTGTTGAACAATTTTCTGAAGTGACTGTACTGTTTTACATTCCCACCAGCAGTGTATGAGGTGACTGTAAATTCTGAACATAGCAACTAGAGATGTGGTACCCAACAAGGTAGCCATGAGGCATGTAAGGCTATTGAGCACCTGAAATGTGTGTAGTCCTAGTTGAGACATGATTCCAATGTAAAATACATGATGAATTTCCAAGACATAGTATGAGAAAACAATGTAAACTATGCCATTAATGATAGTTTATGCTTTTTTACACATTGAAAGTATAAGATTTTGATTTATTGGTTTAAGCAAAATATATTATTAAAATGAATTTTACCTGCAATTTTTATTTTAGTACAACTCATAGAAATTCTCAAATTACCTAATTAACTATAACATGAAAATACAGTAGTGAGGTACAGTAATTCTTAAAATGTTGACCTACCACTCTTATACTCAAAACCCTCCAATGGATTCTCATCTCACTCAGAATGAAGTCTAAAATACTTATAATGATCTGTAAGACCCCAATGCCCGGGACTGCTACCATTTCCTACTATTGTCCTCCTTGCTCACTTTCAGCACACTGGCCTCTGGGCCTTTACACTTGCCATTTCCTCTGAATGCAATGCTATTCCCTAAGATATCCCTTTTGCTTGCTCCCATATTTTTGTCAGGATTCAGCTAAAATATTACCTCATTGGTGAAGGCTTCTTGACCACCCTATTATTTAAATACCCCTATTCCACACTGCCTCTCTGCCCTCTTTCCCTACCTTACTTTTCTCCGTATTTGTTTGTCACCATTTACAAAGATATTCATCTTCTAACTGATTGTCTTCCTCAAGAATTTAAGCTCCAGTGCAAGGTCTTTGGCATTTTCTACAAATGAATCTTCAAAGCAGAAAACAGTGTCTGGAATATGGTAGATATTCCAGAAATATCTCTCGAATGAAATTTGAGTAAGCAAGAACTTGTATAATTATATGGGATTAGTTTTCATTATTACCATTATATAGATGAAAACATTGAGGCAATGACAAGTTAATGACTTCTACAAGACTCTCTAGAGTTATGGGTTTTAAACTGGAAACTCCAACCCTGGATTTGCAAATTAATACTCTAATCACTGGATGGATGTAATGAGATTTCTTTCATAAATCTTTTCAAGTTTTTACTATAGATCAGGTACTATTTTGGTGGTATGACACACTCTTTATTCTAATAGGACAATAGCTTCACTTTAACATAACACTTAAAAATTTTATCAGTCATGCAAAAGTTTTAATCAGCCATAAAATTTCTTTGTAAAGAATTACAGTCAAGTTTATCTAATAGAACAGTTCTAAATTGGTGGTGAGATACTTTATATTTAAAAGACATTATAAACTGTAAAGTTCTATTCAAACGTGATGTACTGAGCCATTAACATAATGATACCATGTCTTCAAAGTCTATTTCCTGAATGTTTGAGTTTTCTTTTGGCCAACAAGATTTCTATTGTTCCCCTTACTTTTGTCAATAATAACTCTCTTCTTCACAGTCTGACTCCGGTGGCTTTTGAATATAAATTATCAACAAAAGCAACTTCACTCACTTGTGGGCTGAGTTCCACATTAGAACTTGCATTTTGCTATCTGCTCCTGGGCGGATTCTGAGGTGGAAGCGTTCCCGTTCCAGATGATGTGCTGCCTATCAAGGTACATGCAGAGAAAGGGACTTACACTTAAGAGCGCCCTGAGCTCTGTCATCAAGTGACAGCTAAAAAATTAACCTAACCTTATATTTCAACTCATACAAAGCAGTTATCCAAATGCAAACTTTGAAAATGCCTTTGCTGGTTAATCACTCCAGTGAGTCACTCTAAAATGTGGATTACTTCCTACAAGCTACAGTTATGTTTCTGCAAGTGTATGTGTGGGGCAGACTACTTTAGTGAAGGCAGAAAACCCTCCCTAGTTCATTCCAATAACAGGCACATTTGCCACCAAAAGTTTTTACCCACTATTTGAACCAAAGATTTCATAATCCAACTTTCTAGTTTTTCTATGCACTAGAACACAAAACTCAACCTAAGGAATGTAGATCAAGTTGACAAGAGAAAAATTATAATTTGAGAAAGGAAAAACAAGAGTTGAAGAACAGACTGAATTAATAATATTTCCCCTATTGTTCATTGAATAGTTGTCTTGACAATACTTATTGTGTTCAGTGTTTTATTGTAACTAGAGTATTGGGAACTGGGAATGCATGTTATCTTAGAAACAATCTCACAAATGCTGGCTAGATTCCCAAGTAGTCCACGAAACCTCATTTAACTCATGATGTAAGTAATTGTGAATGAGAGAAATTAACTCTGGGAATAAGTATTTCTTTAAAATATACTAAGTATTTAAATATCTCCAGAATCTAAAATCTTTAAATGTAGATATAAATGCTGGTAATGTAAACTAAAGAATAAATAAATAAATAAAATTACTGACACACTGGTTGAGTTGTGGTTGTAGATAAGGTCAAGAGGACATTTTCTTTCGGACATTGGCCATTTCCAAGGACTGTAGAGGCTGAGATACTGTTTAGATTGTGCCTTATTTTGCCTCTAACTCAGAAGTTGTCTTTTTTGCTGTTGTTAAAAGTATATCAGCCACAAATATTAGTCTCTTGTCCATTAGCTATATAATCTTAATTCCTAAATGGACTTCACATACTCTATTTTAAAACATTTACACATAGGAGCACCTAGGTGGCTTCGTCGGTTGAGTGTCTGACTTTTGATTTCAGCTCAGGTCATGATCTCATAGTTTTGTGAGTTGAAGTCCCATAATGGGCTCTGCACACTGACTGCACAGAGCTTGCTTGGGATTCTCTCTCTTCCTCTCTCTCTGTCCCTCCCCGACTCATGCTGTCTCTCAAAATAAATAAACATTTAAAAATAATTTTTAAATGTTTCTTTTTCTGAGAAATACATAGAATTTATTCAATTGCTAGAGCAAGTCTCATGGTTTCTTCGGGTCTGCCCTAGTGCTTCTTTTTTATTTTTATTTTTTGACTTTCAGCATTCCTTTTTCAACTTCTCAGCTTGAGTCCATACTACAGCTAAGGTGAGTCAGAAAACACACCAATCAATGTCAGGTCAATTCCAAGTTTTCTCTCTCCAGGAAGGCCTTCTAGTTGATACTTGTATTCTTAGACTCCTTGGCCTCACCTCATCAAGATCAAGGCTAATAACTGCGTAGAAGGCTGAGTTCTCTCACTGTAGTTAGCCAAGAATCCAGGATGGACCTCTAGTGACACAGTAGAGTCATCTTTTATTTGGAATCAGGAGGTTCTAGACTTTAATCCAAGTGTTTTCTCCTTACTGGGTAGCCTTACAAGTCATTTTCACTTCTCTGAGCCTCAGTGTTCTCATTTGCTAAGGAAGGATCCTAAAATGCCACATAATTCTTATAAAACAATATGAAAAGTTATAGACACATGGATGTAATGTGCTCAATAAATTTTAGTTTTCCTCTCTTGCTTCTTTCTGAACTTCTAGTGTAGAAACTCCCAGAATGGAGAAACCTGATACCCAGGCAGGAAACACTACTACAGGAAAGAGGTCCAAAGAGCCCTGTTTCCCTAGGAGGGTCCAGATGCTCTTCCCTCTGCCAACAGCAGGAAAAGGAAAGGCCCCATGTCTTGGTGAGGGGGGCTGTGAGGGGGAGATTCAGTCTTGCTTCAGAGGATTGTGCAAAGTGACCTATATGAGGCCAAGTGCCAAAGGAGAGAAATAGGGGCTGAAAACTGGCCTTAGCTCTGCTTTCTACACCTAGTGTCTTGGCTCACGACTGTCATCAGTATGGAGGAAGCCTTTGGCAAAATGGTTTGCCCAAAAAGATATTTTTTGGCAATTTTTCTGCCTGGAGAGGGTATCCTTTTCAAGAACAAAAAGGCAGCACTGCCAAGGACTAACAGAGACCTTGATGAGTAAGCCTCATTGTCAGTTATCTTGGAGCTGTTCTAACTCCACAGGAAAAGGCAATTTTCACTTTAGAGTGGGAGGAAGGATGAAATCTTTCCCTATCCGGTCTATGGAATGTGTAGTTCCTATAATAGGTATGTGCAAATTAATGACTAATTATTATAAATTATATATGGGGATTCTATATTTATCAATAGTAATTTTTTAAATCCTGACTTTTAATAAATTAGATTCAAACTCATACAAGAAACACCCTATACCATTTCTATCCATAGAATTAGAATCCTCAAGTTTTTTAATTAAGCTTTTTATTCTGAGAAAACTGTGGATTCACCTATACTTGTAAGAAATCATTCAGAGAGATCCTGTATATCCTTCACCAAGTTTTCCCCAGTGGTAAACCTTGTAAAATATAATAAAATAACACAATCAACACACAGGCATTTTTTCAGTCAAGATACAGAACATTTTCCTTACCACTGCCCTTTAGAGGGACACTCCCACCACTCCTTAAACCTAGCAACCACTCATCTGTTCTCCCTTTCTATCATGTTATCATTTAAAGATTATTATATAAACAGAATCATCAAATAGAGAATCCTTTGAGATTGTTTTTCTCCCTCACTCAGAAAAAAAGAGATTGATCATGGACAGTATCAAGGCTGTTGCTTATATCAATAGCTCATTCCTTTTTATGGGCAGATCATACTTCATTATATTTGACCATTCATCTATTGAAGAGCATATGGGCTGTTTCCAACTTTTAATTATTACCCATAGACATTTGATGCTGTAAGAATTTGTGTATATATTTACATGACCATGTATCATTATTTCTCAGAGATAAACACTCAGGTATGCTAGGTCTTATGGTAACCACCTGCTTGATTTTTTAAGAAACTACCATACTTTTTTTCCAAAATGGCTTAGCATTCCCACCAATGATGTATGAGTAATCTCCATCTTTATCAGCATTAGTTTTGACACCGTGTTCTATTTTAGCAATTCTGATAGGTATACAGTGATATCTCATAGTGGTTTCAATGAACATTTCTCCGATGGCTAATACTGAATATCTTTTCATGTACTTATTTTTATTGTCCATTTGTATATTCTCTTTTGTAAAATATCTCAATCTTCCTCCTATTTTCTAACTGAATTCTTTTTTCATCTTTGCCAAGTTGAGGTTGAAGACCAGGTCTCCTCTTCACCTCCACTGACACCCAAGGTGGGAAGACCTCCTCGTTACTGCCAATCATGTGTACTTGTTTCAGCTCCCAGTCTTGTCCCCACTGACACAATGTATAAGAAAGGGCTCATTACCAGCCAACAGGAATGAAAGTCCCAGATCTCCACTTGGCCTTCTCTGGTACCATTCTGATGGATGCTGGAGCACCTGGTATGACCTCGTGGGGGTAGATATAGGCTCAGCACTCAAACTTTGCTGTCTTGGATGAGGATGCATTCAGTTTTTTTCTGTGGTATTTAGCTGAATTAGAGATTTCCTTAAAGTTCTCTGTTTTGCAAGGATGCCCCTTTCCTAGTCATCTGGCTAGAGAGAAAGTCTACTTTTTCCCATTTGGTTTTTGTGGGCACTTACTTGTTTTATGAGGCAAAAGGAACACCCAATGACTTTACTACTGTATCATGTTTCAAGTTCTCAGATTTCTAGCTGATCTGTCTTATCTCCAGCTTTCACACTCGTTATATGTTTGTTTTATGTATAACGTCAACAAATTTTAGTACCTAAAGGGAAAAATACGGCTACTCCATCGTCCTGGAAGAAGAATCCCTAAACACAAGCCATAGGTGTTGTAAGTGATCCTGTAAAGGACACTGTGTTTATTAATAACTTAGATATATTTAGCACTATAGTAAGAATTATATTAGAGCATCGATAGGATGTGCTTTTGACTTTAACTGAATATTTCATGTAATCCTTTCTTAAGTGTACTTATTTATCTTTAGGGTGGGGAGGTACATAGAGAGAGGGAGAGGAAGAATCCCAAGCAGGCTCTGTACTTCTGGTGCTGAGCCAGACATGGGGCTTCATCTCAGCAACTGTGAGATCATGACCTAAGCCAGTATAAAGAGTCAGACTCCTAAATGAGTGAGCCACGCAGGCATCCCTAACCTTTCTTTATACCCAGTCAACTTTGATATGTTATCCTGAAATTTTAATTATTCTGTATGTATGAGTGTGTATATATGTGTGTGTTTCTCTCTTCCTTATTTCATCTACTCATCAGAAATAGGTGAAAAGTGTCTGGTTTACAAAGCAATGTTAGGACTTTCTTCCAGGTCAGCCTCCTGCCCAGATAGTACTTAGTGAAAAAGGGCCAGCTTGTTTGGAATAGGAGATATTCATCTTTACGTAGTCAATCTTTGACTTGTTTCGAACGAATAGTTATCTCTATGCATTATTACATCATGTGTACACACTCCACTCAAAGTTACCTAACTCTTAGTGCTGAAATTTAATTTACAAACACTTATTACGTTGTCAAATCTCTCGGAATTTTCTGAAAAATGGGTGTTTCAAACATACCAAAACACTGCACACATAAGTATATATTATAGACACTTGTAACAATTTACTAGTAAATGTAATGAGAAATATGATTGGGTTATTGGGTTTCATATGAGCTATATTGGTGGGATAAGTAGACAATCTCAAAATTTCTAGAAGAGGTGATGGGGGTCTTGATCCCCAGACTGCAAGCTCTCTTACAGCAGGGGCTATGTTGCATTCTTCATGGCCTGTCCTACAGTAAGTAATCAATATGTTTGTTGAAAAAATATACCAATGAAAAAACATGATTTTACCCTAAAATTTCTTATCTCTCCAGAAATTAAGACAGGAGAGAGGCCACTTCTATTTGCACAGATATTTCTTTAACAGAATTCAAAAGTATACTCAGGAAACATCTCTAGGGAACTTTCTAGCAAAGAATTATTATATATCATGTCAGCTCCCACAAAAGGAATGATCCATAGTAAGGAATTATAGCCTGGAACTTTCCCTTAAAGTGAAAGGGATCTCTTTATAAACTTGGGTGATGACTGAGCCAGAATGGTCCTTCTCTAACCACTTTCTTTTGCTTTCTTATTGTTGACACTGGACATATTCCAGGCCCACAGCTGCACCCTCTACATAAATGTATTCACATTTCTCACATGGTTATGGATCTATTGATCTGGCCAGAAAACATTGGTATGCTGTTTGTGCTCAGCAAATACCAAGTACATTTTTCAGACTTTACCAGGAAACCAAATGCCATCAGGAGTTTTGGCTGTGTATTTAACAACTGACCCTTAAGTGAATGGACTATAAGTGTGGAATGAGAATTTCTAGCTGAAGTTCACATCTTATACCTCCCCACCGTCACCATATGTCACTATTTCTTCTGCCAGGTTCCTGTGTGGCTAGAGGTGATGACAGTGGTGCCCACCCCTCTAAAAATGTGCTTACTTTTATAAAGGAGAAATAATTCATCAGACATCCAATGCCCTCACTCCCTTATCCTAAGCTAGCAATCTCCTGGAAATTGTATACCAAATAATATCTCTGTGTTCACCCTCTAAATTTTGTAAGAGAGGGTCTCATGGATTTCTTCACATTTTTAAAAGACTTGAGTGTCTACATAAATGTGTTATATAATTACACTCTTAAGGTGGTTGTGGAAAAGAATAATATGTTGCCAACAAAACTAAGTCAAGCTGATCTCTTTTGAGAGATATTAGAAAGGTCAGATATCTGATACTAAGGTTTTATAGGTCCTATCATAATCTTGCCACCAGGTGAATACTACAATTAAAAAAATCTCTAAAAGTCTGCTATACATACAAACATGCATTAACAAGCAGGATTTGAAAATCTCATAAACAGTATGATGTCTGCCAAATGCAAAGAGAAGAGGATAAATTCTTGAGAATCTAATTGGACTGGCAATGCTTGGAGGGCTCTGTGGAAGTTCAAAACACCTGCCGAGTGAGTACACATACCCCAACCATACACTGAGTAAAAGAGAGGTAGCCAGCTATGTCAAGAGGACAGAAATCTTCCTTTCCCACCCCCACAATTTGACTAATGTAAATTTTTACAGCCTGAATATTACTAAATAATGTGATTCGGAATCTTATGTAACCCCTATCTACTGAGAAAATTAAAAAGTTAAAACCTGGTGAAAAATGGCAAAGATAAAAAAGAGATGTTAAGGGGAAAACACACTAAATAGGAAGAATTTTATGAAGTGTAATAACTAGATTATGAATTAAAATACCTGTATTTACCTTTTCAGGAACAGCCAAAGTGTTTATCAAAACAAAGCTAAGCAGAGGGATGGGCAGAACAGATGAAAATGCTTTTGAGTAGATACTGGACCCAGTTTGATCTTATGATTGGGCAATGAGCTAATGAAAACAGAGTATCATGGTAGAAAGAAGTCAGGCAAGAGGATTCCAAGTCCAGACACCTGAGTCATAAGGATATAAGGTTTGCAAAGAAAAGAGCATGTGAGGGTAGAGGCAGAGAGAGAGAAAGAGGGAGAATCCCAAACTGGCTTTGCACTGTCTGCACTGAGCCTGAAGTGGGGCTGAATCTCACCAACTGTGAGATCATGACCTGAGTCAAAATCAAGAGTTGGATACTTAAATGACTGAGCCACCCAGGCACACCAGAGTGCTTCTTATTTGTAGTCAGTGGCGGCTCAGAGACCAAACTACAGTGCCTGTAGACATGATCGACCATAAAATGAGTTGAAAAGGGAGAGAATGAACCTAAAGTGAGAATATCAAGAACTATTCTTGAGGGTGGTCCTCAACACCACCACATTAAGCACTGATGTCCACAGCTTCTCTGGG
Organism: Paguma larvata; assembly: GCA_030068075.1. Lineage (NCBI taxonomy): Eukaryota > Metazoa > Chordata > Mammalia > Carnivora > Viverridae > Paguma > Paguma larvata. The sequence continues at coordinate 108,010,328 of CM057826.1, forward strand.
CATGATTACTTATACATGTGAATACTTTTCCCTCTAGACTTCTGAAGTCTTAGCTGAGACTCTTGCAATAAAATTTAATGGAAAAAAAATAAACAGAAGTTTATTCATCTGTACACTTCATGGCTATGTGGGAGAGACCCAGCGTAGAATGACTAACTCTCCAAGTAACTTAGAACTCAGGACTAAGGATCATCTTAATAGGGATTGAGGGATCTTCAGGGACAGTAAATGACTTCTAGAAAAGACGAATGACTCCTTAGAAGAATAGGTCGGAGGTATTATAGTTTGTGACACTTGTCTAGATGTGGTGTGAACTTGACTTCTCCTCTCCTGGAGTCCATCTTCCCTGGTTGAGGAAATTCTGAGGGAGGAGATTCATGACAAGTGGCATTGTGGGGGATGGCATATTCTATCTTGTCATTTCTGCTTTGGACCAGACTGATACAGACAGTGCATCTTACTCTCCATCAAACCTGAATTTCAGTGAAAGAGACACAACATGGGTGTAAAGGCCAGACAAACTGCACTCAAGACTCCAATGAGAATTAAATTCCTTCCTAGTATTGTTAGCCACCTTTCATGTTTATACCACCATGTTGTCTATTCTTATGACATGCTTTTTATGGTTGATGTACATGTTCATAACAAAGCAGCAGTTAATCTCCTCTAGCACAAGAGCACAGAAACCATGAGTTAATACCAGAGTTCCTATTTTCTATATGCATCTGGATTTGAGCAAGTACAGTGGACCTTACAACTCCATCTACTCTTCCTATCCCCAACTTCTCCAGGACCAAAGGGACAGTCACAGTGTTTTCACTTTCAATCTAAGGCCTTGTAAAATTAACTAGATTCTGAGCTCAATTGTTCATAAAATTTTCACAGCATTAAAAATAAATAGGCGGCAGAAGCACGGAAAAAATTAAAATAATATCTTCCCCTTTTCTTATGGATGCAATGGCAGACAATAATGCATGCATAGTTCTATGTAGTTGAGTGTCCATGTATAGTTGAGGTAATTTTACATACACAATTATGTGTATTAAAAGTGAATGCATAGTTAATGCTGAATGTATAGTCAACTAGAACAAAAAGTCAATCATCGCTCTAAGAATACACACTGTGTTATAAAACATCACCAAAGTATTTTTTTATATAAGTAACCTTATAATGTTTTAACATTAGGGATCCTGGAGCAAACTCAAACTTCAGAATCCATTAGAAACTGATCTTCTGTGTTCGACTAGAAAGGCGTGTTTTGATTAGAAGATAATGTAGTACAGTCATGTTCAATTTATTATCTCCCACCAGCTTTTTTTCTTCCAACTTTCTTAATTTTAAAATTCATAGATATTTCAACAACAGAGTAATACATCTGTTTCTAATTCATTTACATTTTGTTTGTTGTGATGTTTCATATGAGCTATTAGAAGTTCCAGAAGCTTTTGGCTTTTATGGAGGATATTAAAGTTTTCTTTTTTTACCTTTGAATAAAGCTGGAATACTTTACAAAGAATGAAAACAAACCACATCTCCAAAGCTTCTAGTTTTATTTGAAATACCAACCCAAAAGTTTCAAGTAGATTTTAAAAGGTGATACAGTGCCTCTATTTCAGCCTTGCAGTTAAAGACCCCAAGGGGTCTTATTTTCCAACCCACCATTATATTGCACTATTTGTTTATTTTTAACGTGGAGATGTTTCAGTGAACACTGATTTTATTGCACAGTGGAAATCTTTCTAAGACAAAGTTTGAAAACTCAGAGAGATCTGAGAGCTTTTTTAGAAAAGGACTTCTTGCACCAGTTCAGAAATAAATCAACCTTAACTTTGCAAAAAGTATAAGTGCTACTTATTTTCAGTACATTAATTTTTGTAAAATGGATTCAACAATTCTAATAGAACAGCAACAACAACAACAACAACAAATCCAGAGGGCTATCCTTTGTTCATAACTCAAAGGAAGATATTCTCTAGGACCAGAATAACAAAGGAAAACATGTAATCCATCACTTTACTAATTTCTTAAGCCTACTACTTTATCTTTTCATCTTTATTCCCCTTGAACCACCAACTGATTTAGAGAACATTATCAAAATTCTCATTGTAGACATTGTCCTATTTATTAATAATAATCTTTTAAATTAGCCTACTGCTTACACATGAGATTCTCAAGAAAAAATAGAAGACTGGACAAATGACTATTCACCTTTTAAAAGTAAGGGGATGATACTGAGAGCCCTGAGCCTGCTTGGGATATTCTCTCGCTCTCTCTCTCTCTCTCTCTCTCTCTCTCCACCCTCCCAGACTCTCTCCCTCTCCCTGCCCACCCCAACCCTTCTGTCTCAAAATGAATAAACTTTCAAAAAAGAAAAATAAATAAAATGTGAAAATAAATTTAAAAATGGACGTGAACTCAAAAGTACAACATGCTGCACTACACCTGTGTCTTTACTCAGATCTCTTCTCTTTGGTTCAGTCTCCTATGGTTATTTTACAACAAATAATGTCATGTTTCATGGACATGTTTTGCCTCTTTTCAGAGGGATGTACCCCTTTATGGAGATTCCACTTAGATTTTGAAGAACTATGAAGATGGAGGGAAGACAGAGTAGCAATAACAAAGTTGTAGCAAAGTCAGATGATGTGAAGAACAGTGATCACAACCCAGCTGGATGAAGGCCACAAAGATGACTAGATGTGGATGGAGGTTGGGAGGCTATGGTGACCTAGGAGTTACTATATGTAAGAGTGCTTTTTCTGTGCCAGCTGAACTCTGTCCTGTAAACTTACTCCTTTTTTCCTCAACAGATGGATAAACTGAAGTGTGGAGAGTTTTAATAAGATGTCCAGCCTATAGTGGAGCTGGGATTAAAAACCTCTCAGTCTGGGGGTGCCTGGGTGGCTCAGGTGGTTAATCGTCAGACTCTTGATTTCAGCTCAGGTCCTCATCTCACAGTTTGTGGGTTTGAGCCCCACATTGGGCTTTCTATGGTCAGAGTGGAGCCTGCTTCAAACCCTTTATCTCCCTCTACCACTGATCCTCCCCAGTTCATACTCAATTTCTCTCTCAAAAATAAACAAACATTAAAAAAAAATCCTTTCAGTTTGGCTCAAGGCTCCATGCACTTAACCACTGGGCTATGCTGCCTTTCATTTACTACAGGACAGAGATTTCAGGAAAGAGGAGTGGGATGTGCAAAATACAGAGTTCAGTTTTCTAAATTCCTGAGGAAAAAAAAACAAAAGGCAGATGAAGTTTCCTGTGATCCCTTCTTTAGTGTTCTTTCAACACAAATGATCTCTCTTGGTCTAATGGATAAACTAAGAAATAGTGTTTATTCAGTAAAGCAAAATGAAATGAAAATTGAATTCCCAACTTTGGATGTCATATAAATAATACAAAAAGCTTAGGAAACATCAAGTTAGATTTTACAATCCAAAGAATGCATTTACTCCCAAATAGTAGCAATAAGATAATAAAGCTTTACAATCAAAGTACCATAAAATAAAAACTCCCAAAAAGATGCCTGTGAGAATAGTGACTGCCATTCCCCATCAGCACAACTTCCTGAGAGATGAAGTCATTGAAACGACCGCATTTGTGTTTGTAGTAAACAGGGAAGATGGCTTTTTGCTTTGGATGGTGCTGCTACTTTAGAACAATATGAATTTTGGAGAGAGGTCCTAAGAAGATTCCTGGGTTAGTGGTACCTTCCATCTTGAGGATGGAACATAACATCTCTTTCAGGGATAGAATTCCTTCTGTCTGTTTGTTTTCCTTCCCTCTGTTCTTATGATGAAAATCACTGACAGGGAACCAAGTCATGCCTTGAATTGTTACCTCTTACCTCATCCAAAGTAAACTTGTCTTGGAACATTCTAGAAATATTCTGATCATGCGTGGTTTTGCTTTTTGGTTCAATGAAAACATCTAATATATATTTGCTTTAAAGAAAAGTCCCAGTATGGGCTCCTAGGTAAAAACGCAGGATGCTGGGAACATTTGGTTATTCTGTGGCTAAATGATTTGGCATAACGGAATCCAAACAGTCCACACCTACATTTCCTGTCTGCAATTGGCATCCCATACCACCACACCCACTTCCCTAAGTGAACACCTTCAAAGGTCATCACTTACATTCTTCTGGCTCACAGTTACTTTCCTGGAGGGAAGTACACTATACATTTCAAGGATGATAAAACATCAATTCACGACAATTTCTCAAAAAGTTACTGCAAACCTACCTGGATGACCTAAGTTTCAGCATGTAATCAAGCTATCACCCACTACAGTGGGCTCGGCTCTTACAATCTAAAGCTCAGGAAGCTAGCTAACTCTCAGTAACATAGTAGAGAATAATTCTATCACTGCAGCGTGACCAGTATAAATCAAAATACCTAAGATAGATTCTACTATTATTCATGAATTATGTATGGTTTTTGAGATCACTCATCCAAGTAGCCATTTTGAAATATGTAATAGGGTGTTTTATACAATTCCATGAAAAAGTTCGTTATTCTTAAATAACCGATTTTTAAAAACCTACTTAACAAGACTTAAGGGTAGTGAAGCCAGTGGTTTTCATACAAAGAGTTCCTTTTTTTAAGTTCAGAAGCCATACATTATCCTTCCATAAGTTAACATTTGTTGCCCTTTTAAAAAAGAAATGCATTCATGCCTTGCTCCCCTTTGCAGAATTATTCAACTACCCTTTGACAAGAATAGTTGGAAAATTTAATATCCTCTTCCTTGAGATTGCATTGGAATACCGAAAAAAACAAAAAACAAACAAAACAAAAAACTCAACAAAGACATTTATAATCACAGGAGAGAAGAATTTGGGCATTATGGCATATAGCAAGTACTTACCGAAGTAAAGAAGGAAGAGATGCAACGAAGGACTTTCCAGCACTTCAGTGGGATGTGGTAAAAGCCTCAAGGAGGAAAGGTACAGCTTTCCTAAATGAGAACCAATTTGAATTGGTTGTGAAATAGATAGTTCAAGGAGAGATGAAGTTAAATCACCCTTAGCAACACAATCTCTGAAAAGTTACAGGTAAGGTACCTCTCTCACTGTTCGTTATCAGTACAATGGAAGAAGACATCAGAAATTTTTCAGGGTCAAGTAAGTTCACAGGCTTAAAGCATTTAAAAAAAGGAACCAGCACACAGAAGGTGGCCAATCAGAGGCCTTACCACCATGCTGGGCCTTTCCTTCCCTAACAACCAAGACAAGAAGCATGCCAGGAGCTCATGAAGGGGAAGGAGTTGAAGTCAAGCAACACCAGTTCACCTAAAAAAGCCCAGACTCCTGTGGTTTGACCACAGGCAACTCATTTATTTATTTTCCCTTTAGTTTAATAGAAATTAATAACTAAGCCATCAAGTTAGGTCTCCTTAAAGTCCCAGAAAAAAAAGTATGATGATGATTTGATGTAACTTATAAACAAAGTTTCTGGATTTTGTTAATTTCCCGCTCTGTAGCACAATAAGAAATGAGCCCTCATTTCATATTTCTTTCTTTCTTACTATGCTAATTACATGCAGGCACAGAAAGGCGATCTGTTTCAGTGTTCCTATATCCTGGTAAGCACAAGAAACCTTTTACAGGTGCCAGTGGTGTTTCTATTTCAGCCAGGCTTTCAGTGTTTCATTCCTTGGGAAGTAATATACACACCTATGTGAAGAACATCATGTGTGTGTAAAAGAAGGTCTATTTGGGAGAGTAGAAAGGGAGGGGATCCTGGGGTGTAGATTCCTTGTGTCTCACAAGCTTGACAGGATGAAGAGAGAAGGGGCTGTCTCTGGTTCAGAGGACCCTAGGAGGTCCCATCTCCCCAACCTGTTTCATCCAGTGACATTTTTTTCTATGTTTCTATTTATTTAGTTTTGAGACAGAAAGAGTGAGACAGAGACTGGGTGCACGTGAGCGAGGGGCAGAGAGTGAGAAAGAGAAGCAGGGTTCACCTGAAGCAGAGCTCGAGCTCATGAACCGTGAGATCATGAATCAAACCAAAGTCCAATGCTTAATAACTGAGCCACTCAGGCTTCCACTAAGCTTCTCTTTTAAAAGGCCTAACCCATCTGTTTTACTTACTACAAACATGCTTAAATAAAATCTTTTCCAGCTCTCTCATTTTACTTGAGAGGTAGAATGACTTTCCAGTGCTCCACAGCTTGTTAGTAGGAAGAGAGTGCACTAGAACCCAGGTAGACTCAGTGTCAGTCTAGGGATCCTCCCAAGATTCCCGTTGGCATGGTTAACGTGACCAAGTGACAGGCATAATCTGAGACAGTTTGTGTTTTCAAGTCAGGTGTGCTTCAAGTAGTACCAAACAGTTCACAAATGATAGGAACTCTCACCGTTATCAACCCAGGCTCTGCCACTATCCTTTCTTCCTTGGAAGACAGCCATCCATTATTTCAGGTCTTTCTCTCTTACTCTCCATGGTTTATTCTTCACACAGCAACTGATGCTGCAAGAGTCAGCGCTTAGGGAAAACAAAAATAAAACAGCATTCTTACCACAGCCTATCATGCCCTGCATTACAAAACCTTGTCTTCTCTTCTGAGCAGGAACTGCCAATCTTGAGATGCAGTCATTTTTGCTGGCTTATTGCTTCTCAAATATGCCAAACATGTTCATGCCTCACCTTTATAAGAAACTGCATTATTAAAAATAGAGTGGCTGTTTAAATAGGCAGAGGGGGTAAGAATTAAAAAGCAAAGTCAAGAAAATAGGATTATTCTCAGAATTGTTCCAAAAATAAATAAATCAACAAATCTTAAGGTATCCTGTCATAAAACAGAATGAAACTTGAGTAACAACAAAGTGGCATCATTAGAGTTGGTGATTGATTGGATGTGAAGGATAAAGCCAAGAAGAAACCAAAGGTGGTTTTCAGGTTCCTTGTGTGGTCACTAGAAGGGTGGTGGTCACATTCAATTTACTTACTTGGGACTAACTACAATGAGAAGGAGCTATGAACACCCCCAGTCTACAGGAGGATAAATTACCACATAGAAGCATAAATACTGGGAAAAGAGTAATCTACTTCCAAGTAGATTAGCAATTTTAAAGATTAATAACTCAAGCAGCCTTGATCTGTTATGATGTATCAATGGCATTTAAGTATCAAAAAATGTTTTCTTATTTTGTGGAACATCATTAGGCTACATGGAATTTTAAAAAAAATAACAAAGGGAAGGAAATTCTGTCTCAGATTTTTCCATTTAACAGATACAGCTGGGGTTATGCTCTTATTGATTACTAGCAACTGAAAGAAGAATGTGAAGACATAATTATCCAACTACTTTTCCCTTTACTATTGAAAGAAGAGTAGAAATTAGCACCTAAATGAACCACTTTGTTATCATGTATCATTTTATTAAGCAATGACTGAACAAATAAATGTTTATTTATTAAAACCCAGAGATGTCATTTAGAGACTTCTTGGAGGATATGCAGCTTGGATATGTTTTGATTTTAACAGACAGTAAAAATTTGATCTTGCAACTGAGAAAAATTATTAACAGATGAAAATGTCACTTTCTACCAGTTGGAAAAGCACATGTCCAAAAGACCTAGCTGTTAACTGGAAAGAGAGGCTATCAACTATTGTCTTAGTTCGCAGCCGTGCTTGGGTTAGTGGGGGAGGAAAGAGCAGAATTGGGTGAGTGAGCCTTTCCTCTAGACTTTCCCTAAAATAACTTAATCTTTTTGCTTTTATCTCCTTTGGCCACATCACATCTAGCTAACTGGGCTTTCCCCAGTGTATCTATCATCTCGTTCTCCCCTTTCCACCGCCACCCACTTCAACCACCAGACTGGAAGGATAAAGTCCCATCAAGAAAAGATAATGTTGCATTTTTAAAATTTAGTGGGTTTTTTATATTAAGAAGAAATTTACAGGGGCCTCGAGGTGGCTCAGTAAGTGTCTGACTCTTGATTTAGGCTCAAGTCGTGATCTCATGATTCATGAGAATGAGCCCTGAGTTGGGCTCCACACCGACAGCCCACAGCCTACTTAAGATTCTCTCTTCCTTTCTCTCTGTCCCCCACCCCCCACTAGCAGGCTCCCTCTCTCTCTTAAAATAAGCAAGTAAACATTTAAAAAAAAATGAAATGTCTGTATCTTAAATATAAGCCTTTCTAAACTTTTATGTATGTGTACACACTTGTAGCCAATGCCCAGATCAAGACGTAAAATTTATTTATCATCCCAGAATGTGTCCTCTTGGTGCTCCCGTGAATAAACCGCTATCTCTGCAGTAATCCTTATTCTGACCTCTAGCAGCATAGATGGGTTTTGCCTCTTACTGAAATGCTTATGAATGACATCATACAGTATGCCATCTTTTATGTCTGCTTCATTTGCTCAGTCCAATGTTTTTAAGATTAATCATGTTGTTGCATATATCTGAATTTCATTCTATTACTGCTGTTTTCAAAAATTCATTGTAGCTTTATACCACAATTTTTTCTCTATTTTTCTGTGCCAGACATTTGTGTTATTTCAGTTGTGTGAATAAAGCTGTTTTGAGATGTTTTATGTAGATCTTTTTGAGAACATAGGTCTTATTTTCTTGAGGACTAGAACTTCTGCCTAAGTTGATCTTTCTCCATATGGACATCTGCATTAGTTTCCTGTTGCTCTTATAACAATATCACAAACTTAGCAGCTTAAAACAACACAAACTTTTACTACAGCTCTGGGGGTCAGACATCTAAATTTGGTTTTACTAGGTAACAATCAAGGCATTAACAGGGTGTGTTTTTTCTGGAGGCTCTAGGGTAGAATCCATTTCCTTACCTTTTCCATCTTCTGGAGCCTGTCCATATTCCTGTGCTTATTATATTCTTCTATTTTCAAAGGCAGCAACATAAAACTGAAAACTCCTCAGCCTGCTTCTCCCAGGCTCTGACTCTCTTGCCTCCCTCTTCTATCCTTATGGACGCTTGTGATTACATTGGATTCACCTGGGAAACCCAGCCTGCTCTCCTATGTTGATCCCGTCAGCTGATTAGCAACTTTAATTCCATCCACAACATTAATTGCACTTTGCCTTGTAAAGTAACATATTCACAGGTTCCACAGTTAGGACATTAACATGTTTGGGGGTTGTTATGCTACTTACCACAACCTGTGAGTGTTTCAGCACCATTTGTTGAATTTTTTTCTTCACTGAAAGGTTGTCATGCCTTTGTTAAAAACAGTTGACCATATTTGCCTGAACTCATTATGATTACAATTTACACTTTCTTCATGTCAATAAAATTAAAGCAAGTTTTCATTTGCTTGTTGGCCATTCAAGTATCTTCTTTTGTGAAATGCCTGCTTAAGTCTTTTTTTCATTTTTATTCCTTATGGTTGTTTGTCTTTTTCTTATTGATGTATGGGAATTTAATTTTATTCTGTGTACAAGTCTTCATTAGTTATACACATTGATATATTTTCTTCTAATCTGTGGCTTGCCCTTTTACTTTCTTAGTGATGTCTTTTGATGAGCACAAGTTTTAATTTTGATGAAATCCAGCTTATATTTTTCCTATATGATTAGTATTTTGTGTGAGTGTCCTTTTTACACAATTCTTGCCTTCCTCAAGGACTTGAAGATATTTTCTTATCTTTCTTCTAGAGCAGCACTGTTCAATAAAAATCCAACGCGAAAATAAAACCCAAGTGAGTCACAAACATGAACCACATATGTAATTTGAAACTTTCTAGTATTCGTATTAAACAAAAGTAAAAAGAAACAGGTGAATTAATTTTAACTTTTTAACCCAACATATCAAAATATCATCATTTCAACACCTAATCAATATAAACTTCATTAAAGAGCTCATTTACATTCTTTTTTTTCTACTATGTCTTTGAAATCAGTGTATATTTTATACTTATAGCACATCTCAATTTGGACTAGCCACATTTCAAGTGTTCAGTAGCTACATGTGCTTAGTGGCTATAGGATTAGTAAAGTTCTTGATGCTTGCTGGTTGTACTATAAATTAAGGTCTATGATCCATGTCAAAATAATTTTGTGTACATTGTAAAAAAGGGATCAAGGTTTATTTTTTTAACATATTTACCCAGTTGCTCCAACACCATTTATTAAAAAGACTTTTCTTCCCTCATTGAATTATATCAGCTCCTTTCTTGAAAAGCAAGTAATAGTACATGCTGTATCCTCTGTTCTGCTCTTTTGATCTACTTATCTATCCTTATGCCATTTTAAGCTCATCTTTAATTACTGAAGATTAAAATAAATCTTAAAATCTCATAGTGTAAATCCTTCAATTCTTTTCTTCAAGTTTGCCTTGCCTGGCTTATGTCTTTTGTATTTTCATATACACATTAGAAGTAGCTTGTCAATTTTTTCTCAGGTTTTCACTGTCAGGAAACTTTGGTCTTTGATCTCTTACAATCAGCAATTTAGAATTATTATTAATTAGAAATAGAAGTTAATTTTCATTAACTCCAAATACCTAAGACTAAGTACAGAGCTGCTTCAGAAAAAAGGCGGGCTAAGGGCACCATGGGGGCTCAGTTGGTTAAGTGTCCGACTTTGGCTCAAGTCATGATCTCACAATTGGTGGGTTCAAGCCCCACATCAGGCTCTGTGCTGACAGCTCAGAGCCTGGAGCCTGCTTCAGATTCTGTGTCTCCCTCTCTTTCTGCTCCTTCCCCACTCACACTCTGTCTCTCAAAAATAAATATTAAAAAATAAAAAAAAACAGTAAGAAAAAAGGGTGCAAGTTGCATGCCTGCCATTAGTCAAAAATGCGTGAGGCAACAGGACTCAAAGGCTTTCTGTGACTGATCCTAAACAGCTCTACTCTTTTCACCTATAATGCCCCAAAGATCACATGGAGACAGTCAATGCTAAAATAAGCAAGAATGAGGTTAGAGAAGACACTCAAAGGATGGCTGATGTATATTAGATTACACAGAACGTTTGAAACAGTCTTAAGAGATTTACATTCTTTCCCTATTTTTAGAAGAGCCATAAAGATAGTATTTTTAATAAATATTAAAACAAAACTTTCCTCACAAATACATATATTTATATATGTATATATGTGTATATGTATTTGTATATCACAAATAAATTTAATTCATTTTATGACCACAGACTCTAAGTTTTGAGAGATAAAGAAAATGAAGCATAGGAGAGTAAATTATATAATTTGTTGTCACAGAATCTAAGAGGAAAAAACTGAAAGTAGCTCCTATAATATAATAAACTAGTGCATTAAAACCTAGTTTATTCTCCATTTTGTAAAATAACATTTCTTAATTCACTCATATCCCTGTATATTTAGAGAACGATAATAATTAAAAATCATAATATTGACCTTGAGAGACTAGAGGATTTTTTCACATTCCATTAACTCAACATTAATTAAATATCTCTTAAGGGTCAGGTACTGTATTTGGCTGACTTTCTTCTGAACAACTAGACAGCAGTGTTTCTTGTTAATCCAGTGTCAGTCCAATCCAATTCTTGTTAATCCACTATCCAGACTCCTCTAGTAACTGCTTGGGTGAGATTATACACAAGAATAATCTTCTCTGTGGGGAGAAGGACTCGTCAAGAATTTGTAGAGACTTTGATTCTATACCTTCAGAAGGTAAGAGTGGAGAATGAAAGGGAAAAATCTTCTCCCTCTTCTACTTTCTGGTTTTGGCTTAGTTCTGAATCTGAGGGCCACTCCTGAATGCAATCCCAGGAAGGAATGTGATTCTCCAAAAAAATATGTCTCTAAACTTTAGATGCCTATGAATCACCAGGGATGTTTCTTTAAAAACGTCTTTTCTTGTCTTAGTCTTAGAAATTCTGACTCATAAATCTGGTATCAGGCCTGAAAATATGCATTTTTAATAAATGCTGCCTATGATTCTTTTCTGCAAACTATAAGTATTCATGACCAATGTCTTGGTCACATGAAGCAACTGGGCAGGGCCTGTGGGGCCATTAGAGTGTGATCAGGTACATCCTGTAATGGAGCTTGTTTTTAGGAGAGAAGCCTGAGTAGAGAGACCAGAGGATGGCACAACCTTCACTGCACTGAGTCTCAGCGCTGAACCTAGAACAGAGGGGCTGTGGCAAGCAGTGAAGACTGAATTCCAAGGAAGGGGAGAGGATGAACTTGGAGGGGAAGAGGAGGTGAGAGAGGATCTCCTGCAAGAAATGGGTCTAGAACTGGTTCCATAAAAATTATGGGACAGAAATTATGAACCATCGAGTCAAACTTTACAGCTTCTTTTCCCCTTCTGCTTTTCCCACAATTTCCCTTCCCAGCCACAGAACACTAAAGAATGACTTACTGTGCCCCATCACTTAGTGACAAGGTATCAAAATATACATGATCAGCTGTGAGGAGTTAGGACATGCAGGACCAAGAACTCGACACCCCTTCACCTATACTGCAGTTGAGCCAGAGCCTTTGCAGCAAGGTTGTCTGGATTATATCTGCACAGAAATGGAAGAAATTCAGAGTGTTGGAGATTACATAGATATAAAAAAGATACGTAATAATCCTTAAGTCCAGTTATCACCCAGGTGGAACACTGAGAGAATCAATTAAGCAGTTTATTATGACATTAGGGGATAAGTTGAGGAATGGCCAATGCCAGGAGGTAGAGTATACCTGTGTAAGAATTTTAACATAGAGTTAATAACATTTGGTTTGTTCTCCTTTGTTGGGCTAAGTTCATGTTCTTAAAAATTGTAAACCAAACTATTTAATTAAGGGTAGAAGCTTACAAGGAAAGTCTCGGTCCTAATATTGGAAGGAATTGCAGCCTGGTAGGCAAGATATACTATCTAAAGCCATGATATCTAAAACACTGCAGCTGATAGGTAGTTGTCCAGAACCACCAGGTATATCAAGGATTTGTAAACAAGAGTAGAGAAATTTTCCAAATTGCAATTGGGAATTCATGACAAAGACTTTAGGATCCGGCTATAATCAGAGTTGTAGACTATCACTATTGAGGACTTCTCTCTTGAGGGAACAAGACCCCAGACCATAGTGAATTTTCAGGAGTATGCTTTAGGCATTAAAGGGATTTCTGCAGTGGGCATCTTTTCAAAACTAATATACAAACATAGAACAAGAAGAGTATGTTCTTATAACAACTGAGATCAAAGGTTATGTCTAAATCATAGTAATAGGCCAGAATTCCAGCTTGCAGAACAAGTATTCAAGGTAATAGCTGGGTCTCTGAAACTCCATGCTGGAACTCTGTAAATACCTCTAGGTCTAGGTCAGATTTTGTCCTAGAGACAGGGAGATGGTCAACAGGTAACTGGTCAAAATCAGAGATAAGAAACCAGGTTGGTCTTGTCAAAAAATCCTCTTCTTCAATGAAAAAAGAGCTACCCTATGACCCAGCAATAGCACTGCTAGGAATCTGCCCAAGAGACACAGAAATGCTGATGCATAGGAGCACATGTACCCCAATGTTCATAGCAGCACTTTCGACAACAGCCAAATCATGGAAAGAGACTAAGTGCCCATAACTGACGAATGGATAAAGAAGATGTGGTACATATATACAATGGACTACTACGTGGCAATGAGAAAAAATGAAATCTGGCCATGTGTAGCAACATGGATGGAACTGGACGGTATTATGTTAAGTGAAATAAGTCAGTCAGAAAAAGACAGATACCATATGTTTCCACGCATAGGTGGATTTTGAGAGACTAAGCAAAAACCAGGGGGTAGGGGAAGAGGGGAAAGGAAAAAAAGTCACAGAGAGGGAGGGAGATAAAACATAAAAGACTCTCAAAGATTAAGAACAAACTGAGGGTGAGGATGGGGGTGAGGGAGGGGGGAGAGGGGGTGACGGGCATTAAAGAGGGCACGTGTTGGGATGAACACTGGGTGTTATATGTAAACCAATTTGAAAATAATCTATTAAAAAATTTTAAAAAAATAAAAAAAACGATCCTCTTCTTCAAATTGGATCTGACTTTTTGAGGTAGCTATCCAATTAGTTGACCTAAACATTAATCAATTTTATCAGAACATCTTGGTTTCATACCACTAAGGCTTTGATCTTTACAGTACTCCCAATAGTACAAGTTTCAAATGTGGCCATCTATTTAAGAGTGATTTTCCAATGAAAGACTTTGAAATTTATGATGAGATATTTGGTACTACAGATCATTTAGCTTGTAACAAGAATGATGATAAAATTCAGTTCACCATTTTCAGCTCTACTGTCTTAAGGTCCATGGAGAAGCTAGTAAAAATTTCCCAATCAAGAACAAAGGTTTTGTTAATTGACCTCAGAAGCCTGTGCCCCTCTGCGCCACAGGGTAATATCTCCAGTTATGATGTCTTCTTCATCCATGCCTATTAGTCCTAACCCCAATTATTCAGTACACTTAAATGCTTTCTCCTTTCTTCTTTCACTAAAATTCTGTGCACCTTGATTAGAGCATTTATTACCATATTTCAGAACAACAGTAATAATAATAATAATCTATGATCATATTATGTCGAGCTCTCTCAAGAATGGAGTCCTTTGCGAGTAGAAAAAGTAGTTATGAAAGTAGTTTTCAAAGTAGTTATGAAAGAACTTTTGTCAAACAAATGAATAACTGAATGATCATTCATTTTTCTTTAATTTTTCTAAAGAACTGTAGTATATTATTGAAAGAAAAAATAGACTATGAATTTATGTTTTCTTTAAGCATTTTGTTGCCTTTGAATACTTTCCTTCACTCATTGTATCCTTCCTTATCACAAAGGACTCTAGCAGAAATACCATTGTTTGGAGAATAGCTAAGTGACAACATTATTCCTCCTCAAAGGAAGACACTTCTTTAAGTCTGAAGGAATTTTGCTCTATACCTTTGATGTGAAAATTTTATCATCTATTTCTGGGAAGTCTTGCTATGTTATATAAGTATAGAAAGAAGGAAATGAAGAGAGGCTACCGGTCTCAACTTCTGCTATCTACAGAATTCAGCCTCAAAGCAAAAACGACAGATTAATTTCTCAAGTCTTGAATTTGAGTTGGAAGGAAAACAACATTCAGATCTTATTTGCATCTTATGGCTCAGTTTTATAAATGGCAAAGCTGTAAGCTTGTGCACAGAACTCCGTCTGGGCCTGACATCTGTGCTCATGCACTGAACCCTAAAAGTGGTGATGAGCTTCCTACCTATATCTGCTTTTTGAAAGATGTCACTCTAAAATGTGTTACTGCCTGCTAGTGTGTGAACAACACCCCAGCCAAAATCCTGTAATTTTTTGCTGTTCGAGACAATTCACCCTCTGGTAATTGCAGTCTTTGTAATGCTAGCCTCTATTCTGCATAAAGTCATAACTCAGAATGATCCACCTCTTCCCAAACGTCTCCTTATTTGTTCCTTTCCTTACCACCAGGTAGCAATGCTATTCTTTACCTTACTAAACTTGATTTTTGCATTCCTCTCCTTCCTTGAACATAACTGTGAACGAAGTGAATATAAGGTAACACTGACAGGTGAGAAGTCATGCTATCATCTCCCTCAAGAATTACACCACTTTGCAATCTGAAAGGTTAAGATTTGGGAAGCCAATCATTCCAAGTGACATCTTATATAAAAGACACATCTAATTTTATCATGTTAAATCTTTATGCAGATGATTAAGTTTATGAATTTTTCCACTGCAGTACAGACACATTATAACCAGCTCCTGCCATCCAAGTCTCTTCAAATTGTATATATTTCATATAGTATGTGCATTTCTCACACATACACACACACGCGCGCACATGCACGCACACGTAGACACACACACACACACACACACACACATACAGTCATTACTTACTTTATACTTTCTTGGCAGACATTTTACCCTACAAGTCATATCATTTCTGTTTTAGGATGGGCAAGTTGTGGTTAAATCAAGACCTGGAAACAAGTCCTAACATCTTGTTTACTTCTTTTTATCATTCTAAAAATTCAAGAAAAGTAAATTGATTTAAGAGGAAATTTTCTTCATAAAAAATTAGATATCTGTATGATTTTTAGGTTGACAGTTCGAACTCATTCTTCAAAAAACTCAGTGGGAGTTGGTAGATGAACCATAGGTATAATTACACACCAATTTCCAAATTTAGAAAAGGTACCACATGGGAAAACATATGGGGAGTTTAAGGGAATTGTTAGGGCAGCAGGTAGTTACAGAGTTGGGGTGAAAACTGTTTCTTTATTTTCAAAGTCAGGTCTTTTGGTTAAAAAGTATTCAAATGCTACGCAGATGACTGCCTACATCAGAAAAACCTGGGAGCTTTTAAATATCAGATGCCTAGGGGCGCCTGAGTGGCTCAGTCGGTTAAGTGGCTGACTTCAGCTCAGGTCGTGATCTTGCAGTCTGTGAGTTCAAGCCCCACATCGGGCTCTGTGCTGATGGCTCGGAGCCTGGAGTCTGCTTCGGATTCTGTGTCTCCCTCTCTCTGCCCTTCCTCTGCTCGTGCTCTGCCTCTGTGTCTCTCAAAAATAAATAAATGTTAAAATTTTTTTTTAAAAATCAGATGTCTATAGCTAATCCCAAGAGATTTTCATTGAGAACATCATTTGTGGGGCCTAGGAATCTTAGAAACTTTTCAGATGATTTTAATGGATAGTTAGATTTGAGAACCTGTAGGCAGAAGCTTGTTTGCTCTGCTCATGAAACCTTTCAATAGAAGACCTTACCTTGTAAATGTCAGCTACAAATCAGGAATCTTTGAAACTTTAGCAAAAGGCAGATAAAAAAGTTTGGTCCCAAGGTCTCAATGAACAGTAGAAGTACCAAGGAGTGACTTTGTTAGGCAAGGGAGTTCAATTAGCTCCTAATAATCTCCACTAAGTCAAAGAAACACATAGTCTAAGTAAAAATTTAATCCTCTTGTGCAAAAGAACCACAGAGGACTAGTTCGCTGACCAGTGGCCTCTCTAACCTGGCCCTATATGAGGAGTCCTTGGCTCAGCAATTCATGTACCAAAATTATGAAGCTGTCATAAACATCCATTCTATCCTATTATTTCAGAGCAAACAAATTAGAGGAATTTCAACATTTGAGAAACTATTGGAAAGAGAGTGAAGACTTCACTCAGATTATCATTATTCAATGTATGCTGAAAATATTGAATATTCTCCAACTGTCAAGTATATTATGGCCATTAGATAGTTTAACTTAATTTCTTAAATCTCCTGTAACCTTAATAATTATTTGTCTATTAAATCTATTATTTCTAAGCCATATATCTAAAATCGCCCACTGTTGTGAAGGTCTATTCATTTTCTTTGCAATAATCTCAAATTTTGCTTTATATATCTTGAGGATAGGTTATTCAGTGTATACATCCAAGAATATTATGCTTCCTTGACAACTTGTTTCACTTATGATTATGTAATAAGCCTCCCTATCCTTGACAATGTTTCTTCCTTAAAATCTATCTTGATGTTATTACTATTGCTTAGTAATTGTTTGGTATGTCTTTTATTTATTTCTCTACTTCCAGTTTTCCTTTCTCATATTTTAAGTATGTATTTTATAAGTGGTTTCTGGCTGAATTCATTAAAGCCTAATTTTTACCATCAGTTTAATTGGTGTGTTTAATTCACTCATAATTATTATAACCACTGATAGAATTATATCCATTTATTTTGTGCCTTTAGTTTTCTTTGCTTTTTTCCCCTTTCCTGCCTTTGACTAACCTGATTACGTTTCCTCTGGCATTATTTTCTTTCACTACAAGTTTTTCTTTATACATCCAATTTCTATTCTTTTAGTGATCTCATCCATACTTTAGACAGTTTAAAAGGTACTATCTTTCTTACATCCTAAGATCAACAAAGATTAAGATCAACAAAAATTTTTTATTTTTTTAAGAAAGAAAGTTTGTCTCTGGAAGTATAAACATGAGCAAACTGTTGAATTTTCTGAAAGCTCAAAGTGACAGTATACTGAATGAGATAATAGTACTTCAGAACTGAATCACTTCTGTGCCTTCATTTTATTGTTGTGAAGAAGAGACTGGGAGATACCTTAGAGACCTCTCACTATGGGAAGAAGAAACTAAGAGCTCAAAGTTTCAGCAAGTCCACTTAGGGGGCTCTCACACCCCTCTGGTTGGATCTTCCTCTCCCTCATATCTGCCAGGGATAGGCAAAAAGAGGTGAAGAGGTGCTAGTAACTCTCCACTGATTTATGTATAACTGAGAACACTGAGGGGGGTGGTAGATGGAAGTCCCTGTTCGGCAGATGTGGTACCCCACTTGTGATTCCTTTGAGGTATGGACATACTCTTTGCTTGGGAAGTTTGACTGTCCTTCATGAAGTCTCCAGGAAACTGTCTCCTTATTGAGTGACTGGACTTGTTGCTCTCGTATGATATTCATGTTAATTCCAAGTCCTCTGTTTCCTGCTTCTCTTCCAGCTCTTCATTAACTTCTTACTCAGTTTTCTGTTCAGGCTGTTCCTACCCTACAGATGGGCCCATCAGTCTGTCCATCCCCAGGGGCAGGAGTATACTGATATCCCTGTTGTCTCTGTGGCAGCAGAATCTGTACAGAGCCATGATGATCTCCAGCTAGGCACTCTATTCTCCACAGAGTACCGACCTCTCGATCAGTATACTGTCACTTTGAGCTTTCAGAAAATTCAACAGCTTGCTCATGTTTATACTTCCAGAGACAAACTTTCTTTCCAAAAACAAACAAACAAACAAACAAACAAAAAAAAAACCTTTGTTGATCTTAATCTTTGTTGATCTTAGGACGTAAGAAAGATCGAACCCTTCAAACTGTCTAAAGTATGGATGGGACCACTAAAAGAATAGAAATGGGATGTATAAAGAATCCCAACCGAATTATGGAATCTGGCAGTTGCCTATCTCAGTGAGGTCAAGACAGTGACAAAGGAAGAAGTCAGAGTCAGGGATGTTGAACATGATTCCGGGTAATTGTACAGATTTACTGGTTTGTTAGGGTGTCTTCAGTTGCAAAAATCAGAAAACCTAGCTAAAACTGGCATAAGTAAGAAGGGTATTTATTGATTCAAAAGTCTCAAATGGGGCTATTTTCAAGGAATGCTCAATCTAGTGGCTTAAAATATATAACAAATAATCAGGCTTTTTTCCACTTTCCCAGCTCCGATCTTTATTTTATTTAGACAGGACCTCACCGTGTGGTCCTGAGAATGCTGCCAATAACTCCCTGTGCTATTTCTTTATTATTTGTGTCTGCAGTGGAGAACATTATCCTTGACTCAGCATTTCAAGGAAAAGTTCTGGGACAGTTGAGGTCACCTGCCCAATCCTGGTTCACTCACTCCAATCTAAGAGAGATGCTGTCATTGGTTTAGTCTATGAGATGCTTCTTCCCTGGAGAAGTGCAGTTGACTTCCTTGGTGCTACATGGATCCAAAGTTCAAGAATCAAGAGATGCTGGGCAAGAAGAAATTGGTGCTGGCATAGGCAGCAAAACATCCACTGTGCTCAGACGTGCTTGTGTGACCAGCTATGGGACCCAACAATTCCTCTCCTTTACATTTATGATTTTTTACCTCACGTGGGCAGACTCCTTTGTGGTTTCTCTGAAAAAAATTATCAGCATGACTCCTCTTTAGAAAAAGGAATCACATTAGAAATAATATGATTGGAGTGCCTGGGTGGCTCATTTGATTAAGCGTCTGACTTTGGCTCAGGTCATGATCTCATGGTTTGTGGGTTCGAGACCTACATGGGGCTCTGTGCTGACAGCTTGGAGCCTGGAGCCTGCTTTGGATTCTGTCTCCCTCTCTTTCTGCCCCTCTCCCTCTCATGCTCGCTCTCTCTCCCTCTCTCTCTCTCTCTCTCTCAAAAATATACATTAAAAGAAAGAAATAATATGAGATTTCAATAAATCTATACATTTTTTCATTGTCTAGGAGTTACTATTTTGATCAAAGAGTTTTAATGGGCAAATACATTTGCATATAATTTACTATCTGGGATTTAAGGACTAAGATGTCATCTGTGTTTTATTTGGAATATTTCTATTTTAGAAAAAAATAGCTTTATTGCTATTATATCCTTGAGTATCCATGATAGTAACCATTAAAATAAAATGATGAGTGTCAAATCAGCTAATAGTCTGTACTTTCCAGTTAGAGATTTATAATTTCTTAGAGTAGTATAATACCCAGGGGAATTCATTCTATACCTGTACTATCTTTATGTAAAATAGTATATCTCTAATAGAAAGAGAGGGAAAGAGAAACTTTTGACTCACTTCCACATAGGCCTTTTTTAAAAAACAATTTTTAATGTTTATTTCTTTCTGAGAGAGAGAGAGAGAGAGAGGGAACAAGCGGGGAGGAGCAGAGAGAGACAGAGACATAGAATCCAAAGCAGGCTCCAGGATTTGACTCTCAGCACCAGAGCCCAATGCAGGGCTCCAACCCATGAGCCGTAAGATCATGACTTGAGCTGAAGTTGAACACTCAACCAACTGAACCACCCAGGCGCCCCCCCACATACGTCTTATACTCTCAGAAGTAAGAGCCACATACTTACTGCATAACAAACTGGTAACTCCTGCTAGAGTCATTTCAGATAAAATCAGATTAAGTTAAGTTGCCACGCAGGCCAGAAGGCTGCCACCAGAGCAAAATACTTGCTGATCACTATTTTACTTTCCCCTCTATAGACACAGCAAACTAGACTCTATATAGCATAAAGCTGCCTCATGTTGAAAAACAGTCACCCACTGCATACCACAGCACCAGTCTCAGAGGTACAGATGCACAAAGTGGTCGCTGGTCAAGGAAAAGACTAAAACCCTTCAGTCTGGACAATGGATACTCAATCAATCTGAGAGTTCATTTTTCTATCCACTTGTTTCTAACATGTGTGTCAAAATCCATTTGAGAAGGAAGCATGACAAGGTGTATGAAGAGAGATGAATGGATGTAAAGCTGGCAAACATTCATTGGCTTGAGTTGACCAATGTCGAGAATGCTCACAATTTCCAAGCACATATGTATCTCAGCAGAGACTCCTTAAGGAAGAGTCAGCACTCTAAGACACCATCTCTGTCCTCCACACAGGTCTGGCTTAGCCTTCCCACCTCATAAATCCTGTGTCCATGTCAGCTCAAAAGCACAAGCTTCCTGCGGGAGAAAGCCCTGCTGTGACCCCAGGACTCAGTAGTTCCATGTCCTTGCCATGGCTGTGAAGGCTGCCAAGGCTGCAGCTTGGCCCTGACTCAGAAGTGTTAGGGGTGGTCTTGCTGCACAGCCTCAGCTGGAGAGGAAATGTTGTGCGATGTCTTTTGTCACAGATAAGATTTAACAAGTCCAGAGGATGTGCGATTAAAGGAAGCTCACAGGAAGTTGGGCTGGAGCTTTCTGAGGACCGTTTACAAGGCTTTTTGCTTAATCATTTGAGTCAAAAACTAAACGCATCAAAAAGTAAAGGACAGCTGTTTGATTGAAGTTGTTAAGGCAAATCCATTGAGTTTGAGGCTGGAGGGCTGGAGAAATGAAGGAGGAAAAGGCTGATGTGGGAATAAAAGTAACTCATAATTACCACGGACCAGAATTGATCAATCTGGCTCTAAGAAGCTCACAGAAGCTATTAAGTAATGATTTGCTATTGCAAGGGCTATGGCCAAAGGTACCAAATTTAAAAAGAAAACAGTGTACCTTCTTCTTCATATTCAGGAGAGGGTAAGATAGGAGATGGGGATCGAGACGTAGGGAAATAAAGTGCTGAAGAAGGGTTAGTCCCTTAAAGAGACAAACGAATAAATCCACCCCAGCAGAAATTGGAAAGTCTAGTATCAGAAATTTAAACAGTCTAATCCATGGGGATTTTCACATGGATACAGGTATTTGAAGATTATAGATAATTTGATGTTTTCCTTAAATCGGTAGTAGGGCTGCCAACAACATAAAAGGTCATAATTCTACGAACAATATTTAATGACTGTAGACTGTTTTCTCCACATTATCAGAGGCATGCTGTGGTGGGGGAAAGAGTGAATTTAGAATCAGGAAACCTGGGATCTAGGGTTGGAGGTGCTATTTAGGAGCTGGAAGTCCTGTGGAAGCCACTATTCCTGCCCACCCCCTTGCCTTATTTCATCTGTCAAAGTTTGAACGAGTTGTTCTTTAAGAAATATGCCAGTCCTAAATTTTAGTAACTTCAACAGATTAAACCACAACTAGCAATTACACTGCAGTTTTATTCAGTTGTTTTGTTTAGCGAAATTATCTGTATAGATACCAACTCTTACTAAACAACCTGAAAGGTAATACCCTGAAAAGGGATTTATTTGGTAGAATGCAACTCTACCCCTCCCCACCGCTTATGTTTTTTGCCTTCTTGAGTCTGTGCTTAGTGCTTTAAACATGTCATTTCCACTCAACTATGACTGTAGAAGAGGCAAGGTGTAGGCATCAAAAGATAAATGTAGTTGTTGAAATTCTGTAAGGTAAGCTTTATAACTCTCATTTCACAGATGAATAAAGTCAGGCTCAGGTAACTGGCCTAAGGTCACAGTGCTAATAAGTGGGAAACCTGAGGCTTAAATTCCAGAGTTGCTTCAAAAACTGTGTTCTCTTCCAGACACAAGATGCCCCACCGGAGTGTCCTTAGGAAATGGGCTATGGGTGAGTTTAAAAGTATTGTGATCCTCTCTCTGCCTGAACTCTACCCCCACGTTCATACCCCAATGACAGAGCATAAGATAACAGGATTCAAGGGCCTTGGTTATACCACCAGCAAAGGTGCCACCACACTTAGGGCTCTCGGGAAGGGTTGAGCCCCACACACTCCTTTCTGTAATTTTGAGATTTGAAATACCGTTCACACAACTCAATCACTTCTTCAGATGTGAATACAGTCTGTGCTTGGAAATGCAATTTTTGTTCTCTTACTGGTTGCTTGCTTACTTGTAAATCAGTTTGCACAGTAGCCAGGAAGCATCTTATGATGAAGTTAACAGACAGCTGGAATCTGACTCCACTTGTCTTATATTTAGCCAAATCTAAATTTGAAAACCATCTCAGAGTAAGGACAGGGTTACCAGGTGCCTAGTGAAAACTTCCTGGTTACCTTTCAATGAATCCCAACTATTTCACTTCTCACGTGCTGGGGAAGGGAGCAGAAGAAGAACAAAGTATTTATTAAGACAAAGAGCTTCGATTCCTTTAGGCAGAACCACAGCAGGGGCTCAGTATGACCTCCAATCAGGAAAAACTAATCTAAGTATTCGCATCACCTATATGTTTATTTCTACAAATTGTCCCTTCCCCCCACCCCACTACCTCCCCCCCAAAAAAAGGACCTGAAAAAGAAGCAATAAGGACATGTATATTAACTCTTTAAGAAGAATATTGTGGAGATGTGTATGGTGTAGGAAAATAATATATCACTTTCTGGGAAAGATGGAGAGACAAAACAAATCGATAATTGCCACTATGATTCCCATTTCTATGATAACTGAAGTTAATCGTCTTCCTGCTGTCACAAGGGAAAAAGCCAAAACAAACACGATTATTAAAGTAACACCTTTCCAATATTAAAAAAATAATTGCATTTCTCCAAAAGAGAAATGGCCTCAGTTAATTTAACAGGATACATTTTTAACTCCAAGAGAAATTACAGTTTTAAAAATACAAATCAGGGCATCTACATGTAGGCAAAAATTAGACAAATGTGTCCTGAGAGGAAAGCATGGTACTGTTTTCATGTACATTACCACAAACCCTCATTGTACTAACTAGTAGCTTTATTTCATATTGCCCAGGACTTGGGAGGACTGCACAGTATGAGCAGTAAATCTGCTAACTCAAAAGCCCTCCTCCTAGTTGGAGTCGTAAGTCCTATTCACTTGCTCCTTCGGCTGTAGGATGCAATGCTGCCGAGCCCAGGGCTCCTAGGAGGTAACCAGATTGTCTCCACCTATGGAACTGGCATACTGACAGAAAGGCATCAGAAGAATAGGGATTATTTTATAATGAGGATAAATCCTGGCATGACAAACTTGGGTGTTCAAATGATGCTTTATGACTGAAAGGGATTACAGTCTATTTTCAAAAAGACTTGTTTTTGTTAAATTTGACTTTCTGGACTGTAGAGCAAACACTCACATAAGGAACTCTTCCTCCAGCCCATTTGGCCAGATTTGGTCTCACTGTGTTTGTCTGGCCAAGGAATGGCTCTTGTATAGGTTCCTGGGGCACTTTGTGCATTGACTACACCTGAGAAACACATCATGGAGTCTGTCCAGGGCTTCCTGCAGCTAAGCCACTGCTCTTCTAGGCATGTTCCAGAAGACCTTTCACAGTCCTTTGCCAGGAACCCTTCAGAAATGATGCATCAGTAGCATCTGTTCTAAGCAAATTATCTCAGGCATTATCAGGGAGCAGGTCTCTGATGACCAGGATAGCTTATTGCATAAAGACATAGACTGCTGTACATTGCTTTATTTAAATTAACAAAGCCACACAGATGCACACTGATCACGGTTGTTTCCCTGTCTATCTATCTATCTGACAATCAATCAATAACCTATTGCGTTTGAATGCAACTCTATCATTTCCCCTGTTCATGTTTCATGCCTTCATGCTTCTGTTCTCACGGCTGTAACCATGCTATGGATTCCACTCAATAAAACTGTAGAGGAAGGATATTGACTTATTTGAACTAACTTTTAAACATATTTGGGGAGGAAAGCTACCGTAGGGCAGGTTCCCGGGCTACAGCGACTACAGGCACACAGGGTCTGGGTTCAGGAGGGCCTCACCTGAATGAGCACAATGCTCTGCTGTCACAGTCTTAAAATTGTTGATAACTTTATCTTTGAACTTGTGTTTTGTCTACTGCTAATGTGAGTGTATTTGCCTTAAAGAAAAGAGAGAAAGAGGAAATTATATTCTCAATGATTTGGAGGGCGGGGTGGTGAGCACTATGAACGAATTAGGGCAATGTGTAGGGCTGTCTGACAATGATGTGGCTTACTTGGTATGTGTGACCATAAATTTGTCGTTGTATGATTTTCCCTAGCTATGTTTATCCATGCAGGCACAAGTAGGAGGCAGCTGAAAAGTTAGATCTCAGCAGGGCTGAAAGCTGTATAGGCAAACACAGTAAAGAAGAGCAAGGAGCACATGAAAGTACATGAAATCTAAGTTGGATAAGAAGGAAAATAATGACCTCGTGGGAGGAAGGTCACCAATGAACACACGGATGGAGGGCCCACTGAGTTTAAAGAAATGTTTCAACTGACCAACTAGAAGTGAGTTGGGAAGACCAGAAATACTGGTTAGTGGAGGGAAAGGGACAATTGAAACCAAGGCTTTGGAGAGACACAGTTATTGGTAATTACGAGTTGGGGGATGTGAACACAGGAAAGCATTGCTGAGATGGGAGATAAATGAAATGCATGAGAAGAGGTTTGGACACAGAGCCCAGGATGCTGAGGAATGTATTTTTGTGAGGTGCCGCCCATCCCCAGAGCAGTGACAGCAGCGTTGGAGGAGAGAGGGAAGCAAACTGAAAGTTTACATGGGTGATGGTAACCAGGAGGAACAGTGGGTGTTCTTGCCTCTGCCATACATTTTAAATTTGCTGGCTGGCTTGAGTAGAGGGTAACCACCACCCTGGGACCAAGCATATGTATGGAGGGGGGCAGAAATTCTCTTCACATTGAAAAGTGAAAGAGATTTCAAGGTATAGGGAGTAGAGGGTTGGGGGAGAGGAAAGAATGTTATCAAGGAATGAGAAGAGAAAAGGGAAGAAAAATTATCTTTAAAAATCATTTAAAATGTCTCATTACTTCCCACAAAGATTAGGTCTGTCACAGGTGCAGTCAGAAACAGGAAATTATTGATACATTAGGTTAGTCTCATAAGTTGAGCTGGCTTTGTCTCACACTTTCTTCCATGGAATCACATGCTACCAGGTTAAGATACCGTGAGGATCATTAGCAATATGGGATCACTTTACACACAATGGTTTCAATCTAGTCATGCCATCAGAGACTAAATGTGGAAGAGAAAAAATATTACATTCTGTGTTCAGTCAGCAAGCAAGCCAGCATTTCTTGGGTCCCTTCTATGTGTAAAACACTGTGCTAAACAATGGGAAATGTGAAAATAGACTAGATGCTATTCCAGTCTCAAGGACTTGCTAGACTCGGAGAGTGAAATCATGTCATGGCAACTGGAACCTTTGTATCTCTCGACAGTCTAACAGGGAGAAGAGGGGAATAGTATTTATCAAGCAGAGTTTTTTGGTTTTGTTTTTTTTAAAATACCTAATCTCTAACTAATTCATCTCCTCTGATGGGAAAGCCAAAATCCACACCTCAGTGGAGTGCTAGGCTTCATCTGCATCTTAAAGTGGCAAAAATGGCCACAGTCTTCAGTGTAGTAGAAGGGGACTTGGGTTCCAGAAACTCACGGGTGACTGGGACAGGCACAGCTGCCCGGACACAAGAGAGTGGTGCCAGGAGGCTGACATGCCATTGAGCCAGAGATTAAGTCTCTGGAGTAAATGGATTAGAAGAAACCTGGGGACTCTAACAGAATGGATCTCCTAGAGAATTGCTTCATAACACTACCATTCCCAACTTCATGCAAGAATTTAATCTTTCTGTAATTTATAATGGCATTTATTTATATCCCAAGGCTGTGTGAGCATGAATATGTTTCAATGTGTCAATCTTTGGGACTAATAATCAAACTGAAACATTAGGTAAGAATCTACATTTTCTGCTAAGATAAATGCAAGGAACACATCTGTCTAGCCGCCTGGCCAAGGGCCACGTTGCCACATTGCTGAGATCATCTGTATTTTCTGGCTAAGGTAGCTACTTATCTACAACAGATGCCCACTTTTGTTATATGGCATAAAATGGAACCCAATGGGCCATAATTTGGGGTCATTAAAATACTGAAATGTTGCAGGTTTGGTATATTATTTTTAACTAGCTTCTCTAATAAAATCTCATAATTAACCAGGGTGCTTAGGGAACAGGATGCTTTAAGCTTTAATAAGGTATTTACTGTTCATCAGAAATACTTTCCTTCTCTCCCCCAACTTTACTAATTGAAACTGATCATAATTCTGGGTATGATTTTCATTGAATAAGCATAGATTTGGGGCTGGAAAGAACCTTGGAAATAATGAAATTGGATTAGTAACTTATCAAAATCATGCAGTCAGGGGAAGAACCAGATTTAAAAATATAAATTGGTATAATAAGAGCTCAAGAATATTCCCTAGATTATTTTTCTTCACTAAATCTCTGATAACTGAACAAATGACCTTTTACTAAAAATTAAATACAGAAATATATTTCAGATTATTTGGGGGCTCTATTTAGTGAAAGAATATGATAATTTTCCTTCAACGGATATTTGAAGATATTTTTCTGTTCATATTATTATTCTTCACTTCAGCCAGTGTCACTATTTAAATAAAGGAAAGAATAGTTTTGGCAGCAAGCAGAAAACCAAGGTTGCTTTGAGTTATACATGGACTTCTTGATGTTTTTATCAATTTAAATAAAAGTTCTACAGATCCCTTTAGATGACTTTTACAAGGTCATTGCTTATGGATGAGTCATCACACTGCTACTGGAAAATGACTTTAGGAATAAGCCATACGGAGATTTCAAAGAGCCTTGTTTCTCACTATGACAGTTATGCAAGTGGAAAGAATAGCCTTGAATCCAAAGAAAGGACTAGCATGAGCCAGGACATTTCAGTAACTACACAGACTATTTATTCCCAGAAAATGAACCTGTTTATCTCTATTAACAATAGTGTTGCATACTGATACTATTTATCTGATTCATCGGAAAGAGATTTGCCAAAATAATCTTAATTAATATGAATATGGCCATAGCTACCAGCATATAGGCTGTTTGGCCAATTGCATCCCTAATGAGGCAGATGTCAAATTTAGACACAAATCCCTATAGCACTTGGCTTTAAAAGTATGAGTTTATTATTCAGGACTAAATGTCCATTTCAGACTATAGGTATGCATGGATATAAGATGTGTCTCCAAATAATTTATTTTGTTATTTAGTTTGTTTGGGAATATTCAGTATTAGAATTCATACACATCATATTTTCACTGTTGCAGTTATTATTTCTGGGCCACTGAAAAGAAAAACAAAAGAGAATAGAGTTATTTTCATTAAAGAAGGTTAAGATTTTAAACAATGCTGCTTTTCCTTAAGTTCCTCTTGATTAATTTCATAAACAATGACCCAAACTGAAATTTCAAGGGTTTTTCTTTTTGCATTTGACATGTATGTGACAGAAGCATATGCCATTGTCATTGTGAAATACTTACTAAGCTTTTACTGGGTTATAATAAGTAGTACTTATAAGATATTCTCATATTCGCCATGAGCTTACAAACTATATGTCTTTTTTGTTGATCAACACCCATTTCAGAGCAGGGTCTTGTCGCCACCCATTTCACAGCAGGAGAAATGAGAGCTCAGGAGTCATATGATTTGTTCTATATGTCAAAACTAGATTGTATACCTTCAGGCTTAAGCCGTATAAAATTTAGACAGTTCATTGACATGTGAATGTTCTGACCTATATATATGGGGCTCTATTCGTGCAACTAAATAAACAAAGTTAGTGTTTCACTGTATCTTTATTTTCAACTTTCTAATTTTTCCATCCTCTTGGGCACCAGTCTTAAGGGCTCTCAAACACTCTTCAATTCTGAAGGAAATCATTTTATACTTCTAGGGAAGACCTCAGGCCTCAGAGCTATTAACCTTTTGCTCCTGAAGAAGAGAATATCATGGTAACAAGTTTAACAGAGGGTTTCTAGGGAGACAATCAGTTTACAAGGGCCTCAGCAAAATCAAGATCATTCCAAGGACCAGGACTATGACCATGTCCATGGCATTGTCCTTGTCCTGGGATATAAGATTAATCTGTGATCTATGATCACAACCTCCTTGAAATCCCTTTAGAGCTCAAGCCTATTATTAACATAGGTCCTTCCTTACAAGGCTATCACCAGAAAAGACCTTGAGAATCATCCAGTCTAACACGTTCATTTTATAAAAGAACTCTGAGGCAGGCATTAATGGGTGAGAGAAGTGACTCAGCATCTCACAGTGAGTTCAACTCAAGATAAGGCTGATTCGAAGGCCCCTGACTTCCAGATCTGTGATCAAGGGCTTTCATATTAATTTTCAAAAAGCCTTGGGCTAGAACCCCAAAGCAATCATGAAGTAAGAATCTCATAATCATTATTTTAATGGATGAGGAACAGAAGTTTGAATGTTAAAGGATTTACGGGCGACCACACAGCCAGTAAACAGTAGAGATGAACTAGGACATGCATTCTTTCTGCACAGCACAACCCAACCCCCAATTCGTAGCTATTGGCTTAATCACTAAGTAACCTGATCAATCCTTTTATCAGGATCTTGACTGTGATCACAATCATCCTCATTCATTCAATAATTCATTCAACAACCATTTATTATTGACCAACTATATGCCAGGTATAGATATTCATTAGATATTCATTTTTTAAGATATTCATTAAAAAACATAAGCTAAATTTAATTATAGTTGAGTCTCACTATTTACTGTGGTTATATTCTATAAAATCTCCAGAAGCACTGAATTACAAATACTGAATAATGGCACCGTAGGGGCAATCCAGGTGTCTGTGAGCCTCTGCTCTCATTTTCATCAATCTATCAATACATAGCTTTTCTTCTGTGTGTTTCTGTTTAAAGACACCTTATTAACATATATAATGTTAATTCATTATCATCGAACTCAGCCATCAGCATCATAAGTCATACCTGAAGGAACTATATCTAATACATGTATTTTCTCTGCAAGGCACAGCCCAGCCTTCCTGCACTTGGAACACTGGGCAGCACTTTAGCATCACGCCCACAAATCATTTTAAAGGAAAACTATCAACACAAAGAACGAAAACTCAAAAAGCATGTGATTAAATAGATCTTCAAAAAGATGCTTACTAATAGCATGAGGACTGAAATAGGAAGGTGTTGCTTTGTTTGACCACAGCTGGGAACATGAGCCTCAGGTGGCGCAACTTTTTCACTGCTCTGCGCATGTGCACCTCCATGAGTGAAGACTGAAGTGCCTGGACTACCAGGATGGTGGTTATAAGCAAGGAGAATGAGTGGGAAAATTCACAAATGTAGGATCCACAAATAATGAGGAGTAACTATAATTATACCATTTATTAAATTTACTGTAATTATTATTTTTAAATATTTATTTTTGAGAGAGAGAGAGAGAGTGCAAGCAGGGGAGGGACTGAGGGAGAAGGAGATAGAGAATCTGAAGTGGGCTTTGGGCTGACAGCAGAAAGCGCTGCGTGAGGCTTGAACTCACAAACC